>OY743184.1:40447613-42947613 GCA_963555705.1 Ligustrum vulgare | reverse complement strand
ATGGAAGATTCATCAGATGGATGTAAAGTCTGCCTTCCTAAATGGAGTCCTAGAAGAAGAAGTGTACATTCAACAACCACCAGGTTATGAAGTGAAAGATCAAGAAGACAAAGTCTTAAAATTGAAGAAAGCCCTTTACGGGTTGAAGCAAGCACCAAGAGCATGGAATAGTCGAATCGACAAGTACTTCCAGGAGAATGGCTTCACCAAAAGCCCATATGAACATGCTCTCTATATCAAGAATAAAGATACAGATATTTTGATCGTGTGCTTGTACGTGGATGATCTTATCTTTACTGGAAGCAGTCCAAGCTTGTTTGACGAATTCAAGAAAGCAATGGCTAAAGAGTTTGAGATGACAGACATTGGGCTTATGGCATACTATCTTGGCATTGAAGTCAAACAAAAGGAGGAAGGTATCTTCATCTCCCAAGAAAGCTATGCGAAGGAGATACTCAAGAAGTTAAAAATGGATGATTGCAATCCGATAAGCACCCCAGTAGAATGTGGAGTTAAAATGTCCAAGCATGAGGAAGGTGAAAGAGTAGATCCAACATTATTCAAAAGTTTGGTTGGAAGTCTACGTTATTTGACTTGTACAAGGCCAGATATCCTGTATTCAGTTGGATTGGTTAGTCGCTACATGGAATCTCCAACAACTACTCATTTCAAAGCTGCAAAGAGAATTCTTCGCTATTTGAAAGGTACAACTGATCTTGGCTTGTTTTATTCAGTTTCTAATGAGTATAAACTTGTTGGATATAGTGATAGTGACTGGGGTGGAGATATAGATGATAGAAAGAGCACTACAGGGTTCGTGTTCTTTACGGGTGACACTGCTTTTACTTGGATGTCAAAGAAGCAACCAATTGTCACTCTCTCAACCTGTGAAGCTGAATATGTAGCTGCAACCTCGTGTGTTTGCCATGCAGTTTGGCTAAGAAATTTGCTGAAAGATTTAAACATATCTCAAGGAGATCCAATCAAGATTTGTGTTGATAACAGGTCAGCAATTGCCTTAGCAAAGAATCCAGTATTCCATGATAGAAGTAAACATATCGACACGCGCTACCACTACATAAGGGAATGCATTGCAAGGAAAGATGTGCAACTACAGTATGTGAAGTCTCATGATCAGATTGCTGATATTTTCACCAAGTCCCTGAAGTATGAAGATTTCACCAGATTGAGAAATTCTCTTGGAGTTATAAAACAAGTTTAAAGGGGGATGTTGAAAATAAACTTGTTTGGCCCAAAATCTTATTGAGTCCAAGTCCAACATTTTTATGTGATCCAATTAGCCCAATGCATGGAAGCTTCTTGTAGTAGGCAAGATTGAATAAGAATCACTAGATTGTAGTTGGTAAGATTAATTGTAGATTGTTGGATGGTAGTTGGTATGATCAAATATTGATCGTTGGATGTATCTTTGTTTTTAATATTTGTATGGTTAGGATTGATTTGTATTTCCTATAAATAGCCCTCCCCATTCTCATTTGAAATCATCAAGTGAGTGAAAGAAGAACAAGAAGCATAGCTTCTTTGAGAGTGTGAAGAGTAAGTTGTAATATTTGAGTTTGAGTGTTTTAGTTAATAAAAGTGTGTTTTTGAGTGAAATCGATCCAACAGTGCACGCAGTGGTGTGAGTGGAGGGATTGATCTGGGAGAATGGAATTGATGAAAGAGAAAAACACGGATTAGTCACTTATTGGACAGTGGACACATTAAAATTCACAAAAGTATTCAATTAAAACCCTAACTATTCAAAATCTGAAATTAACAATTATAATTAAAAAATTAAACTAAAAATTCAATTTAAACTAACTAAATTCTTAAATTTCCAAAATCTGAAAAACTCAAATATAACTCAACAACCTAAATTCTTAGAATTCTAAATCTGAAAAATATGTGACAAATTATCTACAATACATCATCAATTCACAACAAAAATTCATGATAACCTACACATAATCTCACTAATATACACAATTAATATGCTACCATAGAAAAACATGATTAACATCTCATTAACAAACAAAAAACTTAATTGTTCAAGTATTACAATATACCGAACCTCAACACAAGATCTAAAACAATAAAAATTATATTCTTCAACATCATCTAAATAATTCACTTAACAAAACCTCAAAGTGATTATATTCTTTCCCTTGCTCCCAATCATTAGCACCACTTTCATTGGGTGATGAAGTATTGTGTGTAAAATTCTCATTCAAACCACGAGAATCCTGAAAAATAATAAATAACAATAAGTATCTATAATTCTTATATGCATTCCATCACAATAAAAAATTGGATCAAATTAGCATAACGAGCGAACATTTTTCAGCTTCTACTTCTTATTTTACCTTCAGAATTTTCTACGAGATGATGGTTTCCTACGAAAAATTAATCATCCATAGCAAACTCAAGAAAAGCAATAATTGACAGTATTGAAAAAGCCCGCAATTCAAGGCAACATAAGAACAAGAACAAAATCTAATAGAACATTTTAGAAAAACAAAAGTAAATATCGAAATTACCCCAAAAAATACCCTTCATCTTATAGAAAGTACTACCCAAACCATGTGTAGTTGAAAGCAAAAGCAATTGACATAAAAAACCAATGTAGTTGTATCATTTTACCCAAAAAATTAAAAAATCTGAAGGAAAAGACTCAATTGAAGAAACCCAAGTCCCAAGAAAATAAAATAATGCATGACAATCCTGTAGGTAATATAAATACTTCTGTGTTGTGGAGTGGGGAAGGTAGCAACAACTCCTAAAATTATGTGTTGTGGAGTGGGGAAGGTAGCAATAACTCCTAAACTTATATTATTAACATTAGACAAGAATCAAGATTCATATTAAAGTGTAATTAACATTTTCATAAACAGAGAGTGAATAAAAACAATAGTGTTATAATAAACTACTATTGAGCACTGCCTCTATTATGAACACAAAATTTCCTAGTACCTGGAAACTGGACAAAGTAGCCACCGTCACAATAAGGCATAAACTGGAAATGCAGTGAGAGGCAAGACTGATTCCCATCATTTCTCTCATATTCATAGCAAAGTCTGGAAACTGGAAATGCACAGACATCACAAGCAACAAATGGCTCACCATCAATAGTTGAGCCTAAGTTATCCCCATAGATCTGGAAGACCTGACTGCCTATGTTCTTCAACATATTTCCCTAATAATTCAGCACCACAATTCAATAACAAAGTAACTTAAAGTTCAAATCGCATTAAAACTCTATAACTTCACAATCATTAATCCATACATGGTCTGAACTCTTAAAATACAAAGACTTTCTTCAACCATCCACTCCATTCAAGGGACGAGAAATGTTATAAAAAAAAAAACAAAAAACCCACTAAAGGAATCTTATCAAACCAAACCTTAATACATTAATAATCGAAACACAGCAAGAATCGTTGACAATCATACAGACTTATAAAGAATTAATCTGCCATAGGACAATATTTTTTTATATAAAGAAACTACAATCGGCCCTCTTATGAAACAGATCCACATTAAAGTAGCAAAAAATGGAATCTCATGTCAACTTCCAGATGAAAATAAACTCAAAGGACTACGTTGATTGAAAATAATACCTTTACATATAAAAAGGAACTGCAGTTGATCCACCAAAAAATATTGACCGATCGAAGATGAAGGTAACCGCACCTGTAGAATCCGACAGGTTTTTTTGATAGATTCAAACAAGAAGGAAGTCTCATTTTCTACATATTGAAGGAAAACGGGAAATTTGAAGAAGAGCCCCCTCCCTTGCAGATCGAAGTAAGACAGGGAGCTAGGGTTCGACAACACTATAGTAGCAAGAAGAAGAACGAATCGAAGGATCCTTGTAGTGCGTGTATGTGAGAGTGTGCGCAGTTGCGTGTGTGTGTGTATTGGAGAAGGGAAGGGGGAGATTACCGTGGGGGTGGTGGTGGAGGCAACGTTGGTGGCGGTTGGAGGAGAGACGAGAGACGGAGAGATGCCGAGAGGTGCCTCGTATCTCTATCACTCCTACACCTACTTGTGTTGTACCTGCTATAGAGGCACCCATAGCTACATACACTTGCTCCCCACCATCTTCAGAGACAGCGCGGCCTTTTCATGGGTGAGCAGGGATAGTTCCACAATGGTCTACTGGTAGAGCTAAGTACAAAGAAATCATAGATCAAACAGCTTTTGTTAGACCATTTTAAGGCAAAACACCGTACGAAAATCACATCTTCCTTTAGATTTTTCATTGAGGACTTGGTCACTAATCTGTTTGGTGAGGAGAAAGCTCCTTAGCCTTCCACCTATCAGACTTCCACACCGTCACCAACTCCTACCCTACGGTAGGATAAGGTGAAGGCACAGATCCAGATTGATATTAATGGAATGGCTCTAGGAAACTGCATGCAGATCAACGAGGTAGACTTCCCATCACTTATTGGAACATCTTCATCTGGATGGAGCACACCACATGTCCCTTTAATCACTACGCCAGTTGTATCACACACGAGCCCCACTTTGAGATTAGAGGCACCTGCTTTTCATCCATCGAATAGTGGTCCTCCACCTAGGCGGTCTTATTTCACCAGACGACATCATTCACCGATGAGCGGCCGAGATCATTCACCGTTTAACGACCCCGTCCAAGACCTCGATTATTCTGAGTTCTATGATTATTTTCAATCGAGATGGTCATGACGTACGACTCGTTCTATATATCACTCTGAGCATAATATGAGGATCATGCCCTCACGAGTATCATTAAATATTTTACACCTTCTCCTTGTATTTACTATTTTTCCATAAGCTAGTAATTTAGAATTTGAGTGTTTCTCGCTCTACCATTTACTGGAGGTTGGATATATGTCCCTTCCATTTCCTGTTATCTAATAAAAAACTTATTTATTAAAAAAAGGGGGTGGATTCAGAGGTCAGCGAGGGTGTCCAACCACTCGTGCTAGATCCGCCAAATATTTTTTTAACCTTGTAATTTTGGCGTCAAAATTTTTTTCCTTACCCTTATAGTAACCACTCATGCTGGATCAAATTCACTCTGCTCAGTCCAATTTCTATATTCACCTATGATTAGATCGATATGAAATGAAATGGTGTAAGAAGAATAAATTTTGGGAGCCACAAGAGAATGAGATTTTCCTTCCCTTTTTTTTTAACTTATTGATTCTTGCACATATTTAGCACCATCCCCGTTTATCCCATATCTGGGGTGATTGATAGAAAGTTTGAAGGTGGACATCATGTAACTGTAAAAATTGGCTCAGGAGATTTAAAAGGTGTCCTTTAACTGGTACCAAATTCTGAAGCAAAAGAACTACATCATAGTGGACTAGCAAATAATATGGACAGTTCATCATCAAAATCAGGGATGCATTGTACAAGTAGAAGGAAGAAATCTGAAATGAAAAGATGGGATCTTGCACATCCGAAGCAAAGTATAAGTGGGTATAACTTTTTCTTTTCCGAACAGCACTCCAGGCTAAAACATCTTTATCCTGAAAGGGATCGAGAAATCAGTAAGATGATTGGTGAACTATGGAGCAACCTAAAAGAACCTGAAAATCCGTAAGCTCCCACTTGAGCACAAAATGTGAATCAGGGACAGTTCTTTTTATTTTATTTATTTTTAAATCAAAGTTCAGTAACTATTTTGGCATGCAACAAATTGTGGGATATTCAGGTTTATCAGGAGAAAGCACTCAGGGATAAGGGAAGATACGGACTTGAATTGGAGGACCACAATAAAAGATAGAGGATTGGATAAATTACCATCAGTGCATTGCCAATGCAGTAGTTTCATCCAATGGCAAATGAAGGGTTAATGAATCTCGATATGAATATTCAAATTGAAGGTGAAACCTCTGCTCAAATGGTATCAATGCAGTAATTTTTATTTTTTTTGACCTCCAGTAAATGGTAGAGGGACAAACACTCAAATTCTAAATTACAAGCTGATAAGTGTACTTATTTATCTGTCTAAATTACGATATTATAATGTTTTTCTTGAATAAATTCTACTTAGTTGTTATTATTTTTCATTATTTCAGATTTTTATCTCAAAATCAAGAAAAATGAGAAGTTGAAGCAAATACATAATAATTGGATGAAAAGTGGAGCTAATTGAAGACGTTTTGAAACTCAAGGACTTAATTGAACAATTGAAGACTCAAGGACCAACTTATCAAATTTGGAAGAATTAAGAGGCTTAAAAGAAATTTTACTTGGGCCTTAGGGTTGGATTGTGTGTATATTTATATATACATATTTAGGGTAGAACAGCCGTGAAAAAGAGAGCCGTGGGGAGCCGTGGGGAGCCGAGAGAGAGCGCTTTACAGAGAGACGGTGCGGCTGGAATAAAAAAAAATATAGTTGATTGAGTTGGCTGTGCAAATTGGTGATATATATTGACCATTGAGAGAGCTGGGAAGAGTAGTTGGCTGGAATAAAAACAGAGAGGTGGCGGCTGTGCAATTAAAGGAGAAAGGCTGGTCGGTTGTGCTTCAAAAGGAGGTGCACTGCTGGCTTATATATTTCAAACTGCCTGCTGACTGGTGGAACAAAAGTAGAAGCCTGCTGGTGCAAAGGAAGCCGTCGACTGAAAGCAATTGCAGTGCACGGCTGGAGTGAATTTTTGGTGGTGCTAAGTGATGCTAATTCTTCAACTCTTCAAAATTCGGGTTTTGTTTACATTATTCATTGCTTTTTATTTCAAGAATATGAGTAGCTAAATTTTATAATCGGGATTGACGATATAGATTTAATGCTTTTAGTTTGATTTTGATTCTCAAGTTGGCACTTTATTTTCATGTATTGATTTTATTATTGAGTTTAATGCTTGAGTTGCTTGATCACCAATTTATGATTAAATGATTGTTTTCATAATCCAAGAGGTGAGTTAACAATTAGATCACATAATAAAATCCAACAATTTCAATAAAAAGATAGAGATATGAATTTGTGGTTGCATGTGGTCACTTATGAATTCCTAGGAAATTTAATGCATTTTAAGGACAACTCTAACCCGATGTAGAGATACATTATTGACTTAGTTAAATAGGCCTAATTTAAACTCGAGAGAGGTAAATTAGATATATGCGTGAATTCGACCAAATACAATTTTAGAAAACAACTTGAGATGAGAAATTAAGCTAGAACATTATTTCGAAATCGTTAGTCCCGATATTCATTCAATTGCTAGAAATCCCACTACTTTGTTTCTTACTTTTATTAATTGCTTTTAGTTTAATTTTCTATTTTCATTTTAATTGCATTGTTTATTTCATTTATTCTCAATTTTATTGTCGTTTTTGGATTGTTTGGTATTTTATTTTCTTAGTTAGTTTTTGTTTTAGTTTAGGAATTCTATGGAATCAAAATAAATCGATAACAAATAAATAGTCCTCGTGGGATCGACAACCCGGACTCAAAAGTCCACTTTTATTACTTGTTAACGATATCGTACACTTGCGATAATCAAACCAACACAAGCCTATGAAAAATAGTAAATACAAGGAGCAAGTGCAAAACATTCAATGCAATAGTCTTCCTTGAATTTAAGTTACCTTGTGTATATTTATCTTGTGTCGGTTATGTTGTTTTTTGGGTGGATGAATGACTTCGTAATGTCATATGTTTGATTTAGCAACATAAGCTTAGGTTCATGTAGTTAATGCTTATCACATATATTTTTTTTTATACTTTATTACATATATACTCAACAACACTATAGCACGTGCCTTGCACTTACGTCTCGCTAGTATTAGAATAAATTTCCCAATTGAATTTGCCATACTGAGTGGAACTAAATCCATGGTATGATATGGATAATAAACTTTAAAAATAGTCTATAACTTACCTCTGTTAGGTAAGAGTTTTTTTTTTTTTTTTTAATAAATGAAGAATGTGATCTTTTAGAGGTAAATTATGTGGTTGAAAATTGGTTTGGAGAAATTTGTGGGGTTAAAAAGTGATTCAAAAATGTGTTGTTTATAAACATTTTCCAAACGGAGTCTTAATTTGGTTTTTCCAAATCCGTAGATGTCAATTTGCTAAGTCCTTAATGAGGAATTTTAAGCATTGTTCTAAAAAAGGCATGAAATGCACTGCTTAGGTACGTTTTCAAAACACCTTGAATATGGGCAAGGCGTGGAAAAATGAAGTCAAGTCCTCTTTTGACCGCCTAATGAGAGGATAGGAGCCATAAGGCACCCGCCCATTTAAAAAAAAAAAAATAGAAAAAACATATACATCTACATCTATCTACACTATATTATAAGAGGCTAAAGGAATTTACTGTCTAGAATTTTGACCATAACGACGTCGTATTGGCGCTGTAGTTTTCGTTTTTTTTTTTTTCACCATTTCGGGAAAAAGGCGTCGTATTGATGTCAAATTTTCTTCCTTTTGAATTAGGTACGACGTGGATGAAAGCCTCTCATATGCCAACCCTAGAAATCTTCTCTTTCCAATTGCTCTAATCCGAAAACACTCTCAGCCGCATCCAACTTTCCATCTTCTCATCCACATCATTACTCCTGTTAATCTAAGGAAGAATCGATTTGTTTAAAAAAACACGAAGTTAACTCGGAAATTGGAGAGCAGTGGCGTGGATATGTCGATTTTTTGTTTACATCGATTTAGGGTAATTTTTTTCGAAACTTTCTTTTAATCAGTACGTTCTCTACTCATCTGACTTGAAAACTTGCATGTGTTTAAATGAGTCTTTTCTTTCCTGTGTATAGGGTTCCATTCTATGTGCTTTGTTTAGAACCAGAGAAATTATCCAAAAATTGGAGAGTGGTGGTGTGGTGTATGTTGATTTGGTGTTCACTTCGATCGAAGGTAAATTTTTCCCGAATACTTAATTTGTTCTCTAGATGCTCGTTGCTCATATGTTTCAACTAATTATTTTCTTTCTTTTCTTGTATAAGGTTCCATTCTAATGTGTATTCCTTCAAAATGAACAGCAGTGATTTTGTGCTAGGATAGTTAATCTTTTTGTTTAGTGATGAAGTTTGAGAAACTGTGAACATAAAATTCTTACTGGTGTTATAAGGAATACATTTCACAGCACTGATGTTTATAGAGGATTACATAAAATTATGGTGACTTGTTGTTTAAGAGTGGTGTTGGTTGCTGATTTATCAGATATGCAGTGGTAGAAAATGCATGGGTCCATATTTTAAAGACATTGAAGCGTCGTGTAATAGAGTGAGGCCCATTTCAACTAAATGACAATGTATGCGCTTGGAAACACCATTTTGTTGTGGTGTATGTGGGGGCAGTCAGGGGCGGACCCAGGATTTTTCTTTAGTGTAGGTGGAGGTAGACCTTTCGGGCCGTCCCAAATTTATTTATTTATTTTTTTTAATGAATAGGGCCAAAGCCTCAAGGGCGGTGTAATGGGTGAAAATTAGGTGTAAATTACAAATTTACGAAGTGTTCGGTGGCCACAACTGTCATTTTTTTGTTTATTTTGATGTTTTCTAGGTAGATCTGTGGTTAAAAATTGGAGAGAGAAAATATGTGTGGTTAAAAAGTAGTGTGAAAAATTGTGTTGTTTATAAATTGATTTATAAATTGTAATCATTCCGTAAAAGAACGGTTTGTTAGTTAAATTAAAATTGAGCCAATTATTTAGTCCATTTCAATTGTTCTTTTAGGGTGTGTTTGATTGCAAATGTAGAAAAGAAAATATTTTCTAACTTTATGAGAAAAAGTTTTCTTAGCAAAAGGGTAAGAAAAGATTTGCTTGGAAAATAGGCTTGTTTGTGCTTAATGTAATTGTACCTAGAAAATATTTTCTAGGCTAAATGAAACAACCAAATACAAAAAAGTGAAAAATAAATTTCATGATGTGACATTTTTCTTGAAAATGTTAACAATCAAAAATAGCCTTAGATAAAATGGGCTTCAAAGTTTAAAGGACTACAAGAAAAAATAATTACAAGCAAAATTGGTCCATTTCAACCCCCCCCCCCCCCCCCACAAAAAAAAAAAAAAAAAAAAAGTTGAAACACTAAAATGGGCTGGGCCAAAAGTTGAGTGCAGGCATATGCGTGCACTCGACTGTGCATGGGTCCGCCCATGGGCAGTGGTGTAATGGCTTATTCCATGTATAGAGATTTTTTTTTTAAAGCTACAAATTCACTACCATTATCCAAGTAAATACTTTCGATTTTTTATTGAAATCTGGTTTCAACGAGAGGTTTAAATTGTCGAAACATTGTGCTTACCTCAGATTTATTTCCATAGGATAGAACCAAATATATTTTGAGAAATGGTCTACCAAAATCAAATAATAACGTGATCCGTCAATGCCAACCCAATTTGAAGGTCCCCAAACATCAGTGTAAATTAAGTATAGCGGTGCATGACTTTGGAGACTAGTGGAGCGAAATGGTTGTTTGAGTGCTTTATTAACAGAACAAGAGTTACCAAAGCTGAGAAACTTTTTTATTTATTATTGGAAGAGAAAAAGAGTTGACAAGTTGATGAACAATTTTACTCGAAGGATGTCTTAGACGTTTTTGCTACCCATCAATGGATGTTCGTTCATACACATTTGCAAAAATTTGAGGAGGAGATTTCCCCATTAACTCCAGTAGGGTGTAGACACCATTTCACAAGCACCTTTGAGTAGAACCACCCCGTGGTCTGATCCTTAACAAGGAAAAAAGAAGGGTGAAATTCAACAAAAACATGATTTTGGGTAGTAAAATGATGGGCAGAAATCAGGTTTTTTTGTATAGTAGGAACACAAAGAGTGTCATTTAAATGAAAGGTGAATGTGGTGAGTGTAGAACCAATGAACCAATGTGAGAGACAGGCAAACCTGTACCATCACCGATTACAACCTCATCTGTGCCATCATATTCAGTGTGAACTCACCAGTGATATTATGTCATGCTGCTAAGTCAACGAGTCATTTTGTGTTTGCAGCTGGAGAGGTTGAGGTAAAATTTGTTGTTGCTTCAGAGAGCTGTAGACGGGGACAATATTTCACAATATGGCCCAATTGGTCACAGATTTTGCATTTGGGTGTGTACCAGCGCTGTCCAGTGGTCATAATATTTCAATTTTGTTTTATGATTATGTTAAGTTCTAAATAGTGAAATAATGCATTTTTGGCGAACTTAACTAGTTTTGTATACTTTGTGGGGGCTTTAAAAAGCCGTTTTCTAACTATATTGTCAATTTTCTTGCAAACCTCAGCTTTGTCAATGTTGTGATGCAATTTTATTCAATTGCATTTTTTTTCTTGATGTAAGATAATTATGTAGAATGTGGTCCCCAAATTGATGCTTCCTATACTTGGAGTACCACACTTGCAATTAAGGTTGGAGGGCCATCTTAGCAACCACCCTTTGGACCCGGTCCATTGGTTCTGTTTTAATCTTGACCGTTGGATTTAATCGCTGTGATCTTTTGGGCATATAATTTTTACCCTTTTTGAGCCCGACTCTTGACTTCACTGTTGCGCTCTCTCTGGTTCGATAACTCCATCTTCTTCTTCGTGTGATTTTTTAGATTAAGCCTAGCTGGCTTTTTAATAGTGATTCTATACATTGTCTTAGTCTTGTGTAGACTAGATTACGTTATTTGTGTAGTAGTCTTGGGCGCAACATCCTTATTTGTTAGGTGGGTTTTGTAATCTGATTTCTTGAGAAAAAATTCGTGTGCGAAGGTCGTATGCGTGATTCTTGTACTCTAACTCTCACTTGGAAGGCAATTATCGTAGGGGAACAGGCTAATCGCTAAGCCCCAGACCTAGGTGTTATCGCCGATCGAACTGGGTAACAAATCAGGTGTTCTTTGTTCCTTTAATTTCGTTTATGGTTGATTTACTTGCTTAATCCGTGGTTAAGATTTGTGAATTTGCACGCTATAATCCCAACAAATTCTAATATTAATTTATTTATTTATTTATTTATTTGTTTATTTATTTTGCAGATTGAATATAATTAAAGATGTGAATATTGTTGTCAATTCACATGTGACATCCTCAACAAATGTTAAAAAGCTTCTCTACTAGAACTTTGCAAGGAGAAATGGTGAAGTGTATTTCTATGTTCAATGATGTAGGTTGTATCCTGCACTTTTTCTTTTAACATATAGTTTTGGCCGCTTTTAAATTCATTATTTTTGTCAAATTTATTATTGAAGATAAATTATAGGAATCATATGATGTTGGTTATTTGTGTGCCTATACCGAATGGGTTTCAAATTCTTGCTTCTTTTATTCACATGACAAAATAGATGTGATCTTTGGGTTTAGATTTATGTTTTTGTTAGACTATTTATTTCATGGTTTGATTATTTTGTAGTGGTGTCTTTTTCTAGTCATTATTTGAATTTTGTAAGGGATGGAATTTTGTCTTTTAGAAAATTGATGGAAAACTTATTGTTGCTCAAGTTCTTTGAAAGAATTAGGACCTTTTGATTTCTGCATGTTATGATTATGGTATGTATTCTGATATAAAATTTCAAATTGAAAGTGTAGTGTTCAATGCAATAATTACTGGTAAAGGTGTCGGACAAAATTTTGTGACTCGAAGTTATATATATGTTCTTGAGTGGCATCATAAAAAAAGAGTGTAAATTTTTCTTTGACAAAATAAATCACATCATTTTCCTGTCACGTCTGTTTTGTTTGATTTGTTTCCTATAAATGAGGGAAGGATCGAAAATATAAGGTCTCTATTAAATTTGCTTCCAAAATAGACTTGCAGCATCTTCAACAATTCTTATAGGCTCAACAACTTGATGTCCACATGAAATTATATACACAACCTCTGGATTTGGTTCTTCGGAAGAAACCATCCAACGTATTTCTCTCTTCCGCATGCTGGTCTACAATACGGATATTCAGTATTTGAATTAATCTATTTTAACATTTTCAGTTACAGTTATGAAGTTGTTGGAAGTCACTATTTCCCCAGATTTGGGCTAATTAGGGTGCTTGGTGATGAGTTAGAATATTGGATAGGTTCTACATATCAAAGTCTTCACCAATTCCAGATGAGATTTTCTTTCAACATTGGCAATAACTTCAGATTTTTTGGAATTCACTTTGTGTAGTTCTCATTGTGGTCCTACTCATGCATTTCACATTTATAATTTTTTTGGTGAAAGTTCTAAAGCTTGTCTTCTGTCATTTATGAAGATCATATTCAGTTTAATCATATATATCCATGTTCTAAAAATATTAGATGGAGCATGTGACGACCCGGGTCAAACTTACTTAACATGTTGTCCCGATCGTTAGATCTACGACGTACCGTCTCCACTGTACCAACATGAATCTTTTCAGCATACTTTGTCCTCACTCGCACGCTCCTCGAGAAAACTTCCCAATGGGCCACCCATCATAGAATTGCTCCAAACCAAGCACGCTTTACTGTGGAGTTTCTAACTATGGACTTCCGAAAAAGAAGGTGCACCTTGTTGGTATGAGTAGTATCTATCAAATATTTTAAGCTTTACTGACCTGAGTGTTACAATCACCCCTCGTTAGACTCGCGATGTCCTCGTCGTACTTAAATCATCTGAGGATCCAGCTGAGGACCCATTACCAGGTGTTGGGATTCTAGTGGTGGCTCCTACGGGTTCAAGAGGTGGCTCCCGCCTTATGACGTAGCACTTTATCCCGCATAGCACTTAGTTTCCAATTTTCGTCTGACGACCGGCTCTGATACCATTTGTGACGACCCAGGTCCCACATAACGGGATATCCTGCCCATTAGATAGACGATGTACTGTCCCCACTATACAAACATGGATCTTTTCAGCATGCTTTGTCCTCACTCGCACGCTCCTCGAGAAAACTTCGTAAGGGGTCACTCATTGTGGTTTTAGAATAAATTATACCTAAGTTGTGTTTATTTGTTGTTATTTCAGGTTTTATCCAAAAAAGAGAGAAAAAGAAGCAATTGTGGGAAATAAAGGTCAAGTTGAATACAGTTGGAGAGAAATTGGTCTTAACTTTGGAGAAGTAAGAAGATTGAAGGCTAAATTGAAGGAATTTAGAGAAGAAAGGGCTCAATTGAAGAGAATCAGAAGTTTCTGGGTCAAGATGTTAACATCAGAAGATAAAGGGCGTGAAGTGCAAATAAAAGGTGGGGACCTACTTAAAAGGAATAAAAGATGATAATTGCACATACCTGATCGAACTGCGCGGCCTGACCACATTACACTGCGAGGCCGCGCGATGTGAGATAGAATGGGCAAAATGCTGGAAGCTAAGACTGCGCGGCCGCACCTTATTACGCTGCGAGGCCGCGCAGGTCTTCGACTGGGGCGACTGTGGGCCTTTTCACGTGGGTTTTGACAGATTTTTTCCCCTTTTATCGGGATTTTGCCCTAAGATATATATAGAACATTGGGAGCACGATTTTTGGGACTTTTACGAAGCCTCCTAACAGAGTTTCTTGGCTATTTTACATGAATTAATTGGGAGATTCAAGCAAGGCAAAAGGAGTGGAGATTAGAAGATTAACGCGGGAATTCAACTCTTGGTGCAAGATTTATTTTCTTATTGTTAATTTTATAAATTTCATTATATGTTATTATTATTTTTATCGTTTTTGTTCTTCATTCATGATGTGTAACTAATTTTAATATTGGGATGAACGATGTAGCCTAGTTGATTATTTTAATTCCATATTCCTTATTCTAATGATTTATTGCATGTGTTGATTTATTATTGTGTTTAATGCATGAGTTAACTGACCACTAATTCATGATTCAATGTATTATTTTCATAATCCGAGAGGTGAGTTAATAACATAAATTTAGGTAATAAATCCGGTAATTGAACGAGAGATAGAGATATACTCTTGTTATTATTGCAGTCGTGTTTCAATTCTTGAGTTATATGCATCTAGATAAGAAATATTTGAACTCACTGTAGAGATACATGATTGACTTATTTAGGTAGGATTGATTTAAACTCGAGAGAGGAATTTCAATTTAAATTAGTGAATTCGACCGAGCACATAATTAGAAAATAAAACATGGAATTAGAGTTATTTTATTTGGCTAGGTGAATCGTAAATCTCAACTACCTTACAATCATATTTAAAAACAAAAACAATTTTGAAATCTCATTTCTGCAAATTATTAATTGTTTAGTTAAATTCTTCAATTTTAGTTTAAACAACAAATCATATTCATTTGTTCAAATAAGGATAAGAATTTACATATTTTGGTACTTAGTAAGCAGTCTCTGAGGGAGACATTTCGGACTTTTAGGTCCACTTTATTACTTCTCATGGCTCGTACACTTGCGGGGATATCTTGCATTGTGAGATATCAGTGAACAAGTTTTTGGAGCCGTTGCCGGGGACTATTTTTACTAATATCGATACTCATAAGTTCTTACTTTACTTTGGATTTTATTTTGCTTTATTTTAGTTTTTGTTTTATTTTAAATTTTTGTTTAAATTAATTCATTTTAAGAAGAATTAAATCAGTTGATTTGCTTCCTTTTGATACAGAAATCGGACGCACTTTTCGACAAAGGCGCAGACAACAGTTGGAAGCAACTCAACACACAGATTTAGCAATGGTAGATAACAGAATTAAGAATAATCAAGCAAATCAGGATAATTTACCAGTGGCGGAAATGGTGGAGATAATGAATAAGTAATGGAAAGAAAAGGAAAAAATTTAGATTAGTGGAAAAGAATGGAGTAAAGTATGAGAAATTTGGTTTGTGCGTGTGAATGATTATGTCTCAAAATATTTTGATGGATGGGTGGGAGAGAAAAGAAGAACGGGAATTATTTTAGTAAGAATTAGTTTAGGTATAATTACTAAAAATTTGACTAACTTTGATTAGAAAACGTATTTAAAACAGATATGTTTTTGGACTGAAAATATGATTTTGAAATAATACTTTGAATAAATAATTAAAATAACATAATTTTAGAAATTCGGATTTTAATTTAAAATCGAACAAATTCGATATCTCTTGACTTGGCTAGACGAATCCGTCGCGGCGTTAATTTCAAAACAATGAGTGAAATAGTAGCGACACAATTTTCTAAATATTAAAAAAATTATAAAATTGCGTAAAAATTCTGAGTCGCTACATGGCAACCCGACATGCTAACGTAAGTGCTCAAATTTAATTAGTTTTTTTTTTTCAAGTGGGTCTACTATTTTTACATTTTCAACTAACATTGGTGCCACCTATTTGTAAGAGGGACCCTATGACTCAGGAATGGCCACGAGTGATGGATACATGGAAGTCCATGCATACCTGAATGACTAAAAGGGGTGAGGAATTGGTTAGTCCCGAAGCAGAGCAAGATTACGTAAGTTAACTGTAAATTTTCAACAATAATTCATTTTATTTTGATGTTTGATTTTTTTTGTTACTGTAATTATTCTTATTTAATTATTCAGGTTGCAATGGTAAACGAAAAGGAGACACAAACACAACAGGCAAGTGGTAGCGGGACAACGGTCGACGAGCATGACGTGATACGCGAGGTGCTCGGAGAGCGGCGGGGTCATGTTCGTGGAATTGGTCAAAAAGTAAGAGGAATTTCCAAATCTCCGGGCTTTGCCAATTCAGCAGCTGGACATAGTTTGATCAGTCTCCCACCGAGGTTGCAGAGTTACGGAATACTGTTACAACTCTGGGTTCTTAGCTAGCCACAGCTTTAGCAACGATTGATAATTTCAATGCCATGTTTGCTGAGCTCTCAAACTTCGTACCTGGATTTCAAATGAGACACCAGCCTCGGGTGGAGGATCAGCCTCCTACAGGCGATGATCTAGATGAGTTCTTAGGCGATCCTTAGGGTCTCTTTTTGGGTATTTGTAAAGTAATTTTGATTTAAAGGATCCTTAGGCTCTGTTTTTGGATATTTGTAAAGTAACTTTGATTTAAAGGATCCTTAGGGTTTCTTTTTGAGTATTTGTAAAGTACTTTTGACTTAAATGACATTAATGCTATATTCAAAAATTATGTTATTAGTTCATTTAAATTATTTTTATTTATGTAACTTAATTAAATTAAAAAAATATTTTCGTCATTTTATAAACAAATTAAAAAAAGTCATAATTAATCTCTAACGGCGACAAATGTTGTCGCTGTTGATGAGGTCAATAGAGAAGACAAATGTCATCTCTATTGATCAGTTCAACAGAGAGGACATTTGTCGTCGCTATTGATCAGTTCAACAGAGAGGACATTGTCGTCGCTATTGATCAGTTCAACAGAGAGGACATTGTCGTCTCTATAGACTTCATCAACAGAGATGACTTTTGTCGTCGCTATTGTGAAGCTCTATAACGACGACAATTGTCGTCGCTGTAGGGATATCAAGAGCAAGGACATATTTGTCGTCGTAATAGCGCAACCGGCACGAACCTACTACAAGGACTTTTATTGACGACTTTTCCAGTTTCAACGACAACATTTGTCGTCGCTATAAGACTTTTTTCTTGTAGTGTCTGCCTTAACATACTCACAAAATTAATTATACCCCCTGAGCAATCATAGAGAGGCAGTTCTAGGGTTTTCAAATGGGGAGCTAGCATAGCGATGTATGATTTATTTAGTTTAATGGACATTAGGTAAGGGCATAATTGGTTTAAAGCAAAAAATGTGAGGGCAAATTCATCAAGTGAAAGATTCTACTATATTCACACTTTTAATATAGTGTAGATGTAGATGTAGATGTAGATTAGCTGAAAATGCTCTAAAAGTAAAACTTCCCTAGATAGAATAGGTTTTGGAGCCTTTAAGGTTTGACGAACCTGTCAATATACTTTATTGCTCCAGCAAAAAATAAAATAAAATATAAAATTCTAAGAACTTATAATGTTTAGATTGTAAGTTAAGAAATCAATAAATAGGCCAAAATAGACCTCTTACCAATGCTATCACTACAACAAAAGTGACCTTTTACGGCATGTATTTACGGCGTGCCAATTAGGCATGCCGTAAAATTAGATTTTTTATGGCGTGCAAAAATTGCACGCCGTAAAAACAGGTAATTTACGGCGCGCATAAGTGCACACCGTAAAAAATCACCAGTAATGGCACGCATAGGTGCACGCCATAAACAAGTCACAGGGAACTAAGTATTTATGGCGTGCATTTTTGCACGCCGTAAAAATACTAGTTTATTACCGGGATTTTCTAACATTTCGCGTGGAAAAATATTAGGCACGATTCCCCCATCTTCTCATCTCTCTCACTCCCTCACCCTCGGCTCCCTCTCGGCATCTCTCCCTCTCTCGTCTCTCCTACAACCGCCAGCCAACGTTGCCTCCACCACCAGCCCCACCCGCACGGTAATCTCCCCCTTCCCTTCTCCAATACACACACACGTAACTGCGCACACACTCACACACACACGCATTTTTCAGATTTAGAATTCTAAGAATTTAGGTTGTTGAGTTATATTTGAGATTTTCAGATTTTGGAAATTTAAGAATTTAGTTAGCTTAAATTGAATTTTTAGTTTAATTTTTTTATTATAATTGTTAATTTCAGATTTTGAATAGTTAGGGTTTTAATTGAATACTTTTGAAGTGAGAAGGCATTATTTGACACTTTCACCTTTCTCATGATGGCCCTGATGAGTGGGTAAACGTGTATTAATTCGACTGCACAGCCAAAAATTCATTCTGAGGATTTACAAGGAAGTTCTATATAATTTTCTGTCACATTTTCTTTTTCGGCAATGGATGACCAGGAATGCTTTGTGGATGTGCTCATTTTCTTGCTGATGAATTTTTGAATTGAAGTAAAAGATGATGAGAATAAATTTTTCAAATAGGCAGAATAAGCTATAATATTGACAGTGAGTAAGTGAGAGCACACTATGTCAGAATAGAGGCGGCCTACTCACGTTGGTTAAAAGAAACCCTACATGAAACTAATGGTGGTTTAGTAACATATAACGGGTCTTGTTCAAGGCGGGTTCACCAAAACCTACTATTTGACTGAACTGGCTCAACTTTTAAACATCGAAAGCCACTCACCATCCCAAGAACCTGCTTTTGATGCCCATCTCCTATTTTAGACTTAATGAAATTATGTCACGTGAAGACTGAGGGTGTTTGAAGTGGAAACTGGAAAGAATGCAATTTTCTCTAGAGTTTATTTTCCCCGTAATGCAGAAATTTGCCTTAATAGACTACTACACTCATACATTGACAGCTGGATAAATATACTTCTTGCATTTTTATTTTTTAATTTCAGTCTGAATACCTATTTTAACTGTCTGCTTCTAATGCCTGCATTTGTTGGTTTGATGTAGCTTGATACATCATCTTTTATGCAAATCCTCTGCACATGGGATGTGCATAATTTGTATGATTTCTCACTCAAATCACTCAATTTTTCTGTCTTATGAACCGGATTTGTCAAAGTTGATAATTTCCTCCACCTGTTGAGTTACTTTGTGCTTTTGTCTACTTAGTGCTTTTGTCTCTAGTTACAAGCTCTTTGAAAAATTGTGTAGTTTATCTAATGTACAGAGTAAGGGTGGCAAATGAGCTTGGAGCAGGAAATGGTGTTGTTTCGCAATCTTATGATTATCAAGTTGTTTCTAAGTTGGTTTGCAAGTATCCACACTAAACTTGTTGGGGTCTTTCTGCTTTGAGATAAAGTGAACCCTTTTTAGAACTTTTTGTAATTCAAAAACTATTGATGCAGTAGTCTCTTCAGTTAAAAATTGTTAGTACCGACCTACCATTTCCCTTTCAGTGTAGAATTCTATCATCAAGAAAAATATTAATTTCTATTCTGAAAGCTAAATACATTTCACTTAAAATCTTGGGTTCAAATTCATTGTTATAAACATCCACATTATTGTTAGTGCTACCATGATAAGCTATTTAATTGCATGGTACAGGTATGAACAAAGTTTATCCATTCTGAAACATCCAAAGCTCAGTAAGCAAGGGATGGTAACAAAATCTTTTATTATGTTGGGACTAGGTGAAACTGATGATGAGCTGAAGCAAGCCATGGCTGATTTAAGGGCCATAGATGTTGACATCTAATAAATTTTGGCTCTTGTTGGCTATAGGGGTATTTTTTGGATTTAGATCCCTTTATACCTCAATTGGGACACACTTAGTTAAATGTCTCCTCAAGGATCTGAGGGACTTGCCTTGGTCAATTGAGTGAACATTTTCTGTTCTCTGTTTAACTATTAAAATATATAATAGAAGTTACATAAGCAACAATTAAAACACAAGTTCGGATTTCCAAACTGATTTTGGGATTGGGCAGAGACAGAATATGCTTCAACAAGCCTCAAAATACCTGAATATGAGAGGAAACAAAATACCTCAAAGTGATATAATTGGTGTTGGTGGTATTGATTACAAAGATCACATTACCTCATTCTCATCACGTGGCATGAGTACTTGGGAGATACCTCATGGGTAGGGTATTGGCATTTCTATCATGTATTATTTTATTTCTTTCTATTTTTCTTTGTTCAAAATTAGTATCCTTAGCCCTTATTTATTTGTTTATAAAACATTGCTAAAATTAGTATCAGTAGCTTTTTCTACACGTGTATGTATTACTTTCTTTGAAGGAGCTTCGCATTGCCTTAAAATAAATTGTGTCTTTTCAAATTTCATTTTATGACTCTTTATCCAGTTGGAAAATCTCAAGATGCTGCAGCTGCTAGTGTTCTTCTTAACATGCTGAAGAAGGCACCCCCTCTTTGCCCAAACATCTCTATCAAGACTAATTTGGTGCCTGTGATTGAAGAAATTTCTCCGGAGCCACTGTTGGGGGACTTGGGTTCTTTGAATCTCTCATCTTATGGACTTGCATCTTCCAAAACTACAGCTGATGGATTTACAGAGCTCAAAGAGCTCAAGAAAATGAAAGAATTACAAATCCAAATGATTTAGTGCATCATGTGCCCCCTTGACAATGAATGTTGGAAAGTTTGGTTTATTGAAGTAATTGATAATGTCAATTTATATAGTCCTACACTTGAGCTTTTTCTTCTTGAAGATGTATTAGGAAGTACAATTATATGGTCAATTAGGTACATTGAAGTGGATTAGTTGAAATCACAATAAAGGTATGCTTCACTTTTTGATATACTTTTGATATGATAATTATAAATTTATTATTTATTAATTATAAATTTATTATTTATACGATGTGCAGGAAGTTGATTATTTTTGGCATGACACTATTGGTCAAAGAAGATGCTTCGATATGGATACTTTTATTTTTTACGACATTTGAAGTTTATTTTGAAGTAGTTGTCTATACACTTTTGACATTAATTCCTATTTAAATTTTTGTATATAGCATTGAATCTTACTAAGATATTGTTTGTTTATCGAAATCACGTTTATTGATTATATATGTATTAATGAGTATTTGTTTTATTATTATAGGTTTTTTGGAATTATAATTTACAGATTTTTATAAAAAATAAAATAAAATCCTAAATTGCGGCGTGCATCACCGAACGCCGTGACTTCATATATATCACGGCGCACAGTTATGCACGCCGTAAAATTTTACGGCGTGAGGATGCACTGTAGTGTATATTGAGTTTCAACTGGTTTTAGTATTTGGTTTTGTGGAGAATATGTCGATGAGTGTATGTATCTTACATTACTTGGAGTAATTAAATTTTATAGTACTACTATATGTGAACTATATCTTAATTGTAAGAAGAGGTTTTGGATTATTAAATGAGACATATAATTTCTATCAAGAATTTTGACATGAAATATATGGGTAGAAAGTCTTGTATAAAGTCTTGTATTGTTTGCACAGTGGTTGGTAAAGCCAGAATTTTGTTTGCTACTTTCAAAAACTATCATGAAAGGGAACAATTATTAGTTTGAATTAATATCTTCACAAAGGATTAGAAAAAGTGATGGATCCATCTATTAAGTTTTTGTAAAGTGGAAACAGTCAAGTCACGCACTCTCACGAAGATTTTGGGGGATCGATTTTCGCCCCAATGCCGCCACCTCTTCCAAATCCGGCCAAATCGTCGGATTTTCTACCGGAAATTGTTTCTAATATCGACAACAACACTATTACACCAATCCCCATCAATCAAAATCCAAAATTTCTAAAAAATCAATTCAAGAAAATGAAAAAAATTCAGTCCACTTTCGTTGCTACCCATGCCTCAATCCAGCCATTGAAAAATGTCCCTACTATAGAGAACATATCCATGAAGAGGTTTCGTCATTCAAAGCGCCCCCAAGCAGTATATTTGAAAAAGGAGGCAATTAGGGTTCATACATCATGTCGTCGCAAATTTTAGTGGCATTCGCTCCTCTTTCTTGTAGTGGAACTCTATTAGTATATAAACTCTTTAAAAATTTCAGCCCAGTCCGAAGTACGTTCATGTACACATCGGTACTGATTTTGTTTTTTTTTAAGTACTAGAAAATTTCTCCTCTTAGCATGTGGAGTTAATCAATCTATTTAATACAAGAATGGAAGTAGAAAATTGGAAACACGACGTAATATGGAAATGAAATTATAAAAATATCTGGACATGAAATTGTGGACATTTTTCGTACTGGGGATTTAATGGATGTTATTTGAGTTTTTATTGTTTAATTTATGATGATGATGAGACGACGACAACAACGATGACGACACTAAATAGAAGTTATTATTATAAGAAATATCCTATTATTACTGTAATAAGAAATTTTCCTCAAATGCAGCCCAAGCCTCTTGGAAAAACTATGAATAAGGGATGAGACTTTTCGGTTTTTTCAAGTTTTGAAAGAAAAATTCGAAGCAGACAGCTCAAAATTATATGCAGTTTTTTCTTTCCAAATGAATCCCCTAAATTTTCCCCGAGATTGTTCCATTTTACTGAATACATAAATTTCCCAATTATATCACCGACTTCATCAACAAGAACTTCACATTTCTCATGAGCACTTTAAACAACTCGAAGTCAACTAGATTGTGTTTCAAGGTAATTAATTTGAATCATGGCCATTACATATATAGAACTTTATTTTCAGTATTGAATTTTGCTGAATTTCATTACAGGAAACTTCAATTAATCATGAAATTTTGTAGAAATCTAATTTTTACCACAGGGTCAATAACAATAAAAACCAATCAAGTTTTATTATATTGTGACTCCATGAAGTCCATATGAGCAAAAAAAACATTTAGTCACTTAATGAATTACTGCAGATTATGTTCAACTGATGGGAATTTCCAAACCCTGCGCAGTTATTTCAGACGGTAATATCTGTCCACGTGAATCTTTACTTAAGAATAGATTAAAGTAGTTTAATATGTTTCTAACAAAACCTAAATGAGTGAAAACTTCAACAATTAATTTCAAGTAAATTTACCAGAGTAATCCTACTATGGAATTCCATATTCTAGAAACATTTCAACAAGTTAAAGAAAAAACTAACTAATAACATTCTAGTCCTTCAATTTAACAATATATAAAAAATAAATGACTATTATAACTGGGTTCAGGTGGTTGTTGGTCGAAGGTCAACAAGCCATGCATTAAATCTATTCTGGTATATGTAAATGAACTTTGAATCGTGACATAATTTAGTATTGTGCTTTTGTCGAAGCGGCAATGCATATTCTTCTTGGACTAGTATTCTTATTCTCATGTTGTTGGGTTTTGATCATTAGGGGTTTTAGATTTTATGTTCACTCTTAATTTAGTATTTATAGGTTTCCAATTAGTGTTGCGGTTAACCTTTCTTTAAGCTTTTTGATCTGCAATAGGTTTTAGACATTTTCTTAGTGACTTGAAGCTAGTACCTAAGCTTAAAAGTTGCTTTTCTGGATAGAAAATTTGGTTACTAAAAGAAGTAACATTTTGAAATTATATATGTTTGGAAAAAGAGAAGCTTAAAAGTAGGTTTTACTACTTTTTAAGCTTACTAGTAGTAAGCACGTGCGTTGCACGTCTCACGTAAACGATATATGATATGAGTATTAAATTTGAAGTTATACTCTATTTTAAGGCAAGTAATTAAGAATGGTAAAGGCAAAACTAATTAAACATGTCCTTATAAAATTATAAGTAAATGCATTGACAAATGACAATAGAATCTAAATGAATGTATTAAAAACATTTAAAAATAGCAAACAATAAGTATTGCTCCATAAATTCCTTATCATTAAGCATTTTTTTTTATCAATATTGATAATTTAGAAACTTGTTGACATATACCAAGGTTGGGTGGTGACCATGGAACTCATTTTAATTCCTATTAACTTATCACCAAACCACAGTGAAAATTCAGTTTAACATGAAAGCATATTTAAACAACATATGTAACAAAAAGACATTTAAAATCCTCACAAGGATGTCCCAGAATTCAAACATAAAGACAATCTACATGATATCACAAGTATTAATTGCATGTAGTAGTTTTTCTTCTTTTGCATGAAGAAACACGTTTCAAAAACAAACAAGAACATTTTGTACAACAGATTGTTATAAATCATATAAACATTACATTTATACATTAAAGTGAATCGACACCTAAAATTCAAACTTCTTAGATGGTAGACTTAAATTTTAAAACTCCATACTTTACATAAAATTACAAGAAACAGGGTGGTATGGAGTTATTCATAAGTGTAAAGAATCTACTTAATCATCACATGGACAAAGAACATCATAAAAAGTACATACTAATCAATATCCAATAGAAGCTAAAAAAATTGGAATAATAAAATAGGACATATGGATTAGCAAGAGAGTACACAATAGAAAACTTTTAATTTACATCTAGAAGAAGAAAATATATTATGCTCCCTACATTGTTCAATCACCATTATTGAACTAATGAACATTGAAGTAAAAGATACTTAGTTCACAATTATCACTATAGTGTTATGTTAATTTTCGGAATCCTCAAAATATAGAGAAGAATGGAGGGAGAAGAAAGTAAACAAACTCAAGTTTCTGACAAGGTTTTGAGGATTGATGGGCCAATCATAATTAAAAAAATTTCTTGAACAAAACATATATTGTCAAACCTCTACATTACAAAATCTAAATTATGTCTATTCAAAATTCAATCCATCTCACAATAAACCCAAAACTCATTTATTCAATCAAATAGTATATAAAAATTAGAGGATTTTTTTAACTGTATTTGTTATGACTTGAACTAATGATTTTTGCTTGGCTCCAATACCAAGTTACACTCGTAATTCAACTAATTACTTAAAATCGTAAGAAATGAGAGAAATTTACGTTCCTTCTAAATATGAAGCATCTTTTGGGATTAAAAAAAATTATTCCATAAATTTCTAATCAGATGTGTATTGCAAATGTAGAACATGATAAAATTTCCAATATTAGTAATAAGTTGTTGAAATCTCTATAATTTTATTAATGTTTGCATCTATTAACAAACTACGAAGGTTTTCAGTGTAAATACTAGTAATACTTGTGAATGAATTTTTGTTTCCTATACAAAAATCTTGAAAAGGTGTCAACATAGTGTTTATTCATTTAATTAAACGGAAAAATCAATAAAAATAATTGATAGGAAAGAACAAACATTGCAAGTGCCAAGTATTTATACTTACATTTTAGCAAAAGAATATATTCACATTTCATTATTCAAATCGTACGTTTAATGCAAAATTTCATGGAACCTATACTATGTCCTGACCCTTCCTGCTATCTTCCTAATATTTACTTTACAGTATGCTATTTTTCTTTTCTTAGAAATAAAGAAAACATCTATATAACGTGAAAGACATCTTCTCTTGTAGTTCATGTTCTATACCTAACATTTTAAGTAATATACAATAAATGAAAACCCGAATAAACTCATTCAGCAATACGTACTTTTAAAAGAGAATAGTGATGAACTAAGATTTTGAAGAGCGGCAAAAGGTTTAGAACCATCTATACAATCAACAATGATGGTTTGGGCGAAATCTTAAAATATATTTTCATAAGTTCTTGAATATTCTGTGTATTATTCTCTCCTTCTCCAAAATACTAATTCTTACACCGGAGGGCGACAACGTTATCCCTCGTTGCCTTTTTGTAGGTTTCTTGGCTGCTTGGTTCATCTTCTCCAACAAAATACCAGCTTTTGATCTTGCCACGTCAAGGTCAGAAAAATTACCGAAACAATTATATATATATATATTGAATCTTGAGGACATAATACAAAAACTAAACAATCAAAAAAGAAAAGGAACTTACATTTAACTATTTTCTTCTTTTCTTCAAGATATAGAAAACCCCTTTTAGATGCTTTTTTAGTAGTTCTTGTTATCTGTTTAATATTTTAAGCAATAAGCAATAAATGAAATCCAAAAAAAAATTAATAATAATAACTGCAATTAGAACTCATTCGGTAATTCGTAAAACAATAATAAGTATTAAGATATTGAAGAGCAACAAAACTTTCGGAACCAAGTATATAATTAGCAGTGATGATTTCAAAAGGAATAAGAAGGGGGGAAATTGTTTATTACCTGGAGCCACATGGAATAGTAATAGCCATGAAAGATTTGGGAGGTATGTAGCTGGCCAGCGAGATCATAACGTGGTCGACCTCAACAATGTGGATCGGAAGATTGGGGACGACTACGAGGGAGGGCACCGGGTGGGGAGGTTTTTCATTTGATTTATAAGGTTTTCAGATGGGGGGCAATGTATGGTTTCTCTAGTTTAATGGAAGATAGGTAAGGGCATATATAAGTAAGTTTGTCAAGTGGAAGATTCTTCCCTATTCACACTTTTCAAAACTTATAATTACAATGAAATAGGAACACGTTTAGTTGTACCATAACTCAGATTCACTTTTTAAGTAGCTTATTTTCACAAACGCGATTCTCAATGTTAGTTTTTTGATTAACATAACTTGTTTTCACAGTCAGTGAAACATACTCTAATCCAAATATAACACAAAAATTACATATTACCAAAATGAAACCCTTTAAATTACTAAATGCATCATTTCTATGCTACGTACAGGTTATAGATGAAATTTTGAAAACAATGGAATTTAAACTAAAAATAGAAAAACTGCATACTTTAAATGCTAAAAATTCCACATTCAATATCCATAAACCAGAGCCAAGTGAACTCATCAATACAAAATAAAAAAGTGATCACGATAGAGTAATCAGTGGCAACAAATCAAAGTCTTCTAATAAATAAAATCAGAATTTTCTCAATACTCGGATATGCCAAATTTTAATAAATCAACTTATAAACCAAAGTTAGCCAATTATTGAAATACGTGAAGAAAATACCTAAAACGACTCAAGTGGTAAGAGCGAAGCTTACCAGGTTGAATAGAGTAAGAAACAAAAATACATGAAAAATATATATATTTCCAACTATTTCCAAATCGACTCAGACCACCGAGCAATAGATTAAAGCCATATTAGAGAACACGTGTCAAGAATCATCAAATTGAAAAAATAGATACGAAAACAGCGAAAAATAAGTCTGCCGCAACATACTCACAAAATCAATTATATCTCTGAGCAATCATAGAGAGGGAGTTCTAGGGTTTTCAAATGGGGAGCTAGCATAGCGACGTATGATTTATTTAGTTTAATGGACATTAGGTAAGGGCATAATTGGTTTAAAGCAGAAAATGTGAGGGCAAATTCGTCAAGTGAAAAATTATCCCCTATTCACATTTTTAATGTAGTGTAGAAGATGTAGATTAGCCGAACATGCTCTAAAAGTAAAACTTCCCTAGATAGAATAGGTTTTGGAGCCTTTAAGGTTTGAAGAACCTATCAATATACATTATTGTTCCAAAAAAAATAATAATAATAATAATTCCAAGAACTTATAATGTTTAGATTGTAAGCTAAGAAATCAATAAATAGGCAAAAATAGACCTCTTACGTATACCAATGGTATATTGAGTTTCACCTGGTTTTAGTATTTGGTTTTGTAGAGAATAAGTCGATGAGTGTGTATCTTACATTATTTGGGGTAATTACATTTCTTAGTACTACTATATGTGCACTATATCATAATTGTAAGAAGAGGTTTTGGATTATTACATGAGACATATAATTTCTCTCAAGAAGTTTGACATGAAATATATGGGTAGAAAGTCTTGTGTTGTTTGCACAGTGGTTGGTAAAGCCAGAATTTTGTTTGCTAGTTTCAAAAATTATCATGAAAGGGGACAATTTTAGTTTGAATTAATATCCTCACAAAAGATATTAGAAACGGGGTGGATTCAGCTCTAAAGTTTTTGGGGGATTTTCGCCCCAATGCCACCACCTCTTCCAAATCCGGCCAAACCGCTGGATTTTCTATCGAAAAATGTTTCTAACATCGACAAAAACACTGTTACATCAATCACCTTCAATCAAATTCGAAAAAATTCCACACAATCAAGCCAAAAATCAATACAAGAAAATGAAAAAAATTCAAAGTCCACTTTCGTTGCTACCCATGCCTCAATCCAGCCATTGGAAAACATCCCTACTACTAGAGAGCATATCCATGAAGAGGTTTCGTCATTCAAAGCGCTCCAAGCAGTGGATTTGAAAAAGGAGGCAATTAGGGTTCATACTCTTAGATCTGAAAATCGACCCACTTCGAATCTGATTTAGGCCATGGGACCACTACCAATCATCTCAGAAGCATCAAAAACCCTTGGCAATGTCTCCCACTACCAATGAGCTTCCGTTTCTGCTATCCAAATTCTTAAAAATGCTCAAATTCAACCCCGAAAGTCATATGCTGCCACACTTAATGCCTAACCCATGATTACTCAAACTGAAAGAAGCCAAAACAAATCATTTATTTCAGTCACACAAGCACCCATAGATTCTGCTTTATACAGGTTCACCATTAAGCACTACAACAAAAGTAACTTTTTACGGCGTGCAATGCACGCCGTAAAATTGTGTTTACGGCATGCACCCACACGCCGTAAAAGGCCATGCCGTAAATGTTTACGACGTACAACCTCGCATGCCGTAAACAAACATTTACGGCTTGCGGTTGCATGCCGTGTATATTTATGGCGTGCAACAATGCACGCCGTAAATGTTTGTTTACAGCGTGCGAGGTTGCACGTCGTAAACATTTACGGCATGCAACACTACATGCCGTCTGTGCTTATGGCGTGTAGTGTTGCACGCCGTAAATAATAATTTTTTTAAAAAAATTGTAAATTCTATAATTTCCAAACACCTATAATAATTGTACAATGAAATTATGCGCTTTTATCCGTATATAATTCAGTAAATATAATTTCGATAAACAAAAAACATTGATTAAGATTCAATACAATATACCAAAATTTAGAACAATTCCACATAGCCTACAAAAAATTTATATAAAAATATGTCAAAAGTATGGACAATTACTTCAGAAAGAACAAATTAAAATGTTACAAAAGAGTATCCATATCGAAGTTTTTTCTTTGACCAAGAGTTATATGCCAAAAGTAATCAACTTCCTGCACATCTCAAAAATAATAAAAATATAATTAACAAAAATTTGAAAATTCTTAATAAATAAAAAATAGAATACATTATGAATAAAAGCATTTGTAGGACCTGAATATTGCATTTCCAATTCCTCTCAGGAAGGCTAAACTAACAAAGTATTCACCATCAATTAATAATTATAATTTCTAAGAGTAAACACACAAAGTATTCACCATCAAGAAGCCTACGTGAATTAAAATGTCCCAAGATTACTCAAACCTCCCAATGTGAATTAAAAGAAAAAAATGACAAATTTATTTGCTAAAGGCTTACCAGAGAGTTTTGCTGCAGTAGCGGCAGCGAGGACTGTGGTGCTGAACTGACGGCTTGGCAGAGGGGCGATGTATGCTTGAGAAGGAGGAGGTTGTGCACGCAGTGGTGTGAGTGGAGGGATTGATCTGGGAGAATGGAATTGATGAAAGAGAAAAACACGGATTAGTCACTTATTGGACAGTGGACACATTAAAATTCACAAAAGTATTCAATTAAAACCCTAACTATTCAAAATCTGAAATTAACAATTATAATTAAAAAATTAAACTAAAAATTCAATTTAAACTAACTAAATTCTTAAATTTCCAAAATCTGAAAAACTCAAATATAACTCAACAACCTAAATTCTTAGAATTCTAAATCTGAAAAATATGTGACAAATTATCTACAATACATCATCAATTCACAACAAAAATTCATGATAACCTACACATAATCTCACTAATATACACAATTAATATGCTACCATAGAAAAACATGATTAACATCTCATTAACAAACAAAAAACTTAATTGTTCAAGTATTACAATATACCGAACCTCAACACAAGATCTAAAACAATAAAAATTATATTCTTCAACATCATCTAAATAATTCACTTAACAAAACCTCAAAGTGATTATATTCTTTCCCTTGCTCCCAATCATTAGCACCACTTTCATTGGGTGATGAAGTATTGTGTGTAAAATTCTCATTCAAACCACGAGAATCCTGAAAAATAATAAATAACAATAAGTATCTATAATTCTTATATGCATTCCATCACAATAAAAAATTGGATCAAATTAGCATAACGAGCGAACATTTTTCAGCTTCTACTTCTTATTTTACCTTCAGAATTTTCTACGAGATGATGGTTTCCTACGAAAAATTAATCATCCATAGCAAACTCAAGAAAAGCAATAATTGACAGTATTGAAAAAGCCCGCAATTCAAGGCAACATAAGAACAAGAACAAAATCTAATAGAACATTTTAGAAAAACAAAAGTAAATATCGAAATTACCCCAAAAAATACCCTTCATCTTATAGAAAGTACTACCCAAACCATGTGTAGTTGAAAGCAAAAGCAATTGACATAAAAAACCAATGTAGTTGTATCATTTTACCCAAAAAATTAAAAAATCTGAAGGAAAAGACTCAATTGAAGAAACCCAAGTCCCAAGAAAATAAAATAATGCATGACAATCCTGTAGGTAATATAAATACTTCTGTGTTGTGGAGTGGGGAAGATAGCAACAACTCCTAAAATTATGTGTTGTGGAGTGGGGAAGGTAGCAATAACTCCTAAACTTATATTATTAACATTAGACAAGAATCAAGATTCATATTAAAGTGTAATTAACATTTTCATAAACAGAGAGTGAATAAAAACAATAGTGTTATAATAAACTACTATTGAACACTGCCTCTATTATGAACACAAAATTTCCTAGTACCTGGAAACTGGACAAAGTAGCCACCGTCACAATAAGGCATAAACTGGAAATGCAGTGAGAGGCAAGACTGATTCCCATCATTTCTCTCATATTCATAGCAAAGTCTGGAAACTGGAAATGCACAGACATCACAAGCAACAAATGGCTCACCATCAATAGTTGAGCCTAAGTTATCCCCATAGATCTGGAAGACCTGACTGCCTATGTTCTTCAACATATTTCCCTAATAATTCAGCACCACAATTCAATAACAAAGTAACTTAAAGTTCAAATCGCATTAAAACTCTATAACTTCACAATCATTAATCCATACATGGTCTGAACTCTTAAAATACAAAGACTTTCTTCAACCATCCACTCCATTCAAGGGACGAGAAATGTTATAAAAAAAAAAACAAAAAACCCACTAAAGGAATCTTATCAAACCAAACCTTAATACATTAATAATCGAAACACAGCAAGAATCGTTGACAATCATACAGACTTATAAAGAATTAATCTGCCATAGGACAATATTTTTTTATATAAAGAAACTACAATCGGCCCTCTTATGAAACAGATCCACATTAAAGTAGCAAAAAATGGAATCTCATGTCAACTTCCAGATGAAAATAAACTCAAAGGACTACGTTGATTGAAAATAATACCTTTACATATAAAAAGGAACTGCAGTTGATCCACCAAAAAATATTGACCGATCGAAGATGAAGGTAACCGCACCTGTAGAATCCGACAGGTTTTTTTGATAGATTCAAACAAGAAGGAAGTCTCATTTTCTACATATTGAAGGAAAACGGGAAATTTGAAGAAGAGCCCCCTCCCTTGCAGATCGAAGTGGAAAACGGGAAATTTGAAGAAGAGCCCCCTCCCTTGCAGATCGAAGTAAGACAGGGAGCTAGGGTTCGACAACACTATAGGGTCAATTGAGTGAACATTTTCTGTTCTCTGTTTAACTATTAAAATATATAATAGAAGTTACATAAGCAACAATTAAAACACAAGTTCGGATTTCCAAACTGATTTTGGGATTGGGCAGAGACAGAATATGCTTCAACAAGCCTCAAAATACCTGAATATGAGAGGAAACAAAATACCTCAAAGTGATATAATTGGTGTTGGTGGTATTGATTACAAAGATCACATTACCTCATTCTCATCACGTGGCATGAGTACTTGGGAGATACCTCATGGGTAGGGTATTGGCATTTCTATCATGTATTATTTTATTTCTTTCTATTTTTCTTTGTTCAAAATTAGTATCCTTAGCCCTTATTTATTTGTTTATAAAACATTGCTAAAATTAGTATCAGTAGCTTTTTCTACACGTGTATGTATTACTTTCTTTGAAGGAGCTTCGCATTGCCTTAAAATAAATTGTGTCTTTTCAAATTTCATTTTATGACTCTTTATCCAGTTGGAAAATCTCAAGATGCTGCAGCTGCTAGTGTTCTTCTTAACATGCTGAAGAAGGCACCCCCTCTTTGCCCAAACATCTCTATCAAGACTAATTTGGTGCCTGTGATTGAAGAAATTTCTCCGGAGCCACTGTTGGGGGACTTGGGTTCTTTGAATCTCTCATCTTATGGACTTGCATCTTCCAAAACTACAGCTGATGGATTTACAGAGCTCAAAGAGCTCAAGAAAATGAAAGAATTACAAATCCAAATGATTTAGTGCATCATGTGCCCCCTTGACAATGAATGTTGGAAAGTTTGGTTTATTGAAGTAATTGATAATGTCAATTTATATAGTCCTACACTTGAGCTTTTTCTTCTTGAAGATGTATTAGGAAGTACAATTATATGGTCAATTAGGTACATTGAAGTGGATTAGTTGAAATCACAATAAAGGTATGCTTCACTTTTTGATATACTTTTGATATGATAATTATAAATTTATTATTTATTAATTATAAATTTATTATTTATACGATGTGCAGGAAGTTGATTATTTTTGGCATGACACTATTGGTCAAAGAAGATGCTTCGATATGGATACTTTTATTTTTTACGACATTTGAAGTTTATTTTGAAGTAGTTGTCTATACACTTTTGACATTAATTCCTATTTAAATTTTTGTATATAGCATTGAATCTTACTAAGATATTGTTTGTTTATCGAAATCACGTTTATTGATTATATATGTATTAATGAGTATTTGTTTTATTATTATAGGTTTTTTGGAATTATAATTTACAGATTTTTATAAAAAATAAAATAAAATCCTAAATTGCGGCGTGCATCACCGAACGCCGTGACTTCATATATATCACGGCGCACAGTTATGCACGCCGTAAAATTTTACGGCGTGAGGATGCACTGTAGTGTATATTGAGTTTCAACTGGTTTTAGTATTTGGTTTTGTGGAGAATATGTCGATGAGTGTATGTATCTTACATTACTTGGAGTAATTAAATTTTATAGTACTACTATATGTGAACTATATCTTAATTGTAAGAAGAGGTTTTGGATTATTAAATGAGACATATAATTTCTATCAAGAATTTTGACATGAAATATATGGGTAGAAAGTCTTGTATAAAGTCTTGTATTGTTTGCACAGTGGTTGGTAAAGCCAGAATTTTGTTTGCTACTTTCAAAAACTATCATGAAAGGGAACAATTATTAGTTTGAATTAATATCTTCACAAAGGATTAGAAAAAGTGATGGATCCATCTATTAAGTTTTTGTAAAGTGGAAACAGTCAAGTCACGCACTCTCACGAAGATTTTGGGGGATCGATTTTCGCCCCAATGCCGCCACCTCTTCCAAATCCGGCCAAATCGTCGGATTTTCTACCGGAAATTGTTTCTAATATCGACAACAACACTATTACACCAATCCCCATCAATCAAAATCCAAAATTTCTAAAAAATCAATTCAAGAAAATGAAAAAAATTCAGTCCACTTTCGTTGCTACCCATGCCTCAATCCAGCCATTGAAAAATGTCCCTACTATAGAGAACATATCCATGAAGAGGTTTCGTCATTCAAAGCGCCCCCAAGCAGTATATTTGAAAAAGGAGGCAATTAGGGTTCATACATCATGTCGTCGCAAATTTTAGTGGCATTCGCTCCTCTTTCTTGTAGTGGAACTCTATTAGTATATAAACTCTTTAAAAATTTCAGCCCAGTCCGAAGTACGTTCATGTACACATCGGTACTGATTTTGTTTTTTTTTAAGTACTAGAAAATTTCTCCTCTTAGCATGTGGAGTTAATCAATCTATTTAATACAAGAATGGAAGTAGAAAATTGGAAACACGACGTAATATGGAAATGAAATTATAAAAATATCTGGACATGAAATTGTGGACATTTTTCGTACTGGGGATTTAATGGATGTTATTTGAGTTTTTATTGTTTAATTTATGATGATGATGAGACGACGACAACAACGATGACGACACTAAATAGAAGTTATTATTATAAGAAATATCCTATTATTACTGTAATAAGAAATTTTCCTCAAATGCAGCCCAAGCCTCTTGGAAAAACTATGAATAAGGGATGAGACTTTTCGGTTTTTTCAAGTTTTGAAAGAAAAATTCGAAGCAGACAGCTCAAAATTATATGCAGTTTTTTCTTTCCAAATGAATCCCCTAAATTTTCCCCGAGATTGTTCCATTTTACTGAATACATAAATTTCCCAATTATATCACCGACTTCATCAACAAGAACTTCACATTTCTCATGAGCACTTTAAACAACTCGAAGTCAACTAGATTGTGTTTCAAGGTAATTAATTTGAATCATGGCCATTACATATATAGAACTTTATTTTCAGTATTGAATTTTGCTGAATTTCATTACAGGAAACTTCAATTAATCATGAAATTTTGTAGAAATCTAATTTTTACCACAGGGTCAATAACAATAAAAACCAATCAAGTTTTATTATATTGTGACTCCATGAAGTCCATATGAGCAAAAAAAACATTTAGTCACTTAATGAATTACTGCAGATTATGTTCAACTGATGGGAATTTCCAAACCCTGCGCAGTTATTTCAGACGGTAATATCTGTCCACGTGAATCTTTACTTAAGAATAGATTAAAGTAGTTTAATATGTTTCTAACAAAACCTAAATGAGTGAAAACTTCAACAATTAATTTCAAGTAAATTTACCAGAGTAATCCTACTATGGAATTCCATATTCTAGAAACATTTCAACAAGTTAAAGAAAAAACTAACTAATAACATTCTAGTCCTTCAATTTAACAATATATAAAAAATAAATGACTATTATAACTGGGTTCAGGTGGTTGTTGGTCGAAGGTCAACAAGCCATGCATTAAATCTATTCTGGTATATGTAAATGAACTTTGAATCGTGACATAATTTAGTATTGTGCTTTTGTCGAAGCGGCAATGCATATTCTTCTTGGACTAGTATTCTTATTCTCATGTTGTTGGGTTTTGATCATTAGGGGTTTTAGATTTTATGTTCACTCTTAATTTAGTATTTATAGGTTTCCAATTAGTGTTGCGGTTAACCTTTCTTTAAGCTTTTTGATCTGCAATAGGTTTTAGACATTTTCTTAGTGACTTGAAGCTAGTACCTAAGCTTAAAAGTTGCTTTTCTGGATAGAAAATTTGGTTACTAAAAGAAGTAACATTTTGAAATTATATATGTTTGGAAAAAGAGAAGCTTAAAAGTAGGTTTTACTACTTTTTAAGCTTACTAGTAGTAAGCACGTGCGTTGCACGTCTCACGTAAACGATATATGATATGAGTATTAAATTTGAAGTTATACTCTATTTTAAGGCAAGTAATTAAGAATGGTAAAGGCAAAACTAATTAAACATGTCCTTATAAAATTATAAGTAAATGCATTGACAAATGACAATAGAATCTAAATGAATGTATTAAAAACATTTAAAAATAGCAAACAATAAGTATTGCTCCATAAATTCCTTATCATTAAGCATTTTTTTTTATCAATATTGATAATTTAGAAACTTGTTGACATATACCAAGGTTGGGTGGTGACCATGGAACTCATTTTAATTCCTATTAACTTATCACCAAACCACAGTGAAAATTCAGTTTAACATGAAAGCATATTTAAACAACATATGTAACAAAAAGACATTTAAAATCCTCACAAGGATGTCCCAGAATTCAAACATAAAGACAATCTACATGATATCACAAGTATTAATTGCATGTAGTAGTTTTTCTTCTTTTGCATGAAGAAACACGTTTCAAAAACAAACAAGAACATTTTGTACAACAGATTGTTATAAATCATATAAACATTACATTTATACATTAAAGTGAATCGACACCTAAAATTCAAACTTCTTAGATGGTAGACTTAAATTTTAAAACTCCATACTTTACATAAAATTACAAGAAACAGGGTGGTATGGAGTTATTCATAAGTGTAAAGAATCTACTTAATCATCACATGGACAAAGAACATCATAAAAAGTACATACTAATCAATATCCAATAGAAGCTAAAAAAATTGGAATAATAAAATAGGACATATGGATTAGCAAGAGAGTACACAATAGAAAACTTTTAATTTACATCTAGAAGAAGAAAATATATTATGCTCCCTACATTGTTCAATCACCATTATTGAACTAATGAACATTGAAGTAAAAGATACTTAGTTCACAATTATCACTATAGTGTTATGTTAATTTTCGGAATCCTCAAAATATAGAGAAGAATGGAGGGAGAAGAAAGTAAACAAACTCAAGTTTCTGACAAGGTTTTGAGGATTGATGGGCCAATCATAATTAAAAAAATTTCTTGAACAAAACATATATTGTCAAACCTCTACATTACAAAATCTAAATTATGTCTATTCAAAATTCAATCCATCTCACAATAAACCCAAAACTCATTTATTCAATCAAATAGTATATAAAAATTAGAGGATTTTTTTAACTGTATTTGTTATGACTTGAACTAATGATTTTTGCTTGGCTCCAATACCAAGTTACACTCGTAATTCAACTAATTACTTAAAATCGTAAGAAATGAGAGAAATTTACGTTCCTTCTAAATATGAAGCATCTTTTGGGATTAAAAAAAATTATTCCATAAATTTCTAATCAGATGTGTATTGCAAATGTAGAACATGATAAAATTTCCAATATTAGTAATAAGTTGTTGAAATCTCTATAATTTTATTAATGTTTGCATCTATTAACAAACTACGAAGGTTTTCAGTGTAAATACTAGTAATACTTGTGAATGAATTTTTGTTTCCTATACAAAAATCTTGAAAAGGTGTCAACATAGTGTTTATTCATTTAATTAAACGGAAAAATCAATAAAAATAATTGATAGGAAAGAACAAACATTGCAAGTGCCAAGTATTTATACTTACATTTTAGCAAAAGAATATATTCACATTTCATTATTCAAATCGTACGTTTAATGCAAAATTTCATGGAACCTATACTATGTCCTGACCCTTCCTGCTATCTTCCTAATATTTACTTTACAGTATGCTATTTTTCTTTTCTTAGAAATAAAGAAAACATCTATATAACGTGAAAGACATCTTCTCTTGTAGTTCATGTTCTATACCTAACATTTTAAGTAATATACAATAAATGAAAACCCGAATAAACTCATTCAGCAATACGTACTTTTAAAAGAGAATAGTGATGAACTAAGATTTTGAAGAGCGGCAAAAGGTTTAGAACCATCTATACAATCAACAATGATGGTTTGGGCGAAATCTTAAAATATATTTTCATAAGTTCTTGAATATTCTGTGTATTATTCTCTCCTTCTCCAAAATACTAATTCTTACACCGGAGGGCGACAACGTTATCCCTCGTTGCCTTTTTGTAGGTTTCTTGGCTGCTTGGTTCATCTTCTCCAACAAAATACCAGCTTTTGATCTTGCCACGTCAAGGTCAGAAAAATTACCGAAACAATTATATATATATATATTGAATCTTGAGGACATAATACAAAAACTAAACAATCAAAAAAGAAAAGGAACTTACATTTAACTATTTTCTTCTTTTCTTCAAGATATAGAAAACCCCTTTTAGATGCTTTTTTAGTAGTTCTTGTTATCTGTTTAATATTTTAAGCAATAAGCAATAAATGAAATCCAAAAAAAAATTAATAATAATAACTGCAATTAGAACTCATTCGGTAATTCGTAAAACAATAATAAGTATTAAGATATTGAAGAGCAACAAAACTTTCGGAACCAAGTATATAATTAGCAGTGATGATTTCAAAAGGAATAAGAAGGGGGGAAATTGTTTATTACCTGGAGCCACATGGAATAGTAATAGCCATGAAAGATTTGGGAGGTATGTAGCTGGCCAGCGAGATCATAACGTGGTCGACCTCAACAATGTGGATCGGAAGATTGGGGACGACTACGAGGGAGGGCACCGGGTGGGGAGGTTTTTCATTTGATTTATAAGGTTTTCAGATGGGGGGCAATGTATGGTTTCTCTAGTTTAATGGAAGATAGGTAAGGGCATATATAAGTAAGTTTGTCAAGTGGAAGATTCTTCCCTATTCACACTTTTCAAAACTTATAATTACAATGAAATAGGAACACGTTTAGTTGTACCATAACTCAGATTCACTTTTTAAGTAGCTTATTTTCACAAACGCGATTCTCAATGTTAGTTTTTTGATTAACATAACTTGTTTTCACAGTCAGTGAAACATACTCTAATCCAAATATAACACAAAAATTACATATTACCAAAATGAAACCCTTTAAATTACTAAATGCATCATTTCTATGCTACGTACAGGTTATAGATGAAATTTTGAAAACAATGGAATTTAAACTAAAAATAGAAAAACTGCATACTTTAAATGCTAAAAATTCCACATTCAATATCCATAAACCAGAGCCAAGTGAACTCATCAATACAAAATAAAAAAGTGATCACGATAGAGTAATCAGTGGCAACAAATCAAAGTCTTCTAATAAATAAAATCAGAATTTTCTCAATACTCGGATATGCCAAATTTTAATAAATCAACTTATAAACCAAAGTTAGCCAATTATTGAAATACGTGAAGAAAATACCTAAAACGACTCAAGTGGTAAGAGCGAAGCTTACCAGGTTGAATAGAGTAAGAAACAAAAATACATGAAAAATATATATATTTCCAACTATTTCCAAATCGACTCAGACCACCGAGCAATAGATTAAAGCCATATTAGAGAACACGTGTCAAGAATCATCAAATTGAAAAAATAGATACGAAAACAGCGAAAAATAAGTCTGCCGCAACATACTCACAAAATCAATTATATCTCTGAGCAATCATAGAGAGGGAGTTCTAGGGTTTTCAAATGGGGAGCTAGCATAGCGACGTATGATTTATTTAGTTTAATGGACATTAGGTAAGGGCATAATTGGTTTAAAGCAGAAAATGTGAGGGCAAATTCGTCAAGTGAAAAATTATCCCCTATTCACATTTTTAATGTAGTGTAGAAGATGTAGATTAGCCGAACATGCTCTAAAAGTAAAACTTCCCTAGATAGAATAGGTTTTGGAGCCTTTAAGGTTTGAAGAACCTATCAATATACATTATTGTTCCAAAAAAAATAATAATAATAATAATTCCAAGAACTTATAATGTTTAGATTGTAAGCTAAGAAATCAATAAATAGGCAAAAATAGACCTCTTACGTATACCAATGGTATATTGAGTTTCACCTGGTTTTAGTATTTGGTTTTGTAGAGAATAAGTCGATGAGTGTGTATCTTACATTATTTGGGGTAATTACATTTCTTAGTACTACTATATGTGCACTATATCATAATTGTAAGAAGAGGTTTTGGATTATTACATGAGACATATAATTTCTCTCAAGAAGTTTGACATGAAATATATGGGTAGAAAGTCTTGTGTTGTTTGCACAGTGGTTGGTAAAGCCAGAATTTTGTTTGCTAGTTTCAAAAATTATCATGAAAGGGGACAATTTTAGTTTGAATTAATATCCTCACAAAAGATATTAGAAACGGGGTGGATTCAGCTCTAAAGTTTTTGGGGGATTTTCGCCCCAATGCCACCACCTCTTCCAAATCCGGCCAAACCGCTGGATTTTCTATCGAAAAATGTTTCTAACATCGACAAAAACACTGTTACATCAATCACCTTCAATCAAATTCGAAAAAATTCCACACAATCAAGCCAAAAATCAATACAAGAAAATGAAAAAAATTCAAAGTCCACTTTCGTTGCTACCCATGCCTCAATCCAGCCATTGGAAAACATCCCTACTACTAGAGAGCATATCCATGAAGAGGTTTCGTCATTCAAAGCGCTCCAAGCAGTGGATTTGAAAAAGGAGGCAATTAGGGTTCATACTCTTAGATCTGAAAATCGACCCACTTCGAATCTGATTTAGGCCATGGGACCACTACCAATCATCTCAGAAGCATCAAAAACCCTTGGCAATGTCTCCCACTACCAATGAGCTTCCGTTTCTGCTATCCAAATTCTTAAAAATGCTCAAATTCAACCCCGAAAGTCATATGCTGCCACACTTAATGCCTAACCCATGATTACTCAAACTGAAAGAAGCCAAAACAAATCATTTATTTCAGTCACACAAGCACCCATAGATTCTGCTTTATACAGGTTCACCATTAAGCACTACAACAAAAGTAACTTTTTACGGCGTGCAATGCACGCCGTAAAATTGTGTTTACGGCATGCACCCACACGCCGTAAAAGGCCATGCCGTAAATGTTTACGACGTACAACCTCGCATGCCGTAAACAAACATTTACGGCTTGCGGTTGCATGCCGTGTATATTTATGGCGTGCAACAATGCACGCCGTAAATGTTTGTTTACAGCGTGCGAGGTTGCACGTCGTAAACATTTACGGCATGCAACACTACATGCCGTCTGTGCTTATGGCGTGTAGTGTTGCACGCCGTAAATAATAATTTTTTTAAAAAAATTGTAAATTCTATAATTTCCAAACACCTATAATAATTGTACAATGAAATTATGCGCTTTTATCCGTATATAATTCAGTAAATATAATTTCGATAAACAAAAAACATTGATTAAGATTCAATACAATATACCAAAATTTAGAACAATTCCACATAGCCTACAAAAAATTTATATAAAAATATGTCAAAAGTATGGACAATTACTTCAGAAAGAACAAATTAAAATGTTACAAAAGAGTATCCATATCGAAGTTTTTTCTTTGACCAAGAGTTATATGCCAAAAGTAATCAACTTCCTGCACATCTCAAAAATAATAAAAATATAATTAACAAAAATTTGAAAATTCTTAATAAATAAAAAATAGAATACATTATGAATAAAAGCATTTGTAGGACCTGAATATTGCATTTCCAATTCCTCTCAGGAAGGCTAAACTAACAAAGTATTCACCATCAATTAATAATTATAATTTCTAAGAGTAAACACACAAAGTATTCACCATCAAGAAGCCTACGTGAATTAAAATGTCCCAAGATTACTCAAACCTCCCAATGTGAATTAAAAGAAAAAAATGACAAATTTATTTGCTAAAGGCTTACCAGAGAGTTTTGCTGCAGTAGCGGCAGCGAGGACTGTGGTGCTGAACTGACGGCTTGGCAGAGGGGCGATGTATGCTTGAGAAGGAGGAGGTTGTGCACGCAGTGGTGTGAGTGGAGGGATTGATCTGGGAGAATGGAATTGATGAAAGAGAAAAACACGGATTAGTCACTTATTGGACAGTGGACACATTAAAATTCACAAAAGTATTCAATTAAAACCCTAACTATTCAAAATCTGAAATTAACAATTATAATTAAAAAATTAAACTAAAAATTCAATTTAAACTAACTAAATTCTTAAATTTCCAAAATCTGAAAAACTCAAATATAACTCAACAACCTAAATTCTTAGAATTCTAAATCTGAAAAATATGTGACAAATTATCTACAATACATCATCAATTCACAACAAAAATTCATGATAACCTACACATAATCTCACTAATATACACAATTAATATGCTACCATAGAAAAACATGATTAACATCTCATTAACAAACAAAAAACTTAATTGTTCAAGTATTACAATATACCGAACCTCAACACAAGATCTAAAACAATAAAAATTATATTCTTCAACATCATCTAAATAATTCACTTAACAAAACCTCAAAGTGATTATATTCTTTCCCTTGCTCCCAATCATTAGCACCACTTTCATTGGGTGATGAAGTATTGTGTGTAAAATTCTCATTCAAACCACGAGAATCCTGAAAAATAATAAATAACAATAAGTATCTATAATTCTTATATGCATTCCATCACAATAAAAAATTGGATCAAATTAGCATAACGAGCGAACATTTTTCAGCTTCTACTTCTTATTTTACCTTCAGAATTTTCTACGAGATGATGGTTTCCTACGAAAAATTAATCATCCATAGCAAACTCAAGAAAAGCAATAATTGACAGTATTGAAAAAGCCCGCAATTCAAGGCAACATAAGAACAAGAACAAAATCTAATAGAACATTTTAGAAAAACAAAAGTAAATATCGAAATTACCCCAAAAAATACCCTTCATCTTATAGAAAGTACTACCCAAACCATGTGTAGTTGAAAGCAAAAGCAATTGACATAAAAAACCAATGTAGTTGTATCATTTTACCCAAAAAATTAAAAAATCTGAAGGAAAAGACTCAATTGAAGAAACCCAAGTCCCAAGAAAATAAAATAATGCATGACAATCCTGTAGGTAATATAAATACTTCTGTGTTGTGGAGTGGGGAAGATAGCAACAACTCCTAAAATTATGTGTTGTGGAGTGGGGAAGGTAGCAATAACTCCTAAACTTATATTATTAACATTAGACAAGAATCAAGATTCATATTAAAGTGTAATTAACATTTTCATAAACAGAGAGTGAATAAAAACAATAGTGTTATAATAAACTACTATTGAACACTGCCTCTATTATGAACACAAAATTTCCTAGTACCTGGAAACTGGACAAAGTAGCCACCGTCACAATAAGGCATAAACTGGAAATGCAGTGAGAGGCAAGACTGATTCCCATCATTTCTCTCATATTCATAGCAAAGTCTGGAAACTGGAAATGCACAGACATCACAAGCAACAAATGGCTCACCATCAATAGTTGAGCCTAAGTTATCCCCATAGATCTGGAAGACCTGACTGCCTATGTTCTTCAACATATTTCCCTAATAATTCAGCACCACAATTCAATAACAAAGTAACTTAAAGTTCAAATCGCATTAAAACTCTATAACTTCACAATCATTAATCCATACATGGTCTGAACTCTTAAAATACAAAGACTTTCTTCAACCATCCACTCCATTCAAGGGACGAGAAATGTTATAAAAAAAAAACAAAAAACCCACTAAAGGAATCTTATCAAACCAAACCTTAATACATTAATAATCGAAACACAGCAAGAATCGTTGACAATCATACAGACTTATAAAGAATTAATCTGCCATAGGACAATATTTTTTTATATAAAGAAACTACAATCGGCCCTCTTATGAAACAGATCCACATTAAAGTAGCAAAAAATGGAATCTCATGTCAACTTCCAGATGAAAATAAACTCAAAGGACTACGTTGATTGAAAATAATACCTTTACATATAAAAAGGAACTGCAGTTGATCCACCAAAAAATATTGACCGATCGAAGATGAAGGTAACCGCACCTGTAGAATCCGACAGGTTTTTTTGATAGATTCAAACAAGAAGGAAGTCTCATTTTCTACATATTGAAGGAAAACGGGAAATTTGAAGAAGAGCCCCCTCCCTTGCAGATCGAAGTAAGACAGGGAGCTAGGGTTCGACAACACTATAGTAGCAAGAAGAAGAACGAATCGAAGGATCCTTGTAGTGCGTGTATGTGAGAGTGTGCGCAGTTGCGTGTGTGTGTGTATTGGAGAAGGGAAGAGGGAGATTACCGTGGGGGTGGTGGTGGAGGCAACGTTGGTGGCGGTTGGAGGAGAGACGAGAGACGGAGAGATGCCGAGAGGTGCCTCGTATCTCTATCACTCCTACACCTACTTGTGTTGTACCTGCTATAGAGGCACCCATAGCTACATACACTTGCTCCCCACCATCTTCAGAGACAGCGCGGCCTTTTCATGGGTGAGCAGGGATAGTTCCACAATGGTCTACTGGTAGAGCTAAGTACAAAGAAATCATAGATCAAACAGCTTTTGTTAGACCATTTTAAGGCAAAACACCGTACGAAAATCACATCTTCCTTTAGATTTTTCATTGAGGACTTGGTCACTAATCTGTTTGGTGAGGAGAAAGCTCCTTAGCCTTCCACCTATCAGACTTCCACACCGTCACCAACTCCTACCCTACGGTAGGATAAGGTGAAGGCACAAATCCAGATTGATATTAATGGAATGGCTCTAGGAAACTGCATGCAGATCAACGAGGTAGACTTCCCATCACTTATTGGAACATCTTCATCTGGATGGAGCACACCACATGTCCCTTTAATCACTACGCCAGTTGTATCACACACGAGCCCCACTTTGAGATTAGAGGCACCTGCTTTTCATCCATCGAATAGTGGTCCTCCACCTAGGCGGTCTTATTTCACCAGACGACATCATTCACCGATGAGCGGCCGAGATCATTCACCGTTTAACGACCCCGTCCAAGACCTCGATTATTCTGAGTTCTATGATCATTTTCAATCGAGATGGTCATGACGTACGACTCGTTCTATATATCACTCTGAGCATAATATGAGGATCATGCCCTCACGAGTATCATTAAATATTTTACACCTTCTCCTTGTATTTACTATTTTTCCATAAGCTAGTAATTTAGAATTTGAGTGTTTCTCGCTCTACCATTTACTGGAGGTTGGATATATGTCCCTTCCATTTCCTGTTATCTAATAAAAAACTTATTTATTAAAAAAAGGGGGTGGATTCAGAGGTCAGCGAGGGTGTCCAACCACTCGTGCTAGATCCGCCAAATATTTTTTTAACCTTGTAATTTTGGCGTCAAAATTTTTTTCCTTACCCTTATAGTAACCACTCATGCTGGATCAAATTCACTCTGCTCAGTCCAATTTCTATATTCACCTATGATTAGATCGATATGAAATGAAATGGTGTAAGAAGAATAAATTTTGGGAGCCACAAGAGAATGAGATTTTCCTTCCCTTTTTTTTTAACTTATTGATTCTTGCACATATTTAGCACCATCCCCGTTTATCCCATATCTGGGGTGATTGATAGAAAGTTTGAAGGTGGACATCATGTAACTGTAAAAATTGGCTCAGGAGATTTAAAAGGTGTCCTTTAACAGGTACCAAATTCTGAAGCAAAAGAACTACATCATAGTGGACTAGCAAATAATATGGACAGTTCATCATCAAAATCAGGGATGCATTGTACAAGTAGAAGGAAGAAATCTGAAATGAAAAGATGGGATCTTGCACATCCGAAGCAAAGTATAAGTGGGTATAACTTTTTCTTTTCCGAACAGCACTCCAGGCTAAAACATCTTTATCCTGAAAGGGATCGAGAAATCAGTAAGATGATTGGTGAACTATGGAGCAACCTAAAAGAACCTGAAAATCCGTAAGCTCCCACTTGAGCACAAAATGTGAATCAGGGACAGTTCTTTTTATTTTATTTATTTTTAAATCAAAGTTCAGTAACTATTTTGGCATGCAACAAATTGTGGGATATTCAGGTTTATCAGGAGAAAGCACTCAGGGATAAGGGAAGATACGGACTTGAATTGGAGGACCACAATAAAAGATAGAGGATTGGATAAATTACCATCAGTGCATTGCCAATGCAGTAGTTTCATCCAATGGCAAATGAAGGGTTAATGAATCTCGATATGAATATTCAAATTGAAGGTGAAACCTCTGCTCAAATGGTATCAATGCAGTAATTTTTTTTTTTTTTTGACCTCCAGTAAATGGTAGAGGGACAAACACTCAAATTCTAAATTACAAGCTGATAAGTGTACTTATTTATCTGTCTAAATTACGATATTATAATGTTTTTCTTGAATAAATTCTACTTAGTTGTTATTATTTTTCATTATTTCAGATTTTTATCTCAAAATCAAGAAAAATGAGAAGTTGAAGCAAATACATAATAATTGGATGAAAAGTGGAGCTAATTGAAGACGTTTTGAAACTCAAGGACTTAATTGAACAATTGAAGACTCAAGGACCAACTTATCAAATTTGGAAGAATTAAGAGGCTTAAAAGAAATTTTACTTGGGCCTTAGGGTTGGATTGTGTGTATATTTATATATACATATTTAGGGTAGAACAGCCGTGAAAAAGAGAGCCGTGGGGAGCCGTGGGGAGCCGAGAGAGAGCGCTTTACAGAGAGACGGTGCGGCTGGAATAAAAAAAAATATAGTTGATTGAGTTGGCTGTGCAAATTGGTGATATATATTGACCATTGAGAGAGCTGGGAAGAGTAGTTGGCTGGAATAAAAACAGAGAGGTGGCGGCTGTGCAATTAAAGGAGAAAGGCTGGTCGGTTGTGCTTCAAAAGGAGGTGCACTGCTGGCTTATATATTTCAAACTGCCTGCTGACTGGTGGAACAAAAGTAGAAGCCTGCTGGTGCAAAGGAAGCCGTCGACTGAAAGCAATTGCAGTGCACGGCTGGAGTGAATTTTTGGTGGTGCTAAGTGATGCTAATTCTTCAACTCTTCAAAATTCGGGTTTTGTTTACATTATTCATTGCTTTTTATTTCAAGAATATGAGTAGCTAAATTTTATAATCGGGATTGACGATATAGATTTAATGCTTTTAGTTTGATTTTGATTCTCAAGTTGGCACTTTATTTTCATGTATTGATTTTATTATTGAGTTTAATGCTTGAGTTGCTTGATCACCAATTTATGATTAAATGATTGTTTTCATAATCCAAGAGGTGAGTTAACAATTAGATCACATAATAAAATCCAACAATTTCAATAAAAAGATAGAGATATGAATTTGTGGTTGCATGTGGTCACTTATGAATTCCTAGGAAATTTAATGCATTTTAAGGAGAACTCTAACCCGATGTAGAGATACATTATTGACTTAGTTAAATAGGCCTAATTTGAACTCGAGAGAGGTAAATTAGATATATGCGTGAATTCGACCAAATACAATTTTAGAAAACAACTTGAGATGAGAAATTAAGCTAGAACATTATTTCGAAATCGTTAGTCCCGATATTCATTCAATTGCTAGAAATCCCACCACTTTGTTTCTTACTTTTATTAATTGCTTTTAGTTTAATTTTCTATTTTCATTTTAATTGCATTGTTTATTTCATTTATTCTCAATTTTATTGTCGTTTTTGGATTGTTTGGTATTTTATTTTCTTAGTTAGTTTTTGTTTTAGTTTAGGAATTCTATGGAATCAAAATAAATCGATAACAAATAAATAGTCCTCGTGGGATCGACAACCCGGACTCAAAAGTCCACTTTTATTACTTGTTAACGATATCGTACACTTGCGATAATCAAACCAACACAAGCCTATGAAAAATAGTAAATACAAGGAGCAAGTGCAAAACATTCAATGCAATAGTCTTCCTTGAATTTAAGTTACCTTGTGTATATTTATCTTGTGTCGGTTATGTTGTTTTTTGGGTGGATGAATGACTTCGTAATGTCATATGTTTGATTTAGCAACATAAGCTTAGGTTCATGTAGTTAATGCTTATCACATATATTTTTTTTTATACTTTATTACATATATACTCAACAACACTATAGCACGTGCCTTGCACTTACGTCTCGCTAGTATTAGAATAAATTTCCCAATTGAATTTGCCATACTGAGTGGAACTAAATCCATGGTATGATATGGATAATAAACTTTAAAAATAGTCTATAACTTACCTCTGTTAGGTAAGAGTTTTTTTTTTTTTTTTTTTAATAAATGAAGAATGTGATCTTTTAGAGGTAAATTATGTGGTTGAAAATTGGTTTGGAGAAATTTGTGGGGTTAAAAAGTGATTCAAAAATGTGTTGTTTATAAACATTTTCCAAACGGAGTCTTAATTTGGTTTTTCCAAATCCGTAGATGTCAATTTGCTAAGTCCTTAATGAGGAATTTTAAGCATTGTTCTAAAAAAGGCATGAAATGCACTGCTTAGGTACGTTTTCAAAACACCTTGAATATGGGCAAGGCGTGGAAAAATGAAGTCAAGTCCTCTTTTGACCGCCTAATGAGAGGATAGGAGCCATAAGGCACCCGCCCATTTAAAAAAAAAAAAATAGAAAAAACATATACATCTACATCTATCTACACTATATTATAAGAGGCTAAAGGAATTTACTGTCTAGAATTTTGACCATAACGACGTCGTATTGGCGCTGTAGTTTTCGTTTTTTTTTTTTCACCATTTCGGGAAAAAGGCGTCGTATTGATGTCAAATTTTCTTCCTTTTGAATTAGGTACGACGTGGATGAAAGCCTCTCATATGCCAACCCTAGAAATCTTCTCTTTCCAATTGCTCTAATCCGAAAACACTCTCAGCCGCATCCAACTTTCCATCTTCTCATCCACATCATTACTCCTGTTAATCTAAGGAAGAATCGATTTGTTTAAAAAAACACGAAGTTAACTCGGAAATTGGAGAGCAGTGGTGTGGATATGTCGATTTTTTGTTTACACCGATTTAGGGTAATTTTTTTCGAAACTTTCTTTTAATCAGTACGTTCTCTACTCATCTGACTTGAAAACTTGCATGTGTTTAAATGAGTCTTTTCTTTCCTGTGTATAGGGTTCCATTCTATGTGCTTTGTTTAGAACCAGAGAAATTATCCAAAAATTGGAGAGTGGTGGTGTGGTGTATGTTGATTTGGTGTTCACTTCGATCGAAGGTAAATTTTTCCCGAATACTTAATTTGTTCTCTAGATGCTCGTTGCTCATATGTTTCAACTAATTATTTTCTTTCTTTTCTTGTATAAGGTTCCATTCTAATGTGTATTCCTTCAAAATGAACAGCAGTGATTTTGTGCTAGGATAGTTAATCTTTTTGTTTAGTGATGAAGTTTGAGAAACTGTGAACATAAAATTCATACTGGTGTTATAAGGAATACATTTCACAGCACTGATGTTTATAGAGGATTACATAAAATTATGGTGACTTGTTGTTTAAGAGTGGTGTTGGTTGCTGATTTATCAGATATGCAGTGGTAGAAAATGCATGGGTCCATATTTTAAAGACATTGAAGCGTCGTGTAATAGAGTGAGGCCCATTTCAACTAAATGACAATGTATGCGCTTGGAAACACCATTTTGTTGTGGTGTATGTGGGGGCAGTCAGGGGCGGACCCAGGATTTTTCTTTAGTGTAGGTGGAGGTAGACCTTTCGGGCCGTCCCAAATTTATTTATTTATTTTTTTTAATGAATAGGGCCAAAGCCTCAAGGGCGGTGTAATGGGTGAAAATTAGGTGTAAATTACAAATTTACGAAGTGTTCCGTGGCCACAACTGTCATTTTTTTGTTCATTTTGATGTTTTCTAGGTAGATCTGTGGTTAAAAATTGGAGAGAGAAAATATGTGTGGTTAAAAAGTAGTGTGAAAAATTGTGTTGTTTATAAATTGATTTAGCATTCCGTAAAAGAACGGTTTGTTAGTTAAATTAAAATTGAGCCAATTATTTAGTCCATTTCAATTGTTCTTTTAGGGTGTGTTTGATTGCAAATGTAGAAAAGAAAATATTTTCTAACTTTGTGAGAAAAAGTTTTCTTAGCAAAAGGGTAAGAAAAGATTTGCTTGGAAAATAGGCTTGTTTGTGCTTAATGTAATTGTACCTAGAAAATATTTTCTAGGCTAAATGAAACAACCAAATACAAAAAAGTGAAAAATAAATTTCATGATGTGACATTTTTCTTGAAAATGTTAACAATCAAAAATAGCCTTAGATAAAATGGGCTTCAAAGTTTAAAGGACTACAAGAAAAAATAATTACAAGCAAAATTGGTCCATTTCAACCCCGCCCCCCCCCCCCCCCCCCCCCACAAAAAAAAAAAAAAAGTTGAAACACTAAAATGGGCTGGCCCAAAAGTTGAGTGCAGGCATATGCGTGCACTCGACTGTGCATGGGTCCGCCCATGGGCAGTGGTGTAATGGCTTATTCCATGTATAGAGATTTTTTTTTTAAAGCTACAAATTCACTACCATTATCCAAGTAAATACTTTCGATTTTTTATTGAAATCTGGTTTCAACGAGAGGTTTAAATTGTCGAAACATTGTGCTTACCTCAGATTTATTTCCATAGGATAGAACCAAATATATTTTGAGAAATGGTCTACCAAAATCAAATAATAACGTGATCCGTCAATGCCAACCCAATTTGAAGGTCCCCAAACATCAGTGTAAATTAAGTATAGCGGTGCATGACTTTGGAGACTAGTGGAGCGAAATGGTTGTTTGAGTGCTTTATTAACAGAACAAGAGTTACCAAAGCTGAGAAACTTTTTTATTTATTATTGGAAGAGAAAAAGAGTTGACAAGTTGATGAACAATTTTACTCGAAGGATGTCTTAGACGTTTTTGCTACCCATCAATGGATGTTCGTTCATACACATTTGCAAAAATTTGAGGAGGAGATTTCCCCATTAACTCCAGTAGGGTGTAGACACCATTTCACAAGCACCTTTGAGTAGAACCACCCCGTGGTCTGATCCTTAACAAGGAAAAAAGAAGGGTGAAATTCAACAAAAACATGATTTTGGGTAGTAAAATGATGGGCAGAAATCAGGTTTTTTTGTATAGTAGGAACACAAAGAGTGTCATTTAAATGAAAGGTGAATGTGGTGAGTGTAGAACCAATGAACCAATGTGAGAGACAGGCAAACCTGTACCATCACCGATTACAACCTCATCTGTGCCATCATATTCAGTGTGAACTCACCAGTGATATTATGTCATGCTGCTAAGTCAACGAGTCATTTTGTGTTTGCAGCTGGAGAGGTTGAGGTAAAATTTGTTGTTGCTTCAGAGAGCTGTAGACGGGGACAATATTTCACAATATGGCCCAATTGGTCACAGATTTTGCATTTGGGTGTGTACCAGCGCTGTCCAGTGGTCATAATATTTCAATTTTGTTTTATGATTATGTTAAGTTCTAAATAGTGAAATAATGCATTTTTGGCGAACTTAACTAGTTTTGTATACTTTGTGGGGGCTTTAAAAAGCCGTTTTCTAACTATATTGTCAATTTTCTTGCAAACCTCAGCTTTGTCAATGTTGTGATGCAATTTTATTCAATTGCATTTTTTTTCTTGATGTAAGATAATTATGTAGAATGTGGTCCCCAAATTGATGCTTCCTATACTTGGAGTACCACACTTGCAATTAAGGTTGGAGGGCCATCTTAGCAACCACCCTTTGGACCCGGTCCATTGGTTCTGTTTTAATCTTGACCGTTGGATTTAATCGCTGTGATCTTTTGGGCATATAATTTTTACCCTTTTTGAGCCCGACTCTTGACTTCACTGTTGCGCTCTCTCTGGTTCGATAACTCCATCTTCTTCTTCGTGTGATTTTTTAGATTAAGCCTAGCTGGCTTTTTAATAGTGATTCTATACATTGTCTTAGTCTTGTGTAGACTAGATTACGTTATTTGTGTAGTAGTCTTGGGCGCAACATCCTTATTTGTTAGGTGGGTTTTGTAATCTGATTTCTTGAGAAAAAATTCGTGTGCGAAGGTCGTATGCGTGATTCTTGTACTCTAACTCTCACTTGGAAGGCAATTATCGTAGGGGAACAGGCTAATCGCTAAGCCCCAGACCTAGGTGTTATCGCCGATCGAACTGGGTAACAAATCAGGTGTTCTTTGTTCCTTTAATTTCGTTTATGGTTGATTTACTTGCTTAATCCGTGGTTAAGATTTGTGAATTTGCACGCTATAATCCCAACAAATTCTAATATTAATTTATTTATTTATTTATTTATTTGTTTATTTATTTTGCAGATTGAATATAATTAAAGATGTGAATATTGTTGTCAATTCACATGTGACATCCTCAACAAATGTTAAAAAGCTTCTCTACTAGAACTTTGCAAGGAGAAATGGTGAAGTGTATTTCTATGTTCAATGATGTAGGTTGTATCCTGCACTTTTTCTTTTAACATATAGTTTTGGCCGCTTTTAAATTCATTATTTTTGTCAAATTTATTATTGAAGATAAATTATAGGAATCATATGATGTTGGTTATTTGTGTGCCTATACCGAATGGGTTTCAAATTCTTGCTTCTTTTATTCACATGACAAAATAGATGTGATCTTTGGGTTTAGATTTATGTTTTTGTTAGACTATTTATTTCATGGTTTGATTATTTTGTAGTGGTGTCTTTTTCTAGTCATTATTTGAATTTTGTAAGGGATGGAATTTTGTCTTTTAGAAAATTGATGGAAAACTTATTGTTGCTCAAGTTCTTTGAAAGAATTAGGACCTTTTGATTTCTGCATGTTATGATTATGGTATGTATTCTGATATAAAATTTCAAATTGAAAGTGTAGTGTTCAATGCAATAATTACTGGTAAAGGTGTCGGACAAAATTTTGTGACTCGAAGTTATATATATGTTCTTGAGTGGCATCATAAAAAAAGAGTGTAAATTTTTCTTTGACAAAATAAATCACATCATTTTCCTGTCACGTCTGTTTTGTTTGATTTGTTTCCTATAAATGAGGGAAGGATCGAAAATATAAGGTCTCTATTAAATTTGCTTCCAAAATAGACTTGCAGCATCTTCAACAATTCTTATAGGCTCAACAACTTGATGTCCACATGAAATTATATACACAACCTCTGGATTTGGTTCTTCGGAAGAAACCATCCAACGTATTTCTCTCTTCCGCATGCTGGTCTACAATACGGATATTCAGTATTTGAATTAATCTATTTTAACATTTTCAGTTACAGTTATGAAGTTGTTGGAAGTCACTATTTCCCCAGATTTGGGCTAATTAGGGTGCTTGGTGATGAGTTAGAATATTGGATAGGTTCTACATATCAAAGTCTTCACCAATTCCAGATGAGATTTTCTTTCAACATTGGCAATAACTTCAGATTTTTTGGAATTCACTTTGTGTAGTTCTCATTGTGGTCCTACTCATGCATTTCACATTTATAATTTTTTTGGTGAAAGTTCTAAAGCTTGTCTTCTGTCATTTATGAAGATCATATTCAGTTTAATCATATATATCCATGTTCTAAAAATATTAGATGGAGCATGTGACGACCCGGGTCAAACTTACTTAACATGTTGTCCCGATCGTTAGATCTACGACGTACCGTCTCCACTGTACCAACATGAATCTTTTCAGCATACTTTGTCCTCACTCGCACGCTCCTCGAGAAAACTTCCCAATGGGCCACCCATCATAGAATTGCTCCAAACCAAGCGCGCTTTACTGTGGAGTTTTTAACTATGGACTTCCGAAAAAGAAGGTGCACCTTGTTGGTATGAGTAGTATCTATCAAATATTTTAAGCTTTACTGACCTGAGTGTTACAATCACCCCTCGTTAGACTCGCGATGTCCTCGTCGCACTTAAATCATCTGAGGATCCAGCTGAGGACCCATTACCAGGTGTTGGGATTCTAGTGGTGGCTCCTACGGGTTCAAGAGGTGGCTCCCGCCTTATGACGTAGCACTTTATCCCGCATAGCACTTAGTTTCCAATTTTCGTCTGACGACCGGCTCTGATACCATTTGTGACGACCCAGGTCCCACATAACGGGATATCCTGCCCATTAGATAGACGATGTACTGTCCCCACTATACAAACATGGATCTTTTCAGCATGCTTTGTCTCACTCGCACGCTCCTCGAGAAAACTTCGTAAGGGGTCACTCATTGTGGTTTTAGAATAAATTATACCTAAGTTGTGTTTATTTGTTGTTATTTCAGGTTTTATCCAAAAAAGAGAGAAAAAGAAGCAATTGTGGGAAATAAAGGTCAAGTTGAATACAGTTGGAGAGAAATTGGTCTTAACTTTGGAGAAGTAAGAAGATTGAAGGCTAAATTGAAGGAATTTAGAGAAGAAAGGGCTCAATTGAAGAGAATCAGAAGTTTCTGGGTCAAGATGTTAACATCAGAAGATAAAGGGCGTGAAGTGCAAATAAAAGGTGGGGACCTACTTAAAAGGAATAAAAGATGATAATTGCACATACCTGATCGAACTGCGCGGCCTGACCACATTACACTGCGAGGCCGCGCGATGTGAGATAGAATGGGCAAAATGCTGGAAGCTAAGACTGCGCGGCCGCACCTTATTACGCTGCGAGGCCGCGCAGGTCTTCGACTGGGGCGACTGTGGGCCTTTTCACGTGGGTTTTGACAGATTTTTTCCCCTTTTATCGGGATTTTGCCCTAAGATATATATAGAACATTGGGAGCACGATTTTTGGGACTTTTACGAAGCCTCCTAACAGAGTTTCTTGGCTATTTTACATGAATTAATTGGGAGATTCAAGCAAGGCAAAAGGAGTGGAGATTAGAAGATTAACGCGGGAATTCAACTCTTGGTGCAAGATTTATTTTCTTATTGTTAATTTTATAAATTTCATTATATGTTATTATTATTTTTATCGTTTTTGTTCTTCATTCATGATGTGTAACTAATTTTAATATTGGGATGAACGATGTAGCCTAGTTGATTATTTTAATTCCATATTCCTTATTCTAATGATTTATTGCATGTGTTGATTTATTATTGTGTTTAATGCATGAGTTAACTGACCACTAATTCATGATTCAATGTGTTATTTTCATAATCCGAGAGGTGAGTTAATAACATAAATTTAGGTAATAAATCCGGTAATTGAACGAGAGATAGAGATATACTCTTGTTATTATTGCAGTCGTGTTTCAATTCTTGAGTTATATGCATCTAGATAAGAAATATTTGAACTCACTGTAGAGATACATGATTGACTTATTTAGGTAGGATTGATTTAAACTCGAGAGAGGAATTTCAATTTAAATTAGTGAATTCGACCGAGCACATAATTAGAAAATAAAACATGGAATTAGAGTTATTTTATTTGGCTAGGTGAATCGTAAATCTCAACTACCTTACAATCATATTTAAAAACAAAAGCAATTTTGAAATCTCATTTCTGCAAATTATTAATTGTTTAGTTAAATTCTTCAATTTTAGTTTAAACAACAAATCATATTCATTTGTTCAAATAAGGATAAGAATTTACATATTTTGGTACTTAGTAAGCAGTCTCTGAGGGAGACATTTCGGACTTTTAGGTCCACTTTATTACTTCTCATGGCTCGTACACTTGCGGGGATATCTTGCATTGTGAGATATCAGTGAACAAGTTTTTGGAGCCGTTGCCGGGGACTATTTTTACTAATATCGATACTCATAAGTTCTTACTTTACTTTGGATTTTATTTTGCTTTATTTTATTTTTTGTTTTATTTTAAATTTTTGTTTAAATTAATTCATTTTAAGAAGAATTAAATCAGTTGATTTGCTTCCTTTTGATACAGAAATCGGACGCACTTTTCGACAAAGGCGCAGACAACAGTTGGAAGCAACTCAACACACAGATTTAGCAATGGTAGATAACAGAATTAAGAATAATCAAGCAAATCAGGATAATTTACCAGTAGACGTTGTTATACAGCAGCAGAATCAACCAAATCATGAGAGGCGAGCGTTGAGGGATTATATGATTCCTCCTGTAGGGAACATTAGAACATGCATAGTGCCTCCTACAATCCCAACCAATAATTTTGAGATCAAAACTTCTTTGATCTCTTTGATCCAAAACTCTGCCGTATTTCATGGGCTGCAATCTGAAGATCCAAATGCATATCTATGGACTTTCCAAGAATTATGTGACCTGCAGCGCATGAATGGCGTTCCAGGTGATGCTGTAAAGTTGAAATTATTTTCATTCTCTTTGGCAGACAAAGAAAATGCATGGTTCTACACACTGCCTCTTCACATGATTACAACTTGGGAAGTTATGAGCCAGAAGTTTGTTGACAAATTCTTCCCACCTGGCCGGATGTCAAAGCTTAGGCGTGAAATTCTTTCATTCAGTCAATAGCCAGGGGAATCAATTTTTGAGTCTTGGGAAAGATTCAATGAGCTAGTTCGACAATGTCCTACACATGGAATAGCTGATTGAATCCTGATTCAAACATTCTACAATGGATTGACAAATGACAACAAGAAGCGTGCATATTCTGCAGCGGGTGGATCAGTGATGGATTTGACATATGAAGAGGCCTCAGAAATATTCGAGAAAATTTCTGCAAATAGTTATCAGTGGTACTCAGATCGTACTGCACAGAAGTCTGGTGGTATAGCTTCAGTCAATGAAATTACAGCTACTAATGCTAAACTGGATGCGTTGATAAAGAAACTCGATGGTATGAATCAACAGCCAATACATGTAGTACAAACAACCTTAGTTTGTGATTACTATTTGAGAATCATGCGTTGTCATATTGTCCTATGTCTAGGTCAACCGGATATGGAACATGCTAACTTTGTTGGGAACAATCAGAGGCAACAAGGGGGTGTTTACTCTCAAACATACAATTCTGAATGGAGAAAGCATCCTAATTTTTCTTGGGCAAATAATCAAAATGTCCAACGTCAGCCAGGCTTTCAACAATAACAACAACAACAACAACAGCAACAACAACAACAACAACAACAACAACAACAACAGGTAAAAAAGTCCTCCAATGAAGAATTGATATTACAATTGCTGCAAAGTCATCAAGCTGACATTAAGGAAATAAAAAATCAATTGGGACAGTTAGCAATTGACAGATCGGAAAGACAATAAGGAAAATTGCCTAGTAATACTGAAACAAACCCAAGAGAGCAAGTACAGGCAGTAACAACCAAGAGTGGGTCCAGTTTCCAGAAATCAATGTGAAAAGGACAGAAAAATCGAAAATTTTGACAGAGGCAGCTGAAGAGGAGGAAGATCAAACTGAGAAAAAAAACCCACCAGAAAAATTAGAAAGTTTAGATGGACAAGTGAAGAAGACTCTGACACCAATTAAAGCCTATGTACCTCCCATCCCATATCCACAGAGTATGAGGAAACATAAGCTTGACCAGTAGTTTACTAAGTTCATCGAGAAGATCAAGCAATTGCACATCAACATTCCTTTTGCAAAGGTTTTGACCCAAATGCAAAGCTATGCAAAATTTATGAAAGAAATCCTCACAAATAAAAGGAAGTTGGATGAGCATGAGACAGTGATGCTTACTAAAGAATGCAACACAATAATACAGAAAAAGTTGCCTCCTAAATTAAAAGATCCAGGGAGTTTCACAATCCCTTTCACTATTGGTTCTATTGATTTTGAATCTGCATTATATGATTTAGGTGCTAGCATTAATTTAATGCATTTATCTATTTTCAGGAAACTTGGGATTGGGGAAGCAAAACCAACTATAATCTCTTTGCAGTTGGCAGATCGTTCAATAAAATACCCTTGGGGACTACTTGAAGATGTATTGATAAGAGTGGGCAAATTCATCTACCCTGCAGATTTTGTTATTCTAGATATGGAGGAAGACAAGACAATTCCACTAATTCTGGGACGACCTTTCTTGAGAACAAGAAAAGCATTGATAGATGTTCACGAAGGAACACTGGTGCTTCGTGTGGATGAGGAGAAGATCACCTTCAATAATTTTGAATCAATGAAGTATCCTTCGTCTTTGCATACTTGCTTCAAGGTCGATCTTGTGCAAAAAGCAGTACATGGTGTATATGATGAGGAGCATCCAAAAGATCCACTGGAGGCATGTATTTTTCAATCTGAATCTATAAAATCAGATAAAGAAGAGGTGGGAAGGATGGCAAATGAGTTGGAAGCATCACCAAGGTTCACACTCAGAGGAGGTCGCTATTTTGAGCCATTGGGTGAAAATATACAGAAATCTCTACCATCATGTGAAAATCCTCCCACTTTGGATTTGAAACCTCTACCAGCACATCTGCGTTATGCATTCTTGGGGGAGTCATCAACATTGCCAATTATCATTTCGAGCCATTTGACAGCTTTGGAAGAAGAAAGGTTGCTGCGGGTGGTCAAGGAACATAAGACTGCAATTGGATGGACTATTGCAGATATTAAAGGTATTAGTCCAGCTATTTGCATGCATAAAATTTTGATGGAAGATGATTCCAAGCCGTCACTTGAAGGACAGCGCAGACTAAATCCTACATTGAAAGAAGTAGTTAGAAAGGAGATTATGAAACTACTTGGTGCTGGTATCATATATCCAATTTCAGACAGTGCTTCGGTCAGTCCAGTTCATGTAGTGCCAAAGAAGGGGGGTATGACAGTGATTGAAAATAAAAATAATGAGTTATTCCCTACGAGGACAGTAACAGGGTGGAGAGTGTGCATTGATTACAGGAAATTGAATGCTGCAACCAGAAAAGATCATTTTCCTCTACTATTCATCGATCAAATGTTGGAGAAGCTAGCAGGTCACTCGTACTATTGTTTTCTAGATGGATATTCGGGCTACAATCAGATTGACATAGCTCTAGCTGACCAGGAGAAGATAACATTTACCTGTCCCTATGGTACCTTTGCTGTCAGAAGAATGTCATTCGGACTGTGTAACGCTCCAGCTACATTCCAGAGATGCATGATGGCAATATTTTCAGATATGGTGGAACGCTTTATTGAGGTATTTATGGATGATTTTTCAGTATTTGGATCTTCATTTGATGAATGCTTACATCACTTATCTGTAGTGCTTGAAAGATGTACGGAAACGAACTTGGTGCTAAATTGGGAGAAGTGTCATTTTATGGTGCATGAGGGGATTGTTCTCAGTCACAGGATCTCTAAAAAAGGGATTGAAGTGGATAGGGCAAAAATTCAAGTAATTGAAAAATTACCACCACCTAGCTCAATTAAGGGGGTAAGAAGTTTTTTGGGTCATGTTGGGTTTTACAGAAGATTTATAAAAGACTTTTCTAAAATCACTAAGCCTCTGTGTAATTTGTTGGAGAAAGATGTTGTTTTAAATTTTTTGAAGAGTGTTTATCATCTTTTAATACACTCAAAGAAAAATTAACTACCGCACCAATTATTATAGAACCGGGCTGGAGTTTACCTTTTGAGCTCATGTGCGATTCGAGTGACTATGCTGTAGGGGCAGCATTGGGGCAAAGAAAGGATAAAATTTTCAATGTAATATATTATGCTAGCAGAACATTGACTGATGTACAAATCAATTATGCCACAACTGAGAAAGAGCTGCTAGCAGTTGTATTTGCCTTCGACAAGTTCAGGTCTTATCTCATTGGATCGAAAGTGGTTTTCTACCCTGACCACTCTGCATTGAAGTATTTGTTTGGGAAAAAAGATGCAAAGCCTAGACTGATCAAATGGGTTTTACTGCTTCAAGAGTTTGATACTGAAATTTGGGATAAAAAAGGTACAGAAAATCAGATTGCAGACCATTTATCCAGATTGGAGCAAGTAGATCAGGGGACTATTGAGGAAATAAAAGAAGTGTTTACAGATGAACATTTGATGCTTTTAGCTCACATGATGCAGGTGGAAAAGGATAAGGGTCCTTGGTTCGCAGATTATGTAAACTACTTGGTCAGCAATATTTTGCCACCTAATTTCCTGTTCTTGAGAGTTGCCATTCATCTCCATATGGTGGACACATGGGAGCTACAAAAATATCAGCGAAGGTATTGCAATGTGGTTTTTATTAGCCTACTATATTTAAAGAGGCCTTTTCTTTACTTAAAGCTTGTGACAGATGCCAAAGAATTGGCAATATATCATCAAAGCATGAGATGTCACTTAACAGCGTTTTGGAAGTTGAAGTGTTCAATGTGTGGGGAATTGACTTCATGGGTCCATTCCCGCCTTCATACAACAACAGGTATATACTGGTGGCAGTAGATTATGTGTCGAAGTGGGTGGAAGCAAAAGCATGACCAACAAACGATGCTCGAATTGTAGTTGACTAGAAAAACATTTTTACTCGGTTTGGAGCACCAAGAGCAATCATAAGTGATGGAGGGACTCATTTTAACAATAGGTTATTCAAGGCAGTTTTGGATAAATATGGGACTCATCATCGCATGGCTTATCATCCGCAGACTAGTGGGCAAGTGGAAACATCGAACAGACAATTGAAAAGGATTTTGAAAACAACAGTAAAATCATCTCGAAAAGATTAGGCCAATAAATTGGATGATGCGTTGTGGGCATACAAAACAGCTTTCAAAACCCCTATTGGGATGTCACCATTCCAGTTGGTGTTTGGAAAATCATGTCACTTGCCTGTAGAGTTTGAACACAGGGCATATTGAGCTTTGAAACAGTTGAATCTTGATATGGACTTGGCCAAAGATCAAAGGTTTTTGCAACTCAATGCATTGGATGAGTTTTGCCTAAAAGCTTATGAGAATACATCAATCTACAAGGATAGGACAAAGTAGTGGCATGATCGACATATTCACAAGAGAGAGTTTCAGGTGGGAGATCAAGTGCTATTGTACAACTCACGCTTGAAGTTTTTTCCGGGAAAATTGAGGTCTAGATGGTCAGGTCCATTCACAATTGTACAAGTGTTTCCATATGGCGCATTTGAGCTTCACCATCCAACAAAAGGGCATTTTAAAGTCAATGGGCAGAGAATCAAGCATGATTTTGAGGTGGATTTTGCAAAGGAAAAGTCATAGATTAACATTGCCATTGCAGAGTGACCAACACAAAAAGTCGGGCTTGAGACTATAAATGGAGCGTTTATTGGGAGGCAACCCAATTGTTTTTCTCTTTTATTTATTATGATTTCGTTTTTCCCTTTAGTCAGTATTTCATTATTTTATCATAGATTTATACATGACTTGTGCACTTGTTAGGTTTATTTTGCATTAGAGCATTTTAATATGATTTTGCATAATTTTCATAGCATGTTTAGGCATTTTTGGTACATGTTAGATTTTTATGAATTTTTAATGATTTAGGCTTTAGTCATCATTCCCAACTCACACTCACTAGTTGAACATAGTTTAAGGGACAAAAGTTCATTAATATGCATCACAAATCATCTTGGAGTCGACCAAGGGTTCAAAACAAAATTCACATAAATTTTCAAAAAATTGCCTTTTCTAGTAAACTGTGCGGGCTCTCAGACAAAACAATGTGAGGACGCGCATGATTCAGTTAATGGGAAGATTGTAAAATTTTGAACTGCGCGACCTCTCAAAATTTCACTGCGCGGCCACATAATATACCTGGAGGACGTGTTTTAAATTCAAAATTAGGAAATCTATTTCATTTAACATCTCAAAACCCGGCTGTGAACTTCTTCCAAATCCCCATAAGTCCACTCCAAATCACTAATCAACCTTCAATTTCGTGATTTTAGTTCGTTGCATCCCTCTTTCACATCAAACATCCAATTTTAGGTAAGATTTCTCAAACCCTATGGCATTTTGGGCATAAATCACGGGTTTTACTTGTATTTTGCAATTTCAATTTTTGTACTTGATGGAGGATGGGTTTAGGTAGATTCTTGGTGTAATGTGATTGGGTTTTATTGAATTTCAATTTATGGATTCATTCATGCACCCTTTTTTATGATTTTTCTTGAAATTGTTCGTTGCATTCAACGTGTTCGTCAAAATGCCACAATGAAATTTTTGACCAATTTTGAACACATCTTCCAAACATTTAGATTCATTACATATTTAACATTGATAGTGTGCCAATATTTCATGTTTTGAACCTCTAATTTGCAAAAAACTCAAGAAAACACATTCGCACTATTGCAAGGCCATTGCAGGGTCGCCACAGGTTCATGTCACCACTTCATCCACACATTTCACCCTTCATATGACCTCTTTTTTACCTCAAATTTGAATATGTTGTTAATGTGATAGAACACTTTCTTATGCCACTTTCATATGCCCAGAAAAGTTTCAAAAAAAGTTTATTTTTTCAAGATGCTTACCGAGGCTAAATAGCGCTAGTCAAACATGGTTTTTCAGTTTCATTTCTCAATCATCCATAAGTTTGGGGGGGGTTTAATGTTGTTCTTCTATGTTATAACTCTAATGAAGTTTATTCATCTATTGTAGGTAAAAAATGCATCCAAAATCCAGTGCTACACACAAAGGAAAAGAAAAAGCCGCTCCATCCAAAAAAACGCCGAAAGGCGTCGAGATCGGACGACGATTATGAGCCGGGTGATCTGGGTAACATGGTTAGGTTTATGGGGGAGGAGGAACAACGAATATACGATGTGGTGTTGAAAAAGAAAAGGATGTTAGGGGAAAGAGAAGTTATTTTGGGAGATTTCCCAGACACTGAATTACATCTATTAATAGAAGGAGCAGGTTGGCACAAGCTTGCAGCCACACCTCATCGAGCATACCCAGTGCTGGTAAAGGAATTCTTTGCTAACTTTAATCAGGCCATTGAAACTGAAGGAGCAGATCATAGATATCAGACTTGGGTTGGGGGAGATGGATTAGGTTCTCCCCTACTGTGATTGAGAGGGTCTTGGAGCTTACTCGGGATGGTATTGAGCAAATATCATATGATTTGGATATAGACTTGGTCACACATTTCTTGTACGGGAGACCAAATGCAGAATTAGAGAGAGAACAGGGTGCTTTATTCACAATGAGATGACTAAGAGCATTCGGATTTTACACATCTTCATTTGTCACAATGTCAATCCCACATCACATAGGACCGCTTTTAATGAGGATAGGACAAGGCTGATTCATCACCTAGCCAGAGGACGTAAGTTGGATCTGGGACAACATATCTTTGATTTTATTGTGACACTTGCTTCCCAACTTGACAGTTCTCGACAAGTTATGTTCCCTAGTCTCATTTCTGCTATTTGCTTGACGGAGGGAGTTAAGCTACTACCGCATGAGGAGCCCACAGCACCAGAGGGGACCATCAGTAGGCGAACATTGAATAATGCAAGGGCTCAAGGACAGCCAGCACCAGTACTCCCTGGGGATGATAGACTTTTGAGGAAAATCCTATTAGAGTTATCAGTGACACATGCAAGCCACCACTAGGGATGCAGTGCTCGAGTTTCAGAGGGAGAATGCTACACTTCAGAGGCAAATTCAGGCCCTAGTTCGAGCAGATATTGTTGAGGAGCTGCGCATGGTACGTTCGACATTGACTGAAATCAATACACATATGCTACGAGTATCAGCTCATTTGAACTCCATGGATAGGAGAATAGCTGCCATAGATCACAGGAAGGACCAAGACATACCAGATTCATCAGCAGGACCTTCTCAGACACAACAACTAGATTTACCCCCGGGAAGTTCTTGACCATTTTCTTTTTATTAAAATTTTCAACCTAGGTTTGACTGTATGATTCCTGAACTTAGATCTAGACATCCCAACCGTTAAAACTTAGAACCTAAACTTGCTCAAGAGCAGTTTGGGGGTGGGAAGAAGTGGTGAAGGTGGGCTTGAACTTTTAATGGTCTGTAGTTCCTGAAATGTATCATTTGTTGAAGAGGTCTTGGTCAACGGGTATAAACCATCGCCAGCATAAAAACAGAAAAATGCTGAAGGTCTTATTCTGCTCTTTAAATGCCTTTTTGACTCGAGTAATTAAGTTCGAGGGGTCTTTCAAACCTGGTGCCCTAAAGTCGTCTGGCTTGGGAGTCACCGACCTAAAGTTCGCTACAGGGGTCAATTAGAAAGCAAGTACGGAGAGTGGACTTAATTACACATAAGACAATAAAATATCTTTAACTTTTCTGTTTAAGCCTTTATGACTCGAGTAATTAAGTTCGAGGGGTCTTTCAAACCTAGTGCCCTAAAGTCTCTGACTTGAGAGTCATCGACCTAAAGCTCGCTACAAGGGTCATATAGAAAGCAAGTATGAAAAGTTCTGCACAAAGATGGTAAAAGACATGGATATGAAAGAAAAAGTTGTCCATTTAAAAAAAAATTACATGGTATAAGCTTGTTGATTGAGACTTCGATACAAAAGGCATGGATTAGGGAACCACTTACCATTGTTTGTTTGGGCAGATTTAACTAATTCTGATCACTTGGTGTGGAAAAATGCAAATGTCTGTTGTTTAGAAACCATAGGAATAGAAGGAACCTTGGGATTAAAGAGAAAAGCAATGAGGAAGTGATCATACCCGAGAGATGCAAGAAATTGATAGAGTAGCATTGTCTAACCACTTGGGATCTGGGCTTATGTAATTTTAGCCACACTGTGTTAAATGGATCTTGATATGAGTACTGTTGACCACAAAATCCAGCTGGACCTTGGATCAACACGTCTCAGCTCCTCCCTCTTGAACACATGGATCTCGTGCGCACTGTGACAAACAATCAGTTTGCAAAGGGGGCCAAAGTGGCTCTCATTTGCACTCCGATGCCAAAGTCAGTGCTCATTTCAAGCAAATATAAATTGGGTGCGGGAAATATAAATGTGTAAAAGAGAGAAAAGGGAGTGAGAGTAAATATTTAGTTAAGAGTATGAAATTTCCAATCACCCACAAAGCGGGAGGAGTGCTCTATTTATAGAGGAACTCATTGTTTCGGATCATGACACGTGGCGTACTTTACACTTGTATTTACCCTAGCTTCTAAAAAAGAGACCTTGCCTTTTGATATTAATCATTACTATACTTTGTAGGGGATGGGCATCTGTCACTTCATGGTAAAGGTGGTGTCACATCTCTGACTCCATCCCTTGTCCCATCCCTCTTCTGTGTGTCACTGTAAAGCACCTCGGCTAAGCATAAAGCACATCATCCAGACACAAATCAGTTCGGCCAAAGAGGTTCGCGTGATATTCCACCTCGGCGGTTGACCCAAGGTGATATTCTAAGCTTTAACCATGGGCTAGAGTCCATTGGGCCTTCACTGGTGGTCCAATGTGCCGCATTTTCGGTACGATCTCAACACTAGTCCCTCAAATCCGATGTGGTCATTCATGGGCGGGTAGGATTTGTTGTATGTTCGAGGCACTAACTTTGTTTTGATGGCCTTCTGTAGTCGGGTAGCTACGGGATTACTATCTTGCTCGAACTTTGTTCATCTGTTACATCCAATATATATATATTTATATTTTATTATTCTGCCCTCTATTGGCTGGGAATTATCGTATGACGCTGCAGGCTTAAAGCTCGGAATGACATTCCTTAGTGGGAGCTCGGATTGAAAGTAAAGCCGAACTTCTATTCCCGTTCTACTTTTCAAGTGAAAATTGGAATTACACCAACATGTCTTTTAGACAGCGCATTTAACATAAAGGGGCAAACACTCAGAATTCATCAAAAACTGGCAAAGTATTAAATAAAATTTCATAAGGTGTTTTATTCTGAAGAACACTCGAGGGTGTTCGATTGATCAAATGAGAAGCTGCCAAGACACATTCACCCCAAAAATAAAGAGGAAGATGACTTTGAAAATAGCCCTTACCACTGTTAAAATATGACGGTGCTTACATTCAACTCTGTCATTCTGTTGTGGAGTTCCCACACAAGAGGTTTGAAATAAAATCCCATTTGAAAGAAAATAATCTGTCAAATAGTTAAACTCCGTCCCATTATCACTCCGAACAATCTTAACCTTTTGACCAAATTGTCGATCAACCATCGTAAAAAATGACATAAACATTTTAAATACCTCCAATTTATCAATCAACAAATAAACCCATACAGCTCGGGAAAAATCATCCACAATAGTCAAAAAATAACGAGCCCCACAAGAAGAAACTGTATTGTAAGGGCCCCATAAATCACAATGAACCAATTCAAAAATTCGGGAGGCCTTATGATCACTAAGAGAAAAAGAATCACGAGATTGTTTGGCAGAAGGGCACACATCACATGCCTTATTTAATTTATCACTAGAATTACGTAAGAAAGGTAATGACTTCACTACTTTCTCTGAAGGATGTCCAAGACGTTGATGCCAAAGTTCCAACGAAGATGAAGAACCATCCACTGAGATAGCTTGCACTGTCAATGGTTTCCGGAAGTAGTAAAGTCCATCTCTCCGTTCACCCGTTCTAATCAGCTTCCTCGTATGACGGTCCTGTATAACACACATATTAGAAGCAAATTGTACAAAACAGTACATGTCGTCAATGAGTTGTGTAACAGAAATTAAGTTGCAGTGCAATTTAGGGACATAAAGAACATTTTTAAGATTCAATCCTTCCAAGAGCCTCACACTTCCCTCTTTAGTAGCAATTATTTTTGGCCATCAGGGAGCCCAACGGGACATGCAGCAATATCATGAACATCAAACAAATATGATTCATCCCCGTCACATGATTAGAAGCACCGGTGTCAATAATCCAAGAAATCTTAGAAAACTCACCATGTAAACAATCGGTAGAGGATTGAGCATTACCAAACATAGTAGCTATAGTCTGCCATTGTTCTGCACTCAAATTAGGAAGAGAGGCAGGTGTGTTTGACGTGCTGGCAGTGGCGTTGGAAGAATTTCTCTGCCCATTGACCAAAGCTCCAACAATAGTGTTGCAACCGTCTACTGCCACCACTCGCACATTGGCTCCTTTACCACGAACAGCCGCGGGTGAGTCTGTACCATGGCCACCACCTCCTTTACCACGAGCACGAGTGGTTCCTTGAGTGCGAGGTCTATCACCCCCACCATCCTGGATACCCAAGAAGCTGAACACAGGTAACAATGTCATGTCTGGATTGATTACAATGAGAACACATTAGCCCAGATTTGTCAATCTTATTTGGTTTCGCTCGGTCATGCCCACGGCCATGCCCTTCTGGACGAACAGCAAAGCCGACCACTTCCGGTAGAGATTCTCGAGCATGAGTAATTCCACAAACACGTTCTTCTTGGGTAATTTGTTGATAGGCACGATCAAGAGAAGGTAAAGGTTCTTGGGACAACAAAGTAGTACGTAGTGGGGCATAATAATCAGGATTTAAACCTATTAAAAACTGATGAAAACGTTCATTATTTCATCGGTTTTCATGTGCCTTGCCCAAATTACACTCACATTTTCCACACGTACATGCAATAATGGGTTCATGATTAGCCAATTCATCCCATAAGACCTTAAGCTTCCCAAAATATGTAGAAACAGACATGACCTTGGATTGCTCACACTTAGCTAAATCAGTTTTTAACTGGTGAATTCGGGGTCCATTAACAACAGAGAAGCGAGCGTGCAATTCATCCCACAAAAGTTTAGCATCATCATAAAAGGAGATAGTAGACTTAACCTCCTGATCAATAGTGTTCATTAGCCAGGAAACAAGCATCGAGTGAATGGTAAGTCAATCCTCCGTTGTGAAAGGTGCTTCAGGTTCCATAATCGTGCCATTGACGAAGCCGTATTTTCGGCGAGATAGTAGAGCAAGACGCACAGACTTTGCCCATTCATCATAATTGTCGTTTCGAAGGCGAACCACAGTGATGAGATCTCTAGGTCTATCTTGTGGGCCAAGAAAAAAAGGAGATGTATGGTCATTTCGAGAAGATGAAGATGGAGGTGGAGTTTTAGTCTTATCAATGTTGTCAGCCATGTCGATCGTGTATCTTAGCCGTGTTGCTCTGATACCATGAAGAAATCCTGAATGACTTAGCTTCCATATTGATATGATTTAGTCTTATATATACAAAAGAACAGAAAAAAAGGAAACTAAAAAATAGGAAACTAGAGCTGTAATTCTAATCTAATTCCTAAACTCATGCTTAATCATATATACGGTACATGAATAGAATATCTCAATAATATCTCAATATGAACGCTTATGGATCTAGATATGAATGTTCAAATTGAAGTCGAAACCTCCGCTCAAATGGTGGAAAATGAAACAAGTTCTGACAAAAGCAACTTGGAACAGTTTGAAAAGGTGGACGAAGACTCAGTAACAGGGACACCTTTCCAAGTTGTAATGGAGGTTAATAATGTGAAAATCGAGATTTTAAAGAATGAAGAAATGTTGGGGCTGCAGATGCCAGGACAACAATCCAGGACATGGACAAAATATCAAGAATCCAATGCCAACACAGTAGTTTCCTCAAATGTTTAGATGCAAGCTCGATGGATCTTGGCAAGAACATACAAGTTGAAAGTGAAACTGCTGCTCACATGGTGGACAATGAGATATTCTGAAAAAGCGATGTCGAAGGTTATGCAAATACGGGGGAGGAAATGAGGGCATCTTTTTAAATTTGAAAAATTCGAATTTTTTTTATAGAAAATCAATGGTCCGGCACAAAATAGACACCGTTGATGACCTCAACAAGTGGTAAGCATCATATGAATATAAACAATCAAATGCCATAGTAAAGGGCTTTCCTTTGAATAAAAATGTAGAATTTCGATTCAAAATTCTCTCGACTCATTCCATCACGAAGAATTGCCAAACCATTTGATCCTTCACTCATTATGCTTTTGCCCCATGATGGGATTAGAAAATTGTTGCTTGGGGTTTGATATGATACATATTAAATGTAGATCGTAGCACACCTGTAGTGACTACGGACTTTCTCCCATCTTGCCATATATGGTTCATGGACTATCCTGCGCATCATTAGATGAGCTTATATTATCAAAACCTAATAGGGTTGTCAATTCTAAATCGAACAGAATAGCCAAATTAAATGTTAACATATCATATCAAGTGTAGAGCTTTTAAAATCAAAATACGCAAGAACACAGAAACTTTATTTCAAAATCATAAACAAATACAGATCAACAACTGGTATAAAGTTTTACACAAAACTTCAATGATCGCAAAATTTCAGAAACTTTGAAACCACATAAAAACTGCGTAAGAACAACTCTCAAATCCTCAACAAAGTGTGCTATACAAATTGCACTACAACAATACTTACAAACCACTAATCAAAATGAAGACAAACAAATATTTCTTCAAAATCAGATGGTTTTTCGTAAGGGAAGTATGAATCGCCTCAGAGGAAGAGGAGTGAGGAGAGAGAGAGAGAGAGAGAGAGAGAAAACAGAAGAATGCGTATGATCAATGTCTAGATCCTTCTCAAACCCTAAATAATATCTTGATCTAACGGCTTCAACTGCACCAGATGGAAGAGATCAATGGCTTGAACAGAATCAGTTGGAAAGGCAGAGGCATGATATATCAATACACGATTTTGCACCGGGCATAGGAAGTGAAAAAGGTCTCAGCATTGGGTCAAAAATAGAAGGCCCACGTCCTGCTATTTGGGCATGAATGATGGGCTGGTAAAAATGAGCCAATTGACTCTACAAATCTTCCCCTCAATTGGTTCAGACTGCAGCTACGTCCATTCTGCTTCTTTGTTCAGTCCCAAAATCCTCCAGAATCTACAAGCTATTCTCCCAAACACTTAGTTCCCTGTAAAATGCAGTAAAGCAGTATCAAACTCCAAAATGTTAAGAAAATTCAGGGCATCCTTAAACTTAGTGATAGGTATGATTTTAGTTCCAGCATCTGCTGGATTTAACTGAGTAGGAATCTTAATCATTTTCACAAAACCTTTTTCAATGATGTCTCTTATGAAATGAAATTTGACATCTATGTGTTTGGACCTATTATGAAACACAGGATTTTTAGAAAGATATAAAGCACTTTGGCTATCAGTACAAATTTCAATTTCTGGTTTACTCAAACAACCAATTTCAGAAAGCAGACCCCTCAGCCACATGCATTCTTTAACTGCATCTGTAGCTGAGATATATTCTGCTTCAGTTGAAGAAAGTGCAACTAATTTCTGCAGTTGTGCTTTCCAACTGATGTAGGCAGAATTAAGAGTAAAAAAGTAAGCAGAGGTAGACTTTCTGTTGTCAATATTACCAGCAAAATCAGAGTCTACAAATCCTTTAAGTTCAAAAGGAGTTTTGGATTTAGAAAACATAAGACTCAAATTCAAAGTTCCTTTCAAATATTTTAATAAAGATTTAAGAGCTTCCCAGTGGGGTTCCCCCTGGATTACTCATAAATCTGCTCAACACACTGACAGAGAATGCAATGTCTAGTCTGGTTGAGACCTTTAAGTACATAACTGAACCTACAGCATTTGAATAAGGAACATTTTTCATTCTATGAAATTCTTCTGCAGTTTTAGGACATTGATCACTAGAAAGCTTAAAATGAGCAGGCAGTGGAAGTGAAACAGATTTAGAATCAAATAGAGAAAAAAAATTCAAAACTTTTTCAATGTAACTCTTTTGATTCAGAAAAATTTTCCCTGCAGATCTATTTCTAAAAACATCAATACCAAGAATTTTCCTAGTTGGTCCTAGGTCTTTCATTTCAAATTCAGTTTTCAAATTTTGTTTAAGACTAGAAATAGCCTGCAGGTCCTTACCAGCTACGAGCATATCATCCACATACAGAAGAAGATACATAGGATCAAAAAAATCATTTTTAAAATAAAAACAGGAGTTATATGAACTTTTCTGAAATTTTAGGCTTTGAATGAAATTATCAAATCTTTTGTACCATTGTCTAGGTGCTTGTTTCAGACCATAAAGGGATTTCTGAAGCAAACACACCAGATCAATTTTAGTTTTCTGTTCAAAACCTTTTGGTTGAGACATATAAATGGTTTCATCAAGCATACCATACAAAAAGGCAGTTTTCACATCCATTTGCTCAAGTTCTAAATTATTTTGAGCAACTAAAGCAAACAGGATTCTAATTGAAGTATATTTCACAACAGGAGAAAAAATTTCAGTATAGTCTATGCCTTCTTTTTGTGAAAACCCTTTAGCAACTAACCTAGCCTTATATCTAGGTTTGCCCCATTCAGAATCCCCATCTTTTATTTTGAATATCCATTTGCAATCAATCAGTTTCTTGTTAGGGGGTCTTTCTACCAAGGTCCAAGTCTTATTCTTAATTAAGGAATTCATTTCCTCTTGCATGGCAGCAATCCACAAGTGTTTATCTTTTGATCCCATAGCTTCTTCAAATGAAGCAGGTTCAGGATCCAAAGAAGTAGACAAAACAGAAACAGAATAAGATTCAAAATCATCAAATCTAATAGGGGGTCTTATTTCTCTTCTAGTACTATCTCTGGCCAGTTGATAATTGTTTAAAATAAGTTCATCATTTTCAGACAGTGTGGGTGAAGTGGGTGCAGGTGATGCAGGCACATTATTATGCAAATGTTGGGACTGCTCAGGCTGAGAGTAAGAATCATCAAAGCTTACTTCAGTTATCAAAAAATCCTTTTCACAAAGTGAATTTTCATTCTTTTCAAACTTGCAAGGAAAAATCTTTTCATTAAAAATGACTGACCTGCTTAAAATAACTTTGAATCCACTTTGTTCTTTGACCCAAAGTCTGTAACCTTTAACCCCTTCCCCGTAACCAACAAAAACACATTTTAAAGACCTTGGTTCAAGTTTAGACTGAACCTGATGAGCATAGGCAGAACAGCCAAAAAATTTTAAGACAGAATAATCTGTAACTGCATCATTCCAGATTTGATCTGGAATGCTGTAGTTCACAGCACTGGAAGGACACAAATTGATTAGAAAACATGCAGTATTAACTGCTTCCCCCCAAAATATTTTTGGCAAATTTGATTGGATTAACATGCACCTTGTTCTTTCTAACAAGGTCCTGTTCATCTTTTCAGCAACCCCATTTTGCTGTGGACTGTATGAAACAGTCCTATGTCTAAGTATGCCTTGGTTTTTACAAAACTCATCAAATTCAAAATTACAGAACTCCAAACCATTGTCAATTATGATCACTTTAACCTTTTTGTTTTTCAAATTTTCAACCAAGGTAATGAAATTTTTGAAAACAGTAACAGTTTGGTCTTTGGTTTTTAACAAATGAACCCAAGATTTTCTAGAATGGTCATCAACAATCAACAAGAAATATCTAAAACCAGAAACTGTGTTAACAGGGGCAGTACCCCAAAGGTCTGCATGCAAATATTCAAGGATTACCTTGGCTTTATGAACAGCTTTACCAAATGAAGAAGTTTGTTGTTTTCCCAAAACACATTCTTCACAAAAACTGAGTTTCTGAAAATCATTCTTTCCAAAAAATCCATTTTTCTCTAACCTTTTAAGTCCTTTTTCTCCTACATGGCCTAATCTTTTATGCCATAAATCAGACAGATTAGTGTCAACAGTTTCAATAGTCAGAGAAGTAGGATGAGAATATTTCACAGACAAAATGTAGATGCCATTGGTCTTGACTGTACTAAAACACAACAAATTGTTTTTCAAAATATTTATGTATCCACTGCTGAGTCTTATTTCATAACCCTCATCATCTAGAATACCCAATGATATGAGGTTTCTTCTTAAATCAGGGACATATCTAGTCTGATTTAAGGTCAGATTGTTATTATCAGCAAGTTTTAAGGTTACAGAACCTATTCCTTTTATGTCACAGGATATATCATTTCCTAGTTTCACAGAACCAGAGGCATGCACAGAGAAGGTATCAAACAAATCCTTATAAGGGCACATATGGAAAGTACAACCTGAGTCTAAAATCCATTCATCTTTCAAATTAGAAGTGGTTGTGACATAAACAACTCCACTATTGTTTTGGATGTCTGCAGGTTCCTGTGGTTTATTTCTAGCATCATCTCTTAATTTCTTAAAGCACTTATCAACCAAATGACCTATCTTACCACAATAAAAGCATTTTCTAGTTTCATCAGGCTTCCTATCAATTTTATTATCATACCTTTTAGTTTCAAACCTGTTTTGATTAAAAAAATTTGTTGTCATACTTCTTATCCCTAGGTTTGTTAGGTATGAAATTTTTATTTTGATAGTCTTTAACCTGTCAAATTTTTATTTTGATAGTCTTTAGCCTGTCTAGAATTATTCCTGTTTTGGTTCTAGCCTTCGAAGTTTCCTCTAAAAGAGTTTCTTCCCCTAAAGGATGTGGACTCAACATTATAGGCCTCTTTGTGCTCAGACCTAGATTCTAATTCCTTATTCTTAAGAGATGTATATATTATTTCAACAGACAATTTTTTCCCTCCATACTCTAAAGCATTTCTAATGTCCTTATATTTATCCCCCATGCCATTTAATAAACACACAACCCTCTGGTCTTCAGTAGTTTTCTCTCCTGCATTTAGAAGATCTTAGGTTATCGTATTAAACCTGTCTATGTTTTCTTCAGCACCTAAAGTTGGATCAAACTTGAAACTAAAAAATTGTTTCCATAAAAAACATTTATTTGGTAAAGAAACAGTAAGAAAAAGTTCTTCAAGTTTGTCCCATAGGTCTGCAGCAGTGTTGGTATCCCCTACTTTCCTAATCACTGTATCAGATAGGTGAAGGAACAGGGTACTCCAGGCAAGTTCATCTAATTCAGTTCTTCTTTCCTCAGTCATAGTTTCAGGCCAGGTTTCATCAATGGCTTTAGCACATTTTAGTTGGAGTAATAGGGCTTTAATTTTCTGTCTCCATAAACTAAAGTCCCCCTTCCCATTCCATATTTCTACTTCTACCTTAGCAGTATTCATGTTTAAGGCAAATATGGGAGTCAAAGAATGCACAACTAAGAGCACGAATTATACAAAGTGAGCAAATTATGCAATCAAGTGTAAAACAAGGTTTTACAAGTTTCAAATTGTGCAATATACAAGACAAGGCACAGAAGATTCAAACTGTAGATAGCAAATTATACAGTAGTAACAGAAACTATGTATAAAAATAGAAATTATGTGCAAGAATCAGAACAAATGACTTTCTTTCCCTCAACCCAACTTGGGTTGGCCAAGAACTCCCTCAGATTCCCGGATTCTCAAAAGGAATCCTGGACAAAGGTAAGTAAAAGGGTCCAAGGGGGGCTTCAACGGAGGGAAAAAGAAAGAAGGATGAAGAAAGTAAGGAAAACCCTAAAGAAATTCAAGATATCACCTGATTGCTGCGATTTTCAGAATTTGCTTTTGAAATTTCCAAGCAAAATCAGATCTGACTTCAGATCATTCACGATCATGTACCAAGATGCCAAGTTACCACAGGATCAGTAACCAAATATGCAGATCCACACTAAAAACTCAAAGGTTTCAGAAATCAACCCTGAGTTCTTAAGATCTGGGGTTTTAACACAAAATTTTTGAAGTTTCAAAGAAAGAACAAAGATCTCAGAAACCCAAACGAAAAACCCCAAAAAATTTTCCAGTATCAGTAACCCTAGGGCTCTGATACCACTGTAGAGCTTTTAAAATCAAAATACGCAAGAACACAGAAACCTTATTTCAAAATCACAAACAAATACAGATCAACAACTGGTATAAAGTTTTACACAAAACTTCAATGATCGCAAAATTTCAGAAACTTTGAAACCACATAAAAACTGCGTAAGAACAACTCTCAAATCCTCAACAAAGTGTGTTATACAAATCGCACTACAACAATACTTACAAACCACTAATCAAAATGAAGACAAACAAATATTTCTTCAAAATCAGATGGTTTTTCGTAAGGGAAGTATGAATCACCTCAGAGGAAGAGGCGTGAGGAGAGAGAGAGAGAGAAAACAGAAGAATGCGTATGATCAATGTCCAGATCCTTCTCAAACCCTAAATAATATCTTGATCTAACGGCTTCAACTGCACCAGATGGAAGAGATCAACAGCTTGAACAGAATCAGTTGGAAAGGCAGAGGCGTGATATATCAATACACGATTTTGCACCAGGCATAGGAAGTGAAAAAGGACTCAGCATTGGGTCAAAAATAGAAGGCCCACGTCCTGCTATTTGGGCATGAATGATGGGCTGGTAAAAATGAGCCAATTGACTCTACATCAATCAAACAAAAATATTTGGTGAAACAGAGACCTATTTGTATGTTTGATGAAAATATTATGCATCTTGAATTAAAATTAGACCACCTTCCTGTGATATACATAAAGCACAAATGCTAATGGCTCGGTTGATGAGATGTACTGTAGACAGCATTAGACATGAATAAAGACGAATAATAAGTGAAAAACTTATTCATTAATTGCACTGTTCAGTAATCTGCACCAAACATGTCTTGAAGTACTAGAATTCGTGGGTTTAATGATCAATTCCGGCTTGTGTGTTCATGAATCTGAAACAAGAAGTGCATCCCAGATTGTATCCATGTCCAGAGATGGCATTCTGCTTAACTGAATTGTATCAATATCTGATAACCCTTCTTGAATATTCTTCTTGTTCTCAATCACCTGATCCAATCCTGCTTTGCTCTCCAAGTCCATTAATGGCCATTCTTCTCTAGAAGATGACTTTTGCTTCAAATTCCCTTTAACCATTGAATCTTCTTGCTTAAATATTGCCTTTTGATCATGATCAATGTGCTTATGTGAAGCAGGAATCCCTTGTGATATTGCTCTCAACTTGGCTTCAAGAAGGGCTGCTGTACTGTTATTCAAGGAATCAGTCTTGATTTGATGCTTCAAATCTGGGAAATTCAGCTGTGCATAATCTCCTCTTAGTATATAAGCAGCTGTATCATATGCAAAAGCAGCCTCTTCTGCTGTCTCAAAAGTCCCCAACCAGACCCGAGTTCGGTTTCGTGGTAATCTTATTTCTGCAACCCATTTTCCCCAATGCCTTTGCCTTACTCCTCTGAAAAGATTTCCCGAAGAAGAAGACGCGCTGCGTTGGACAGAAACTCCTAGAAGGCTAGCGTTTCCATTTCTGACACGTTCACCGTTTTCATAGTCAGTTCTCCTAGTGAACTTCATTGGTTGAGTCTTGGAAGTTCTAAGCCAGTAATCACTGAGACCTTTGGAAGAATAATAATTTGTTAGGCTTTGATTCATTTTAAGCCATTCTTTTCCTGTCTGAAGCCGGTTTGGATCGAGTTGAGGCATGGAAAATAATGGGGTCTGTGATGATGATGGATTCTGAAAAAACAGGCCTAAATTTGGGAATCTTGTATTGATAGATAAAGAAGGTGCTGATGAACAAGGTTCAGATACTTGAGCTTTATTTAAAGCTGGGAATGATTCAAGAAAATTCAAAGGGATATAATTTATTCCTTCTATAGAAGGTCCATTTTGGATCACAGGATTCAATCCAGGAAGGAAAGAATGTGCATGATATTGATCTTTGAACAATTTTTCTTCTGAGAATCCATGATTCAAAGTTGTAGCAGATGCCTCATTTATTGGAGAATTGGATACTGAACTTGAAAGCAATCTATCTGGTGATGAAGCAGCCTCTCTTGGACTATGAAAAGTGTTGGGATGTATGAAGAATTTTGATTTATCAGCCATTCCTCCTAAACAAATTGGTAGGAGCTTATTGTCCATCCAATTTGTAGAGAAGAAATTAGTAGGAGAGACGGTACAAAATCTAGGAACAATGATATATGTACACAATAACCCATGGTCTAGATGGCATCATACTTTTGACTATGCCCAATTTGGTGGACATTAAAATTAGATTTTTAATAAATTTTGATAGAAATTGATAAAATGTATGGTTGAATCACTTAATATGTAAGCTTGTATGTTTCATACATATGATAAAGTAAATGTTCATAAAGCAAAACTTTAAATTATTCTTCAAAAATGGTAAATTCATCTTTATGTGTTTCAACTATTCATTTGATGCACAAACAAAATTCATTTTATTTTATTTTTTTCTAAAAGCCATTCACGGGAAATTATTCGTGTATAATTGACGGATTAATTTGACCACACAACACTGAATTGCCTTATTTAGAGCATGTTTGGTCATGTGCAAAATTTTAAAATTTTCCTCACAATTATTTTAATCACTTATTTCCGCGGGATTCACCAATTTTTATACTTTTTAATCACTTTTCAACTACATATTCTCTCAAAATTTCAAGATTCCCCAATATTCTGAAAAAAATACATGGAACCAAACAACTTAAGTTTTCAATAAAAGATTACTTAACAGGAAAATGGAGAATGAGATTTTTTTGGTAAGAGAAGGCTAGAAGCAGCAATTTGCACTCAAATATCAACACATTCGTGCTCTCCAATTCTCAGTGTTCTGCTTGAGAAACCAATCAAAACCTTACAAGTGCCCTCCTTTTTTTTTTTTTTTTTTTTTTTTTTTTTTTTTTTTTTTTTTTTTTTTTTTTTTTTTTGTCTTTCTTGTTCTTGTCTTTTTAAGGTCACCAGGATGGATGTATATTCTTCCATGTCACTGACAACAACAACATTAGACTTAGTATTTTATTTCACTCATGCTACACGTATAGATATTTGTACATGCAGATATGTCACTGTAGCAGAGAAGTCGGCGCAAACTTATCTCCCATCTTTTCAACTACGGTGAGATATCCGTTTGTACAGATATCTTTACAAAGGCATTTTCCCATTTTATTTAGCGTCCGTTTGATCCCATTAAGATTTTTCTTTTTTCTACGGTATCAAATTTTAATCACATTTTATTAATAAAATATTTTACACATAAATTCATAACTTTTTTTGTAAATCTCAACCACATAATATCACAACAATCGTTATTCAAAAGATTTTTTTTCCCAAATAATCTACATCAAACAAACATAGGGTTATTAGCAAAGTTTAATAATTTTAAAAACAATGATCGTGTGATTTACCAATCACCCACATGATCTTAAATGCCTCTTCACTTTATGATGAATATAAAATGATAATTTGAATTTTTTAAAATTGTTTGGGGCGTAAAAAAATTAATCGTAGATATAAAGAATATTAGGGCAAGTCTTATTCTGTATAGAGAGGAAAAATAGAGATGGGAAAGTTTGAAGTAAAACCGTGTAACATCGAGTGTACGTAGTGTATTATTATTAAAGGTGAATCACTTTAAATCATGTAAACGTGTAATTCTTGCTTTCCATTTTTCATTACGTGCTATGATGCTCTCAATAATCCATTACATTAGGGGCAACAAAAGCATGGGTTACAAGTAAATTTTAAATTAATTAATGTAGTCATTAGATTCGATTCAATATTGATTGTTAATTAAAATGTGGCCCATCTAATGATTAGCTCTAATTACACTATTTTAATTAGAAAAATAATCAGAATATTGAAATTATATTAACGTGATCATTAACCAACTAGGAATTCTTAATTGCTGGTATTTCTCTGCGTCGTTTGAGATGAGTTTGGAGTCACTTTTTAACAACTAATAATCAACTTAATAGAAACCATTTACAGTTCCAAAATAATTCAGCTCCATGTGATTAGTAGTTCCCACTATTTGATAGTAGTGTCTCTTTGCATCCAACTTAAGCTACCTTTAATTTTTATTTCATGCCAGAACGAACAACTCGTCTAAAAAGTATACATTGTTAAAGATAAGATAGGTTTATATATTTTATCTTTGGAAATTGTGATATAAGTCCACTTATTAAAAGCGTATTTCTTAAACATGCCTTACACTTGGGAAAAGGCGTAATGTTTGATCCTTCAATCTGAGCCATCCATGCGCGAGGATTGATCTGGACCGTTGACTTGGTGGACCGTTGATTGGTGAACCTTATACTTGTTTCTCACTTTTGTGCTTCCAGACTCTTTCGACTCTAACCCTAATTCTCTCTCTCTCTCTCTCTCTCTCTCTCTCTCTCTCTCTCTCTCTCTCTCTCTTTTCAACATCTCTGTTAAAGTCTCTATGATTCTTCCTTTGATTCTGAGTGAAACCTCTAAGTTTGTAGAGTGATTTGAGTGGTTGTAAGTGAGGCGATATTGTATTACTATTTCTGTGTGAGTTGTGCTAGGTTTGAGGGATTCTTAGGTTATCTGGAGTGATCTTTTGAGATCCTTTGAAACACTTCATTATATTGTAAATATTTGTGATTACTTAAAAAAATTGAAGCCGTAATCCACTTTAATGGAGCTTCAACGAAACGTAGCCATGGGTTGGGCGAACTTGGGCCTTCAAGCATAAAAATCTGGTGTTCTTTACATTTTGTTGTTTTACATTCTGCTGCGCACTTGATTCTGGGTTATATTGAACCATTGTTATTGTAACAAGTGGTATCAGAGCCCTATTGAAGGGTTCTTGGCTCATTCTGGTTCTCTGCTGAACGATATGGTTTTCTTGGTGACGGATCTTGCAATTTGGTATTCTGGTTTTCTTGCTTTTGGAGTCACATCTAACGAACACTGTATATTTGCTCGGTGAAATCTAAACCCTAGTTCATATTATTTTTAAATATTTGCTACTCTGTGTGTATATCTGACTTTCTTGTAGTATACTTTGCAAATATTGTGAACTGCATGTATGTTTCTTGAAAAGTTTCTGAGTGAGTGTCATACAGTAGTGTTATTTCTTAAGATTATCCTGTGACTTGTCTATTCAGTTGATACCCTTGACCTGATAACAAGAGTCTCACGAAAACCTGGGGTCACTGGATAATGTATAATTGTTGACCTAGAAACTGCATAAGTGCATGTGTAATTGTATATTGGTCTTGCCTGATCTGAACCTGTCTGTTGAACTGAGTTATATATTCTATGTGAAATTTACTTGGTTGTACTTTACTTGTACTCCCTGTTACACTACTTCGTTCTAATTGATTATTTGTGGTAATATGGGGGCTAGTAAATTTGATCTTGAGACCTTTGATAGGAGGGGTGATTTCTCTATTTGGAAACAGAAAATAAAAGCTCACTTAGTTCAATTAAAAGTGTCTAAGGCTATAGAATGGAATTTCCCTACTAATATGACTGGTGTTGAGGAAAAGAAATGGATGAACGGGCTTATAGTTCTGTGACTTTGCATTTAGCTGACAATATTATAAGAAAGGTCAATGAATGCAAAACCACACCTGGCCTATGGACCAAACTTGAAAAGCTTTATCATACTAAGCCTCTTTCAAAAAAAATCATCCTGTTAAAAATATTTTTGTTACAAAATGGATAATTATGTTGATCTTGAAACTAATCTTGATCATTTTCAAAAATTATGTCAAGATTTGATCGGTTCTCGTGAAAGATTTTCTGATGAGCATCAAGCTATCATCCTTTTAAATGCCTTACCTGACACTTATAAAGAAGTAAGAAATGTTATTGAATATGGTAGGGATACTCGTACTTCTGAAATTGTCATTAAGTCTTTGAGGACCAAAATTTTGAATATCCAACAGCAAAACCATGACAATGTTAGAGGGGAAGGGCTATATGCCAGGGTAGACCTTTACATAGACATTTTAATAATACAAATAATCAAAATGGTTTCAAAAAGAAGTATAGAAGTAAGTCAAGGAGCAAGTCCAGACCTGGGATCAGAAAGTGTTATGGATGTGGCAAAGCTAGTGATCATCTCATTAAAGATTGTTTTAAAAGAAAAAAGAAAGGAAGAAGTCAATGTTGCCTCATCCCATATTTCTAACCACCCTTCCACTTCTACAAGTGACTTGTCTGAAGTATATGTTACTGTTTCTCATTCTGCAAATAAATGTGAGTCTAATATAACCTATCATGGTAATCTGGAAAATGAATGGATTATTGATTCTAGTGCTTCTTTTCATACTATTCCTAGGAGGGATTGGTTTAATAACTCTATGTCTAAAGAGAAGAGGTCTGTGACCATGGGAAATAATTTGACCAGCAATATACCTGGAATGGTGATATTACTCTGAAACTTGATAATGGTTGTGTGCTCAATTTGAAAAATGACAGATATGTTCCTAAAATGAAAAGAAATTTGTTGTTTGTTGGCATGCTTGGTGATGAAGGTTTTTCACAATCTGTTAATAATGGTATTAAGAAAATTATTAAAGGTTCCCTTGTGAATTTCAAAGGAGTGAAAATAAATGATATCTATGTTGTAAATGCTACTGTGGTGAATGATCAACCTGCTGCATGCAACACTATTTGTGATTTTGAGGATACTTTAAAATGGCATAAAAGGTTGGCACATGTCAGTTCTAATATGTTAAACTTTTGAGTAAAAATGGTTTTTTTGAAAAAGAATCAATGTGTGACATTCCTTTTTGTTAAACTTGTACTTTGGGAAACATCATAAGTTACATTTTAATATAGGTTCCCGCAGATCTAAGAATGTACTAGACTACCTCTACATACAGACATGTGGTGTTGCACCTGTTACTACTGTGGAGGGTAGCAGATATTTTTTATCAATAATTGATAATTTTTCCAGAAAGGTTTTGGTTTATTTGTTAAAAAAAAATCTGGAGCCTTTGACAAGTTTAAAGTTTAGAAACTTCAAGTTGAATACCAAACTGAAAAGAAAATTAAGGCTTTAAGAACTGACAATGGTTTAGGATTTTGTAATTCTGAATTTGATCAATATTGTGAAAATTATGGCATTTTGAGACATAAAACTGCTCCATTTACACCACAACAAAATGAAGTAGCTAAAAGAATTAATAGGACACTTCTAGATAAGGTTAGAAGCATGATGTTTGGTTCAAGCCTTCCTAAAAGTTTCTAGGGTAAAGCTGTTATGACTGCATGCTATATTGTTAATCTGATTCCTTCTGTGTCCTTAAATAATAAAACCCCTGCTAAAATGTGGAGTGATCATCCTGTTGACTATTCTCATTTAAAACTGTTTGGTTGTGCTGCTTATTCCCATCAAAATATAGGTAAGTTGCATCCTAGGGCCCATAAATGTGTTTTTCTAGCATATCCCCTAGGGGTTAAAAGGTACTGACTATGGGTTAGAGGTTTACGTGGAGTTAAGGTCATTATAGGTAGATATGTAACTTTTAATGAGAATGAGATGCCTTACCTGGGGGAAAATGAGCCTATAGAGGTACCTAGTGTTCAAACTGAAAATGTTTTACCCATTTCTAACTTATCCTTACCAAACAATACTGAAAATGTTCAGGTGGAGTCTACCAGTAGTGAACCTGTGAACCTGAACAATAACTTTCTCAAACTGAAACTCGGAAAAATAACTTAGAAACTGAAACTTAAGTAGAACAAATTGACTTGAAGAACTATCAGTTAGCCAGGGACAGGGTTAGGAGAACCATAAGGGAGCCTGTGAGGTTTGAATATGTTGATAATGAATGGTTTAAGGCTATAAGTGAAGAAATGAAATCTCTTAAGGACAACAATACCTAGAACTTAGCCCCTAGACCTAAAGGTAAATCCATAGTGGACTGTAAGTGAATTTATAAAATTAAAGAGAGTGGAACTAAGTCCGAACCTGTTAGGTTTAAGGCTAGGTTGGTTGCTAAATGATTTACACAAAAGGAAGACGTAGATTATAATGAAATTTTCTGTCATGTAATTAAGTACAAGAACAGTTAGATGTTAAAATTGTCTTCTTACATAGAGAGCTAGATGAGAAAATTTATATGAACCAACCTTTAGGTTTTATTGAAAAAAGATAAAATTGAACATATTTGTCTACTGAAAAGGTCTCTATGGTTTGAAACAGTCTCCCAAACAGTGTTATAAAAGGTTTGATACTTTTGTGTTGTCTTTAAAATTTAAAAGGAGTAATTATGACCACTGCTTGTATTATAAATTGAAATATGAAAATGCTGAATGTGTGTTCTTATTGCTTTATGTGGATGATATGTTGTTGATCAGATCTTGCACAACTCAAATTAAACTTTTAAAATCTATTTTATTTTCTGAATTTAATATGAAAGATTTGGGTAATGCTAAAAGGATTTTAGGTATGGAAATCCTTAGGGATAGACCTAAACACATGCATAGATTAATTCAAACATCTTATGTTTTGAAAATTGTGAATACGTTTGGTATGTCTACTACTAAAACCTGTAGTGTCCCTTTAGTTAATCATTTCATTTTAATGAAAAATGATTGTCCCAAAACTGATCGTGAGTCTGAGTGCATGAAAAAGGTTCATTATTTAGATGTTGTAGGTTCTATTATGTACACTATGGTCTCTACAAGACCTGACACTGCACATTCCATTAGTATGTTAAGCAGATATATGTCTAATCTTGGCCGAATCACTGGGAAGCTTTGAAATGGTTTATAAGATATTTAAAAGGGTCTACAAACCTTGGACTAACATATAGAAGAAGTACTGAAGGCATAAAATTGATAGGTTGTGTTGATGTTAACTATGATAGTGAAGATAATAGGAAATATGTTACTTCCTATATTTGTACTATATGTGATTCTTGCGTTAGCTGGAAATCACAACTTCAACGCATTATTGTACTGTCCGATACACCTATGCTATAATCTGATTCTCAATCTGCCATTCATTTGTATAAAAATTCAGTTTTTCGTGAAAGAACTAAACACATTGATGTGAAATTGTATTTTATTACAGATGTTATCTCTAATGGTCTTATTACTATTGAGAAAATTCCATTCCAATTTAATCTTGGTGATATAGGTACTAGGATCCTGTCTATTGAGTATGTTTGAAAACTGTTTAAGTCTTTTTAAACATTGACAAAGGGTAAGTTTGAAATTTCTGATTCAGTTTACCTTTGTTTGTTTTGAACATTTTTTCTTCTTTAATTTTGTGTTTTGTTTTGTTTGCAGGTATTATAAGTTTATACTTGTATCAAGGTGGAGATTGTGGAATACAAATTCAAAGTTGTGTTCCACTTATTAAAAGCGTATTTCTTAAACATGTCTTACTCTTGGGAAAATGCGTGATGTTTGATCCTTCAATCTGAGCCATCCATACTCGAGGATTGATCTGGACCGTTGATTGGTGGACCTTATACATGGTTCTGGATTTTGTGCTTCCAGACTCTTCCAACTCTCTCTCTCTCTCTCTCTCTCTCTCTCTCTCGTCGCGCCTCTTCAATCATCTCTGTTGAAATCTCGGTGATTCTTCCTTTGATTCTGAGTGAAACCTTAGTAAATCCTTGATTTACTAAGTTTGTAGAGTAATTTGAGTGGATGTAAGTAAGGAAATATTATGTTACTGATTCTGTGTGAGGTTTGAGGGTTTTCTGATTTGGCTTTCTTAGGTTATTCTGGAATGATCTTTTGAGATGCTTTTTAACACTTCATTATATTGTAAATCTTTGTAATTGTTTAATAAATTCGAAGCCGTAATCAACTTTAGTAGAGCTTCAACGAGACGTAGCCAAATGTTGGGCGAACTCGGGCCTTTGGGCACAAAAATCTGGTGTTCTTTACATTTTGTTGTTTTACAATCTGCTGTACACTTGATTCTGAGTTATTGTGAACTTTTATTATTGTAACATTATCTTATCTTCGGCCTGAGAAGTTAATCATCATGTGCATCCCGAATTCATCATTTTTAATAAAAGGCCAGTCATATAAGCGAAATTTTCACAAGCGAAAAGCTCAGTTTTTCTCAACGTCTTTGTCATTAGATGTCATGACATAAATTTAGTTAGATATGAACATATTTTATAATGCTAATAACTCCTAATAGAGTATTAGAACGGAAAGTTATATTAGATAATGATCTATTTACTATGAAATTTAATCTCGGGGACTTTTTTTATATGTTTTATGCATGTTAAACTGCATTTTAACTTTTAGATAAGATGATTCGATACTCTAGAGAGAGAGATTACTTATATCATTTAACTTTATATCAGTGTCTAGAAAATCGGAAACCAGTTGAACCGACCGGTTTTTTTCCGATAAGTTTTGAAGGCGAACCGGACCGATTGTCTGACCCGTTCCTGGTTTTCCCGATCGAACCGACCAGTTCGGTCCGATTTTCAAAACATTGCTTTATACTAATGGATAGCACATGGTGTTGACACTAGCGAAGCTAGGTGGGAGGACCCTGGCTCCACTCAATTCTTTAATTATATATATATATATATATATATGTTGTTTTTTATTTTATTTTATTTTTGTGAAAATGTTATAACAACCCTCTTTTTTAGTGTTATTAATTTTTATTCATTGAGCATATAATGTGATGGTGTGATTTTTAATTTGTTGTTGTGATAATTTGGTAGATATAAATTCTTGTGAAATAATTTGCTTAAATTGTATAGATTGGAGTTCAGGGGTATGTTTAATTTGTACAAATTTGATGAAAATAAAATGAAGTAGAAATTATTATTGCACAATTTCGAATAAATTTTAATGCTGGACTAAGGATTCAAATTGAAAAAAATTAAAAGGTCATTTATATTATTACAAATGTTTATTGTACAAAGTTATGTGCATTTAAACAATTGTGTTTGATGAAATTATAACCTCATTATATGGTTTTTTGAATTAAATTTTGTAGGTACAAGGTAAAATTTATAAACAAAATAAAAATAAAAATCCGTAGTTAAATCCAGTCTCCACTGATTTTACACCTTGGCTCCGCCACTAGTTGTTGGCTAAGTTAATTTGACTTATATATTGAATTAATGTGTTGGGTGATTAACAGATGAAGCCATGTTCTTGGAAGCTGATTTGAGCTGAATTCCGCATGTCGACCCACCCCTATGTTAAGCACATATTCATATGAAATAATATTGAACGATATTATATATTATGAGTTCATAACTTATACCATACTCATATTCAATTTTTTTTTTTAAAAAAAAAAAAAAAAAAAAAAAAAAAAAAAAACCCTTATACCATATTAATCCTTCTTATCAAACGTGCTATAATTGCTTTAAGAAGTAATTGTCGAACATAAGTACCGAATCTCTTTTTATATATTTGCTAGGCTAGGCAATTTTAAAATTTAAACATATTTCAAATCCTTGGTGCTATATTCATTTATGATAATCCATTAACCTATCCAGCGCCAATGCAACCTAGATCCAAATTTCTCAATCTAAATGCATCGAATGTGTTTAGAGCTTGTTTAGGATAGCATGTTCATGGACTATAAGAAGAAGCCTAAGCTCAATAAAGACGAGGCAGACCTGCATTCGACAGGGAGGAAAAAAAAAAAAGATTCAATATTGAACACTTTGGAGCACATTCACAATTTGATTTGGTTTTCCCCCGCTACAAGTCAGTTGCTATTGGCATCTCTAGGAGAATGTAGATGAAATCTATATCAACAAGAGAAGGTTCAGCTAGCTTCAAGTCCTCAGTAAAACTCCTAAATACGCACGCTACACACAAAACAACTATTCATTCGCCAGAGAAAATCTCAACGAAGCTTTGAATAAAAGTTTCAAATGAGCAAAGGACGAGATAGTTCAGATACAAGGGAGGCAGATAATAAACAATTTCATTCAGGTGATACTGCAAATTTTGATAACATTAATCAAGAGACAAAAGTTAATTCACACCCTCCTCCTTAATTTAAACTCCACTCTAGCTGACATAGCAGATGCAAGCACAGAGCAATTCACATTGATCATAGGTAATCTTTTCATGGCATCAAGATTTTCAGTTGGCCAAGAAACCATTGACTAAGTAACAAATTAAGCAAGTCTACAGGACCTTGATACAAAGGATGCATTACAAATTGCAGAAACATGAAGAAATAGGAAATTCCAAGAATGCGGAGAGATCTTGCACGCAGATGAGTCCAGAGTTTAAATACTTAGTTAGCCAAACTAAGCAAGTTTTAGTGGAATTCATATGAAGGCAACACAAGGGGCAGTTACAAAGGTTGTGGATTGATCTTGCACGAAGATGAATTCAGAGTAAAACATGAAATATCAAAATATTGAAATTATGAAAGATCATTTTTCCTATCCCAATTTCCTTTAAATCATGCCATTAATGTAGTGGTAATAACATCACCTTTCCACAGAGATTCAACATTGGCATTATGATCTTCATACATGGTGGGAAACTCAACAATAATGGAGGAATAAATCAATTTAACACACATTAAAAACTGAAACATCTAAGAGAATTTAGAACTGTAAAAGGACGAAAATTTTAATCTGGGTTTTTTATCAGAAAAATCATATCTCATGGACAAGGAACATCTACGGTCGTGGTAGAAATGTTTGTGCCAATAGCATTCCTCAAAGTCTCAACCCTCTACAAGTTTATGGATTCCAAAAGGTAAAATTAAATCTAAAAAATTCCTCACAAATCAATATATGTATCGTTTCAACATATGTGTACTACAATATACTGCAACCTGCAGGACAGAAGACTTGCTGAATTTATATTCCTGATTTCTTTAATATCTTTTGCATTTTTAGGAAATATTTAGAAATAAATCCAGCCTACAGAGGTGGAATAAACTATAAAGCTTTGTTGAGTTAAAATTGAGTACTTAAACTTCCTGAATCATTACCCTTGAAATGGTCATTCATGATTTACCCATAAAAACTTCTCTCTCTCTCTTTCTCGATTTGTAAAAATGAAGTGGGAAATCATACAAATACATGGAAATGGCCCTGGATAAAGCAAAGTGAAAGAAGAGGATAAATAGAGATGACACGATATAAATATGTTTGGACTTATCGAATTGAATGACATAGAAGTTTAAGCAAGTATGTGCAGCGGCTAACACTTTTGAACTCAGTATATACAAGAGACTATTGAATAGATATGGAGTAGGTGAGTGGAAGAGTCCTCACTAACCTCAGCAAAAACTCAACTGGTTCATGGGTCGAAAAAGAAACCAAGAACTAAAGCACAGTGGGAATCACAAAGATCTAGAAACATGAGAGCCAAATTCAATATATTTATCAACAGCAGCCAACTCAAAAATCTATATTATACCAAAAAAAAAAAAAAAAAAAAAAAGGAAGAAGAAGAAGTCGGAACTTTAAATTGAAAAACAGACAAATGTCACAGTTTTACTTTTACATTGTTAATAAGCTGATCCTTCAGATATTAAACATAAAATCAATGGAGAAAGTACAATGAGCTCATTATAAGCAAGAAATTTAGATTGTGAAACTCATGAACAAGAAATTTTTCTATTTCTTGTTGCTTTTACCTCCAGCATCAGTGACCCCCGCAGCCTGTGCTGCCTTCTTTGCAGTCTTTTCTTGAAGTGCCTTTGCATCCCTATATAACCAGACACATATTAAAAACATATAATCAAAGGTGAATCACAATAAAGACATGACAAAATCAGACAACTTTATTATGTACACAATCTACCTAGAATCCATATGTTTATGATGGGAGTTAATGAACAACTATAAAGAACCAAATTATAATTCAAGTTACATCTTGTTAGACCATAATTTAAACACGTTGCCAGAAATTTTTGAAACGTGTAAATGATTTATACATGTAAATCATGATTAAGATAATTAAAAAAAATGAAATTTAATGTATTAACTTTAAAGAAAATCCAGGTACAGATTAGAGCTGATATCTAAAATAGAATCTTGGCAAAGAACACCAATAATAAAGTCAAATCTTGTAAGATCTTGGAGGGGGAAAAGCATAATTTGCAATCAGATCCTAATTTGGAATAAAACTCCAAAGTTGAGCAAAGTCAACAAAAATTACTAATAATTAGACAAGAAATATGAACTACGTCTGTTGGGGTTACGAGGACAAAACATCGAGTTTTAAAAGCATGGTAAAAATAAAAAAGAAAGAAGGGATTACCTTTCACGGCGCTGCTCTGGGGTCAAACCATCATCTTTATTCTTGCCCTTGCCACCGGTCCGAGCCTGAGCCCTTTCTCTATCCTTTTCCCTTTGGTTTCCACGTTACAAACAGTTATGGAAAACAGGAATATAAACTCTAAATACATAGAATTCTACATGAAAAGAAATAAAAGAACAAAATTCAACTGCAAAAGTCAATGAGACGACTAATATACGCGATTAATTCATCAATTAACTTTAGATAATTGAAAAGCTACGGATTCACAAAATATACAATATGATTGCAGCAGGAAGGATATGAGTCATGGTAATGAGGCAAGGATTTCTTTGAAGAAGAAAACAATTGAGAGAGAGAGAGAAAGAGAGAGCGATTCTTTGTACATATGGCTGAGGTTGACATTTTATATCAGGATTTAAGATCCACCGTTGATTTGGAAAATGATAGGCCATTTGGGTGCTACTATATCCACGAGCCCGGAGATGAAGGGAGGGCAATAATATCCACGTATTCGATATTTGTTGGAGATTCAAAATAAATGAATAGAAATTATTCGATTAAATGAGTTCATGAATAGGGTATGAAGATAAACTTTAAAATTCAATATGGGTATGGATCGGGTATAGATTTTATTACAATATTCATACCCGAACCGTATATCCATTAATTTCCTTAAAAAATTATAAAATTTAAAATAAAAGTGATTGTTTAAAAGAATAATAAATAAATAAATAATAGAACTCAAATATCTATTGGCATTGTTAACGTCTAAACCTTAATATATTTAACTTATTGATTTTCTTAACGTCTAAAAATATTGTTCAAATTCTCTTGTTTAGTTTCAACATATAACAAGTTTTTTTCAAGTCAAATTCAAGTGAAACCCAACATTTAACTGATTCAAGTTAATCCGGAGCACTTATAATCTATTTACAGCCTAAAAAATGATAAAAAAAAATAATAAATAATTAGTAATGAGTTTTAAATGGGTATAGAAGAAAGCCCGACTCCGACCCGTCCCCGACCCGCAATTCTTAAATGGGTATATGGGTAAGATATAGAGGTTGTAAATCTTTAGTGGGTAGGGTATGAATTTGACAAACCCGACCTATACCAGACTCATTACCATCTCTAAGCCCAAAGCGCAAGCAATGTGGACAATTCGGATTAGGAAATATGAATTTCAAGTTCCATTCTTAAATTTTTCATTTTAAAATTAAATACAATTTAAAACTAAATAATTTAATTGAGCAGTAAAATGGAGCTAATCCCAAAAATCCCCTACAGAGAGGGCGATAGGAAGGACTACTCTTGATCAAGGGCGGATCCGGCCCTGAGCGAGGACGTGCGGCCTCTCGTGCTGGATCTGCTAAAAAAAAAAAAAAAAAATTACCTTATAATTGTGGTGTCGAAATTTTTTCCCCCTTACCTTGTAGTGTCCGCTTGTGATGGATTGAGTTTGTGGATTCGCCCCTACTCTTGATCTTAAATTAGCGAGCATTGCTCGCATATATGAATTCGTTAAGGAAAATTGCATTCAAAGTTCTCATATCCTCTCTCCTCTTTCTGCTAATGCGAATATCTCGTTCTTGATTCTTAAAGATATGTCTCATGCCCTTGTATGTTAGCATATCTAATCTCATCTTTTTTTTCAAAACAATTTTTTTTTTATTGTAAAAAAAAATAAATATATATATATTATTCAATTCAAAACAAATTTAATATGTTAGGCAAGTGGAGGTCTAATTGTAGCTTGGACCACTTTGTTACCAATTATTCAATTGAACTTTTAATGTGGTGGTGACTTTAATTTATAACCTTTATAGTGAATTTGTTTTATGAAAGTATAGTGCGAGGATTATTTTCAATCTTTACTAATTATCACACTAGTGTCTCAAGCCTTTTTTTCATATCATTATTATTTCCAATTTTGCATTAACTAGCATGTATTTCCCCTGCATGATAGTTTTTGTTCAATAAATTATGCTATCATGATTTAAAATAATTAGAAAATATTTAGTTGCACTTTGTATTTGATATTTTTTATGTCATTTAAAAACAGGAGGGAAAATATATATATTTTTATGTCATCTTTGAAGAGAATTTAATTGATAGAATAAATTATGTGTTGCATTGCTAAAGATTACAATGATGTATTATGTATATATATATACAAGCTGTTCAACTTAAACTAGGAAAACCGAATTTATTAGTATTTTATTTATAGAAGAACTGCAAGATAATAAAAGACTATAATAGATCATGATCTCAAAGATTCTGATTTATCTTCGGTGGAACTTTCCTTAACATACCCCCGCAAGGTGGAGGATCCATTGGAGACGCGAATCTTAGACCACAAGTGCTCAAACTTGGACAACGGTAAATTGGTAATGATTTTGTGAGAATATTTGTCATTTGGTCCTGGGTTGGAATGTAAGATACATGAAAAGAACCATCTGAAACATGTGTGCAAATGAAGTGATAATCAATGGCAATGTATTTCATGCAAGAATGAAACATGGGATTGTGAGATAAATGTGTAGCACCTAAGTTGTCACAGTAGATTGTAGGAATGGAAGGAAGAGAAATACAAAAATCGGATAGAAGATTACAAACCTATAGAAGTTCAGAGGAGCAAGAGGCTATAGCTCTATACTCGGCTTCAGTGGAGGATCATGCAATGTTCTACTGTTTATTTGAACACCAAGAAATGGGAGAAGAGCCTAGATAAAGAATATAGGTAGATGTAGAAGAACGGTCATCAATGTTTCCAACCCAATCTGAATCTGTGAATCCAAACAAAGAAAGAATAGAAGATTTACGAAGTAGTAGACTATGGTGAATGGTTCGTTTGAGATAGCGTAGGATGTGCTTGACTATTGTCCAATGGATTTTGGATAGGCTAGTCATAAATTGAGGCAATTTATTTACAACGAAATATATGTCAGGTTGTGTAAGTGAGAGGTATTGGAAAGCTCCAACAACTTATCTGTAAGTTGTGGCACCAATGGAAGGGGAACTGTCATGCAGACGAAGAGCGGATGAGTTGGATATAGGACTGGACTCCTTCCTTTATCGCCTTACAAAAGTGTCCTACTCGTCATTAGGATGCACTAAGACTGAATGTAGGGTTGCATGTGCTAAGATGGTAATTGTGGATGAACTTCCTTTTAAATTTGTTGAATGAGCGGGGTTTAGAAACTTTTGTAGTGTTTTAAATCCTCATTTTTGCCCTCCTTCTCGCAAGACACTTGTAAGAGACATTTATCAATTGTATTTAGATGAGCAGTTAGCATTGAAAAACTACTTTTCTCAAAACCATCAAAGAATCTCTCTCACAACTGATACATTGACTTCAATTCAGAACATAAATTACATGTCTCTCACATCACACTACGTTGATTCTGATTTGAATCTTCAAAAGAGAATTTTGAACTTCTGTGCCATTGCAAATCATAAAGGAGTTACCATTAGAAAGCTCATAGGAGCGTGTTTGCATGATTGGGGGATTGACAAAGTTTTTACAATAACTGTTGACAATGTATCTCCTAAGGATACAACCATTAGTTATTTAAAGAAACAAATGAATGGTTGGGAGGATAATATGGATGCATGTGTTTTGAATGGAATTTTTTGCATATGAGATGTTGTGCGCACATTGTCAATTTGATAGTGTGTAAAGGATTGAGAGAGGCCCATGACTCTATTGTTTGCATTCGAAATGATGTGAAGTTTGTAAAGTCTTCCCCTGCTAGGTTTAAAAAATTGAAAGAGTGTGCAGCCATGGAAAAGATTGAAAGAAAATCCCTAGTCTTTTTGGATGTTCCAACAAGGTGGAATTCCACTTATCTCATGTTGGAAATAGCCATTAAGTTTCAAAAGGCTTTTGACAAATTACTGGAAGAGGACATCAATTATGTGTTCTACTTTCAATATGATGAGGGGGGTAGAAGGAGGAGTGGGCCTCCTACTGATACTGATTGAGAGAATGCTACAATTTTTTGTGAAATTTCTAAAAAAAATTTACGTCACATTGAATTTCAGTACCTCATTGCATGTGACTTCTTGCTCTTATTTGGATCAAGTTTGTACACTTCTTGCTAAAATAGATGAATGGGCTAATATTCATGATTTGCTTTTGTGTGGAATGGCAAGAAATATGAAGAAAAAGTTAGACAGGTATTGGGGAAAAAAGACGAAGTTAATCAAATTTTGATTGTTGCGTGTGTGCTAAATCCTAGATAGAAGTTAGATTATGTTGAATATTTTTTTTGGTGATATTTATAAGGATGAACGACTTGCTAGTGACATGAGCAAAAAAGTGAAAGCCACAGTATCTCTTTATGAATGGTATAGGGGTGTCGAAGGGGGTTGAGGTCGATAGAGGCTCCGTTGGAGACGTCAATTTATTTGCTGTAGTAGTAGGTTCTTCTACTTTGTCTTTTACTCGTCATTCTAGGTTTCGAGAAAAAAAAGGCTGCTAAAGATTCCCTTGAGATTAAAAATGATGTTGAGATATATTTATTGGATGCGTGTGAATACATAGACAACAAGGAGTTTGATATTATAAATTGGTGGAAAGTGATTGGTAACAAGTATAGAATCTTGTCCCAATTAGCTAGAGACGTGTTGGGTGTTCAAGTGTCAACAGTGGCCTCGAAGAGTACCTTTAGTACAGGTGGAAAAATTCTCGACCCATTCCATAGTTCGTTGACCCCTAGAACGGTGGAGGTTCTAGTGTGTACACGAAATTGGTTCAAAGCTTCTCCAAACTTGGAAGGGTTTAGCATGGAGGATTTGGAGAATTACATTAAATTGGAGCAAGGTAAATTTGACACTTTAATTTGCTATTGCCTATTAATAATATCTAATTTAAATGCTAATTTCATTCGTTGCCTTTTGTAGAACTGGGATGTTAGATGAATGCGAAATCAAGTGAAGGAAATTTGAAGCTTATTTGTATTAGGTGGTAAGTTGGACTCTATATAATTATAGACTATAGTGAATGGAGTTACTAAAAGTGTGTTAAAATTGAAAATGGGTTACATACTTACATTTTGATCTTTACATTTTCGTGAAATTTTGCAGGTGAAAGTTGAAACTTGAAAATGAAAGTGAAGAAACAAAAAACTTCGTATTTTGATTTTTTATTACCGACTTGTGTTTATGCAAATGTAATTAATATATGCTTTTTGAATGATTGTAACTATAAACACTATTTTCTTATGATGTTATTTGTGAATGCAGCCGGTTTAGTTATTATGTAGCCTACATGATTTTAAAAGTTTTAGTTTTAAATTTAAAAGACAAAAAGGAAAAAATACTCGAAAAACCCGAACACCGACCCGACCCGCCCTCTAATTGTCAGGTCGGTCGATTTCGATTTTAGGGAGTAAATCGGTTCGGTTGTTAATTTGGTAAACTAGCCACTCTCGGTTCGGTTTCAGGTTGGGTCAAAAATCGACCCGACCCGCCCGATGCCCACTCCTAAGTATAATGATTGGCTCGGCCCTTGAGCTCACGAGCTCAACTCGTCCACTTGTGGGTCGAGTACTCGACTCACAAGCCCTCTATATTTTTATTTTTTTTACTTTTTTTAAAAACTTCAAAGTGACCGATTTTTCACAAATAAAAAAGAGAGAGAGCTCGTGTGCTCAGCCACTTGGGCTCAGCTCACCCTCTCAACCCTAGTTCGAGCTCGTCTAGAGTAGTCCATGAGCCGAGCTTAGATGAACCATTCAACCCAATTCTCATCGTCATGTCAATATATCGATCAATATCACTCAAGCAATAACATTATTCTATAACTAGTAATGATCTGCTGTCCGAATCGGGCACACTAATTTATCTAATACAGGCACATGTTGGCCGCAATATACACATGTTGAGGGCAACATGTGCCTGTATCGGCCAACATAGTGTGCCCGATTCGGCAACAAATCATTTCTAATTCTATAACTTAGCAATGACAAACTACCATAACTGATTATACATTAATTCCCCAATTAATTCATTCAAATCCAAAAGAGAAAGCACAGCACAAAAAAAGAACCAAAAAGAAAAAGTTACACAGCTATAACACAAAGAACAATGAGCATTTTGATTCTCACTTTCCAGAGTGTACAAAATCATCTTCCCCCACCCACTCTAGTTACAGAAATGGCAGCACCTCCGACGTCCACGGTGGTGGTCACACTGCTATTCTTTCTGTGCACCACCACCACCACCACTTGGCCGCCCTTTCTGGTGGTGGAAGCCACCTGGTGTGTAGTGAGGAGTGACGCCAGTGACCAGGCCATGCTAGCAGGTTTAAACTTTGCCTGTGCAGCTGGGGCTGATTGTGCTCCCATTCAATCTTCTGGGCTATGCTTTTTACCTAACACGATTCAAGCCCATACCTCCTATGCCTACAACAGTTACTACCAGCGCAGGAACAATGATCCTGCCTCCTGTTACTTTTCTGGCACTGCCACCACAGCAAAAACTGACCCCAGTACGTACCACCTCGCCTCTCTCGTTTAATGCATAAGGTTATTGGAAATAAGAAATCAGTTGCAAAATTTATAATTAATTTATGCATGATTTTGATATGGGATTTTTGTATTCAGGTTATGGATCCTGTGTTTATCCATCATCTCCAAGGTATGTTCTTGAATCCTCTTTATCATACTTTAGTGGTTTCTTTTCTTATCTTTTACTTTATTTATGAAATTTGCTTTTTTCTCAAAAAATAAAAAATTTGGAGGATACGCTTTTGACTTCAATTATAGCTTATTTTATCATCCTGTCAAAGTACTTGAGTCTTATGTTCTTGAACTCCTCAGGAATTTTTTTGAGAGTTCAATAATGTAAAAATTTATACATGGAAGAAAATCAGCATTATAGAACAATAAGTTAAAATTTTGTTCATCATATTGTCTAGTCGAGTACTGAATATCAAATTCAGTAACAAGACAGGATTGGAAAATGAGATTTTCATCCATTGTTCTCATTTTCTTTCACTTAGAATATTCTTGTGCAGTTAAAGATCACCTCTTTTGGCAATTAATTAATTCATTCATTTGTTTTTGGTACTTAATTCTCAATAACCATGCCTATATTCTTATGCCCTGAATTTTTCAATTTTCCAGCGCGGCAGGAGGGACGTCAGTCATACCAGGAACAACGCCTGCTACAAGTGCAACACTACCACCACCAGGAACCACCGCTGCACCTTTGCTCGGCGCCGGAGGATTAACACCGGACAGGGGAACAACGAATCCCGACTCGCCAAAATCTAATGCTTCAGTGAACCTGTCGATAACAGCAATCTTGTTCCATGTATATTTCCTCATTTTATCATTTACATTCCAAGTCATGTAAACTCCAGTAAGCACAGTAACTAACTTTAATATGAAGACTAGGCTAGTACGTACTGAACAAGATTCTATAGTATAATTCCATATTCTTGATTTCGTTAATTCTGTTTTATAGTGTACCTCAACAAACCATGTAGACTTCAGCATTTCGGGTTTAAATGAATTACTTTTACATGATGTGGTATAACAGGGAAAAATGCGATCAGAAATTCCATTTGAAGTTCAAACATTACAGGTCTGATGTAGCAACAACAAAAAATTATAGGTGTTAAGACTTTTTCCTGCTGCAAGTTTATGGATCACACAAGTAATATAGTGGATATTAAGTCTAAGTATCGTGCACAGAGATTGTAATAAATTAATTGTTGGATGAATTTTGTGAAAAGTGACGCCAAATAAGTAGAATGAAAATTTGTAAATCCAAGCCGAAATTTGGACTGAGTAACGGTAAGGAAAGTACAAACAAGAAGAAGAAGAAGAAAAGAGGGACAAAAGCCGAGGCAAGAGTTGGACTCTTTTTCCTTAAGTCGAAATTGCCCCGCAACGGTGCCTACGAATTTCGGCAATCGACTCCCAAGATACAACGGCTTCACTTGTGTTTGTAGCACTCCAAAACACAAGTACAACGAACCAAAATTAGGCTTATGTACTCCAAAGATGAAATGAAAGAAACCAAATCATTTGAATAAATGAATGATGAATTGATGAATTAATGAATAATACAAGCATATGGGGTCTATATATAGATGTTGGAAAGTTGTATCTCAAAAGACACAACCCTTACAAGAGACACATCCTTTCAAATTTGTCTCTAATTGAAGAGACACAATTATTGAAAATTATTAATTTCAAAAGTCACAATCTTTCATATGAAAAGACACATCTTTTCATTTAAATTAATTCTAGAATATTCAATAATATTCTTTTAATTTTTCAATATTGTCACAATTTTAAGTGGCTTAATTTTCCATTCACTATTAATGGTTCCACTTAAATAATCACATAAATTGGTCAAAACCAATTTTTCCAACATTAATTTCAAGCAATCTAACCTTAACCGAAACAAGTAATTTCACAATGAGTTTTATAACTAAATAATTAAACTGCATAAATTAAATGAATATGAATGAATCCAGTAACAACTAAATGAGTTGATTATAATTAAAATAGTGCTAATACCTAGAACTCTCTTTTATTATTTTTCTTTAATACGTGTTCATGAATTAACAACAATTCTTGATAATGAAGATCAATGTTCCAAAGTTATTTAACAATATCTCTCGAGTATAATGAAATATATTTATATATATGACTAGCTTATATCTTTATTACAAATGCAAACATACAATAATGCATTAATGATTTTATGAACAATTAAAAATCACACAAAGTATAACAGTATATTTCTATCATCTAGTGAACTTTATGGCAATTAATATGGGTCTAACTTACTTTTGATTTGTCGATACTAAAAACAAGCCACAAAAGATCATACAATCATTGCGCATATAATTGTAGATGAAAGAAAAGTAATATTAATTACTCAAGATCAAGAATTTGTCTTTGATGTCAATCTGAAACCATAAAATAGAATCTAATAACAAAAGACGCCAGTTGATCAACTATAATACATCCCATAAGAGAGTGAGTAAGATTACCATTGAGCAAGATGGATTGAAGCTCCTTGATTAAAATGACCCACCAACGATGGCAACCTTACCTAAATATATTAAACAACTATTTCAAGGTTCAAAGGTAAAAATAAATCATTCATCGAATGGATAGTCACAACACCATAAATTAAAACCATATTCTTAATAAATAAGGTTGGTTATTACAGTTGGATAGTTGAGTTAATGAAATTCATTACGGAGTACAAGTATCTATAAATATAACAAAAATATTGAAATAATTCAACATATGTGAACTTCGAGGTGGTGCTGCTTCAATAGAGAGTTAGAGTTTCTCTCTAATAAGCAGAAGGTCATAATAGCACTAAGTGAGTTAAAATGAACTTGAAAAATTGATTGAGTCAAATTCAATTCATTCTTACAAAATTCAAACCCCCTACTTAATTCTCGCAAGTTCTTAAGGACTTTACTTTGTACTTTAAGTGATTCTTCTTGATGGCCAGCTAAATCCTACAAACTATTCGTTGATGATTCGTTTAAACACTAAAATAAGGAGAGGAAGAAATATAATTTGAGGACTGTGAAATTTGGAAGAATGAATAATCTTTATTCGATAAAATATCTCTATGCAATGTACTTGTATATAGATAGCTCCTACAATCTTCTATTAATGGATGGTATATTACAATGATGGAAAATAATATATCACAGTATTTGTTTCCTAATTAGATCCAATCAATCATCGATAATATTGGCAGGAGCATTGCTCGGGATCTTTGACTTTCTCAACGCTCCCCCTCAAGTTGGTGAGTAAATATTGTGAACTCCCAACTTGACCAACAAAGAATGAAATCTTTCCTTCCCGAGAGCTTAAGTGAATATATCAGCAACTTGTGATATGGATGGAACAAGTTTCGTTGCGACTTTTCCTTCCATAATTTTATCTCGAACAAAATGACATTCAATCTCAATGTGTCTTGTTCGCTCGTGAAATACTTGATTTACTGCAATTTGAAGGGTAGCTTGATTATCACAAAACAAAGTAGTCAACCCTTGAACTTGGATTTGCAAGTCTCGAAATAGGTGTGGTATCAATGTAAGTTAACAACATGTTGCTGCCATGGATCTATACTCATCTTCGACAGAAGATTAGGATATAGTTTTCTGGAGTTTGCTTTTCCATGAGATAAGAGAATTTCCAAAGAAAATACAGTAACCAGTTATTGAACGCCGAGTAGTTGGGAATCTTGCCCAATTAGAGTCACAATACGCTTCCAATTTCAAAGTATTTTGGGAAGAAAATATCATGTCTTGTTCTGGTGTGCCTTTTAGATACTTCAAAATTCGTAAGTCAGCTTCATAATGAGGCTTTTGAGGTGTCTGCATGAATCTGCTCAATAAATAGATAGAATATGTAATATCTGGTCATGTAATAGTGAGATATATCAATCGACCAACCAATCTTCTGTGCTTGGCTGGATCATCCAATGGGTCACCATTATCCAGAGTTGGGAATAGGCAGAGTAGCTTAGCCCTTTACCCTCACTGATCAGCTCGTGGCTCGCACGAGCCGAGTCGAGCTTGGCTCGTGTGGTCAAGGGTCAACCTCGGCTTGGCCCAGGAGCTCGTGGAGAGCTTGACCCAGGAGCTCGTGGCTCATGGGCCGAGCCGAGCCGAGCTTGGACCATAAGCCATTTAATTTTATTTATTTTTACTTTTTCTTCAAAAAAATGGCATTTTGGTTTTAAAAAAAAAAAATTTAGGCTCTACTCGTTTCCATGAGCCAGTGACTGGCTCGTTATTTGGCTCATCAAAATGATAAGTCGAGCAATTCTTGGCTCATATTTTTACAAGTTGAGCAAATGAGCAACTAGGCCCGTTTACCGCCTCCACCATCATCAGGAAGCAATTTAAGATTTTGTTCCATAGGAAAACTTGCGGGTCGTAATCCTAGAAACCTTACATCATTCAAAATATCCAACAAGTATTTTATTTGTGAAATAAAAATGCCTTTTTTTTAGCATGCCGCCTCGATTCCCGAGAAATATTACAAATCACCAAGGTCTTTGATGCGAAACTTTAACAACCTTTTACTTCATTGATTGCCATAAGATCATTTCCTATTATAAGTATACCATCCACATAAATGAGTAGCATAGTGAAGGATTTTCCCTTTCTCTTGGTAAAAAGAGAGTAATTTTCTTTAGATTGAACATAACCAACAGATTGGATAGCTTGTGAGAATTTGAAAAACCACTAACGAGAGGCTTTTTTCAACCCATAAAGAGATTTATTGAGGCAAGACACCAAATTCTCCCCCTGTCGTCGAAGACCAGGCGGTTGGAGCATATATATTTCCTCCATGAGATCACCATGGAGGAAGGCATTATAGACATCAAGTTGATAAAGTGACCATGAGTGAGCAGCAGCAAGAGCAAGTAAATAGCGAAAAGTAACAAGTTTAGCAGTTGGAGAAACAGTGTCATGATATTCAATACTGTAGCGCCCCGAGTTCCGTATACCCGATTCACTACGTCATTTTCTGTCTAAATTTTTCGAATAATATTTTTGCGGAAGAAATAATTGAAATTCATTTTTGGCAACATTAAATAAACTGTAATGGCCGATAAAATTGAAACATTTATGAAACCATTTGAAATAGTAAATCGAACCATTAATTTTGTAAAGAAATTGACAATGTCATAATTTCTCAAATAAATGAACTTCTCTAAATTATTCGATTGTTTGGAAAAATACGGAAATCATTAACGTCAAACTTTCAACCGTTTAACGATTATTGCCACCATCATTCATCGCTCGCCACCGTCACCGAAATCTGCAAAACTGTTAAAAAGTATGGTGAGTATTTCATGGGGGAAATACTCAGTAGACTCATCGCAAATTAATTTAATTTATAAGATGATTAAACACATAAATCCCGGCTCTTTATAAAACGGGCATTGATAGAGCTTCTTTATAAAACGGCTCTTGATAAAACTCATATTGTGCATTACAGCACGGGACATATTTTGCAAATCATAGGCTCTTTGAAAATAGCTCTTTGAAAACAGCTCTTTGAAAACCATATACTTATAAAAACATTTTAATTATGCCAAGCATAATTTCTTTTGAAAGCATAACATAAGATAGGATTGAAATCCTCATAAACATAAGGAGACACAAGAACTTTACCGAACTTAGGTGGCAAGAATTCTTATGCAGTAAAATCATAATAACAGTAAGTATACCAAAACATAATTCTTGAAATTCATAGGGATCATTTCCATCATAACATAAGATAGGATCGAAATCCTCATAAACATATGAGACAGGAATTTTACCGAACTTAGGTGGTAAATCCTCATAAACATATGAAAACATAGGAATTTTACCGAACTTCGTGGCAAATCCTCATAAACTTATGGAGACACAAGAATTTTACCGAACTTCGTGGCAAGAATTCTTATGTGCATAGCAATGATCCAAAACATATAAAACATTATCGTAAAAACATAGGGTATACTTACTTTTCATAAAAATATAAGGTATATTTACCTTTCATAAAACATACTTAATTTTCTTGAAAATTGACTTTCACAAGTCACATGACATTTATATGAAATCATAATTTAAATCAATTAATAAGTGCGAGTCTACCTCAAATCCGACGAGTGCAAAGTTGAGCGGGAATGACTTCAATTTCTTTAAATTCTCCGTACGCTTCGTCTTAGCCAATAAGTCACTTTAGTCTATCGAATATATAGTTCAAAATGATAAATTATAATTTGAGGACTAAAATTGATGTTTTGAAAGTTGAAGGACTAAAATGAATCCTTTGAAAGTTGAGGGATTAAAATGAATACTTTTGATAGTTGAGGGACTAAAATGTAAATCTTTTAAAACTTGGGCTTAAAAGTAAATCAGCAGGTACTGAAATAAAAGAGTTTAAATTTAAAGGGCTGAAGTAAATCATTTTAAAACTTAAGGGCTGAAATTGATGATTTGAAACCAAAAGGGACTGAATTGAATAACTTTTCAAACTTGGGGCTAATTTGCAAATTCTGAAAATTGAATATATTATCTTTTATCTTTCACTTTCCCATTATCACAGAGAGAGAGGATACGAGAGATAGAGAGAAGAGAATGGCGATCGGGAAACAAAGAAGAAATCCGGCAGGTGGTTTCGCCGGTGAAACACCGGCAGCAAGGTGGCGGTGAGTGGCGACACAGATGGTGATTCAAAATTGGGATATGGGCGTGAGTTTTAGGTGTAAAATCGTGTGAAACCGAAGCTAGGGTTCGCGGTTTAGGTCGTGATTTTCCGGCGAAGAGGTGGTCTGAGGTGAGGTAAGTAACAGAGTTCACTTATTTCTTGTTTTGATTTTGAGTTTGGGGCTGGGCAGTGGAGGCGATGGGGTTGTGCGGACTTAGTGTTAGGCAGTAGCGGTGATGATTTGATTTGGTGGAAGGCAGTTTGGAGCTGGTGGTTAGACTGATGATTGCCGGTTTTGGTTGTGATCTGTGTGTGGCTGAATTTAGTGACAGGGAGTGAAAATGGATGAAGCTGAAGTGATTGCCTGAAATGAAGTTGGGTGGATGCTAAACTGAAATTGTACAGGGGTGGTTTGGGATTCGGCAGTGGTGGTATTTGCAGCGTAAGTGATTGATGAGGTGGTGGGGCTGACCGGTATTGATGGAAAAGTTGTGAATTGCAGAGGATGGTGATTGAATTGGAAATGGCAGAGGCAGTGTTGGTTCTTGGTTTCAAATTGGTTTCAGATTGATGTCTATTATTGGTATTGAATTGGGAAAAAGGGATTGAAAGCAGATCATTGTGGTGATTGTGTAGACAATGGTTGCAGTGGATTGGTTGAAGTGATGATGATGAAGATGAAGATGAGGAAAGGAGGTGGTAACGGTGGTCTGGCTATGAGTTGCAGGCAGTGTACTGGAATTGGCTATGACTGATGATGATGATTGACAGTGTTGTGTAGATAATGAACGAAAGTGGTGAGGATATAATGATTCAGTTGGTTATAAAATAGAGGATTGTAGTGGAGATGAGTTGGAATAAAGTGCAAAAATTGGTGTGTGAATCATTATGTCTTTGAGACATAATTATGATGAAACTTGTGGAGAGAATAGAAAGAAACTTGAGGTTGGCCGAATTCTTGATGGAAATGGTGATAAAGATATGATAATTGATTAGGTATTATAGAATAGGTTAGTGGAAAATTAGATGGAATATGAAATGAACAATTGTGTAAGATTCTTTATAAAATGATGATGTTTTGGTGTAAAGAAGAAAACATGGATGAAATTAGGTTTAGGATAATTAACTAAAAATTTGACTACTTTGATTTGAAAATGTATTTAAAACTGATATATTTTGGACTGAAAAATACATTTGAGAATAAACAAATTTTGAAATAAAATTGAAATACGTATTTGGACTTGAAATAATTTGAATAAGGATCATTGGGATATTTTAATAAATTTGGAATTCAAAATGATTTTGAAAATAATACTTTGAATAAATAATTAAAATAACATAATTTTAGAAATTCGGATTTTAATTTAAAATCGAACAAATTCGATATTTCTTGACTTGGCTAGACGAATCCGTCGCGGCATTAATTTCAAAACAATAGCGACACAATTTTCTAAATATTAAAATAATTATTAATTGCGTAAAATCTTGGTCGCTACAAATACCTTCCAGTTAAGGGTCGCCAAAGCAACCAAACGAGCTTTATAATGCTCGATACTCCCATCAGATTTTCGCTTGATTATTATTTTTATTTGTTTAGCATCACAAAGGGGGAATTGAGGGATGGGGTGTGACTTGAACCATGGTCTGGCGCCATTCATAATGTTTTGAGGCCTCTGCATAACTGTTAGGTTCCAAAGCAGAAGACAATTATGCAATAAAGGATTGATAAGGTTGAGAGAGTCCCTTATATGACAAGTAATTGGAGAGAGGATACCTTGTATGAGGACTAGAGATCGAGAAATTCGTGGGGGACGACATAACAGTAGAACAAACATAATCATGAAGCTTAATTGGTGGTACTCGAATGCGACTGGAATGTCGTAAAGGTGTTGGAGAAGCAACAAGTTCATCAAGTTTCAATTGGCTTTACATGAGAAATAAGACTATTTGGAATTGCTGGATTGGGGTCATTGTCTTGTATGTGTGAATCATTGTTTCTTGTATGGGTAGTAGCGTAATATCAAAATCTAGGTGATATGTGATGGGTGTTGGGACAATATCGGTGGGGTTTATGTCAGGAAGGGTTTGTTCCTTGTGGTGAGGGAAAATACTTTCATGAAACGTGACATCTTGACTTGTTCTGTTTCGAATTAAGATTGTACAATTTGTAAACTTTTTTCCTAAAAGGGTACCCAATAAAAATACATTTTCTTGCTTGAACATCAAACTTATGTCGTGGGTAAAGATTAGTGGCATAGGCTAAGCATACAAAGGTACGAAGACGTGTATATGAGGGAATGTAACCAAATAATGTCTCATAAGGCGTAAGGTCCAATAAGAGTGGAGGGGGTATGTGATTTATGAGATACAAAGATGTAAGAACACAATCATCCCAAAAATTCAATGGTATATGAGATTGAAAATGCAAAGCTAGCTCAGTCTGAAGGATATTTCTATGTTTACGTTCTACTACTACATTTTGTTTGGGGGTAGAGAGGCAGGAATGTTGAAAAATAATGTCATGCTCACTAAAGAAAGTATGCATAGAAACAGATTCACTCCCATTACCGGTTCTAATCGTTTTAACGTTTTGTGAAATTGTGTTGAAGCATAGGCAATAAAAGATTTAAGTAGTGTTTGTGTTTCAGATTTATGGCACATTAGATAGACCCAAGTGCATTGCGTAAAGTCATCAACAATAGTAAAAAGATAGCAAGCGCCAGAACGGAATGGTACTTTATGAGGTCCCCAAATATAACAATGTATAAGTTCAAAAGCATGCTTAATCCAAAAGACAATCGAGTTTTTTTTTGCCAAAGGGAAAATATCACAATGTGTATTTGAAGAATAAGAAAATCAGGTAAATTCTTCGCTAACAATTGCAAGCGCAAAGGTGAAGGGTGGCCAAGTCTGTGGTGCCATGTAATGGATAAGGCCTTTGGAGAGGAAGTGGTAGTAGGTGATATTTGTTGCTTCGAATCCACCAAATAATATAGTCCATTACTTTGTCGTCCCCAACAAATCATCGTCCTCGTCTCCAGGTCCTGTAAAATACAGAAATCTGGAAAAAATGTTACTGAACATCCCAATGATTGAGTAAATCTATTGACAGAGATTAAATTTGTCATAAAAGAGGTTATCCCAAGAAAATTATGAAGAGACAATTCAGAGCTAAAATAATAAGTCACAACAGAATTGATAGGGACTCGTGTCCCATTAGGTAATGCAACCGGTGGCAGTGATGGAGTTGAAGTAGCATTACTTAATGGAAGTTTAGATACGTTGATAGTGGCATCACTATATATAACCCATTGAGTAGAAAAAACTCCACCCGCAATGTTGGCCTTAGAATCAAAGCCAAATTTTTTACTCATCATGGACAAAAGTTGCTGAAACCGATCTGTAATACGAATGGGTGAAGAAGAATCTGTTGTTTCTGAGGAAGTATTGGATGTCACATTGTTGATCGATTATGTTTTTCTCCCCTTATTATCATATCCCCTGGAGCCATTTGATCCACCAGAACCATCAGGTAACTTTCCATGAAGGCGGTGTCCCGGTGGATAGCCTTTAAGCTTCCAGCATGTGTCAATGGTGTGATAGTCAGCATCACAATGAGAACAATAGGACGGTTTCTTCTCATTCGATCGAACTTTTCCCCCATTGGTGCTGTTACCATGGCCTGTTCGAACTAACATGGCTACATGTTCGATGATATTGGCCCAGCAGTCATGTCCCTCTGTTTCTCTTCTTGTGTCAACATTGAGTAAATAAATCGAATAGAAGGCAGGGGCTAAATTAACAATAATTGTCCACGAATAGCAGAATAAGAATCATCCAATCCCATTAAAATATGTACTCAGCTTGTTCATGGTTGGACTTTATAGCACCACAAGAGCACGGGGTGCAAGTACATGGTTTGACAGTCTGGTAAAAGTCCATCTCATCCCACAAACTCTTTAGTTTGGTGAAATAGTGAAATACACCTTGATTGGTTGTTGGTTCTATGTAAGGTGTGCAAGATCACACTAAATTTCAAAGAGACGAGACACGTTTTGTTCAGAAAAACGTTCTCTCTGATCATCCAAACTTCTTTGCCATTCTGCATATAGACAACAGTGGTGGCCATATCCGTAGAAATCGTATTAAGGATCTACATAAGAATCATGTCATTACACCATTTCCAAAGAGCATAGTCTATTAGCTTCTTATCTGTAGATGGTTTTTCTACACTCCCATCAACAAACCCAAGCTTTTTCTTCGCATTGAGTGCAATGGACATGAAACGACACCAAATGCTATAATTTTCACCTGTTAGTTTAGTGGAAACAAGCATCATCCTTAGATGATAAGAGTGATGGATAAAGTAAGGGCTAGTGGAGTCGTTAGCCAGGCTTTTTTGGGATTTATCACCCATGATTGGAAAAGGAGAAAAAACAAGTCAAGGAGATCAAGAAACGAGATTTTGGTGGCCTAGATGATGAAACTTGGCTAAAAATGGCGATGCTAAGGACAAAGCCTCAGTTTTGCTCAGAATGTCGTTTCCACCCAAAAAAAAACAATATAAAAACCCCCCAAAAATGGAGACTGTAAGAATTTTTACCCAAAAATCGAGAAAAAACTACAACCTTGCTCTGATACCATGTGAAATTTGGAAGAATGAATAATCTTTATTCAATAAAATATCTCTATGCAATGTACATGCATATATATAGCTCCTACAATCTTCTATTAATGGATGGTATATTACAATGATGGAAAATAATATATCACAGTATATGTTTCCTAATTAGATCCGATCAATCATCAATAATATTGGCAGGAATATTGCTTGGGATCTTTGACTTTCTCAACAAGGACATCGTTCAAACATGTTCCAGTCTTGATTCTAATTTTGTATCCATTTTGTTTTTAGTTTCCTTTTCTACTTCCTTCTCCATTTTTTCCAACAGCTACCGCCTGCCGACCACGAAGTAACTTCAATCTTTGTTGACAAGAGCCAGGTCTTTTTGTATCCATTCATTTAACAAGCTGCAATGGAGAAGTCGCATATTTAGGCCAAACATATTACAGCAAGAAATGGTGAATGGTAACAAGTAGACTCGTTTTTACCCGTTTTACCATGTGCATCTTATCCACCAAGCACTACAAAATTTATACCCCAGAATTGAAAGAATAGTAAAGGAGAAGTATATCTACTTTCTTTTATGTGGAAATGCATATCGAGAACTATAGGATACAAAACTCCGATTTTCATCTTGTAAACAGTTCATGATGACAATTCTTTAGCTCAAGAAAATATTTCAAACAAAATAAGGGATTCAAAATTTCAACTTCCCCTAATAATACAAACGAGGTTGATAGGTTTCGTACATTGGAGTATCCGAAAACGAGCAAGATTAACAATCCGGTTTAGTTTGGTTTGGTTTGTAAAATATAAGTTAGCATAGGACAAATCTCTGACCAACAGTACTAGATTGGGCTTGTTTCTCATCAAATCATTGATTGTCGAAGAAGGTTTGTAAGCAAGATTGCACTGACAAGGACACATGAAACGGACACGTCGACATGTGATTTTTCAAAAAGTTAGGATACGATACGTTGGGGACATGTCATTACCAATCCTTCCGATGAATGTCAGTTCTGCAAAAATATGTTCTTTTGGAGATTAACCATCTTATTACTCACTCATTCTCTACCATATGACCATTATAAGTCGGATTCATCATTTTTTTTTTTTTGGTGTTTCTCCTCTTCTCTTTTCATTTTGATATATAAGGTATAACTCCAACAAAAGTCAGAGAGTGCCTGAAGAGTGTCAGACACCGACACTTTGAGCAGTAAATTTTTTGCACAACCTAGGTTGTAAGTGAGATCAAGGTCCCCTCCCATAGCTATTCTACTTGGATAACTCCTCGTGCCAGAAATCGACATTGTCTTGGAGGAATGTACATTACTCATTGATGATGTTGAAGGATCTCCACACCTATAGCAGCAGTATAATGTTTTGGGGTCCAAAGCTGTACGAGATGAAGCAAACTTTAAGTTCTAAATTCTTAATACGATATGGAAAATAAATATCCTCTTTTCAAGCTTTCCAACGGATACAGGAAAAATAATACCTATAATAAATATTTGTGTTTTATAAACTATTCCACATTTGAGAGTGTAATTTTTGTGATTCTAATTTCAAATGTTGAGAAAAATTGAAATTTTCTTTATTTTTGTTTTAGTGTATTTTCTTGGTGTATTGTCTTTTGTGCGTGTTCTTGGTGTACTGTGTAAATTTTTTTGTGTATTGGTGTGTGTTCTTGGTGTAGTGTGTATTTTATTTATATTAATTAGTATGTGTTCTTGGTGTTAATGTGGTGTAGTGGTGTTCCAGGTTTTATTTTCATTTTACTTAGTGAAGGTTATATTTGTAAAAAGAATGTGGTGTAATTATAAAATCTATATTTTAATAAATGTGCATTTATAATTTGGTATAGTTAACAAAATTAGTGGTATCAATATAGTTACCCAAAATAGATGGTAAGGACCCTTTGTACAAAGAAATGTCGTTGAAGGTCCAAATGTTAAAATTGAAACGATATGGATGACTTTTGCAATGAAGCGAAACGATAAGGACATTTTGCACCAATTGCCCATATTTGACGGAAGATATTGGCAGAATTGGACATAAATGATCAACTCCACAAGAAAATGTTTAAATATCAAATTTGAAACAATAGGAACGATTTGAACAAAGATCAAGATATGGACATTTCATGTTATTTACCCTAAAAAGTATGGTGGCTATGAATGAAATTCACCCTTTTTATTCAACGTATTCTTTTGGAATGAATAATGATATTCCTTTGTTGTTGAGGCCCTAGCGGTAGTGACTTAAGTTAAAGAGCAAGGAAAAGAGGCCGTTAGATTATATTTCCATAAATCTTTTCTTATAAGGCCAGCTGCTTATCGCTAGGACTCCATAGGTCATTAGGCGGTCGGAAGATCATTGTAATCTAGGTAAGGTATTAAATTGAATATGAAAATTTCATGTTAATTTTCACAAAACTAGATTAAAAGATTGGAAAAATACATAACGGGATGTATAACTTTTAACATTTGAAAACTAACAAACTTAATTTTATTTTTTTTTAAATCAGGTGGTAAATAGTAAATAAATATGATATTATATTATATTAGATATAATATAATGTAATCTATATCATATCTTTCTCTCTTACACCTTACTTTATCTATCTATGTTTTTTCTCTCTCTTTACAAATTCTAAAAAATAAATTGATCAAATTTGTGATAAGTTAATTAAATGAGTCACATCTCGTACTAGTTAAGGGTCACACTAAGTCACGATTGTCAAAAATTGCAGGTCACAATTACAAATTTAGTCACGAATTAAATTTGTGGCACATAATTTAATTAAATCGGATACATCCCATACTCATCACAAGTCCCAGAAAGTTACAATCGCAACAAATTTTATCACAATTACAAATATAGTCGCAATCAAACATTTTTAGTCACATTTATTTATTGGTCACAACTTACTCGTTTTCTTGATCACAATTAGTCAATATTTTGGTCACAATTTAGATATGACAATTGGACGAACCGGCCCCATGAAAACTAGCAAAATCCAAACCCGCTCAACGGGTTAGTAAGTCTAGTTTTTTGCCCCATTAGGGTCGGGGCCCGCCCGGTTCAAGGCTGGTCAAATTCTTCTGCTATCTCTATCACAACTATTTACCTAATAATTGCTCGAATTTATGATTGACAAAATTTTATAACATATAAATTAATTAAACTGGTCACATCACGTGCTAGTCAAGGGTTACATAAAGTCATAATTGACACAAAATTGCAGGTCACAATTGCAAATTTAGTCGCAAGTCAAATTTTGTGACATATCATTTAATTAAACTAGTCACATCGTGTACTCGTCACAAGTCGTACAAAGTCATAATTACTAATAATTATTCACAATTACCTAATAATTGGTTACAATCACCAATAATAGGTCACATGCACTATTTAAGTCCCCCACCCCACCCCAACTCGCTCCCTCCATCACCACCATCGCCAACTGTCGCCCACCATCACTGGGCACTCTAATTCATCACCATCTCAAAATTTCCACCATCCAAAACACCAGCAAAACCATCACCTAAAACACCAATAAAAATTGTCAACCAACCCCCAATATTACCAACAACACACCACCAACCGCAACTCACCACCAATCACTCAACACAACCAACAACCACCAATAACTCACCACAACCAATAGATCAAGATAGAGGCGACGGCACAGTGCAACCTGCTACAGTTGCAGCACTATTTGCCGACGCAGAAGTGGTGCTTTGAGGATGTCGCTGCTATGAGCACCACTTCCGTCGACGAATCATGGTCATCACAGCGTCGCTTCTACAAGGAAACAGCTAGTTGGAATAGTAGATGATGCTCGGGATCTTAAGAGACGGTAGGTGATACGATCCGGAACCCCGATGATAGGAATCATAGCAGGTTTGACAGAACAATCTACAATTCAAGCCAAATTGGAGCAAAAACGAGGCAAAAAGGATCAGTTTTGTTCTTACGACAGTAATGTCAAGATTATCACAACCGTAATCAAGTCGCTGATCAAAATGAAGAATTCCAGGTTTTCAAAGTTACGGCCGTAAGTATTATGGTCACGGCCGTAATCCTTAAGCAGAAGTATAGTTACGGCCGTAAGTGATGTTGTCACGGCCGTAAATCCAGTTTAACGCAAATAATGCGGATTTTTAATTCATTTTTCGTATTTTTTATTCCTTTTCCAGTTTTAGCTATTTTAGGTTAGTTAGAACTCTATTTTTAGTCCATTAGCGACTAGGGTTTTATTTTGCTCATTTATATTCTATTTTCCATTCATTGTAAGTAGACTTTGAATTTGAATAAATAGTTTATTGAGTGATTCAATAATTTTATAGGTGGATTTCCTATATGTTTAGAACTTATCAAGAGTGATTCTTGTGGCATTCGACAATCGAACTTATCAAATATTCGTGAGAGTATTTGTGGCGTTCAAAACCAGAAACTCATCAAGGAGATTGGACAAATCCTTGTGGTGTTTCGAAAGTAGTGTTTCTTTATTCCACATTGTCGAGACATCGCGTCGTGAATATCGGGTCATGATTCGTCCGTCCAATCACAACCTGAGTTCGGAACTTTCTGGCGTTTCTTCCGCGCTTCGAATCTTATCAGAAGGTATCGCAACGATCATGTGATCGCTGCAGCAACGAGGATCTTTTCGCAAGAGCATGGCTCACTGTGGTATAACTAAAAAACAACTTTAAAAATGGGCAGTTTGTCTCATGACAAATGTAAAAACATTACACTTTCTATGACTAACAGTGTTATAATATTACACAGTAAAATATAAAACTGGTAGAGAGAGTATATTAATATTGCATGAATACTCAGGTTGTAACACCCTACGACACAAGCAATAATATTTTCAGATCACTAATGTTACAGTGCATGCGATATTACAGTGTTTGTAATATCATTTGTATGTGATAGTCTTTAACATATTCAGTAATGTCGTAATATTACAATGCCTATAATATCATGGTATTTTATTGCCTACAACATGTATAGTAATGTCGTAATATTATAGTTCCTGTAATAACAAATTATTTCATAACTTTTAATTGATTATTGAGCATTATAGATGTGGTAATAACAAGTATCTCATTAGTAACTAGCATATAACACATCGTGTAACTTAGGGCATTTGTAAATTTCAGTTGGCATAAATCAAAATTCGTCGTGAGATGAGGTTACATTAAACGAATTGTAATGGTTGGCAATGAATTATTATATGGCAGATTTATGTCGTGAAACTTATAAGTGGCATATATTCATGTTGATATAAATCATTGTAATATATAGTTAGGGTAATTGGCGCAAAAAGTCCCTACCTTTGGACATTCTTGTACAATTCATCCCAATGTTTGATTTTTTGACATTTTCACCCTCACCTTCACATTTCTTTGCCGAAAACGTCCATGCCGTTTTATTCCATCCAAAGAACCGTTAGTTGGCTCAAAAATTACATATTGACCACTTTAATGAAGGAAAAAAAATGTCATTTTGTATCGGGTAGTTGGCGCAATTGGTCCCTACCTTTCACACTTCTTGTGAAATTCGTCCCAACGTTTGTTTTTTTTTTTTTTTTTTTTTTTGCAAACTCGTCCTTACCTTCACCTTTTATTTCTAAAAACATCTTTATCATCTAATTTCATCCAAGAATTCGTTGGTTGACCCAAAAATTACCTATTGACTATTTTTTTGACTATTTTAATGAAAGGCAAACAAGTCATTTCTTATTATTTAATTTAAAATGATGTGAAAGAAAGAATAAATTAAAAACAAACAAAAACAAAAAAATATTTGTTAATGTTCATCTTCTTCCCAACCCCATTCTCACTCGTTCAGTTCAATTAAACTCTCTTTGTTTTTTTTCAATTGCTATAATTGGTATGGTAGAAAACAACTATTTCCGTGCATTTAATTTATTGGTGGAGATGGTGGAAATTTAGGGTTTCACATGTTCAGGTCTGAAATTGACGCAAAGAAAATGACAGGCTTGAGGGAGACGATTAGGGTTCCAATATGAATCCTTTCCTGCCTTAATACCAAAAAGATGCCCCGGGCGTAATTACAGCAATTGAAAAAAAATAAAGAGGGTTTAATTGAACTGAACGAGTAGGAATGGGGTTGGAAAGAAGATGAACAGTAACAAATATTTTTTTGTTTTAGTTTGTTTTTATTTTATTCTTTCTTTTACATCATTTTAAATTAAATAATAGGAAATGACTTGTTTGCCCTTCATTAAAATAGTCAATAAGATTATCAAAAAAAAATAGTCAATAGGTGATTTTTGAGTCAACTAACGAATTTTTGGATGTAATCAGATTGTAAGGACATTTTTAGCAAGAAAATGTGAAGGTAAGGGTGAATTTGCCAAAAAAGAATGTTGAGACAAATTCCAAAAGAAGTGTGAAAGGTCCCACCAATTGCGCCAATTACCCAATACAAAATGATATTTTTGTCAAAAATTAAAGTGGTCAATATGTAATTTTTGAGTCAACTAACGGTTCTTTGGATGGAATCAAATGACAGGGACATTTTCGGCAAAGAAATGTAAATGTGAGGGTGAAAATGCAAAAAAATTAAACTTTAGGATGAAATGCACAAGAATGTCCAAAGGTAGGGACATTTTGCGCCAATTATCCTATATAGTTATATACTTATTATATGAAAGATGCATTAATACAAGTATTATAATCTTCAGTAAAATTTCATTCCTCATATTGTAAGATATACATGCTATATATAGTGTAACACTAATTATGAAGGAATTATGTTTTATTAAAAGAATTGTAATATTCAATTACATGTATCGTAATCTTCATTGCTCGTATTGTTATCACATCATATGTGTGTCCATGACAATACTCGTTTGGAACCAGTGGTCACGGGGAGGACAAAGTCTCAATCTTACAATAACGGTTTGTTTCATACATGTTATATAATCTTCAAACAATTTAAAAAAAATGTAAAACATTAAATCACGAAACGAATGGGAATTATATGTTCTATAATGTATCATAATGAGGAGGTTATAATGACTACACTTATATCATAGAACTACATGTGAGGAGATTATAATGACTACACTTATAACATAGAATTACATGTCGAGGAGGTTATAATGACTACACTTATAACATAACATAGAATTACATGTCGAGGAGGTTATAATGACTACACTTATAACATAAAATTACATGAGGAAGTTGTAATTGCTAATTAATTGCATTACGTGTCTTGTAATCCCAAACTATGTCCCTCTTGTCCTTGATGCATCAAAAAAATGGCCACGTTAAGGATGGAAATAGAAAGGAAGTGGCTAATTAAAATATCAATAAAAATGTATCAACGCGAATGATTATTATAGGAAAATGGAAAAATAAAATGATAAAAGATGAAATGTAGATTAATTTAAGTAAACTCAGATCATCAAAATGATATCGATGATTTGATGAATAGTAAAACTCCCCATAATAACAATATATTTACACAAATTAATTGGTAATATAACCATTATCTTCTAAAATTAGGGACCCTTTTTGCACTCTAACACATCACTATCTATCTATAACTCTCTGGCTAATTGAACACTAAGAAAAAAAAGAACTAATAAATCCGAAAATAAGTTAAATTAAACAAAAGTGCATTGGGTGTAATTTCCCCTCACCATTTCCATTGCATTCTAGTGAGTAACTTGACGGTGTTTGTATTTCAATATCTGGGTTTCTCTTTGAATTTTGATATACACAGGAGTCCTCAACCGGTAGTCGAGGCAGCCCCAAAGATTGGTCATGCTGTGAAAAATAAGGTAAGAGAAATTTTCAAATCAAGTGAGCAGAGGGTATTGTTCTCAACTCTGCATGAAGAGTCGTCAAGGGCTCTTCTAACAATTGTTAAGTCAGATGAGGCCAAGATGATAATATAATACATTTATAAATACACTATTGCCCTCAAAACTGGCCTTATCGGAACTCATTGAATACATGAGCATTCGAGGAAGTGTAACCACACCTTGGGGGGAACCTGCCCTGCACCTTGGTGAATGAGGTAAATCGAGGAATGTGCCTTAATTAGCCATGGTCTGAAGTTTTTCCAACTGGTTTCCACCACAAGAAGGTCGAATCCAAATTAATTGTCGGGACTCGAATCTCCCACCTTGTAGCTACTAGCGCAGGACATTACGTCACTTCATCCTTTGCCAACTAAGCTACACCCCGGAGATGAATACATGAGCATTTGAATTTGGGCGGACGGTGATCAGAGAAGGAAACTGGGGATTCAGTTCGTAGAATCCATGATACATATGCTCTCCACATATATTCTCCCATATTCCCGACGACTCATCGTAAAACTCCGATATCCCATTTGTAAATCGTCCGTCGTCACTCATTCACATTTGTTCGCAACCTTCTTCCACCACTTAGGGTTTGATTGCGAATGATAAATGTATTGGGCTTCAAAAACCATAATCTTGGTTGACCTATGTTGAATGTTGCTTTCGATTCATGTGAGGTTTAGGTATAGGCCTGGGCGTCGGGTAGGTTGGTGCAGGTATTTCAATTTTCGAAACTAACTATTATACTTCGGGTATTTAAAAAATGGAACCATTCGAGTTCTTGTAAATATTGGACCCATAATATTTTATTTATATACATATTTAATAAATATTTTCATATAAACCCTTTTGATGCGTATATCTAATGTGTTACTAATCGACAATACTTGTACAAGGGAAAAAATTCAACTAAGAAACTCAACTACTTTCTATCTTTTAGCTATAAGATTGTGTACTATAATGTAAGTATTATACGATAAATGTTATCTCGAAAATTCTAATCCAATATTTATTTCAACCTGTCTAATTATATTAGTTTAATTTCATTTGCAAATCGTGGTTTAAACTCGCACCAAACCGCAAAAAATAGTTTGGTTTGATTTGATTTATGAAATTAAATGGTTTAATTTTGGTTGGAAAAATGTCAAATCATTTTAAATGATTTGATTTGAAAATTTATCAAAAATCGTCCAAACCAAACCATTTACACCCCTAGTCTAATTTACCATCATTTTTTATATAAGGGTAAAATTTAACATCGATAACTCATATCTTGCTAATGTTTTTCCAAATAATAAATATAAATAAGAAACAATCACATTGAGATCAATCCTTAAATTCAATCAATTAAATTTTAGTGTTTTGAAGGGAAAATTATATTACCAAATTCGGATCATGACACTCGTAATGATGAAGGGCTGCTACCAACGGGGTTTCTTCTCATACGGCCGACTCTCAGACCTTGGGGAAGAAATCCACTGATGGCGTCGTAGAATAAATCCAATGGAGAAAAATAAAGGGGAATCATATTCATTCTCTATGCACATTCCATCCCACATCCCCCCCACAGGCTACTAGTGTTGCCCCACCTATTCTTACCATCATTACAGTCGTGGACCTCCTAGATGAATCTACTATAAGGAGTGAACAACTGGGGAAAACAATAGAGGGGTTATACTTGGTGCGCCCAGGGTGGTGGGAGGTATAAATCATTAATGGCAATCTATGGGGAAGAAGTTGCAACAAATGCTGTGGTTAATTATGCTGGAGACAGCGGGAATGCTAAAATTGATACTACGAAGGAAAATTTGGACGGGGTACAGACTATGGAACACATATGTGACAACAAAAGGAAAAGGGCTGAGGGTTTGCAAGGCGAAATTGGGTCTGATTTTAATGCGGTGTACGGGGACGACACTTACGTATCTGATCTTTCGACGAGTTTTGCTAGGAAAAACTGTCAGATCCAATCAAATGCCTTTGCTGGAACGTGCGGAGTGTTTCCCCCAATCTACTTTTTCTGTCTAAACTAGGTTGCACGGATTTTAATTACAAATTGGGTTTTGATAACAGTATTGTGGTGGACTCGAAAGGTAGGAGCGGTGATCTGATGCTTTTGTGGAATAACAGTTGGTCAGTAAACTTAAACTCTTACTCATGTGGACACATTGATTCATTGATTACTATGGCTGATGGACGGATCTGGCGGTTTACGGGTTTCTATGGAAACCCAAAAATTGATAAAATGCGTCACTATTAGGAACTTTAAGGCAGTTACATAGACAAATGGACCTTCCAAGGATTGTAAGGGCCAATTTTAACGAAGTCTCTTTGGATGCGGAGAAAGTTGGCAGTGAAAGTTGAAATTTTGGGGCAAATTTGGATTTTAGGATGACATGGGCAGATTGTGGACTACATGATCTGGGATTTTCTGGTCCGAAATTTACTTAGAACAACAAAAGGCACGGAGATGGAAATATTATGGAACGTATTGATAGATATTTGGGGAATGAAAAATGGACAGATCTTTTTGGAAAGGTGAATGTGACACACTTGGATTTTCTACAGTGAGACCACAGGCCGATATTACTCAGTCTAGGAACGAGTAATCCATGCGTAGGGAAGAGGACACTGAGGAATTTCAGGTTTGAGCCTTTTTGGACAAATGAGTTTGGAGAGGTAATTTAACAGAATTAGGAGGTTGCTAATGCAGATGGGGGTGTTGATAATCCTTTTGAGAACAATCAGATAAATCTAAAGCGGTGTGGCGATGCTCTATAGAGTTGGCATAATAGAAAGTTTGGATGTTGGAAGAAAGACTTAACTCAGTTTCGCTTAAAGCTGAAATCCCTATATGATTTTAATGACTATGAGAATCATATGAATGAAATTTACCTACTCGAAAGAAAGGTGGAATGCTTGGAAGATCGGGAAGAGATGTTCTGGAAACAAAGATCTCGGGCCAATTGGTTGAAGGAAGGAGACAGGAATACAAAATATTTTCATGTGAAGGCTTCACAGAGACAGATCAAGAATACTATATGGGAATTATAGAATGAGGGCGGACAATGGTTTCGCGGGGAAGAAGATATCACGAAACTTTTGGAAGAATATTTCCATGATATTTTCACATCTATCAGACCATCTAATCAGGATCTTGAAGCAGGGACTGATAGAATTCCGTCGACTCTTTCAAGTTGCGAATTAGATTTACTTGGGAAACCTTTCACTAGAGAAGAGGTTGAAGATGCTCTCAAACTGATGGGACCGGCAAAAGCACCCGGTCCCGATGGATATCATGCACTTTTCTATCAGAAAAACTGGGAGGTAGTCGGGAATGATGTTTCGAAGGCTTGTTTGAAGGTATTGAACGCATGAGGCTCCCTTCGGCGCATTAATCACACGAATCTGACTCTGATACCAAAGAAGAAAAATCTGAAACTTGTTGGTGAGTTTCAACCTATTAGTCTATGCAATGTTCTGTATAAACTGATTACAAAAACAATTGCTAATTGATTGAAAATGGTTCTTCCCAACCTGATCTTTGAGAACCAAAGCGCTTTTGTTCCGGGTAGATTGATCACAGATAATATCATTGCAGCCTTTGAAATATTACATTCCATGTACAAACGATCAAATGGTAATAAGGGCTTCATCGCACTTAAACTTGATATGAGCAAAGCTTATGATAGGGTGAAATGACTTTTTGTTCTGATGGTTTTGAAGAAAATGGGTTTTCAAACCCATTGGCAAACCTTGATCTGGGAGTGTATTTCGACAGCAACTTTTCCTTCAATCTCAATGGGCAAACCAGAGACTTCGTGAAACCTAGTAGAGGTTTGAGACGGGGCTGCCCACTTTCTCCGTATTTATTCATTCTATGTGCGGAAGCACTATCTGGCCTTTTCAAGAGAAAGGAGGACTTTGGCAATTTGATAGGAATGTGTCGTTCACGTGGAGGCCCAAGGACAAGCCACTTATTTTTTGCTAATGATTCACTTATTTTCTCACGAGCTAAAGTGCAGGGCTGTGAGACCATTTTGAATATTTTATCCACATATGAGAAGGCTTCTGGACAGAAAATTAATCTGCCTAAGTCAGGGAATACATTCAGTCCCAATGTGGAGCAAATCGAGAGAGAAGTCATTCTGGACATATTGAATCTTGAAGGGGGACGTGCTTATGACAGATATTTGGGATTACCAACTATGGTGGGAAGAGAGAGAAGACTTTTGGTGACATCAAGAATAGGATGAGGAAAAGAGTGCAAGGCTGGAAAAGCACTTATTTTTCAGCTGGCAGTCGAGAGGTGCATCAAAGCAATTCTACAGGCTATTCCTACGTGTGCAAGGCTGGAAAAGCACTTATTTTTCAGCTGACAGTCGAGAGGTGATTATCAAAGCAATTCTACAGTCTATTCTTACGTATCTCATGAGCATATTCAGGATTCATTTGACCTTATGTAATCAACTCACATCGTTCGAAACTTTTGGTGGGCTGCTAGAGAAGATGAAAGGAAAATTTGCCCGAAAAAATGGGGAGATATGTGTCATAGTAAACACGTTGGTGGGTTAGGCTTCAGAGATTTCTCCAAATTTAATCAGGCACTAGCAGCTAAACAAGCATGGAGATTGGTTAATAATTCCACATCCCTATTAGCTAGAATTCTCAAAGGCAAGTACTATAGTAACGTGGATTTTCGGAGGGCAGAAATTAAATTAGGGTGCTCCTTTCTTTGGCGCAGCATTCAGTGGGGCAGCGAGGTGATATCAATGGGTGTTAGATGGCGTGTGGGCAACGATAGTACCATTAAAGATTTTTAGGATCCATGGATGCCAATCTCTCCAAGTTTTAGGCCTATTACTAGGGATGCAACAAACCATATGACAGTCCAAAATTTGATCAAGGAGGAAGGGATTTAGGATACTCTTAAGCTCGAGGAACACCTTCTGCCAATTGATGTGAACTCCATACTATCCGTTCTGCTGGGCTTCAACATGGGGAAGATAGGTTCATTTGGCATTTTGACAAGGGGCGTTTATACTGGAAAAAGTAGATACAAGCTGCTGATGAACTCAAACAATGCCGAGGCTGGGAAGTACTAATTTTGACGCCAGATGGTGGACTTTTATGTGGGGCCTCAAGGTAGTTCCTCGTGTTCGAAACTTCGCATCTTCATTTGGAGATTATTTCATGATATTACTCGCTCAGGTGAACAACTCGATTACTCGGTCGAAAAGGGATGCTGGCAAGCATTTCCTGTTATACGTGTGGTGCATATGAATCAAATACCCACTTTTTTTTTTTCAAATGCAATAGGGCTAAAGCTGTTTGGAAGGAGGCGGGCTGCTGGGATTTGGTGAAAAGAAATGCTCAAGGTTCATGTGTTGATACTCCGTTAAAATTTTGTGCCGAGCTGGGGAAGGATGATTGGGCGGTTGTGGCGTCTCTGTTGTGGGTTATTTGGTGGGAAAGAAACAATGTGATGAAGGGAGAAAAATGTAGAGATTCTTATACGCTTGTGGGCCTGGCAACACATTTCATCTCCTCTTCGGAGGAATGTGGGAAATGGAGACTCCCACCTTGTGGGCCTGGCAACACATTTCATCTCTTCTCTTCGGAGGAATGTGGGAAACGGAGACTCCCACCTTCTGGCCGTTTGAAACTAAATACAGATGCGGCGGTCAGGAAGAATTTTATTGGAATTGGGGCTGTTATTCGAGATGAGAAGGGGACTGTTTTGGTAGTGTCGAGTAGGAGAATTAACGGGTGTTTTTCCCCATCTACGACAGAAGAATTGGCATTACGTAAGGGACTACTATTTACAAAACTTGGACAGTTTAAAATCGTTGTGACAAAATGTGACGCCCAGTTGCTGACTTTGGATGTTCATAACGAAAAACTATTGGCTCCTAATGCGGTGATTATCAAGGACATTTTTGCACTTGATGAAAGAGCTTGGTTATGGTACATGCTATCATACTCCGCTAGCTCATAAACTAACTTTAGGCGCCTCTTTTGTGTTTGATTGTCACACTTTATTGCTCCCAAGGTTTTGGGAAATTTGATTGAATGATAATGCAAGTTTATTTGTCAAAAAAAAAAAAAAAAAGTTGAAATTAGTGGCAATAATGCAATAATTAATGCGTTAGAAAGTTAATTACTTGTTTACAATTGTCGAATTTAGAGAGGAGTTCAAAAGTAAAGATTTGGTAAAGCAGGTGAAAGAGTAGAATGATGGATGTTAAGTCGAAATATTTCAAGAGTATAGTAGGAAAGGACTTTTAAGACCAAGAAGCTGAAAGCCATAAATGAAGTATGCAAGGCTTTGTATTGAGCTCAGGGACCAGACAATGTAATGACAAATCAAGTTTCCAGACTTAGGGCCCGTTTGGTTTGGGAAAAAAGTAGGTTTTTAATAAATTTTATAAAAATTGGTGAAATGCATGGTTAAAAGTTAATAAAAGTTGCAGATTCAATGAAATGAATGAGTTTTAAGAAATGAATGCAAAGCAGAGGCTAAATATAAATACAAATGTTGTGAATTCCGAAAAATGAGAATCAAAAATGGATAAATCTTATCAAGCATGATTTGGCATAATTCCCACACAAGGTGCTTCCTAAAAAATTGGCACCTCTGTAAAAATACAATCAATCCATTTACAGAAACTAAGAATAAATTTTGGTAATTCAAACTTACATCTCTATATATTCTGAAGAAAGGATGGTCCTCAAGAGCTCCTTCAAATTAGCAAGAACATGGCGCGGTCCTAAGCTCTTGACTCCAATAAAATTCAGGAGTTGCTCTAAATCCTGCAAAAAGGTTTATGAGTAACATAGAAAAGGTCATCGACACTGGCACAGAAATAGCAATGAAATTTGTGAAGAAGTTGATTGCAAATTATGTGCAGAAATTGAAGCCGGTAATGAATAAAGCAAAAGTTATCTATAAAAAATCATCTTGGTGGATTGAAGAAGATACAGCATGTATTGATAAAATTCAACACCTACTCCAGAGGCCCTCTCCACAATCAAATGCACAAGGAAAAAGTAGATAGTATTATCATTTTAAGAATTGAATTTCATAGCTGACATTCCTTGCATGATTAAGATATATCAAGGACTATGGTAAAAGGTCAAAGGTTTCCTTAGAAAGTTCCATTATTCTAAAGGCAGGGTTTTCGAGTCAAGAAGGACAACCAAGACTTCGCTGGAGAGAAATGCTTTCAAGAATAAATAAACTGGGTCGAAAGTATACTACTTGACATTCCTACAACAGAAACCAGGACCTTAAAAAGTCTCGGAATCTTTTTTATATGGTGCTATGATTGTGAGGAGTGATTTACACCAAGGTAGTAATACTTCTGCTCTTAATTAATGATTTATTCTTTCTTCTTTTGCTTCTTGCTTCATTTTTTTTTTTTGGTTAGCGGGTGGGGTGCAAGTACAATGGACTCGGCTGCAATCAGAAGTGTTTTCTACATATACACGCCACCTCATCAGAATAATAATTTCTCTAAGACTATTCCAGACCAAATTGGAGTTCCTAGAGAAAAATTTAGAAGGAAAATAAATAATAGCCAATTATCAGATTCAGTAAAACGTCAAAGTTTTATACCTGACAGTCTTATTGTTGTCAAATTGTCATTTAATAAATCAGCATACAAAGATTTTATATCATAATAACTCCAAGATTCCAAAGATTCTAGTCACTCTAAAGCCACTCAAATTCATGATTCCAAAATCGACAATATGATTAATGGCTATAATGGTATAAATCTATAAATGCTTTCCAGTCCAGAAAAATCCTCTGCTTAATATAAGAATATCCGCTGAAGAATAGGTATAAAAAAGGTCAGAAACTGAATAATGAGCTCACACCACCATCTAGATCTACAACTGTAAAAGAATCTACACCTTGAACGAAAGTACAAAAATCAGGAAGGAAGCAAAATTTACAAGAAAAAATTATATGCCCAATGCCAACTCTATGTATTGTATAACAGAATTATATTTATGTAAGATCGTTAGTAGAACATCTCTTAGTGCCTGTTTGCTACCGTGGAAATTTGAAAAAAGTGGAAAAAATTTACCAAACCGTGCACCCCCCCACGTATATTTAAAATTCTAAGTGGCAGAATTAAACAACTCATCAACAGTTATCTACCAAAATATTCCATATCTACCCTTTGCTTTTTGAAATTATTATACTGATGTTGAAAAGTCATGCGTATGTGCCAAAGTGAAAGAAGGATGTAATTGTCCATGGAGAAAAATTCTAGCAACCGTCTGACAGCCACTCAGCCTTTAGCAATTTTTTTATTATTCTTCAGTGGCTTGGGTCCTTCAATTCGGTATAATTTTTTCACATTTTGCAAATTTTCACAGGACCAAACAGGCACTTATAATGCTCCAAACATTTTGAATTTGCTTCAATATGGTTTGACCCACAAAAAATTTAAGTAGTGTTACACACCTTATTTAGCAAGAACACAGCATAAGCTGCTCTTGTCAAGTCTTGTGCTTCTATGAAGAGAGGGAATTCTACCGGCTTCGAGCTTGTCAAACTTACTGAATTAGAATCTGAACTGGACATCAAAAGATCAATTGCAGGTGCATAATCACGTATATATGATCGAGAAACTCCTAAACGTAAAGGATAACGCAAAGGAACTTGTAAATAAGAAGCAATGAGCGAGACAGCCTGCATTAACAACATACCTTATGATTAACAGATATTAAATTGCTAATTAAAAAGAAATTAAAAAGAAATACAATAAGCCAAGAAAGAGCAGATGAATCCAAAACAGGTGTAAAATAATTGCCAAGTAGATGACAAGCTCTCGAAAGTAACCGATCCCCGAGACATGATAAAGCATAAAAACTTCCCACTTATTTTAGCCTCTGTTTGGTGAACTTGTTTATAAAAAATCAATAAACAACAAGTTTCCCCAAACCATTTTTTAACCACGCATTTTTCAAACCATTTTTCAACCACATATTCTACAAAAAACAGTAAATTCCTTGTTTGTAAACAAATAAAAGTTGCCAAACAGACGCTTAGATGTCCTATCACAATTCATAGCACTAAAGCAGATTACGATTGTAACGATATATATAAACTGATAAAATTTGCTAGGCAAAGAGGAAGAACGCACATGTGCTACATATCCCAGGGCGGTCGATGATCTCTGAATCTCCTTCTTATCAGTGAAAAAACCCATCTTCGTAAAAGGGATGACTGTGAGATGGAGACCTGAGATGGTCAATGAGCCTTGATCAACAGGTTTTGATCCAGATGGAACACCTGAAAGTAGTGACAAGAAACAGAACAGAGTAGAGATTAATCAAAATAAACCAATAAATTTAAGGAATTCCAAACCGTAATAAATATATGGCCTTAACCAAGAACATTAGTTTCAGCTGGAACACATTTATCTAAAACAGAGTCAGCATATGTTGCTTGAAGTCACACACATTGCTTACATCTTGGCTATGACTCAAGCATACACATATATTCAAATTGAAATCTGTAACAAGGAAGTAAAGAGAATGAGATTACAAACAATGCCAAGAATAATTCAAGAAAGCCTTGACGTACAACACCTGAGAAGATAATCAAGAAGTTTTGTAGAAAAACGAACCTAATTAAGCCAAGGGAATAATCCATACAACATGAGTTTAGAAAGATCATGCACCGCTCAGTAATTTCCACATAGTTAATTCTCGGAGTTTGTATATTGACTTTGCAAATTTAGGCAACCTCAATGTATAAATTACCAAACAGACCAGACCCCTCACTTTCGTACCTATCAGAGCATGAATTTGATGCATCATTGGTCTAGTCAAGCCTTTTAGGTTACAATCTTTTGAAGGTTGAGCAAAATAAATACAAAGTAAAAACAACCAAAGGAGAAAAATCCCAGTAAATAAGCGTAATGCAATAAGAGTATACTTTCAACCCACACGAGTATGAAGATGGTCACAGATATATATCCTTTTCATTTTCTTCAGTACAACATAACATGAGATTATAACAGCAAATGCAACCAGAAACTACATATTTTAGAAAGACTATTGCTGTTGATGGCCATTGGCAGGTAAAACAATAACTACCAATTTTCTAAATTCTAGGTACCTTAATCCACACAATCATGCAGACCATGACGAGAATAGCAAATATGACTGCACAGTTCACACCTCGACATCTTTGCAGATGACCATCTTTGTGCGAAACCATCTTCAGTAAGCAGAGTACAGATATGCACACAGATTTTCAGCACCACAAGACATTAGTCAATTCATCTATTTATGCTAAAAATGAAGGATCTAGAGATAAATGTAACTTTGCAGCTACTAGCCTACTACTCCATAAAAAAACTTACCATCTATATACTATGAAATGAGGCATATGTTGACGTGATACAAGCAAATATATGAGTGATATAGCTGTGTCACAGGTCACGTTTATGTTTCCAAATTCAAATAATTGGGTTAAGTCCTATCATGGATTCATCAATTACTATGACATTGAGGCATATGAGATAATAAAGAGTAACAGCAGAAAAACATAAGCAGACAACTTTGTTACTGTATTTGACAAAACAACCAAATCTAAATAAACATGTACTCATCATTCCAACAGTTAAAAGAAAGTTACTGGCTAATTTGTTGTTCAGCAAATGTAGAAATTTATTCATACATGTCATGTTAACAATTTTTCGTGCTCTAACTGCATATAAGATCCATTACCTGATTTGATACTGCAAGTGAATGATTCAAGTTCTTGCTCAGGAGCACGTCCAATTACAAACTTCACAGGATAAAGCAGTGAGACCTGTGATACCATATATTGTTGCCTCAGTCTCAATAATTTCTGCAGGTTTTTTAGACGTACATAGCCTTTTTCTCCAGTAAGTGATCTATTTGAGTCCTGCATTGATAGCATAAATTGAATTTCAGGTATGCAGAAATATTTTAAAGTTAATGCAACAATTCAAAATCTAAAAACTGATAATAAATATGGAAAGACTTTCAACAGCATGTTGTGATATAAAATTTTCAACAGCTGAAATAAATAATAGAATTAATCATCAGAAAGTAAATAAAAGTTGTATTATGATAAACGGAGGTCCAGGGGAGAATAACAAATATAGTAGTAAATGCAGTAATGGCTGTAATGCAATCACTTTCAACAAGTACTCCCTAAACTAGGAGCCTTACACTTCTATATTCTACAATTAATACAATCCCAACCATGCTAAATCAAAACTATATTCCAATTCTGTAACCTACATTTCAGATTTGTGGAGTGCAAGGAAATGAGGGCAGATGATATTTATGTTCGAAACACAACCAGAAATTCACTAAGGAGCTCTTGAAGCCATGAGGAATATGAATGATTTTTTGGCATTTTGTTAACTAATTAATTATCAATTAATGCATGTAATGTAGCACCTATAAGTAATGGTTTAAACACAAAAAGCAAGGGGAAGTTGCTAGAGACAAGAACCAGTTTGACCTTTTAAGTATTGAAAATCAAAATTTCCAACAGATGAAGCAGAGATCTAATTGTCAATTTTAAGTCACTGCAATTTTTTCTCCACACAACTTGAATTACGAAAAGAAATGGTAGCAACCATCCCAGAAGAACATAATTGAGGAGAAAACAAATTTTCTTTAGAAAGCTTCATTATGATACAAGGTATCGAAGATTAAATTTTATGAAAAAGTCACATATTGCCACTCCAATTATAATCAATTATGTGAGGAATAATTATCTTTAATGATCTACTTGAAATGCATAAAAGACATCAATAGTTTGTATACTGATAATCGCAACTAGCTTTTCAAGAACCCTCAAAACCCAATAAGAGTACACCAATACATGCTCTCTGCACCTTGTACAAACATGTCAGTCGATGTCTTAAAAGGCAAACCCTACTCCTTCAAAGTATTTCCTTTCCAAAACATGCATTTCGGATTTATGATCGAGTCAGAAGTATTTTCCCTGACGAAAAATGTTTAGGGCTATGATTTTCAACTAGGCAAGAACAAAAAATATAAAAAAATATGGAAAAACAGAGAATATATCCTTATCGTATTCAGTTCAAAGAAATAAGCAGCTCCTTGTCAAGAATCTTGGATATGGTGACAGTTGTCATAGCAATAGCCTCTAGTGTGGTAAAACTGTAAAATAGATAAAAACGGAAGAAGTAGAGACTATACAAGAGGATAGATTCATCTCAAGCTTCTCCCCCAAAAAAAAAAAAGTCAAATGATAAGAGAAGAACCAACATCCGAATCTAGAATTAAGGAAAGAAGAAACAGAAAAGAAAAGCTTAGTCACCGATGTAGACTAAAATTACCTGCATGCGTTTGCTGGCCGCAGAAAGAGCAGTTCCAGCAACCAATAAAGATCTAATTTCAGAACTAAGTTGTTCCTCCTGCTTTCTTACTTTCTCCTCTACTACCTTTGAATGCATTGACATTTTTCCCATCACCAATTTACGAGATTCCAATTTTTCATGCATTTCATCGAGCTCATTGGACTGGCTTAATGATTTGGCTTCTACCTGTGCACATTAAAAGTAATCATAAAGCATGGTAATTATAAAAGTAAAAATTTTTATTAAAAATGATAAAGGAAATAAAGCAATCTCTCATATACTTTCTCAGATATTACTCTCTTCAACTAATAACAAGTAAAATAAAAACAAGTAAATGAAACTGAAACTAAACTGCGCACTCTTTTCTTCAGTGACTACAAGGGAGACTTTTGCAAATTACCAACTGAAGTAATTGTGGTGGCTTTGTTTAGTTATTTCAAACAAAATGAAAATCAAGACAAAAACCATAAAATCATTAAGAGAAAACTATGAGAAAAATTTATATAAGTTTACTTTTCTTACTACATATTCTGTTTGAAAAAACCCCAATAATAGTTTCAATCAAAAATGGTAATTCTTATCAGTTATCCGGCCAACAGTTTAAAGAATAAAACGTTAACTTGCTTTCCTTCTCTAAACAAAAATGAGTAAACAATGTTACATAAAGATCACAAGATTGCTATTCCCTTCAGAATGATTTGCACAATGTGACGTCATCCGATTCTAATTTAGCGTGATGGAGTTGCACCCTTCATCAACAGCAGAATGATATGCGATAAAATTGAAAATATCAAATGCAGAATAACGGATGATACATTATATTTAGTTTATATATCTTGTCCATTAATCTCAGTGAACTATAGTAAAAGATGATTAAAATAACAACTTTTGATACACTAACAATTTCATAGAAGGAACTGGCCATTTACATGTTTCACATAACCATTTTTAAAAAGTGGTATCCCAATTTCGTAAACTAAAAAGAATTATATCAAATATCACTCACAGGCAATCAATATTAATTTTTAGTTATATATGGAAAAGACTAGAGTTGGATATCCGCTGAAGTTAACCAATTTCCAATTTTTCCGTCAAAATCAATTACAAACCACACAATTATATGGGACTAGTCACTTTTCACACTTTTCAACAACTTTTAAGCCCCACAATCTCCCAAAACTCAAAAATTCCTCAAACCAGCCTTGACCAAACGGGCTCTCAATTATGGAGAAGTTTAGTCAATTAAAATATTAAAAAATCCCTAAAATATCACTGATAATGGAACAACTATCATACTAATGTAATATACAAATATAAAAACCAGAAAAAATAAGCTTTCTTTCGGGAGAAGGAAAATAAATAAATAAAAGAGATAGATCATCCGATTCATCTTTAATCAAAAACAGAAGAATAATATAACAGATTTACTATCAATTCCCAATCATAAAATTAAACAAAAGTACAAAGAAATTGGGATATATGCATTTATACTTGTATAAGAGAGTGGAGTTTCTGTTCAAGATTATTTTTCTTGCGCTTCGCTTCTTCAAGTGCGGATGTAAAACTGCAGAGTCGCGCCAGCTCTTGCTCGTAATCCTCCCATTCTATTACTTTCGGTTTTTGATCTTCTTGTCCCTTCTGTTTCTCTTCTTGCACCTTCACAGTAGGCTTCTTCGATTCCATTCACAATTCACAATCCAAAAATCATCAACAATGTTTAATTTCAACAATGAAGAATGATCATCATGGTTGGCCCACCAGTTCTTCACCATCGTAATACAATTTTTTGCGAAAATTTTAGGGTTCCGATGATATTGATTTCAACTTCATTGTGGAGTAAAAAATTGGCTAGTTATGAATCTTCAACTTTCACGAAATGCTGGAGATAAATGGTTGATGAAATTGACGAGTATAGCGCACTTTCTTGTTTTTGGAATCACCTCTGACAAGCCCCGATACGTAAAATATACATGTATTAAGCATGGGTTAATTATATATTACCTCCACAAAATCTATTTAACTCACCACATTACATTAATACCAATAACAAAATATATTTTTTATAATTACACCACAATACAAATACAAATATACCCCTTGTCAAATTTTAAAAAAAAGGGGTGATAAAAACGTACACCAATTTCCCATATCAATAAAGTGATTTTTGATAAGTGTATTTTATACACTTATTTTTATTCTAAAAGTAAGATCTTTATTGTTTGTTCAAGAATATTTGTTATTTATTTTGATTGTATTTGTTTATATTTCAGAAATAACCCAAAGTCGAGAAAACAATGGAATTGAAGCAAAAATCAAGCAATTGAATGATAAAAATGTCAAAGTGTGCAAATCAAAATGTAATCAAATGGTCAATTGGTTGAAAAATGGAAGAAGAAATCAAATTTAGAAGAAATCAGAAGTTCATGGACTAAATTGCAACAATTGAAAGTTGGAAGACGTGATGTGCAATTAAAAGACAGGGACCAACTTGTAGCACTTCAAAAGATGAAAATTGCATCCAACCAGGAAACCGCGCGATCGCATAGAACAAAACCGCGCGGTCGCATGACTCAGAAAATCAGCAACTGAAGCCAACCTGCAGAGGCCTACGGCGCTCACTTTTGAACCGCGCGGTCGCACGGTAGATATTTTGGGCCGAATCTGAGCTTTTTGCGCAGAATTCAACATTCTTTCTCCCCAAGTAACCTAATTTTCGTGGGAATCTATAAATACATGACATAAGGCACGAAATTAAGTGTTCCCAATTGTAATATTTCATGCCAAAACGCTGTCGAATTGCTGAGGGATCCATAGGAGGCCAAATTCAAGATTGAAGAATAAGGATCAAGGAGATAAATAGGGTGACATGTATCCATTATTCTTGTGAATTTTCTTTAACTATGTTTCTAGGCTAGATTTCTTGTGTTAGGATTGTGATGAAGTTTTGATCATTGATTTCATGTCTTGACCTATTATTTAATATATGCAGTTTATGGATTTGATGCAATTAAATAAGTGCTTTTATTATTATGCAATTGTTTGGCCAGCTTTTGTGTGATTGTCTTTATGATTTTCTATGTTTGAAAGAGTAGGATTTCATTAGAAGTTATTTAATTGTCACAAAGTCTGATAGGGGATAGAAATATATCCCTATACTTTGTGTTATCATATATAGTGTTCGTTGATCTTTAATGCTTTTCTAATTGCTTAATTATCATAGAAATATAGACAATTGGCATTTAGAGATAGGTTTTTATGCATCGCTCGAAAGATGACTTAAATAATTTTAGGAATATGGATATTAAAAACCCCGTGAATTGTATTTAAATGATTTGGTCAAACACATGGATGATTTGGTTAAAATGGATTCATAATTCTAATGTATTTGCTTTCATAAGTTTTAAAATCAAATTGTCTTTGTTTCTTTAATTTAATCTTTATTTTAATTTTCAAAATCAAAATTTTCAAACTCAATCAAATCTCTAATTCCGGTTAAGGAATTGTAATCTAAAATACAATTTACAACAATCTCTGTGGGATCGATACTTTGACTCACGTCCACTTTATTACTTGCGCGACCCGTGCACTTACGGAGCGAACAAGTTTTTGGTACCGTTGCCTGTGATTGTAGTTTAAATTTATTTTTAGATTACTTTCACTAATTCGGACTTTTTATTTACTTTATTTTAATTTTACTTCTATTTTTACTTTAAGATTTTAGTTTTTAGTTTAGTACTAGTGTCTTTACTTTTCTTGTAGTTGTGTATGTTACGTTCGAAAAACAGGAATCTTTTCGAAGCTGATCCAAAAATAGAACATACGTTACACCGTAGATTAAGAGAGGCTAGAGAACTCGATAAATCAAAACATCAAATGGCAAACAACAACAATCTTCTACCCCCTGCTGATCCAATAAATGAAGATGACATGTTGGTTGGTCAATCCAACATAGTCTATCCACCATTTGGGTAGGCAGACTTCCAACTTAAAACCAATGTCATCAGTATGTTCCAAAATGGACAACAATTCCATGGGAGACCTGATGAAAACCCACATGCACATGTTTCTAAATTTTTAGACATGTGTCGTCCATTAAGCTACGGATTTCAATAGAGTAATCAACCACAACATACGGGAATTATCTAATTTTTACCAACCAAAATCAGCATTCGCAAGTCCAAAGCAATTAAAACATATCAATATCAAACACAGCTCACAAAACAGGTTGCCACCTACAAGGTGATTATTTTTTTCAAAAATAATTAACCTAAACAGGTTGATACTGGCAAGGTATTTAATCCGTAAAGCAAGAAAAAGCTAAGGTTTATGAATATCTTCGAATGAACAATTTGTGTTCATATATATGCACTTGGGATCTTGCGGAACGCATTGCGAAAATGGACTCAGCAGGTCAAGTAGATGAAACTATCCAAAAAGTGTAGCCTAAGATTCGCTGGCGCCACCACCGGTCGCCGCGACTCTGCCACGGTCGGTCCTCTTCTCAGGTCAGATTTTCCTACAGCTTAGCACCGCCACATTCGAAGCCTCTCGCACTAGTTCTTCTGTCACCAATCACCGCCTCAGCCAGTAAAACTACCACCGCCAAAGCTATAGCCACAGCCATTGCCATAAAAAACTAAAGGACTTCTCGTCGACGCCATTTCTCTAACTTTCTTCTGATATTTTTTTTTCAACCGGCCAGTTTCCCCAATTGGAAAGTTAATTTTTTCGGTTGAATTGCCCTGCCGTCGACGCCACGGTTATGACTTCTTGATTTCAAATGTGCAAAATTCATCACATCCTTGAGGTTTTGGCTTAATAGCTGCATCATCGCATTCACGGCTTTCTTGGTTTGCGGTGGCAATGTCATCATCAAACTCCAACGGAGCCACTTTCTCCACTAGCATTTTACCGAGCTCAGCCCTATCAGAGTTCTTCCGGGGAGGTATTGAATAGAGGGACCGACTTTTCCTTTTGAATGTTAATTCGGCCACTACACTATCAATTTTCTTGCTGCCAATTTCTTGATTTTCTGATTTCGGCCAGTTCAATATGCAACTTTCCCCTTTCGGCAAGTTTTTTTGATCCCCTTTTCAATTTTACAATTTCTTTCAATCTTTTAAGATTGATTTGATCAATAGAATGAAATAATCAAAATGTAAATGCAAGAATACCAAGATTTTTTGGTCTGAAAACTTCGTAGGTTCGATATTTCAAAAATCATCTACATCCCCCATTGAGCAATTCATTAAATTTTGATTTACGCTCAAATTCCACTAGACAAATCAAGAAGTTCATCGCATTACAACATTGATTTCAAGAACTCCTAAAAATATTCATAAAAGTAAATCCTATGCCCTACCAAACAATCAATCTGATTTCATCAAGAATAAACTCAATCTTCTATGTTTTACACATATTGTAAAACCACTCTAATCTCCAAGAAAAGAAATACTCTAATCACCAAGAAAAGAGATAACAAAGGGAGAACCACAATTAGACATCACCAAGAAGTCTTGTTCAAACCCTTATCCTAAAAATGCCTTACCAAAATGAGAGCAAAGAAGAGGAGAGTTTGATTCTATTGTGTTGGAGAGAAAATGGGATGTCTTCTTCACATTTTCTTGTATTCCATCAATTCTATCATCTTTCCACGAATATAAAATGCATGGAGTGTATATATAGAGAAATGACCAAGTTATGTGGGTTAAATTCTATTTTAGTAGCAAAGTGCTAAAAACGTGTTTTGGCCCTTGAAAGTGAGTAGCACATTTTCAACATGCCTGAAAAGGGCGGGGGGGGGGGATGATAAATTTATCATATATATATTTTACTTAATTAAAATCATACAAGCGTAATATAAAACTTCAACTATGCAAAATTGGAAAATCTCTTCATTTTTTTCCCTTTATGCATCAACTTAATGATCTAGAAGAATTTTCATTCTTCCTTGACAAAGTTACTTTGGTCACTAGTTGAAACAATTCCTTTCTTTGCTTCTTCAGACGTACACCTCTTCAATTAAAACTTTGTTGATGTGTGATAAGCACCTTTTTACACTTATCTTGACATTAGTTTTAGACAATTGTAAGTATTTAAGAATTTGATATTACTTAATTGTGTATTTATTTTTATTATTTTTGGAAAAAAATCTAATTTGGATGCGTTTGGCGGCTAAACGGACAAAAAATGATCAAAACTGTGCAAAATGAACAAAATGATGACCAAAGTATAAATATTTATTAGTTGATTCGGATCACAAAATAATGGTTGAAGATCATATGAAATCAATTGAATGATATTGAAATTCAAATGATCAAAGTTGCACTTGAAAAGGACTTAGGACGAAAAATAAATCACAAGAAGTTATGTTCCAGATTTGTAGTCGGACTTTGGGACCCATTTTTGGGATAGTAAAAGTTCGAATTAGGAAAATTGTATTTTAGAAAGAGTTGTATCACTTTAAGTTAACTTTCCAATGCAAAATACTGGAAGCTGCACAGAGAAGTCGTGAATTCAACTTTCCTTATTTGATTAGAACTCTAATGAAAACCAAATTGGACGTGATTTTGATCTATTTTCACCATATATTAGAGTCTACATGGGCAGCAAAAAGGGGCTAACTTACGTATATTTTACTACATTAATCCACCACAAAATAGAGAAGATTCACAATTCAAGGGAAATTCACGGTGTTTTTTTTTTTTTTTTTTTCAAGCAAGAAAAACAAGTAGATCTTCATCTTCCTCTTGGATTTACATTAAAATCTGGTAATGTCATCTTTTTTATCATTAGTTTTGTTCTCTTTCGTTATGTGTAATTAAATATTTTTAGGGCAAACGATGTAATCTTAGTTTAATTATTTAATTTGATTCTCATGTGTTGATGCTTTAATTTTATGTATTGATTATATTATTGCTCTTAATGCATGAACTAATTAGCTATTAGTTCATGAATTTTGTGGTTATTTTCATAATTCGAGAGGTGAGTTAACAACTAGACAACGTAATAAAATTCGGCAATTTTAACAAAAAGATGGATATATGAATTTGTGGTTGTATGTGATCATTTATGTTATGATTTTAAAATAATAATTTTAATTTTTTTTTAATTAAAATCGATTCGATCTGGATTCCACGATCATTTCCCTATTTTTGGGATTCATGTCCGATCTCATTTTCTGAAGATTGCAAAAGATAATTTAAGCCGGGCTTTGGTACGCTCCCTCGTCATCTATGAAGTCACCGACTTTCGTTAGACCTTCCGGTGTGACAGTTGGAAATGCTCTTGCAACTCTTTGGAGATCTGTGGTTTTTCTTTTTCATTTTTTTTTTTTTTTTGGTAGTCACTGCGGCTCATGGTTCTTTGGTTCAACATTGTGTTAGAATTAATGTACAAGCCCAATTGTTGGGCCGGACTTTACAATTAGATTAATTAATCAAGGACTATTAAAAGCCCTATTGTCACTAGGGTTAGGGTTCTATGTGCACATATTAATATGTGCACTATTGTAGAGAAAATTATACGAGTCGCTTTTCTGTAATATTCTAGCGTAGGTTTTTCTCTTGCTAGCACAAAGAGAAAAATCAATTCTCTCAAATTCATTCCAATAGTTGGAGATTGATGGAGTTCCAGAATCAACTCGCTGTGTGGATTTCTGTTAGAGGCTGGACAATTGGACAGCTAGTGGTGACAAGTTTGTACCTCCTGTTTCAAATTTCAGATTCACGGCGTTCATCAAATGTATCATTCTAATCACAAATTCTATCTAAGTGCAAGTTTGATCAGGGCTATGATTTCGTGTTTGTTCAATTTTCGCTGTGCATATATGTATCGAAACCTTATAGTGGTATCAAAGCCTACGTTGTTGCTTGTTAGAGTTAGGTATTGTTTTGATAAATTTAATATGATTGAAATAGTTTCTTGTTTATAACTTTTGAGAAAATTATTTTTCTTGATCTGAATCTGATTTGGAAAAGAAAATTAATCTTTGGTCGAGAAATGGAATTGGAACAAGAAGGGGTAGGTGAACTGGCTTCAACCATCGCCTCAGGCGAAGGCGGCTTGGAATTGCCGCTGCAGATCGGAGACACGAGGAACAAGACCACTTTGCGGCGGCAAAACTGTTGTCGCGCTCGAAGAGGTCGTGACAACCTGCAGCAGCACCAACGCTGCAGTCGTGCGCAGTAGCAAGGCACTGCAGTCACGCGTCGTAGCAAGGCACTGTTGCAGCGCTACGCAGTCGCAGGCTGCTTCCATTGTCCCAGCAGCGCGCGACTGTAGGTGGCGGCGATTTGATAGCGGCGGCACATCCCGCTTTGCCTGGCGATCTACTGTAACGATGATAGATGCAATCGCCGGTGAGAAACGAGAAGGGACCAGATTTGGGGGCGAGGGCCTGTGTTGCAATTTTAGAAATTGCAGGTCCCCCATTTGCAATTATGAATTAGGGTTTGAAAGTCGAGGTGGGTCTCGTTACAATTTATGAAATTACGAGCCCCTGTCTGCAATTATGTAATAGGGTCAAAATGAAATTTTACAATGAAGGACCTGTCATGTAATTTGCGAAATTTGCGGGTCTTAATGTAATTTTAAATTTGGGTCAGAATGTAATTTTCAAAAATAGATTTTAGTTGTTATTTAAAATGAGTTTCGAATTGGATTCTCAAATTGGTTTGACCCAATTTAAGACTTTGACCAGAATTTTAATTTTGACCCAATTCAAAATTTTATTTTAAAATTCACGACTTTCAAATTATTGTTAAAATCGGATTTTAACAAATATATAATTTTGACCCTAAATTGAATTGAATTTTATTTAGGAGTTTCATCCTAAATTAAAATATTAATTCAATTTGCCCTAATTTTAGAATTAGAGTTTGGACTCTAATTTGGTGTTTAATTAAAATTCGATTTTAATTAAATTTGATTTAATAACTAGTTAATTCGATTAATTGATTATTAATTGAATTTTATTTGGGATTTGATCCTAAATTCAATTAGCCCTAAAATCTTGAAATTGGAGTTGGACTCTAATTTATTATTTAATTAAAATTTGATTTTAATTAAATAAACTCTTCAATTAAAGTAATTGATTAATTTGATTAATTAATTATTAAATTGAATTTTATTTTATTTTAGGAGTTTTATCCTAAATTAAGATGTTAATTTAATTTGCCTCTTTTGGAATTAGAGTTTGACTCTAAATTGGTATTTGATTAAAATATGATTTTAATTAAATAAGACCCGCTAACTAAAGTTAATTAATTAATTTGATTAATTAATTATTGTTCCGATCCACTTTATCTAAATTAGTTTAGACGACCTAAATTGCTAGAAACTTGAAATTTGTGTATATAATATTAGATATTATATTATAATACATTTACATGATGAATGTGTATTTAGTTGATGATTATGGACTCGACCCATGTGATTGGTTGAATGTATGGTTAATTTATTCTGTTTTTGTTGGTTGGGTCTGCGAGCCTATTATTATTATTTAATTGGACTTGCGTGCCTATTATTTAATTTATTTGGGCCTGTGAGCTCTAGTTTGTATATATGGGCCTGGGCATCCTTTGATACAGACCTGCGTGACAACTAGTATATGATACAGGTTGGAGCTGACCACAAGAAGACAACTAGTATATGATACAGGTTGCAGTAGCAGATGGAGATTATTGCATTTAGCATTCGATGATCGAATGCAGTGTCCCCTAGGAATTGACCAACTAGTCTTCTTTATGGCTCGAGAAGAATAGATATATATCGTCCATAATCAGCCTTAATATTATTATATGTATGATTAATTGCATGGTGAATGTTAGTTAATATGCATAAGAATGATGAGACAAACCCCTCACTTAAAATTATATTAAATCACGTGTTTTCCATTGTTGTAATGAAAAACCAGAGTTTACTATCGATGTCAGCTTGTTGAGTCACTCAAGGCTACTCCTTGGTAGATATGTTTCTCATTATGAAGTATTAGATACTTCTGAACAATGGGTCGGACTTAACCAAAATTTACATCCTTTATTGAGTAAATCAAAAGGGATATAATATTGGAAGCAATTTATTAAATTCGTATTAATTGGTTAATACAAAGTGCCTTCCGTTGTTATAGTGAAAAATTAGAATCCGCCCTCGATGCGGCTTGTTGAGTCACTCAAGGCTGCAAGTGGGAATGTGTGTTTTATCACTATGAGACATAAGATGTTTATGAACAATGAGTAGAATTTAACCGAAATCTATCTTTTGTTGAGTCACTCAAGGAGATGAGGTTTTGGAGGCACAATCAAGTAAGTACATAAGATGTATACGACAAAGAGTTGTCTACTTGATGATCTAGGAGTCACATGGAGATGTGATTGGAGTATCTACCTGGATGTTTCATTAGAGCTTGTTGAGTCACTCAAGGTTCTAATGAAATAAACGGGATCCTAGCCTACTGTGAATCTAACAGGATTCTGCGAGATTAATGTTGAGGGTCATTAATTCAAGTAAAACAGTGTAAGCAATCAATTTAATAAAAGACCTTATTAAATTGATTTATGCATGATAATATGTTATTCTATTTTTTATTTATTATTGTGTATGAGTTTTAAAATTTGAGTTATTACTTGAACTTATACAGTGCAATTGACACTCTGTAAGTTCATTAAACTGAAATCCTTAAATTGACGTCGTCCTTTGAGAAATGATCTCAAAACATGATATGATCGAGAATACTCTTCTCGAACATGCCAATAATAGGACACTAAATTTATAATTGCGAGGCTTCCGTAACTGAACTGAAGAAGTGAGAAGTTTGGTAAATCTTCTACTTCAGTTTTCTATTTGATAGAGATTAAATAATCTACTTAGCCAATCGAGTATTAGATACTGATAATATACAATGGCTAAAAGTAGAATAATTGCGAAAAATGATGATATACCTATTTGTAGGTAATAAAGCAAATGTTTCTTGAACAACTTAAGAAGCTATCACCTTTCTTTGCCTTCTGATTCGGTTTATAATTAGACAATTGTTAATTACAGTTCTTATGAAGAAAGACAGTTCCACTTCATGTTTGGACATGAAGCGATTATCCTCTTTAATTACGAATAATAGTTATTCGTTAACTTAGATGGGATACTATGTAAGTGAGGTAAGTAACAAATAGTCTACATTCTGAATATTAGTAAGACATGGAAGAAGTCACACTTAAATCTGACATTTGACTGATTCAATTAATAGAGATATATGTATATCTCACCTTGGAGGTAAATTGACAAGTCAAATTTTCTTTGAAGAAAGGAAAAGTGGAGCCTGTTACATTTGGATGTAAGCGGACATATGTCAGAGTGGTCTTTAATCATTAGATAACCATGATTGTCATTGTTATCTATAATAAAGTTTAAATCTGAAAGTTTGAAAGGTTCAAATAATACAGATATAAATTAGAAGGCCAAAATGAGAAAAATATTCTAAGCACGTAGATTTGATCAAAGTGAAGAATATTTCAAAGTGATTGACTTCAAGATTGTGTTATGAGAACATAATTTTCGCATAGATAATCTTTCATATACGTCTCTGCACAATGACGAATATGAAAAGACAAAGATTGCAATTGATGAAGCCACGCAAAATCTCCAAAATTGCACTAAAAACTTTATATTATACACTTAGTCGCGTTCCATGATAATCGGTTGATGAAGGTCCATATAAGATATGGATTTAAAAGGTCTAATCTTCATCGCGTTAAGATTTAAGAGCTCAATACTTATTAGAAGTATACCAAATTTGGATAAGCAATAGCCTTAGTCCAATATGTATATTTGTGGGATATCCAAAAGTGGTTGGATATTATTTCTACATTCCTATTGAGAAAGAAAGTCTACCTCGAATTTTTTCAATATCTTAGAGAAACAGTTCATCTAAGAGAGGACAGTGAGAATAAAAGTAGAACATGAAGGAGTTCATGATTGCACATATATACTCAACCGATTAAATAAGCTCGAATATATGTTTGCATAGGATGAGGCACAGATCGATGCTTAGGACGCGATCGTTACTCAGGACGTAGTGACGACTGAGAACGTACAAGCTCCATGTAAAGATATTAGGATCATGTATACTCTATTGAGTTACACATCCTTGATTGCTAATATTGTATTAGTCATCAAGGATAATGAGCCTATATTAAAATAGAAGCTAAGTCAAACGTTGACTAAATGAGATGGCAGGAAGCCGTAGAATTCGAGATAAAAAAAAAGTTTTGGAACTTGTTTGATTCACATGAAATGGGTAAGACCTATATGTTGTAAATGCGTTTACTATGATTCAATTCGAATTATGCTTGCAGTAGCAACATGATGTAACTATGGGATTTTTGAATCCTTAAACATAGTATACTAGCTACAGAAATCTATTATAGATTAAAGCAATCCTCACGGAGCTAGAATCTTAATTTTGATAAGATAATCAAAATGTTTGATTTTATCAAAAGTTGAAGATAAAGAATGTGTTTATATAAAAGATTAGTGGGAGTATTCAATATTTCTGATACTATACATAGATAACATATTATTGATCAGAAGTTGAGTCTCTAACCTTTAAAGTGAAAGTGCAGTTATTTTGAATTTCTCCATGATGAATTTAAGAAATAAAACATTTACTTTGGGAACCAGAATCTATAGAGATAGATTTGGAAGGTTGTTTTGATTTCTCAATCTACGTATATAGATAAAATGCTAATAGGGTTAGCATGAATGAATCCAATGTAGGATTCTATCCCCAAAGTTTTGGGGATAATTTTTCAAAATAGTGTTTAGAACACATATTGAGAAAGATTGATGTGGAGAAGATATTTGATTGTTTGACAATAATATCTTAAACGCGACACTATGTACGATACCTTTTGTATTATTGAGTACTTGAGAAGTACTAAGAATATAGTAGACATGAGGAGAAATGTAGAGTTACAGTCTTTAGGTATAGAGATACCATCCTTTAATCCAGGAAGGGATGAAGAAAACATTCAATCTAATTGTTAATTAACTCATAGTAGTGGTGTGGTCAGTTTGAAACAGTTCAAATAAGAGAGACCGCTAAATATACAACCGAGACCAAATACATAAGTGCTTGTGAAGCAATCTCTATTGTTAAGTTCATTAGTGAACTATAACTGTTCCCAGCATTGTAGCTCCAGTAATGAGTACCGTGACAACAATGGAGCCATCGCGCAAGCGAGGGAAATGGGTCTCATCGATGATCTGAGTATGTATTAGGGTCTACTATCTTATTCGATGATTGTAGAAAAATAGAATTCACGCCCACTAACCTTGCAAATGTTGAATATGTGAAGAGTCACATGTCTAAGATCCACCTGTAAATCCGCTATCCCAACGAGAATGTGATTGTCACATAAACTCGTTATGTATAAGATACATGAGTTATTGGATCTAGTTGGAGTATATCTGTGTTATGCTCTAAATCCAATCGGTGAAATAGCATAACACATATTATCATTGTTACAATAAAGGAAGATCTATTATTAAATTGAGTTTAACTCACTATTTAGATAATAGAGTCCGTAGAGTAAGTTTAATTAACTTGTAAGTCACAAGGTGTTGTGACTGTGAGATACAAGTCATTAATATTCTAAAATTGTCCCTAGTCGAAGTAACAGCAAGATACGGATATTGTTGTTACAGTTAGACTAGCATGTGTTGCATTTCTTTCTTATGAAGAAAGTAGCTTATCTCACAAGCTAGAATGTAGAGGGACATTCGAATGAACACGTGGATGCATTGTCAGATGAACAAAGCATTGGATGACCCGCCTAGAGATTCCACATGGAAAACTATCCAAGCGTCAGTGGTGAATCTCTAATGCGCGGTTGTGGATTTGGTCATTTGACTTGAGGACTTCATAGAATCTTATATGAGGATTACTATGCTTTGGCGAGCGTTGATGTTGGCTCTTGAGAGGGAGTCATCAGGATGACGTCGTACGGGTATAGTGAGAGTCATATGAAGGTTGCGTATGTCCAATATGAGTATTCGTCACTCCTGGGTAGTAGGAGATTATAACCTGTATTTCGCTCACTTAAGTTGATGTAAATTCCTCGGCCGAGGTGAAGTTATGAGTTGAAAATGTGTTTTTAGTCATAACAAGATCAACTAAGATAAGAAGTGAATAACATAATTGGTTGAAATGAGATTGACGCTATCCATATCTCTCAATCAATTGGGTTATATTGATGAAGGGATTATATTTCCACGGTAACCGCACATGAACTGGTCTTGTCATGCCACATGACTTTTCCTTTCACATGGATTGCCTTGACACATTGCTAGATGTCAATCTAGGACGGCAACGTGAATTAATCGATCTTGGTGAGTCGAGGATGAATTAGAAATGAAGATTTGAATTCATTTTATTCCAATCAGATTGGAATAATAATAACAAGGCGTTTGCCATCGTGAATGGAACCTAATGAGTCACACACAAAAGACGAGAATTGAATATCTGGAATTTGATCTTGTCCAAATGGGAGATTGTTATAATTAATGTACAAGCTCAATTGTTGGGCCGAACTTTACAATTATTAATTAATATGATTAATTAATCAAGGCCCATTAAAAGCCCTATTGTCACTAGGGTTAGGGTTCTATGTGCACATATTAATAGTGGTAATTACACCACGCCTTGTTTTTTCAAGTCCACATTTCATGTATCCCGATACAAGTTTAACACTTCAAGAATCAGGTTTTAATTCATTTTTAATATTTAATTAATTAGTTAATTAAACTATTATACCCACTTTCAGGAAACCTCGCAAGTCGCAATCCCTAAAATCACAAACCCATCAACCCATCCACTATGAAATTAACGCCCCCAACCATCATCGCTTGTCGACTCCACGCCGTCACCTGCAACTCATCACCAGCGAACATGGATAACCGGCGAAGAACACAAATGAAGTCTCACTCTGTCTCCATCTCAACGAAATCTCTCCACCTCCGATCTATCTCCAACTCGGTGTAATCTCTCCACCTCCGATCTTTCCGTTGCTAGATGGAAGCAGCGACACAACTGCTTACATCGAAGAGTGGCGATCTACTTCGTAGTTGATTCGATCTAATAGCTGCACCACTGCTTCGATCTCACAGCGGCGCCTAAAGACACCTCCGGTGGACAACGATGTGAGTGGTGATGACTGCACCTTTGCTTCTTCATGACGACCAAGGTATCTTCATCATTTTTGCGATTCTACTTCGCAGTAGCTAACAGTGGATGTAATTTCAAGGTGGTTTTTCGATGAATCCCGTGGATGCAGTGGTTTTAGGTTTAGATGCGTGGTGCTTCGTTGGATACGTGGTGGGTGAGTGGTTGTTGATTGGAGCTTGCGGTGGTGAAGCGAGAATGATGCATGCGGTGATGGGGGTAGTGTTGGTGTGGTCGATCCGGTGGTTTCACTGGTGGTGGTGGGGACTAATTGGAGAGCTGATGGCAGTGCGAGGGATGAAACAATTGTGGTGAAGTGGTGGTGGTGCTTGGGGGCGGGGGCGGGGGCAGAGGCAGAGGCGGTGTTGGTGATTGGCGGCTGCGGTGTTTGCGGCCGGTGGTGGTGCTGATGGTGTGTGACCAAAATGCGCAATTTGTGACTAGTAAATAGCATAAGTGACATAAAAATTTGATTTGATTGTGACCTAATATTTTGATATTTGTGACCTTAAAATAAGTTGTGACCAATTAATTTGATAGTTTGTGACCTTTAATTGAATTAGTGTGACCTAATATTTTGATATTTGTGACCCAAAAAAAAGTTGTGACCAATTAATTATTATGATCATAATTTGTGATTTATAAATTTGTGGTTTGTGACCAAGAAATAGATTGTGGCCACATTTGTTACTTGTGACATAAAAATTGTGACTTGTGACCATAATAAGTTGTGACCTTAAAAGTCATCCAAACAATTTTATAAATTGTGGCCTACAAAATTTATGATATGTGATCAAGAAAACTAGTGATTTGTGAAAATTGTGACCTAAAAAAATCTTGATTTGTATTCGAGAAAAAATTGTGACCAATGAAATTTGTGATTTGTGACCAATTGACTCTAGATTTGCAATCGAAAAAAATCGTGAGCTACGAAATTCGAAATTTGTGGCTGAGAAATAAATTGTGACATAAAAAATTGTGATTGTGACCATAAACTTATGATCTGATTTGTGACTTGTGACTTGTGACCATAATAAGCTGTGACCCTAAAAGTCATCCAAATAATTTTATAAATTGTGACCTACAAAATTTATGATATGTGACCAAGAAAACTAGTGATTTGTGAAAATTGTGACCTAAAAAAATCTTGATTTGTAATCGAGAAAAAATTGTGACCAATGAAATTTGTGATTTGTGACCAATTGACTATAGATTTGCGACCGAAAAAAATCGTGACCTACGAAATTCGAAATTTGTGACTGAGAAATAAATTGTGACCTAAAAAATTGTGACTGTGACCATAAATGAAATGAAACATTTTCTTAATTTTGAAAATGTGTACTTTAAAAACTTTAATTAATTATAATTAATCATTTTTTGGGAGGGGTGGGGTGGGTGGGGTGGGGTGAGGTCGGGGTGGGTGGGATTGGGGCAAAGTGTGAACAAATAGAAGAAAAATCATTTTGGGGGTGGGGTGGCGGGCTGGGATGGGTCGGGGTTTGTGGCTGGGGTGAGATGAATTTGTCGCGTTGTGATGAGGTGGGGTGGGGTGGGGTAGGGTAGGGTTGAGTGGGGTTGAGGTGGGTGGGATGGGGTGGGTCGGGTGGGTCGGGTCGTGTCGTGTCGGGTGGGTTAAATAATTTTGGGGTGAGGGGGTGTGGCTTTGGCGAGATCAATTTGTCACTTTGCGATGAGGTGAGGTGAGGTGGGGTGGGGTGGGATGGGTTGAGATGGGATGGGGAAAGGTAGGAAAACATCGAGCAAAAAAAATTTGGGGTAGGGTGGGGTGGGGGGTCAGCTGGTGGGCGGGGAAGGGGCGGGGATGAAGGAGGTTGTGACATCAAGATTTGAGTTTTTTATTTAATATTGTATTAGTTTTAATATAATATATAATAGATAATTATGTGTATATTATATGTAATATTATATTTCTTTTTAATTATGAAACACCTGATTTTTAAAAAAAATGTTAAGTTTGTTAGTTTTGAAAAGTGAAACTTAAAGTATTGTAGTTATGTACTTTTTTCATATTAATATGTGCACTATTGTAGAGAAAATCATGCGAGTCACTTTTCTGTAATATTCTAGCATAGGTTTTTCTCTTGTGCTAGCACAAAGAGAAAAATCAATTCTCTCAAATCCATTCCAATAGTTGGAAATTGATGGAGTTCTAGAATTAACTCCCTGTGTGGATTTCTGTTAGAGGCTGGACAATTGGGCAGCTGGTGGTGACAAGCTTGTACTTCATGTTTCAGATTTCAGATTCACGGCGTTCATCAAAGGTATCATTCTAATCACAAATTCTATCTAAGTGCAAGGTTGATCCGGACTATGGTTTCGTGTTTGTTCAATTTTCGCTGTGCATATATGTATCGAAACCTTACACATTGGGCCACTAACTCCTCTCAACTGTGTCAGGATCAAACCTTGTTCCATGTAATTTAAGATAAAATAAGAATAATTTTTGTGATCCAGAATGATGAAATTTGAAGATAGGGGTGAAATTTTGAAGTTTAGAGGCAATGTTTAAAGCTTATGTTTAGTCTTTTTAGTGATTATGTTCCAAACTGTAGTTTTACTGATGAGTGAGAGACAAAAATTAGCAGAGCTTTTAAGGAAATGTTCTAGGAATTTGTTTCTCGATCAAGGAAAGGAGCTTCACGGAGCTGTGGTAAGGAAAGACCACGGTTCCGATTTGATAATAAATAATGATCTCATAGATATGTATGGAAAATTTGGCAGAATGAGCAATGCATGTGCAGTGTTTGATAGAATGCCTGAAAGAAATGTCGTTTCTTGGACAGCTTTGATGTGTGGATATTTACAAGAGGGCAACTCCAAGGCGTCTTTATCACTTTTTCGCCACATGGGATTTTCCGGTGTGAAGCCTAATGAATACACTTTTTCTACAAATATCAAGGCGTGTGCACTTTTGAATGTTCAGGAAGAAGAGATGCAGATTCGTGGTTTGTGTACTAAAACTGGATTTGAAGGGTATCCCGTGGTGGGAAATTCAATCATTGACATGTACTCGAAATGTGGAAAGATCAATGAAGCTGAACGGATGTTTCACGATATGCCGGTCAGGAGTCCGATAACTTGGAACGTGATGATATCAGGATATTCCCTTTTCGAAGATACGCGCGACAGATCTTTGCGTTTATTCAAGGATATGCAAATGCAAGGAAAGGTACCAGATGTGTATACATATACTAGCACATTAAAGGCTTGTCGCGGACTTGGAGCTTTCCAAGAGGGAAAACAAATTCACACCTCTCTGATTATAAGAGGATGCCCCATTTTAGTTCAAAACATTATTACAGGTGCTCTTATTGATCTGTACGCCCAATATGGATACTTGTTTCAAGCAAGAAAGGTGTTTGATCAAATGGAAACGAAAACCGTTGTATCTTGGACGACGCTAATACTAGGATACGCTCAAGAAGGAAACTTATCAGAGGCAATGGACTTGTTCAGACAACTCCAGGAGAGTAACATTCCCATTGATGGATTTGTTCTTTCCAGCATGATCAGTGTCTTGGCAGATTTTGCTCTCGTGGAGTCAGGAAAGCAGATGCATTCATATGCCATTAAAAACCCCTTAGGTTTAGGCACATCAGTAGCAAATTCAATTGTGGATATGTATCTCAAATGTGGTTTGACGGAGGAGGCTGAACGCCTTTTTGTCGCTATGTCGGAGAAGAACGTGATCTCCTACACAGTTATGATCACGGGATACGGGAAGTATGGTCTTGGTAATGAAGCAACTGATCTCTTCGAGAAAATGCAGCAGGATAATATTGTGCTGGACCATGTAACCTTCTTGGCTTTGCTCTCGGCTTGTAGCCATTCTGGACTTGTGGAAGAAAGCCAGAAATACTTCACGCAATTGTGTAGTAGTAGTTATCAGATAAAAACTAGAGTCGAGCATTATGCTTGCATGGTTGATATCCTTGGTCGAGCCGGACGGTTAAAAGAAGCCAAGAACCTCATACAGAAAATGCCACTAAGACCTAATATAGGAATATGGCAAACATTACTAAGTGCTTGTAGAGTGCATAAAGATGTCGAAATAGGGAGAGAAGTAGGAGAGATTCTCTTGAGTTTGGATGGTGAAAATCCCGTAAACTACGTTTTGTTGTCGAATGTTTTTTCCGACGCCCTCTACTGGAAAGAGTGTGAGAGATTGAGAGGGTTAGTGAAAGCTAAGGGTTTGAAGAAGGAAGCTGGGCAAAGTTGGGTTGAGATTGACAAGGAGATGCACTTTTTCTACAATGGAGACGAAACGCATCCGCTTACTCGTAAAATCCACGAAATTTTGAAAGAAATGGAGATGAAAATGAAAGAAGTAATAGGTTATGCATATGAAGGGAGATTTGCATTGCATGATGTAGAAGAGGAATCAAAGGAGGAAAACTTGAGAGTTCATAGCGAGAAATTGGCTATTGGTTTGGCTTTAGTTAGTGGTGGGATGAAGAAGAAAGGACAGCCCATTAGGATTTTCAAGAACTTGAGAATTTGTGGGGATTGTCACGAGTTCTTTAAAGGCTTGTCCAAGATTTTGGAGAAACTTTTTTTTGTTAGAGATGCTAATAGGTTCCACAAGTTTGAAAATGGAGAATGCTCCTGTAGAGATTATTGGTGATACCATTTCAGTACTTTTACTAAAGAGCATTGGGATAAACAAAAATTCTACTTAAACAATCCATTTAAACAAACATTTGAACAATCCTCTCACATGAAGTGTGGGGTCCACACGAACATGTGTGTGTTGGCCCCACACCCCATGTGAGAGAATTGTTCAAATGAGTTGTTCAAGTAACAAGGTTCTGGGATAAAACTGAAAAATATTGGATGCAATCCCAATTTTGTACTTCATAACTGTCTAATTCAAACCAAATTAAGCCCTCGTTTGAGCCCCATTTTTTTAAAAAAAATTATTACAAACACTCAATCTAAATCATTCATTCTTAATCAAGCTCACAAAATTTGACTGTTCAAATAATTTTAAACCACAAATTCTTCGAAAAGCTACAAAAACTACAAAAAAAAAATGGTTAAATTGTACAAAACGTCCCTACATTTGACATTCATTGTGGAAAACGTCCCAACGTTCTATTTTTTGGCACAAAACATCCTAACGTTCTCATTTTTTTGCGGAAAACATCCTTTCTGTTAAATCCAACGGGAATTCACCGTGTTCTTCACTTTAAATAGTTAAATATTAAAATTGTGAGGGGTATTATTGTCCAATCACATCATAAACCATTTTCATTTGGGTAATTGACACAAAACATCCCTACGTTTGAAATGTATTGTGGAAAAGGGTAATTGGCACAAAACGTCCCTACGTTTGAAATGTATTGTGAAAAACATCTCAACGTTCTGATTTTTGGTACAAAACATCCCAACATTTCCATTTTCTTTCCGGAGACGTCCTTTCTGTTAATTTTAACACCTCTACACCGTCAATTTCAATTTACATAGTAAACCATTAGAACATCAAGAGGTATTTTCGTAAAAATGAATTTAATCCATTTAATTTCTTTCCCACCTGTGTAAACTGCTAGTAAATACTATTTAAAAAATGAATTCATAAATATTTTATTTTAAAAAATAATGTAAAACCAAGCAAACGGTCTACTCCTCACCATGAGAATAATGACTACAATTGGTGGTGTATCAATGAATTTTCAAATTTCAGTCTGAATGTCAATGGTGAAAAAGATGAACCAGAAAGTTGCAGAAGGTGAAAGGGAGTTTGAAACGTTCATGGTTCTCAACATCCCTACGATTAGGGGTGGACATTAACCTGCCAAAATCAATCCAACTCAATCGGTTTGGGTTGGGTTGTAGGTTGGGTGAAAAACTCAACTCAACCCAACCCGACCCAACTCAATCCAATAAAAATTTTAAAGATATAAGACTATTTAAATTTCAAGAATCTCAAGCTCATTTTTAATTTAGATGAAACTCAAATATGGTTTGAACATATTTTAGTTAATAGTTGATTTATGTGTATAATTTTTTAATTTTCTATGATTTTTAGCTAATTGGACCAAAACTCAAACAACCGAACCCGACCGAAACTTGATTGGGTTGGGTTGGGTTGGGTTGGATTTGAACTCATGTTTATGAATTTATTTTTTAAATAGTGTTTACAAGCAGTTTACACAGGTGGGAAAGAAATTAAATGGATTAAATTTATTTTTACGAAAATACCTCTTGATGTTCCAATGATTTACTATGTCAATTGAAATTGACGGTGTAGAGGTGTTAAAAGTAACGGAAAGGACGTCTTCAGTAAGAAAATGAAAATGTTGGGATGTTTTATACTAAAAATCAGAATGTTGAGATGTTTTTCACAATACATTTAAAACGTGGGGACATTTTGTGTCAATTACCCTTTTCCACAATACATTTCAAATGTAGAGATGTTTTGTGCCAATTACCCAAATGAAAATATTTTATGATGTGATTGGACAATAATACCCCTCACAATTTTAATATTTAACTATTTAAAGTGAAGAACACGGTGAATTTTCGTTGGATTTAACAGAAATGATGTTTTTCGCAAAAAAATGAGAACGTTAGGATGTTTTGTACCAAAAAACAGAACGTTGGAACGTTTTCCACGATGAATGTCAAAAGTAGGGACTTTTTGTACCATTTACCCAAAAAAAATTCAACACCAAAAGGGGGCTAATTAATTTTTAATGTCAAATATTGGTGAATCTCGTGAACAAGGCCAGTACAAATGACTTGAACCTAGTGAAAAGAACACCGATTCTTATTTTTAATACCACCGAGTCTATCGTGTAGGCTTTATGCCATGTACAGGCAAATACTTGGTCAAATGCTATAACAAAAACTAAGCAATTTATTCTTATATATTAAGGCAATTAGAAACCAAAACTGTAATGCCTAGGCAAGAACATTACAAGGGGGAAAATTGAAGGAGATCACAGTACAAAAAACCAGCAGCCCCTATGACGCGAGACCGACAATGTTACAATGGATGAGGCATATACTCAAGCATTAGCCAGCATCTGCTCATGAATGTCAGTATGCAGGCTTCTTTCTTCGCTGCCAGAAGTTTCTTCTTGTGCTCCTTCAGTATCTGCTCCACCGTCCTTTTTACCAGACCAACCGTACATTTTTCTCCGGGCATCCCTACGTGCTGCTCGTTCAGCTAATTTGATTTCTCTAAATTGCTCTTCTAGACGATCCTCATCCTCGGGTGTGAAGAAAACTACCTCCATCTCCCCAAGTTTTTCGTACATCTTCTCAATTTTAGCTTTCCAGAATAGGCCCATCTCTGTGGACATCTTGTGGTACGGAGTTTTCAGCAAGTACTCATCAATCCCTCCTGCCTTATCTATACAGCGGATAGCATGAGTGGTTACCTTAACGCGTATGTGGCGATCATGAATGTAGCTGAAGAGCCGTTTCTCCTGAACATTAGGCTTCCAATTCCTCTTTGTCCTATCATTGTAATCAAACTAATAAGATTCAGTGCAATATCTCCATTATTTCATGAATGAGAGTTGAATATGAATAATGGAAGCTAAAAGAATATAACGGAGTCGTTACTACTTAGGGCCTGTTTGGTCCCGATGATTTTTTCTAACTTTTCCTCAAATTCAATTCCAACCCCACATTTCTATGGAATTATCACTTTTCAACCACAGATTCTCTCCAAAACCTAAAATTCCTTCAAAACTCCCTCCAACAAACAACCCCTTGTACAATAACTGCGAGTAAATCACAAAAAATTACTCCAAAATATTCCAAATATAACTAGCCAATGTTCTAATTTACCAGTAATTATTAAGCAAGCACTAGATACATCATTCTATGGTTGGACTACCAGCACTAATAACTTATGTCGAAACAGACAGAGATCATAGTTTAGATCCTTAGGCCTTGTTCTCTTTGCAGTTTTGAGACCGTTTTTTGTTTTTATTTTCGAAAACAATAAAAACACGTTCTTTTTACCATTTTTGAAAACGTATTTCAGGAAAAAAAAATTGTACACAAAACGCAACATGCCCAAAACGAGTTTTATTTAAGTGTATTTCAACAAAAAGTCTAAAAGACGTGGAAAATGCATTTTAGTTTTTTTTTTAGAGAATTATCCTAACTTGTAACTAGGTCTAAAATAAAGTTTTATTGAATTCAATATCAACATTACAAAAAACATTCAGTGAGAATTCTTGTTATTATGTTGGCAAAAAAAATTACAAAAAATATAAAATCCCCAACATTATACGCATGAGTTATTTTGCTTCTATGTATAATGTTGGATCAGTAAACTCTCCATTTAGGGTAATAATTCAAAAGTGCCTTCAACATTGACTCTGTGTAATTATTTTGACTTAGGACCACTTGCATCTATTTTGTTGAGTCAAACTCTTTGTGTGACTATTTTGTTTGCACGGATCCATGGTTAATTGTGAATTGAACATTATTGCGGCAACAATAATTAGATAAGCTAATTTCTAATAATATTTTTGGGACTTGATCATTAATTACTTTATCTATTTTTATAATATTTTTTTAGTCATTATTAAATCAGTCCAATAAAAATTAGATCGGTTAATTTTTTATAATAGAAAGTAAATCTTCAAAAGACTTTCTAGGGTTTTTTTTTTTAACCCACAACCAAATTAATTACAAATAGTCAAAGTAGTATTTTGCAAAATTTCAAACAGAACATGTTTTCCAATTTTTCATTTTTAGAAACAGTTTTCAAAAATGGAAAACAGAACGAATTTTCAGCATATTTAAAAACAGGAAATGAAAACAAAAAATAGAAAATGGTTTCACAATAAAAACAGAAAATAAAATACAAACAGAACGTCACCTTATATTTTCCTCATTTCCAAGCAGACATATAAATAATATCTAGTATAAAGGCCATATAGATATTTTACTTTAGGGTGTGTTCGGCTAGGGCGTTTAAATGGGAAAAGACAAGAAAAACACAAAATTTAATTTACATAATTTCTCATACTACTTTTCAACCATCCACATTTTCTCTCTCCAATTTTTAACCCCACACCTTACCTAGAAAATACAAATAAATCAACCAAATAATTCGAATTTCATATTAAAAGCCGCCGAACAGGCCTTAGTTTAACTAAAGATACGCTATTTTGTGCCAAAGATACACAATGTTTGCTAAAAAGAATATATGTTGTATCTATTTTGCGGGGAAAAAAAGGGGCAGCTATGTTATGCGATTTAATTCCAAAATACAGCTAAAATATGGAATGCCTATTGAGTCCGATAAGGGATCTCATAAAAGGCACCCGTATGTAGGCTTAGGCTCTGGTTTATTTTTTCTCTATTATATACTTTACAAGAAGCAAATTAATTTTAATCTCTTTCTTCCTTCTTTATTATTTTGGTGGTACATTTTTCATTGCTTATTTACACACAGACACATAGTGTGAGGGAAGGGGGGGAGGAAAGTCAAACTAATCAATAATTATCCATGAGGACCATGACTAGTAATTGATCAGCATTTTGATATCTTCCGTTGATTATTGCTTATTGACCAGTAACTCTACTTGTTTGCATACAGATACTGAATTCAAAGTTTAAGAGCGGGTAGTGTAGTATCAATAATTTTTAGTAAGGCGAGATTCTAAATGACAAAAAGTAACAATGACCAAACAAGATGTTCATAAATACAAATGAAATGCATTAAGAAGTCATAATTCCCAAGGTTTAAAAAACCTTAAAAGGGTGGGTCTCAAGAAAAACAGTATTCAGAATTAATCCCAAATGACACAGTTCTCTCACTGGATACAACTCTTGAAAGCAATATTCATTTAGTCCTTGTTTGATACCAATTTTTTTTTTTTTTAAACTCATTTTCAACTACACATTCTCCCATAAAATAATATTACATGTAAACCCAAAACATTTTCTTACTTTTTAACCATACATTCTCCTTAAAAAACACTACTACAAAACTAATTTTCTACAAATAATGGGTCTCAAACAGGGGCTTGTTATTGTTGCTCTCCAATTGTAGATTATTCAACTTAATAATTCTCGGAAGTCCAAGGTCAATCCACGTGGAGGAAATCAAGAGAACAAACAATTGCAATAAGAAATGCGTAGCAATGATTGAAGTAGTAGAATTAAATAACAATAAGTAATGAACATGAAAGCATCAGAAGAATCATTTATGATGATCATGTAACAAATACTTCTACCCCCTTAGGCTACAACAATAAGTACTCAAAAGGTGACATTTCTTGTGTTTATTTGATATAAATATTTAGAGAATAGATAACTACATACCAACAATGAAGTTTTCGAAAGCTCGCTGTTATGCTATTTATGTATTGAATTCTGACTGATGAGCTCTCAGAATATTGGAAATATGATAATAAGAACTTACGAGAAGATAATGAAAATTTGCATTTATTACCACCAAGAGATGAATAATCTAAAATAGTTAAAGACATGATAATCTCAGCAGCTCCTAGATTTCCCTGAGGCCTAAGCATTTCATACATAACTTTTGGCAGTAAGGAATTGGGAAATCACAAGGGATGTTCCTGCCGTATCGTATCAACTCTCAGTTAAAAAAATTTCAGATTCTGATTCCCACACCACACCCCTTTGCCATACCGCCCATCATAGTATGAGCATTTTTAGATATTATTACAAGACATGAACTGATTATATTCTAGCAAACTCCATTAAATTAATCAATTAAAACTGATATTCCATCCCTGAAAAATATAATAATCACTAACCACCAAAATTAACATATTTATTCATCTCCCAAAGCACTCAAATAAAAATAAAAATAAAATATACAGTGTTGTCATAGGTAAATATGAAGCACAAACAGAACCCGGGGGAAAAAAAATACTGACTTGTTGCCGCCGTCTTCACTGACGCGGTTGCCGAACTGGATATGGCGGCCCGCGTAAAGCCCACGATGAGCTCGTCCCATGACGACCTTGCTGTCGGGCGCACATTTCTTGAGTTGCTCTTTCACTCCAGGCGCTAAATTCTCTTCGCCCCCAATTTTCTTCATTATCTTCTTTACCATTTCTCTTGACCTGAAAGCCATTTTCCAATCTCTCTCTCTCTGTAGTCTGTATGTGCGTATAATAACGTGGTTTTCAAGTACTGATTGTAAATACTGTTTGGATTCAATTTGTAGATTAGGGTTTTTACTGAACTGTAAGGGTTTTTTTTTTTTTTTTTTTTTTAACCCACAAGCAAATTAATTACAAATAGTCAAAGTAGTATTTTGCAAAATTTCAAACAGAGCATGTTTTCCAATTTTTCATTTTTAGAAACAGTTTTCAAAAATGGCAAACAGAAAGAATTTTCAGTATATTTAAAAACAGGAAATGAAAACAAAAAATAGAAAATGGTTTCACAATAAAAACAGAAAATAAAATACAAACAGAACGTCACCTTATATTTTCCTCATTTCCAAGCAGACATATCAATAATATCTAGTATAAAGGCCATATAGATATTTTACTTTAGGGTGTGTTCGGCTAGGGCGTTTAAATGGGAAAAAACAAGAAAAACACAAAATTTAATTTACATAATTTCTCATACTACTTTTTAACCATCTACATTTTCTCTCTCCAATTTTTAAACCCACATCTTACCTAGAAAATACAAATAAATCAACCAAATAATTCGAATTTCATATTAAAAGCCGCCGAACAGGCCTTAGTTTAACTCAAGATACGCTATTTTGTGCCAAAGATACACAATGTTTGCTAAAAAGAATATATGCTGTATCTATTTTGGGGGGGGGGGGGGGGGGAAAGGGGCAGCTATGTTATGCGATTTAATTCCAAAATACAGCTAAAATATGGAATGCCTATTGAGTCCGATAAGGGATCTCATAAAAGGCACCCGTATGCAGGGACGGAGCTAGGATTTCGCTTGAGTGGGGGCCAAAAATTTTGGAAACCAAGATTATAAAAAAGTTCAATAATAAACACATATACGAATTTCCCAACACTATTCCAGCTAATCAACATTTAGATAGTGACAGGAAAAATTGTAATGGAAATCAGATAACATAAAACTTGTTTAGAAACTTCACTAACAACTTAATGATTTCAAATTCATGAACATAGTGATGCAGCAAGGATTAAAGTAAAACTTGAAAGACATGTGATGTCAAACGATCTCTAAGCATTATTCTATTCAAATACATTAAAAGTGTGAAACTTGGATTAGTTAAACAAAGTAGGCATCATCCATTAAGATCGTCTTAAATTTCAAACTTGAGGAACTAGTTTTCAGTACAATATGTTGATTGCAAATTTTGGAGCTCAGCTCGAAGGTTAAAACCATGTTGCTGCTTTTTTATTTTTCAATTTATGCTGATCCCAATTTGGTTACTCGATTTTTTAACCCAAAAGAGAAACTAAAAAAAGAAAATCAGATTTAAAAGAAAATGATACAGGAAACCGCTTCTATAGACCAACACAATTTTCAATAATTTCTGCCACTACTTGTAGCCTTATTTACTTAAAATGTCTCTCATTCTCATGCATAGACTTAGTGAACGAGTAGGATCATATTTATTTTCTCTTTCCCATTTCTTTGGCCATGTACTTAAAATTATAAAATATATTGCTATTCAACTACAAAAAGAACAAGTTTTTATAAATTCTAACTTTGCCTCTAATTTTCCATTCTTAGGTTTCATATTACTATTTCAAAGACATCAGAGAACCGTTTCCAATGCCAGAGGATAATTACTTAGACTAGCTCAATTATTACTATAATAAACAATTGAGAATACCTTGAGATACAATATGTTTGACAAAGAATTGCACACAGAGTAGATCAAATTACTACACGCATTTTAATCACGAAAAGAGGCAAGAGAGGAAATTGAACAAATCAAGATTATCACAACCAATGCAAGCAAGCAGGAAACTTAAAAGATTATTAGAATTCACAATACGAAAAAAATCCCAATTTATTTCTACACGGGCTCAAATTCATACACACGTATAAAACACAAATCAGAATAAAACAACCTAATTCTCTTCCTTGAATCTAATAATATTATATGTATTATGTAGAAGAAAAGGCTCTTGATACCTGGTTTGGGCCTCCGCAGGCGGGGGAGGGCTACGGTCGGCGAAGCAGTGAGGACTGAGAACTGAGAAGTGAGCGCAGCGCAGGCGAGCAGGAGCGTGGAGGCGCGATTCTGGTCTTCTCTCCCTCCATTTGGTCTGGATCATAAAGAAAAGAGGGGAGTTAATTTTTTTTTGGGCCGTTACTGGCCAAAACGAAACTGAACTCATTTTTTTTTTCATGAGACAGTTTGCAAAAATACCCATAATTTTTTATCATAATTGAAATTTACTTCATTTTTAAAAAAACTGAAAAATACTTTTTTTTTTTTTTTTTTGGAAAAATACTGTTTTCACAAGTTTCACAGTATGATACTTTGAAAGAATCTTATGATACTGTACAAGTATCACAACATGATACTTTACAAGTATCTTATGATACTTTACAAGTTTCACAACAGTATACTTAAAGTATCATAAGATACTTGTAAAGTATCACAATATGACTTCAAATTTTTAGTATCAAAATATGAAACTTTATTAATTTTTTATGATACTTTGAGCGAAATTATAGTATCATAGTTTGAAACTTTACACTTTTAATTATGAAACTTTGTCTCAAACTAGAATCAAACGATTTTCACGCAATATTTTCTTATTTTCAGCCAAGCAGAATCAGAGTAGAGGTGTTGCAGCAGTACAGCTGCATCTTTCAACATTATTCCCAACAACCGCAAACAAAAAGAAATCCTTCTGCAACTCCATCTTTATCACCACAACCGGCATGCCTCACTATGCACCACCGCCGACCACTGCCAATAGCTCCAATCGGGGACCCCGCATAGCCGAACACTAATACAACCACGTAACAGAAAAAACATCACACTCAACCGTCGTGGTGCTGCTCAAAGCAATGAGCTCGTCGGTGCTGCAGCGGTGGTGGCTTTGTGGTTGTGCAGTGGTAGGCAATCAAGCGGAATGTAGAGATGTGATATAGCACGCAACAACGATGATCGATGGTCGGGTCTAGAAGTAGCAGCAGCAGGCCAGCAGCGATGGTGGCGAGAGAAGGTCAGAAGGAAGAAGAAATCGGGGAAGAAGCTTGCACGGGTATGCAGTCGGGCCAGTCGTTAAGAAGCAGGGACGGAAGAAGAAGACAGTATTTTCCAATTTCATTCAATTGCAAACGTATTCTTCAATTTGATGATATTTTTTAAGTGCCCCGCGCAATTTCCCCTTTTTTCAAATCCCAGTGGGGGCCATGGCCCCCACTGGGCCTAACATGGCTCCGTGCCTGCCCGTATGTAGGCTTAGGCTCTGGTTTATTTTTTCTCTATTGTATACTTTACAAGAAGCAAATTAATTTTAATCTCTTTCTTCCTTCTTTATTATTTTGGTGGTACATTTTTCATTGCTTATTTACACACAGACACATAGTGTGAGGGAAGGGGGGGGAGGAAAGTCAAACTAATCAATAATTATCCATGAGGACCATGACTAGTAATTGATCAGCATTTTGATATCTTCCGTTGATTATTGCTTATTGACCAGTAACTCTACTTGTTTGCATACAGATACTGAATTCAAAGTTTAAGAGCGGGTAGTGTAGTATCAATAATTTTTAGTAAGGCGAGATTCTAAATGACAAAAAGTAACAATGACCAAACAAGATGTTCATAAATACAAATGAAATGCATTAAGAAGTCATAATTCCCAAGGTTCAAAAAACCTTAAAAGGGTGGGTCTCAAGAAAAACAGTATTCAGAATTAATCCCAAATGACACAGTTCTCTCACTGGATACAACTCTTGAAAGCAATATTCATTTAGTCCTTGTTTGATACCAATTTTTTTTTTTTTTAAACTCATTTTCAACTACACATTCTCCCATAAAATAATATTACATGTAAACCCAAAACATTTTCTTACTTTTTAACCATACATTCTCCTTAAAAAACACTACTACAAAACTAATTTTCTACAAATAATGGGTCTCAAACAGGGGCTTGTTATTGTTGCTCTCCAATTGTAGATTATTCAACTTAATAATTCTCGGAAGTCCAAGGTCAATCCACGTGGAGGAAATCAAGAGAACAAACAATTGCAATAAGAAATGTGTAGCAATGATTGAAGTAGTAGAATTAAATAACAATAAGTAATGAACATGAAAGCATCAGAAGAATCATTTATGATGATCATGTAACAAATACTTCTACCCCCTTAGGCTACAACAATAAGTACTCAAAAGGTGACATTTCTTGTGTTTATTTGATATAAATATTTAGAGAATAGATAACTACATACCAACAATGAAGTTTTCGAAAGCTCGCTGTTATGCTATTTATGTATTGAATTCTGACTGATGAGCTCTTAGAATATTGGAAATATGATAATAAGAACTTACGAGAAGATAATGAAAATTTGCATTTATTACCACCAAGAGATGAATAATCTAAAATAGTTAAAGACATGATAATCTCAGCAGCTCCTAGATTTCCCTGAGGCCTAAGCATTTCATACATAACTTTTGGCAGTAAGGAATTGGGAAATCACAAGGGATGTTCCTGCCGTATCGTATCAACTCTCAGTTAAAAAAATTTCAGATTCTGATTCCCACACCACACCCCTTTGCCATACCGCCCATCATAGTATGAGCATTTTTAGATATTATTACAAGACATGAACTGATTATATTCTAGCAAACTCCATTAAATTAATCAATTAAAACTGATATTCCATCCCTGAAAAATATAATAATCACTAACCACCAAAATTAACATATTTATTCATCTCCCAAAGCACTCAAATAAAAATAAAAATAAAATATACAGTGTTGTCATAGGTAAATATGAAGCACAAACAGAACCCGGGGGAAAAAAAATACTGACTTGTTGCCGCCGTCTTCACTGACGCGGTTGCCGAACTGGATATGGCGGCCCGCGTAAAGCCCACGATGAGCTCGTCCCATGACGACCTTGCTGTCGGGCGCACATTTCTTGAGTTGCTCTTTCACTCCAGGCGCTAAATTCTCTTCGCCCCCAATTTTCTTCATTATCTTCTTTACCATTTCTCTTGACCTGAAAGCCATTTTCCAATCTCTCTCTCTCTGTAGTCTGTATGTGCGTATAATAACGTGGTTTTCAAGTACTGATTGTAAATACTGTTTGGATTCAATTTGTAGATTAGGGTTTTTACTGAACTGTAAGGGTTTTTTTTTTTTTTTTTTTTTTTTTAACCCACAAGCAAATTAATTACAAATAGTCAAAGTAGTATTTTGCAAAATTTCAAACAGAGCATGTTTTCCAATTTTTCATTTTTAGAAACAGTTTTCAAAAATGGCAAACAGAAAGAATTTTCAGTATATTTAAAAACAGGAAATGAAAACAAAAAATAGAAAATGGTTTCACAATAAAAACAGAAAATAAAATACAAACAGAACGTCACCTTATATTTTCCTCATTTCCAAGCAGACATATCAATAATATCTAGTATAAAGGCCATATAGATATTTTACTTTAGGGTGTGTTCGGCTAGGGCGTTTAAATGGGAAAAAACAAGAAAAACACAAAATTTAATTTACATAATTTCTCATACTACTTTTTAACCATCTACATTTTCTCTCTCCAATTTTTAAACCCACATCTTACCTAGAAAATACAAATAAATCAACCAAATAATTCGAATTTCATATTAAAAGCCGCCGAACAGGCCTTAGTTTAACTCAAGATACGCTATTTTGTGCCAAAGATACACAATGTTTGCTAAAAAGAATATATGCTGTATCTATTTTGGGGGGGGGGGGGGGAAAGGGGCAGCTATGTTATGCGATTTAATTCCAAAATACAGCTAAAATATGGAATGCCTATTGAGTCCGATAAGGGATCTCATAAAAGGCACCCGTATGCAGGGACGGAGCTAGGATTTCGCTTGAGTGGGGGCCAAAAATTTTGGAAACCAAGATTATAAAAAAGTTCAATAATAAACACATATACGAATTTCCCAACACTATTCCAGCTAATCAACATTTAGATAGTGACAGGAAAAATTGTAATGGAAATCAGATAACATAAAACTTGTTTAGAAACTTCACTAACAACTTAATGATTTCAAATTCATGAACATAGTGATGCAGCAAGGATTAAAGTAAAACTTGAAAGACATGTGATGTCAAACGATCTCTAAGCATTATTCTATTCAAATACATTAAAAGTGTGAAACTTGGATTAGTTAAACAAAGTAGGCATCATCCATTAAGATCGTCTTAAATTTCAAACTTGAGGAACTAGTTTTCAGTACAATATGTTGATTGCAAATTTTGGAGCTCAGCTCGAAGGTTAAAACCATGTTGCTGCTTTTTTATTTTTCAATTTATGCTGATCCCAATTTGGTTACTCGATTTTTTAACCCAAAAGAGAAACTAAAAAAAGAAAATCAGATTTAAAAGAAAATGATACAGGAAACCGCTTCTATAGACCAACACAATTTTCAATAATTTCTGCCACTACTTGTAGCCTTATTTACTTAAAATGTCTCTCATTCTCATGCATAGACTTAGTGAACGAGTAGGATCATATTTATTTTCTCTTTCCCATTTCTTTGGCCATGTACTTAAAATTATAAAATATATTGCTATTCAACTACAAAAAGAACAAGTTTTTATAAATTCTAACTTTGCCTCTAATTTTCCATTCTTAGGTTTCATATTACTATTTCAAAGACATCAGAGAACCGTTTCCAATGCCAGAGGATAATTACTTAGACTAGCTCAATTATTACTATAATAAACAATTGAGAATACCTTGAGATACAATATGTTTGACAAAGAATTGCACACAGAGTAGATCAAATTACTACACGCATTTTAATCACGAAAAGAGGCAAGAGAGGAAATTGAACAAATCAAAATTATCACAACCAATGCAAGCAAGCAGGAAACTTAAAAGATTATTAGAATTCACAATACGAAAAAAATCCCAATTTATTTCTACACGGGCTCAAATTCATACACACGTATAAAACACAAATCAGAATAAAACAACCTAATTCTCTTCCTTGAATCTAATAATATTATATGTATTATGTAGAAGAAAAGGCTCTTGATACCTGGTTTGGGCCTCCGCAGGCGGGGGAGGGCTACGGTCGGCGAAGCAGTGAGGACTGAGAACTGAGAAGTGAGCGCAGCGCAGGCGAGCAGGAGCGTGGAGGCGCGATTCTGGTCTTCTCTCCCTCCATTTGGTCTGGATCATAAAGAAAAGAGGGGAGTTAATTTTTTTTTGGGCCGTTACTGGCCAAAACGAAACTGAACTCATTTTTTTTTTCATGAGACAGTTTGCAAAAATACCCATAATTTTTTATCATAATTGAAATTTACTTCATTTTTAAAAAAACTGAAAAATACTTTTTTTTTTGGAAAAATACTGTTTTCACAAGTTTCAAAGTATGATACTTTGAAAGAATCTTATGATACTGTACAAGTATCACAACATGATACTTTACAAGTATCTTATGATACTTTACAAGTTTCACAACAGTATACTTAAAGTATCATAAGATACTTGTAAAGTATCACAATATGACTTCAAATTTTTAGTATCAAAATATGAAACTTTATTAATTTTTTATGATACTTTGAGCGAAATTATAGTATCATAGTTTGAAACTTTACACTTTTAATTATGAAACTTTGTCTCAAACTAGAATCAAACGATTTTCACGCAATATTTTCTTATTTTCAGCCAAGCAGAATCAGAGTAGAGGTGTTGCAGCAGTACAGCTGCATCTTTCAACATTATTCCCAACAACCGCAAACAAAAAGAAATCCTTCTGCAACTCCATCTTTATCACCACAACCGGCATGCCTCACTATGCACCACCGCCGACCACTGCCAATAGCTCCAATCGGGGACCCCGCATAGCCGAACACTAATACAACCACGTAACAGAAAAAACATCACACTCAACCGTCGTGGTGCTGCTCAAAGCAATGAGCTCGTCGGTGCTGCAGCGGTGGTGGCTTTGTGGTTGTGCAGTGGTAGGCAATCAAGCGGAATGTAGAGATGTGATATAGCACGCAACAACGATGATCGATGGTCGGGTCTAGAAGTAGCAGCAGCAGGCCAGCAGCGATGGTGGCGAGAGAAGGTCAGAAGGAAGAAGAAATCGGGGAAGAAGCTTGCACGGGTATGCAGTCGGGCCAGTCGTTAAGAAGCAGGGACGGAAGAAGAAGACAGTATTTTCCAATTTCATTCAATTGCAAACGTATTCTTCAATTTGATGATATTTTTTAAGTGCCCCGCGCAATTTCCCCTTTTTTCAAATCCCAGTGGGGGCCATGGCCCCCACTGGGCCTAACATGGCTCCGTGCCTGCCCGTATGTAGGCTTAGGCTCTGGTTTATTTTTTCTCTATTGTATACTTTACAAGAAGCAAATTAATTTTAATCTCTTTCTTCCTTCTTTATTATTTTGGTGGTACATTTTTCATTGCTTATTTACACACAGACACATAGTGTGAGGGAAGGGGGGGGAGGAAAGTCAAACTAATCAATAATTATCCATGAGGACCATGACTAGTAATTGATCAGCATTTTGATATCTTCCGTTGATTATTGCTTATTGACCAGTAACTCTACTTGTTTGCATACAGATACTGAATTCAAAGTTTAAGAGCGGGTAGTGTAGTATCAATAATTTTTAGTAAGGCGAGATTCTAAATGACAAAAAGTAACAATGACCAAACAAGATGTTCATAAATACAAATGAAATGCATTAAGAAGTCATAATTCCCAAGGTTCAAAAAACCTTAAAAGGGTGGGTCTCAAGAAAAACAGTATTCAGAATTAATCCCAAATGATACAGTTCTCTCACTGGATACAACTCTTGAAAGCAATATTCATTTAGTCCTTGTTTGATACCAATTTTTTTTTTTTTTAAACTCATTTTCAACTACACATTCTCCCATAAAATAATATTACATGTAAACCCAAAACATTTTCTTACTTTTTAACCATACATTCTCCTTAAAAAAAACTACTACAAAACTAATTTTCTACAAATAATGGGTCTCAAACAGGGGCTTGTTATTGTTGCTCTCCAATTGTAGATTATTCAACTTAATAATTCTCGGAAGTCCAAGGTCAATCCACGTGGAGGAAATCAAGAGAACAAACAATTGCAATAAGAAATGCGTAGCAATGATTGAAGTAGTAGAATTAAATAACAATAAGTAATGAACATGAAAGCATCAGAAGAATCATTTATGATGATCATGTAACAAATACTTCTACCCCCTTAGGCTACAACAATAAGTACTCAAAAGGTGACATTTCTTGTGTTTATTTGATATAAATATTTAGAGAATAGATAACTACATACCAACAATGAAGTTTTCGAAAGCTCGCTGTTATGCTATTTATGTATTGAATTCTGACTGATGAGCTCTTAGAATATTGGAAATATGATAATAAGAACTTACGAGAAGATAATGAAAATTTGCATTTATTACCACCAAGAGATGAATAATCTAAAATAGTTAAAGACATGATAATCTCAGCAGCTCCTAGATTTCCCTGAGGCCTAAGCATTTCATACATAACTTTTGGCAATAAGGAATTGGGAAATCACAAGGGATGTTCCTGCCGTATCGTATCAACTCTCAGTTAAAAAAATTTCAGATTCTGATTCCCACACCACACCCCTTTGCCATACCGCCCATCATAGTATGAGCATTTTTAGATATTATTACAAGACATGAACTGATTATATTCTAGCAAACTCCATTAAATTAATCAATTAAAACTGATATTCCATCCCTGAAAAATATAATAATCACTAACCACCAAAATTAACATATTTATTCATCTCCCAAAGCACTCAAATAAAAATAAAAATAAAATATACAGTGTTGTCATAGGTAAATATGAAGCACAAACAGAACCCGGGGGAAAAAAAATACTGACTTGTTGCCGCCGTCTTAACTGACGCGGTTTCCGAACTGGATATGGCGGCCCGCGTAAAGCCCACGATGAGCTCGTCCCATGACGACCTTGCTGTCGGGCGCACATTTCTTGAGTTGCTCTTTCACTCCAGGCGCTAAATTCTCTTCGCCCCCAATTTTCTTCATTATCTTCTTTACCATTTCTCTTGACCTGAAAGCCATTTTCCAATCTCTCTCTCTCTGTAGTCTGTATGTGCGTATAATAACGTGGTTTTCAAGTACTGATTGTAAATACTGTTTGGATTCAATTTGTAGATTAGGGTTTTTACTGAACTGTAAGGGTTTTTTTTTTTTTTTTAACCCACAAGCAAATTAATTACAAATAGTCAAAGTAGTATTTTGCAAAATTTCAAACAGAGCATGTTTTCCAATTTTTCATTTTTAGAAACAGTTTTCAAAAATGGCAAACAGAAAGAATTTTCAGTATATTTAAAAACAGGAAATGAAAACAAAAAATAGAAAATGGTTTCACAATAAAAACAGAAAATAAAATACAAACAGAACGTCACCTTATATTTTCCTCATTTCCAAGCAGACATATCAATAATATCTAGTATAAAGGCCATATAGATATTTTACTTTAGGGTGTGTTCGGCTAGGGCGTTTAAATGGGAAAAAACAAGAAAAACACAAAATTTAATTTACATAATTTCTCATACTACTTTTTAACCATCTACATTTTCTCTCTCCAATTTTTAAACCCACATCTTACCTAGAAAATACAAATAAATCAACCAAATAATTCGAATTTCATATTAAAAGCCGCCGAACAGGCCTTAGTTTAACTCAAGATACGCTATTTTGTGCCAAAGATACACAATGTTTGCTAAAAAGAATATATGCTGTATCTATTTTGGGGGGGGGGGGGAAAGGGGCAGCTATGTTATGCGATTTAATTCCAAAATACAGCTAAAATATGGAATGCCTATTGAGTCCGATAAGGGATCTCATAAAAGGCACCCGTATGCAGGGACGGAGCTAGGATTTCGCTTGAGTGGGGGCCAAAAATTTTGGAAACCAAGATTATAAAAAAGTTCAATAATAAACACATATACGAATTTCCCAACACTATTCCAGCTAATCAACATTTAGATAGTGACAGGAAAAATTGTAATGGAAATCAGATAACATAAAACTTGTTTAGAAACTTCACTAACAACTTAATGATTTCAAGTTCATCAACATAGTGATGCAGCAAGGATTAAAGTAAAACTTGAAAGACATGTGATGTCAAACGATCTCTAAGCATTATTCTATTCAAATACATTAAAAGTGTGAAACTTGGATTAGTTAAACAAAGTAGGCATCATCCATTAAGATCGTCTTAAATTTCAAACTTGAGGAACTAGTTTTCAGTACAATATGTTGATTGCAAATTTTGGAGCTCAGCTCGAAGGTTAAAACCATGTTGCTGCTTTTTTATTTTTCAATTTATGCTGATCCCAATTTGGTTACTCGATTTTTTAACCCAAAAGAGAAACTAAAAAAAGAAAATCAGATTTAAAAGAAAATGATACAGGAAACCGCTTCTATAGACCAACACAATTTTCAATAATTTCTGCCACTACTTGTAGCCTTATTTACTTAAAATGTCTCTCATTCTCATGCATAGACTTAGTGAACGAGTAGGATCATATTTATTTTCTCTTTCCCATTTCTTTGGCCATGTACTTAAAATTATAAAATATATTGCTATTCAACTACAAAAAGAACAAGTTTTTATAAATTCTAACTTTGCCTCTAATTTTCCATTCTTAGGTTTCATATTACTATTTCAAAGACATCAGAGAACCGTTTCCAATGCCAGAGGATAATTACTTAGACTAGCTCAATTATTACTATAATAAACAATTGAGAATACCTTGAGATACAATATGTTTGACAAAGAATTGCACACAGAGTAGATCAAATTACTACACGCATTTTAATCACGAAAAGAGGCAAGAGAGGAAATTGAACAAATCAAAATTATCACAACCAATGCAAGCAAGCAGGAAACTTAAAAGATTATTAGAATTCACAATACGAAAAAAATCCCAATTTATTTCTACACGGGCTCAAATTCATACACACGTATAAAACACAAATCAGAATAAAACAACCTAATTCTCTTCCTTGAATCTAATAATATTATATGTATTATGTAGAAGAAAAGGCTCTTGATACCTGGTTTGGGCCTCCGCAGGCGGGGGAGGGCTACGGTCGGCGAAGCAGTGAGGACTGAGAACTGAGAAGTGAGCGCAGCGCAGGCGAGCAGGAGCGTGGAGGCGCGATTCTGGTCTTCTCTCCCTCCATTTGGTCTGGATCATAAAGAAAAGAGGGGAGTTAATTTTTTTTTGGGCCGTTACTGGCCAAAACGAAACTGAACTCATTTTTTTTTTCATGAGACAGTTTGCAAAAATACCCATAATTTTTTATCATAATTGAAATTTACTTCATTTTTAAAAAAACTGAAAAATACTTTTTTTTTTGGAAAAATACTGTTTTCACAAGTTTCAAAGTATGATACTTTGAAAGAATCTTATGATACTGTACAAGTATCACAACATGATACTTTACAAGTATCTTATGATACTTTACAAGTTTCACAACAGTATACTTAAAGTATCATAAGATACTTGTAAAGTATCACAATATGACTTCAAATTTTTAGTATCAAAATATGAAACTTTATTAATTTTTTATGATACTTTGAGCGAAATTATAGTATCATAGTTTGAAACTTTACACTTTTAATTATGAAACTTTGTCTCAAACTAGAATCAAACGATTTTCACGCAATATTTTCTTATTTTCAGCCAAGCAGAATCAGAGTAGAGGTGTTGCAGCAGTACAGCTGCATCTTTCAACATTATTCCCAACAACCGCAAACAAAAAGAAATCCTTCTGCAACTCCATCTTTATCACCACAACCGGCATGCCTCACTATGCACCACCGCCGACCACTGCCAATAGCTCCAATCGGGGACCCCGCATAGCCGAACACTAATACAACCACGTAACAGAAAAAACATCACACTCAACCGTCGTGGTGCTGCTCAAAGCAATGAGCTCGTCGGTGCTGCAGCGGTGGTGGCTTTGTGGTTGTGCAGTGGTAGGCAATCAAGCGGAATGTAGAGATGTGATATAGCACGCAACAACGATGATCGATGGTCGGGTCTAGAAGTAACAGCAGCAGGCCAGCAGCGATGGTGGCGAGAGAAGGTCAGAAGGAAGAAGAAATCGGGGAAGAAGCTTGCACGGGTATGCAGTCGGGCCAGTCGTTAAGAAGCAGGGACGGAAGAAGAAGACAGTATTTTCCAATTTCATTCAATTGCAAACGTATTCTTCAATTTGATGATATTTTTTAAGTGCCCCGCGTAATTTCCCCTTTTTTCAAATCCCAGTGGGGGCCATGGCCCCCACTGGGCCTAACATGGCTCCGTGCCTGCCCGTATGTAGGCTTAGGCTCTGGTTTATTTTTTCTCTATTGTATACTTTACAAGAAGCAAATTAATTTTAATCTCTTTCTTCCTTCTTTATTATTTTGGTGGTACATTTTTCATTGCTTATTTACACACAGACACATAGTGTGAGGGAAGGGGGGGGAGGAAAGTCAAACTAATCAATAATTATCCATGAGGACCATGACTAGTAATTGATCAGCATTTTGATATCTTCCGTTGATTATTGCTTATTGACCAGTAACTCTACTTGTTTGCATACAGATACTGAATTCAAAGTTTAAGAGCGGGTAGTGTAGTATCAATAATTTTTAGTAAGGCGAGATTCTAAATGACAAAAAGTAACAATGACCAAACAAGATGTTCATAAATACAAATGAAATGCATTAAGAAGTCATAATTCCCAAGGTTCAAAAAACCTTAAAAGGGTGGGTCTCAAGAAAAACAGTATTCAGAATTAATCCCAAATGACACAGTTCTCTCACTGGATACAACTCTTGAAAGCAATATTCATTTAGTCCTTGTTTGATACCAATTTTTTTTTTTTAAACTCATTTTCAACTACACATTCTCCCATAAAATAATATTACATGTAAACCCAAAACATTTTCTTACTTTTTAACCATACATTCTCCTTAAAAAACACTACTACAAAACTAATTTTCTACAAATAATAGGTCTCAAACAGGGGCTTGTTATTGTTGCTCTCCAATTGTAGATTATTCAACTTAATAATTCTCGGAAGTCCAAGGTCAATCCACGTGGAGGAAATCAAGAGAACAAACAATTGCAATAAGAAATGCGTAGCAATGATTGAAGTAGTAGAATTAAATAACAATAAGTAATGAACATGAAAGCATCAGAAGAATCATTTATGATGATCATGTAACAAATACTTCTACCCCCTTAGGCTACAACAATAAGTACTCAAAAGGTGACATTTCTTGTGTTTATTTGATATAAATATTTAGAGAATAGATAACTACATACCAACAATGAAGTTTTCGAAAGCTCGCTGTTATGCTATTTATGTATTGAATTCTGACTGATGAGCTCTTAGAATATTGGAAATATGATAATAAGAACTTACGAGAAGATAATGAAAATTTGCATTTATTACCACCAAGAGATGAATAATCTAAAATAGTTAAAGACATGATAATCTCAGCAGCTCCTAGATTTCCCTGAGGCCTAAGCATTTCATACATAACTTTTGGCAGTAAGGAATTGGGAAATCACAAGGGATGTTCCTGCCGTATCGTATCAACTCTCAGTTAAAAAAATTTCAGATTCTGATTCCCACACCACACCCCTTTGCCATACCGCCCATCATAGTATGAGCATTTTTAGATATTATTACAAGACATGAACTGATTATATTCTAGCAAACTCCATTAAATTAATCAATTAAAACTGATATTCCATCCCTGAAAAATATAATAATCACTAACCACCAAAATTAACATATTTATTCATCTCCCAAAGCACTCAAATAAAAATAAAAATAAAATATATAGTGTTGTCATAGGTAAATATGAAGCACAAACAGAACCCGGGGGAAAAAAAATACTGACTTGTTGCCGCCGTCTTCACTGACGCGGTTTCCGAACTGGATATGGTGGCCCGCGTAAAGCCCACGATGAGCTCGTCCTATGACGACCTTGCTGTCGGGCGCACATTTCTTGAGTTGCTCTTTCACTCCAGGCGCTAAATTCTCTTCGCCCCCAATTTTCTTCATTATCTTCTTTACCATTTCTCTTGACCTGAAAGCCATTTTCCAATCTCTCTCTCTCTGTAGTCTGTATGTACGTATAATAACGTGGTTTTCAAGTACTGATTGTAAATACTGTTTGGATTCAATTTGTAGATTAGGGTTTTTACTGAACTGTAAGGGTTTTTTTTTTTTTAACCCACAAGCAAATTAATTACAAATAGTCAAATGGAATCACTGACATATACTAGGGGAATCTTAATTTCTTTTCTAGAGTATTAGATTACATATATATACTGGAATTTAACCAAAAAAGTTTCTTATAGTCTCGAAAAAACTCCCCCATGATTGAATTTGAATTTATTACGATTCAACAAGCACTTCTAAAATGTATACACTATACAAGCATCTTCTCAAACAGTGTCCAAACTAGAGTCCTCAAAGGTAGGGTTTGGCGATTAATTAAGTACGAACTGTTTACATTCTTGGAGATTGCAAGTGATAAAGCTATGGACTTCCCGAAGGATGATGAACATTTTGAATAAATACTATATGGAAATTTTGAAATTTTTTAATTATACATATGCATTAAAATCAAATTTTTACTAAATTTTGATAAAAGTTGATAAAACGTGTGGTTAAAAAGTAATGGGCCCTGTAAAATGTATAGTTGAAATTAGTTGTTTGAATTTGACTTTGATTTTAATCAATTTTAATGCTAATAAATAGGAGCATAATATTGAACTCGTACACATCAAGAGTCCATTGATGAGAAGGGCTGAGGAACTATATGTTGCTCTCTTATTTTTGAATATTTCATTTTGTTATTAATAAAGTAAGCTCGTGGTTCTAAATTCTAATTAAAAATAAATAAAATAGAAGAGTGTACACAACTGTTGGGAATTTACTGTGCAGACAGGTCGTAGTTAGGTTTTTAACCAACTTTTTGGGATATATATTTATAAGTAGCTACTATTTGATGAGAAACACTATTCTTAACTGAGCTGAGACAATGCAGAAGAAATCAGAAGCTTCATTCTACGAATCACGAAAAAGGAAATAAATAAATGTAGATCCTAAATAAAGGGACGGTAGAATATATAATTGTTTTATGTAGAAAAATATTTTTATGATTGATATGTATGAAAATGATATAGTGTAAACCTTATGGAGCACACTATTGTGCATGACAGAGAAGTGCGTGGTGTGCATGCGTTGGTGAGACCCACTCCTTCATGATCGTCGTGCAGGCTGCACCACAACAGCTCTCTTGATATTCGAATGGTTACCTTCATCTCTATAAATTTTTGGTTAATTCTCATTTGCAAAATACATTCAATACTTTCTATTCTTCTCTCTATCTTTTGACATCATCAAATATTTTATAGAATGTCTTCTTGGTTTGATTCAAATTATCATAATTTGAATCAAACACCTCCATTGTATCCTGAAAGAGTTTTTCCTTAAAAACCCCATTGTGACTTCGTTGGATAGGGGAGAAACATCTCTTAAAAGATAGCAATTTTCGTGCCTTGGAGTTCATCAATTTTCTAGATTCCCATAAAAATTTCACAAAAATAAATTGGCGGATTTTTATAATTTGTCCATAAAAGAGTGTGTACCATAAAAAAATTCACCCTCACCTTTACCCTTTTTACGCATGAATTTTACCGACTAATAATATAATAATTTCATTCATTTTAACGTGGTATATACAATAATCTAATCCACAATGGAATTCCTAACCCATAAAAGAGGGGATTTTTTGCTCATCACTAGTACAGACGGACTTATTCGTGTTGGTTGTTCAGGACAATCGATGCATTTGTCGTCGACGAGTAAAATCTGGATATTAAGCGTCGATTGTAAAACGACATTTGAAGTTGACTTTAGGTGTCGATAAAATTCTGCAAGCGTACAATATCGTTGACAGTAATAATTGTAAAGAGTTTAAAGTTTTGAATATGAATGAGAGACATGTGTTGGAATCCGAATCAACTAATTGTTATCTATTTCAATTTAAATTTTGTATTTTAAATAATTCATGCGTTACTTGACAATCATAATTCTCATGCAATTAATTTTCTTTTCCAAGACAATTATCCTAAACATGATCTGAATCCATCCCTAGTTTGAATACGAATGTTTAAAACATATTAAATCACACAATTATCAATTAAATTACAAGACAAAATTATCCTAAACATGATCTGAATCTATCCCTAGTCTGAATACGAATGTTTAAAACATATTAAATCACACAATTATCAATTAAATTACACATATCATAGTATTATTCCTAACATATATTGTTCATGTACTAATCATGCAATATTCTAACATATTGTGAGTTTTCCAACACTACAATAAATAATAATATATCCAATTTGTGGTCAATCAATCAAATAATAACAATAAGCATGGAAGATTAATCAAGAAAACACAAAAAAAATCCTAAACTATTAGTTTTTGAATTGAAATAAAATAATAAAAAACATCATCTTCATCCAATACAATGAAAGAATTTAGCCTAACATGTAGCTATGTAAATCATACAAAATTAAGGGAAAAGTCATCACTCGAATATTAAAAATAAAGAAAAGAATGTAGTTGATCAATCCTTCGCCTTGAATCTTCAATCCATTCTTACAAATGATGAATAATTTGTTTTTCATTCATTGTTTCATTCTAATATTACAGAGAATATATAGAGGGGATTCAAGACACAAACTCCTCTAATCAAGCTATAGGAAAAAGGTAAACTCTCAATTACATCCTTTCAACATTCTATCCCTCAATTATTGCTAAAACATAATAATCTAAAGTAGGAATGCAGAGATCTGTACATAATAATTCAACACTCTCCATCAAGTTGGTACATGGATGTCCCACAGGCCCAACTTGTCCAAGAATTTTAAAAACACCCGATTTGAGACTGCTTTGGTGAGGATGTCAGCCAATTGATCCTCTTTTCCTTAATGAAAAATATGTCTACGTTGATGTGCTTTGTACGGTCATGTTGAATTGGATTATGTGAAATGTCACATGCTACTTTGTTATCACAAAATAGTCGGATAGGTTCTTCAGATAGATAACCCAAATCTTGCAAGAGGACTCTAAGCCATAATGTTTCACAAAGTACATTTCCCAAACCTTTAAATTCAGCTTCGACACATGAGCGAGCTACCACATTTTATTTCTTGCTTCTCCATGTCACAAGATTATCTCCTACAAAGGTAAAGTAACCAGAAGTAGATCGCCTATCATTCACAGAACCAACCCAATCTGCATCAGTATATCCTTCTATGCTCTGGTGATTAGCATTTTTTTGTGAACAAAATTCCCTTTCCAGGAGAACCTTTTAAATACCTCAAAATGCGCATGACCGCATTCATATGTTGCTAGCTAGGATTATGCATATATTGACTTACCACACTTAATGCAAAAGCAAGATCTGATCTTGTATGAGCTAAGTGCATCAATCTCCCCACAAGTCTCTGGTATCTTCCTTAATCGGTAGGTATTTGATTGGGTTCAACACACAATTTGAGACATTCTTCTATTGGCGTATCAACATATTAACATCCTAACATTCTGGTCTCATGTAAAAGGTCTAAAGCATAATTTCTTTAAGATAGAAAAATCCCATTACTTGATCGAGAAATTTCAATCCCAAGAAAGTATTTCAAAGGACCTAGATCTTTCATTTCAAATTCTCTGGATAGATAATTCTTTAGAGCCTAGTTTAGGTTCATATGTGGGCTTTGGAATACCTCTGGTGTGATGCTGAGGTAACTGTCTTCTGTATTGTTCAGGAACATCTTTAGGAAATGATTGGTGTGATATGTCGATTGGAGATGGAGCCGTATTTTCAAGGAACTCAGTTTCAGTTTCAGCTTGAGTTGGAGATAGATCCACTCCTTCACTTATTTCGTGCCCATCACCTACTTCTTCAATTATTATATGTTCATCACTATTTTGATCCAATTAACCCATTTCTTGAATTTTCTCAATTTGCGAATTATTGCCACTGGAATCCAATATTACATCACTTATATCCAAGTTTCCCATGTCTTGGTATGTTTCATAATTTATGGTCTGAATTTCCTTCAGTACTCCTCCTGAAATTCAGGCTCGGTGAAGTACATTGTATCTTCATGGAAAACAATATCCATCGTGACATATAATCGATGTGTTGGAGGATGATAACACCGATATCCCTTTCGATTACTAGCATACCCAACGAAGACACATCGCAAGGCTTGAGGAGTTAATTTGGTGTGTTGATGCTTGTGGAGATGTACAAATACCACACAACAAAAGATACGAGGGGGTAAATTTGAGATAGTCGGGGTAGTAGTTGCTTTGGTAAGGTTTTGAAAATGTGTTTTGAAATTAATGGTGCTGGAGGGTATTGACTTGAATCTTTGCATTATACCTAGTTTCAACTATTTTATGAAACTTTTTGAAGATCGAGGTCACTTCACTTTTAGAATTTATCAAGCATAGCCACGTCGTCCTTGTGCAATAATCAATAAATGTGACAAATCAACGTGCCCCACCCAAAGTAGGAACTTTAGATGGACCCTAGGCATCTGAATGAATAATCATAAAGGGTAATGGACTTTTATTCAATTTTAATGGGAATGATGCACGATGACTTTTTACAAGTTCAAAAACCTCGCATTGGAAAATAGAAACATCAACTTTTGCAAATAAACTGGGAAATAATTTTTTTAAATACCTAAAAGAAGTATGTCCAAAGCGGCAATGCCTTAACCATATCTCTTTCCTTGATGTTTCTACAGAATCACCCACTGTTAAAGCTTGTCGTATGTTGTCGATATTCTTTGATTCTAAGTTCAAGTAATACAGCTTCCCTTGCCTGATACTACGACCAATCCTCTTCCTGGTTTTGATGTCCTTAAACACAGAAAAGTCAGGCCAGAAAATGACAATACAAGATAAGACAGTGGTTATTTAAAACCTTACCACCAGTATCTGTAGTGATGATCCCTGTCAATTTTTTTTAGTAATTTCACTCATTTTTTTTAAATGGATCAAGAACAAGTCTCTGATACCATCTTACAAATGATGAATAATTTGTTTTTCATTCAGTGTTTCATTCTAATATACAAAGAATATAAAGAGGGAATTCAAGACACAAACCCCTCTAATCAAGCTATAGAAAAAAGGTAAACTCTCAATTACATCCTTTCAGTATTCTATCCCTCAATTACTGCTAAAACATAATAATCTAAAATAGGAATGTAGAGATTTGTACATAATAATTCAACATCTATATGTGTGAATCTTCAAAAATAATGTATGAATCTTGGTCTTCTTGCCCACTTTTTTGTCAATATGTGCTTCTCTTTGATTGTATTTGAATGATAATGGTCAACCCCTAATGTAAGATAATACAGAATAATTATATGCTCCCCAATAAGCCCTAAGAACGTGTCAAAACAAGGTTCAAAAAGAACTCAAAATGTAGTCTTAATTAAAATATACGTCTGACTTCTCGTTGAACAAAATCACCATGTGATCGCATGGTGATAATAATCATAATATGCATGGACATATAGTAAGTGCAATTGTCACTGAACTTCATTCTTTTATTTTATTTTATTTGCATATTGTTCCTTGTTTATTTGCACATCAAGTCCTTCAAGATTCCATCCTCTTAACTTTAGTCCTCATAATTTCACTTTTATTTCAAATAAGTCCTTTTATAATTGTAGCTCAAGTCCTTCAACTTTTGGAAGTTTGCAATTTAGTTTCCATTTTGCTAATTTTGTACGAATCCGGTCTCTTTTCTTCATTTTGTCGCCAAATGCATCCAAAATTGGGTTTTTTTCTAAAACAAATAAAATCAACACATAATTTAACAATATTACATCATAAATCACCTAAAATTGTCTAAATTTAAGGTCTAGACAAGTACAAAAACATATGTATCATTTACAGCCAAGAATTCCAATTTAAACGAGCAGACGAGGGGTAGACAAAATAGCAAGACCAAACCAAACCAAGCGGTTCGGTTCAATTCTACAAAAAAAAAAAAAAAATATTGGTTATGGTTCTTATAACCAAGAACCATTTGATTTGGTTCAGATTCTCATTTTAGTGGGTCTTCATCTTACCAAAAAACTAAAATATGAAATAATAAATGTGAAATAGACATAAAGATTATTTATCATACATTTTACCTCATTTCTATTAGACAAAGATTTCAAATTCTAATTCTAATTCATTTCTCTTCTTATCAATTGTAAACATGCATTTGCACTGCTTTACTCCCACTTCTTGATGCGATCCCGCTCGGAAAACACGAAGAAAACGCGGAATAAAAAACACGACAATAGGAAAGATCAAAATTCAGCAACAAACACAAGAAATAAGAAACAAGAAACAAAATAACCGGAAAAGATAGAATTGAAGATAAGACCTTGACCCAAAAATCACGACTCGAAAATTTGACAATGCGGATTGAAGAACTGAGATTTTCGAAACGCCATAAGGAATGCCAAAGTCCTTGATAAATTTTTGATTGGAACACCAGAAATATTTCACAATATTTGATAAGTTCAGAATTGGTGTTCTTGAAGAACAAGAAAATGAATCCTCCATTTTCTAGAGAGAAAATCTCAATTAATTCAATATCAAAGTTGTCTAATCTCCCAATAATGAAAAACAAAACATAATATAGTCAAAAACACCTAAAACCTAGCCCTAGCGGCAATTAGGGTTCAAAATATGGAAATAAATAATTAAAAAAGGAAAAAAATTAAAATTCGTGAAAATATAGAAAATTGGAGTTACGGCCGTGAAGAACTCATTTACGGCCATAAATGGTCTTCTGTTCTTAATTTACAGCCGTGAGACTCAGAGTTATGACCGTAAGTATGTTTTTGCTGAAATTCTTCATTTTCACCCGAGAGATAGTTACGGCCGTGAGCTTCCTTCCTTACGGCCGTAATTATAGTTCTGGTCACCAAACTTCATCCCTTAGGTTCGGTTCGATCCATTCGTCTTCTCGGCTCGTCTCCAACATGAGACTTGTTCCGTTTTCCACATAGATCGCTGTTGTATCGCCAATAGCTTGACTTCTTGTTGGAGCTCCTAATTTGGATCACATCACTCCCCCTCTCTTGAAAATGATTCGACCTCGAATCTGGAACCCGGCCAATCTTCTTGTAACTTTTGTAATCATTGGCTATTGGAACATGCTTTTGCTCGGTGCACTCCTTGGACCTTCAGAGCTGTTTCTTCTTGCTATTACACCCCGTCCCCACTTTAATTTTGGAATTTGATTTGGGTACCTGCAATACAGATTTAGTAGAACCGGGGAGGGACTTATTAACGTGGTTGATTTCAAGGCATGGAACTTTGTACATCAACCTTTTGTGCAAAAAAAAGTCATTCTTTGGGTAGACTCTCTTTTCTTTTTGCACTCATTCTCTCCTTTTTCTGAGGTCGTGACCTCAACTCTCTTGTTTTCAATTTTCACACCCTCTCCTTTTTCTAAGGTTGTGGCGTCAACACTCTTATCTTTCCCTTCAAACTCTCTTTTTATGTTCAATTTATCTTCTCGAACTTCCTTAGGAGATAAAGGAACAAGTGTTATTTTCTTTCCGCCCTTCACAAATGAATACCGATTTTTAAAACCGTCATGTAACACCTTCCTATCATGTTGCCAAGGCCTCCCCAACGAGATATGGCCAACATGCATAAGCACCACATCATATACTACCTTACCCTTGTAACTCCCAATGGTAAACTTGACCTCAACCTGTCGATTCACCTTAATTTCCCCCGACTCGTTCAACCATTGCAATTTATAAGGGTTAGGATATTTTTTCTTAGGCAATCCTAATTTTTCAACCAACATTGTACTAACTATATTAGTACAAATACCCCCATCAATCATCATTCAACAAACCCTTTTATCCACTAAGCACCTAGTGTGAAACAGATTATCCCTTTGTTCATCAATTTCATCTATTTTAGCTCAAGAACTAAGGACACGCCTGTTGACTAGTGAGCCCTTCACAGCATAAGTCAACCCTTCTTCATCACTACTACTAGCCCCAACATCCACTAACTTAGGTATCCCCTTAAATTCATCATCTGAACTAATTTCACCATTGTCACGCAAAAGCATTACCTTTTTATTTGGACATTGGGATGCAATATTACTTGTACCTAAACACTTAATATTCCTATCTCTAGTAGGTTGAGATTCAGGAATATTTTTACCTTTTGTTGTAGGTTCCTCCTTTCCTTTCGGGACATGATCATCATTGTGTTCCCGTTTTGGTTGTGATGCAGGATAAAACCCCGGTGAGTGTCTTGTTTCTCCCTTTCGCCTTAGTTGTCTTTCCACCTTTATGGCCATATGCACCATGTCTTCCAACTCTACATAGTGCTGCAACTCGACCACATTCGCAATATCCCGATTTAGCCCACTCAAGAACCTAGACAACGTTGCCTCCCAACCTTCGATAAACGTCCCTCTAGTAGTGGCTTGGGAAAAACCTCTTTCTCATTATGGATTTCATATCAACCCATGTATTCACGGGTCTTTCACCATTCCTCCTTCGGTCCTCACCAATTGATCCCACCAATTTATTGTGCAGTCAGTGAACTCCACCACGACAAGCTTATCCTTCTTTTCCTCCGAATAGTTATGACACTCAAACATCAAATCACTCCTCCCACTAAAAGGTGGTATGGTTATTTAAATATTTCCGAGGTTACCATCCACTTCATCTCTATTTTCATGCCTCCTTCTATGGCCTCTTTCACACCTTCTCCCCACACTAGCCATTGAAGAATGCACACTTTCCCATCCACTATCATCCCTCTCTTCATCAAACCCACATCCAACCCTATGATTGTTTCCCCTCCTAGCTCTAGGACCCATATGAGTTTGATCCCTACGCAACCGATTAATAGTTTCTTCCTACCTATCCATTCTGGTCATCAATTTCTCAAAATGTTCATGCAAAGTTTCCATCACACCTACATCATTCCTATCCACCCTATTCATACCTTCAGGTTGCTTGTTGTGGCTCATTGATGAAGTTGTGGCTCCCATATGCCAATGCCCTTGTTGTCACCAACCGATGAACAAAAACTTGTTCGCTAGAAATACACCGCAAGTGCACGTATCGGATACAAGTGATAGTGGACTAAATGAGTCCGGTTTATCAATTCCACAAGGATTGTCTATTTCAATTACACTCTAATTTAATCAATTTAAACAAGAAACACACACAATAAAGTTTTGGTTTTGGAAATGTTTTAGTACTAGAATTAAAATCACAATTGTAAATAAATAAGTAGAAAAATGGTGATAACTTGATGATAAAGGAGTGTTGGGATTCTTGATTCCACTTGACCATTACCTAATTAAACTCTCAACATGCAAATAGAAATACGATTTACTAATCATGTTAGATCTGATTTTCCACGTTTAGTTAATTACCTCTCTCGAGTGAAATCAAAACTAATTAGTGGAATTAACCTACTATATCTCTATGTCGATTAAAAACACACCAATTGCATTAAACTTTTGTGAAAATAACTCAATGGATCATCTAGGGTTTAAGGTATATCTCTATCATTAACAAGAACCTAGAGCAAATATTGTATTGATCTAGAATACAAAACAATTTCTCAATAATTGCACATCCCATGAAATCCAAACATAAATTTGGCCACAATAAATGCAAGTCAACAAATACAATAATAAATGCACAAGATAATAAATAGCTTAAATTCTTAATACAAGCATTAAAATCAACTAAGCTAGGTCAAGCTTCACCAATCATCCCAATACTAAATAACTTAGCCCATAGTAAAATAACAATAAAATTCAAGAATTGAATGCATCATTTCAACTATGAAGTAAAGTAAATAGAGAAATATAAAGATTAAGCAATAACACTTCCCTTCACCAATGATTCTTGCTTCAAAATATCAATATTCTTCCACAATGGTGTAGGTATTTCTCCCCTCAATCAACATTCATCAACTAAACTAACTAATTACAAGAGAAAATTATAAGATAAAAGTGAAGAAAATGAAGAAAAATGAGAGGAAAGTATCTTGGGATGAAAAAGGAACAAGAATGGCTCAAACCCTAGCCAAAAATCACTAAAAAACACCCAAAATTGCGTAAACCCGCGTTTGACAGCATTTGGGCCGAACCGGGATGCGACGGGTTGGCCCAAAATATTTTTCAAATTAATGACTGAGCGATCGCGTGTCACACCTGAAAGCGGTTCTGATCCAATTTTTGCCTTGAGCCGCACGCCGCCTGGTTCGGACCACGCGTTCGCGTGATTCAGCTGGATGAGTGTTTGCTGTCTGGTCCTTCAAAAAATTGCCATCGAGGTCCTCCAACTTTCAATGTCAATCAATTTGGTCCCCACAATTTCCAATTTATTTCAAATAGGTCCTTCTAAAATTGCATTTGAGGTCCTTCAACTTTTGGAAACTTGTAATTTAGTCATCGACCAATTGCACAAGAAGTCCACTGCTTCCCGGAAGTGACAAATTGGACCCCAAACAGCTAATCTTTGCACGATATGACTCTTTTCTCCTCAATTCCTTCAATAAATCCTTCATTTGGCTTCTTTCTTGTGCTTTCTCCATGAAGTTGAATGTTAAACCTATTTAATCACAAAATTTGCACAATTAAGTAGGTATTTGTCCAAATTACTCAAAAAGTACTACCTAAATGTATGAAATATGCATGTAAAATGTAGGGATGGCAAAAAAACCCGAACGACCCGAAACCCGGAGGACCCAAAACGATCCGCCCCGAAAATTACCCTCCCCGTCGGGTTCGCGGGGTGGGTTTTCCACCTCGAACAGCATTTCGGGGCGGGTTCGGGGCGCCCCGACCCGTGACCCGAGAATTTTTTTTTTTGGGAATGATAAAATAAAAATAAATTTAATGAGGTCTAGAAGAATTGAACATTGATGGGATTTAAGGGTATGAGAATACATAACCACTATACCATTATGTTGTTTATTGATTTTTTTTTTCCCTTCAAATATACATATTACGTTTAAAGTTCAAACTTAAAAACTCTAACTAGTTCGAATCCTAAGTTTTTCACCTAAAATTTTATTACCAATTTAAAAATAAAAAAAATTAATTTCGGGTCATTTGGTGGGGTGGGACGTCGCCCCGCCCCGCCCCGCGAACAGTCACGGGGCGGGGCGGGGTTTCGCCATTTCGGGTTCGGGGCTGGTCGGCCCCGACCCACCCCCGAACCGGACCCATTGCCATTCCTAGTAAAATGTACTCAACAAATACCTCCAAACTTGAACTCTTGCTCGTCCCGAACAAGAATATTTACATGAATATACAAAAATAATGACATAATGATCAACAATGCTAGATAACTTGCAATCTTCCATGAGTGTGAAATTGCATAATTAATTCACAATTATGTTCCCAAATAATGCTACAAAAATGAGTTTGGCTTATCCGATGTTCGATCGGTGTGTGTGTGTGTGTGTGTGTGTGTGTGTGTGTGTGTGTGTGTGTGTGTGTGTGTGTGTGTGTGTGTGTGTGTGCATAGCCACTTTCAATCGTCAATAAGATTCGAGAATGTTGATGAGTAAAGAGATTTCAAGTCAAAACTAACCCACCCTTAGTGGTCAATTCTTTCCTTTCCCACTCGTGAAATTCATCCCCCAATAAATATATTTCTTTCCTCTCCCGGGATGCAATTCTAGAGGGTACTCTCAAATCACTCTTTTCTTTTTCCACTCTAGTTTGGGTGTGTTTTACTGACAATCTCGACAACCTAGAAATGCAGTGACTCTCCACTAATGAGTGCTTCGACATTCAAGTTTATACTAAGCAATTCAAACCCACTATTCATCTAAGCCCTTATGCAAGTACAAATGCATGATTTCTAACAACTAACATGATGATTGCTCGTGACTTCCCCACTCCCTTAAGCTTTCTCATTGACCCATGTAGCGAGCTTTAGGTCGGCAGCTCCCCGCTTTTTTAGATCAAAGGGTACCAGGTTTCAAAATACCCTTACGGACTTAATAACTCGAGTAAAAAAGGCTACAAAGTCGGGTAGACTTATTAAGCAAATGCAATGATGATGTTTTTTTTTTCAAGTGTGTGTGTGAATACCCTACTCATTAAGCTTTCTAATTTACCCATGTAGCGAGCTTTAGACCGGTGACTCCCAAGTTTCAAACTTAAGGCACCAAGTTTCAAGATACTCTTACGGGCTTAATTACTCGAGTCAGAAAGGCTTCGAGATAGGGCAATGCAATGCAAAAATTAAAATGGGTTTAGAACTTTAGCATATGGTCATTACTTAGCTTATACTTGGCGAAAGACACTCCACACAAAAATTTATTTCCAACATGCATGGAATCACCACAAGTCTAGACCGTTTCCTTTGTCGGATCGAACACCCACAAACTTGACTTACATTGGGATCAAGAGATTTAGAGTACTAGGAAAAATTGGATAGGTTGATAAAAATTAAAATACAACCTCACAACCTAGTTCTTCTACTCCTTTAACCTCTTCACCCTTCAACAATTCCTAAACTCACCAATAATCAAACATGACTATTGTACTCAGTGTACATAGGATCTTGCATAGATAAGCATTTTATAGAGACTAGCACAAGTAGAAAATTTGGTCATAACTCATGAATTAACAACAATTTTAGACGTTAAAATCTCTTAAGCTGGCAAGGCTATATAGCATGTCAATATTCCAAACAAAATAAGCAATTACAAACATCAAAACACCAAGATCCAGCAAGGCAATCTAAAATGTTCACATAGAAACATGATCCCAACACCCCCAAACTTAAATTAAACATTGTCCTCAATGTTGACAATAGAATAATATAAAGAAAGGAATGGGTGATGGAACTTCCCCGGATTGATGCGTGAATGATGTTCAAAATTGACCTAAGCTTTGATTCTCTTGATAAGCAAATCTCCCCCAAACTTGTTGAGGACAAGGTTGCTTAGGATTTCAAAAATATTGAACCTACAAAAGTTGATGATTAACCAAATTAGAAATAATAAAAATGAAATAAGTAAATATCAACAAGTAAGCAAAAGAGTAGAAATTTGGGTTGCCTCCCAAAAAGAGCTTGGTTAGAGTCGTAAGCTCGACTTTAGGACACAATCACTTTGGATCTGCAAGAGGGATGGATGACTTCTTCTTTTCATAATCACCACCCAAGTATGGCTTCAAGAGTTGCCCATTGACTTTGAAGTTCCCCTTGCTCTCATGATAAAGTTCGACCGCTCCATGTGAGAAGATTTGAGCAATAGTGAAAGGTCCCGACCATCTAGAGCGGAGTTTACCGGGAAACAATCGAAGTCTAGAGTTGTAAAGAAGTACTTGTTGCCCAACTTGGAAGTCTCGCTTCATGATGTTCTTGTCATGCCACCTCTTTGTCTTTTCTTTGTAAATCGGAGCATTCTCATACGAATCAAGGCGAAGTTCATCAAGTTCATTAAGTTGAAGTAGTCTTTTCTCACCGGCCAACTTCATATCAAAATTCAAGAATTTTGTTGCCCAATAGGTTCGGTGCTCGAGCTCAACCGGGAGATGACATGCTTTTCCAAATAGGAGGTGAAATGGAGACATACCAATGGGGGTTTTGAAGGCGGTGCGGTATGCCCATAATGCATCATCCAATATCTTGGACCAATCTTTCCTTGAGGCATTCACCGTCACTTCAAGAATTTTCTTCAACTCTCTATTTGAAATCTCTACCTGCCCACTTGTTTGTGGATGATAAGAAGTGGATATTCGATATTTGACTCCATACTTGGTCAAAAGTGAGTAGAAGAGGCGGTTACAAAAGTGTTTTCCTCCATTACTAATGATAGCTCGAGGGGTGCCATAACAAGTAAAAATGTTTTTCTTTAAAAAGTTCACCACCACTTGAGCATCATTGGTGGGGAGTGCAACCGCTTCTACCCACTTTGACACATAGCCCACCGCAACCAAAATGTATTGATTTGAAAAAGAAGATGGGAAAGGTCCCATGAAATCAATACCCCAAACATCGAATATTTCCACTTCTAAAATAGAATTCAAAGGCATTTCATTTCGATTAGAGATATTACCTAGGCGTTGGCATTGATCACATTTGGACGCAAGTGTATGAGCATCCTTGAAAAAGGTGGGCCAATAAAGTCCCGATTGAAGAACCTTTGATACGGTTTTCACCGCACCAAAATGACCTCCATAAGGTGAAGAGTGACATTGCTCAAGAATATTCTCCATCTCTTCCTCGGGCACACATCTTCGCATGATTTGATCCGAACCCCTTTTGAACAACAATGGGTCATCCCAAAAATAATGCTTGATATCCGAAAAGAACTTTTTCCTTTGTTGATAAGAGCGGTCTGGGGGAGTGATGCCACTTGCAAGGAAATTAACATGGTCTGCATACCATGACACACTAGAAGCTTGTAAAAGATCCACGATTTGGAAAAGTTGCTCATCCGGGAATACCTAACTTATCTCTTAATCAATAACTTCCTCGGTTTGCTCAAGTCTATACAAATGATCGGCTACAAAATTCTCGGTCCCCTTCTTATCACGAATCTCCAAATCAAACTCTTGGAGAAGAAGAACCCATCTAATTAACCTCGGCTTGGCATCTTTCTTTGCCAACAAATACTTGAGGGCCGAGTGCTCGATTTACACAATCACCTTGGAGCCAATAAGATATGACCAAAACTTGTCGAAGGAAAAGACAACCGCTAGCATTTCCTTCTCGGTAGTAGCATAATTCAATTGAACATCGGTCAATGTTCTACTAGCGTACTAGATGACATGCAAGATTTTGTCCTTCCTTTGCCCCAACACCGCCCCCAAGGCATAATCACTTGCATCACACATAAGCTTGAAGGGTAAACTCCAATCCGGAGCCTCAATAATAGGTGCCGTGATGAGTTTCTCTTTAAGAGTGTTAAAAGCTTGGAGACACTCTTTAGAGAAATCAAATGTAGCACTCTTCTCAAGCAATGAACAAAGTTGCTTTGTGATTTTTGAGAAGTCCTTGATGAACCTCCTATAAAATTTCGCATGCCCCAAGAAACTTCTTATGCCCTTCACCGAGGTTGGGGGAGGTAGTTTTTCAATAACTTGAATTTTTGCCTTATCGACCTCAATCTCCTTGCTTGAAATCTGGTGTCCAAGAACTATCCCTTCTTGCACCATGAAATGACATTTTTTCCAATTTAATACTAAATTGGTATTCTCACATCTTTTTAGACCATTTTCAAATTATTCAAACAATCATCAAATGAAGTACCAAAAACCAAGAAGTCATCCATAAATACCTCGATAAATTTCTCCACCATGTCGGAGAAGATGGCTATTATGCACCATTTGAAAAAAGCGGGAGCATTACAAAGACCGAAAGACATCCTCCTATATGCAAAAGTTCCGTAAGGGCATGTGAATGTTGTCTTCTCTTGATCCTCAGGGGCTATAGGAATTTGATTATAGCTCGAATACCCATCTAGGAAGCAATAGTGAGAGTGACCCGCCAATCGCTTAAACATTTGATTGATGAATGGAAGGGGAAAATGATCCTTCCTCGTAGCATTGTTGAGCTTGCGATAGTCAATGCAAACTCTCCACCCTGTCACTGGCCTTGTTGGAATAATCTCATTATTTTCATTCTCCACCACGGTTACACCTCCTTTCTTTGGCACTACGTGCACCGGGCTTACCCATGCACTATCCGAAATTGGATAGATAATACCCGCATCAAGCCATTTCACCACTTCGGCTCTCACTACTTCTTTCATGTTAGGATTCAACTGACGTTGATGCTCCACCGAAGGTTTGAAATCATCTTCCATAAGAACTTTATGCATGCATAATGAAGGGAAAATACCTCGAATATTCGATATGGTCCATCCAATAGCCTCCTTGTGCTCCCTCAATACCCGAAACAATTTCTCTTCCTCCACTTCATTCTAAAAATTAGAAATAATGATCGGAAGGGTAGAAGATTCCCCCAAGTAAGCATACCTCAAATGATAAGGAAGAGACTTTTGTTCGAAAGTAGGTGCTTTCTCGAGCGATGGTAGTGGCGGTGAAGAACCCTTTTTCAACTCCTCAAAGTAGGGGCCTCTCTTGTGTTGATATTTTGGTGACGCCTCCAAGTAGTGAGCCATTTGTTCAACTTCATGATCATCATCCTCAATAGTCAAATAATGGGTAATGCAAGACTCCAATGGATCCTTAGAAATCCCACAGTTGAAAGAGTTTACCACTAGATGATCAATTACATCCACCCGAAAACATGAATTGGACTCCGAGGGATATTTAATGGCTTTCAACACATTGAAAGTGACTTGTTCATCTTGCACTCTCAATATCAATTGCCCCTCTTGCACATCAATAAGCGCTCTCCCGGTTGCTAGAAATGGCCTTCCCAAAATGATTGGAATGTCATGATCTTCCTCCATGTCAAGAATAATAAAATTCGCCAGGAATATGAATTTATCCACCTTCACAAGAACATCCTCAATGATACCCCGAGGATATTTGATGGATCTATCCGCCAATTGTAGAGACACGGTGGTTACTTTAGCTTCTCCCAATTCAAATTTCCTGAAAATGGACAAATACATCAAATTAATGCTAGCACCAAGATCACATAAAGATTTACTAAAATTAACATCACCAATAGTGCACGGAATAGTAAAACTCCCCGGGTCTTTGATTTTTGGATGTAGCTTGTTTTCAATGATTGCACTACATTCCTCAGTTAGTATCACAGTCTCATACTCTTCAAGTCTTCTTTTGTTGGATAGAATATCCTTCATGAACTTGGCATAGCTTGGCATTTGAGCTAAGGCATCGGCAAAAGGAATGTTGATGTGTAGCTTCTTGAACACTTCCAAAAACTTGCCAAATTGACTATCAAGCTTTTGCTTTTGCAACCTTTGAGGAAAGGGAATAGGAGGCACATAAGCTTTGATTAGTGTTGGAGCCTTTGATGTTGAGGATTCCGGCTCACTCTCCTTGGGCACTTCAACAATTTTTTCGGGTACTTGAATAGGCTCATTTTCTTCAATGGAAGCCTTGCTTGATTGAGTTGTTGGTTGTGGAGCCGTGATCTCAGGCAATTGTACCTCACTCCTTGTTGTAATAGCTTGAACATTCTCCCTAGGATTTGTTTCGGTGTTACTAGGCAAAGCTCCTTGTTGCCTTTCCGAGAGAAGCTTTGCTATTTGGCCCACTTGCTTCTCCAAATTTTTCAAAGAGGCATCATTGCGTTCTTGATATTGCAATTGATGATTTGCTAGCTTTGTGATAACTTCTTCCCATCCCTCTTTCTTGTCTTGTGGCTTTGGATTCAACACATTTTGATTGTTGCCATAAGATAGATTTGGATGACTCCTCCAACCGGGATTGTAAGTAGGAGCATATGGATTGAACCTTTTGCGTTGAAAATTTTGAGCATAAGCAACTTGCTCGGCAGATGAAGAACGACTTGCCACCAATGGACACATTGAGCTTTGATGATTAGCCTCACATATCTCACATACATGAGGGACTTGAACCATGTTGACGGGCAGAGAGGTTGAAGAAGATAACCCTTCCACTTTCTTGGCTAAGGAGTCTATTTTTGACAAGACAAGCGCATAATCATCACTCCCACGTGCACCACTAGAACTTCTTGGTGTACCTCTATCCGACCACATTGCACTTTGTTCACTCATGATCCAAACAAGTCATAAGCCTCTCGAATGCTCTTTGTTTTGATGGACCCATTAGAAGATGAATCCACATTAGAACGACGAGGAGAAGTTAAACTGGCATAGAAGTGGTTGACTTGTTGCCCCAATGTAATCCCATGTTTTGGGCACTTCCTAAGCATATATTTGAACCTCTCCCAAGCTTCATGAAAAATCTCCATCTCGAATTGTTGAAATATAGTAATATCAAGCTTGAGTTTAGCAACTCTAGAAGGTGAAAAAGAATTTTATAGTAAACCTCTAGGCAAATTCCACCCAAGTAGTGATGCTCCCCGGAGGCAAAGTGTCAAGCCATTCTCTTGCCTTGTCTTTCAAGGTGTGCACAAATAATCTCATCCCGGAAGTGACAAATTGGACCCCAAACATCCAATCTTTGCACGATAGGACTCTTTTCTCCTCAATTCCTTCAATAAACCCTTCATTTCGCTTCTTTCTTGTGCTTTCTCCATGAAGTTGAATGTTAAACCTATTTAATCACAAAATATGCACAATTAAGTAGGTATTTGTCCAAATTACTCAAAAAGTACTACCATAAATGTATGAAATATGCATGTAAAATGCACTCAACAGAGATGAAGCTCGTCTGCTAGACATTGTTAGTTCCCAAAGAAATAATTAAGAATTTTCTCACAAAATGTATCACTTGTGTATCACTCAAAAATCCCCTTTCAAGAACTCCAAGAACACAATCCAAGATCTCAATTAAGGGTAGGGCAAGATAAGACACGAATAAGAACAAGAAAGATTGAGAATTGAGAAAATTCGGCATATTTGGAAAAAAATATCGAATTTTCGGAATATTTGTATTTTTTCTCTCTCTTTTTTTTTCTTTTACCCGAAAACTCAACCACGAGTGCAGTGAAACAAACGGAATTGAATTTGGATAAGAATTCACTAAAATAAACAAGATTGGATTTTTGTATGGATCAAACTAAGAAAACTATGAAAAACACGAATAACAAGAAACTTAAGAAAATCAAGAGAATATCAAGAACTGAATTTAAATCCAAGCTCTGATATCACCTGATGCGATCCCGCTTGGGAAACGCGACGAAAACGCGGAATAAACGACACGACAATAGGAAATATCTAAATTCAGCAACTAACACAAGAAATAAGATACAAAATAACTGGAAAAGATAGAATTGATGATAGGACCTTGAACCAACAATCACGACGCGAAGATTCGACGATACGGATTGTAGAACTGAGGTTTTCAAAACGCCACAAGGAATGCCAAAGTCCTTGATAAGTTTCTGATTGGAACGCCACAAATATTTCATAATATTTGATAAGTTCGGAATTGGTGTTCTTGAAGAACAAGAAAATGGATCCTCTTTTTTTTAGAGAGAAAATCTCAATTAATTCAATATCAAAGTTGTCTAATCTCTCAATAATGAAAAACAAAACATAATATAGTCAAAACACTTAAAACCTAGCCCTAGCTGCAATTAGGGTTCAAAATATGGAAATAAATAATTAAAAACGGAAAACAATTAAAATTCTCGAAAATCTAGAAAATTGGAGTTACAGACGTGAAGAACTCATTCACGGCTGTAAGTGGTCTTCTGTTCTTGATTTACGGCAGTGAGACTCAAAGTTACGGCCTTAAGTATGTTTTTGTTGAAATTCTTCATTTTCACCCAAGATATAGTTACGGCCATGAGCTTCCTTGTGGCTGTAATTATAGTTCTGGTCACCAAACTTCATCCCTTTGGATCGGTTCGATCCCTTCGTCTTCTCGGCTCGACTCCAACATGAGACTTGTTTTGTTTTCCACGTAGATCGCTGATAGCTTGACTTCTCCTTGGAGCTCCTAATTTGGATCACATCACTTCTACATCACAGCCATCGTCAAGCTCCTTAGTCACCACCGGCAATGTTGATATTTATTTTTCAATTACGTATATATTACTAACTTATCGAATGTGATGATAGATTTTAACTGTGTTATTTGAAAATTAGGTAATGGAACAAGAACCTAAAACCAAACCAAACCAAACCAGAACCAACTGGTTCTGTTTCAGTTTGGTTCTTTATCTTTTAAAAAAAAATGGTTCCATTATTTAAAAAACCATCGATTTATGGTTCGATTATCTTGGAACCAAAACTAAATAGAACCATGTCCACTCCTAATGCACCGAGGTCAAGCAGGATATGAATAATTAGATTGCATCCAATTTGAAGTGTTGTGATGTAACAATCAAGATATACTATGCCACAAGTTCAAAAATTCAAAAACCAACTCATAATATTGATTCTCGTCCTTTCTTTTACATAAAAATTTATAAGTGATGTTGCAAAAATTACTGCTCTTGATATGGCAAGACTAGAAGCTACTAAGTTGTTGGAAATGATGATCTGAATGGTCTTTAATGAACCTAAAAAAAGCAATAAGAGAATTTCTCGTCATCTCTCCGATGTAAGAATTAGTTTACTAAGAAGGAGAGGAATAATATAGAGAGAGAACATGCTTAAGAGTTTTCATAAATATTTGTACCTGAATTGTGAACGAAGGATCCCTATGAAGGAACGTTTTTTTATGGAACTTGGGTTTTTCTTTAGGCAATGAGAGTTCAAATAGGTAATTATCTTGATATATTAGGATGTAAGGCCCAAGACATGGTCTATTAACATCTTTTTAAGATTATGGATGGCTCATGGCAAGACCAAGACTCCCTGGTCGGCCAAAAGACAAGACATGTTTTATGGTTATTGAGGTTGTCAAGGAACATGTCGAGCAAAAAGGTTGGCCTTGTTTTAAGAGATAGGTCAGTCTTATGCACGACCTTATCATCAGATACTTTTATGAAAATCCCTTTTTAGTATATCTCGATGATCACCTTATTTTGCAGTGTGCAAAATATATCGCAAGTGTACGGGTCATGGCAAGCAATAAAGTAGACCTAAAAGTCTGTATTATCTCTTTCACGAGAATTGTATTTAAATATCGGAATGTTTTAGTTCTAGTACTCTATTTGAACAAACGAATGCTTTTTGGTGATTAAGACTAAGATAAGAAAATAAACTATAAAGTAAACACGAATGATAAGATGTTTTTCTAAAGTGATTGTAAAGTGTTGGGATTCACGATTTCAGCATAGCCAATAATATCAATTTCATACCTCAAGTTTTATTCCTACAAATGTGCTTATCGAATTCATGAATGTTTATTGAAATTTCTCTCTCGAGTTTAAATCAATACTACCAAAGTCCACCATATATCTATATAGAGGGTCATAATTATTCCTTAGCTAAATGCGTAAAATCTCCTAGGAACTCACAATTGATAGCATGCAACAACAAATCACATCTCTATCCTTTTGTTGAAATTGACTGATTTATTATCATCGTCTAAGTTGTCAACTCTTCTCTCGAATTATGAAAACAACCCAAAAAATCTATGAATTAATGGCCAATTAATTCAGGCATTAAAAACAATAATAAGATCATCACATGCAACATAAATGCAAAACTTTAAGTTTGAAATTAATAAAATAAAACTAATCTACATTGTTCATCTTTCATTCTTGTCAAGTTGGTCCTCATACTTAAATTGACGAGGCTTCTTTTTGGCTTCAATTGACTTCATGAACTCCCCATTTGTATAATTTAACATCCATTTATCTTCCAAATGACGTTTATTCACTTCAATTCCTTCATTCTTTCGACTTTGAAATAATATGTGAAATATTAACAAATAACAAGTAAATCAATAGCATTTATTCTCAAACGACAACGTAATGCCCTAATTTTAGCATGTAAAAAGTGTATAAAATATACTCATCAATTGATGAACCTCAGAGGTTATCACGATTTTAATTAGCCATGCATATGGTCACTTGTCTAAAATTTTAAATTGTTAGATAGTTAGAGAGTTAGCAACTCAAACTTACAAGTTGTGAATAAGAAATCGTGCTAGTGTTTGATTGCCATCTAAAAAGCTCGTTTGTAACATCTACAAATGAATATGCTAATTCTTTTATCCATATCACAGATTTTCGATCTCAAGTTATGGTGTACTTGAGAGAAGGTTTGGCCCATGAAAAGATTAAGGATCTGTTTGATACACCAATTCTCCATGAAAAATGGAAAATGATTTCTACAGAAGATTAAAATTATCCGTTTAATTGCGTTTTTGTTAGGTGAAGTTTATTTTCCGTCTTGTGTCGATCTCCATGATTTCCCTTGAAAATAAGAAAAAAATATCTTCTTTGGATTTAGTTGAGAATTCATTTTCCACCTTTACCACACTTTTAAATATCAATTCTAATTCCAATCAAACATAACCAAATCCTGGAACTTGTTTTCTATTTATCCAGTTTCCATGCCTACAATCATACAGACCTAAGTTCCTGATAGAGACACATAACTTTCTAAATCAAGTTGCTTCTACTGAAAACTCAAATGGTCAAATTGAAATAAATAAAGTTTAATGACGATAATAAAATAAATCTGTAAATTAGGCAATGCTCTAAAAGGCGTCGCCTAGCGCGATGCGTTTTCGAAACGCCTCACATATCTTGAAAATGAATTGCATTAGAGATATGCATATAAAAATGCGGTCAACTTTGTTCATTGATCGCCTAGTCGCGATTCTATGTTACAATTCACGCCTATGATCGAATAGGCAAGCCTATTCTCGTTTAGTCCTGCATAATCTCATTTATTCTTGAATATTCCTACCTAGATGCCACAAAGATGAAAAATTTAGTTTGTATCCAATTTAATGTAAGATTAATGAACAAGAAGAAGAAGAGGAAGGATAAATTAAAAAATTTATTTGCAAGCGATGTTAGTAATGCACAATTTTGGATTGTTGAGAGTTGTGATGATAATGAAAATTTTAAGGTGCCCCACATGTAAGCCCCCTATTGGGCGTGTATCAGACGGGGCCCATTGAGCCCTGTATGACAGCCAATGTCCACCCGCCAAGTGGCGGGTGGACATAGTTTATGGTACCCTCACTAGTGATGATAATGATGAGGAGGTGATGGTGGTGGAGAATGATATCTTACGGACTATAAGAGGTTTTATAAATGATCAAGATAAAATAAGGTAGCCCGACGAAATTGATTTTATATCACAAGGCATTGAAGATGAGTTAGATGAAGAAGAAAATATTGAGTTAAAATCCGATAAAGAGTTAGACAAAAGTTAGGTTATGTTGGACCTAATGTAAAAGTGTTCTAACATTTATCATGTTAATGCTTTTCTTTTGTTGTTTTGTTAGTTGTTATTAATGCATTTTCTCATAACCTAACACTGGTCAATAATAACTCCATTCTTCTTTCATTCCCTGTCATTGACTCGTGTGTATATGTACATATATTATTATATATTCATATTTTTATTTTTACTAGTAGTAAACACGTGCTTTGCACGTCTTATGTATATAATGAATTTTAAAGTAATGTTTTTAAGACTAATATTGTTTTTCAAAATAGTTGACGTAATTGATATTGTTGGAGGAATATGGTAAATTGACTTCAATTCTTAACATATTAATATTTTTTTGAAATTTTTCGTTCAGTTCTTCGAAATGTATATTAAAAAATTATTTAAAATGTCAACTTAATTAATAAACGTGTGATATATTAATAATATGATATCATAAAATATTAGGAAAATTAATAATTTATTTATAAAATATATATGATAAGTCACGGAAAAATGTGAAAAAACTGTGCATGGATAAATTAAATTAATTTGTGAGCATATTTTTTTATAATTAAAAAAGGTTTTAATATTATGCTCCTGTTGAGAGAAATTAAAATAGGATTTTAATTCAAGTCAAAGTTAACAATTAATTTGAACCACACACTTGTCAAACCCACAACTTTCCAATCACATTTATTATTATTCATCAAAGTTTATTAAAAATCTAATTTTAGTCATCACCGAACAGTGACTATATAAACTTAAACTAAAACTTCAGTTTCAATTTTTTTCTTTTCCAAAAAGTTTTGAAATTATTTATTTTATATTCTTAATTAGAAAATAATTATTTTTTTTTTCTTTTTATATAAATGAATTGATGGTTTTGATAAGAATTAAGTCGGTTTAAAAATAAAAAGTTTCACACTCACCCTACTTTAAAAAAAATCTATTTTATCGGTAACCAAAACATAATTGTTTGAATTAAGAATAGAAAAAAGTTCATTAAACGCATGAACGTGTATTTGACTTGTTCAATGGAGTTATTACAGGAAATGAAATTTGATGGGACAATATTTTAAAAGTAAATTAAAAAGTAACGACTCTAAATTAATATTAATTGAATAATCAATTTCGACTTAGTCAACGTTGATAAATTAGTATTTTTAAATAAGAAATAAAATAAATGTAAAAAACTTTCAATAAATGAACTAAGTGTATTATTGAGAAAAAGAAAAGAATGTGAGGATAAAATGGGAAATCAAAATATTCTCTATACTCGTCCACATTTTTAAGATATATTGTAGATTCTTTAACTGAAAACACTGACAATAATATTTATTAAAATTTGTAATTAATGAGATAATAGTAAATGTGTTTGTTTAATTTATATAAAAAATTATTTGATGTCTTCAAAATACTTTGCCTCTGTTTGATCCCCTTTAAAAATTTAACACATTTTTCTTCTCTTCTTTCTCATACATTTATTAATAAAACTAGTCCAACTCGTGCGATGCACGAGTAGTATTTGTAATTTTATGTATGTAATATTGTTATTTCACATGAATAATAAAAAATATCATTTGTAAAATTATGATTCCTCAGCTGTTATATAATTTCGAAAAAGAATTTGTAGATTTTGCGAGCTCGTTGAGTAGTATATTAAAAACTTGACTTTATATAAAGTATGCATGATTTTGAAACTGGGACTGAAGTTAACTCGTAAAATAAAAAATCGAAAAATAGATTTTCAAAGATTGATAACCACAAACATTTTAAAAAAAGTGATCAATGGTCATTTTTGGATGCGAGTTCGCCTTATTTTGACAGTCGTTATATATTTTGAAAATACAAGTCTTTAGTTTTTATGAACTTTTTGAAGTGGTTCATTAAAAATTTAATTTCGTCTAGAGTGCAAATGTCGATAATGAGATGAAAGTTGACTTATGAAAAAATGAAAAATAAATTGTTAATGGACCATTTTAAATGACTATAACTTTTTCGATAATTGACGATTTTGTAATTCGAAAATAATGTGATAAAGTATGTGAGAAATTTACATTCTTATAAAATGAAACAACAAAATAAGAGGCAGCGACAAATGAAAAATGGGTTTTGAAAATGCAAGTTTGTAGTTTCTATTCGAAGTAGTACATTAAAAACTTAATTTTGTATAGAAAAATGAAATAAAAATTGAATCATATAAAAATGAAAATACATCGTTAAGAGACCATTTAAATGTCTATAACGTTCGCCACGTTTGACAGATTTGTAATTCGAAAATGTTGTGGTAAAGTACTATGTGATAACTCAACATTAACATCAAGATCTTGATATTACTACTTCATTTGAGTACACAAAAGTTGATTAGAGGACAAAAGCAAAAAAAAAAAAAAAAAAAAAAGCACATAATGACAAAATAAGGGTGGCCTCTGTTTGTCAAATTATGATTCATCCGTCGTTATATAATTTTCAAGTCGAATTTGTAAATTTTTGCGAGTTCTTTGAGTATTATATTAAAACCTCAATTTTATCTAGAGAATACATGGTTTTGAAAATAAGATGAAAATTAAAGGAAAATCGAAAAATAAATTTTTAGAACCGACAACCACATCCACATGGATTTAAAAAGTGAGTGTCATTTTTTTATGTGTGATCGCCAATTTTGACAATCGTTATATGTTTTGAAAAGACAAATTTGTAGTTTTTTATGATCTTTTCAAAATATAGTATAATAAAAACTTATCTGTTTGGTAGCAACACATTCTCCAAAATAACTTTCTAACCATACGTTTCCCAAACTACTTTTCAATAATATATTTTATCTCGAAAATGTCACATTTTTTGTTTATAAAAAAATACCAAATATGGTTAGTTTTTTCTAAAGTGCATATGTCTAAAATGAGATGAAAGTTTTTTCGTAAAAACAAATGAAAAATGCATTGTTAATGACAATTTTAAATTACTATAATTTTTGCTACGGTTGACGGTTTTGTAATTCGAAAATAATGTAGTAAAATATTATATGAGAACTTTATATTTATAATAAGATTTTGCAATTATGATTTCATTTGAGCTCATGACAAAGTTGGCCCAAAAAAAGGGTAAATATATTGATGCCACACGTTTTATTAACTACGCCACATTTTAATTGCAATGAATATCCCTATGTTTTCCTTATTTTTTTATTTATCCTGCCAAGTTTTTTTTTTATAATTTTTTTATCATCAACTCTTTATTAATTTCAACATCTTGTCTTTAGAGACGATTTTTATCCAAAAATATTTGTTATGAGGACAAAAAATACTTATTTATCAATCATACTTTTAAATAATCAAAATAAATAACTAATATAAAAGTTAAACAAAATATTTGCACTTCTTTACAATGCAAATCTATAGCGACCCAGAATTTTTACGCAATAAATAATTATTTTAATATTTAGAAAATTGAGTCGCTATTGTTTTGAAATTAATGCCGCGACGGATTCGTCTAGCCAAGTCAAGAAATATCGAATTTGTTCGATTTTAAATTAAAATCCGAATTTCTAAAATTATATTATTTTAATTATTTATTCTCAAATGTATTTTCAGTCCAAAATATATCTGTTTTAAATACGTTTTCTAATCAAAGTTAGTCAAATTTTTAGTTAATTATACCTAAACTAATTCTTACTAAAATAATTCCCCTTTTTCTTTTCTCTCCCACCCATCCATCAAAATATTCTGAGACATAATCATTCACACGCACAAACCAAATTTCTCATACTTTACTCCATTCTTTTCCACTAATCTAAAATTTTTCCTTTTCTTTCCATTACTTATTCATTATCTCCACCATTTCCGCCACTTTCATCCTCAAGACATCATCATCACCAAACCAACTAATTATTCCCCATGTCTCCCACTTTTCTCTCCAATAAATCACCATCACGACAATCACTATAATTATCATCAATCCACAAGCTTTGCCTCAACTCCAAAACCGGCCATTTACCTATGCTGCAACCACCAATGCAGCCACCACAGATGTTGCCTTCCATCCTCACCACCCCAGTGCAGCTCAATCTGCAATCAGTCTCCAACCATCAACAAAAAGGGTAATGTTAAACACCCAATTCACCAAAGCTGTTGATTCACCATCATTTTCAAATCAGCATCATCATCACCGGAAACCACCAATTCACAGCAAATTCACTACCAATTCACTGCTCAATTCAAGAAATCATCTCCATGACTCCCAATCGAACAAACCAAACACTGCCTCAACCAATTTTGATCAAGCAGACACCATCACTGCTGAATCACCCTCACCTCATTGCAATCAACCACAGTATTCATCATTTCATCATCGATCAAACCATCACCGGAAATTAACCCAACCACAGTCACCACCCATCAATCGAACCTCAAATCAAACCAACTGCAGCACCGTCCATATCCATCACCAACACTGCTGTAGCGCAACCACCACCATTTCCCAAACCGTCACACGCCACCCACAACCGCCTACTGCCCAAATCAATCATCCAAAATAAAAACCCAAACCAAGAAATAGATGAAGCCCAGTTACTCACCTTGACTGCCGCCATCTTAACCGGATTTTGGTCGGAAGAACTGCGAACCCTAGCTTCGGTTTCACCCTAAAATCTCCCCCAAATCAGCCCAGAAACTATCCTATTTTGCACCCTCTCCACTCCTCGTAACCAGCGCCGGCGAAATCACCGGCAGAACACCTCGCTCGTGGCCTGGCGTCGCTGCGTCTCCTCCATCGCCGTCGCCATCCACTGTCTCTTCTCTCGATCAGAAATGAAGAGAGAAATGATATTTTTAAAATTAATATTTTGATTTCGAGAATTTGCACTTTGGTCCCTGAAGTTTTAAAGTTATCTCAAATCAGTCCCTATGTTTTAAAAATGTTTTATTTCAGTCCTTTCAGCTTTTAAACTTATCAATTTCAGCCCTTAAGTTTTAAATGAGTTTAATCAGTCCCTCATTTTTAAAATCTATTATTCAGTCCCTGCTGATTTACTTTATTTTGATTTTAAAACCCTACTTTTTAACAGTTTTGCAGATTTCGGAGACGGTGGCGAGCGATGAATGATGGTGGCAATAATCGTTAAACGGTTGAAAGTTTGACGTTAATGATTTTCGTATTTTTCCAAACAATCGAATAATTTAGAGAAGTTCATTTATTTGAGAAATTATGACATTGTCAATTTCTTTACAAAATTAATGGTTCGATTTACTATTTCAAATGGTTTCATAAATGTTTTCAATTTTATCGGCCATTACAGTTTATTTAATGTTGCCAAAAATGAATTTCAATTATTTCTTCCGCAAAATTATTATTCGAAAAATTTAGACAGAAAATGACGTAGTGAATCGGGTATACGGAACTCGGGGCGCTACAAGTTGGTATCAGAGCTAGTCTGCGTTTCTGTAGACTGGTAAAATTTTCAAAAAGAATTTTCAAGAAATATTTTCATTATAAGATTTTTATTGATGAAGATTGCCACTACCATCATTCGTTCCACCAACTCCGAGGTAAAGAAGTTTATGATGTTTAAAGTTATTTCAGTATTTCGAATACTCATTTTATTGATTTATGAGAAAGAATGAAGAGTATTTCGGATACTTATGATTTATGAGAAATAAGAATGTATTTCTTCGAAAATAATGATGTTGTTATGCTTTGTCATAACTTATATGCTTTAATGTATGATTATGAGAAATTTTTTTTAAGAAAGAAAACGAGTGTTGAGCATAATGGGAATAATATGATTTAAGAATGATTTTTAAATAATTTTTGTCCTCGAGTTAGAAATGATGAACCCTAGATGGACTTTGCATAATTGATTTTAGACATGGCACTAAGTATGAGAAGTCAACGGAAAGGATTTGATTATATGTTCAGATTATCTATCGTTTAGATTAAACGAGAAATAGCAAGCCAGTTATGAAGTTGTGATAAGATGTTAAGATTATAACTGATATGATTTTATTGAGACTTTTATGAGAAGCATTATGAAGTTAGAGATTTAAAGATTTGGTTCTTAGTTTTTGGTATTTAAGTAATGGATATTATGTTGAGTAAGTGAATTATTTCCTCTATTTTGAAGAGAAATTTATTATGAAGTTTGGCCTTGTGAATATTTTGGGAATATGATTTATGGCATATATTTATAAGTATGAGTAATCTTTTGAGCCATTAAGGTATGGAAGGAAGTGATATTGTGATATTGAAAAATATAATTTGAAATTGTTATGTTGAGGAATTATGAATTAAATTATGGGATATTTTTGATGATATTGAAGTGTTGGAATCATTTTCAAAATTTTTAGATCGTTGTGATCAAATGTGGAGTTATTTATTATTGTGAGTTATGAAGTATGCTTATGGTTTGGGATAAGTCCAAATTACAAGGGAGGCTCTGTCCAGAATTTTATCGTTTGGAAATAAGAGCATAATATGGTATGCAATCACTAAGAGAATTGAGTTTAGAATTGCAAGTTCATAAGCAAGATTGAGTAAATGATAAGTTATATTTTGACAGACGAGTGAAGACAAGTATAAGGGCATTATTGGGAAGAATCTTAATTATTCTTCGGAATGGATTTATCACTTGTAAGGAATGATCACTTGTATTGGAGAGTATTATAAGGATATGAATTTTGAGGAAAATAGGGATAAGATTTTACAGTGATGACTTATTTTGGAATGGAGTTCAGAAGAGGGACCACGGTAGAATCCAAGATTTTTTTTCCTGAGAAATTGATATATAATATTAGTGATCAGATTGACGTATAAGGTACGTGATAGAGATGACGACTAGACGGTTAAGGGATGTTATGGTTATCCAGGGAAGAATCGTGTGAATATTGAGTTCGATGATCTTATTTTGATGGTTTATTGCATTATGGTGAAATATTATCTACGATTGAGAATTTTCATTTTTAGTCATAAAATATGGATTTATTTAAAGATTTAGTGATGCAGTGTCGATTAATTATTATTGGTTGTACTTTTGAAGTGAGTAAATATTTTGGCTACAATAATGGAAAATCTGAGATGATCAGTTGTGTGATTTTTAATTATGGGATTGTATCTTTGGGTTAAGCAAATTTGATGAGGAATCCTATATGATTTACAGAAGTCTTATTTAATGGTGATAAAATTAATCAGAGTATTGTTCATAAAGTGTGATATGAATTGAAGTTTGGGAGAATAGAAAATTTTAATTTTGAATTTCAGATTTGGGAAATTAGTGAAGTTTCTTAAGTTTGAGAATAACATATCTGATCCTTGTGATGCTGTTTTAAGTTAGTATCTTAGCTCTCAGCTAGAATGAGTATTTGATACCGAGTACTTGATGTATGATTTAAAGTATGGAATAGAAAAAAAAATGAAAAGTGGGAACAAGAGTTAATGCGCTGTTATTTTTCTCGACAAAAGAAAATTTGATGATAAGATTGGAGATATGGAATATTTTATTAGATTTTGGTACTGATATTTTTGATATAATAATCAAGGTATAGTGAGATGATACGGGAATACGTGAAAGAGAAATAAGGACCGTATTGAATCAGAATTCATAAGTATGTATAAGTGAAAGAAATACTTTGCAGGAAATGTGGTGACATTTAAGTAAAGAATCTTAGTTATTTGGAAGATATTTGTTTACTGAATTTTGGGTTACAAATATTGGAAAGATAAGTTGATGATATTATGTTGATATGTTTGGGTATATTACGTAGAGAGAATAATCAGGTAATTCTTTGATTATTTTTTTTGAATATTCGATGATAAGAAGAAAGGAAAAATTATTATGATATGATATGTCAGTAAAGATTTTTTGAAATTTTAGAGATATATACGAATATCTGAGGTCACATGATACGATGATAAGTGACATGTTACATGAATACTACAAGATATGATGAAATTTTTACATTCGATTGGCAATTGTTTTGATTATTTTTTTTGAATATTCGATGATAAGAAGTTTAGAGATGACAAATTATTATGGTTTGATATATCAGTAAAGATTTATGAAAACTTGAAGAGATTTTTTTTATGGAATTACAGAAATTAGTAAAGAGACATGATGTTGTTTGGGATTATGTGAGATAATGATGATGAACGTAAGGTTAGATGAATATAAAGGTACAATAGAAATTGTAAGGAATGATATGATGATGATAATTGAAGGTGATAATGTATTGAGATTATGAAATAAGTTGATCATCTATGAATAAGTTATGTTGTTTTGGGTTCATAAAAATGGAATTCAAAGAATAGTGAACTTTCAGTCACTTACGATTCAGAAGAATTTTTGAGTAGACACATATGTCTATAGAAAAGTCCATGTTCTTGAGAAAACAAAGTGATGCATTTAGTCAAAGTCCAGTGGGTTAAATATGGTTGGGTTAAATATGGTAGCAATGATGCTACATAAGAGAAGAGAAAGAAGAGATTCTGATTAAGTATTCAGAAATCATAAGATCAAGTAAGTTTAATTTCGAGGACGAAATTATTTTAAGGGGGTAAGATTATAGCGACCCAGAATTTTTACGCAATAAATAATTATTTTAATATTTAGAAAATTGAGTCGCTATTGTTTTGAAATTAATGCCGCGACGGATTCGTCTAGCCAAGTCAAGAAATATCGAATTTGTTCGATTTTAAATTAAAATCCGAATTTCTAAAATTATATTGTTTTAATTATTTATTCTCAAATGTATTTTCAGTCCAAAATATATCTGTTTTAAATACGTTTTCTAATCAAAGTTAGTCAAATTTTTAGTTAATTATACCTAAACTAATTCTTACTAAAATAATTCCCCTTTTTCTTTTCTCTCCCACCCATCCATCAAAATATTCTGAGACATAATCATTCACACGCACAAACCAAATTTCTCATACTTTACTCCATTCTTTTCCACTAATCTAAAATTTTTCCTTTTCTTTCCATTACTTATTCATTATCTCCACCATTTCCGCCACTTTCATCCTCAAGACATCATCATCACCAAACCAACTAATTATTCCCCATGTCTCCCACTTTTCTCTCCAATAAATCACCATCACGACAATCACTATAATTATCATCAATCCACAAGCTTTGCCTCAACTCCAAAACCGGCCATTTACCTATGCTGCAACCACCAATGCAGCCACCACAGATGTTGCCTTCCATCCTCACCACCCCAGTGCAGCTCAATCTGCAATCAGTCTCCAACCATCAACAAAAAGGGTAATGTTAAACACCCAATTCACCAAAGCTGTTGATTCACCATCATTTTCAAATCAGCATCATCATCACCGGAAACCACCAATTCACAGCAAATTCACTACCAATTCACTGCTCAATTCAAGAAATCATCTCCATGACTCCCAATCGAACAAACCAAACACTGCCTCAACCAATTTTGATCAAGCAGACACCATCACTGCTGAATCACCCTCACCTCATTGCAATCAACCACAGTATTCATCATTTCATCATCGATCAAACCATCACCGGAAATTAACCCAACCACAGTCACCACCCATCAATCGAACCTCAAATCAAACCAACTGCAGCACCGTCCATATCCATCACCAACACTGCTGTAGCGCAACCACCACCATTTCCCAAACCGTCACACGCCACCCACAACCGCCTACTGCCCAAATCAATCATCCAAAATAAAAACCCAAACCAAGAAATAGATGAAGCCCAGTTACTCACCTTGACTGCCGCCATCTTAACCGGATTTTGGTCGGAAGAACTGCGAACCCTAGCTTCGGTTTCACCCTAAAATCTCCCCCAAATCAGCCCAGAAACTATCCTATTTTGCACCCTCTCCACTCCTCGTAACCAGCGCCGGCGAAATCACCGGCAGAACACCTCGCTCGTGGCCTGGCGTCGCTGCGTCTCCTCCATCGCCGTCGCCATCCTCTGTCTCTTCTCTCGATCAGAAATGAAGAGAGAAATGATATTTTTAAAATTAATATTTTGATTTCGAGAATTTGCACTTTGGTCCCTGAAGTTTTAAAGTTATTTCAAATCAGTCCCTATGTTTTAAAAATGTTTTATTTCAGTCCTTTCAGCTTTTAAACTTATCAATTTCAGCCCTTAAGTTTTAAATGAGTTTAATCAGTCCCTCATTTTTAAAATCTATTATTCAGTCCCTGCTGATTTACTTTATTTTGATTTTAAAACCCAACTTTTGAAAATATTCATTTTAGTCCCTCAACTATCAAAAGTATTCATTTTAATCCCTCAACTTTCAAAAGTATTCATTTTAGTCCCTTAACTTTCAAAACATCAATTTTAGTCTTCAAATTATAATTTATCATTTTGAACTATATATTCGATAGACTAAAGTGACTTATTGGCTAAGATGAAGCGTACGGAGAATTTAAAGAAATTGAAGTCATTCCCGCTCAACTTTGCACTCGTCGGATTTGAGGTAGACTCGCACTTATTAATTGATTTAAATTATGATTTCATATGAATGTCATGTGACTTGTGAAAGTCAATTTTTAAGAAAAGCAAGTATGTTGTTATGAAAGGTAAATATACCTTATGTTGTTATGAAAAGTAAGTATGTTTTTATGAAAAGAAAATATACTTTATGTTTTTACGAAAAGTAAGTATACCCTATGCTTCACGAAAATGTTTTTTTGGATCATTGCTATGAAATCAATCTACCAAGATTGTTTTGGGTCCCATATGATAAGTTATGATATGTTAAGGGGACCGGAGTTTTAGTAGCGCTACACATAAGAATTCTTGCCACGAAGTTCGGTAACATTCTTGTGTCTCCTATGTTTATGAGGATTTGCCACGAAGTTCGGTAAAATTCCTGTGTTTCCATATGTTTATGAGGATTTACCACCTAAGTTCGGTAAAATTCCTGTCTCATATGTTTATGAGGATTTCGATCCTATCTTATGTTATGATGCAATTGATCCCTATGAATTTCAAAAATTATGCTTGGTATACTTACTGTGATTTTACTGTTATTATGATTTTACTGCATAAGAATTCTTGCCACCTAAGTTCGGTAAAGTTCTTGTATGTTTATGAGGATTTAAATCCTATCTTATGTTATGCTTTCAAAAGAAATTATGCTTGGCATAATTAAAATGTTTTTATAAGTATATGGTTTTCAAAGAGATGTTTTCAAAGAGATGTTTTCAAAGAGCTGTTTTCAAAGAGATGTTTTCAAAGAGCTGTTTTCAAAGAGCTATTTTCAAAAGAGCTGTTTTCAAATAGCTGTTTTCAAAGAACTATTTTCAAAGAGATGTTTTCAAAGAGCTGTTTTCAAAGAGCTATTTTCAAAGAGCATATGATTTGCAAAATATGTCCCGTGCTGTAATGCACAATATGAGTTTTATCAAGAGCAGTTTTATAAAGAAGCTCTATCAATGCCCGTTTTATAAAGAGCCGGGATTTATGTGTTTAATCATCTTATAAATTAAATTAATTTGCGATGAGTCTACTGAGTATTTCCCCCATGAAATACTCACCCTACTTTTTAACAGTTTTGCAGATTTCGGAAACGGTGGCGAGCAATGAATGATGGTGGCAATAATCGTTAAACGGTTGAAAGTTTGACGTTAATGATTTCCGTATTTTTCCAAACAATCGAATAATTTAGAGAAGTTCATTTATTTGAGAAATTATGACATTGTCAATTTCTTTACAAAATTAATGGTTCGATTTACTATTTCAAATGGTTTCATAAATGTTTTCAATTTTATCGGCCATTACAGTTTATTTAATGTTGCCAAAAATGAATTTCAATTATTTCTTCCGCAAAATTATTATTCGAAAAATTTAGACAGAAAATGACGTAGTGAATCGGGTATACGGAACTCGGGGCGCTACAAAATCAGTAGAATATTTGAATAGAAATTGTGATTAGAAATGAAATATGTTAATTAATTGAATGTTATGAATAATAATGCGATGAAAAAATTGAGGACATAATAGCAAAGTAAACAAATGTTGAAGATCTTTCTTGCTATTAAATGTGGTGTAAATATAAAAAAAATATTATGTGAATATAATTACCCAAAAAAAAAAAAAAGAGAAAACCACTAAAAGACAAAATAGTCTTGCCATAAATGAATAGTTATATAAAACTCACTCTTATAATATAGTTAAGATTAAGATTACAATAATATTATACATAAACTCTAAAAAGATTTTTTATTTTTTAACCGCACATTTTTCTAAAAAAATACCATTAATTTCAAATACTCTTTTTAGCCACTGTTCGGCAACTAACCTTAAAAAAAATAATTTTTTTTTTGTTGTTTTTAGGTAGATGAATTGTTAAAAATTGGAAAGAGAAAATATGTAGGGTTAGAATTTGATTTGGAGAATTGTGTAATTTAGAAATTGGTTTAAAAATCAAAATCATTATTTTACGGAGGCTTAAACAATATTAAATAGGGGCTTAGAATGTTAAAAAACTCAAAATGCATTACTATTCTTCGTATTAATATGTTCAGGGATTCTTGATGTTAGGTGACCAATAGTGAAATTTCCCCGGATTGCCCACCTCGGCGCATTTTAGCTGCGCAAGTCTTAAAAGTTAAACCCCACGACAGAAAAAGTCAAAAAACAAGCAAACATTGATCGATTAATGCAAAATTATTTGCTAACAAGCCAGTGATCCTAGATCTACCCGTCTCTTTGCAAGCTCAATTGATGGTCAATTTCTTTAAATTTTGCACACATTCAGTAAAATCATTTATGTATAAGTAGGTGTATTTTATTAATCTGTATTTACGAACATTGTTGTTTAAATTGTAGGCGAACACATCGCGATTATATTTAACTTGCATTCGGAATACTCTTGAAGCTGCGATGTGCCTGCAGGTGCATTAATTTAATTTTAAATTGTTTTTGTAGAAAATTAGTCAAAATGTATATGTTTCTGCCAATTTTAATAACTAATTATTTATTTTCATATACTTATTTGAGTTTCTTTGTTTTCTTCATTTGTTGCAGAATTTTCCTTGTCAAGAAGTTGAAAGGCACAACAAACCGGAAGTAGAACTAAAGTATGTGGAGACTGGAGTGTATTTGTTCATCAATGTTATTGTTTGATGTTTTAAAATGAATTTATCAAATTAGTCAGTCAAGTGGAATATGAACAAAGGGGAAAATAGGAAAACACGTAGGAGTGTTGTGTCATGTGCAATAACAATCATCCCTAGCATTTGTTGAAAAAGAAAAACGCGAGAATAAAATTTCAAACTCGTCGAGTAACATCTATAAGTCATTTCCGCATATCATGATTGACTCTTGAGTGCATAACTAATACAGATATGTAAATAGCCTCTTATGCATCAGTTGTAAGGCATTGCTCACAAGGAGTGCCGGTTAGATGAACTTGTAGAGGCTAATCAGTTCCAAAAAGTCCCTCTCATCCAATGACTGCATAGACATTGCCATTTACGACAATATGTAGTATGAACTCATTCATATTCTATCATGTTATTTTTTGAGTGCTTGCCATGTTTTCATTGTAGAGATCCTGCCTCTGTACTCGAGCAATTTAACTTATGTTCTGTTGCTATGAAAAAACTCAAACCCATCTTGTACCAGTGGTACCAGGGTTCAACGTAAGTCTCTCATAATACAGAGGTCTTGGATTCGAATCTTAGAAACGCGATAGAAATACGTGAGGTATAAAGATGTTTTTAGACTCTCCCATAATGGATGATACGTAATTTAACGACTTGAGTGCAGAGGCCGAGTCGTTACACTCACACATTCAGGTGTGAAATGTACGAGCTATGCGTAACGTATGTCGAGTGAAAATCCTTACATAGGTGTGGCAAAAATATCAGCGCACACATACAAAATGGAGGATGCTAAAAAAGTTACAATATTTATTATTTGATATATGGGCTGTAAGTAAAAGTTGGATGTATATTCTTGTGTGGATTATATGATGCTACCTAGATACATAATATATGCATGTTATAAATGGATTGACCAATGTTAATCTTGTCATTCCGTGAAATCAAGGCATTTTTTGGTAGATGGCATCAAATTCGAGCTATTTTCTTGGTTCAGCCATAGGATCAATTAGACATTGGATGATTTTAACATTTTCATTATGATTTTCAGGACCAGTCCTGAACTTCTACTTAATCCTGTAAGAACTCTTCTCATCCCCATATGCTGCATTTTATCTTTCCACACATTATTATTTGTACGAGGATTTATGTTTAAAGTTGAAATAATTAACCTGTAATGGTTCCTTCATATATCTGCAACTTTGGAGCTTTGATGGGATCCAATTAAAAATGATCTTTAATGTTAACACCAACCTTTGCGGCCACTTGCTTAAATCAGTTTAGTTAATTGTTATAACAAAAGAACTATAAAAAGCCACGAAATATGAATTTTATAACAAGCACAAGAAGAGCTTGGAGGGAGAGGGACAAGGAAAGATTTATGAAGTTCTGAGAAATGTTATTTACAAATTTCCTAAACTCGTTATACATGTATCCTCACATATTCTGTACTCTTTACCAAGATGAACAAATAGATGTAAAGGCACCTGAATCAGACAAGATTCTATGATAGAAAACCTTCATATGCTAATTTTCATTATATTACACCTTAGTATGTTAAATATAAAATGACTTGAAATTGGATGCCTCCGTATTTCAGGTTAGTGAGAGTTGGTTATGGCAAGAAAAAAGATCAGATGGAATGTAGCTATTAATGTCATAATTTTGGAGGCTTATTTTCCTTGGACGTGACTATCTATACTTGAATTTTACCCATAGCATGATAATGGAGGAATTAGTGTCTCTATTGCTTGATATGCATTATGACTGCTAACCATCCAATACGTAGTCATTTTTACCGACACTTAAGATCTTTAACCGCTCTTGGTATTCACATTCCACCCGCAAGAGCATCCGTTGTCATGACACCATTTGTATGTAAAAGACACAAGTCTAATGCCTACGAGGAGTTTTAGATTGGACATAATTTTCATAGGATGTACCTAAACTGATTGATGGATTTTAGTTACAACAAGTTTTAGGAAAGAGTATTTTACAAATGCAATGGGCCTTTTTCTGTTAAACAGTTCGAGGCTACTTTGCACACGATTTCCTTTCAAGTAATAGCTTCATATATTTCCAAAAAAAAAAAAAAATTCTTCACACCCACAATGTAATAAAGGAAACTTCCTGTAAACCAAATCCTTTGCTTTTGAATATTGATCATCTCAAGACGAACTTGGCCCAAATCATGCTAATATTGCTGGGAAACATGATTACTTCGGCAATTTGCTAAGGCTTAAGAGTACATTTTTCACAGGACCCAAACACACAGCAAGATTGCCTTTCTCTACAATATATGTTCTGCATTTTTTATGGTAGTGGTTCTTTCCACCCATGCATAGAACTAAGTAATTAAGGTTTTGAAGTTGTGTAAGGTCTTGCTTATGGGCATGCAGATGATCTTTTGACTTTGTGTCTTAAGTCAAACTCATTATTATTCCTCATGGGCTCTACTACCCAAATCCAAAACTTGATGGAACGTGATTCAAATTTTCACTGAACTAGCTTGCATTCAAGATAACCTGATGCATTCTGTCATCATGAGTTTTTGAGTTATGGATGATGATTAGGGTTTCTAAGATTTCCGTATGTTGCTTAGTTTTCATCTTGAAATCCACTATTTTTTAATAATGCATCTCAGAAGATTATTGAGGGATGATTTTGGAGTCGTCAGTAATGCATTACCAAATACCTGTTGAAGACCCTCATAGTCATTTAAGAATTGATGATTCCTCAGTTACGAGTCTACCTCTGTGTTTGTTTCAATCACATCAATTGCCTTTATAAGTAACTGGCGCAAAATGGTTGCTTAGACGTTAATGTTCCTTCATTCATAAAAGTTAAATGAGAAAAAGGGCGGTAGATGACTTGTAGTTTGGCAACTTGTGGTCCAAAATTGAAGAGTAAGAATAAGGCACTCAGGTTGGGTCCTAGTTTATATCTCTTATAAGGATATGTTAGTGGAAAATAATGAAATGAAATGTTAATAGTCTGGTGGCGCCAACACTGAACTTCATCATTTTCCACCTCATCCACCTCAATTTCTAAGTCCTAACTGGAGAGAGATCATTAGGTAGGGGGAGGGGATGGAGGATTAAGAAGCAAGAATGTCTTGTATGCATGTTTACATGTGTGAGAGAGATCCATGCAAGTAGTTGGGGCCTGGGGTTCATGTTCTGAATTTCTGAAATTGCATTTATAACAACCATATTTTATTGTGCGAGAACTCAGAATTTTTATGGTCTATTAGAGCTAAACAACTTCAATGGTCTCTTTTTCCACCCTTATCATCAAATTCACTCCAGAAAAATAATGCTTTGGGCCTTTTGTCTTTGTTTTGAAGTTAAGATAAAGGCAGCTTGTTGGCAGGGTCTGAGTTTTTGTTAGTTTATTTATTTCTCTCCAGTAGTACTTTAACATTTTACATAATTAAAATTTTAGTTTAAACGTAAATGAATTTTTCTAAAATTGAACCTTTGTTTGCCAATATTGTATACTTTTCATTGATGGTATATCTCTGTTAAACACCTAAAATTATTTATTTTGTGAACTGCCATCTCTCAGGTGTTGATCTGCAGAAATGAGGCTGAGAAATGTTTGATAGAAACATCTATAAATTCTCTTCGCATTAGTCTTAAGGTAAATTCCAGTAACTTTGCTATATTAATTGATTTTACTTTCTGTTCTTAAATAGTTCAACAAATTTACCTCTATGATTTTAGAAAATCTCTGCACTTTACTCGTATGATTTCAAAAAGACTTCCCATAATAATCATGCTTGAAACTTCGTGTCCTATACCTGATTTTAACAGTATAAGTATTACATCTTACGGTTTGCTGTCACCTGTTGATGTGTTGAGTCCATCCATAAATTTTGTTACTTCATCAAAAAAGTACACCTGTGCCTTTTACTTAAAGGGATGGGCTAAACTCGCGAAACGAAAATTTTGATTGTGCTAATTACTGACCTAAAACCATCCATTAAGAAAATTGTCAGGTGTGTGGTCACTGATGTTACACAATCGCTCATTCTAGTTGTCCTCGGGCTCATATGAAACTGCCATCACTTTTGTTTAAGTGCTTAAAAATTGTGCTCGTGAATGGAAATAAGGTAAGGTCAGACTGAACCTAAAATCATCAACCGAACAATAATGACACGAATTAGGAGGATAATGAATGGAGATTTTGTGTAGGCCAGAATCACATCAATGCTTTTTGTGACCTCCAGCTGGGTTGATTGTTTTATTGATCTGTTTATCTTTTGGTTCACTATGATAAGTCAAAACCAAATTTGATAATTTTGTTGCGAATGCTCTATTAAGGGTTGGCATCGAATGTTATTCTCACCGAGTTTCAGAAGTGGACTCTTTTATAAGCTATCAAGGTAAAAAGATATTGAGAAGGTAATAAGGAGGATAGTAAAGGTATTTGCTGAGAAGCTGAAAGCACTGGCAACCTGGCGATGCTTTTTACTTGCAACTTTTGATGCAAAATAAATTTACAAGAATGCCCATAGCATCTTTCTTCAGCATTGTAATATAAGAATATTCGGTAAATTTTCTGTTCCATAATTTCACAAGAACCATCAGTTAAAGCTAATTTTGTCCCAGGGTTGGATGTTTTCTTGATGAATGATCTATGAGTTGCATTGATCCCCTCAGTTAGACCGCTAAAGCCTCATGACTGAGTTCAACTTATTACGAAGGAGTTTTTTCAGAGCTCTTGACTTCCTTATGGAGCAATGCAGAGCCCTACAAAATAATACTAAATTGATAAATCTCATGCCCATATGTGTGTATTTTGTTGATGTTATTGGATAGGTAAAGCAGGCAGATGAACTTGAAAACATATTGACAAAGAAGTTCCTTAGATTTTTATCAATGAGAGCAGAAGCATTTCAAGTTTTGAGGAGAAAGCCAGTGCAGGTACATACTTATTATTATTGTTGTTGTTGTTGTTGTTGTTGTTGTTCTTATTATTAATTATTTTCATCATCATCATCATCCTGGCTGATGATTATCTGACTTCATTTCCTACGTCATATGTAAAACATTGAGGTAATAGAATTTGTTACAGAATGTATGGCCTTACTTGCGAAAGAAGAAAGTAGAGTGACGTAAATAGCAGATGTTCTATTGGAGAATCGTCATGGTTTATGATTCAATTTTCATACCGGACTGAACTTTGTATCTAGTGCACATTGTTTATTCTTCCCTATTCTTCAATTTTGACAAATGACTGTTAGCATTATAGGTTGTGTTATATAGCAAAATGAAAATCAGAGATGCCTAGATCAATAAATACGATCTAAATAATGGCTTGCATAAATTGTGTTTTTGATCAATTATCGAAAACAACATTTATGTCGTCATATTATCAAAATGTTTGTTGTTCTAAGATTATGTTTATTATTGCATGGCTATCATCACTATACTTAAACATTCTTCTATGGTGTCCTCGTTGGTTATTTGTAGAAAGCTAGAGTTTAATTTCTTTATTGATATAAATTGAAATACTTTAGCATTCTAGTAGTTTCACCTTGACTATTCCTCAAAAGAAAGAGCTGGTGAACCACACTTATTACATTCCAGTTCTCTCAAACAGAGCAGGATAGTTGCCATTTAGAGCGAGTGTAGCCGTTGTTCTCTTTAAAATAGAATTATGGGCTCTCATCAGTAATAGAAGTGGGAATGAATGGAGCTTCTAGGTGTGTTGACTGAATCTTTTTTTGAACATCTGATCTTATTTATTTATTTATTTTTGGTAAATAGACTGTAGTGTCAATTGGCTTAATGCTAACCATAAAGTTTCACCTATCGTAATCTCAACCACAACACCCTTCTATAAAGATAAAATATTTAGCCCCTTTTCTTTGTTCTTCCTTCATTCTGCTACACAAGGGCTTTGAGCATAGGGATGTTAAAAGGCGGAAAGTTTGTCAATATATGTACATAGTTCAGTGTGTATTCATCTTGTCTGAGTCTCCCCTCCTTTTCTTATTCAGTAATTAGTTCAAATTAAACAGGGAGTCCTTCTAAACTTTATGCTTGAGATTACTTTGCCTACATTTCTTCACTTCTTTGTTTGCATTGTTGCTTCTAGCTCTCAACTTAATGCTAGAAATTATCAAATCCTGGAGTGATTATCTTTGTCTGCATCCTTCAAAATGAGAGCAGGCATGGTGCTTACACTTTGAACAAGTAGCCCTTAGTTGTGCTTCTTTTTAAATGAATTGGTGAAACTAGGAGTTGGATCTTTAGGTGGGAAGGTGCACCCACATCCCCCTAACTTTCGATGTACTGAGAAATTACTTGTGAAGACATTGCATTTTTCCTTGAGAAAATTAGACATGCATGCATCAAAATTCTTCCAGAATATGTGAAGTTCCCCAACTGATGCTCCAACCTGTTTGCCCAACCTCAAATCTTGGATCTCTTTCTGGATCAATCAATCACTTCCAGTTTATGTCCACAAGATATTGGAAATTCATTACAGAATAATCAGTTATATTCATCTCATATACAATATGTACCATATAAAGAATTGTAATATCATAAAGTGTTGATCGGAATATTTGATAACACTGTACTTTTCTAATTTGTTTTATTATAGCGTTAGTCACCATCACTCTTTTACACTTTCCAGTGGTGTAACTTTTTCAGGGTTATGACATCAGTTTTCTTATAACTAATTATCATTGTGAAGATATGCAGAAGCAGAAACTTATAGATTTTATTGTGCAGTTCATGGAGGTAAGATTACTTAAGTCTTGATGCAATTACCTCTCATTTGCAAATATGCTTAGATAGAGGGTTTTTTCAAATGCATATTCGATACAAAATATGAGCAATGAAGAAATTGAAAAGTAAGAAGATTTACATAAAGCCCCACGTTTCCCTTTTGTGTAAAGAAGCTAAATATGAATCATAAGGTATCTTCATTACCTTAAAATTCTGTAGAGAAAACTGGTGTAACTAATTTGTAAATTATGATAATTATCCAACACGAGGGATCAAAACTGTACTGTTTAGTAGATACCATTCCCTTGTTAAGTCGATAAGTTGGCCACTGTTCACCTTTCTTTGTGACAAGTTTTTTCCTCTCTTTTTAAATATCCAAGTTAATTTGTAGATAGTAAGAAAACCGTATTCCAAACATTTACTGGTCCTTTTACCTTAACAGAGCATCACTATTCTATGATCTTTTCTTCTAGTTTTCAGCATGCAATTTTTTTTTTTTTTTAAATAAAGTTGCATCGGTATTTCATTTAATGGGATGACTTGTGTATTTGTAATAGCCCTAAAACCCCCCTCTGATCACCTAATTAAACCAATTATCCGAAAGTGCTTACTGAATTCATCTGAATAATGTGAATAAGTAGTATCCAGGAGGTGTGATCCTCTAATCTTGAAAATCATATCTGGAATTATTTATAGTCTCTTATTTGGCACAGTTGGTTCTCATTTTCCTTTTGTTTGCATAATATTGTTAAAGTAATTGAATTTTGGTCCCTGTAGTGTTACAGCTTATATATATAGTCACTCTAAAACAATCCCTGCCCACTTATGTAGTCCTTACTACCAACTAAACTTGATCAGATTCTGATCCCCGAAAAATATATGCTGCAATGGTTATTAATACTCTCCGTTCTGGCAGGATATTGATAAAGAGATAAGTGAATTAAAATTATCCGTGAACACAAGAGGGAGGCTAGTTGCGACGGAGTTTCTGAAGCAGTTCATCTGAAAACTTGGTATCTTCCCCTGTTTCACAAGTCGAAATTCAGTTATATTCTTGACAATATATTATCAGGAAGATATGTAGCATAACCTGGGAAAGGAAGTTCTTAAGAGTTGAGGAATGGAGCTAATATTTCTGGTCGTGTAAGGAAGATGATATGTAGCATAATCTGGCAAACAGAGTTCCTAAGAGTTGAGGCGTGGTGCTATTATTTCTGGTTGTGCAAGTTGAATACATTTTAATTCATATGTTTTCATTAATACACATTGAACCGAAGCAAGTTTCATACAGCTTGATTAAGGCTGTTTGTTAAATTTTATGTTTAAAAACATTTTTTTTTTCTAGGTAAAATATATGGTTAAAAAGTGGAGAGAAAATATGTGGGGTTAAAACATGGTTTGGGGAATTGAGAAGTCAAAAATCATATTTTTTGTTGTGCCAAGGATCACAAATTCAACCACACCAAGTAGAATAAACAAAACAATAATATCACAATCACAATGTGAATAAAATTCAATCAATCACACAATTAACATGCTCACACACACTTGTATATAAAGATATGAACACCTATTTATTTTACGTGAAAAAACCCTCCAATGTGAAGAGAAAAAATCACGGGATCGTAGTTCACCTCAAACCTTTCACTATAACTTTAAAGTGGGTACACTATGTCTTTTTCCCTAATCAAATAGGGGCTACCAATATAGGATAATACAATAATACCTCAAGAATGCAAAGAAACCATCACAAAAAAGTGGAAAATAAAAGGTAAAAGCAGGAAGAAATTTATCAAAACAGAGTCTGAAGTCTGTCAACAATAACCAGCTGTAGGAACCTTCAAATGACTTTCCAGCCGTCCACAATGTAGGTCTATATAAGAGATGACTCCAAGAAGAAAATAATTTCTGAGCCGCTGTGTTCAAAAATGAGAATGGACAGCTCCCTATCTACTCTCTGCTTTTTTTTGTTTCTCTCTTTTCTAGCTCTCTCACTCACTTCTCTATGTTTTGAGGCTGCCCTACCTTTTTCCAAAACCTAAAGTGTGAAATAACATTTTTCACCCCTCAAACTTTGCAACAAGAGATAAATAAGTCATTTTCATTTATTTAGACTCAAATAGATGAAAATATATGGGTCATCCTCGTAGGAGGGAAACCCAACATTTTTAGGGGAAAAATTGGGGTCTATCCCATTTCGAAAAATAAATCCTGTTTTTACTATAGAGGTAATTATATATGAAATATACTGACAAAATCGCATAATAATTTCATATTTATATATTACCATAATTCCCTCAAATTAGTAAACATAACGGAAAATTAAAGCCAAAAACACTCATTATGCTGCTTTGAATGTCCAGTTGTCCACCTCAAAAGTAGCAAATTAAAAAAAAGAGTGGAAAAATCTAAATTGCACTAATTGGAAGGGCATTAGAACTACAATATCCTTCCTGCAACAGCTACATTGTGTGATCGAGAGACTCGACTACGAGTTGATAAATTCCCTGTTTAATTTCGCGTGTTTCTGTGAATCAACAAAGTTCAGGAAAAAAAATTCCATTAGAAGGTATGATTCATATATGATTTTGAATAATATCAAACACTAATTCGTAATTTATGTAGAAGAAACAATTAGATGAAATCATGTGTCAAAAATTCTTCAGAAATCTGGAGTATTTGTCGTAATTACGTTAGAAAGAAATTTTCTGTTGTTGATAATTGTGATATCATCCAATCAATGGACATCATCGATATATGGAATCATCATTATTTTTTGAATATTTGTGTCATCTAAAACCTGTGGGCATATTGATAAATTAAATCGGATAATCATGTTGATGCAAATGAAGATGTAATACTGGAAGAATTTGATGAAATTTAAAAAAAATAAAAAAAAATTGTAGACATGGATGCAGTTAATGTGTCTGTGTTTATGTAGATCAGCAACTCAGACAACAGAGAGCCCTTCAACAACTCGGAATAATGCAACCACATGCTTGGAAGACACAGAGGGGAGTCTCAGAATGCTCGACTTTTCGAGCACTTCCTTCATCTTTCATTCTGCAAAACTATTTTTGTTTCAAAAGTTTTACTTTTATCATAAAATTCTTACAATTTGATTGAATTTTATTTCTTTCTCCAGCTCCTCAAAAGATTTGGACAAGACCATGCTAGCAGAGTCGGGTAAAACAAAAGTCCATTGCATACAATTGTTTTTCGCGAAAGGATTAACTATCATTCTCTTCATGGTGAATACTCGACGCTAGTATGATTTTTGTTGATTGATCTATTCCTTGGATCGATGCCTCGAACTGGGTCATAAATGCACGAGTTTGACTTTGGAAGCTGATGGTAGTAGAAATGTACAAAAAAAGAGGTTGGTCATGTCGAGATAGTCTCTGATTCTTCAACCGAATCTGCACAAAAAGCTTTAGAAATGGATGCAAAAGCATCAGACAACTTGTATCAAACCGCAACTTCCCCAGAAACTGAGCATAGTAGAAATGAGCAACCATTTGAACCAATTTCTGATCATGTCACTAATGTAGAAATGGTGGGATCAGACACCAATCCCTCGTACCAGAATCCGATAGGACATCGTAAAATCGACCAAATCCCTCTTGTCGTGGATGATCAGAGCCTTTTTCTTAATACAATGATACGGTCAAATTATGGCAACGGAAGATTTATGGAACAAGATGTACTCTCAAATTTTAGAAAATTCTTAAGATGAACTAATGTGTCCGCATGTGTGTTGTATATATGTCAAGTGAGTTTGTAATATTGATTGATATATTATGTTGAATCACGCTTTCTTCGTCACTTATGAATATGTTGCTTCCCTAATTTCTTATTCTATGTCTCTCTGTCACTTGTGAATATTTCATTCTGAGACTTTTTATGTTTCTACTATACTCAACATGAAGATATGACATAATTGCTCCTATTCATTGCATTTTTCCAGTGAATTACTTGAAGCTACAACTTACATAGTTAAAATGGCAGTTCATCAAACATCAATGTTTCTATTGGTTGCATTATTTTAGCCAATTAATTTGAAGCTACAGCCAACATGCTTAAAAGTGGCCCTAATCGAAACAGTACACTTTCGACAACCAATTGTTATGCACTTCTACTACTTTGGAAGATAGAATTATACCAATGAAAATGGAGAGCATCGTGCTTCATTTACATTTAATACTAAGACTTATGAAAAAATATATCATACAGAGCATCATAAAAGGAATTTAAAAAATGTACTAAATTAATGTTATCACGTAATGTTGCGTACCTGGTGATTTCATGTTATCACGTAATGTTACGTACCAAAGAACATCGCGTGGTATGATTACATCATGACTGAGTAATGTATTGCATTGATTCAATCTTTTACAAATGGGTCTTCCAAGATTAATTTTTTGCATATTGACATCATAGCATCAAAGGAAGGAAAAGCCCCCAAAAAATTAAATTCAAGTAACTTTGCACAGCTTTTTTTTTTTTAGATGATTCATAAAGGATAGAAGCATTTACCTGATATTTTTCACTCTGAAACAACTTTTGCTTCTTCAAGCTTGGGTCAAGTATTATCGTTTCTATACGCCTCTGCTATGTTCTTGTTTGACATATCGAACTTGGAAAACCTCTGATGGTGCTGCATAACTGGTTCACTTGATTTTACCGGATCTTAAATTTGAAAAGCGCTACAATGTTTCCATAGCAGATGGTCGAAACTTCAATATTGATCTTTAATCACTTGTTCAACAGCTTAGTAATAGTAATTTTCTACATGACAACAGATCGCTTACAACGTGTATTTATAGTGAAAAACCTCGTATATTGATGTGCGCATAGGAATTTACGGTGATCTCCATATATCCTAATGCACATGGGAACAGAAGGCTCTGGATAAAAAATGTGTATCACTATGGATTGAGATTTTGATGAATAATGAAGATTGTTATGAAAATTGAAATGATTCAAAAATGGATTTCAAAGGTGACAGAATTATTATTATTATTTGAATCAGTCTTCAGGCATCACTATTCCAGTTAGAACAAGAAAACAAAATGAGCAATTTGGGGTGGGGGGTGGGGGGGGACTATACACATATTCCATGGTTATTCAGTTACATTAAACAAAAGAATTCTTCTAAGAATTTTTTATTGATACATATCTATAATCTATATTAATGGGGCAGCTGTGGAAAATGCATCCCTTCGTTCAGAGAGGGTTAGCAGTTTGACCATAATAGACTTTTGCTGCCGTGAAATGCGAAAAAATTCCACCCAAAAGCCGAACCACCAACAATATTCATTATATGACCCTCCTTGGACTTGATGATCTAAAGGCCTGTTCAATGTTTCTGATGTAGAATTCTCCAACAATTTTGCCCTTTTTACGCTCTTTGGGCTTTTGTTCGTCTTCAGTGTTTTTGCCCGACGAATTATTACACTTCTTCAGTTCTTTATACAGATCCATCATATCCTTCATGCCTTTACGAATTTCATCAGCTGCCTTGTAATTTTTGAAAATTGGGGGTCTCCTGGTTACTTCTTGCTTTGTGAGGGTAGGGACAGTGCTAGTTCAAGTTGTTAAGAGAACAAACCATTAAAGGCAGCAAGTTTTATTCCTCCATCTAAGAAGATAACTTTTTTATCAAGTTCATAAGAAACTTCTTCATCCTTCTGCATCCTCAACCCCCTAAAAGGATTGAATGAAAATTAAACAAAAAAGATAAATACAGACCCAGTGGAAGACTAATTCAGATTTAATTAGAGATGCCTCAACATTTAGTAAGAGGTTTTCTATTATTCGCGGGTGATAGAGATGCAGCTACCATACAACATCTAGAAACTCAATCAGATTTCATATTATCTGCTTCAAGTGCATGTGTTGAAATCAAATAGAAAGCACATGGAACTTCATTTAAAACATTATCATATTAAAAGGTGAAAGTCATAAGAAATTTACCAATCACGAAATTAGCCGGCTATATGATATAGATATGTATTTTGAAATTAGTGACAAGTTGGGTATTGTTTCATTCTCTTGAAATGCAAAATAGAGGAAAAGCAAATGAAAGTGCCACTCATTCATATTATGAAATGAAATAAATAAAGAACATACTCCTCACCCTGTCACTCATCACTGGCCGCATAGAGTAACATTAATAGCTAGAGAAGAAAAGAAAAGACACGATTCAACGGTCATGAATGCATCATATAGTTAGCCACCATTTGGTAAATGTCCTTTTTTTGGTTTATAAACCAATTTATAAATCACACAATTTTCCAAACTACTTTTTAACCACACACTTTCTCTCTCCAATTTTCAACCACTTCTTTTTACCTCAAAATCATAAATAAACCAGTTTATAAACCATACAGTGTTACCAAACGGAGGCACATGACTTTTCCTGAAAGACGAGCAGACGGAAATTCATAATTTCTTGTTCCAAACAAAATCTAATTTTCATGCCAAACTAATCATGAGGTGAAATGCGTAAAGAAGTTGCTAAGACACATGACTAGTGCTAGTTTGAGGTTTTCAAGGAGGAGATGCAACCTCGATCAAATCATTTCTCATACAAGAAAACAAATCCAAGAGCAGATGGATAAATTGTTCCAATTAATTGCCCACTGTCTTTTACAATGCAAATTTATATATGACTTTGTCGTCTGGTACTATTGAATAACAAATATTTTTTTTTTTGGTTAAGCCATCAGACCAATTGGCTCCGCCTAATTCAATAGCTGTTTATGTTTAATAATTGTCAACATATAAATAGAGATTGCATAGAAACCCACCAAATTCCCAGACTGAGTTCGATGATTATGGTACATATGATGGTCCTCCAATCTTTGACAAAGAACCCGTGAATGATTATGATGGTCCTCCAATCTTTGACGAGGAACCCGTGATATCATCCACTCGAATATATGGAGAAGAATTTGGTGATTACTGATTCGAAGCCTTTTCTGGACAGCCATCAGGGGCTCGTATCTAGGTGATCCCTTTACATTTGCTACCTGGGAACTGTTGTGATTCTCTAATCAAAAAAGAGAAATTTAAAAGAGGAAAAACAATTTCTATTTCTACTCGAATAGAGTTTTTACAAGAGTTGACACACTCAATTGTAAATACAAAACAACCTCTTTTTCTTGGAGTATCTCTCTTAATGGACTCTCTCTCTCTCTCTCTCTCTCTCTCTCTCTCTCTCTCTCTCTCTCTCTCTCTCTCTCTCTCTCTCTCTCTCCTTGAATAGGAATTAAAAAATGAAGGAAGCATCCTTTTATAACAAGAGAATACATCTATTTATAGGCATAGAAATCTTCCACCATCATTGAGAACTCGCACTTAGTTGTCGGAGTTCAAATTCAAATCGAACTTCTCTTGCAAAAGGATAATGTTTATCCATTCGGAATTCAAATCCGAATTGAACTCTTCCTTTCCATGTTACATGAGTTGGATGGATAAGGTTGTGAAGATAAGGTTTGGATCTTCAAATTTCTTAACCACCAAGTAACCTCCTCAATTTCATGCATGCAAGAGTTGGTGATTTCTAAAACCTTCTATATCAATCTAGTTCCGGCGGTGAGAAATGTAGTTGGACATTATCAATTCTCCCCCTCCAACTGCATCTGAGGCAATTGTTATCTGTCAATTATTTCAGCTATGTCTCTGCATAGCTCTAGCTTCTCCTTCAAAACTACATTTGTCAACATGTCTGCGGGATTCTTCTTCGTGTGGATCTTCACTAGTCTCAACAGTTGATCCATTACTTCTTGTATCCAATGATAACGAATATCAATGTGCTTTGTGTGGAATGATACTTTAAGTTCTTACTCAAGTCCAGAGCACTCTGATTGTCACAATGTACTCTATAATCATTTTGCTGAATTCCTAATTCTTGGAGAAATCTCTTTAGCCACAACATTTCTTTTCCAGCTTCCGATTCTACAATATACTCTACTTCTGTTGTGGATAGAGCAACACACTTTTGTAGTCTTGATTTCCATTACACAGCTCCCCCTGCAAAAGTGTATAGGAATCCTGATGTAGATTTCCTTCCATCAAGATCTCCAGCCATATCTGAATCTGTATAACCTTCCAAGATTGGATCAGCTCCCCCGTAGCACAAACATGTCTTCGATGTACCTTTGAGGTACTTGAGAATCCACTTGACTGCCTCCCAATATTCCTTTCTTGGATTAGAAAGAAAACGACTCACCATACCAACTGCATGAGCAATATCGTGCCTGGTACACACCATTGCATACATTAGGCTTCCTACTGCTGAAGAATAAGGTACTAATGACATTTCCTCTATCGCTTTCTTGGATGAGGGAGGTGAACTTTTGCTCAACTTGAAGTGGTTGGCTAGTTGAATGTTGACAGGTTTCGCGTTGTGCATATTGAATCTCACGAGTACTCGTTCAACATACTTTTCTTGAGATAGCCACAACATATGCTTCTTCCTATTTCGAATTATATGCATTCCAAAAATTTGTTGAGCTGGGCCTAAGTCTTTCATGTCAAAGGCCTTCAAGAGTTCCTTCTTCAGCTTGCTAATTTCTGTTTCATCTTTTCCAACGATCAACATGTTGTCTAATAAAATTACCGTTTGGAAACTTCCCAATATAAACACACTGATCAGAAGCAGTTGTTTTATATACTTGATTCACCATGAACAAGTCAAATTTCTTGCACCATTGCCGTGGTGCTTGCTTCAGGCCATACAAGCTCTTTTTGAGCTTACAAATAAGGTTCTCTTTTCCTAAAACCTCAAAACCTTCTGGTTGCTCCATATAGATTTCTTCATGTAAATCACCATGAAGAAATGCTGTCTTGACATCCATCTGCTCTAGTTCTAAATCCAAACTGGCTACTAATCCAAGAATAACTCGAATTGAGGCCATCTTTACAACTGGTGAAAATATTTCATCAAAGTCAACTCCCTTTTCTGTAGAAATCCTTTGACGACCAACCGAGCTTTATGCTTCACTATTTTTCTGCTGCCATCTTTCTTGAGTTTGAACACCCATTTATTTCGCAGTGCCTTATTTCCTTTTGGAAGCATGACCAACTCATATGTCTGATTTTTGTGTAATGATTTCATCTCATCCTTCATTGCTTTCAGCCATTTATCTTTGACCACATGAGATTGTGCTTCCTGAAAACTCTTTGATTCCCCTTCATCAGTAAGTAGAATGTACTCAGACTGTGAATACCTTGTTGATCGAATTCAACCTCGCTCAAATCTTCATAATTGTGGATTCTCACTTTCAGGATGTACACCATCATCTAAAACTTGTGATGGTCCTGCAACTTCTAGTGGAGAGGGTTGTGGCTCCCCCTGATCAATATCCTCTTCTTCATCCTCATTTTCTAATTCTGGCATTTCCTCATGTACCGCATCATTATCTGTGGCAAATTGTATTGGTACAGGGTCTGGAACAATGTCCTGAGCACTGGAATAAGGGCTAGAAGATACTATGGGTTTTTCAATATTGTCTGGTTTTCATGGAACACCACATCCCTACTTCTGATAACCGTTTTTGCCTTTGGGTCCCATAATCTATATCCGAATTCTTCATCTCCATAGCCTATAAAGATGCATGGAGTAGTCCTTGCATCGAGCTTCTTTCTAAGCTCCTTGGATACATGTACAAAGGCTAAACAACCAAATACTCTCAAGTGAGAATAGGAGGGATTCTTACCAGACCATATTTTCTTCGGAATTTAAAAATCCAATGGTACTGACGGTGATCTATTAATCAGGTAGCAGGCGGCTTGAACAGCTTCTCCCCAGAATGACTTTGGCAGCTTAGCCATTCTGAGCATGCTTCTGACCTTTTCCATAATTGTCTGGTTCATTCTCTCGGCTACTCCATTATGTTGTGGGGTACGTGGGACTGTCTTCTCATGTCAAATGCTATTTCTTTTACAATAGGCATCGAACTCTTTGGATATGTACTCGCCTCCATTATCTGAACGGAGACACTTCAGCTTCTTTCCTGTTTCACGCTCCACCATGGCATGGAACAATTTGAAATAATCCAATACTTGATCCTTTGTCCTCAAGAAATACACCCACACCTTTCGAGAAATATCATCAATGAATGTCAGGAAATACTTGTTACCGCCTAGTGATTCAACCTCCAAGGGACCACAAACATCATAGTGCACCAGACTGAGCCACTCCAATCTTTTCATTGAAGAGGAACTAAAAGAGACTTTGTGTTGCTTACAAAATAAACAATGATTGCAAGGATCTAGCGCAACTTCCTTCGCGGAAGTGATAAGTTCCCTCTTTGTCAAAATAGACAATCCTTTCTCACCCATGTGACCGAGTCTCTGGTGCCACAGATTTTGAAACGCCTCACATTCCATTGTGTTAAGGCTGTCTGCACACATTTTCACATGAGTCTTGTATAAAGTGCCACAAATATGTCCTCGGGCAACAATCATGGAGCCTTTCATCATTTTCCGTGTGCCGTTACTAAAGTGATTTTCGTAGCCCTGTTTGTCAAGGGCTATCCTGGAAAGTAGATTTAGCCGAAGATCCAGCACATGTCGGACATCGTTCAAAGTTATTTTGCATTCGATGTTCGTTTGTACCTGAACATCACCAATTCCTACGATCTCAGAGGAACTGGTATTTCCCATCTTCACTGCACCCCAGTCACCAGCTTTGTATGTTGTGAAGAATTCTTTACGAGGAGTGGCATGGTAAGATGTTGCAGTAACTATCACCCACTCAATGTCTTCGCTTGAAAGGTGAAGGAATGTCTCCTCTTGGATGGTGCAAATAGATACATCACCTGAGATAGTGACTAGCGTCTCTCTATCTTTATTCTTCGGCTGCTAACTGCTTTGGCCTTTCTGGCCCTGTCCTCGTAAAAGTTTCTGCAGTTCTTCTTCATGTGGCCCTCTTGACCACAATAGTAGCACGTGTAAGAAGGTTTTCTTCCATCTATGGATCTGCCTCTACTTTTGTTTCTGTCTCTCCCCCTGTCTTGACTACCTCCTTGTTGTCTCCCCCAATTTTTTGTGATGAAGGCATGTGACTGGTCCGTACCGACATCTTTTCTTCTGGCCTCTTCATTAAAAAGGGCATACTTGACCATAGACATGGTAAGTTTTCCATTAGGGGCCGAGTTGCTAAGAGAAACCACAAGAGTCTCCCATCTATCAGGAAGAGAACTGAGAAGCAAGAGGGCTTGCATTTCATCCACAAGCGGCATCTCTACAGATGACAACTGGTTCACCAGGCTCTGGAATTCACTGGTGTGCTCGGAAACTGAAGTTTCACTTTTCAATTTCAGATTCACCAAACGCCTCATCAATAAGGCTTTGTTTCGAGCTGTCTTGGCTTGGTACCTATCCTCCAGAGTCTTCCAAAGGGTATATGCATCTATCTCCTGTGCAACGTGGTGAAACACACTATGATCAATCCATTGTCTGATTTGACCAATAGTTTTCCTGTTCAACTTCTTCCACTCCGTCTCCTTAACAGGATCGGGGTTTTCACCTTTGGCTTCTAGGGGGTCATACAAATCCTTACTACAGAGGAGATCTTCCATCCGAGGCCCCCATAGTGTATAGTTGGTGGCAATAAGCTTAATCATAGCTCCCGAAGATGATTCTTCCATTGACATCTTGGATTTGTTATGGCTTGATCAAATTGGAGCTGAAATTCCAACCTTAACGCTCGACCTGAGCGCTTTGATACCACTTGTTGTGATTCTCTGATCACGAAAGATGAATTTAAAAGAGGAAAAACAATTTCTATTTCTACTCGAATAGAGTTTTTACAAGAGTTGACACACTCAATTGCAAATACAAAAACAACCTCTCTTTTTCTTGGAGTATCTCTTTCAATGGACACTCTCTCTATCTCTCCTTTTCTTGGAGTCTCTCTCTCTCTCTCTCTCTCTCTCTCTCTCTCTCTCTCTCTCTCTCTCTTGAATAGGAATTAGAAAATGAAGGAAGCATCCTTTTATAACAAGAGAATACATCTATTTATAGGCATAGAAATCTTCCACCGTCATTGACAACTCACACTTAGTTGTCAAAGTTCAAATTCAAATCGAACTTCTCTTGCAAAAGGATAATGTTTATCCATTCGGAATTCAAATCCGAATTGAACTCTTCCTTTCCATGTGACATGAGTTGGATGGATAAGGTTATGAAGATAAGGTTTGAATCTTCAAATTTCATAACCACCAAGAAACCTCCTCATTTTCATGCATGAAAGAGTTGGTGATTTCTAAAACCTTCTGTATCAATCTAGTTCTGGCGGTGAGAATTGCAGATGGACATTATCAGGAACATGTCCTTGCAGAGGACCGTGCAAATTGATGGAAGCATTGAACAGATAGTTTTCGAAACAGTTGGTCAATGAAGTCATCATGAGAATTGCAAGTATCTCCAAAATATATTCCAAGATTCATCATATGTAATTATGAATTCAAGCGAAGGAGATGATCAATTATTATTATTTCAGAAAATTCTATCATTGAGGACAATGGTATTCTTAAGGGGACGGGAATGTTACATGCCAAAGTAGTTTAGTGGGTAGTTTCAATTAGTTTAGTGGGTAGTTTCCATTAGTTTAGTGGTTGTAGTTGTTTATTTGCATTTTCCTACTTTTCAGCGACAATGGTTTTCTTCCAGCAGTGTCGTACTCTTATAAATAGTTATGTAATAGTTTCATTATGATTAGGCAATTAAGAAAATATGAAGTCTTCTTCTCATTCTCATATTGACAGAATCTGACCGTTTCATTTCTTCTCTTTCTCTTCTTCTATCGAAATTCTAAACATATCAGAATCTTGGAAGATAAGATACAACACTTAACCAAGTCTGCTTAAGTAAGTCAAAACTTATATAAATGAAAAATATGCTAATGAACTTGAGCACGGGACGTTATATAATTTATTTCAAATATTATAGGTATAGACACAAGTACGACAAATATAGAGATGTAGCAAATTATATGTAACAAGTATTCGGCAGTAGTATTAACCAATGGTGTAAAAGTTTTTAAAAAAAAAAAAAATCAGTTATTGAACGTTAATTCCAGAAATAGAGTTGATATATTCATTGTGCAATTTTTAAAACACTTAATTAATGGCATGTTTTCCCATAAAGATGATAAAACAATTCAGCGGTTTACAATTTTATTAAAATATTAAAAAAATAATTATATGCCGTAAAAAATAGTGAAACTTTATTTCTTAATTTTATTAACATATATGGAGAAAAAGACTCACTATATATATTTTATTTATATTTTCATTAATAATTTTTTTTAAATAGCATTTAATTGCGTTTAATTAAATGCATCACATTTAAAAATTAAAAATTTTTAATCATGCGAAGGATTTCTTCAGTTGAATTCCACGTTCATGCTCCACAAATCTTGAGGATGATTTTCACTTTCGTGCATCATCAATATTGCTTAATTTGTTACATTTATTTATATATAAGACCGCTTATTTTAATTTTTGCATGTAATTTATTTTATGTATATTATAATATTTTGAGGGTTATTATTTCTATTCACGTTAGTCAAAAATATTTGAGAAATTTGTTTTATTTATTCTATACAAAATATATTTGAAAAATTGCATTATTTAATTTAAATTTGAGCAATTGTTTAAATATATTTTGTCTATAGAAACTTTCGTATATCACACGGATGTGAGTAACTACAAACTGTAAAAATAATGTTTTATTTAAAGAGGTTTTCCAAAATTGATGAGAATTGTTATTTATTTCTATTTTGAGTATTCGTTGATAGTTTGTATCATTAATCAAAGCAAATTATGTGTTCAATTTTTTTCATATTTTGTAATGAAATTTACAGTAAAATCATTTTATATTGTTCTTCTGTACAACACACGTGTGTGACACTAATTAAAGAAATGATAATATCTTGCACGGTACTCAAGACATTTCTTATTTTGGAATTCACGAAAATATGTTGAGTATATAATCATATCAAATAAAAATATATAGTACAAATAAAATTTTATTACAATATAATATCGAATTCGAAATTTAAAAAAACACAACATTAATCAAAATAGGAAAAATACCCACACGTCTTAAAATTTGGCGCTTCATTAATTTTTTTCTATTAAATTTATTTTAAATTTATTTGTATTCATCACCAATTTTCTTTTTAATGTATTTTAAGTTTAATTTTATAAAAACTTCAATACATACACATGCATATTAAAGAAATAATAATGTCTTGCTCGATGCTGAAGACATTTTCTGTTTTTGGAATTAATGAAAATTTATTGATTATACAATCATATCAAATAAAAAATATAGTACAAATAATATTTTATTATAAAATATTATCGAATTCGAAATTTTAAAAAAGATAATACTAATCAATGTAAGAAAAAAAATACACACGTGTCTTAAAATTTGGCGTTTAATTAATTTTTTTGTATTAAATTTCTTTTAATTTATTTGTATTTATCACCAATTTTCTTTTTAATGCATTTTAATTTTTGATTAAGTTTAATTTTTAATATATATATATATATATATAAGTAGAATAGTCGTCACCAAAATACACATATAGTTTCCCGTCAATAAAACTTTCTAGATTTAGAAATTTTTTGCTAAAAAATAGTATATTAAATATTTTAGCAATTATTATTTTACATGTGTCATTAATTGCATTGGAATCTGTGCTATGCTATTAATAACAACAAAATGTTATTTTTTCTATTTTATTAATTATTATTCTTTTAATAATTATTGTAATATTTTGAAATCGAAAAATATGTAATATGTGTATCAAATTAAAGATCACATTGAGAAGATTAATGCAAGCTAATAAGCGAGAGCAAATTGTAAATATATTGTCGGTAAAATCATATCAAAAATTAAAGGTAAAGTTTTATTTTATATTTTTCCTCAATATCTAATTCATTTTAAATTATATCATTTAAGTTCTATAATATTATCTATAATTAGTTAGCTAAATTCATTTTAGTCATAGATGATTAATTTCTGTTCTGATTTTTTCTCATCAAATTAAAATAAATAATAACTATACGAATTTTTAAGGCAAATCCAATTAAGCCGGGTTAATTTTACAAACTTAAGATTTCTCCAATTCATTCATCATTTTCACATTATTTGTATTATTTACAGATTCTGTTCATTTTTCTATTTTTCATTATAAATTTAAATAACTAAAATATGCAAAATATATTACAAATTTTAACAATTAGTTCATATAATTCCTATTAAACAATAGATCGATTATTAATTTTTATTAAAATAATAATGTAACAATGTGAATAAAGAGATTGTCAGTATGAAGAAAGGAGAATCAATTAATGTAACAATATTTATTAAAATTAATTATTATTTTTCTAGAAAAACACTTGAAATTAATAATTAATGCTTAAAATATCAAATTTTACCAAAAAAGTCTATCTTATACCTCTTTTTGGGAAGAATATAATTAAAAACAATATATGAAAAGAAAAGCGCTGATCTTAAAGAGAATATGTAAGTTGAGTTTTGCACATGTATTGTATGAGCCTAATTTTGTATTTCAAATTTTTTTTTTTAAAAAAGAAAATTTCATTTATTGAACGTTAATTCCAGAAATGGAGTTGATATGTTCATGGTACAATTTCTAAAACACTTAATTCATGTCCTGCTTTCCCATAAATATGATAAAACAATTCAACGATTTACAATTTTATTAAAATATTAAAAAAATAATTATATGCCGTAAAAAATAATGAAACTTTATTTCTTAAATTTATTAACATATATAGACAAAAAAGCTCACTAGAGTATATTTTATTTATATTTTCAATTAATAATTTTTTATTGAAATATAATTAAATATGCATTGAATTATGTTCAATTAAATGTATCACATTTAAAAATTAAAATTTTTTAATCATGCGAAAGATCTCTTGAGTTGAATTCAACGTTCGTGCTCCACAAATCTTGAGGTTGATTTTTACTTTCGTACATCGTTAATATTGTTTAATTTGTTACGTTTATTTATATATAGGACCGCATATATTTAATTTGTTACAATCATTTTATTTTATATAAATTATAATATTTTTAGGATTATTATTTCTATTTACGTTCGTCAAAAATATTTGGAGGAAAATTTTTTATTTATTCCATACGAAAAATTGCATTATTTAATTTAAATTTGAGCAATTGCTTAAATATATTGTCTATAGTAACTTTCGTGTATCACACAGGTGTGAGCAACTATAAACTGTATGAACAATGTATTATTTGAAGAGATTTTTCAAAATTGATGAGAATTGCAATTTATTTCTATTTTGACTTTGAGTATTCGTTGATAATCTGTATCATTAATCAAAACAAATTATGTGTTCAATGTTATTTTGTAACGATATTTACAGTAAAATCATTTCATATTGTTCTTTCGTACAACGCACGGGTGTGATACTAGTATGTGTGTGTGTGTGTGTGTGTATTAATTAATTAATGACTCACATTTATTATTAACTTTCATTTAATAGCAACTTTTATTTAATACCAACTTTTATTAATTATATTTAATAATTGTTTTTTTTTCTTTTTTCTTTTTTTTGCAAAAATTTCTTTATTTAGAAAGAATATTGGGCAGGAAAGTGTGTGTGTAAAAGTGGTGATGATTATCCTATTATTATATATAAATAGATTTAAAATAGACATTCTTAAATTTATATAATAATATTTGAATAAAATTATATATTTTACCTTTACTTTTCGTATTTTTAACAATGTTCTAAAATGCGTAATGTGTTGCGATGCGTCGAAGTCGAGAATCAAGAATCACAAGTTTAGGCGTGTCAATGCGAAAAATAGTCGTCATAATGTGTTTCGTACTTTTAATAATATTTTAATTAATTTTAAGACATTAAATAAATTTTTATATGAAAAATAGATTTTATTATATAAAAACTAAATACACAAATAATATAAAATATATAAATAATTTTCTTTAATTTTAGAATTACTAAATCAAAAAAATAGTGATTTATGGTTGATAATTTTATTTATATTATACTATTTGTTTCAAAATGTCAAAATATTTTAATCCTTATAAAATAAGTAAGAAAAATAATATTTAAATAATAGTTTGGAGATAAAAGTCAAACAAATAATGGTAAATAAAAATAATTAAAAAAAGGAAGTAAAGTGATTTAAAAAGAAAACAAGAAAGAAAAAGTCTATCAGTTCCCATCCCACATCGGATGTTGTGGGATGGGACGCCTATTACCCTTATAAATGGGCTGTTTAGTGGTAAGCTGAATTAAGTTTGCAAAGGGCTTGCATATGTTTACATGTAACCCCTGAGTATAGTTTTTTTTTTTTTTAATTTAAATAAAACTGGTTCAATTGATTTCTAATTGACTGGATTGGAAAAGTAATTGTTTATTATTGGTTCTTGATCATTAATCACTAATTTTTTCGATTTATGTTCAGTAATACGAGGCATTTTTCTCAAACATTGCGCTAATGCGCGTTTAAACGACGTTTATTCTCGCATTTTAAAATACTGATTTTTAATAATTATATAGGATATCAACTGGTCTGATCGACATTTCTCATGCAATGAATGTTCCAAGCAATCAGTCCACGACTCCTATCTTAGCTCCTACTCTACCGAACTATGACAAGGTTTATGATGAACCCTCCCACCCTTGACCTCATCAAGAACATCTGAGTGACAAGTGGAGGTTGAAGTGAGACAAGGACAAAATGAGAGACTTTGTCCTATCAAAATAGAGGTTAAAATTTTTTTAGTAGATTTTGATAAAAGTTGATAAAATATGTGATTGAGATCAGTTGTTAATTTTTACTTAGATTAAAATTTTAATTTTAATTTTAATTTATAGCAAATAGGGGCATAATATCTTTGTAGTGGTGATAAAAAAACTCATCTTAGACCGACCTCATATTATCCTGTTTCAAATATATTATTTAAAAAAGTAAAAATAATTTTGAAATATAAATATTCAATTAACTAGGGCGAAAAATGAAAGTTCTAACCTCGAACCATTTCATCTCCAGAAAATTACCGACGAGAAAGATATGGATATGGCTATCTCGACCCCAACACGGCAACACCCCATGTTACCATCCCTCTATTCCCATTTACTTATTACTAAGGGCGTGTTCGACGGCCAATTAATTAGGAGGGAGAAGATTTATTTTGGTTTTCGAGGTAAAATGTGGGTTAAAAATTAAAAATTAAAAAAATATGTGTGATTAAAAACAAGATTTATTTTGGTTTTCGAGGTAAAATGTGGGTTAAAAATTAAAAATTAAAAAAATATGTGTGATTAAAAACTTATTTGAAAAATTTTATAGTTTAAATTTTGATTTAAAACACCCATTTAATGGGCTAGCTAACGGAGTGTTAGTCTCTATTTAGTAAATTTATTTATAAATAAGTTTATAAACAATATATTTTTCTAAATCACTTTATGAGCCCACACATTTTCCAAATTACTTTTCAGCTACATATTTTACCACTAAAACATCACCTTCCAAAAAAAAAAAATCCTCCAAACAAATGCTTGATGTATGTATACGATTTAAATTTAACAATAATAATAATAATAATAATAATAATAATAATAATAATAATAATAATAATCGGGACGGATTTGGGGGGTATTTCATCATCTCATACTATGTTAGGTTTATGACCTTCTAATTGTAATACCAAAAATACAATTAAAAAAAAAGTGCTAACCTCATCCATTTCTAACAATCCGTTTGGTAACTTTTTTTTATATAAATGTATTTATAGACACATTTTTTTAAATCATTTTTTAATCACATATATTTTCCAAAATCACTTTTCAAAAATATATTTTTACTTACAAAGTATAACATTCTTTATTTATTAAAAAAAAAATTACCAAAGAGAGGCTAAGATAAAGAAACAATAGATGGTTAATTTCGACAAATATTTTAAATGAATTAAATTGTAAAAGAAAAATAAGAATAAGAATATAAATATAATTTTATATTTATTTAACATAAGAAAAACGACAAAAATGAAAAAGTTGTACAAATATAAAAGGTTTCTCTAATTTTAAAATTAGAGGGATGTTTATGCAATTGTTATAAACATTTAATTAATAAAAGCCCTGCACCTCGCTACCATTTGTACAAATCTAGTTAAAATATTATATATCATATTCACGTACCAATAAATTTTTATTCAACAAATACTACAAAATAGTAGTAATATTGATTTTCCAAAAACCACTTCCCTCATCAAACTATTTCAACCAAGAACGACATTCAAGCCTTTCACCCCATCCCCACAATGAAGCAATACTCTCATAATATTCCCACAAATTATTCTACCACCTTAAAATCAGGAACGAAGTCAGGATTTCGAGTGAGTGGGGGTCAAAATTTTCAAATGGTGGGAGGCGGAGGCCTCCTCTCGAGGGTTCGGGGGTGAAGCCACCGAAATTTTTTTGAACCAAAATGATTGAAAAGACGAAGCAATAAATCAAAAATTAAACTAAATTAACTAATAAATAACAACTAACCAGTGTAAAGTAGTAATTCATAAAAGAAAAGACCTATAACTGAAAAGTAAATGTAAACTTTCAAGGTGGGTGATACCAGTAATGAGTATTGTATCTACTTCTTGCATAAACATAATGATTGTAGAGAGATAATTAAGATCAAAGGAAATAAATTTAAGTTGCCAATTGTTCTTTTTTTTTTTTTTTTCTGAACTCAATTTTTTTTTTTGTTTCCAGTGGGGGCCTTGGCCCCCACTGGGCCAAGGCTAGCTCTGTGACTGCTTAAAACCTCTATCAAAATTATTTTTCATGCACAGGGCAAGTGAGAAAGACCAACAATGGAAGGACTCAAAGTTTCCCAATCCACGCCTCATACCCTACCCAAGGACAAATCTAGCATGTGGCTAGGGTGTTTGACTGCTCATGTTGGATCCGTAAAAAAAAAAAGTTACCTTATAATTTTGGTATCGAAATTTTTTTTCCTCTTACCTAGTGTGTCCGCTCGTGCTGGATTGATTTTCTGGATTCGTCCCTGCGTCCCGTGCTCAAGTTCATTCGCTATTTTTCATTTATTTAAGTTTTGACTTACTTAAGCAGACTTGGTTAAGTGTTGTATCTTATCTTTCAAGATTCTGATATGTTTAGAATTTTGATAGAAGAATAGAAAGAGAAGAAATGAAACTGACAGATTCTGTCAATATGAGAATGAGAAGAAGACTTGATATTTTCTTAATTGCCTAATCATAATGAAACTATTACATAACTATTTATAAGAGTAGGACACGGCTGGAAGAAAACCATTGTCGCTGAAAAGTAGGAAAATGCAAATAAACAACTACAACCACTAAACTAATGGAAACTACCCATTAAACTAATTGAAACTACCCACTAAACTACTTTGGCACGTAACATTCCCGTCCCCTTAAGAATACCATTGTCCTCAAAGATAGACTTTTTTGAAATAATAATAATTGATCATCTCATTCGCTTCCAATTCATAATTACATATGATGAATCTTGGAATATATTTTGGAGATACTTGCAATTCTCTTGATGACCAACTGTTTCGCAAACTCTCTGTTCAATGCTTCCATCAATTTGCACGGTCCTCTCTAAGGACATGTTCCTGATAATGTCCAGCTGCATTTCTCACTGCCAGAACTAGATTGGTATAGAAGGTTTTAGAAATCACCAACTCTTGCATGCATGAAAATGAGGAGGTTACTTGGTGGTTATGAAATTTGAAGATTCAAACCTTATCTTCACAACCTTATCCATCCAACTCATGTCACATGGAAAGGAAGAGTTCAATTCGGATTTGAATTCCGAATGGATAAACATTATCCTTTTACAAGAGAAGTTCGATTTGAATTTGAACTCCGACAACTAAGTGCGAGTTGTCAATGATGGTGGAAGGTTTCTATGCCTATAAATAGATGTATTCTCTTGTTATAAAAGGATGCTTGCTTCATTTTGTAATTCCTATCCAGGAGAGAGAGAGAGAGAGAGAGAGAGATATATATATATATATATATATATATATATATATATATATATATATATATATATATATATATATATATATATACACGCTAATAAAAGGAGAGATAGAGAGAGTGTCCATTGAGAGAGATACTCCAAGAAAAAGAGAGGTTGTTTTTGTATTTACAATTGAGTTTATCAATTCTTGTAAAAACTCTATTTGAGTAGAAATAGAAATTGTTTTTTCTCTTCTAAATTTCTCTTTCGTGATCAGAGAATCACAACAGTTCCCAGGTAGCAAATGTAAAGGGATCACCTGGATACGAGCCCCCTGATGGTTGTCCAGAAAAAGGCTTCGGATCAGTAATCACCAAATTCTTCTCCATATCTTCGAGTGGATGATATCACGGTTTCCTCGTCAAAGATTGGAGGACCATCATAATCATTCACAGGTTCTTTGTCAAAGATTGGAGGACCATCATATGTACCATAATCATCGAACTCAGTCTGGGAATTTGGTGGGTTTCTATGCAATCTCTATTTATATGTTGACAATTATTAAACATAAACAGCTATTGAATTAGGCGAAACCAATTGGTCTGATGGCTTAACCAAAAAAAAAAAAAAATATTTGTTATTCAATAGTACCAGACGACAAAGTCATATATAAATTTGCATTGTAAAAGACAGTGGACAATTAATTGGAACAATTTATCCATCTTGGATTTGTTTTCTTGTATGAGAAATGATTTGATCGAGGTTGCATCTCCTCCTTGAAAACCTCAAACTAGCACTAGTCATGTGTCTTAGCAACTTCTTTACACATTTCACCTCATGATTAGTTTGGCATGAAAATTAGATTTTGTTTGGAACGAGAAATTATGAATTTTCGTCTGCTCGTCTTTCAGGAAAAGTTATGCAACACATTATTTTACTATATGATGCATTCATGACTGTTGAATCATGTCTTTTCTTTTCTTCTATAGCTATTAAAGTTACTCTATGTGGCCAGTGATGCGTGACGGGGTGAGGAGTATGTTCTTTATTTATTTCATTTCAGAATATGAATGAGTGGCACTTTCATTTGTTTTCCCTCTATTTTGCATTTCAAGAGAATGAAACAATACCCAACTTGTCACTAATTTCAAAATACATATCTATATCATATAGCCAGCTAATTTCATGATTGGTAAATTTCTTATGACTTTCACCTTTTAATATGATAATGTTTTAAATGAAGTTCCATGTGCTTTCTATTTGATTTCAACACATGTACTTGAAGCAGATAAAATGCTATCTGATTGAGTTTCTAGATGTTGTATGGTAGCTGGATCTCTATCACCCGCGAATAATAGAAAACCTCTTACTAAATGTTGAGGCATCTCTAATTAAATCTGAATTATTTGTCTTCCACTGGGTCTGTATTTATCTTTTTTGTTTAATTTTCATTCAATCCTTTTAGGGGGTTGAGGATGCAAAAGGATGAAGAAGTTTCTTATGAACTTGATAAAAAAGTTATCTTCTTAGATGGAAGAATAAAACTTGCTGCCTTTAATGGTTTGTTCTCTTAACAACTTGAACTAGCACTTCCCTACCCTCACAAAGCAAGAAGTAACCTCTCGAACAAAATTTATAGAGGAGACCCCCAATTTTCGAAAATTACAAGGCAGCTGATGAAATTCGTAAAGGCATGAAGATTCCAGTTTCTTCTTAGAACATCGACTAAGCCCCATCTTAATCTTGCCTTGTCTTGAAATTTTCCAAAATTCAACAAGCTATTTGACAGTTGTTTATAGATGTAACTTGATTAATGTCTAATAGATTTGTCCTTCCCTTGTTGAGTGATTATCAAAAGGAACTCTGGAGGTGAATGATGGTTCCTTGAAATAAAGTACTTACTTTTAGCATACATATAGAAACCATGGGATATAGGGGAAATGGTCAGCCCAATTTTCCATTTTATGAAAATGGCCTTTGACCAATAAAATTTCATTTAAAATAATAGTAATAAAAATCAATTTTGTTGTTTCCTAATATAACCTTCAATTTCAAAAAGAAACGTCTCTCTTTTCAAAACCTACCCTACCCTTAACCTGCCTTCGAACGAAAACTCCTCTTCGTCTCCCATTTCTTCTTCGTACATTCCTCACCGCCGTCCAACCGAGCCATTTTTGCCACCGTCCAATCTATTCGATTCGGCGTACTTCATTCATATAAAACCCCCTTCTTCTTCCTCCCACTTCAGCCAGTCCATAAGCCCATCTTCGCTGCCAACCTTTTTCTTCCTCTCGCTTCATATTTCAGACTTCATTCTACCCCTGTTCGCTACCTTCTTCTCCTTTTTTCGACTCATGTAGTCATGCACGCAGGTCGAACCTCCACTGGACGCAGCTTTCTGTCTCCTATTCACTCTGGACCAACCAACAGACGGGTTTCAAGTACCAATTTCCATACCAAAATTTCAAAGCCTTTGTTTTCTTTTAATGTTCCAACTTCCAAAGGATGTTATTATGAATTCCATTTTTTATTTTATTTTTTGATAAACGTATTTGAATTTTCTACGAAATGCGGGATTTAAACTCATGGCTCTGTTTGGAATTGGAAAATGGAACTCGTAGTGTGTCATGTTAAATATATGAAACTGAAATTAAGTCTGTGTCACTAACAAGAACAAGTTTGTTTAGTTAATTTGATTAGTTTTGCTTGACATTTTGTTGTTAAATTCAGTTAAATTGTGGAGTTGATTTGATTTGAGATTTGTGGTTTGAGATTTGTGAGATTTTTACCTTGATTAATTTTTGCCCGTACTTTGAAATAATTTCCTCCCCGTGTTCAACCAAGCCAATCCTTATCTGTTAAGCATACAACATTTTCCAAATTATTGTCTTTGTTGGCAGTAGGTAGTATTCCCTTGCTGAAAGTTGATAAGATTGACCAAGAAATTGATACAAGCAGCCTTACCATAGAGAATTCCACCACATTGTCAAGCACTGTTGCTACTATCTCTTTTAGTGCTTTTGCAGCATTTGAAATTCGAAGCTCATCAAGAATATAGATATCACATTATAGTACTATTAGTAAGCCATATAGCAAGATATGATGCTGAGGAAATTGGAAATGAATCAAACGAACAAACAATGACCTAAATATAAGTTAGTTATTCTTTGACAATATACTAATGGAAGACAAACAATGACCTAATTTGTGTGATTTTTGTTCACTGTTTCTTGGAATATGGTTTTTGCATTCATGGTTCTCTACGATGATGTGTTCTTAATTTTTTTTTGTGAAGAGGTAGGCTAACCGACCCTAGAATCAAAAGGTAGGTTAACCTACCATTACCATCAGGCATGGTAGGTTAACCTACTACTTTGGTCGGTTAACTAACATTTTGCTGTTAGAACTTTCTTTTGAACTCTATATTGTTGTTTAATATTTTTGTGTTTCTTCTTTATTTCCTTGTCCATTTTCATAGCGTAATTAGCACACTCATTTGACTAAAATTGTCTTATATTATGCATGATGGAGTTTCAAGTGGACGTCGATGATCGCTTTACAGGAAAATGTACGAACCTCTGTAACCTAGATGCTATAGATGAGGTTTCTCGCGCACTAGATGCAAATCATCAACAAGCTTTCCGTCGCTCTTGTTTTTGAAAATTCTATCATATGAGAAAAATGCAATTATCTGGCCAACTCATCCATGGTCTAGCATTGAGAATCCTGAAGTTCGTGAATAAGAATGAACTATGGTTTGGAGTTAGGAATAACAAGGCTTCAAGATTTTCATTCGACGAGTTCACTCTGATTACGGGGCTGAACCCCGAGGATGAAGCATTGTACAAAGATCAAATACCGGTGACCAATATACTGGCATAGACATATTTTGATGGTGCTAATAAGATTGTTCTCGCCTAGTTAAAACTTGCCTTTGACAATTGCGAAGAAATGGAAGACAAGTACAAATTGGGTTTGGTGTATAAGTCAATTTTGAGATCTAAACACTACAAGACATCTATTGATATGCTTGTCTTGAATATAGTCGACGATAGGCATTTATTTAATCAATATCCATGGGGATGAAGGTGCTATAATAGCACGACACATGCTTTTTTGAGGAATTGGGGAGAAATTGAAACAAAACTCAAAGAGGGGGGGGGGGGGAAGAGCGTCTATAATTACTCCCTTGAGGGTTTTCCTTACACGTTGCAGGTAAATAGCAAACACTTGTAGTTCTTTATAATGTGCTTTATTTTTAGATGTGTGAATGAATAAATGATCATGTTTGTTTGTAGGTATGGGCTCATGAGGCTTTGTTGGCCATTGGAAAACTGGACGGCTATTGGAGTATTTGAACAAAATGAAATCAGTTCAATTTTAGACCATCTACAGGTGAGTAACTGTTATATGGTTATTTTATTACCTTCACACAATAATGTAAATGGTATGTAAATATTAACTCTGTCAACTTTTTAGCTCAAAGTTCTTGTCAGACTGAGGTTGAGAAGAAGCAACGGTACATGCAATTGTTTGAACCTTTTTCAAGACGAGCAGACTCAGTCCTTGATGCTTATATCCACGAGGATGGAGGTGATGTTATGGCTGATAATGAAGAAGGGGATAACAATGTGGATCCTCTCCAGGGAGATAGAGTCTCTCCTCTTCGACATGATGAAGATCCAGGCAATGGGAGAGATCAAATTTCTTCACCAAGACAGGTATATATAACCTACTAAATAGGTCGGTTAACCTACCGTTAACCGACCACTTTTGTATGTTCACATACCCTCAAATTCAATAGGTAGGTTAACCTACCAAAGAGGTCGGTTAACCTACCATTAATCGACCACTTTGGTAGGTGTTAACGTGCCCTCAAGTTCAAAAGGTAGGTTAACACCTGCCAAATAGGTTGGTTAACCTACTTCTAACCGACCACTTTGGTAGGTGCTAACCTACCCTAAAATTTGTAAGGTAGGTTTACCAAAGAGGTCGGAGGTTAACCTACCCTCAAATTCAAAAGGTAGGTTAACCTACCAAAGAGGTCGGTTAACGATCGGTTAACCTACCGTTAACCGACCACTTTGGTAGGTGTTAACCTACGCTCAAATTCAAAAGGTAGGTTAACCTACCAAAGAGGTCAATTAACCTACAGGTTAACCGACCACTTTGGCAGGTGTTAACCTACCCTCAAATTCAAAAGGTAGGTTAACCTACCAAAGAGGTCGGTTAACCTACTACTAACTGACCACTTTGGTAGGTGTTAACCTACCTAGACTTTGCTGTTTAATCTTTTTGTGATTTTCTTTTATTTCCTTGTCCATTTTCTTATTGAATTAATGCTTACTTTTTATCTGATTTGCTTAAGTTCCATCTTCAACACCTGATGCTGCACATGAAAATCCACAAGCTAGTCAGCGGGCTCCTCATGTACATCAGCCTTCTCAATATTTGGACTTCATATTGGAGGGCTTGAGGATGCACATAGACCAGATTGTTGTGCCTAGATTGTTCAATTATATGGATCAAATGGAGGAGCGACTGCGGTCAGATATACTATTAGTAAACAACAAAGTTGATAGCATGATGGAGTCGATGCAGCGCTACAATCAAACTAATGGAAATTATCAGTACTGGGAGGATGGTCCCAATGATGGATGGGGTGGAGGTGGCGGATGTGAGGGAGAGGGAGGTGAGGGATACGAAGGAGGCTGGGTTAGAGGAGACGGAGGTGAGGAGACGGAGGAGGCAACTCCTAGGGATACAGAGGAGGGGGAGGTGAGGGATACGGAGGAGGATGAGGTGAGGGAGACAGAGGAGGTGGAGATTAGGGAGACAGAGGTGGCAGCTCCTGGGGATACAGAGGAGGCGGAGGTGAGGGAGATGGAGGAGGTAGAGGTGAGGGAGACGGAGGAGGCGGAGATTAGGGAGACAGAGGTGGCGGAGATTATGGAGACGGAGGAGGTAGAGGTGAGGGGTACGGAGGAGGCGGGTGTGAGGGAGACGGAGGAGGCGGAGATAAAGGAGACAGAGGTGGAAACGCCTAGGGATACTGAGGAGGCAGAGGTGAGGGAGACAGAGTTGGAATCTCCTATGAATGATCTGCCTACGAGACAGACTGACAAAACGTATTCACGTAATAAGAGAAGTCTGGCCAGTCAGATACTCGAAGTAGATGTGCGACCGATGGAAAAGCGACTTCCAAAATGATCAAAGTACTTATCTTCTCCATTCACAGCCGAGGGAAAGAAGAGAAAATTTGAGGATGGCTCTACATTTCTTCCCTTTCAGAAGATTGATCCAGTGAAGGAGAAGGCATTTGATACTTGGTATTCACATTTACAGGACGGGTAAATATCCTATCTATATTTTTATCAATTCAATTCTTTATAATTTATATTCTTTAGTTCATGTTGTCCTTTTTAGTGTCACGTACGAGTTAGACTGGGTCAAAATAAATGACACGAAAAAGTGGTTTAAGGATGTTATGGATTCAGGTGCCTGGCTCGACTCCTATGTAAGTAAAACTTAAGGATTTGATCACGTGTTATATGTTTTTTTCTGAACTATTTGATAATAGGTTTTTTTGCCTTCAGCATGTTGATTTGGAAATGTATTTGTTGCGGCTTCGGGCAAAGAACTACCCAAAGACATTCAACAGACCCGTTGCTATATTGGACAATACATTTCTAACTCTTTTATAGTTTCCTTTGACGGAGGTGATCCAATGCGTAGAGAGTTTCATAGATGGTCATTCTCCAAAGTTGGGTAAGAGATGGCGAGATTGTACACATATGTATATACCTGTCGTAGAAAATAGTCATAGGTTTGCAGTTGAGGTTAGTTTCGGCGAAGAAACTATATATGTGTATGACCCGGATAAAAGTTGCCTTATTGAAGGGCAATTGAAAAATATATTGAACCAACTGACTACACTTCTGCCGAGCCTTTTAAAGAAAGTAGGCATATCTACTGTGGATGGTGATTTTACAATTGAAAGGGTCAAGAATACTGCAAAGCAAAGTACACAGTAAGTTTTTTGAGTATGATAAATATTGTGTCCATATTGTTCTTCTATTTTTCTATAAAAATATACTCATTCTTTATTATCTCATTAATTGTAGAGGAGATTGTGGTATTTTTACCATTAAATTTATTGAATTTTTAAGTGCTGGAGAGGAAGCTGATAAAGTCTGTAACCTGTATATGCTCCAATGGAGAAAGAAATTGGCGATTGACTTACACGGACTTGATTATAATCCTTAAATTTCTATAACTGAATATTTTTTGTATTCTTGTAAATTACAATATCTTTAAATGACTTTTTTTTTTTTGTAAATGACTATAATTTTTGAATATATTGTTTGAGATTTTCACGACCTGTGTATATATATTTGTTCTGGATACTGGTAGGTTTTTCAACAGGTTAACCTACTCATAAAAACTAAGGTCGGTTAAATGGTAGGTTAACCGACCTTTAACCTACCTATTAGTAGGTTAACCTACTACAGATCAGGTAGGTTAAAAGGTAGGTTAACCGACCAAGTCGATATTTGAGGGTTTAAACGACTGAATATCCTAAACCCTAAACCCTAAAAAATCGACTAGGTAGGTTAACCTACCCCTTAACCGACCACTTTGGTTAAGAGGTAGGTTAACCTACCTCTTAACCGACTTGATAAGTTAATAGCTATGGTTAACCTACTTAGTCGGTTATCAACTTTTGTGGATCGATTTTAAGTTTGACATGAACAATCGATTTCAGTAATCGAGGTCAAAGTTTAGCAACTTTCTTGCATCTATTAAAATGTTCGATCAATTATTAAGTTCATTAAGTGTGACATGAACAATCGATTTTACTAATCAAGGTCCTACGGTGGCATCTTTATCAAATCTATTAAAATGTTTGATCAATTATTAAGTTCATTAAGTGTGACGTGAACAATCAATTTTCCCAATCTGAATCAACATTAGCAACTTTCTCAAATCTATTAAAATGTTTGATCAATTATTAAGTTCATTAAGTGTGAAAATGGACAAACGATTTTACCAATCGAGGTCCTACGTTGGCATCTTTATCAAATCTATTAAAATGTTTGATCAATTATTAAGTTCATTAAGTGTGACATGAACAATCGATTTTACTAATCGGGATCAAGTTTAGCAACTTTCTCGAATCAATCAAAATGTTCGCTCAATTAGATCAAGTGTGACGTGTTGAATTTATCGAATCTTTCTTTTTGGTAAATGACTAAAAAAATTGAATTTATTGTTTGGGATTTTCATGACAAGTCCACTTGTATAGGTCTAATTTGATTGTATATACTGGTAGGTTTTTCAGCAGGTTAACCTACCTACTAACCGACGTGGTCTGTTACAAGGTAGGTTAACCTACCCCTTAACCGACCACTTTGGTTAATAGGTTGGTTAACCTAACTCTTAACCGACCTGGTTAGTCAATGTCTATGGTTAACCTACCTAGTCAAAACGTTTCAAATCGCAGCCTAGTCGGTTAACCGACCTAGTAGGTTAGAGGTCGGTTAACCAACCTCTGGACCGACCAAATCTGTTCGAAGGTAGGTTAACCTACTACAGAACTGAATAGCATGCATTTACGCCATTTGATCAGTATGGTAACCTTATAAATATGAACAATATTAGCAAATAATACTACCACAATTACTAGTCTATTGTTTTATTAGATAGTGGTACTCGATCATTACATCGTAGTTGGTTGTGCCCAGATGCACCACACCTACCACAATTACGTGACGTAGAAAACTCTCCGGTCGATGGTATCCTGCTTTTGCGCTAACGTCCATTTTGTCTTGGTTTGATCAACGGTGGCAAGATATTCAACGTCCACCTAAGGTGTTCTGGAACTTCCCAATCAATTTCATTTGGTAGAGGCATTATAGTATCAGCGTATGCTGCTTTCCAAACGGTAGTAGTATAATATGGAGAGCACAAATCATATGCAGAATTCCCTGCCTGTCTTGAAGCAGCGATAGGGTGCTCACGTGGAAACTTATCCAACTGAAACTACCCACATGTGCAAGTTCTATCGATTAAGTTAACAACAAAATGCATGATTTCGTTACCCACATCAAACATATATTCATCCATAGGATCCGCTATGAACTTCTTGGACAACTCAAGTTTCTTCCGGATTTTTTCCTCCATTGCAGGGGTTAGTATACTTGAAAAGTTTTCTGCATTGATGCACCTCTTATAAAACCATTTTTGCAATTTGCACCTAATATACTCAACCAAAGCAAGTACTGGACACTCTCGAGCATTTCTGAATACCGAGTTCGGGGACTCTGCATTATTTGACATCATGATGTTGTAAGGATCCCTGTATAGTGTGACCTAGTTCAATGTTTATAGTCATCCTGATGTGATCCAGACCACGGATACAAGCCCGCACAAATATCTGTTGAAGATCAAAGGAGGACCGATGACTCGATTGGAAACAAAGAGGGTCAATGAAGCAATGGACAAGTTAGTTCAAGAAACAATGACCAAAACAATGTTCGTGTCATCAAAAGAAGCAAGTTCCATGTTGGGACCGAGCCAAAACGATGAGTGGATCAACATCATTCAAGCCGTCGAAGAAAATTGCAAAGTTTCAAAATTCACGGCCGTAACCCGTAATTCTTACGGCCGTGAAGAGCTCACTGCTGAAAATTGAGAATTTGAAGAAATTGGACTTACGGCCGTAAGAAGCTTTTATCACGGCCGTAACGAAGCCACGGGTGAAAGAACGAGATTTTCAGAAATAAGAATTACGGCAGTAAATAATTATGTCACGGCCGTAACTATTAAACAGAAACCAAGTTACGGCCGTAAAGGGAAGGGTCACGGCCGTAAAAACATATACGCGTAATTTTAGGTTAATATTTATTTCCTTATTCTTAGGTATTTGTTTCCTAGTTTAATTAAAACTCTTAACCTAGATTTTGACCTTATTTATAGGGATGTAATTTCATCATTATTTAGAGGAGACAACTTTGATATTATTACTGAGAGGCAATTTGCTTTCAAACCTTATTCTTTATTGAATAAAATCCGAACTTGCGAGTTAATCTTGTTTGTTCAAATCTTGGGTGAGATTTATTTTCATTGTAATCAAGAGGTCAGCATATCTATTGATTGTGTTGGTTGCTTGGTTCAATTAATTTGAATCGATCTCGAAATCGTGATTCTTTGGCGTTCTTGGGTCGATTCTAATAATTTGTGGGTTGCATAGCTACAATTGCTACGTGGTTTGCATCACATCTTCTTTTAAATAACCCAAAGGTCGAGGTTCCTGCTAAGAATCTCATCCATATGTTTATTAAATTCTTCAACAGTATATGCATATGCCGCTTTCTTAAACAATGACACCATCCCGGAGATGCGATACTTGGCCTTTATGTTGCCTTGTATATGGTATATGCAATGAGCGTGATGCGCATTAGGAAAAACATCTCTTACACCCTTGAGTAGACTCCCATTCCTGTCAAACATAAAGACCAGATATTCAATATCACCAGTTATTGTCTTCAATTTTTCAAAAAAATCATTTCCGTGACTCATTATTCTCAGAATCTACTATGCCCCATGTGAGAGGATAGATTTGCATATTTCCATATTGACATGTTGCCACTATCACTGTACCTTCAGATTTTTCTTTCAAGAATGTTCCGTCCACAAAAATTACTCACAATGAAATCCTCGAATGCATGGTCCAACCGCCATAAAAAAGTACTTGAAGCGCTGACTACTTGGGTCGGTGTCAACATATACCACTGTGCCAGGATTAGTTCTAACCAAATTGTGGGAATACATGGCCAATCTGGCATAGCTACCACCAGATGAACCCACTAATATCTCTAAGGCACGTTCTTTAGCCGTCCATGCTTTCTGATAGCTCATACTTACCCCAAACTCCCGACGAATGTCACTGATGATGTTTGCAGGTTTGTATTCTTGATTTGGATTTTGAGAATTATGCATGCCACGTGTGCCGATAACCCATGACCTCACTTGTCTATGATCATTTCTATGTATACCCAAAGAACTAGTATGTTCACGTACATAACGACGAACTTCAAAATAATCACACTCCTTGTACTTCGTAGCATGCAAACGCCATTTGCAACTCTCATCTATGCAAATAATTCTGTATGTACTCTTATTTGATTTTTTAACTTTGAATTCAAAGTTGTGCTTCAATGCAAGCAAATAAATGTGTTGTTGTATATCTTTCTTGTTCTCAAACACCTGATGATCTTTCAAATCCTCTTCCTCAGGAATCACATGTGACGTATGAGCGTACCTTAAACTTGATCCAGCCTCAAATGTGTGGCCTGATGTGCTACCACGTGCAGACAATGCAACAAGATCCTCATTAATAAAACGAATTTCAGATTCATTCCGTCGAACTAGTTCTTGTCCACATGTAGGTAAATTAACATTGTTCCCATTTTCCTCAATAGTGTCACCATTGTTGTTTCGAACAATCTCCAAATCATTCCAGTAATCATCTAAACCGCAGTTCCCATCATTGTCATCATCCAATCTCATCTCAGAATCTACATCATTACGGACCTCATCTTCAAATTCATCATTAACTGCTACATGTTCATGTTCAACATGATCTACAACATGTTAGTGTTCAACTGTGTTTATTGTATGTTCAAGTTCAACATGATCTATAGCATGTTCATGTTCAACAATACTTGCTTCATATTCACGTTCAATGAGATTCTTGCTCACAATTGTTACACAAAGGGGAGACTAGCCTTTTCTATTGAGTTCTAGAAGCCATTTCACTTGCTTATCTGCAGTAATCTTACTGGTAGAACAGAAACTTGGGTATTATTATCAGGGAAAAGAAATCTCATCTCCAAAGTGTGTAAAGAAGAATCAATATGAAGAAGTTCTTGTACATCATGATATAATTCTGTATACGTTGCATTTTTTGATAAAAAAATGCTTCTGTAGCTTCTTCATTGCTCCAATTCCATATCCATTTAGATTGATCATTCTTCACAAACTCACCATAGTAACAAATAGGAACCAATGTAGTATCATTCATATCTGCATTTAAAAAAATTGAAAAATGTTACGTGTTAACACAATAATTCATTAAAGGAAAATTTTTTTTTAATAATTAAGCAAGCAGGTTAACAATTGGTCAGCAGATTGCAAAGTTGGTTAACTAACTTCACTAAGGTAGGTTAACCGACTTCATTGGTCGGTTAACCAACCTATTGCAAAGTTGGTTAACCAACTTCACTAAGGTAGGTTAACCGACCGTGATGTCGATTAATCGACCTGTGTGCTTAAAATCATATTACCCGCTGTCTAGAATGAGATTTTTGCAATGGATGAAGTTTACACTAAAAAAATCATCCCAAACAAGCAAAACTCATATAAATACAATTTAAACAAATCAAAGCAACTCAAAATAAGATTAATTTTGGGATATCTTACCAATATCGAATGCATAAAACTTAGGGTTTTTGTTAACATTTGAGAAGATGATGAATAGTTCTGCTACAAATCCAGAGAAGGAGTATATGGAGAAGATCACAGATAGTAAAATTGAGTTTATTATAATGTGGGTAGTTGGGGGGATGATCTTTGTTGGAAGGACACGGTTTTGAGAGAGAGATAGTCGTTGATTTTTCTTGAGGATTTTTCTGTCCTTTTAAATTGTTAGGTAAGGTTGAAAATTTAACAAGATAACAAGGTTAATTTAGTCTTTATGTAAGGATGGAGGCCATTTTAACTTATCAAACAAAAATTTTCCTTGTTTAACTAAACCCCCTTTGACCGTGGCCATTTCAATAAAACCCCCATAGAAACCTGACCATTATATAGGTACAAGAGTGATCTATGTCATGGGCCCCACACACAGGTGGGTCTGCCATAATTTGCCTATAACGAGCATGATATCTCCTGCTATGTGTGGGCCCACAACAATTGCCTGAGCTTTCTGTGACAAACAAGAGATCCAAATTTTATATAAGCTCCATTCGACTCCCCAAATTAAATGGGAAAAGATAAAAAAAAAAACACAAAATTTAATGTACACAATTTTTCATACCACTTTTTAACCATTCACATTTTTTCTATCCAATTTTTAATCTCACATCTTACCTAGAAAATATAAATAAATCAACAAAATAATTTCAATTCCCCCAAGGGGTCGTCGAACAGAGGCATAGGCATCAAAATTTTATATAGGTATCTAGTTCCTCGAAATTAATAATTTGACCAAGAGGCAAATTTGGGATGTATTGGGTTATAGTTTGAAGAAATATTTTGTGCATTTTCTTGTTAGTCTTTGAGAATAGCATAAAAGAACACGTTGATTCACGGTTATGACTGGCAACTAATAACCCAATAAGCAATATTTTAGTACAAATTTTAATCTAAATTAAAGTTAACAATCAATCTCAACCATAAATTTCATGGAATTTACAACTTTTCAATCATACATTTTATCAACTTTTTATTAAAATTTATTAAGCATCTAATTGATAAACTTGTTTCCCAAATTACTTTTGAATCACGCATTTTTTCAAATAACCTTTCAACCACACATTTTATTTCAAAAACATCACATACTTTGTTTATAAACAAAAAAATTTACCAAAGGAAGCTAAAAATTTGATTTGATTCTCTACCAAATATCAGGTTAAAAAATTATGGCCTTGATGGCTGGTTTGACACGACAATTTCGGGCCTTACACTTTTCTTCGAGATAAGTACACAAACTATGTGGTTACAAGAAAAAAATTTTAATTTTCAAACATCACGTTGTAAATAATATAATTAATATATTATATAAATCATTCCACCCCACCTCAGTGAAACCAAACCCGAAGCCTGTATCTCCACCATGAATATGTGACTTGAACATGTGATTTTTGACTTGAATATGTGACACTGCCTATGGCTTGAACTTGTGATCTGTGACTCGTAAATTCCAGTTGAATTTATAGTGAACATGCACATGTTGAATTAACCTCTAACTAGGCTTCAACTTCAACAATTTCAGCCATCCACACAGAAAACGCACACTACCACCCATATTGAAAATGCACACCACTGACCACCATCATAGCCAAGAACTTTTTTCCCCACTGCCACTCATATTCAAAATGCACAGCACCACTACTACATTCATAGCCAACCAACTTTTTTCCCCATTGCCACCCACTAAAAATGCACCACACAACCACTGACCACCGCTGCCACCATCAACCACTACCAACACCTGCATCACAACCACAACCACAACCACAAACACAACCATAACCAACTACAATCTTCCCCCACAGCCACTTACACTAAAAATGCACACCACCACTACTACATTCTCTTCACTTCTGTCATCAACACTGAAAATGCATGCACACACTAGAACACGTGCTCACCATCACCACGTGAAGCAGCTTGCGCCAGCAAAAATTATCAAACCACCTAGATTGCAACATCCATAACCACCGCCTGGACCCACCCTCAACCATCACACTCACACCAACACCACCACCTCACAAAAAATGCACCACAAATCACTTCACAAACACCCACACTACGAAGGAAGCAGCGGCATAACCATGAAAATCGCACCACCACCACCGATATGCTGGTCTGAAAACTTCATCTCTGTTGGTGACTGTCAGAACTGGATTTTGCTTTCTCACTCGTGATTCTGCTCACTTCCCACTTTCAAATGAAAAAAAAAATGTCCAGTATTTGATGATTTTGATTCTTCACAATCCACAAACAAAAACAGGTGGCTGCCATCGTAGGTGTCGCACTGTTGTCAGTGGTTGCGATGTCCCGCCATGCTTGTGGGCTATTGTCGATTCCCGATTGATTGCATCGGACAGAATTTTATCATTACATTATTTATTTAGGGATTACTAGGGGTAGGGTGGATGGTATTATGGTGGTTGATTTATTTTAATTTTATAATAATTTTAATTAATACCTTATTTAAGAATTATTAAACATAAAATCTAATTGTAACTTTTAAAAACAGGGTGACCTGTAATTTCCTCTTTTTCTCCAAAGGTGGAGTCGCGCTGGTTATAAATGTCACCCATATTGAGCTACTAATAAGTGTACTTTACACACTTATTTTGATCTTAAATTGAAATTTTAATGACAAATTGAGTGAATTTCTACTTGTAAATTGTGTTTATCTTGTACAAATATGTACAACCTCAATTGAAAACAAAATAGACAATATTGAAGAGCAATTGAGCTAAAAGAAGAGTAAATTTGATGTCTAAGGACATAATTGAAAGAAATCAAAAGTTTGAGGACTCAATTGCAACATCTCAGAAAGTTGAAGGACTAGAAGTGCAAATATTTCAAGGATATGTTTGTAATGAAAGTCAAAATTGGAAGACCAAATTGAAGGAAATCAGAAGATGAGGGACCCGAACACAAAATAAGGGAATGGTTGTGCAGGCTACACTGCGTGACTGCGTGGTTGTTGTAACCGCACGATCGCGCATCTGCACGACAAATGGACAGAGTCCATTCTTCGCTGCGTGCGCAACTGAGCAGGTCCTTTTAGGCCCAGACCGGAAATCAATTTCTCATTTTATTATTTTTCACCTTAGAGCGTGTTTGGCTCAGCTTGTGCTTGTTTTGAACCTCTTTTAGGTCAAATTTTTGTGTAGTATTTATACTCCACTTCTCCTCATTTCAACCTAAGCCCCAAATCCCCAATTTTCACACCAAAAACCCTAGCCTCTTCCCTTTTCTTCTTCTTTCTTTTTTTTTTTCTTTTTTCTTTTCTTTGTTTTTCTTTAGTTTGTAGTTAGTTTGTAATTTAATTTTTGATTCCTAGTTCTAGTCATCATTGGAGTAAGGAAGCAAGAAGTGAGGTGAAGATTCAGAACATTGTTGAAGGAATTTTGGATTAAAAATCAAGGGAAATAATTTATTTCATTATCTTGTATTTTAATCTTTAATTTCTATATTGTGATGTATTTTTACAAACCTTACAATGGGCTAGTTGTTTTATGTTGGGATGATTGATGTAACTTAACTTAGTTTAAGTAATTTTAATGTTTGTTTACTAATTTTGAGCTTATTTCATGCATGTTTTTTATTGAGATTATTCCATGTATTTGATTGATCACCAAATATATGTTTTATGAAGTGTATGATAATTAAGAGATATTGTGCATTTTAGATCAAATAACAAATGTCCTAAGTATTAATTTAGGGGATAGATATATACTCTTATTCTATGTGATCCATTGAGCTATTTTCACAAAGAATTAAAGCAATTGATTGAATTTTAATCGACATAGAGATATAATAGGTTAAACCAATATATTATGGTTAATTTCACTCTAGAGAGGTAATTAGCTAAACTTGAAAAATCAAGTCTAACATTGTAAATGAGTAATTTATTAATTTGCATGTGTTAAGAAATTACTTAAGCGAGAGTTAAGTGAAATCATGAATCCCAACTATTTTATCTTCCATTTTCCTTATCTTAATTTAGTTTCTTTAATTTAGAATTTACAAAAATCCATCTTTTAATTCTGTGTTTCATTTGTTAAGATTAAATTCACTAGAGTGTAATTGAGTATACATTCCTCGTGAGATCAACAATCCGGAATAAAAAAATTCCCTTTATTACTTGTACGCAACCTTGCACTTGCGGTACACACTTTTAGCCAACAGCTACCCGTAGCAAGTCGCCAAACCTGATTGACTCGATTTAAGTCTAATCATCCCAATGTTTTGATGAATAATCATCATTTCAGCTAATGTAATATTTATGAAATCTATCAAGGCTGAAAATAAATACTACTACTATATAGGTATTCAAGCTAGTAACCTATTGTCAAATGAAATGTTGCCAAATAACGTGCATTGTCTATTGCCATATCTATTTACTCTACGACAATATTGAAGATCTGCTAAATTTTAATAGTCTAATATAACTATCACCAGAGAACCATCCAGTTTCCTTCTCAATTAGCCATTTACATTGTTTAATATCAATCAGAATCAATTTAATAGATCAAATCTATATGAACGTGATGATTAACAACATGAGCATTTTACAACCATGGTGAAGCGAAAGGACGATAAAGTGCGAGAGCAAACCAAGAATGCTATGTCACATTCCTGATGTAGATACCTGCTTTAATGTATTAGCAATCTCTTCATCTGTTGCCTCTCCATTCACAGAAGCAATAAGAGGGCTGTCATTTGGAACTACGTCGTCTCTCAGGTAGCTTCCTGCTGTTCTGAGCAATTCTTCGGAACCTTTCTCCACGACTCCTTTCAGAATAATGGTTTTGTGGGTCCCAGCAATCAGTTCTTCGTAATCCGTGTCTCCAGTTTCACCAAGTATCACATACATATTTGCTACGTTCAACCGCCACCGAACAAAAAGGTACCTATAGATAGCGTTATTGTGGAGGAGAAACAACTATCAAAATTCAAGAACTCGATAAGACCCGGCTCTAGTAAGGAAACTGAAGCTAAAGTACTGTCTAGTACTGCGAAGGAAAAATGCCTCGAAAGAATAAACGGTTAAAAACTCGACTCAAGTAAACCATTCGAAGTATGCATACCATATCAGAGAATATACAAATGAAGAATTCAATTATTTGTAGTATTAAAATGCCCCTTAAATCATAAAATCTACCTGAGAGCTTGTGAGCGAGATGCAAGTAGAGGAATAGCTTGCATTCTTGTAGAATTTCTGCAATACATCAAATGGCAACGGAGTCCTCGAATCCTAAGCTTCTGCCTCATATCATCCACTTTTTTTGCCTGCGAAATCGAATGTTATCCAACTTAAAATTTATCCTACCAAAAATCATAACTATTCAAGTTCAGATTCTTGTTCCCTGAAACTTACTGGCATGTTTGGTAGGGAGGATAAAGATAATATTGGACGATATCAAGAAAGTTAAAATCTTGCTTGCTATACAATCTAGTCCTACACAATACTCGGTACAAAGATGAACTATATTTACCTTATTGGGATCCTTTATTAAAAAGGACAAGCAATGAGAATTGCTCGATTTGACATCTTCTTCAATAACAGAACCCGATTTGACATCATCTACTGATGTATTCATTAGTTTCCAAATGGTCTTCTTCAAACCATCTGAACCCCAACGATACTCGATATGTGAAGCATAATCTGGATCTGAGCAAGGCTTTCCACTGTCTTCAGGGTAATACACTTCACTACCACTACTACAGATTAAAGCATCAAAATCATTGATTTTAATATTCCCCGACTTAAAAAATTCAATCAATTCTGATATAGGCATAGCTGTTGATACTGCAAACCCCAATGATCTTGCATTTTGTGCATCTAATTTAATGGCCTTAAAAAGATTTTGTATTATTTGAATCATCTTATTTTCAGGTGCTCCATTGATATCATAGCAATCAAGTGCTATAATGATCAATTTACGACGCCTCCTCAACATTGGATATCTGCTCGAGATATTGTCTGTTGGTGCCATCCTGTCAATTTCGAAATCTGGTGTACCCTTTTCTGGCCTTTTCATTTTACTCATGATTAGCTTAACTCGATCTTGCACATCGGGATTGTCCCCAACTGCAGCCACATCAAGCGATTCATTTAGCGATGTTTTCTCTCCATCAATGGATAGCCTTAGCGACATATCTTGAACATCTTTAAGTGAGTCATTCAGGGATTCTTCCACTGCCAGATCATCTGCTGAGGTATCAGTTTGCCACTGCGGGTGTCTCATTCGACATGATGCAACCCTTGTCAAGTACGTTCGGCAATGTTCAGGCCATGAAAACAGATGTATGTTCTTCCAGCCATTCCTTCTGCACTCGTGCCAAAGGTTCTTTTCCGACACTAACTTCAGAAGTGCATCAGCTATTGCTTGCTGATCATGAGGGTCTACAAGAAGCCCATTTTTTAATGCCTGCATTAAATAAGAAAATTGTTCAAAAGACAATTTTTATATTTTTATTTCACCACTCTTTTCCACTTAAATAATGCCTACAATAATGAAATAAATCAAAGTGAGTCAGTACAGTATTGTTCAAAAGAAAATTTTTATGTTTTTATTTCACCAGTATCTTTAGTGGCTCTAGTTTCATATAACACTTCATCTAAAAAACTAAAGAAAGGATTAGATCCCTCAAGACTATATATAGTTCAACAAAGAGTTATTATACCCGATGAATATCGACCGGACCACCATTCTTAGTTGCCACCAATGGAAGTCCATGCGCTGCAGCCTAAAGTATTCCAGACTCGAATATCAAAAATTAATTCTACCAAAAATGAAGTATTAGAAAAACAATTGCTTGAAATAAACCTCAATCAAGGTAAGTCCAAAGGGCTCGATGAAAGCTGGGTTTATGAAAACTCCCTGTCATATTTTCAATTAAATTTAAATTAAACAATAAAATACAACTATAAAATTCACGTAGTACAAAGAACGGTGCATGACATTAATAAACCTTTGTTTTGGCAGCTAGGCGGTAAATGTCTGGTACGTCACTTTGCTTGTGATGTTTCGGGAAAGCCACTTGCCCATAGAGATCATACATATCAACTAGCTTCAGCACTGTAGTCAGCACATTTGCACTTCCAGCAGACATCTCGTCTATATCGTCCCTATTTCCCATTATAAGAGTCTATACAAAAGGGCATTGCTTAATATTTAGCTGTGTTGTCTGTGCCTATGGACGCTTAACAGACTATGAGCATGTTTTTTACTAAGCTTTATTGGTCTACTTACAAGATTAGCAAGCTCTTGTAACAGGCGGCATTCTCCAAAGGCTTTAACAAGAGTGGTTATGTTCTTTTTTGGATCTGGTCTTGACAATGCCAAAATCATTGGCTTGTGAGGATTCGTTAAAAAGCGCATCACCTGAAGAAACAAACAGTTTATAGTTTTGAAAGTCGAACTGTGTTATGGAACAGGAAATCTTGAAGGCTCTGGTGCTTACTTCTGACCATATAGCCGGGACATCTTTGGAGGACTCGCTGTTGGTTAGTGCTGCAAGGTCTCCATCAACTTCTGCACTATCTTCATGAACCTCAACATTGCTGAAGTCCATCCCAGGAGGAATAACCTGCAAAATAATTCCACTTAAAGCACCTCCAATGGTGGTGTAAAATTGGGTGTATATTGGTATCTCTAAAAATCACTTTTGCATTTACATCAAGGTGGATGAAATCCAAATTTTGCTCCAATCAGTACCTCTTGTGGATGTAAATTTACATCTTTTTTACATTTTCTGCCGGAAAATGCAAAATGTATTTCCTTTGCATCCTGCATTGGAGAGGTTTTCGGCCACTTCGGATCTAAATTACAATTTTTATCTATTTTACACCACAATTGGAGATGCTGTGTGTGTTCAAAGATGGACTCTAAGTATATGTAGCCATGGATTGGGGTGCAAAAAAAGTGTAGTCAACGCCAAATTTATTTGGAAAAACTCTTAGTTTGTTCCATCTTTAACCACAAATGTATGGAGAATAAGTCTTAGAAAATTCACCACAGTTCATTTAATGCTCCGGATCACGTAAACTACAATAATAGCACATTAATAAGTACAAAATTTTGAGAAGGTGTGCTTACTGCCATCCTAGGCATGAACCGACCATGGCAGTTGACCCCACGTCTTGCACGCTCCCTCAAAACTTTCTCGAGCTTTACATCAAATCCATCATATAGCCCCCATTGTTCTTCAATCTCCTGCTTAGTGCTCGTGATAACAAGCTCTGCAGTATCTAAAGAAAGCTCTTCGGCTTCTATCCTCCTCATAATCCGGTATGTTGAATTAATATCCTCTTTTGATTGTCTTCCTTGCTTTATAAGTTGTTCTAGCTTGTTTCTGCCCAGTGAGTGTCCCGTTAAAACCATTGGGACATTTAATGCACCCGAAAGGAGAGCTGCCGCATCACCTGCATCTGCATAATGGCCATGAATAACAAATGGCCACACGGACTGTCCTCCACCGATTTGTTCGCCCAAAGCCTTTGACATATTAAGAATGTGACCCAATGCTCCATCAACAAACTCCTGAACATGAGGCCACAATAGTTCTTTCGGAAGATACTTGTCCCGAGGACCAAAGGGTATTCTTACAATGTAGGCCCCACTACTTTCCCCAAGACCAGCACCATCAGCATCATCTGAACCCCTACTAAGCATCTCTGTCGGCTCACCATAACTCCAATCCACTTCGGATGAGGAAACTTGTCGGGTTAACAGGTCAACCCTATATACACCTGGCATCTTAGCGAGTGCTCGAGCAAGTTCTACAACATATTTAATCTGATATTTAAATAAAAGCAAGTTAAAATCAAATGATTAAAAATAAGTATAATGATTCTTTATCCTACAAGAAATGTTTTATTACCTGACCGCCTGTATCAGAATCACGACCTAGCTCCATATTTTCCCCACGAACCAATCCATGTAAACTGATCACCATATAAAGTTTTAGCCAGAAACTATATGGATGTATCAAGAAATTTAATGCCTAAACTAACCTATTAGAGGTAACTAATTCCAAATTTATTCTTGTGCACACGCACTCTGTCGTGTCGTGTTCGACAACGACACTCTCCGACACGTGTCGTAGCAACACTTTATGCATCAAAATAAATACTTTTAGGGGCGAAGGTAATTAAAAAAATAATAAATCTAACTTACGAATTTGTTTTTATTTGATATCTTTATTTTGATGCAATAAATATACAACGTGTTTTGTATATAAGACTAAATTAATAATATATTAAAAAAATTAATTTGCGTGTCCCCAATGTGTCGTATCCTCTTTTTCAAAAATCAAGTGTCGTCTGTATCATGTCGTATCCATGTCGCATGTCCGTGCAACCATATGTGCATGTGAAGAATTACGTTGAGATATACTGTACCTAATGAGGACAATATAAAGCTTCTTCTCCTTTTTACTGTCTGACCATACTTCAATGTTTGAAAAGTTAAGTTGGAACTTTTCCTGGTGGCTGTCGACCCCAACCTCTCTGAGACCATCTCCTTTCTCTCCTTCTGACAAATCTTCATACATGTCCTCGGTCACATCCTTGCGCCCCTGTTCTCGTTCCCACCTCCGACGTGCCAACAATTGGAAATCCTCCAATTCCAACTACCAAAAGATGGAAGTATAATGTCATTTTTATGGTTCAGTCGGATTCTTGTTTAGGAACACATACTCAAAAGAGAAGACACGTCAAGAAGCTGGCTACCATAGAATTCCAAGGAAGTATTAATCAAAACCAGCTGTCCATATGGAAATCAAAATACATAGGATGCATCGATTTGTTGATTGAAATACCATGTATATAAAAAGATGTAATTTTAATGAGAAATATTTATGGGCATTTTTTTGAGACATTTTAAAGCGAAATTGTGACATGCTACGTATTTATTATGCGGTGAAAATAATTACCCTACTGTTTACTTTTTCACGATTCAATAAATGTGCGACATATCACAATGTCACTTATAAATGTTATAAAGAAACGTCTCCCTAGAACTATTAAATCTTAATTGTGAGATTTGTTAAAACTATTATCTCCCACATAAAGCACACACTGCACTGACTCAAACAAGAAAAATTGCAATTTTTCACTCTACCTCAAGAAACCAGCTCTGGAAAATCAAGAATCCCATTTGTTCTTACCAATACCCACTTAAACAACACAAACACGCGTGTGTATATATATATATATATCAGTATGTGTATGTATGGATTGTATGTAATAAAGAAACCTGTTTCTTTTTACGAGTAAGATGCCAAATGCGCCAACACATGTTCTCGAGCCTTGAACTTGTATCTCTGGTGTTCCTTGTAGCCACCACCTTAATCCATGTCTTGTGAAGATCGGTTTCATCAACCCCTGATACCACTTCTTCCACAAAGTACTTGGTGGGATTGAAATTGCCTCCTACCGCCCTCACGTTTACTTGGGTTGCCTTATTCTCTTCTAAGGCTGCTGCCCCACTGTCCAAAATCGCCTCCAAATACCCATTTATCCATTCATTCCCAGCCATTTCTTGATACAATTGAATGTTGTTGTTCTTCTGTATCTCAATTCTCAAGAGAGATGAAATGAAACCATAGGTTCAAATGTAAGATTTAATATTTATTGCCATACTGGCCATTTTTGTTTATTTGGAGCTTAATGCAAGCTTTGCATTTGTATCATTGTATGTATACCTGTGACTTTGTGCCGTGTACGTGTGTGAAGCAAGGGGGAGAGAGCCACGTGGCAGATAAAGGTGGGACCAAAAAAGTGACACGTGGAAAGTAAATTGAATGGTGTATATCATGTTGATTAAATTTAGGTTTAATAGCACAAAACGTCCAAACGTTTGACATGTATTGTGTAAAACGTCCCAACGTTTTGATTTTTGACGCTAAACATCCCAACATTTACAATTTTTTGTAGGAGACATCCTTTCTGTCAATTTTAATCTCATTTCACCGTTAACTTCGAATTGAACGGTAAATGTTTAACAGGAGAAAGGACATTTTCGTCCAAATCAAAAGCAGCTCATTCATATTTTGGTAATTGGCAGAAAACGTTCCTATGTTTGATACTTATTGTAGAAAAACGTCCCTACGTTTATTTTTTTGGCGAATAACGTCTCTACCTTTAAATTTTCTTGTTGATTAGTCCCCAAATTTTAATTTTCTTTCAATTTAGTCATTCCGTATTTTATTTAAAGGTAATTGTCTTCAAATGTATATAACTTTTGATCTACAACTCCGAATTGCACTCCTTTTTTGCGTTGAACTCCAAATTCAACCATCTTTCTTATGATGTATCATGTACTCATTTATTAAACATTTCGTTTTGACTTTTGTATAGACGATACTTATTTTGTTATGGCATAATTGATTGACGTAAATTGATTTCTGTAAATTTTATTGAAACAGTGAAATTTTAATTTTAGTATGTGTTCGGCGGCCAGCGGAATTTATAAATTGGATTTATTTGACTTTTTTATTTTTTTAAGGTAAAATATATGGTTAAAAATTGGTATGTTTAGGCCATGTTTGAGTCATGTTATAATCTCTAATAACTTTTTGAACAACACACAATTTCTTTCTCCAATTTTTAAATAGTGATTTGAAGAGAGAGAATGTGTGTTGTTCAAAAAGTTATTAGAGATTATAACATGACTCAAACAGGGCCTAAACATACCAATTTTTAACCAAATATTTTACCTTAAAAAAATAAAAAAAGTCAAATAAATCCAATTTATAAATTTCGCTGGCCGCCGAACACACACTAAAATTAAAATTTCACTGTTTCAATAAAATTTACAGAAATCAATTTACGTCAATCAATTATGCCCTAACAAAATAAGTATCTACTATACAAAAGTCAAAACGAAATGTTTAATAAATGAGCACATGATACATCATAAGAAAGATGGTTGAATTTGGAGTTCAACACAAAAAACGGAGTGCAATTCGGAGTTGTAGATCAAAAGTTATACACATTTGAAGACAATTACCTTTAAATAAAATACGGAATGACTAAATTGAAAGAAAATTAAAATTTGGGGACTAATCAACAAGAAAATTTAAAGGTAGGGACGTTATTCGCCAAAAAAATAAACGTAGTGACGTTTTTCCACAATAAGTGTCAAACGTAGGGACGTTTTGTGCCAATTACCCAAATATGAATAGGCTGCTTTTGATTTGGACGAAAATGCCCTTTCTCCTGTTAAACATTTACTGTTCAATTCGAAGTTAACGGTGAAATGGGGTTAAAATTGACAGAAATGATATTTCCTACAAAAAATTGTAAATGTTGGGATGTTTACCGTCAAAAATCAAAACGTTTGGACGTTTTGCACAATACATGTCAAACGTTTAGACGTTTTGTGCTATTACCCTTAAATTTACCTGCATAATAATATTCTGTTTAAGCAAAAATACATGTACACAAAATAATAACTTACAATTGTAAAATATTGAATAAATTTTTAACTTATCAAAATCATGATACGTACACAAATTTCAACTTACTAAAATATAGAAATTAGAAGGAGATAAAACGAGAAGAGATATATGAATGCAAATTTCGCCTCATGCATTGGTGCTAAAAAAATTAAATAAAAGTCCGTCTCATTGGTTTTTAAGTTGTTAAAAAAAATTTAATTTATAAATAAAGAATGTGATGTTTTTTAGTAAAATATATGAAAGTGTTTGAGGGAGAGTTTATTTGTCAACAAAAGCTCACCTTGTGAGTTGTAAACACTATTAGAGGGGCATTTAATGAAACATAGAAACAATATTAGAGAGGTCGGCCGTGCGTGTTATACTCATTTTTTATTAGAAGTTTAACGCGTTTACGATTTTCATAAATAATAATTAGTGAAATGACGTGAATTGGACCTCTATTTCAAAAGTGACTGTGTATTTATGTCCAATTAAACAAGACTAGATGCGCTTTTTAAATCTGCAGGAATAAAAAAATTAATAAAAAATTGAAGAAATTAAAGAAAGAAAACACATGTAAGAAAATCTTCTCCAATCCCTAAACTCCCCCCTCTCCTCCATTGTCATTACTCCGTTTGACGAATAAGAAAAAAATATATTTTTAAATAATACAATTTTCAAATCATTTTTTAATCGTACATATTTTCTCTCTCCACTTTTTAACCACATATTTTACCTCGAAAACATAAAAAAAATGTTTTTAAATAAAAAACTTTTAACAAACAGAATGCTACTGTATCGTGAACAGTTTCGTAAATTTTTCAAATAAAGGTAGATATAAACGTGATGAAACTGCGGCCTTCAACAAATTAAAATGGGTATTATTTGTGTTTTTTAGGTAAAATGTGTGATTAAAAATTGAAGAGAGAAAATGTTTGTGATTAAAAAGTGATTTGAGAAATTTTACATATTAAATTTGGAATTAATTTGGCAAAAGTGCCTTTACCGAACGGTCCCTAAAATAAAACCAAAGAGCAAGGACTAATTTAAGACTATAGTATTAGCATAGCATACGTGACATTACAATAATATATCCAATTAAATAAGTCTCACATCCTTACTTTTAATTGAACTTATTATTTAATGATAATGTAATAATACATTACAAAATATTTTAACCAAATACGTCAAAAATTCCTTTTCCTCTTCATAAAGCATATCTATGCTAAATATGTCTCAACAAGATCAAAACTAGTATGTGGCAGCAAAATTATGATATATCAAAAATACTTGTAATCACAACCATCAACCAAACTTTATCTTATATATCCTCGTCACATTTGCCTTCTACACACAAAACCTTTAACACACAAGTACCTTTCCCCGCTTCTATCAAAATAAAATAAGAAGTTGCAACTAGCACACACATGATGCCCATGCATGCTAACAAAAGTTTTGGCTTTCATCCACTACCTTAGGGACACCTACTCATTTTAAGGAAAGAGCATATCAGTTTGTATACTCTAGGAATCTTTATTTCACATGATTTTGCTTCTTAAGAAACTACTATATAATGTTTGTCTGTGATTGTGCATTTCAACGTTGTTTCTGCATCAAAAAAACCATTTGAAATATGCGTCTATTTGGCTAATTTTTGTTCATAAACAAGAAACTTGAGTTTTTTGAGGTAAACTGTAATTAAAAAATGATTTAAAAAATGTTCTTGGTTGAAAAGTGATTTGAAAAAATGTGATGTTTATCAAAACACATTGGGATGACTTATAAAAATGGACATGACTAACATGACAATGAACGTGTCGTGTATGAACAATATTTTACATATAATTCTTTAGTGGTCTTGTGCAGTTTTGTTTGTGTAGTCCTCTATATCAAATATGGACTTAACTAGCACAATACTTGGTTGAAATGAGATGAGGGCGAGAGCAAGATCTGGTACATAGTGACCAACAATTTTGTGAAAGGCTTCGTTTCAGATTACAAGTGGGGGAAATGTGTGTTGCACGATAGTTATTGCTTAAAAAGATCTGAAAAGAGTGTTAAATTGTTGTTTGAAAGATATTGAAAAGGGAAGAATTGATTTTGTATTCAAAGTGTTAGTGTGAATATGTTTTGCGAAATATGTTATATTTGTGTTGAACAGAAGCGAATAAGATTTGAAGTGTCACATGTTCCATTTTGTTTTGATGTTTTATTTGATTGTCCTCTAGTGAATAAGTAAACGTTGCACGCATAGAATTTTAGAAATATAAAGATTGTTCAAAGTGATGGGTTAGTAAATGATGTATGAGAAAAAATGTTCAAAGTGATGGGTTAGTAAATGATGTATGAGAAAATATCAAGAGACTTTAAAAATGAATATTAAATAAGTAACACCTATATTAATGTGAAGCAATGGTTTCTACTCGATGCAAGTTCAAAATAGAATGTAAAATGTAATGTTCCAAAATTTAAAATTGATGAAGTCATGTTTCAACATTTTGCAACTCCTCCTCTGCCTCATCCAAGCCACCCACGTGTTGAAATCTTGGCTATCTCAACTTGGAGTCTTCTATGACTCTGAAGCATCATTTTCTCAAGTTTGAGATCCTTCTACTGCCTCTTCTTTGTCTTCTCTGATTCTTGCTCTCTAACCTTTGGGTGCCTTCTTCAATTCGTCTTTGACTTTCAGTTCTCTATAGTGAGAAATCGTGGGTATGTTTTGTTTATTACATTTTTTCGAAGTTATTGTATGTTTGACTTGTTAGGGTTGAGAGGGTTTGATCTTTTTATGGCTGTAATATTTTGACACACTTTGATATTGTTCAATAAAGTTTTTGAGTCCGAATCCACTTTTGTGGAGGCTCAACGGTGGATATAGGCTTTAGATTTTGGTCGTTGAATCTCCGGACCCATTGGGGGTAAAATCTTGTATTCTTGCATTTGATGTTTTGTTATTTAGTTTGAGTATTGTGATTTTGGCTTAAAAATTCAACTAGTGGTATCAAACCTTCCTCAAACCTGTATTTGAAACTGATGATGGTTCCCTGTTCATGATATGCTATTTTCCATTGGATTTGAAAACTTTTGAAATTGACTGGTGGCTCCCGTTCACGATCTACTATTCTTTGTCAGATCTGAAAATCTTTTTGTTGTGAACATCTCAGTCTTACTTTTGGTATAAGATTGTAAAACCTAGGGTTTCACATGCGGTATATCACTTCATTCCTTGTGTGTATTTCCTTTCATCTTGTTGAGTCATTAAGGTAGTAGAGTCTCTTTTATTACCTTTGTCAAGGATCTCCTGCGAGGACCTAGAATCTGATGGATGAGGGGCTAATAGGTTCAACCCTCAGAAAACTCCTATGTGAAATTATCTTCATCTGTCTTTAGTTGTATATTCAAATATATTCTCAAAATATTGTATTCTTGTATACTGTTTTACTTGAGTTTATATTTGTGAATACTTTTATGACCTTGTATATCTGTGATATTGCTTGTGGTATCTTGACTCCATATTTCCAGTTGTTCTTTTTTGCATTGAAAATTTTATAAAACATGTTTTTCAAAATGTGTGCAGTAAATAAATTTGAAGTAAACCTATAGATTGGAGTTGCAGACTTCAGTTTTTGGCGCTAGAAAATGAAGGTCTTCCTTCTTCAGCAAAGACTTTTATTTTTATTTTTTTATTCTTTATTTTTTTTATATTAAAAGAGGGACCTTTCCCTTGGTTATACAAGAAATAGGAGTCCAATTTTGTTTTCTAGTTTTCACCGGCGTCAACGATTACAAAAATGCAGGGGAAGTCTCTTGCCTTGGTTACACGATATGTGGGGTGGGGTGATAGGTGATATTGAGGATGAAAGTGGTTTTTAATTTTTTTTCCTCAGTTGTGTTTTTTTTTTTTTTTTTTGGTCTTGTTGTAATTAATTTTTGTTTTGTTGATTAATAAAATAATTTTTTAAGTCTTGCTTAATTTATGGGAAAAGTACATAACTACACAACAAAAACTATTAGGTGACGTTCTGTTTGTATTTTATTTTGTATTTTAATTTTCGAAAATGTTTTGTGTTTCCTGTTTTCATTTTTGTTTTCAAATTTGCTGAAAACGCTTTTGGTTTGTCATTTCTGAAAACTGTTTTTGAAAATGAAAAGCTGGAAAATACGTTATGTTTGAAATTTTGCAGAATACTACTTAAACTATTTTTAATTAATTTGCTTGCAGAATACTACTAATTCAAACTTAAATTTCCTTTCACAATACACTGAAAACATGGTTTCAAAATGTGTGCAGTAAATAAATTTGAAGTAAACCTATAGATTGGAGTTGCAGACTTCAGTTTTTGGCGCTAGAAAATGAAGGTCTTCCTTCTTCAGCAAAGATTTTTATTTTTATTTTTTTATTCTTTATTTTTTTTATATTAAAAGAGGGACCTTTCCCTTGGTTATACAAGAAATAGGAGTCCAATTTTGTTTTCTAGTTTTCACCGGCGTCAACGATTACAAAAATGCGGGGGAAGTCTCTTGCCTTGGTTACACGATATGTGGGGTGGGGTGATAGGTGATATTGAGGATGAAAGTGGTTTTTAATTTTTTTTCCTCAGTTGTGTTTTTTTTTTTTTTTTTTTTGTCTTGTTGTAATTAATTTTTGTTTTGTTGATTAATAAAATAATTTTTTAACTATTGCTTAATTTATGGGAAAAGTACATAACTACACAACAAAAACTATTAGGTGACGTTCTGTTTGTATTTTAATTTTCGAAAATGTTTTGTGTTTCCTGTTTTCATTTTTGTTTTCAAATTTGCTGAAAACGCTTTTGGTTTGTCATTTCTGAAAACTGTTTTTGAAAATGAAAAGCTGGAAAATACGTTATGTTTGAAATTTTGCAGAATACTACTTAAACTATTTTTAATTAATTTGCTTGCAGAATACTACTAATTCAAACTTAAATTTCCTTTCACAATACACTGAAAACATGGTTACATGCAACACACTAATGTGAGCATTAATAGTCTATATTAACACAGTTTGGTCAGGTTCGGGATTTGAAAAAGCTCAACTACTATTAAAATTCAGAAAATGCAAGTTCTTTCAAAATCACCAGAGTCCATTTATCAGTGCATTTTTTAAAATATAATAACAAGAATTCTCACTTAATTTTTTTTTGTAATGTTGATATTGAATTCAATAAAACTTTATTTAAACTTAGTTCCAAATTATGATAATTCTTAAAAAATAAATAAATAAATAAATTTATTTAGGCTTAGTTCTAAGTTAGGATAATTCTAAAAAAAGTAATAAAAAAATAAAAACTTTATATTAACCTTAGTTCTAAGTTAAAATAATTCTTTTAAAAAAAAAATCCCAAAACGCTTTTTCCGCGTTTTGGACATTTTTTGTCGAAATACACACAAAACGCCCAAAACGAGGTTTTGGGCGTTTTGCGTTTCGTGTACAATTTTTTTTCTTCCAAAATGCGTTTTCGAAAATGGTAAAAAGAATGCGTTTTTAGTGTTTTTGAAAATAAAAACAGAAAACGACCTCAAATAAAAAAATAAAAAAAATGGGCTTACATTCTAAACTTAACAACTTAAGTTTTTAAAAAAAAATAAAAAAAATCAGGTATTAATTAGTAATTAATTAATATAATATTATGTATAATATAAAAATAATTATCATTTATATATTAAATTAAAACTTACATAATATTAAATGATAAAATTCAAACAATATATAATCTCCAACCAGTGCACCCCCCTACCCCGACCCCACCACCTACCCCATCCCACACCACCCAGTCACAGTTGGTCACGTAAAGTCACAATTCGATCACATATAAAAAACTAATCGCAAATTTAACATTCCACCCACCCACCCACCTCGCACGTCTACCCACCCCACACACAAAGTCACAGTTGGTCACACTAAGTCACAATTCGATCACAATTACAAAATTAGTTGCAAATTTCACCTCGACCCCACCCCATACCACCCCGCAAAGTCACGCTTGGTCACACAAAGTCACATTTCAATCACAATTATAAATTTAATCGCAAAATGCACCTCCCCCACCCTGCCTCGCCCCCACCCACCCCTCCCCCGCCCACCTCGAGTTACAATTGGTCACACAATATTACAGTTCGATCACAATTATAAATTTAGTCGCAAAATTCACCATCTACACACCCCACCCCCACATGACCCAGTCACAGTTGGTCATAGGCGTGGGCGTGGTTCCATATGATTTTGGTTCCTAGGGAACCAAACCGAACCGAACCAAGAACCGATGGTTCTTTTGAAAAAAGAATCGTTGGTTCTTTTTGCGAGAGAAGAATCGAACCGGAACCGAACCATTCGGTTCTTTTGGTTCTGGTTCTGATTCCGAATTCCTAAACTAAAATTTCAAACTTAAGCAATGAAGTTATGGTAGATTACGAGTGGTTAGAGTTGTAAGACGGTAAGGTCATCGACCTTGATCAAAATGCGAATACAACACTCAAAATCATATTCACTCTCTTCTAGACGGTAACATATCTCCAATCTCCTCATCCGCGTGTATGTGCTCCTTCAAAAAATTCTTCAATTTCTGTTCATAATTCTTCACCTTTTCAGGGAACAATCGCACAAGTCTAGCAAATTCTTGAAAACAAGTTACAAGATAACAATTAATTGTAAGATGAAGAGTGAAGATTTATTAAATTAATTATAAGATGAAGAGTGAAGATTGTTTATTGATTTTTTTGAAGAACTGATGGCTGAAGTCTTGACGACTGAAGACTTGAAGCTGAACGACAGAACCAGTGAAAGAAAAATGTTTTTTGATATATAACTTTTTGTATATTACTTGTTTTGTTTATAGTTATTGTAATATTGAATGAGTTAATAATTGTTGAGTAATTGATATTGACTAATGGATCGGATAACATGCATTAAGATTAATAATTGATGATTTTTTTTAATTTATATTTTTTTAAAAAATAAAAAATAGTGTTTTGTTCTGGTTCTTGGTTCTGAACCAAGAATCGGAACCAAAACCAGAATCGATGGTTTTTGATTTTTAGACCAGAATCGTTTAAACATAATTCTATCACAATTACAAATTTAATCGTAACATTTGTCCCGTCCCGCCCCACTCCACCCCACCCTACCCCCACCATATCACACTCTCAAAGTCACATATCGATCATAATTACAAATTTAGTTGTAAAATGCTCCCATACCAAAGTCACAGTCAGGTCACACAAAATTACAATTCGTTCCCAATTACAAAATTAGACTCAAATTAAATTTTGTGATCTATAATTTGAGTAATGGGTCACATCCCGTAATCGTCAACAAGTCGCATAAAAATAATCGACACAAATTTTGGTCACAATTATAAATATAGTTGTATCAAACATTAGTAGTCACATATTAGTTATTGGTCACACTTACTCATTTTCCTGGTCACAATTAGTCAAAGTCACAATTCGATTACACAAAGTTACAATTCAATCATAGAAAGCTGTAGTTCGGTCACACAAGGTCATAGTTCGGTCACACAGAGTCACGATCACACAATGTTACACTTCGACCACAGTTCAATCACATTTCGATCGCGCACGGTCACAGTTTGATAACACAAAGTCACAATTAGGTCACATAGTCATATTTGACACAATTGTAGGTTACATTACGTCCTCGTCACAATTCGCCAAAGTCACAATCATTACACAAAGTCACAATTATCCAATTTACAATTACATAATAATTTGTCATAATTACCTAAAAATTGTTCACAATCACCCTTAAATGTTCATATGCACTATTCAAGTAATTCACCCCAATCCCTCCCCCTTCACAAACTAAACCCTTTCTTCGACCATCGCCCACCCCTGTGCACTCCCACCACAACACCTAAAAAAAATTAAAAAATCATATACCCAACCATAAACGTCTTCCACAACCACCTATCCCCACCCTACCACTACCATACCCGTCATGGCACCACCACCACAACCACCACCACAATAACAACACTGACCAAGAACTACTTTCGGAATCATCACGATCTCTAACCAAGCCAACATTTTTCAAGTTTAATCAAAAGAATGATGCAGATGAAAATTTGTTTAAAAGATAAAACTGACATTGCTCACTCTTGGGAAAATTGATCTCAATTTCAATTCCCCCAGGATCAATGTCAGATCCACCTCTACAATTGAACTCCCCACCACCACCTCGCTATTGTCGCACTACCACCATCACACTCATCACCTGCGCCACCATCGATGTTGCCAGAAACACCACCACAACCACAGCGAGCCACCTGCACCAATACCACCACTACACCACAACCTCACATCTCACCACCGCACCTGCACACATGAGGTGCAAATCACCACCATATTAATACAGCAGCACCGCTGCTAAATCGATGCAGTGACGACGCTGCTTCAATCTATCAGCGATGTCGCTATTCGCTGCTAACGTTGAGAGAAGGGTTGTTGGTGTGGAAGTGGTGGCGGAGTCCGACGAGGACCGATAGTCATCGTGGAGAGCTGGGCGATGTCACCGAGAGAGAGAAAAGATAGAGTAAGGGAGAGGAAAGAGAATTGATTTTCTGAAATAAAAAACTAATTAACACCTGATTTGTAGAAATATTTTTTCATATACTTGATTTTTAAAACTGGAACTTAATATATAGGGTACCATGTAATTTTCCCTTAATTTATTAATATTTTGTTGATTAATCTGTTTGACAAACATGTTTTTTACATCACAATTTTTCAAATCAATTTTTAATCACATACATTTTCTGTCTTCATTTTTCAATTACACATTTTACCTAAAAAATATAAAAAACGTTTTTAAACAAAAAACTTTTTACATGATTTGTGGGGTCGGGGATAGGTGATATTGAGAAGGAAAGTGGTTTTTAATTTTTTTCCTCAGTCCTCTTTTTTTTTTTTTTTTGATTAATAAAATAATTTTTCTGGTCTTGCTTAATTTATTACTCCATCTATCTTAATTATATAAGCTGATTTGACTTTTTCATACAAATTAAGAAAACATATTTAATATTATTGAAAAATTAATTTTTGCAAATAAAATATTCAAATTACCTTTATTTAAGTATCAAAACTATTATTATTGAAAGTAATGAATAAGTGTACATTAGTAAAGAAATAAAATAAATACTTTTCAATAAAGAAACATGTCTATATAATTGAGACAAGATAAAAAGTAAATGCAGCATATATGGAACGGATAGAGTAATATTTTGTTGATTAGAAAGCCTTTGTTTGACAAATATGTTTTTTACAACACAATTTTCCAAATCTATTTTTAATCACATACATTTTATCTCTCAACTTTTAAAACACACAATTTAGCTAGAAAACATATTTTTAAACAAAAAACCTTTTAACAAACAAAACTTAAAATATAAACTTTTAGGCTTGGTTTGATTGAAATAGAATTTCATGGAAAATCACATTTTCCACCCAATTTTACAACTTTGGTTGTTTGATTGTCAAGTATTTCCATGGAAATCATCTTCCATGTTTGCTGGTCACGCGCCTCAATTCCCACTTCTTATGGAATTCATTTTCCAACCCAGGTAGGAAGTTTTATTTTCTGGGTAAAATTTTGTACCATTTTCATCACGTTTGATCATTTTTTGTTGTTGTTAATTGATTTATTTTTCTCAAAAATTAACATAATTATTATTAAGTGCAAATGTGTTAAAAATGATTTTTTTTTAATTAAAATAGCCAAATTTTATTTTATTAGCCATGGAAAATAATGTTAATCAAACAACAAAAGTTGAAAAAATTTTCACATAGAAAATTAAACAAATCAAATACATTAAATTTTCAATTCTCAAGAATTCATTTTCTTTTCACTCAAATTTCACTATTGTCATCAAATGCAGCCTTAGTTTTTGGACGTTTTTGCCATTCATTTAAAGTTACGTGCATGTCGTCTGATTGGGTTAATCAACTGGTTGAATTGATAGAAATATGTTCTCAATCTGCTAATTTTCAAGAAGTTTGGTCGTGTTTAATACATGATATGGAAAATGAAAATATTAAGTGAGAAAATATTTTCTCCCCAAAATGATGAGAAATTTTTTTCTTGACGAATGATCTAGTTTGTGCTTCAAAAGATTTTAAATGGAAAAATGTTTTCAATCTGCTAATTCTCAAGATGAAAAATAAAAATATTTTATAGGTAAGTGAGAAAATATTTTCACACCGAAATGATGAGAGAATTTTTTCTTAACGAATGATCTAGTTTGTCCTTCAAAAGATTTGACATGGCAAATGTTTTCCATACCAATTGTTGCAATAAAAAACAACGTTGGAAAATATTTTTTTATGGAAGTGACATTATCAGATGAAAAATTGATTGAGGATGTGATCGCTCCTTTAGCCAAAGGTTAGGGACTAAATTGCAAGTTACCCTTCTCTCTTAAAACTCTATTTCGACAAATTGGATAATTTACCTCATAAATCCATTATAACCCTAAACCCAACCAGAATCAGTGAGGGGGAAACGGAGAAACAGAGCAAGAACAATGGGAAAGAAAGAACAAAAGCAAAAGTATCAATTACAAAAACACAATAATAGTATTAATCAGCAAGAGGAGCTTCTGAAAACACTAGGGGATTTCACCAGCAAAGAGAATTGGGATCAGTTTTTCACCATCAGAGGCAGCGACGATTCATTCGAATGGTATGCCGAGTGGCCTCAACTTCGAGACATACTCAAAACCCGCCTATTATCATCATCTCCACCACTGGAATCATCCGACGGAAGCGGCGGAGGTACACCACATGTGGCGCCGGAGGAAGTTCAGATTTTAGTGCCAGGGTGCGGGAATTCGAAACTTTCCGAGCATTTATACGACTTGGGGTTTAGGAACATTACGAATGTGGATTTCTCGAAGGTGGTTATTTCGGATATGTTGAGGAGGAATGTGAGGGATCGGCCAGAGATGAAGTGGCGCGTCATGGACATGACTAGTATGCAGGTTTGCCCAAGGTTTTGGAATGTTTTTATTTCTTACTTGTTACTGAAGATATAAACTTGCTTTAATTTGGGAACATCAGTAACATCTCGAATACTGTTGAAACTATTAGGTTGTCATTGAATATTATACTTCCAATTTAATTATTTGAAAGGGTCGGATTGTAACTCTAGGAGGATTTATCACATTTTGTGGATGCAAATGTTTGCCATTTTGACAATTGTTGAAGAAATCACTTGTATAGCTCTTCAAAGTTCTAATTAAGCTCTCTGCTAATTATTTGTTTAATAACTCATTATTTACAGCCTTAACTCACTGAGAAAACTAGGGCATAAATGATCAGTAATTACACCAGTTATTTCTACAATGTCAGTGTTACAAGATAGTCATCTAGAAGCTAACATGGCAGACTTTTGCAACTAGAAGTGTGCCTTAATTAGAGCTGTTATAGCCTATTTTTAGCCTGTGGTAAGGTGTTTTAGGGGTGTGATACTCAGTAAAAAAGAAATGCTGAACTTTGAAGCCCGACTTACCAGTTTCCTAGAAAGAAATGTACCAACACGACTATATGAGTGGTGGAGTGAGCATATTGGGCTCATAAGTACTGTCAAAATTACATGACTATACACAAGTATGACATTTTCTTGATTTGATTCTTTCTTTCTTTTTTTCCCTATAATCACATTAATCATATCATTAATGGCCCAATGAGCCTCAGTTATTGGAATAAACATTCTTGCGTCGAGTGTGTGGATGATGGGTTCCTTTATTTTATCTTCCTCCTTTTAATTAGTGTGGTTGACGAGTCTTTCAGAAATATGCTGATGAAACTCTTTTTATAACTTGCAACTTTGTGTAATCACGTTCTCCCATGGTCAATAACCCCTCTCCTCTCTCTGAAAACCCGATTTTGGTGGATATTGTGATTGTACTTGGTTTGAGAGAATATATAGGACGAAAACAAATTAGCAAATATGGATGACTGTCAACTTTCTTCTGTTGGATGTAGTAATGTACCCTTTACTTAAGGGTGTAGTTGACTAGGAATCAATTGCTTGCAAATTTTCATTACTCCTTTTTTTGGGGATTGAAGGTTCTATTGCAGCTTCTTCTTGTGGATTTCTTTCTTCATTGGCTACCACTAGTTTCTTATGGAACCAATTATAAGTCTCTACATTTGACAATTCTCCTACTTTACCTGTTCCTATTTTCTAACGTTTGTGACTTCGATTCAGTTTGTTGATGAGAGCTTTGATGCAATTCTTGACAAAGGAGGATTGGATGCTTTGATGGAACCGAAGCTTGGCCCCAGATTAGGAAATCAGTACTTATCAGAGGTGCTTACAATGACTTTTACGTCTTTATTAAATATTCCAAAAATTTATTTTCAGTAATATATGATATGTTCCCAAACTTGAATTGTGGCATTACCCATGTGTATATTACCAGGTGAAAAGGGTTCTAAAAGTTGGGGGAAAGTTTATTTGTCTTACCTTAGCAGAAAGTCATGTACTAGGTATTGTTCATTTGGATTACATTTGACCTCAGTTCTCTTTGTAGTTTATATATAATGAATTTATCATTTCTTTTGCTGTTCGCTAATGTTTTACAATCAATAATTAACATCATTTTTGTTATGCAAAGAGTTAATGTTCTTTTTCATTATATGAATTTCTTGTAGAACTACTTTTCCCCAAGTTTCGTTTTGGGTGGAAATTGAGTCTTCATGCCATTCCTCAAAAACCATTTAGAAATCATGGACCTCAACTACAGACATTCATGGTGATCGCTGAGAAAGATAATTCTACTGTAGCTTCTCAGATGTCATCATTCATAGATCATTCATCTATCGAGTATTCCGGAAATCAGGTAGAATTTGACCGGAGTCAGTCTTTCCTCCTCTTATCTTTCATCTAAATTATAATTAAAGCTCTGTTTGGTAAGTTGTTTATAAACATCACATTTTCCCAAATCAGTTTTTAACAACACATTTCTCCAAATCACTTTTCAACCACATATTTTACCTTGAAAACATTACATTCTTTTTTTTTTTATAAAACTTTTACCAAACAGAGTTAAGTAATTTGCTTGAAACATTGTTCTTTTTCAAAAAAAGAAGTTTCGAGTTAATGTCTTAAATAAGCATCTTTGTCCACATAATTTATAAACTATAAAACATAACAATACATTCCTTGAACGGTTGAACTGTTTTTCTATCATTTTGAAAGCTCAATTTGACCTTCTGACATGCTTCAGGCTCGAGAATTCTTGAAAGCGATTGCAAGAGAAAATGAAGTTCGCTCAGAATACTCCCAGGGTTCTGATATATTTCACTCTCTTGAAGACCTGAAATTAGGAAGTAAAGAAAACCTAGAAGAGCTTAATCCAGGTCGTAGGTCACAGCTAACTTTAGGTGAACCTGGATTATCCCGTTTCTTGTATAAAGCGGTACTCCTTGATGCTCAGCAAGATTTTGGACCTTTCACGTATCATTGTGGTGTTTTCCTTGTCCCAAAGGTGAGTTGTATTTTCTTGGTGCCTATATAGTTTGTGTGCAAATGAGCCAATGAGGATTATTCAGTTTTTGAGTTGAAGTTAAGCAATTACTGTGGTGAACAGAGGTTGGTTCACAGGTTATCTCTGTTTCACTTTGATTAGAAATCAGTCATTTTCCTCCGGCCCAAAGACTTATAAATTGTGTCCGTTGTGTATTATTTTGCCTATCTTTTTCTTATGTAAAAAAGTTTGTTTTATCATTTAATTACTTCAAATATTTTCGTAGTTAAGACGTGCAAATGCAAGGTACAATATTTTATGTTTTTGTGTTTAGAAAGATTGATGGTGTCTGCTTTCCAAGCCTTCTCTTTTGCTTTTATATTGCATTCTTTTGTTAGTTTCTGTGAAACTGGTTTTCCACTAAAGTTTATATTTCAGACAAGAGCTCGTGAGTGGCTCTTTTCTTCAGAAGAAGGTCAATGGCTAGTTGTTGAAAGCTCAAAGGCTGCCCGTTTGGTGATGGTACTTTTTTTCTTTGACCACTTCTTCTATAGAAATCATTACCTTTGTCTTGCTTGTTGTTCGTTTTGGAAAGTCTAATATAATAGTATCTTTTGAATTTAGATTTTGCTGGACTCCAGTAATTCTAATGGTTCCATGGATGATATCCAGGTGGTATTCTTGTTTATTTTTTCTGCTGAGTGATGATCTGTCATGGATGCAATTTGTTGATGAACGAAATGGTTTATAAATATATATTTTTCAGAAGGATCTCTCTCCTTTGGTAAAGCAACTGGCACCAGGTGATTGTGACAATGGAGCTCAAATTCCGTAAGCATCAATCACAATTCACTACTACATATTGTCTTTCCAATTAGGATACACGAGCTTCTCTTTTTATTCACCATAACCATCTTGTATTTTTCAACCATGTTCTGTTCTTTCTTTCTCAGCACCCACTGTCTTTTTGTTGGTTTCTGTTATTGTGGGTTCGTATATTGATTGTTCAGATGTTGGTAAAAGGTTAATGGACTAACTTTGTATTTGTAAATTCAGAATTGTTCTTATTATGCTCAATTTTCAATTTTAATTGTTAAACGTAATACTGTAGAAATAATCAATGAGCAAGAAGTCAATTATCCTAGTGAATATATGCTATCAGTAAACTCCCTTACCCAGGAGCGTGTGTATGTAAGCCTGTTATAGTAAATATTTTACACTTTCAATGATCAAGAAGTGGCCCTTTTTAACAAGTAGTTAGTTATTTTGCAGTAAATGACTCAGTGTAAAATAAGTAAAGAAATGCAATTAGGCCTCGGCAAAAGAACCGGAATCATCGGTTCGGTTCAATTTGATCCCGATTTGGTTCGGTTCTTTCAAAAATTTTAACAGTTCTGGTTTTAAAAATCAAGAACCATTCGGTCCCGATTCCGGTTCTAGGTTCAGAACCAAAACCAAGAATCAAAACCGATAGAACAAAACACGATTTTTTTTTTTTTTTTTTAAAAATATAAATTTAAAAATAAATAAAAAATAAATCTTAATGCATGTTATCCGGTCCATTAGTCATTATTTATTATCCAACAATTATTGACTCATTCAACATTACAATAATTATAAACAAAATAAGTAATAAACAAAAAATCATAGATCAATAATCATTTTTCTTTCACCGATTGTGTCGTTCAGCTTCAATCCTTCAGTCGTCAAGCCTTCAATCTTCAGTTTTTCAAGAATCAATAAAATAAATCTTTACTCTCCATCTTACAATCAGTTATTATCTTGTTTTCAAGAATTTGCTGGACTTGTGCGACTGTTCCCTGGAAAGGTGGAGAGCTACGAGCAAAAATTGAAGGATTTTTACAAGGAGCACATACATGTGGATGATGAGATACGTTACTGTCTGAAAGGGAGTGAATATTTTTATATCAATGACAAATATGACTTGTATTCACATCTTGATCAAGGTCGATGATCTTACCGTCTTATGATTCTTACCAGCCGGAATCTACAATCACTTAAGTTTGAAAGTTTTAGTAGAGGAATTGGAACCAGAACCAAAAGAGTCAAGCGGTTCAGTTTCGGTTCTTCTTTCTTTTACAAAAAGAACAATCGATTCTTGGTTCGGTTCGGTTTGGTTTCCTGGGAACCAGAACCTTATGGAACTGCGTCCATGCCTAAATGTAATGCAACTATTCAACTAAGTTTCATCAATAGGAAGACTCATATAGCTTTAATAATTTGAGATTTTTCCCTTAAATATCCTAACCTAAATTAAATTATTAAATTTTGAATATGAGAAATTTTAAAAGTATTATTAAAATAATAACACTATAGGTGATTAAATTCATTTTTAAATTTTATCATACTAAAGTTGAATTCTTTTTAGTCATTTAATGTTATTTGTTTTCTTACAAGTTCTGGATTTACCACATTGACTTGAGAAAAAACGTTGCTATTTATAAGCAGAAGTAGCAGTATTTGTTATGAGAAATGATTTTAAATTTTGTTCATCAAACTCTAGTTCTTTCTTTTGCTATGCATGATAATAATTCATATATGGACGTGTTTCAAGAAATTAATTATTGAGTGGCTGCTTCTTGGCTTCTCAAAATTATGCCTTAAAAATTTAGTTAATATCAAAATATATGCCTTTAAACTTTAGCTTTACAAATGGGTTTGTTACAGGTTTATGGCTGCAAGTGATGGAATTAAGCAGCGAATCATTGTGCATGAGGTTCAAATATTTTTCTCGAAATGCTATATATATTTGAGTAACGTTATCATTCAATTATAACCATCATCAGATTTTACAGAATGGAAGGAATATAATAGTACATGGTTAATGTTGTGTATCTTTAGGACCACGTGATTCATTTTTGATCCATCTAAAAATTGTTGCATGTTAGCATTTTACGTGAAAAAAAAAAAAAAAATTCAGGATTTATGGATAAATTCTTTCAAGAACTTCCAAATGCACTAATACTTGGTAAGAAGCACTAATACTTGTAAACTCATTTCGTATCCGTATTCAATACATTTTAAAGCTTGTATACGCTTCAATATGCTTGGATACATATCAGGTACATATTTTTAATTATTTTTATGTTTTTTAAATTTTCGGTACTTATCTTTGTTATCTAATACTTTTTCATTATTTTATATTTTATATTTTTCAATACGTTTTTGATACATTAGGACAAATGTAGAAAGCTTATTAGTTTTGAACCCTTTGAAAACTCATTGTTGATTATATGGAAAAGTTTTTTTTTTTTTTACTCATTTTTGTTAACAATAACTTATTAAATATTAATAATATTTATTGAAAATTTCGATACATGTGAATTGTGTTAATAGTTGACAAATATATTTTAATTATTGAAAGTAGATAGTAGCTAGTATTAAATAATACATGTAAAGTTGTGTTAATTAATTTTATTCTTGGAAATAGATAATGATTTAATACATGTAAAATCTTGTTAAAAAATAGATGTAGGACATTCTCGAAAACTCATTTGATACTCTTGAAGGTGTTGGACTATTTTGAGGTTGTTAATCTATCATTAGATGATCCAGTCGGAGAGTTTTTTTAATGATAATGAAGAAGCCGATGTTGATGATGTAGGAGAAATGAAGTTGGGAAAATATGGATTAAGCTAAAATGCTTTAGTATTTGATTTGATTTTATTATTATGCTTTCATTTTAATGGTTTTTTGTATTAACGAAATTATGTTGAATATTATAACATGTATCCATGTATCTTATTTTTTTAAAAAAAGCCGTGTCACCGTTCTCATATCGTAGTCAAATTACGTATCTGTATCCGTGTTTCTTAGTACGTAGTATTCAACTTCTATTTTTCTTTTTGCATCATCTTTAATGTTAGGTTGATTTTTCCTAATCAATCAAACAATTTTTAGGAACTATTTCACATCGATTTATCTGATTCTCAACTCCAAGAACCTTTTAGATGATAGTGTTTGGCCATATTGTCCTTAATCATGTAAACTGATTACAGAAAAGCATACCGTCAACCTAGGCAACTAATAGAAGACTCGGGGAGAAATAATTTTAATAGACTTAATTATGATGTCAAGTTCATCTTTATTAGGCCTTTTCATCAATGAAAACTAATTTCTTGTCTTATGTCTTCAATACTTCGGTAATGCTTTGTTATGTGATGGATATTTGTACCAAAGAGATTAATGTCTTGGAAAAGTCTATATTATTTAACGCACTTTGTCTATCTTTCTATTAAATGTTGAAAGGTCATCATGGCATTTTATTCTTAAATTTCGTATCTTGAGCTCAAATCTATAAGTCTAATAGATCAATTGAAGTGGCTATTGTGTTTTACATCTTGTAGAATTTCATTTCGACAAATTTAAACACCTGTTGATTCTTGTTAAAAATTATTTGTATACACCATTGTTGAACTCATGATATATAATATTATAAGAATGTAATTTATATTATTTTCCGACAAGATTTTACATTAAGATGACACAATGTTAGTTTTTTATTGCTTTCTTTAGGTTACATCTACTTTGACTGGCCCAGTTATTGTGGATGATGTGATCTATGAAAAGATAGATGGTGATCTTAGTCGTCGTATTCCATTTAGCGACGTGATGTTTCGTCGCCTTATTTTTCAAAGAAGTGAGGGTCTAGTGCAATCTGAAGCTCTTCTACTAAGAGAAGGACCGACCGAAACTCAAATTGATATAGAGAAAAAGAGAACACAATCAGCTTCTAAGTTTAGGAAAAAAGGAAATCAAAAAAGGGTTGGTTCTCATGCAACAGAGTCTCTTGGCAAGGGTTTGATCTCTACTCTAGTTGGTTAGCTTTTAATTCTGAAATTGATTTGTTAGGAAATTAGACAGTCATGCTTTGGATTTTGATATTTCATTTGTTAACATTTCACAAAGGAAACAATTTTTTTCTTCTATTACTTGCTACAGCTTCGAGAAGCAATTTGAAAGTTGATCAGAGCTATTTGGCAAGTTCATATCATAATGGAATTATTTCTGGATTGATGTTGATTTCTCCATATTTGGAAAGAGTTTCATCAATTGGTGGCGTTGTAAGCTATCTACTTATGTTTCAAAGCACGCATTAATTAATAACTTGTTTGTTTTACCTATTTCATTTAACGCGAACTTTAAGGTGCCTTTTTTGTTTTGTAGGTCAAAGCAAATGTAATTGGTCTTGGAGCCGGATTACTTCCCATGTTTCTTCATAAGTGCCTACCTTTTCTAGAAATTGAGGTGAAATTATATTTTCATTCGGTTGTATCAACCATGGTTTACCAATATCGCGATTTGGAGGCTTATGCCTCACTTGCACACGACTCTAAACATTATGGTTTGCTGACTTCATCTTTCCAAGCTCTCTGTAGCTTAGCTCCTCAATCTACACCGAAAGATCGTACCTTCCAAAATATTCTAAACAAGAGAAATCAATTCAGAAAAATAGTTTAGTGTTATAATACAGTATTTAAAAGAGAGAAGAATGTGCTCTATGTATTGAACATTTTTTTAATTTCAAAGATGACTTTACAAGCACTCAATTGTCTCCAAACAAGTATTCTCTAATCACTTTACTTGGACCTCTCATGGATGATTTACAAATGAGCCCATTGCCTTATATAGCTACACTCATTTGAATGGATGGTGAGGATTCAACCAATTCATAGACCAGGATTATCCATTTAGGATTTTCTACGACAAAGTAATATTCTAGCAACATCTTGTCATATTCAACAAGTCTCTTACATTATTACTGATTATTCTGAACTTCTCTTTAGAATGCTCCAACAAGCTCTCTTTAATTGAAGGCTCTGATTTCCTCACAATGTTCCATATACTTCTAGAATCTTCCGTGAAGTTCTTTCAAGTCCATCCAAACATGTAGACCAAACGTGTTTTAGAACTTCTCTTTATAATTTTCACTGTTTTAAAACCAATTTTTAATGGTCAGATCTGCAAAAGCTAGGCAATAATAATTTGAAAGCTATTTGTTAATTGTTAAACCGGCAAAAGCTAGCCCCTACTAAATTTAAAACTAGTTTTATGATGGTTAAGGCTGATTTTAAAAAACTCAAAACTTTTATTACAGTTGTAATAAATCAAAATCAACCCAAACTATAATATATATAAATTAAAAGCAAAGCAGTAGACAAACACTAACAAAATTATGATGAAAAATAGCATTCATTGCAATTATTTAAATGAATTTTATTCAAGCCAACTATAAAAATAATATTCATTAATTAATAGCCACCACTAATTTTGATTTCTTTGGTGTTTGTTTGCAAGTTACTCTTTAAACTATTGTATTATGAATTTTTTAATTTTTTTTAGCTGTATTTTTTTTTGGACTTATTTATTTATTTTGGTGAGGCTTATTCCTCACTTCAATAACCAATTTTTTTACCTTTTTAAACATTGCTATCAAATATTTAACTCACTTGTCTCTTACCATGCTAATTCTCAATTTTACAGGTGGTAGAGTTAGATCCCGTGGTTCTGGATGTTGCAAGAGAATATTTTAGCTTTGTAGAAGACAAACATTTGAAGGTAATGTGTTTTTATTCTCTCATGCATTCTTTTTGCTTTTACAAAATCCATCGTGGTCAAACTTGAAGGGGATGCATTATCTGATTTATTTAGAGAATGACAATATTTTATGTAATTGATACGATCTCTTTATTTACTAACCTTGAATCAATTCCTATTTCTCTTCTATATCTTCCCTTTCCTGTTTTGGCAGTTGATGGCTGCTAATTAAGCAGAAAAATAAACTCTGAAAGCTAAGTAGCATACTCACCAATACATGACCCAAATCAAATGAACAAGTTATTTTTCTGAGTAGTAGGATAGAACACGTTGAGAACGCTTTAATTAGTACAAATACATTGGCTGAATACTTCTAATATTCTATTATAACAGGTATGCATAAGTTTTCTCCATCTTTCGTGAAAAACGTGTATTTATATATCTACAATGCTGAATTTGAACTACATCAATCACTTGTTCCAAATGCAATGATAATCTGCAAACGTACAAGTTAAATTTTATTAAATGGTTATATCTTTATTTAAGATGCACATTTTACTTGTAATCTGCGAATGATGTGAAATTCCCTTTTTTTTTCTTTTTTTCTTTTTAGGTACATATTACCGATGGGATTAAGTTTGTCAGTGAGATTGCGAATTTTGAGGCTGCTGATGTATCAACTCCAAATTTTAGTGATAAGAATGATACAGTTAATGGAAGTTTCTCTAGTGGAAGGAGTTCTAGCAAAATTGACATACTTATTATTGATGTGGACTCTTCAGACTTAAGGTAAATGTAACTATACTCAAAATATTATTGCAACTTCAGCTATATATTTTCTGTTCATTCAAGTTTGAATGTATTTGATTGATCTCCTTGTTGTGCAGCTCTGGTTTAACGTGTCCTGCTTCAGACTTCGTTGAAGAGTCTTTTCTTTTGACTGTCAAACGTTCACTCTCTGAGCAAGGTTTATTTGTCATTAATTTAGTCTCAAGGTCCTCGACTGTTAAAGATAAAGTTTTTTCAAGATTACGAACGGTGAGAACTGGAGTTAGGAGTTTGATCCTGACAAGGATATACCCCATAGTGTTTGCTTATGGTTTCATTGTTTGGACTATGTTTGGCTAAGCAGAAAAAGTTTACGTATAAGTTAGTTTTAGTATAAATAATGTTTGTTATTTGTCGAAGTTGAAAATTAGTGAGTTACTTATTTTGACAGTTAGATAAGAGCTACTTTCATGACATTTTTATTATTTAAGAATAAAGAGTTTAATACATACAAACATGTATGGAATAATGGAAACAAAAAGTTGCTTAAAACGAACATTTACCCTTAAAATGAGACCTGGACGATACAATATATGGGTTGCTTTATTCAACATCACGATGACTATTAATGTTTCTGCTCTTTAGATCTTTCATTGTTCTGCCAAAATGCAATTACCTTTTATATGTGATGCGATTTGTGTTGTTTTCATGAATATTTTCCAGGTATTTAGCGACATTTTCTCCCTTCAGCTCGAGGAAGATCTGAATGAAGTTATATTTGCACTCAAGGACTCTCCTATTAAAGAAAATCATTTTTCTGAAGCTTGTGATGCACTTGCAAGATTATTAGAGCTCCAAAAACCTGAGTGGAGTCGAAGCATCATAGATGGCACAAAATTGATCAAACGGCTGAGATGACGAGGAAACCAGTATTCTTATTGTATCAAATGTGTACCCCTTAGCCTTTTTTTTTTTCAACATAGCCATGCACGGAGGGGAGTATCTTTATGCTGTTTGGTTTTGTTATTACTTATTACTCTCTCTAATTTGTTTGGGATGGTGGCTTGTATAGTAACAGATCCAAAAAAAAAAAAAAATGGGAGAGAGAGTAAGAGAGAGAGAGAAAACGACACCTAAGTTTTGTTATTGTACTTGTCCTGTTGAGTTTAATATTATATACCAAACGTGTCCTTTTGGAGAATGTAAAGGTTAAATATGAGTTCGCGTTTTCTCGATTCTATTGTTCGTTTGTAGCTTGTATTATTCAATGCACTTTGGATTTTACAATGTCCTTTCCCAGAGGCTGTCGTGAGACAACAACACACTACCTCCTCGAGGCTCGCTACTAGCTATCGCATTCTACACCCGACGCACCACAAACTACAGCCACCTGCCCACCTCTGCAATTTGACGCCTGCCTCCACTGATTTTGAAGTCCAGATTGTTGGATTGAACAATAGTAAACATAACAAACAGCAAGTCCAGATTTGGTGAGCTTGAGATTGTCGGAAGTTCAGATCGCCGCAGAAACACCGCAACCTATGACGGCTTCCAGCGGCAACGCTACTTCATTGAATTGCTAGTTGGAGCGAGACTGCCAAGCGTCAAAAGAGGGAGACATTTCTGTTTGGCTTGGTTTGGTTTGGTTTGGTTTGGTTTAAGTTAATTTGGTTTTAATAACAAAATATTTATGAATAAATGTTAACATGTAATTAGGACCGGATTTTTACAAACTTAAAACTTGTTATGTTGTTGTTAGAAAGTGATCTTTAAAAATAGGAATGCATGTAATTTTCCCATAAATTATTTGGTTAGACTCATGTTTCCTTGTGGTATATGGAATCTTAGATCTTAGAATCCATTGAAGTCAACGTCTTTGACTTGGTTCCTATCCATTAGCAATTTTTTTTACCACCTTTCTAGATATGGCATTTTATGTTACAAAAATTATTATTATAATTATTATTATATAATGTCATTAAAGGGCACCAAGCGGTGAATTTTACACAATTTTAATTCACCCCCCACACAACCCCCTCCTTCGTACCATGACATAAGTTTGGTAGTATAGTAATTTTAACGAGTATGAGGTCATTAATGAGTCGCAAATAAGCCAATAACGTCGATCTCACCACTTATATTCATACAAAATTCTATAGCTATTCAGTATTATGATATTCATGTTTTACCTTGATATTCATTATTTCAAATATTGTGATTTGTAATAATGAGTTTTTGAAAATTATGTGATTAAAAAGTAGATAATTTTTTGGGTTTATATGTGGATAAATTTATTGATAGGATGTGGTTGAAAATTAATTTAAAAAATATATATAAGTTTTGAGTAATGGGTACGGCTAATTTGTGCATATTGTTTTTATATTATCTCAATTTGCTTTATCAAATACTCCATTCGTCTGACAAAGATTGACTCCTTCTATTTTATTTATCTTAAATTATAGTCCACTTTCCTTGTTGAGATTATATTAATATCTTAATTTTCTAATATATCCCTAATTAATATGCATTGTTATCAACAAATAAAATTGTACATTATTCAAAGTAAGGGTATATTATGTAAAATGTAAATAAATTTATAATTTCAATAATTTGTGTGAAAATATAAAGGGTAATTATATTTATACTACAAGTTTTGTTAATGACACTACATTTTTCATATTTACTAAATTTGTCATAAATAAATGAGTGATTTTAGGAAGACAATTTTTTGAAAATATTATTAAGTGATATTGTGACATGTCACACATTTATCGAGTGGTAAAAATAACTATCTCATCAATTACTTTTTCATCATTCAATAAATGTGCATTATATCTGTTGATGTATTCTCTTTTTTTCTTTTATTTTTTCGTGTCTTAAGGTTCAGGTCAGATTTCTCCCTTTTATGTAATGACTTTCCCTATACGTTAATTCTCTTGATTTTAGCCAGTACTCCTCTTTCTTTCCTTAGTTACAGATCGGATTACTAGGCAATTACTTTATTACTACCAATATTTCCTAAAGTCTAGCCCAATTTTGCAGGATTCATGGGGCCAATTAAGAATTAACATTTATATATTCATTTTCCCTTATTTGTGGTCCAATTAGTGGGATTCCAATTGTTCTTAACTATGACATCTTATTATTGGATTATTGGACTTCGATTTTTAGTCCAATGATTATTTTTTGGAATAATTGTATAGATTACTTACTTTAGATAAGAAAATTGATTTTTACTACCCAAATAAAAAATTTTGAAAAATACTTCATTGTTACTAAAAAAAATTGAAAAGTATCATAGGTATCATACTGTGATACTATCATATTTGAGAAGTATCAAAAGTATCAGATTGTGATACTTCACTTGATTATGAAGTATTTTTCAGTTTTTATGATTTTATTACAAGTAATTTTCAATTTTTATAAAATTCAAGTAAATTTCAATTTGATCCCTAAAAGTAGTGTAATTATGTGAATAGCCCTTATTTTTTTTATCATTGTAGGCCCAAAAGAGATCCATTAAAGCTTGAGTTTATACCCATTACAATATCAAAATATCACTTAAAAATATCTCAAATATAAATGAGCAAATCTTTATGACATAGATGGAGTATGAATATATATATAATTAAACACATACTGACGTAATAGACTTCCATCATGTCATTTATATTGAAGAATCTATTGCTTTCGGATGAATTTGTGAATTTTACAATGCGTTCGGAGGCCTATGTCGGCATTTATTTATTTATTTTATGTTTTTTAAGTAAATGTGTAGTTAAAAATTGGAGAGAAAAAAATATTTGTGATTAAAAAATTCTATTATTTACGATTAATTTATAAATTATAATTATTGCGAACGATTCATCGGAAATTAATTATATATAGCATAGCTTAGCTGTCAATCAGTGTATCTAAAAAAAAAAAAAAGGTTGACCCCAATTTTGAGGATCCCACCGATCCTGTTCTGAGCCTGTCTTGGTGAAGGATGTAAATCGCAAATTATGCGTCCCAGAGTGAAGAATGAGGACTTACCTTTTAACTTGACAAGAGTCGGATTCAAACTCCTGATCAAACGAGACTGGTCTTTAAACAACCCTTTCTTTTATCGTTGAGGGATGTGTAATGGGGATCAGTGTATCAAATATCTACACCGATAAAGCAATTTTCAGACCACCTCAGCATTTTGGTTCTTAGTATAGTTGATCCGACACGGCACATCTAGAAAGAAAGAAAATTTCCTAATTACAGTGACTGCTCTGCTGAGTGCTGACTGTCAACAGCACGTGCACTCACTTCAATATCTGTTTTAGGCTGTAAGATGACAAGACAAATCCGGTCTCATTTTTTTGTGGTTGTGTGTTATTACTTAATTAGGTATTCAGCTTGTTGGGTTTTGCTTATAATCAAATTTTCTTGAAGATTTTGGATCAATGGCAGTGAGTATTTTTCTTGATATATTTTTTTTATTTTGTGAATAATCGACAATAAAGTCCTCTTGAGAAAATATCTGTTGCAATTATTGGTTTAGTTTGTTTAGATTTATAGTAGTTGTACTGAAATTATGTGCTAATGGGTTTTCTAGTTTACGAATGAATTGCTGTTTGTATGTTAAAGAGAAATGAAACCATATTTAGGGTTCTTGAATGGTCTCTCTATTCATGAAATGTATATATTTTCTGTGATTGTTCGTAAAATGTATTTATGCAGTTACAATTTAGGTTCCCCTTATTGTTTTGACTATAGACAGGAGGGTTTCATTTAGAGTTAGGGTACGCGATTAGTTTGCTTGAAGTAATAAATCTCGCGCAGGATTTGGAAGCAAGAAAGGTTTATCATGGAGATTTCTGCGTAAAATGCAAAAATTGACTGATATTTTGAGATGAGATTGAGATTGAAATGGAAAAAGCTATTTGTACAGATGAATTGTATAGATGGATTAACGGAAATAGATGTGACAGTAGTTTTTTGTACAAATCATCTGTACATATAGCGTATTTCAATTGAGATAGCTATCTATTCTGGTGGGTTGTTTAAGTGCTAGCTACTGGCAAGGCTGAATAAGGAGATGGGCTCAAGAAATTTTAGGCTATGTTCTCTTTGTTATTTTGATGTCCTTTTTTGTTTTTATTTTCAAAAATACTAAAAACTCGTTCTCTTTATCATTTTCGAAAACGCATTTTGAAAAAAAAATTGTACACAAAATGAAAAACGTTCAAAACGAGATTTTGGGCGTTTTATGTGTATTTCAATAAAAAAATGTTCAAAACGTTGAATGCGTGTTTTGGGGGATTTTTTTTTTTAAAAAAGAATTATCCTGACTTGGAATTAAGCTTAAAATAAAGTTGATTTTTTTTTTTTTTTTAGAATTATCTTAACTTGGAACTAAGTCTAAAGAATGTTTTTTTTTTAAAAGAATTATCCTGATTTGGATCTAAGTTTAAAATAAAGTTGATTTTTTTTTTTTTTTTTAAGAATTATCTTGGCTTGAAACTAGGCTTAAAATAAAGTTGATTTTTTTTGGGGAGAGAATTGTCCTAACTTGGAACTAAGCCTAAATAATATATATATATTTTTTAATATAGACTCTTAGTGCTCACATTAGTGTATTGTAGGTTTCCATGTTTTCAGTATATATTGTGAAAGGAAATTTGAGTTTGAGTCAGTAGTATTCTGCAAGAAAATTAATTAAAAATAGTTTAAGTAGTATTTTGCAAAATTTCAAACAGAACGTGTTTTTCAGCTTTTCATTTTCAAAAACAGTTTTCAGAAATGACAAACCAAACGCGTTTTCAGCAAATTTAAAAAGAAAAATAAAAACAGGAAACATAAAACATTTTCGAAAATGAAAATACAAAATAAAATACAAACAGAACGCCACATTTAGTTCCTTGTCTTTGGGAAATTGAAGGTATTGAGACCATATAGGGAGAATATTAATGGTTATGAAGTTGAGGGGTTAAGAGTCATTGGCAAGTTAGAGATGTTTTTGATAAGCGTTAACAAAAATTGGAGACGATCTCAAAGTACCATGTACTTGAAGAAGAGTTGCGGAGAATCTTAATCTTAGTTTAAGATTTAGGCTTTGATCGGCTGCCTTGTATGAATTTATAGATGATTTTTTGTTGTTTTTAAGGTAAAATGTGTAGTTAAAATATAATTTCAAATAATGTGGGTAATTAAAAAGTGATTTGAGAAATTATTTTATTTATAAATTGGTATATAAATGAGTAATAACTATGTCACAGTACGGAGGCTTACATATTTACAAGAGGAGATCAATTCCTTAAACAAGGTAGTTATAGCATGTGATTGTAAATTTTTTTATATGAACCCACAATCAATCTGCTGGTACTTCTTTATTCTTTTACAAGCATGAATCTGATGGAACTATGAGTGTTACTTAAATGTATATATTACCCAAGATGGAATCTAAAAAATGCTCACCCCGATAAATAGACGTTTTGAACGAGCTAATCGACCGGAAAATGATGTTTCTTAATCTAAACAGTGGTTAATCATTATCCTTTTGCTTTCATGTACATGTTTCTTGATTTTGGCTTCTGATTCTTGCAGAAGCAGTCGCAAGTACCAAAATTTGGTAACTGGGAAAGTGAAGAAGATGTCTCCTACACTGCTTACTTTGATAATCCCAGGAAAGGTAAGAAAAGTAGCGAGGTGAATCAAAATGATTCTTATGAAAATCCCAAGATTGGATCTAAGGGTAAAAAAGTATCAGATGCAGCATCGCCAAAACAAAACCATCTTTCTAGATGTGTAGATGGTGAAATGAGGAGGTCGACCGATTCTCCGCTGCACCCTGATGTAATCAGTCGAAAACCTGCGATTGACTCATCTCACAAATGGCATGGCGGTGTCCAATTTGGAAGCCATAAATCAGAATCAGAAGCAATAAAGGCCCAAGAGATGCTTAGACCAAGGCACAGTCATCAGTCAAGTAAAGAAGGTGATATGAGGAGACATACTAATTCCCCACTGCGCTACGAGGCTGCAGAAAAGAGAGCTGCTTCTGAATCGCCACGCCATCGCCATGGTGTCCTGAGTGCAGGTGATACACCTAGACGAGTCACTCAACGGAGTGCAGGTTCTGATCGCAGTGTCAAACACTCACCACTGCACCATCATTCCCAAGCGCGGGTAGGAGGAAATGGAAGTCAAATTCCTTCTCCCTCTTGGGAAAAAAAGGCTACATCTGAAGTTAGCTATGGCCTAGCTCCTTCCACTCCAGGAAGATCTCGTCTGAGATCAGTTACACGAGGCGATGACACTGTAATGTCTTTTTCTCTGTTTATCTAATTATTTACATCATGATATGAAGATTAACATGATCTCACATTTGATTTGAACTTATTAGAGAACAATAAGTAGATGAACCTATAGGATTTTGAAGCAGAAATTTCTAAGGTGCATGTTAGGTACAAAGTATTAGACAGGACTGGAATTGTAATGTTCTGTCCCATATCTGCTATAACTATGAAATTCGTTTGGATTGCAGCCTGATCGCAGCCCTGCTGTTCCAAAATTCGGTGACTGGGACGAGACCAATCCTGCATCAGCTGAAGGATACACACACATTTTTAACAATGTGAGAGAAGAGAAACACAGCGATGCAGGAAAGGTAGCTGCCGTGCCAACTGAAACGTCTTACCCAAACGGTCAGAAGCAATATGGAAACGATAGTCCGAAGGTAAAAGAAAGTTAAAATCTGTTTATATCGATCTCAATCTAAAGTTCATATTCCACGTTGCTATCGAATAACTCATTTCCTCAGTACTTTCGCTCAGGTATGTGGATGCTTTCCATGGGGCAAAAGATGATATATGAATTAGAATGTAGATACGTGAGACGTGTGTATTCATATACGCTATAACATCAGGTCGTTTGTATACGCGTGTATTCATGTACGCTATAACATCAGGTCGTTTGTATAGACTCACATTTTATTTAAGAGATTCATTTTACATGTTTTGGCTCGAGAGAGGGGGAGGGGGGGGGGGGGTGAGAAACAACAATTTCTTTGGAAAATTCACGTTTTATGTTCTTCGACTTGGTTTGCCACCAGTTCGCCTATTCTTTGTTGCATACGAGTTTAAGTTGTATACTCTTCTTTATTCAGGTTGGTTATCCCCATAGGCACTAAAGAACTCAACAGCTTAGGATGGAAATTCCTTTGAACTTGAGGGCTATAAGCCATTTGCAAACTGTGTTTGTTGTAGCTGGAAAATAAAAATCTGGAAATTGAGGCTGGTGTTGGTGCTCAAGCTCTACTGGTGTAACCGAATGAGCTGTTCATGTTGTTGGTGAATAACTGGGAGATGTCTCGAGAGCCACTCCGATGTTTAATGCTCCGTTTGGTAATCACGTTTATAAATTGATTTTTTGTTTTTTTTGAGGTAAAATGTGTTGTCAAAAAGTGAAGAGAGAATGTGGTTAAAAAGTGATTTGAAATGACTGCGTTACAAAACAAAGTGCAAGTTGGTTGAATGTATTAAGCATACAATCAAAGAGAGACGAGAACTCAATGGGACAAAAACTTCCCACTTAGCATCTGTTTTTTAACACAATCAATATAATTTGTAAATCAATTTATAAAGAATATAATTTTTCATATTAATTTTTAACCACATATCTTCTCTCTCAACTTTTTAACCACACAAATTTCTTCAAAAACATAAATAAACTAATTTAAAATTACTACAGTATTACTGAACATTGCCTTAAAGACAGCGTTGATCATGTTTGATAATGTGCTCGATTTTTATTTCTATCGTGTCTAACGCGAACAATCACAGAAACCAAGAAAATTGAAGCAGAGAAGTGTCAGTTTCAATTCATCATCAGTCAGTTTTGGACTGAATGATGGGGTTTTGAAAGCTTTGTAATCCTGTTAACAAGTGTTTGGAATCTGTAGTTTATGGGAAGAAATACAATTGAATTCCCTGTTTCTAGCAGTACACCAAGACAGAAAGATTAAAAAAAAAAATTATTTCATACAACATAAATCCTTGAACAGGATTCTGAATATGATGCAAGGCCTAATGGTTGCTTAAAACATTTCATCAACACCCCCGCAACCCATTATCCAGTACAATGGTCAAGATCTTAACGTGTTTATTTTTTGGTATTGTGTAGTATGGTTCAATACAATGTACAAAACATGTTATCCGGGCTCAGTCATGTTCTTCAGCTGTCACTTCATTAAGGCAGAGCTAAAGTATGATGAAGACGAGCATCGAATTTCAACAGACAAAGTCTTGACGACACGGTGACACGGGTCCCCACCAAATACAGCATTAGAAACTGCAATGGAACAACTGTTTCTTCCCTTACAAGCCTGCAGAAATGGAAAATGCTTTAATTAATCATATTATATAAACATTAGGATTTTTCTATTTGACGAAACAAAAATTATGCCTGACAATTGCTATTTAACTAATTCATCAAGCTGTTTTTTTTTTTCACGGGAACTACAAATTTGTTATGTGCTAAACAATCCCATGCATACCTCAGAGACCACGGAAAATGAATTGGGTGCGTGGCAACTGCCTTTGGAGAACTTGCGGCAGCTCCCTCGGGGAGTTCCATAGCTTGCAAACTCGATGGTAGAGATTGTATGGCCAGCATCACACTGCAAGTTCAATTCAGGTATCGTGGAATTCAGTGAAATTGTTCCATTTGTGATATTTGGACTGGACCAAGCATGTAGAGGTGGATAATTGTTCTCCGACACTTCAGCACAAATGGTTTCGGAGAAACCCAACTTGATGGATATCTCAAACGGGGTCTTCTCCGTCTCCTCAAAGATGACAAGCAAATTGTCTGCAGCCTGTAACCATGATCTTGGTATGTGGTACCTGCATATGAACTCAGATATCTCAGATTTAAAACCATCAATAAGTAGCAAGAACATTGTAGATTCGAAATGGAATTAGAAGTTCTCTGGATAAGCAACCTTGTTCTGCTCTTGCTTCTAAGGAAAGCTTGAAAACATTAAAATCGGACGTGTAAGTTTTTAGTGTCAAAGAGTACCAAGATTGAGTGGGCTTCCCGCAGCCTGTTGTACATTTATCAGAATCATAAGATCCCCGATAGTCACAAGTTTTACATCCATCTTTTGGGGCAATCAAAGTCCAATATCTTCCAATATGGCGGCCATTGACCCAAGCTTGACCCTTTCCCATACTTCTAAAATCAAGGACAACAGGATCTACACCATCAGGGGCATCAAAATGTGTCTGCTTGATAAAATGAGAAACATATTATAATAGAAGAAAGGTGTGAAAGCAGACATTATTAAAAACATGTAAATGCAGAATGTTGATAGTGATGCTCCTAGAAATTGTATCCTTCAACCACTAAGAAGGAAAAAAAAATAAAAATGAAAAAAAGAATAGCGGTGAAGCAATGAGACTGTCTGCCCTTTGCCAACACCAAGAAAAAGTAAAATCCTAGAGAGAAAGGGCAATAGAAACAAGAACTTGTGAAGTGGAAGTTGAAAATAAAGTTAAACCAATTGTGATTTCTGAACAATTAATTAAGTTACTATACCACCAAAAAGGAGAAACGTGATAAATCTGCCTAAATTAATTTACTATACCACCAAAAAGAAGAAACGTGATTAATCTTTCTAAAGAAAAAAATAACCTAACTCCTGGCATGCTACTGATCCAACCATAGTGTTCTTCTTTTCTCTTTTTCCCGTTCTTTCTAGACTGTTGTTCCATGATCAATAGTTATATAATCTTAACATCCAGAACACAACATGTAAACTTGAGCAGCTACAATAATCTTAACATCAAGAACACAACATGGAAACTTAGAGCAGCTACAAGGATTCCCAGTTTTTTCTAGTTATTTAGTGCGGCATTTATTATCTTCTGTTCGTTTAGAAACTGGTTTCTATATCTCGGAAGAGGAAAACAAATGCTATGATTACAGTTCATGAAAAACTCTACATACCGACTACTTGTCGGTTACCTGCAATCCTAGTGTAATGACAACCTGCTATAAATACAAACCTACCAACTATTAGCAAATCTACAAACATACTATGCAAACCTACTAACAAGGATTGACTAATAAATAGGAAATAAACTTCCAGCTCCCCCTTCAGCTGGAGTATAATATATGAATCATGCCAAGCTTGCCTAACCATACAAGTTCCTTTCATAAATATCTCTACTAGTTTTCTTTTCATGATAACAAAGGTCTACTAATCAGCACATTACCAATTTTTCCTTGATAAAGAGCCTTCAACTTCAATTTGTTTTGTTCAATCAGGTTTAACTAGATTCTGAAAGCACCCTAATGTCAAAGAAAACTCCTTCAAAGAGAGGGGGGTGGGGAGTGGGGGCAATTAAAAAAAAAAAAAAAAAAACTAGTTTTGTAAACTGCACTTTATATTATGGGAGATCTTTCCAAAGAAATAAAGTATCAAATTCCACTTCGTGCTTACATAATATTATTTTATTTCATTATGCACTCTCTCAATTTAGCTTTTAAAGTCACATGATACCACTGTGCCCTGAACAATGCCATTAGAACAGCAACGACAGTATATGCATCAATTTCTTCGGCACGCAAGACTACTTAACTAATCTGCAATGATTGCTTCCCACCACGCACTTGAGAAAATGAATAACAAGGAGACCTTAAATCCTGCTAGCTATAATTATAAACACAATTACATTAAGAACATAACATTTTGATGTGTCACTATCTGACGTCGAACAATTTTATTTTATGCCTCCTGTAACAAGTGAGCAATTAAAAAAAAAATTGTTTCACATAATGTTCTCAAGAAGTTACCTTGTACCAGGAAAAGCTGGATGGAATTGCATCGCGTGGAAATTCTGTCCACCCTGCACTTATATCGTCTTCAGTGGAATATATTTTCAGAAACTCACCCCTAAGCCCTACCTGTAATCACATTGAAGAAATTTGGTCATCAGTTTTGTTTCATTAGAATTTAGAATTCTGAGTAAAGGCAGAACTAGAATAATCTTGATAAATGGAAATGTAAATTGTGTTAACATAGACTGTTGATGTAATTTTAAATAATCTCTTAAGAGTCTGAAAAAGTGTCTCCCCTTCCATCCCTTTCTTCTTCTTTTTATACTGTTACTCCTATGATGAGGGCCATTTTCAGTACCCCCCCAAAAATCCATGCCTTCATCATCTCTTTACTTTTGTCTTGATCCAGATTCTCAGGTAGAGTCATGCTATATGCACAATGGGTTTGAAATATCCATGACAACCTCCTCACATAGAGGGTGGGGCCGCTCATCATTGGTGGAACGGCCCCACTATCCATGTGAGGGGTTGTCATGGACATTGTCAAGTCCATTGTGCAAATAGACTAATTCTCTCAGGTAATTATCCTATTTTCATTTTGAAAGTGTCAGTTTTCCTGCTGGGTATCTGGGACTCGATGATTTGGGGCCTCAATTAGTTCTCTTGCTAAAACGACTGCTTGATTACCAAAATCCTCCTTACTACTTGTTCAGCTAGTATCATTTTTGAGCTTTAACTATTTCATTTTTATTGGTTTGGGCTTGTTGGGGCACAATGGCAGTCTATAATTATAATCCAAATTTGATCTCTTCCGTTTACATAGACAAACAACACGAGTTCTCTTATCTGCAGTAATTAGAGCACCCAAATTCTTCAATTGTAAATTATGATCAATATTATAATGGTTTTCCCTTGTTATTGTGCATTAGTGATGGAATCTTATACTTGGGCCCAAAAAGGAAGCTTTTACAAAATTATTCATGTGCTTTGTTCACCCATGTCAACAAAAGATTCAATAAACCTGAAGGAATTTGTTATATATCTTCAAATCCATGGCAAAAATATGTTAGAAATGCATAATAATGGGAGAGAGGACAAATTTAAGATGAACATCTATTCAAGAAAATTGCAGAGGCGAGGAGAGATGATACCATTTCCAAAGAATAGTTTCAAAACTGCCTTTAAGCTTACTCCGTTCTTCAATTAAATCAAGCATAACCCTAGTACAACCAGCTTTAAACGTCTGATTGATTCATAGGTTTACTTTTTTTTCTTGCACAGAAAGCAAATTCAGAAACCATGATGGTAACTTGATTACATTGAGCCTCAAGATTAAATTAGAGTGTTTAATTCTACTGTTAATCAAATCTCGATTATAGATAGAAATCATAGAATAATTTACATTTAATATATTTATGATCACATCTAAATACCTTTAGAGTGTCCTTTAATATTTTTAGAATATAGTTAATTATTTGTAGAAGTGCATTATATGCGATTCATATCATATAAATTTACCTCATAAGGCCTTATGTGCAAAACTACAGCCTCATACAAGCAGTTTATACTTAATATATAGGCTAAGCAATGGTTTGCTGAGGTTCTCTCCTATTTTACAAACCTTATGCTGGTTGGAGCTTTTTTGGCTGAAACAATGCTGATAAATGAAATCACAAGAGCATTTGCCATTTAACTAAAAACTAATGGATGAATGTGAGAGTAATAAGTCGTATCAAGGAAAGATCCATAACATTAGAAAAATTGTGGAATGAACCGAACACGGTGAATGAAATATCCAAACTCGAGTTTTGAGATTTTTTTCCCCTTTCAAATCACACAATGCTACGTATTAGAAGTGTGGTATGAGAGAGAGAGATTCAAAATAATAGACAAAAAAATTCATATAACAATAATTAATAACTTTTTCCATAAATGGAGATGTAAATGATACAAGTACCTGATAGGTCCACATAAACTCCGTGAGATCAATATCTCCATTTTTACATCCTGTAAGCTTGATTTTACCCCTAAACCCTGCCCCATCCTTCTCTAAGAAGGCACCATAGTTCTGCAGGAAACAGGAGAAGTGCTATATTTATTGAGATCTGAACCGGAAAGAGATGAGAAATTTATTTTACACAAAAATGAAATGAAGTTCAAATTCAAAAAATAAATTAAAATTAAATAAATAATAATAATAATAATAATAATAATAATAATAATAATAATAATAATAATAATAATAATAATAATAATAATAATAATAATAATAATAATAATAATAATAATAATAATAATAATAATAATAATAATAATAATAATAATAATAATAATAATAATAATAATAATAATAATAATAATAATAATAATAATAATAATAATAATAATAATAATAATAATAATAATAATAATAATAATAATAATAATAATAATAATAATAATAATAATAATAATAATAATAATAATAATAATAATAATAATAATAATAATAATAATAATAATAATAATAATAATAATAGTGGTGTTTCACCAGAAATAAAAAATGCAGAATTCAATTCCATTCCATTCAAGACAACATTATCCAGAAATTTCTATAACTTCAACCGTTAATAGTAAGACTACTTGTGAGAACCCAGAAACTAAGATGAAATAGACAACTTTCAAAAAATCCCCCCTAGAGTACAAACTAGACTGTCAAAGCAAATTACCTGCAAGCCCACTGTTTGAGATAGCAATGTTATATCATTGTATCCTTGCGTCAGGTTGACAGGCTGAACTACCTTTTTCCATTTACCTTTCGCACCACCTTCGATTCCAAAAGATGTAATACAACAGGAAGGCAGTGATATCAATGTTATTAATCTCAAGAAAACCAGCAAAATGTGAAAAAGAATATGTGAGATATAACAGTACTCAGTAGTGGACAACTTTATGAAATTTGTTGCAGCTCAAAGGAAGAACAGCAACTACATGAACCAGGGAACATATTAGGCTTATTAACCTGGTCCTATATATAACAAGCTTTACATTCCTTGAGGAACCAGAAGATTTGAATTCATAATTCTTAGATAGATGGCAGATTATATGGAGCGATATATGGAATTTTCCTATTTTGTACAAGAAATGCCCCGAGTTGTCTCAATTTGTTGCCTAATTTCTCTCTACTTAACTCATTTCTATGTAACTTAGTATTTTAATAAATAGCAATGTTCTGTACTGTAAGGTGAATGAGATGCATAAAAATTCCATCCAGAATTGCTTTCTTGATATTGGAAATCTGTGAGGTTCTTTATGGCCTAGATTGCTAGAAAATGCAATCATTTTTTTTTGGCTACGAAATGTAAAAATGTCCTTCGACCTTTAATGCTGAGAACATGGTAACTGTACTCTTATGAAACTCCTGTCCCTAATCTTTGGTCAATTAGCAAGTTGACAAAGACCTAAACCGAGTGACTAAATTTTGTCCTTCTCATTGTGAATTTGAGAAGTCGCACGTTGGGAACACTTTTGGTAGTGCTAAAGAAAATGAAGGATTGCACTGTTTTGAGGATGAAGTCCACTCGTGTAGACAAGCTCAAACAAGTTCTCTTTCTATTGCAAATGAGATTAATTTTATAGCATCGTAGGTTAGCACATATTTTAAAAAAACTTGTTTCTTTGTTCATTGAAATAAAATCCATCACGGCTTCAAAGTGAGATTCTTCGTATTTTTTTCCCATTCACACCCATATATGCCATCAAAGCTGATCTAGATTATTCATAGTAACATTTGGGAACCCCCTCGCGTAACCATTCTTTTGCCAAAAGAAATTGTTTATAATCTTCATGGATAATAATGATGTAGGACAATTCTATTTTATATTTACAAAAGCATTGTAAAAAGATATAACCCTATTATAAATAACTAATTTGATCCTATTTAAAATAGAATTGTCCTCCATCAGATCATCGAAAAGAAAATTTGGGCGGAAGAGAGAAAAAGTGATTATAATAGAGGTAATACCGGTGAATTTTCTGTTTACGTATATGTAAACCAAATCACGCATGCTGTGAATAGTAAGTACTGGACTGAGTTGATTATCTTTCCAAAATAAGATATCCTCATCAGAGATGTGTATTCTGCATCATATATCAAAAGATCATCAGTATGACTATATATATTTTGATTACCAAGCTGTGACTATAATCACTAGTTTAAAGATATGATTACACTAGACTGACTTTAACAAAATAAGTGGATGATGCAAAAAACAACTTGAAAATTGTGCATCATGGATAAGATGTAAGACATGCCATAATCACCCATGCCCCACAGCTGCCCTAAAAGAAAAAGATAGATGTAATATTGCATGTGAGAATTAATATATGTTGACTTATGGAGTAATCTGAGATTATGCTTTTGAAATGTTAATGATGCCTACCCTTGGTCCCATCCTCTATCATAAAAGTAATAAAATTTAGCTTTTAAATAACCTACTATAGCACACAGAGGAGCAGTGATAAAATTTTGTGCAGAAACATCGTAGCATCATAAAGTAATCAGCACCTAATTTTTCATAAGCTTTGACACAAAATTAAAATCCGGTGCTCACAATTTTCGAAATGTAAAATGTAACCAGTGTGTCTGACATACTATTATTTGGTTAACATTTTCAAATACCTGGTTGTATACCATAGGTAGTCAGACCGGTCTTTTGTCACATTTAAATGTTCCAATATGCCTTGAAATGTAAAATTGCTGTTACTCCACACACCAACTGGTTCTTTAACAGAATTCCAGCTTTCTGATAGACGGTTAACTTGGTTTGGAACCATCATTTGCAAATATGCAGGATCATTTATACCATCAAAGCTTACTGTCTTAATTGAAGTTTGAGCCCCAACCTGTTCCAAATATTAGAAGAATAAACCCCATAATTCAATAATATAATAGAAATACAAATTTTGTTAGCGGTCTTATCATGAGGTCAGATAAAGCATGAGGCAAAAGGACGTGATGACTTACATTTCGGGACTGAAGGTGATAATTGCACAAACAGTGAAGGCAAACAGTAGTAGTAATGCAAGTATATTTTTTTCTTTTCATTTGTTAAACTATTTTTTTCTTTTTATTTGTTAAACTACTTCGCCTAATACTTTATATGGTTAGAGATAGATAAACTCCATTTGTTTTAACTTTCAATTTTTTCTTCACCATGTCCTCAACGTTCAGGCCAGATTCATTTTTCATCAAAGGTCCAACAGCTGTGCAACTTTTTTTCTAATTGCGTAGCTGATGGCTACGAGACCTAAACCAGGATCTTGTTGCTCTGATCCAGTGTTGAACTATTTCATCTAAAAGATTAAGTTGCAATTGATGGGACAAATTTATTTATTCAAATTGCTTCAACAATATTTTTGCTTATCTTTAAAAAGTAAACATGGTGGTAGTACTATAATTTGATCTCTGAAAACTTTAATGCATGTAAGTTTGAAACATAATGTCGAGTGTATCTAACATATCAAAATTCCATAAGAAACAAAAATATTAAATGGCATAACAACCACAATCGATTCAAACCATGTGCTTAAGCTCTTAAGCGGGCTTAAAATGGGCAATGGGCATTTCCCAAGATATAACCAGCAGCTGAAAACAACCACAATCGATTCAAACCATGAGCTTAAGCACTTAAGCGGGCTTAAAATTGGGTGTCATGGCTCACAGGGCTTGTGAGATTGTCAATCCTTCTAAAAAGAGCCTTAACACTGCCATTCCAGAAAATTTGATTACAAACATTTTTTTTTGATAAGAAACAGATTTCTATTAAAAACTCAAGAATTTACAATAAATATAATGGACAAGACGTCCATCTCAACATTTTAACTCTATGCTTCAACCCTACCATAATAGACTGATCTAAGAGCTACTTGGAATCAGGGTACATAATGAACTTTTTGGATCTAAGTGAAACAAAAAGTTATCTAAAATACTAAAACCCCCCGCTGCTCTTGCCCAAAGCCCTGTGAGAAAAATTATCGAATCCCATATTTTATTCTTTGAAGTAGAAGAATCATTTGACAAAGTATGGTTTCTCAGATATGCAACTGAAATAAATAATATATTCTATGTCAAGTGCCTGCATGAATACTATAGATCAATACTGATAAGATAATAATGCAAAACTTGTTGTAATAAACTCCTAAAACGTCACTGTAAAAAAACACAGGAGATGTTTAAAGCTTATAACGTCAACAAATAATCAAACTCAGTGCAACTAAAGTAGGCATCCAGTGTCACAACCACCTCGCACAATAATCATTACACACATATATCTTCAAGTATTTGAGAACATAGTCATACCTTAGCAGTATTGAAGGCAACGTTTTTGCAGTCTGGCAATATACTCACTGACCATGGTGGTAAAGTATATGCTCGACCAAGGAATTTTACAGTAACAGATTTATGCTCATCGATACTCGCAAGAAATGCTGAGCACTTGCTTTCATAGAAGGACGAATTTTGGCAACTGCTATGAACATTTTCACGGTAAACATGTGCCTGAAAATAACCATAAAAACTCCATAAGAACCAAAGTTGGTGGAGGGAGATTGAGAGCAATTAGGAAATACAGGCCTATCCTCCTAACTGAACAAATTATTTTCCAAAAACAAGATGTACACGTTAATCCCGTTTATATAAAAAAAAAAAACTTCAAAAGGAGAAAGAACTTCTTTCTGGATAATTTTCATAAGAGTGGATGTCAGGCCCTGACCTTACACCATAGTAATGTCTTGGGGCAAAGTTGATATATACTGTGAAGGTTCGTTCATTCTTTAAAGTTCATAAAATGGGAAGTGCATGAATGTCAGGCGAGCCTAAATCAAGTGGTACAGATTGAGGTTTTGGAAATATGAGGCACAGGTTCAAGTGACACCACTACATTGCTTCTTCATTATTGATCTTACTGTCTGTTGATTTATGGTTTCCTAGTCATTGTCATGTGTACTCATACTTGCTAATGGATGCAAATGAACAATCTTTGATCACAGGGCCACTCAAAAAAGAAAACATGACCAGAGGAGCATGGTAACGTTAAGGTATATCTGCTTTTCCCATTACTTACCTAATATTCAAGAACATGCAAGAACCACAAACGAAAGATCCTTTTTTCTTCTCTCTTTAGCCCTGTGTCTTATCCCTAGGAGGTACTCCACCAGCAGGGTTTTCAGTAAACTTTATTTATCCTGGTGTTGATGATGATAGGGTGGATGACAGGCAAGCCTATATTCCTTTAGGACTCCTTACAAGCATTATTTCTATCTACTGTAATCTAAAAATAATGAAGTTATCAATGACTGGATGAAACCAAAAAATCAACCATCACGTGCAAATTTATAGAAGATCTCCTTTAAGATCAAACAATTCCATCTAGTCGCGTTTATGATTGTATGTGTGATACATTGAAACACATTTCCCATGGAGTTGTTGTCAGAAAAATCCCAACTGCCTCCTTGAAACAGCAAAGTGCTTTACTAGACAATGGGGGGCGAATTGCCCAACCACCCTCATATTATAATCCTGCATGCCCCTCTAACCAATTAAGAGACATGAGGTTCCAGTATTGGAAATAAAAGAACAGTTCTGAGCAGATAACTGGTTACTGAAATCTTTTAGTGACCAAGCCTAACATCCAAATAATAATAGTACTGAACATAAAATTTTAGAAGGAGAGAGACGATATGAAACTGAAAGAAAAGACAGGATGGAACTAAATTGGATGAATTCAGCCACTTAGAAAACTCATTAAAACAAAACTGGACAAGCTTTTCAAGGCATTACCATGAGATCTTATTCCTAGGATTTTCGGAATAAATTCCTATGAAAGCTTCCGTTCCAATCAGAAATAGTTCGATGAGGAGATTATATGATAGAGACGCATATGCATTTGATGAATTTATATTGTACCACCTCATCTAATAACTTAAGCTTTTACAAACGGAAGGAAATTTGTTTATTTGTATTTACATCTGAACGCGCCTCTTTGCGTGCAAGGTCGGATTCAAATGTTCCATCCAAAACCTCCCAATAAAAAATTTCATAATTGGGTGGCAGTGACACTTGAAAATAAGACCTTTCGCATCTTTAATAGCACGTTGAGATACCTCATTTAAAAGCTTAAGCTTTTAGAGAGGGGAGAATCTTCTCACTTTCATATTTAAATCCTCAATTATTTCCTATTTACACGTGCGTCTGAGTCCGAGTATTTGCATATAATCATTATTTTACATGATGTCAGCAGGCTGCATGTGTGATTGTGTGTGTGTGTGTGTGTGTGTGTTTTTCATTATTTTAGATGTCAGCAGGATGCAAGTACAGCAGCAAGGGCACCACCCAACTGGTAGGCGCTTTTTAGAAGTTTAGTCCTTTTGAAATAATATATATATACTTGATGAGGGAAATAAGAGATATCTTGTTTCTTCTAAATTTTTTGTTGATTCAAGACATGTTTTGTTCATTCAGGGTGTATTAGTGATAGTTTGAGCTTGACACAAATGGTCAAACTTCCACCTGAATTATTAGTCAAATAACAAGTTATTAAGCAAGCTAATAATGTCTCAGCAGTCACGATTATAAAAGATGCAAGCATATCTTGAATTATTGAACCAAATTATGTAATTAACTTTTCGTACTTCAAGACCAAACATACCAAAATAAGCTATTATTAGTATGACAAAATCCTGAAAGTAGAGTTACATACAGACCTCCTGCAATGGTCCCAATTTGATATACTGTGGCGAATCCACGGCAATGAGAGCAGGCTCGCAGAGCTTTATGGCAGCATGCAGATCTTTTAAGTGTCCCCATTTAGGCTGTCTGAGTAATCCTAAGCAGGTAATTTAATGAAATCGTTAAGCAAATCAAACATATATGTCTGGACACCAAGTATTTCTTTACTAGTAATTATTCTTCCTGAAGAGGACAAATTCACTCAAGAATTTTGACACTGTAAAGCCTACCATATTCATCAATTGGTGCATCATAATCATAACTTGTAATGTAATTTGGTCCCCCTGAAGTTCGGCCAAAGTTTGTACCACCAAAATACTGCAACAACAAAATCAATGAAATTACTTTTTGGTCGAAATTTATGATGTACAGAGAATCAAAAATGGTTTTTGTTACAACATAACAAGTCAGCATGTATAACTATGGGGAAAAATTAAAAAGCACGAAAAACCTGCAGTACGTGCAAATTTTGTGGATTTGTTTCACAAAAGCATTGAGAATTTTAGAAGTTTCAGAAGTAAATATTTTAAACAGCTGAAAGGAAAGGACTGTCTTCTTTCTGTCAGAATATATCACATCAAATCATGAGCCAAAGTAAAATATGAACCTTTCGACCATATAATGTAAAAATGATTATGGAATTCAATAGGTATCTCACCATATAATAATTCTGGAAGCTCCCCCCACGTTGAAAAAAGCGAGCAACTGCAAATGCGAGATCTTCAACTGGTCGGTGTGGGACTCTGTCTCCCCAACTCGTGTACCTTCAGGATAAAACAAGGAGAGATTAGGTGTAAATACCGAGCTTATACCTGACAATGTCCTCACCACAACTCAGATGGAAATTGGTGCGAAAGCGATTGTAAAATTCTTGTAATAAGAATTATGTAAAATAAAGGATGAATATTTGAATAATCTTGCTTTGTTTATCGATTAATGAATGGATAATTGAAAAAGTGTTCAATGCCTTTATATTTGTAGGCAACATTATTCTCTAATCCTACTAATATAAGGAAATTAAAATAAGAAAACAAACTAAAATTATATTCTAATAAATAAAGATTAGAACTCCTATTCTAAAATCTAAAAGAATAAAAAGAGATAAAACCCATTACTACTAAAATAGATAAAATCAAATAAACATAAAATAGGAAACTAATCCCAATCAAACTTGGCTTTATCCTACATCAATCCCCTCCACATGAAGAAAGTTCGTCCTCAAGTTTTGTTAAAGAAAAGAAAATCAATCAATCTAGATGAAAATAATCAAGAATTTCTATCACGTGACCAAATATTCATCTCTTTATTCTCCATAACTGCATTACATGATATCAATTTTCCTCTTACATTGCTCATCTTTTCATCCTTAAAGACATCTTCTGTGTGGAATTCGAATAATATCTTGGATTAAATTGATCTATCATCCTTGAATTCGCTTTCAATAGGGGCCAATTGTGCTATTTTCAATTCTTCATAAATATCATCCTCCGTTATAATATGTAGTGATGCTTTCTTCCATACAAAATAACTAGCATGAGGACTCGAATCCCCATCGTCCATATTTTCCTTATTTTTATGCAATTCATTGACATTTTTTTTTTTTTTTTGATAAGAAACATATTTTTTTAATCATAAAGTAAATGATTATTACACACAGAAAGAAATTGGACTACAAAAATTCTATTCTCAATTTGACAAGCCTTACATTTGCTTCCATCGTGATTGAAAGTTTAATTTTCTCCTCTCTTGTCGGACACTTCTGAACTTCAACATGTTCATTCGGAGCGCGGCTACATCTGGGTTCTTCAATTGCAATTATCATATATAAGGGATCGGCAGGTCTTGAATTTTTAACTTGCTCATGCTTTTCTACCTCTATTTTAGTATCATTATTGACAACATTCAAATCATTTTGATTAGCATCCTTTTAAACTCATCCTCCTCCTTATAAATCTTCTTCTCTTTGTTCATAGTATTGACAAATTGCTCATCATGTGACACCAAGGAAATCTTCTTATCGTACTACCAAAACACATACTTGTTATCTCAACCTATGTAAGAGGCATTTACATTATAGTACCATTGTCGTCTCCAAAGTACAAGACAATCGTCCATCTCTACCGCACTACATATAATCTCATATTTATAGTAATACCTAATAGGAAGTGAAGTTTTATATGCCTCCATATTTTGAATTTCTAGTCCCTTTTTAACTTGTGAATCTTGATAGCAAAGATGAGTATTTTTTTGGTCTTCAAATTTAAAGCTTTCACCAATGCTTTGGATACCAAGTTCTCACTACTCTTGTGGTGTATTATCACTTTGCATACTTATTGTTGATGGTGCATCGTGTTTCAAAAATCTTGTTACGCTTCAAATTGGACTCGTTTAAATCTTCTTGATATACTTTCGCAAAATCCTTGATATATTCAAACTTAGCTGGGACTCAAGGAAACTCTCTAGCCACTTGTTGTGTTTAAGGGTTGTTGAAGCAACCAATATTGATAGCAGTAAGTCTGCAAATTATTGTCAGTTGCATCTTCAAATATATCCATCCTTAGTTCCAAGTTCTGAATCAAGATTGGTTTTGCAAACCTCCTATCATTGTCGCGAGGATGCGTACCACTACAACCATAATTAAGCCATCAATCAAGGGAAAACCTTGCTCTGATACCAATTTGCTGAGGAAACGATTGTAAAATTCTTGTAATAAGAATTATGTAAAATAAGGAAACAAGCTAAAACTAATCTGAAAAAACGAAGAAGAAAACATATTTTAATCAATTAAGATTAGAACTCCCATTCTAAAATATTACAACTAAAATAGATAAAATCAAATAGACTTAAAATAGGGAACTAATATTTTACAAAATAGGAAATTAATCCCAATCAAACTTGGTTTTGTCCTACATCAGAAATAGCTTCCAACAAATGAATAGTGTTCAACATAAGAGCCCAGGAAAGGCTTCGTGGCGAGTAGTAGGTTCGTAGAAAGAGGAGGCCTATAATTAAGTTTGATTTTGCTTTGTATGTATTTGAGGCCTGCTTGTGTGAGCACACATTCTAAGCTCATATTTATATAGTTGGTAGATATAAGCAGCTTCCAATGGAAATGTGAGAAATATGTACAGAAGGTGGTTCTAAGTAATGGTAATCAGAAAAAATAAGGAAAGACAAATTCAAGATGGTGATTACATTTGAATTACTCTTGTATAGACAAAGAAATACATGAGACCAAATTATAGAATGGTCAAATTGCAATACCTATAAAAGGACTTAAATATCATTAAATAATCTTATCATAGCTACTAATTAAAACTCGTAAACCTCTTTACAAGAGGAACTCTGTAATTGCTCAAGTACGCATAAGGCAATAAAACCTACGTGCTTATTTGATAAAGATTTTTAAAGAAGTGATTCTTTGTTAAGGAAAAAAATGTGTGAATGAGAGGTTTACAAATAGGGAAGAGTTACGGTTTTTTGGAAAATGTGTGGTTAAAAATGAGTATGGAAGAGAAGTGATTCTCAAAGAATCAAAACCAAACAAGGGCTGTATCTTAACAAGAAGATACCCAAAGTGTATTCCTTTGCATGATCTAATGTTAGTTATCATAGTAACTAGTAAGCATGAGATCTTAATATAAGCTCCTTTGTTTATTTATTTCTTGGAAAATGATAAAAGCCAGGATGAACACTTGGATCACTCAAATGTAAAATAGCACTCAAAAGACCCTTGTCCGTAGAGAGTGTAAAGATTTTTTTAGAGCACCAGACAATACGAAGGTGTTGAACACCTCCTCCAATGTTAAAGAGGCGAAGGATAATTTCCATATTCAACACACCCCTTATATGCAGACCTAGTTTCATTTCATCGAAGACCTACACAAGAAATTTTCACGATAGCCACGAGACTAGACCTAGGATCTTTGCCTAATTTGGTACCATATTAAACAATCTCATCTGAAAGCTTAGCTGTTAGAAAAAGAAATAATTTATTAATTTTTATTTGTATCTGTAACAAAAAGATTAGGTTGCCCCATCATTTCAAAGTAATACAAATTCCATTTCTTTCTTATTAAACAGTCATCCTGTCTCTTCCACTTTCAGGTCTCACATTCAGGTTTCTATCTTGATCAAAATAAAAGTGCACTTGCAGAAAAGCTAACCAAGGACTGTAAAATTAACCAAATACTTTCAAGAAAATAAGCATTGGATCTGGCAATACAAAAGGAACACAAACTAAATCAAATCCGTCTCCAGCAGATTAAACAGAAAACTAGCATTTCACATGCCACAAGTAGAAGCTGATTTATCCAGTAAGTTTTCACTGTTCCACATGTAGCTAGCTTCTCAAGGCTATGATATCTGTGGAGAATTGATATAGTTGCTTTTGAATTATTTATCCTCGGTGTTGGCCATTAGGTGACATTTATCATCAAAAGAGTTATAGACCTTAAATATACGGAAACAAGACTAAATTATTCTTAGCCTTGCAGTCTCTTGTCCCGACAAGGATGAAGTTCCACTACCAAAATCGAGTAATCAAGTTTATTGTTTCTAAACTCAACTCAACTTGAAATTAATACTCTCAGTCATAAGAAAATCTTAGAATGATGCTTTACAAGGAAACAGATACCAAGTTTTGGCTGGGAAAACCCTTTTCTCATCCACAAACAAAAGAATAGCATTTTTGTCCAAACAATATATCATGAAGCTCCCAAAAAAAATTAGATTCAACAAACAAACCACGATTTTAATGTGGATAAAATATACAGCATAGTCCCCACCTTTTTCCAGATAATGAGTTTCAAAATAATCAGCATTCAAATTTAGCATGCATTTTGAAGTTGGTTAGGATTAGCTTTGCCAGTTGCGTGGGTAAATAACAACCAGCTTCACTCTTAAGATTATCAGCAAATCAATTCTCAATTAGTTTTACTTGATATCTTTTTCAATTCCTTGGTAGAAGTTAAAGAAATAACATGTGAAAGAAGGATATTTGTTGAAGTTGCATACATAATGCTTCACAAAGACCAGTTTTTACTTTTTATTTAATATTTCTAATAAAATCACAAAATCAGAGGAGGGCGTCATACCATCCATCCCAGTTCTCAGTCCAAAATTTCGGTTTCTTGTCAGAATTTGGCTTGAAACCATCACAATAGTATCCATTGCAGGTATCTATCTGGTAAAGCAAACAGAAACTTAAATCAATGCGCACAGGATGTAATTATCCAGATTAGATGATGAGATTCCAACCCATTTATTTAACAATCAGATTTGGTCAGAACCATTTGCACAAATCACAAGCAGGTAAAATGTAAAATGTAAAATGGGCAAGGAATCAAGAATTTACAATGTATTCTGGAGCATCAACTTGCTTGCACATAACCCATGGAACACCAGCATCAAGTCCAACAGCCATTTGGGCAGCCCATATCATATAGTCTTTCCCACTATGACCGTAAGAGCTTTCAATATTTCCATATTCATTTTCAATCTGAGAAAAATTAAAACTCTTTACAGGTTACACATTTGTTGCTCCGAAAGCTAGACAATTTTGTATGCACCATATTTATGAAAAACAAAAGGCACAAAAACTTTTTCGGGTCGTTTCAGGCTTTGTAGAAGATGCACCATATCAAACCTAAAAATGCTTTTTGTCTCCATAATTTATAGGAGTAACAATAAAGATAAAAAACAGTTGAAAATTGCTTCTATCAAAAAGCTGCCATAGCTTTTGCCTTTCTACTCTGTGATGACACAAGATCACAGTAACAAGTAGATGTTCATATATTTTTATTCAATAAAAGAAACTAAAAATAGTAATTGACCACGTCTGGTACCACTGGTTTTTCAAATTTCTAGTTATTCATTGAGATTAGAAAAATTACTATGACCTGCAACATAATTATTGGACCACCTTGCCAAGAGAAAAGTGATTCCTCTTTCATCAGATTCACTATCTTTTTCACAAACCGCTGCATTTCTTCCTGGAGAAGAGTAAAGATAAATGCATCAATAGCTGCAGGGAATACAAGGTCCAACAGCAAAGGTAAAATACATATTCTGTTTTACAAGCAAAGCAATGAAGGGAAGCTTATACCAACAAGTAATGCTCAACTGGCAAGGAATATTAAATGAAACTACAGATAATGATACCCAGCAGGACCAACTAAATAACAGAAACAGTAGCCAGAAAAAAAATCTACAAGTCAATACACGAACCAATCAAAGAAACAAATGAAAGCGAGCTTATTACAATGAGAAATGGAAAACTGGCAAAGAATATTAAATGAAAGCAGGACCGCCTGAATAGCAGAATAGAAGCCAGAAAAGATCTAGGAATGAAGCAACTTGTCAATACACGAACCAATCTAATTTATAATTAAAAGGATCACCATCATCAGACAATCCACTGTTGCCTGCCTAAAGCATGGCATGGAAGAAAAGAGGAAAGTATCCAATGTCCATGTCCCATCACCGACTAGTAAACCAAAATCTGTTTAGTAGCATTGCCAGCTCCTTGACTGTTTTATTTCCATACATGATCACTTGTAAAGTAATTGGTCAACCTCAGGAGTAACATTCGAACGAATCAGAAAATCATCACTTCCATCATTATTCCAAAATGTAACAACTGTCAATGAAGGACCTAAATGTATTCTTATCGATCGGAATACGGAGCCTCAACTGGTCGTTTGACTGAGAAAATCTAGTTCCCTTTGGTCATGGCAGCTCCTATTTTGAAACTTTGACATGGATTTGGATCGGAAGCCTTTTCTTCTCTTCCAGACTTCATTATGCTTAGAACTTTCAGCCTCCAATTTTCTTGTTCTCTAAATAGTTTTCTCAAAGAAGCGGGCTCATTGTTTCATATGACTTGGTCTCATCTCGACTAATGAACTTGAACGAATAAAGAGCTTGAAATAAAGTTGGGGTGTTTATTTTGAAGAATTGGATTTGAGGATAATGGTTACATGGAAACCTTCTCCAGTGCTATGCAAATGCAAGTCTGGATTCCTTTTATTTGGTTAATCATAGATCATGGAACATGCTGTTTTTAATTAATGGAATTGCTACCACAGCTACTCTAGTCTTTTACGTCGAGAAATTCAAAATTATTTAAGAATCCTTCTTTTCTTCTCTGCCCTTGACCAGTCGTAGGTCGAGTTTCCCTAAAGAGAATCCACTTAATTGCTCCAGAAAACTATTTCCTATTAAAATGATCAAAACAGTAGTCTTGGCTGGCAAAAAGGAATTGCAGGACAGACAATCACCGCTTAAGAGAAACTATGTTGTTTATGATGAGAACCGAGAAAGTCAAACCTCGATGCGCGTGTCCGTGGGACCCATGATGAGATCCGACGTCGAAGAGGTTCAAGATTCAAGGCTAAATAATGTGAATAAAGTCAAGAAAACACGCCGAGAATCAAGTTGGAGCCAAAAAGAAGAAGAAATTGGACTCAGCCAATTTCGGTCGACCGAAAATCATACCGGTCGACCGAAACTCTGCAGAGGATTTTTTAAGGCAGCCTCAGTCGCGTTCGGCTGAGGGTTGGTCGACCGAAAGTCCCATTTCGGTCGACCATGTGATCGACCGAAAATGGTTCGGTCGACCGAAACACTCCGTTTTACAAAAACGGGGTTTTTGTTGCAATTTCCACGAAAACGGGATTTTGTTGCAATTTCCGAAATTTGCACCTTTTGCCCAATTTTGTACATTATATACCCTTTTCTTTTCATTTGTAAAGATAACTTGATTGTTCATATGAAGTGCTCTTGAAAGCTTGGTCTTGAAAGACCCCTTTGAGGTAAAGATAAAAACCTCCTTTGTTCTTATTATCTTCTTGAAATTTAATCAACTTTGCTTGAGTATTGTTATCCTTGTGTTGTTGTTTATTTTCCACCACCTTGAAATTTGTTTAGTTGATATCCATTGGGCTAGGGTTAGTTAATCCTTGAATTTTGAGTTAGATTTAAACTTGGGTTAAGGTGTTTATCGCTTATTTTACCACTTTAGCTTTCTTGGGTTTTGTATTAAATTGTTGTGGGAATTTTCGGTCAGTATACCAAAGGGGTTCACATCATTTAGTATCAGAGTTTGGCTCTAATTTGGTAAACCTATCTTTACCTTATTGTTGTTAAAAAAAAATCCGAAAATTGAGAAAAAACTGGGAAAAATTTATATGTCCATGTGTGTTGTTGATTCCATGTATTGGGTATATTGATTGTGAGTTTGTTGGGGGAATTCCATATTCATTCACTACAAAACCTACACTTTCCAAATTGTGTATTCAAAGTGTTTGATAAATTGTCCCAATGAAAAATACTACATTAATGCTTTGTTGTTCAATACCCATATATTGTTAATTACTTGGGACTATCCAATTCTCATCATTGATATTGTGCTATCAACATTTTATTCCATACATCACTTGCTCCATACATTGGGAAATTGTTGATCATTCATTCCTTACCACATTTGGGTTGTTGGGGATTTATTCATATATCCACATTATACACATTCAAGGCCATTCAAAGATTGAGTACAAAGTGTTTGATAAATTGCCTCATTGAAAATGTACACTCCTTGTGCTTATTGCTCTACATCTTTGCCTTATCAATTATTTGTGATTTGTCAATCCCATTGCTAAAATTATTTTCCTAGCATCTTATCCCACATAAATATTGTTCCTTTTGAGTTTAGCAAGCAAATAAATTCCACTTGCTATTGTACCTACTTGTTATAATTCCTTCTTCCTTTGTTTGTGATTTCCTTGACTTCACAAGAATTATACCTTGTGGTTTAGTTGATTACTTTCCTTGGAGAACTTGAGAAATGAGATTTTGAGTGGAAAAAGGCAAGAGTGGTGAGCTCATTAGAGAGTAAAAGCCTAAATTGAGTGAAACACGAGTGAAAATTATTCTTGTGAGAACACTTTCACACTTGCACACCATGTCAAATTCCAATGCCCAAACTCAAGATTTGAAGTATTTGTTACAAAATCTTTCAACCACCATGGCTAGACAAATGGAGAAGATTGGGGGTGAGTTGGAAAATTTAGGAACAAGAGGGGAGAGTACATCAACTAGTATGGGTGAAGAAAATAGGGATGGTAGGAGAAGGTTGAGGGATAAATTTTTGAACATTGTGTATAGGGATGGAAGTAGAAAACCAAATGGGAAGTTGAATAGGAAAATTAGAATGAATGTTTGGGATGATGAAGGGAATGGTGAACAAAATGGGAGCATGTATAGGAAAAGAGGAGAATGGGTAGATAGGAGTGGAGATATGATAATATTGATAGAACAAAAATAAAGAGTCCATCATTCCATAGGAGGGATGATAATGAAGGAGAAGTTGAAGAAGATTGGGGAAGGGATAGAAGAAGAAGAGAGTGGGTAGATAGGAGTGGAGATGGGATGGATGAGAAGGTTAATATTAAGCAAATGAAGACTTCATCATTTCATAGAAGGAACGGTAGTGGAAGTAGAAGAGTAGTGAAGGAGATGAATGCTAGGCCACCACAATCTTTGGCCCATACTAATGAGATGGGGGAACATGGGGAGTATAATTTCTACACTAGGTGCCTAGTGAGTGATAAACCATGTAGTCTCATGATAGATGGGGAGATTGGCACTAATTTGATGAGTGCTAGTAGGGTGGAGAAATTGGGGTTACCGGTTATGAAATATCCTAATCTCTATGTATTGCAAGGGTTAGGTGACGATGGGGAGGTGAGAGTGAGTAAACAAGTTCTTCTTACTTTCAACATTGGAACCTATAGTGATCAAGTGATATGTGATGTAGTTCCAATACATAATACTCACATAATTTTGGGAAAACCTTGGCAATGTGAGCGAAATGCGAGTCTTGATAGGAGAAGGAATCGGTGTAGCTTCCAAATGGATGGAAAAAAGGTTGTGATCCTATCTTTGAGTTTGGAGGAAGTTCATAAATATCAAATGAAACTCAAGAAGGAGTTGGAGGAAGAAAATGAGAAAAAGAAAGAAAAAGAAAGTGAAAATGAAGAAGAAAAGAAAAAGGAGAAAGAAAATGAAAATGAAAATTCAATTGAGAAAATTGAAGAAAGCAAAAATGAGAGTATGAGAGTTGGGGCCACGACCCTAGAAAAAGGTGAGAAGTTGAGATTTGGAGCCACGACTCCAGAAAAAGGAGAGGCGAGAGAAGAACCGGGAGTTGAGGTTCCTACCTCAGAAAAAGGTAAGGGAGTGATGAGTGCCACAAAGAAAATTGAGAGAAGATATCACACAAAAATGTTCTTTATTCTTGAATTTTCTAACAATGCCCTCCCTAGTTTGGTTATTTCTTTATTGCAGGAAATTATGAGGCCAACTTATCAAGGTAACAAAGAACTCCAAAAGCATGCTTTATGGAAGAAATTCATGAAAACATTTTCCTACAACAACGAGTACAACTGAGGTAAAGAAAATGACATAACCGATGCAACATCTAGGAGGTATGCTCCTAACATTTTCTTGAATGCAAGGTTATTGTGTCTTGAATATATTAGAGGGTTGTATGATCTTGAAGTAGATTTGACAAATGTGCTGTTGACTTGTGAAAATGTAATATGTGGTAAGGATCCTTGTCATGATGAGTGCTTAATTTGTAAATGCAACTTTTTGCGTGTGCCCAATTGCATAAGTACCAAATCCTTTTGTGAAAATGTTGCATATAGTACATTTCATGGGCATGTTGAATCATTATTTTGTGAAAATATGCTTGACTTGCATATTGGCTCTCTAAAGGAATTGCTAGTTAGGAGAGTCCATAGGAAAGATTTATTGGGATGTCTTGATGATAAAAGGACTTCGCTTCTAACATTTCTAGATGCTCCCTCATTCCGTGTTGAACATAGTAAGAGCATGCATGTTAAATATCCGAATTTGTTAAACATTTATGAATCATGTTGTGAGCAATATTTTGATGGATTATATGGGCATGATGATTATTTGTTTTGGAAAGTTGGATTGTTTCCTTGTAAATGTGTCATGCGTGAATTGCTAGTGGAAGGAGCACATGATGATTGTTTGATGGGGCGATTTAAAATCAATGGGGTTTTAGGGGTATTATGTGATCAATTTTATTGGCCTATTTTGAATATTGGTGTTGAACATGTTTGCCCTTGTAGTAAATGCCGAACTTGTAAAATGGTTAAACTCAAGTTTTTCCCCCAAGGATTCCATGCATATTTGCCCCTCATGAGTAAACCTTGGACTACTACTTCTATGAATTTTAAAGTGGGTTTACCTGGAACAAAGAAAGAAAATGATGCTATTTTTGTGATTGTTGGTAGGAGTATTAAAATGTCACGTTTGATTACATGTCATGAAACCAACAAGGTCATCAACCTAGCTAATCATTTCTTTCGGGAGGTCGTGCATTTGCACGAAGTTGGTGCTAATTTTATGGTTGTTAAATTTGCTTGCACTTTAATTGCTCATCATATTAGCAAGTTTCCTCCACTTAAAATTACTTATGACTTTAACCTATTAACTCTGTTGAACTTTATGCATATGTTTATTGGAGAAAGAGTTGGTTTAGGTAGGCACGAGAATGCACTTTTGGTTAAGCCCCTTCGCAGGAGGCTCAGGCTTCCATTTGAAGGAATTGGTATACAATGTATTTCCAATACCAACCATGGTAGGAAGCATATTCCATTTGATCCGGGCGGCCTGATATGTTCCCATTCGTGGAAGGAGCGACCCCCGATCAAATAAAATTCAAATTGCTACTCTGCGGTGTTGGCACCTCTCAAAATTTTGGCAACGCCTACAAATTGATTTTTCTACGGTGAGTATGAAATTTCAGTTACATTTATTGTGTCTAAATTTTCTATTTTTATTGTAGGTGTCGATTCGTGGTCGAATCTCTTTCAAGATGGAGGAGATGATGAGAATCACGGAGGTCCAACTTCATTACACGAACATGTGATCCACAATGTTGCAAGATCAAAGTTCAAGGAGTTTCACGACAGTGCATTCAAGCAAGATTCGAGGTCAAATCCTTTTTAAAAGGAAGGGGATGATGAGAACCGAGAAAGTCAAACCTCGATGCGCGTGCTCGTGAGACCCATGACGAGATCCGACGTCGAAGAGGTTCAAGATTCGAGGTTAAATAATGTGAATAAAGTCAAGAAAACACGCCGAGAATCAAGTTGGAGCCAAAAAGAAGAAGAAATTGGACTCAGCCAATTTCGGTCGACCGAAAATCATACCGGTCGACCGAAACTCTGCAGAGGATTTTTGAAGGCAGCCTCGGTTGCGTTCGGCTGAGGGTTGGTCGACCGAAAGTCCCATTTCGGTCGACCATGTGATCGACCGAAAATGGTTCGATCGACCGTGTCGATCGACTAAAACACTCCGTTTCACAAAAACGGGATTTTTGTTGCAATTTCCACAAAAACAGGGTTTTGTTGCAATTTCCGAAATTTGCACCTTTTGCCCAATTTTGTACATTATATACTATTTTCTTTTCATTTGTAAAGATAACTTGGTTATTCATATAAAGTGCTCTTGAGAGCTTGGTCTTGAAAGACCCCTTTGAGGTAAGGATAAAAACCTCCTTTGTTCTTGTTGTCTTCTTGGAATTTAATCAATTTTGCTTGAGTATTGTTATTCTTGTGTTGTTGTTTATTTTCCGCCACCTTGAAATTTGTTTAGTTGATACACATTCGGCTAGGGTTAGTTAATCCTTGAATTTTGGGTTAGATTTAAACTTGGGTTAAGGTGTTTATCGCTTATTTTACCACTTTAGCTTTCTAGGGTTTTGTATTAAATTGTTGTGAGAATTTTCGGTCAATTTACCGAAGGGGTTCGCATTAGTTTAGTTAAAACAAAGCAAGTTGACCTAACATGCAACTTCAAAAGTCAAAAACTAATCCCACAAACACTTAATTAGGAGACAAGTTCAGTCAAAATGACCCAAATTAAGAAGGAATACCAATTACCTTCAATGGTATCCCAAAAATAGCTATTGTTATTTAAAAGAAGGATAGGTACAATATATGCTATTGTTATTTAAAAGAAGGATAGGTACAATATATCAGTCTCGTGGTTGGAAATGCCTATTAATATGCTTTCTCAAGATAGTGTTCATCTTTCAAAATATTTTCATTTTATTTCTTTTCAAAAACATCAAGAAGTGATGTCAAGCCCATAGCTCCTTAGACCTGTGAGCTAGCCCACAGCTCTTTCACCTGGTATTTGCTCCTAAAGCAAGCCTAAACATCCTTATATGCTTTTTCAAAACATTCAAATTAAAACTTCCAATCTTAGAAGAAATAAACACCTCCAGACTACAGCTTACCTTAGCAGGAAGAAAAACCCTCATCTTAAGCAATAGCATTTAGAAACTATAAACCACATTGATAAAGATAAATGTGATGATTATAAACAGAAAAAAATAATCATTAAAGAGCAACAGAACATGAGGATGAAAACATAATGCTATGATACCTTGAAGAGCACGTTGTCCGTTCGAAATTCTATACCAGGTACATCTCGAAGCCAAACAGGGAAGCCCCTACAAAGTTTTACCTAGTAGATTAAGGGTTGACATAGGAGCACTAACAAATACATCTAAGTTTAACCAGTCAGAATTCGTTAAGTGTCTTCCACACAACAAAACAAGCCTTTAAATATTTAAAATTGAAGTCATAGAAGTAGCTGTCTCCAATTGATAGGAAGACACAAGTTATCCTTCAAAACAACAAAATTAGCAATTGCATACTAGCGTCGCCTTAGATTTTGGTTAGTGGTGAGAAGCAACATCACCAGGTGCAAATTATCCTTCAAAAAAAAAGCACTTGCATGACATGTGTCACCTCAGATTTTGGTTACCGGTGAGAAGCAACATCATCTACGTGCAAGACATTAGCAGATTTTGTCCTTATTGGAAATGGTAATCAGATCTCTCTAGTCTAGGTAATAAGATTTCTCAGGAGAAAATCTGCACTTGAGGTGCTAGTTTAATTATCCAAATCTATCCTGATCAGAATAGTAGTCAAACAAAGTTGATTCACAAATTTATGCTACGGAGTGAACCCTTTTTCCTAGGAGTCTAAAGCATGTAAAGTCAACTCAGGCTCTTGTACATTTTTCCAAGCCTAGCTCAAATAAAGTTTCTCAAAAGAATATGTAGTTGGCATCTCAATTTAAGGTTAAATGCTTCTGGAATCTTTTGACGGATATTTGCTTAGATCATCAAAATGATCAGGTGCACATGCGTTCAATTTTACGTCAAAAGCCTCAAATATGGAATTTTCTTAACTATGTGGTGATCTTGGATGCAAGACATTTCCCTACTTTGATACCATGTTGAACAAATCCCTACTTTGATACCATGTTGAACTCACTCTCGTAATTTAAGGTGTCAAATTGGGAAATACTATTTATCTTACACTTGAGTGTCCAGCTTTTTGGATTCATGAACTTCCCTTTCAATTTCGAAAATTGTATACATCTTTTTAAGTCTAATGAAGTTAAATTTCATACACAATGGTTCTCTATCAACTTTCTCTCAAATTTCTCAAACCATGTAAATTAATAAAATTTGGCTTCACTAGTTGACATAAAAAAAATCTCCTAATATATCCAATGCTTTACACATGTCCGTACTCCTGTATATATAAAATATTTTCTTCATTAGATGAAGGTTGACAGTTAAAACATGAGGTACGGTGTAAGAAACTATTTAAGTCACAGTAATTAATGCAATAAAGTTTGACCGCATACAGACAAATCAAATTACTCAGTGAAGATGCCAGAGTATTTGCAACCTTAAACTCAAGTAACAAGATATTACTATTATGCAAAAATGAAGGCAGAGTCAAATCCTGCCAGAGTTAGATTTTGTTAACTATAAAATAAGGGGGAAAAGAATCTAACCCAAAATTCCACTCTGCACAAGCATAAGGACCTATCCGCAGAAATAAATAGAGCCCACTTGAACCGACTTGCTTCACAAACTTCACAATATCATATCTCCCTTCAAAGTAATACTAGAAGGAAGGCAACATTTCAGAAGAATAATAAACAAAATCCCAAGTGGAGAGGTCATTAGTGTGGTAACACATTATATGAGCTGAGGAAAAATTTACCTGTCCCCTTACAGGCTCATGACCGTTCCAAAATACGTATGTTTCAACTACATCCGCCCCGCCTTCTTTGGTCTTAGATATCAGATCAGGCCACATCTGACAGAATATAAAATGTAAGAGACCAACACCAAATTTGAACAAGTAGACACCAAATTGAAGAAACCTGAAGAACATTCGATCTCTTAGAAAATCTTCTAATCATGTCATTTTCAATGAAAACAAAGATAGATAGATAGATAGATAGATAGATAGATAGATAGATAGATAGATAGATAGATAGATATAAGTTCCTCAACCCTTTGGAAATATAGATTTTCCTTGGAAAATTAGGAATTCGTTTATTGCACCTCTTATGTGGAATTTTATGAAGCTGAAACCGTTTCAAGACCCACCTTCAAAACTAGCCAGGGATGATCTTAAAAAAGAACGGATTACTAAATTTCACTAAAAGGATGTTGATAAATCAAAAAACCCACTAAAAAAAAAAACAACAACTTAATGGCATAACCATAAGTCAATAAAACTGTGAAAATTGATGCATGCCCAAAATTGGAAATTGAACTTGAGGATAAAACTGGAGTCATCAGAAATTACTTCAGGGGTGGCACGTGGGTAGTGAATTCCTGCAGAAATGAGCATGCGGCGTTTTCCGTCGATGATCAGTGCCCTATGATCGTAGCTGACATTGAATGGCTTGAAGTATTCTCCAGCAACAATCAAGAACTGTACACTCAAAGCCAATATCATCCATTGAAACCCGAATCCCATTTTCCAATTGAGGCAGAGAGTGAATGAGGCAGAATAATAGTCTGTAAAAACAAAAAAAATGGATAAGAACGAGAAATATTTGCTTGTAGTTGCAGTGTCACTGGCGAAAATGACAAGATAAGGTACAAGCGTTGATGCCGTAGGTACGATATTCATACGAGTCAAAAAAGTTGGAAAGTAGGCAATCAGCTGGGAAAATGCGATCGGGGAACGCCGTTGTCAATCATGTTTTTCCACAATAATTCCCCATATCATTTTATAATTATATTAATTTTTTTATCCATTTTTTAATCACATATTTTATCTAAAAAACATAAAAAAATATATTTTTAAACAAAAATTTTTTAACAAACACAGGCTTAGCGTCGAACCCTCAGTTCGACAATTGCTAATTATAATCAACACAATTTTCAACACCACTTTTTAATCATATTTTTTCTCTCTATAATTTTTAATCACATCTTACATAGAAAATACAAATAATACTAATCATGATGTATTATACACATGTCTTCAATCGATTACTAAAATTTAAAATATCAAATTTTGATCACAACCTTTTGGTAAATGTCCTTTTTTTGGTTTATAAACCACACAATTTCTCAAACCACTTTTTAATAATACACTTTTCTCTCTTCAATTTTCAACCACTACTTTTTACCTCAAAATCATTAATAAATCAATTTATAAACCAAACAGTGTTACCAAACGGATTAAAATGTCTTCGACAAGTCACTGAATTTTAAAATATCAAGTTTTGATCATTAAACAATGAGTTCATTGTCCCAATAATCATTGAACATATGTAAATGTCAAGTTTTAAGCTTTGTTTGTTAAAAATTTTATATTTAAAAACATGTTTTTTTGGTATTTTCAAGGTAAAATATGTTGTTAAAAAGTCAAGAGAGAAAATGTGTGTGATTAAAAAGTGATTTGGGGAATTGTGTTATTTAAAAAAAAAAATTATTTTTTTTCAAATAGAGTCTGAATCACTAATCAAATAGTGGACGTTAGTCATTAACTTAACTTTCATAAAAGAATTGACAACGTGGCGACGGAATATCCGTTACCTTTAAACGATCAATCACAACACACCAAATTGTTAAGTAAGAAATTTTAAGAACCTCTTCAATTGTTCACTAAATTTTTAAAAACCCTTTTTAATGTTAATTTGATGTACAACTAATAATTTTAAAGAACAATTATAAATTTTCAAGACAATTGTGTAATCTTTACAAGTCCAGTGATCAAAACTCAACCAACTTAAAATTTAGTAAACAATAGAAAATGTTTTAAAAGTTTAGTGACTAATCGATGACATTTCTAAAGCTTTCTTATGTTGTAATTTGGTGCGTCGCGATTGACTGGTTGAAAGTGATGTAACGCCACATGTACATTCTATCAGTCACATCGTCAATTATGTTATAAAAGTTAAGTCAATGACTAACGTCCACCATTTTGATAAGTTTAGTGATTAAAACTCAACATTTACATAAGTTCTATAATTATTGAGACAATCAACCCATAATTTAGTAATCAAAACTCGATATTTTAAAGTTCAGTGACTAATCGAAGTCGTAGACATAAGTTCAGTGACTAGTCAAAGACGTAGACATAAGTTCAGTGATTAAAACTCGTCATTTACATAAGTTCAGTGATTATTGAGACAATTAACCCATAATTTAGTAATCAAAACTCGATATTTTAAAGTTCAGTGACCAATCGAAGATGTAGACATAAGTTCAATGATTAAAACTCGACACTTTTAAGTTCAATGATCAATCGAAAACGTAGGCATAAGTTAAGTGATCAATGAGACAATTAACTATGAGGTGGTTGATACTTTTCGAATAAGAGCTAAAACAGTCTGTATGGTTTCTGAATGTGTTGGCCGATTTCAAAGCAATCATTATCACTATTATTCTTTAACGCAGTTATTACAATTTATAAATCAATTTATAAATAACAAAATTTCTCAAACTACTTTTTAATCAAGTACATTTTCTCTTTTCACTTTTTAACCACACAGTTTACCTCTCAAAAATATAAATAAATCAATTTATAATTATTACAGTGTTACTGAATAGAAAATATCATAGTGATACTTTTCAATATTATCACTGCAAATCACTTATCAATACGACCTTTTTTTTATTTAAGTTTTTGTGCAGATGAAGGGGAAGGAAATCATTCATTAATGAATCTTCGTTCTCTTGAAGCGAAAAATTTGCCATTGCGAAAGTGGGAGCTCTGACAAACGAGGTCCAAACCAGTGATGGTGAGGAAGGGATTAGCCACCATTATGATCACTAGGTTTAGCCCCACCACAACCATGTCAATATAGTTGCAAACGAAAATGTTGATATAGGAAAATCTTTTGAGATAAGTGGTGGATTTGGCAGTCCTTTTCGTGGTGGTCGCCAAGGTGATTTCAGCAATAGCTATGTTGGAGAAGGGAACAGTCTCGAAGGGCGTTTGATCGCCATAGTCTAGTCCTGATTATGTTATGTTATTGGTTTGCTAAATCTTTATGTTGTGTTTCGTTTTTATCTTCAATATTTATTTTATAATATGAACTCAGTTTTTATACAGAATTGGTAGAAAATGTAAATGATCTAGTCAAGGGAGGAAGGGAATTCGGACTGATGAACTCATTCGATCAATATTTAATTAATATGATGACTTGTTGTATATTTGGTAACTTGTTCATAACTACACATTTTTGTAAATTACTTTTAATAACATACATTTTAAAACCACTTTTTACCACATATTTTACCTCGAAAATATCAAATATTTTTGTTTACAAACAATATTTTTTACCAAATAGAGGCTTGAAGTTCAAGTATTTTTCTTTTATCTATTTGGGCTTGTTAATCCAATTTTTCCTCCATTACGTTTTCTTGTTTAGAGTCATCGATGAAGTTAATGAAGGTGAGGAAAGTTTGAATGTTGAGAATCCTGCAGTAGAGGAAGATGCGGATGATGGGAACACCTAAAGAAGTTGAAGGGAAGGATCTTGAGGAGAAGATGAAGTAATTCACACATTAATCTCGATTCAATTATTCAAATGGTTGTTTTTACTTGTTTTGTAGACCACTATTTAATCCTTCATCATTTTAGATATCTTTGACGCTGATAAAAGATCCTAGATATGTTAAGCCAAACATACTATTAGCCTCGTTGCATATTCGGTAACTTGTTTATAAACTACACATTTTTGCAAACTAATTTTTAACAAGATATATTTTTTAAAACTACTTTTTAATCTAGATATACTGAAAACTCTGCTACGTAATCATCACTACATTGAATTAGTGCTCACTTTTAATTATCTTGTTTGTCAGGTTCCTCTTCGATACTTGATGCGACACATGGAATTACACAATCTAGTCAGTTGGCTCCTCAAGTACATCGGACTTCTAGCGATTTGGACTTCATATTGGAGGGCTTGGGTACATACTTAGAGATGGTGGAGCACAAACTGAGAACACATATGGACCATATGGAAGAGTGAGTAATGATAAAGATCGGCGATATGCAGTCAAATATACAATTGTTAGACAATAAAATTGATAGCACGATAGATTTGATGCACCGCTACCATCAAACTAATGGAAATTATCGGTACTAGGAGGATAGGCTCAACGATGAGGCGGAGGTGGCATATCCTGTTGATATAGATGAGGCGAAGGTGGAGGTGGAAGAGACGGAAGTGGTCGGTCCTAGGGATATAGATGAGTCGGAGGTGGAGATGAGGGAGATGGAGGTGTCAGATCCTATGGATATAGAGGCTACGACGCACGTAAGGGAGATGGAAGTGGTAGATCCCAGCAGTATAGAGAAAGCGAAAATGAGAGAGACGGGGATAGAAAATGAAGTACAGGAACCAGTGGAGGAACAAGAGATGGGTACGACGGCGAATGAGGCAGAGTATGAGGTGTCTATGAGACAGATAAACATAAAATATTCACATAATAAAAGAACGCCGAACAGTCAAATACCCACAATCAATGTAAGACAAATGGAAATGCAACTTCAAAAAAAGATCGAAGTACTTATCTTCTCCATTCATAGTCGAGGTAAAGAAGAGAAGATTTGTGGACGATACAACATTTCTTTCCTTTCAGAAGATTGACCCAACGAAGGAGAAGGTGTTCGATACTTGGTATTCACGTTTACAGGATAGGTAAATATCCTACTTATATTGTAATTTACCTTTTTTTTTAATATATAATAGGTGTTCTTTACTTAATATTGTCTTTTTAGTGTTGCACATCAGTTAAACCGAGTCAAAATAAATGACGCAAAGTGGTTTAAGGATGTTATGGATTCAAGTGCCTAGCTCGACTCCTATGTAAGTAAATCTTAAATATCTTACCAAATGTTATATGCTTTTTCTGAACATTTTGATAATAGTTATTTTTTTGCTTTTAACATGTTGATTTGACGATGTTTTTGTTGCAGCTTTGGGCAAACAACTACCCAAAGACATTCAATAAACCTATTGCTATATTGGACAATACATTTGTAGCGCCCCGAGTTTTAAATACCCGATTTACCACATTATCGTCTAGTCTAACCTTTAAAATAATATTTTAACGGAAGAAATAGCTGAAATTCACTTTTGGCAACGTTAAATAAAACTCCAATAGTTGAGAGAGGGAGTCTGATGATGCTGAGGAGTGGGTTGGCGTAGTGTTAGAGAATCTGATAGGGTAATGGGATTTGATATAGTTGGTGGAAATTGGGGGAAGTATAGGTTATATTAGGATATTTTATGGAAATCTTGATAAACAAGAAATGGAACTCGAGAAAATAATACTCGTGAATTCAACTGGATCGAATAAAGTAAATCTGGTAATTTGGGCTTTAAAAATAGTTTGGAATTAAAATGATTTTGGAATTAAAGAAAATAAATAAATAAATAATTTTAGAAACTCGAAATTTATTTAAAATTGAATTGGACTCAATTTCATTTTTGGCTTGAAATTACTCGACTTGGTTAGACGAACACATCATAACTTTAAATTAAAAATGGGTGAGATTGCAGTGGCACGTTTTTCATAATTTAAAATAACTATTTAATACGTAAAAATTCCTTGGCCGCTACAACATTTTTGCCTCTTTTGCAGTTTGCTTTGACATAGGGGATCCAATATGTTGAGAATTTCGTAGAGGGCCATCTCCAAAGTTGGATAAGAGATGGGGAGATTGTACGCATCTATATATACTTTTCATAGAAAATAGTCATTAGTTTGCATTTGAAGTTAGTTTCGTCGAAGAAACCATATCCATGCATGGCCCGGATAGTAGTTGCCTTACGGAAGGGCAATTGAAAAATATATTGAACCTCCTTTGACTACTCTTTTTCCAATCCTTCTAAAGAAAGCAAGCATATATACTATGGGAATTGTATTTACAATTGAAAGGGTCGAGAATATCGCAAAGCAAAGTATGTAGTAAGTTTTTTTACCAACGATAAATATTGTGTCTATATTATTTTTCTTATATTATATATTTATTCTTTGTTATCTTCTTGACTGCATAGGAGATTTTGGTATTTTTACCATCAAGTTTATTGAATTTTTAAGTGCTGGAGAGGAAGCTGGAAAATTTTGACTGCTCGGTTATTGAGTTGGTTAACCTATATAAACTCATAACTCTGTAGATTCTATAAGTGGATGTTTAAAAATGGAGGTTATGGAGTTGTTTAACTCCAGGTCATTCGTGTGGTCGATTAATCGACCGCTTAATCGACCAGGTTGGTTAAAAGGTAGGTTAACCGAGTTATGTGACGCATTCAATCAGGTTTAGTAAACGAGGTTAAAGTTGTGATTTTTCCAAATCTATCAAAATACTTATCATTATATTAAATGTGACATATTCAATCAAGTTTAATAATTGCGATCGAGTATTTCTCAAATCTATCAAAATGTTGATCAATAAATTGTGTAAAAAGCATTCAATCAAGTTTAGTAATAGTGATCAAAGTTGTGATTTTCTCAAATCTATCAAAATGTTGATCGTTATATTAAGTGTGAAGTATTCAATCAAGTTTAGTAATTGCGATCGAAGTTGGTATTTCTCATATCCATCAAAATGTTGATCAATATATTAAGTGTGATGCATTCGGTCAAGTTTAGTAATCGAGGCCGAAGATGTGATTTTCTCAAGATCATTATATTAAGTGTGACGTATTTAATCAAGTATAGTAATTACGATCAAAGTTTTGTATTTCTCAAATCTATCAAAACATTGATTAATATTAAGTGTGAAACATTCAATCAAGTTTAGTAATCGAGGTCGAAGTTGTGACTAAAATAACTAAAATAAGATAAAGAAAGGGAAAAGTGAGGACCAATTTGTAAAGTTCCAAAAGATGAAGGACTATGATGCAAATATGAATGTACCTAATTAAAATGGAAAGTAAAATTACGAGGACTAAATTGAACGAGATTAGAAGATGAAGGACCAATGTGCAATTAAAATAGAGGACCAAAATGAAAACGTGACTTATTTAACGTTCTGGTCAGTTAATGGATAGGTTAACCTACCCAATTACCAACCAGGTTGGTTATTGGGTAGGTTAAACTACTACATAACCGAACAGATTATATTTTCTCCATTTGATCAGCATGTTAAGATAATAGACCATTTATAAGAACGGACAATATTACATAAGATCAAATCTAATGCACAACACTATATAACCTTACAAAGGTGAATAATACTAACAAATACTAATCTATTGTTGTATTGGATAGTGGTACTTGATCATTACAGTGTAGTAGTTTGTGCCCAGATGCACTGCATCTACAACACTTATGCTTCGTAGGAAACTCTCCGGTTAAAGGTATTACATCCACTTTGTCTTGGTTTTTTCAACGGTGGCAAGAAACTCAACGTCCACGAAAGGAGTTCTGGAACTTCCCAGTCAACTTCATTTAGTAAAGGCATTATAGCATCAGCTTATGCTGCTCTCCAAATAGTAGTAGTGTAATATTGAGAGCACAAATCATATGCAAAATTCCTTGTCTATCTTATAGCAGCAATAGCATGCTCACATGGAAACTTATCCAGCTGAAACTGCCCACACGTACAAGTTATATCGTTTAATTTAACAACAAAATGTTTGATTCTATTACCCACATCAAACCGATATTCATCCATAGGATCTGTTGTGAACTTTTGTCTTAGAATATGCTATGAACTTTTTGGACAAATCAAGTTTCTTCCAAAATTTTTCCTCCACTGCTGGGGTTAGTACACTTGTACAACTTTGTGCATTGACGAGTCTCTTGTAAAACCAGTTTTGCAACCTACACTTGATATTCAACCAAAGCAAGTACTAGACAATCTCGAGCTTTTTTGAATACCAAGTTCAGTGACTCTGCATTATTTGACGTCATGATGTTGTAAAGGATTCGCAAAAGTGTGACCTGGTCTAGTATTTAAAGTCATCCTCTTCTAAGTAACTCCAAAGTGGATTGTTCTTGCTACGAATCTCGTCCATGTGTCTATTAAATTCTCCAACAGTATATGTTTCTGCCTACTTTCTTAAACAATGATACCATCTCGAAGGTCCGATACTTTACCTTTATATTACCTTGTATATGGTATATGCAATGAGCGTGATATGCATTAGGAAAAATATACCCTTGAGTAGACTCCTATTTCGATCAGACCTAAAGACAAGATCTTCGATATCATCATTTGAATTCTTCAATTTTTCAAAAAATCATCTCCACGACTCATTATTCTCATAATCATGTGTGCCCCAGGAGAGAGGATAGATTTGCATATTTCCATCTTGACATGTTGCTACTATCAGTGTACCTTCATAACTTTCTTTCAAGATTGTTCTATCCACACTAATGACGTACCGCATCGAAGAGTGAATTTCAAGAATTCATGGTCCAACTATCATAAAAAGTACTTGAAGTGATGGCCAACTTCCCTTTGGTTGGTGTCAACATATACTACTGTGTCAGGATTAGTTCTAACCTAATTCTGGGATTATACGACCAATCTAGCATAACTACCATCAAGCAAATCTATTAAATATTCTAGGGAACATTCTTTAGCCGTCTACGCTTTCTGATAGCTCACACTTATCCCAAACTCCCGATGGATGTCACTGACGATGTTTGCAGGTCTATATTCTTGATTTGGATTTTAAAAATTATCCATGACATGTCTGCCAATAACCCATGACCTCATTTTTCTATGATCATTTCTATGTATACACAAGGAACAAGTATGTTCACTTACATAACGATGAATTTCAAAATAATCATACTCTTTGTACTTTGTTGCCCGCAAACGCCATTTACAACTGTTATCTTTGCATATAATTATCTATGTACTCTTATTTGATTTTTTAACTTTGCATTCAAAGTTGTGCTTCATTGCAAGCAAATGAATTTGTTGTTGTAGATTTTTTTTTTTGCTTCTCAAACAACTGATGATCTTTCAAAATCTCTTATTCCGGAATCACATGTGACGTACGAGGGTACTTTAAACCTAATCCAACCTCAAAGGCCTGACTTGACGTGCTCCCACATATAGACAATGTAGAGGTGGCAAACGGGTCGAGCCGCTCGTTAGCTCGGCTCGTCAAATGAACGAGCTTGTCGGAAAGCCAATCAACATTGTTGAACCACGAGCCAAGCTTGGCTCTGCTCGTGGTTCAACTAGTAGCTCGTTGTCACGAGCCACGAGCTCGTGCCAACGAGCTCAACGAGCCGGCTCGTTGAAAACAAAGAAAATAAAAAAAATTTAAAACCACCGTTTCCAAAAAGGAAAAAAAAATAAAAAATTAAAGACAACACCAAATATATGTGTGTGTGATCGTTCTGGTCACATATTAAATTTTATTTTTATTTTTATTTTTTTCTTAATTCTTACCCTATAAATACTACTAACACAATTTTATTTCTACAATTCTACTACATCTACTACAACTCTCTAAATTACTCTAATTCTTATTCTACACTACACTCTTCTCTTCCTCTACTCTACTACATTTACTCTATTTTCTACAATTCTACATTACAGATATACTACAAGTTTGAAGTTTGTTTACCAATACTTAGTTACATATTTGATATTTCAATTTCAATATCTCAATTTGTCATTACATCTCTCAATTACACATATTCCATTTTATATTTCAATTTTTCCACACCACATCACATACAAAAGAATGGATCCCAACAGCCGAAGATTTGTTAATGAATTGTTCGATCGTCCACTTGGATTTGGGGGGTATGATGACTCAACACCACAATCTCACGCTCATTTTGATGACCATTTTGCCAGTCTCAACGAGGTACCAATTTTCGATAATATTGAAGAAGATCCATTAAATCAACGAATCGATTTAGACGATGTTGAAGAAGATCTGGATATTCCCCATGCAAGAGGAAAAAGAAAAGCTAGAAAAGGTAAGAAGCCAACTTCAAAGTGTTGGGATCACTTTAAATTGGTCGCAACTGGAAAAAAATTGAAGGAGAAGATGAATTCAAAACTGTGTGCAAATATTGTGCACAACAATTGGCATGAGCAAAGGGGATTGCTACTACACACCTCAACCGTCACTATCGTAAGTGTCAGCCCAAACACGGGTTAGTTGAACCGAATCAAAGTCAACTACAATTTGGTTCATTGGCCACTAGTGGTTCTGGAGCGGGATCTATAACACTTTCAAATTGGATGTATTCCGAAGTAGAGAATCGAACTGGGATGGTTCAATTCGTTGCGGAGGCGGAGTTTCCACTAAGCTTAGTGGAAACGAACACTTTGTTACGTATATCAAGCGTTATCTTCAACCAAAATACGTCGGTATTACTCGAAACACTCTACGTTCTGATACAATACAATATTATCTTAAAACTAAGAAACAATTAATAGTCGATTTAAATAACTATGGTGGTGTTATTTCTTTTACTTCCGATCTTTGGGAAGGTATTAACAAAAAAAGTTAAATTTTTGCAACTGCACACTACATTGATCCACTTTGGGTTATGCATAAAAAAATTATTGCTTTTACAATTCTAGAATTTCCTCATAACGCAACCAACATATTTAATGCTATACTTGATATTGTTAGAGAATATGGGTTTGAAAGTAAAATTCGATCATTTACTTTCGATAATGCTAGTGTAAATAAGCCCGTATAGTAGATAAATTATGTAAAATTCTTTATCCGGATCTTGGTGATTTCTTATTCCATGTTAGATGTGTATGTCATATTTTAAATTTAATTGTTCAAGATGGCTTGAAACATATTAAAGATGAAATGGATAAAATTAGAGATGCTATAGTATACATAACCATATCACCGAGTAGAAAATAATATTTTGAAACTATGTGTTCACAATACAATTTAGATTCTAAGAAATTTATCACCGACGTAGGCCATAGGTAGAACTCTACATACTTGTTACTTAAATCATGCAAAAGTTATGAACACATAATAATGGAATATTATAACAGTAGAAACTTGATGATCCTCTATTAATATAATCGGATTGGGAAACTGCTTTTAAAGTGAAAAAATTTTTGACAAGTTTTTATGATTCAACCAACATATTATCTAGGGTATATTACCCAACTAGTTCAAGAGTTCTTGAACGTCTTTATATTATTGCAAGAACTTTTTGTAGATATAGATATGACTCATTTTTTTACTGAAATGATAATTGTTATGGAAATTAAATTTAGAAAATATTGGGAAGATTTACTTATGTTATTTCCTTTAGTATGCATAATGGACCCGCATTTCAATTTAAAGGGGTACGAAAATTCTTGTTTCAGAAATCAATATCTCATTGATTTTGGATAAACCTATCACTTATAATAATTTAGAAAGCATGTTAGCAAACATGTATACTGTATATGCTGCACGATTAGGAACTACTGTTAGTCATACACAATCTGCACCATCACTTGACACTACACTTGGAGACGATGAAGTAGAATTATACAATTTAATGGAAGAAATGAGTCGAGCACAATGAACTTCTTCTTACAGTATGTCTTCTAGTATCAACGAATCAGGTTCACTTCAAATACCTGAAGAATTGAAAATTTATTTTGGACAAGAACTACTTAGAAATGTGGAGTGTACTAATTCTTTAGAATTTGATTTACTTCATTATTGGCAAACAAACGAACGAAAATATCCGATTTTTTCCGCTATTGCGAAAGATCTACTAACACCTCTGGTTAGCTCGGAAGATTCGGAGTTTGCTTTTAGTGCAGGTAAAAGGGTTTTGTCAGAAGTCAGGAGCCGACTCAAAGAAGATATTTTGGAAGCGTTGATGTGTGTCAAAGATTGGCAAGACGGTAATTTACGCATACAACATAAGTATGCCGAAATTGCATGCAGTCAGGTAAATGATATTTAACTTTACATTTTTAATTTATTTATTATATATATAAAATAAAATATAATTTTGATTTCAAAACAAAAATTGTACACGTAACAAATTGTTCTTGTACAATTTTAATTCCGCCTACTAGAATATTCAATTATTCAATTAAGACTATTTAGAAACCGGTCCCAAGCCCGGGAAAAAGGAGGAGGGTTTAATTTTATTTTTTAACCTTTTAAATTTTAATTTTTTTACTTAATTTTAGTTTTTATCTTTTCAAATTATAATTGGATATTTGATTATCTTAACAAGTTTTTATTTACGTTATAAACTTATAGATTATAATCAATCATTTTGACTTTCAATTTAATTCACTAATAAGTAATAATAACTAACGAACATTATTTTTTTACTTATTAAGTTATTAATAATTTATTTAATACATAACTTATTAGTTATTAATATTATACTTATATTTATAAGTTATAAGTTATAACTAATTAAGAATTTATATCAATAATATTAAATATATTAATATTCAAGATTTCAAATATTTTAACTATCGATTGTCGACTAAATCAACGTAAGAAGGGTTTTAAAAAAAATTAAAAAAAATTAAAAAATAACAAGCTTGACGAGCCGAGCTCGTTGCTAGGCTCGTCCGTTTGACGAGCCGAGCACACCGAGCCATGGGTCGAGCCGGCTCGGCTCGGCCTATTGCCACCTCTAAGACAATGCAATAAGATCCTAATTTATAAAATGAATTTAGCTTCATTCTCTCGAACCAGTTCATGTCCCTGTGTAACTAATTCAGCATTGTTTCCATTTTACTCAGAAGTCTCATCGTCCTTGTTTCAAAAATCTCCAGATCATCCCAATAATCATCCAAATCGCAATTCTCGTTATTGTCATCATCCAATCTCATCTTAGAATCTACATCGTTACAAGCCTCATCTTCAAATTTCAATTTCATCATTAACTGCTACATGTTCATGCTCAACCTTATTTATTGTATGTTCAAGTTCAACAGGGTCTACAATGTGTTCATGTTCAACTACTCGCTTCAAATTCATGTTCAATGGGATCCTTGCTCATAACAGTTACACAAAGGGGATATTGACCTTTTCTGTTGAGCTCTAAGAGCCATTACACTTGTCTATCTGACGTAATCTTGATTGGTGGAACAGAAACTTATGTATTATTGTCAAGGAAAGAAATCTCATCTCCAAATTATGTAAGGAAGAATCAATATGAAGGAGCTCTTGTACATCATGATATAATTCTATATATGTTGCATTTTTTGACAAAGAATTGCTTATGTAGCTTCTTCATTTCTCCAACTCCAATTCCATATCCATTTACATTTATCATTCTTCACGAACTCACCATAGTATCAAATAGGAATTAATGTAGTTTAATCCATATCTACATTTCAAAAAAAAAAAAAAAAATTGAAAAATGTGTAGGTGTTAACACTTGAATTCGTTAAAGCAAAGAAAATAAATTTGAAGAATTAAACTAGAAGGTTAACAATTGGTTAATAGAATAAAAAGCCGGTTAACCAATTTCATATTAGGTCGAATTCGGTTAACCAACTTTATAGTCGGTTAACGGACTTTGCAGTAGGTTGGTTAACCTACTTTGAAGTCTGTTCACCGCAAGACATGCACAAAGCCCGATTACTCACAATCTAGAACTAGATTTTCACAACGTATTAAGTTTAAACCAAAAACTACATCCTAGAACAAGCAAAACTCAAATAATTACATTTTAAACACATCAAAGCAACTCAAAATAAGATCAATTTTGGAAAAATATATCTTACCGATATCAAATGCATGAAACTTAGGGCTTTGTTACATTTAAGAAGATGATGAATAATTTTGCTACAAATTAGCAGAAGAGCCCATGGAGAAAATTATAGATAATGGAAGTGAGTTTATTACAATAGTTGAGGATTTTGATGGATGCGTTTTAAGAGATTTAGACGAAAATAGCCGTTGGTTTTCTTGAGGATTTTTTTTAAGTAAGATTGAAAATTTAACAAGATAACAAGAATATTTCAGTCTTTGTGTAAGGATGGAGGCCATTTCAACTTATGAAACAAAAAATGTTGTTAATTTGACTTAAAGACTTTTGACCAAAACTTTTTCAATAAGAGGTTTTGAGTTAAAAGAGTCTGCTAAAGCATAAGTTTAGTAAAATAATCTCAATTCTAAAATGTTTTGTCAAATGATTTTCACCATTAAATAAAAGACAAAATATAATATATAATGTCCAAAATATCCTTTCAGCTCAAATAACATTCAGACCAACCAAAAAGGCCCTAATTTTTCATTAACCAGCAGGGCCTTTGTTCTACTCTGTGATGAAGCCATCTCTCTCTCTCTCTCTCTCTCTGTTTTATTTCTACATAAAAATTCAACAAAATTCTTTTTTTGTCCTCCATTTTTGCCAATTGATGCTTTGAGTTATTTGAAAACTTATTATATTATCCACATTCAACATTTGTAATTGAAAAAGAAAAAGGTACACATCAATTCTTGCAGTTTTTTTACTGATTTTTTGTTCTGGTGTAATGTAATGTTTCTGGTTCATGCATTTGCTGAAGAATTTTTCATAACGTCATCTATGTCATTATCTATGAGTTATCTTATTTTTTCTTTGTTAGCATGTATATAACTTTGGGGGTTTACGACATTGTTGCTCATATATGCATTTGCTTACAAATTTATATATTTGCTTAAGAATTTGTCATAACGTCACATATGTCATTATATGTTATGCTATGCATAACAACAACCATGTTGTTAACTTATTTTTCCACTATCAGCATTTACATAACTTTGGGGGTTACGACATTGTTTCTCATATATGCATTTGCTTACGAATTTATACATTTGCGTAAAAAATTGTCATAATGTCATATATGTCGTTATCTGTGATGCATAACGATATCCATGCCGTTATCTTATTTTTCCAGTGAAGATTGATTGTGACAACAGTGTGCTGTGGTATTTATCTGTTTATAGAGAAGTTACTCTTGTGTTACGCTTTTGAAGAAAGATGTTGAGGAGTATGAAAAAAATGATGGTTTAAGAGATGATCCATAACATGTTACTGTTGTATCATATGGTAACTCACTTATTGAAATGTAAACAGAGGGTGGAATGGAGCATGGAGTCATGAATAGAGAATTACCAAGTGTGCAAGCCGAGGGTAGTAACACGGGAGACGAAATTTCTAAATGGAACTTTCTAGATTGTGATGGTTTGAATGTAATTCCATTTAGCCTTAGAAGACAAGAATTTCACGAAAATTTTCACGTGAAATTTGTACTTGGTGAAAATGTCTATATATGTAAAGTTGTTACCAACAACAACATTGAGAATTTAATGGCAGATTTAAGTTCAATCCCCTGTGGGAAGTTATCGAGGATTTCTGAATGTGTGGATTTGCAGCTAAAACAATTATTCTCTACCAAGAAATCTTTTTTTGCTTGTTACTAAGGTATCACTTCGAGTTCATAATCAAGAAGTCAAATTAATCTGCTTATGCAACTGTTTGTTTGGAGACAAACTATAAGTGGCGTATGCTGGCAACAAAGTTGAAAGTGTTTGGTTTTTTTTTTTTTCAAGTTCAAACCTACTATAACCATCACACGTGTTGCTTGAGTGTTCGCCGTCGAGATCATCGACATTCTAGCTATTCATTTATTGGAGCTCGCATTGTCTCCAAGTTTGAAGATGCCAAAAGGATTTACAGACCGAGAAACATCATCAATGATATTTGCAAAGGCTTTGGCATAACTATAAAATATAATAAGGCATATACGTCAATGTATTTTGCTTATGGACTCGTTCGAGGGACACCTGATGATAGTTATGCTAAATTACCTTCATATGGCCATGTTTTGGAGCCAAAAAAACCCTGGCACAATAACCGTCATTGAAATTGAGAATAGAATGAGTTTCAAGTACATTTTCATGGCCATAGGAAAAGGAATACATGGATATCAAGTCTCAATATGACAGGTAATATGTGTAGTTGGAACATTCATGACATGCAGATATCGAGTAATCCTACTCGTGCCAACCTGTCAAGATACAAATATTCAAATTTATCCACTTGCATGAGGTATAGTGACAAGGAATGAAGCGCAAAATTAACGCCGAAAAGTTCTGAACCCAAGTTATGGATGGACGGAGGAATCTTGACCCAAACTTCACGACGCGAGGATCAACGATGCGGAAGCAAGAACCAAGATTTTCGAAACGCCACAAGGATTTGTCCAGTTTCCTTGATAAATTTCTAATTGTGAACGCCACAAAGATTATCAATCTTTGATAAGTTCCGGTTGAACGCCACATGACTATCAATTTTGATAAGTTCGATTTTGTAATGTGAATCCATGCATTTACCAAGTGAAAAACACTCAAATTGTTTATTCAAAATCAAAGTCTAATTTTTACAATGAATGAAAAAGCATATAAATAAGTAAAATTGACCTAACAACTAGGGTAGCCGCTAATGGGCTCAAAATAGAGTTCTAATTTATCTAAAATTGAAAAGGAAATGAAATTTTGCGAAATCTGGTCCGTTGAGTAGTTACGGCCGTGAAGCTGACACTTACGACCGTAAGTGTATTCCCGTTTAAGGGTTACAGCCGTAACCAAAGAATCTCATGGCCGTAAGTGTGAAAATCTTGGAATCTTACGTTTTGGCCCGAGAGTGGCTTACGGTCATGACAAGGTAACTTACGATCGTAAGTATGGTTCTGGTCCTCTTTGACTCTGTTTGATCTTTGAAGCTCTTCGAACATGCTTATGGTTTTGTTTGGCTTGAATATTTGATTTTCCGTCAAACCCACTATGATTCGTATCATATAGTTGATTCGGTGAATGAGGTATCGTGGACTTTGTTCTTTCGTAACTTGTGGGAAATAATTGGTGACTCGAACGAATTAGTGATTATTTTTTACTGTGGCAAAAGCATTCATCATGCAATTAGTTATGTCTACGATTTTGCACATCATGGAAATTGCATATGGCACTTGAATAATAACTTGAAGGTTAGATTTCCAAAAGCTAATTTGTCATCGTTATTCAGAAAGTGGCAGAGGCTCGTACCATAATAGATTTCGAGGCATACATGGATGCGCTTTGGGGTATAAAAAAGGATGTCAAAAGCTACATGGAAGATGATGCTTATGGTTTTCATTATTGGAGTAGAGCATGTTTTCAAAGGAGTTTGATACAATATCATGACAATAAATAACGTACAATATGTGAATTCCGTGTTGGAGGCACGTGATTTTCCTATAGTAGGATTTGTTGAGTGTATTTTACATGCATATTGCATACATTTATGGTAGTACTTTTTGAGTAATTTGGACAAATATTGTGTATATTTTGTGGTTAAATAGGTTTAACCTTCAACTTCATGGAGAAAGCACAAGAAAGAAGCTAAATGGATGAATAATTGAAGAAATTGAGGAGAAAAGAGTAAAATCTTTCAAATATTCAAAGTGTGGGGGATCAATTTGTCACTTCTGGAAAGTTGTGTACCGCATGTGCAATTGACCAATGGACTAAATTGCAAGTTTTCAAAAGTTGAAGGACCTCAAATACAATTTTAGAAGGACATATTTGAAAGAAATCGAAAATTTTGGGGACCAAGTTGACCGACTTTGATAGTTGGAGGACCTTGATGGCAATTAATTTAAGGACCAGATCGCAAACACTCACTCAGCTGAACCATGCGAACGTGTGGTCCGAACCAAGTGGCGCGCGAGGCTCAAGGCAAAAATTGAATCAGAGCCGTTTGCAAGTGTGCCGCCCTGTAGCGCGATCACGCGGCACAAATAAAAAAAAAATTAACTGGGCCGACCCGGTTCGGCCCAAATGCTGTTGTACGTAGATCTACACGATTTTGGGCCTTTTTTAGTGATTTTGCTAGGGTTTGAGTCATTAGTCTTACCTCTTTTCCAATCCAAAACCCTTTTCTCTCATTAGCTAGTTTGGTTGATGAATGTTGATTGAGGGGAGAAATACATACACCATTGTGGAAGAATATTGATATTTTGAAGTAAGAATCATTGGTGAAGGGAAATATTTATTGCTTAATCTTCATATTTCTCTATTTACTTTACTTCATAATTGAAATGATGCATTTAATTCTTGAATTTTATTATTATTCACTATGAGCTAAGTTATTTAGTGTTGGAATGATTGACGAAACTTGACCTAGCTTAGTTGATATTGATGCTTGTATTGAGAATTTAAGCTATTTATTATCTTGTGCATTTATTGTTGTATTTATTAACTTGCATTTATTGTGGCCAAATTTATGCTTGAATTTCATGAGATGTGCAATTATTGAGAAATTGTTGTGTATTCTAGATCAATACAATATTTGCTATAGGTTCTTGTTAAAGATAGATATATACCTTAAACCCTAAATGATCCATTGAGTTATTTTCACAAAGGTTTAATGCAATTTGTGTGCTTTTAATCGACATAGAGATATAATAGGTTAATTCCACTAATTAGGGTTGATTTCACTCGAGAGGGGTAATTGACTAAACTTGAAAAATCGAATATAAGATGTTTAATAAATCACATTTCAATTTGCATGTTGAGAATTCAATTAGGTAATGGTCAAGTGAAATCAAGAATCTTAACACTCCTTTATCACCAAGTTATCACAATTTTCTACTTATTTATTTACTATTGTGAATTTGATTTAAATATTAGAACATTTCCAAACCAGATTTTATTGTGTGTTTATTGTTGAAATTTATTAAACTAGAGGGTAATTGAAATAGACAATCATTGTGGGATCGATAAACCGGACTCATTTAGTCAACTATTACTTGTATGCGATGCCTGCACTTGCGTTGTATTTCTAGCAAACATGATTGATTGAATATATTCTATAGGTGTTGCAGAAATAGTATTATAAATGGGAAGTGCACAACCCAACTCACCCTACCTATGGAGGAGAAGATGTGCTTAATCATATATTGTTAACTTGGAAGAATACAAGCGTACTTGAAACAAGAGATGAGTCAAGAACAATGCATTCTTGTCGAAAGAGATCTGCATATTTAACTGCTTGCTCACTAATATGAAATAATGAAGAGTCCACATGTACGAAAAAGTGTAGCTAATAATTTGAAATGACTAAGAAATATAGAAAGTTTATAACATTTTTACTTCATCATCGGTAACAACCCAAATTGGTCACGAAGATCATCAAAAAAAATTCCTTCTGGCGTCACAAATTGCCAATGCAACTGCATCTCTATACAATCATTGACATTGTTAACAAATCAGAAATACAATTAAGAAAGAGAGCACACTAGATTCAGCTCAAGAAAGAGAACAACTTACCTTGGTGATGCTTTTTCCAACCACTCATTCAGGTCACTTATTTTTGCATGATCCACTTCTCGGAAGGAGTAAAAAAAGTGATATTCTTCAACTTCATTTTCTTTAAGGGATTTGTCAACAAGGTACGCAATGATTTTTCCTTCTTCCTTTTCCTTTGCCCTCTACCTTTAGGTGATTCCCCATCTATCTAATCCTCAAGCAAAATAGCAGAAGATTCTCCGACTTGATCTACAAATTGGTTCAAACAATATTCAACGAATAATCATTGGTACGTCAAATGTAAATCTCTTTATTCAATCTATAGATTATATACCTTCGTGATAGCATTCTGCAGACTGCTCCGGTTGGTTTGACATCACGATGTCAACATGTTCACTCTCTCCTAATCGGTGTTCAGAATCCGAGATCAAAATGCGAGGCATTCGCTGGTACACTATTATGACAGTTGAAGGGTTTGAGAGCATGCCTATGAAAGGAGATCAATTGGAACTTGATTAATTTCAACAAAAAATGGAAATAAAATTATAAAATCACGACCAAAAAAAAAAACCAACCTTCACTAGTAGCCTTCCCTCGCCCTTCACATTGTATTGACACGACTTGCTCCTCTTCGTAGGTGCAGTCTTTTCCAGATTAATGGAATTCTTAACTGCATCTTGAAAAATACGGCCTTCCTTTTGCTCCTTATTCTCTTCCGCTCGCCCTGTTCTCTCTTTTGACACATTGACTCCATGATCAGGTGTTTAAGTATGAAATCTTCTCATTTCTGACTAAAATGAACCACTTTAAAAGAACATCAACAGTCTATTCAGTTTGGTCTCAATGTGATCACAACGACCATTTATCACACGTAGCAGCCTTCTCTTTATTTCTCTCATTTCTTGTCTGATTACCTCCAATAAATTATTGTTATGAGAGAAGGATGGTCTAACATATGGATGCTAGTGCTTGGAAACATCCGGTTCATCTTTCTCAAACTCCTCTCTTCCATCTTCATTGAAGCTGTCATCCACCCTAGAGTCTTCTGCATCATCAAATGATGTCATTCCCTGATAGAATTCTTTATTGGCTTCTTCTGATGAAGGAACTAGTGTGCACTTCACCCTCAAGTTCATTATTTTAAATTCATTTTCTAAGAACTCGCTCACTCTTTCTCCATCGAGCTTTGGCTGTTGAAAATCGCACCCCTGCAATCTAAGATTCTGTCACCTTCCAGTTTGTGAGCAAACTCTTGCCCATGAGCAAGAATCGCTTCAAACGTCCAAATCCGTAGAAAGAAAAACACGACTGCTTAGCGTATTGATTGAAACATTATACAATAATTAAATCAATTTATCTGTTACTATGACTGCAAGAGGTAATTCATGAAAATTGGAGGAATATCGTTCATTTATCTCATATTTCTTCACTATTTCTCCCAAATTGCGTTTGAATAACCCAATTGTACATTCATTAGATCTCTTTCCCTAAGCATAGTTGTTGAAGCGATCCATATCATCAACTGAATAAAACCACCACAAGTTAAGAGTGTTATTCTCTTTTGCAGCCAACAAAACATGTGCTAAATTTAAGATAAGGCCCAACTTCAACTTGTTTTGGCTAATGAGTACACCTTCGAAATGTACTAAACAATTGTTTCCTGGTGACTTTTCCTTTACTCTTCTTAAATGTTCTTTGCATTAGATCCCTTTGTAGGCCTAATTTCTCATCCTCATATTCCAACTCCCCAGCTTTTCACTAATACAAATTCTTCAATTACAAATCTAGCAAGCCTATTACCAAACTTGAACCACACTTCATTCTCTTTTGACATCCTCATTGCCCTAAGAATTATTTGGTGAACCATTTTGAAAGGACATATAAATTTCAGCAACAATCAAGAGGTGGCCAAAAACGATTCTGAAAATTGCTCTTTATGCTTCACATCTAAACTATAATACACCTCATTTATAATTTGAAGCCTACATCTGTTACGTATTTTCCCTCGAACTCTGTCTTTCACATCAACAACGTACTCTATTGAAAACCCTATCTGAAAAGAGAAAGCGATGCAAGTTGGATTATGCAGCGACCGAGAATTTTCCGATTTGATTATTAATGAATATTTTATTTTCTTTAAAAACGTATCACTGTGATTTAACCCATTATCAAAGTTTAAGCACGTCCTCTAGCCATATTATTGATTTTGAGCCAATAAACATAATTTTAGTCCAAATCTATTTTAAGTTCGAAATTCAAAATTTAATTTTTAAAACCCAATTTTAATTCAATTTAAAATCTGGTTTATCCATATTTATTTATTTATTTTATTTTCAAAATTTGAAATATCTGAGTTTATCAATCTGTTATATTTCAAAAATCTTATTTCTCAATTATCTTGACAATTATATCTTGGTTAATCTTGAAACCAAAATCTTATCTTTTTTCACGGTTATCTGATAAAATCCAAGATTTGCCACAATTTCAATATAAATCAAACACTTCCAGTATAAACCCCACGTTAACATGCACCTCAAGCAAATTCAGACTTCTACATTCAACTCTCGGTAAGCTCTATTCCTCCCAATAGTCGAATTGCCCTTCATGACCACAATCACCGGTTAACACGATCAGACCATCAAGCCGACTGCCGCTTATCAACCCCTTTTCTGACCGCATCTACTGCAAACAAGCCACCACATATTACAACAATAAAACCCAAGCCTCACACACTACCGCCAACGTCACTACCATTAGTCTGTCTTTAGCCAAAGAACACCACCTTCAAGACCAGCATAACACCACCGGAACCATCATCACCACCACAACCAACCCTCCATCAAACATTCGCTCTAAAATCCTCACTACCCAAGTTTGAAAATTTCTTAATCGACACCCATGAATCAAACCCAAAGAAAATAAAACCCATAAACCAAGAAAACTGAACCACTTACCTCGACCGCCAGTACTTTTTCCCGGAAAACACAGCTCCAAAATTCGAAACCCAAGCTTCGGTGAACCTCGGTTTTGCAACCAATCACAGTCCAAAAATCTCTAAATCCTAACCCTATGCACTCCCACGCAGCTCGTCGCCACTCAACGACAACGTTTCGTAGGCAGTGGAACCAGGTTTTGACGTACGAGCTTCCGTCGCACCCTCTCTTCTCTGGTTTGTAATGAATCAGAGAATGTTATTTTGTTTAATATTTGACTTTGAGAAAATTGCACATTGGTTCCCAACTTTTCAAATGTTTTAATTCAGTCCATGTGTTCAAATGTTTTAAGTTCTGCCCTTTAGTTTTAAATCTGTTATTTCAGTCCCTGATTATTTTAAACAACGTTTTTTTTTTATTGAAGCCCCTTTCGTTCCTTTCCTTTCTCTCTCCCTCTCAGCTGAAATAAGAGAGAGAGAAGGGCTAAATGTTTTGTTTATGTTTTGATTTTGCAAAATGTCCCTCTGGTCCCTTGATTTTATAGAGTATTTAATTTGCCCCCAAGTTTCAAATCAGTTTATTTCGACCCAGCAGTTTCTGCTGAAATATAATTTGGCCAGGAACTTTCTAAGTTTGCCAAAACAGTCCTTAATTCCAGCTATTTGCATGAACCAGTCCCTGATTCTTCCAATTTCACTATTTAGACCCTAAAACTTCTCAAAACCTTATTTTACACACATTTACTTTTCAAGGCTTGATTATTCAAAAATTCTAATTTTTAATTATTTATTTTATAGGGCTAGACGAAACGCGAGAACACTAGAAAGTTTAATTCCACTTCGCTCAAAAACTTGAGAAATAAGGTAAACTCCTATTTATAAACTTATTTTCCAAAATGCGCATAAATAATTATTTGTATTATAGATCTTGCATGTATAATTGTGTTCATGAGAATTACTTACTTGATTAAAGCATGATGTTACAAGAATTACTTGATTTTAAAGCATGATGTTAAGAGAATTACTTGCTTGTTCAAGCACGACGTTACGAAAATTTACTTGTTTTAGTGCATTAAACTTGAACTTGTATTTATTACTTGTTCATGAGACTACTTCAATATCATGATTATGTACTTTATTTGTAATAATAATAATTATCATGCGCTGAATCTACTGAGTATTTCTATGAAATGCTCACCCCTTCTTTAAACTTACAAATTTTCAAATTACGGAGTTGACGACGAATCATGCGATGATGGCTATTGAAGTATTTTAAATATGTTTTGAAATAATTTTGATATCTTGAATTTCCTTATTTAAGTTATTTGAACATTTGAATTATTGTTCGTTGAGTTTTAACTGAAATTAAAATTTTAACTTCTTCCGCTCAATTTTTATTTCTAATTTGAAGTATTACTGTTGGAGTCAATTTTTATAAAATACTGTGAGTAAATTTAGCCATTTTTCAACTCATATATTATTTCGAAAATCAGTTTGAAAGGATGACATGACGTTTCGAGTACTTAGAACTCGGGGCGTTACAAATTATATCACTGAAATAAATAGAAACACTTTAAATACTCTATAGTTTTTTTATGCATGAGAATGGATATGAAACACTACAACAATGTGTACTGTTCTATTTAATAATGGATTGAGTTGTACATCATGTGATGGTAACGGGGCGGGTACCCTCGACCCATGCCCTGCCCATCGGGTATTTTTTTCATCCAAACTCGCTACCTGCCTCACGAATTTCAGGACGGGTCAGGTTCGAGTTCGGGGTGGGTCAGCCTCGTCGTCTCGTTTAATTTTTATTTTTTTATTTTTTCGGTCTTTTTTATTTTTTTTATTAATTAATTTATTTGGGTCGGGGCGACCAAACCCGTCCCCGTGACTTGAGAGGGTGGCTGGAACCCGCCTCGCAGACTCGCGGGGTGGGTTTTTTTTGCCCCATTCGGGGGCGGGTTAGGGTCGGGTACCCGTTGAGTCGGGTTTTTTTACCATCTCTAGATCATGCTATGAAATTAAGTGTGTGAATGATGGGAAATGGTGCTAAACAAGGTCCATTTTGGTCATAGACATCAATTTATGCCCACCAAACAATATCTTCCCAAACAATGTAGGGTTGGTACAAACCTCCCCGCCTTCAGTTTCTTACAGAAGGTATGCATTTGTTTTGTTTAGCTCAAAACCCCATTGTTTATCTTCAAATTCGGGAAATCCCAAAAGTATAATTTCATACACTAAATGAACTCAAATTAACAGAAAAAGAGGTGAAAGAAAGAAGAATTAGATATGAAAAATGAGCACTTAAAATCTTTTCTGTTCGAAGAAGATGGCAGTTTGGTGACTTCTTACAATCGTTGCTTGTTTGGAGAATGGCATCGAAGAGGGTCGGCATTGAAGAGAGCCGTTAATGTTTGAATGGGGTTTGAGCTACAAAGAAGACGCACAATTTGAAAGGGGATTCTAGATACAGGACGAAGAAGCACAACTACTGATGAGCACCGATCATGTTCTCCTCGAGCATGACCACACAACCCCAAACCTCGAGCTTGGTTAGGGTCCGCTTGACGTATCTGACAACCTCGGGGATCGATCACCCCCGAGGAACGTATGACCCGAGGAACCTCTTCGCATACAAGGCCAAATGTTGGTCGGGGTCCTACCAGCTCGAGATTTGTACTCGCACCTGGTTGTAGGACCCCCACCTGACGTGGAATAACTGTTTTTCTATGAATACTAGAAGTTATCTCCTAATCCAACATCTAATAACACAATCCCCAAAAATCAAGAGGATGATTCCTAACAGGACTCATGCAGTGGAGGTATTTTAATCCAATTATAACTCGTCTAGATATCTCTATAAATACATGGCTCTCAACTACAATTCAGGTACACAATTCTTATTTTCCAGTTTATAGCCTCTTGCATAAATTTTCCTTCCTCTTTACTGACTTAGGCATCGGAGGGGCGACGAGGACACACATCCTCGCCTTTATTGCAGGTATTTGGAGATCCAGTTCGTGCTAGTTTATTGCTCAAGTGTAGAATATTTCAGGTGCGATTTTTAGCATCATCATTGGAGCCGTCTGTGGGAACCAGAACTAGAAGCCATGGTTAACACAAGTTTTGGACATCCGCAAGCAAACTTACCTGCCCATGATCACACTGTTGGGGGGGAGGAGGTACCCCAAGTAACACCACAAGACCAATCCACGCTACCAGGAAACCAGACATCACACTCCCAACCCGCTATTGATACCCAGGCAGCATTGGAGGAGCTCCATCAACAGGTTGCTACCCTTACACAGATGTTCACGCAGCAGAGCCAACGCGGTACCCCGACGCCCGAGGAAGGGAATGCTTCACGGGTCCAGCCGCAGAACCATGCCCCTAATACTGGTAGGGCAAGCACTTCGGGATTACCGCCATCACCGCCAAACGTTATGAGTTCAAGAACAGTGGCCATGCCACCGGCCGAACTCTCGAGAATTATTCAGGAAGGAATAGCAGCAGGTATACGACAAAATACACAGGCCCCAGCAGGGTTCACGTCAAACACTCCATTCACGCCAGATGTTTTAGCCTTTCCCCTACCAGACAGGTTCAAATTTCCGAGGATAAAAGAGTATGATGGTACAACGGATCCAGTGAACCATCTTAATATATACACTGACATAATGAATTTACAAGTTGCCCCCGATCAAGTTATGTGCAAGGCTTTTCCCCAAACGCTGACCAGTGCTGTTAGGGATTGGTTCTCTACTCTTGAACCAAACTCCATTCCGACGTTTGCAGACCTTGCTAATAAATTTTCAGCCTTCTTTGCAAGTAGTAAGCGTATAAGAAAGACCGCTGCTTCGCTCATGAGACTCAGCCAGGGACAGAATGAGACACTGCGCGAATTCATGACCAGGTTTAACACAGAAAGGTTGCAAGTTCCCGACCTCCATATTTCTGTTACCGTATCAGCTCTTGCTCAGGCTGTAAGTTTTGAGGCCTTCAAGATGTCCCTATCAAAAACACCTCCAAAATCTGTGACTGACCTTCTCACTCGGGCTGAGAAGTACGTGAATATGGAGGAAGCTATGTATCCGAAGAAGAGCGATACAACCTCCGAAAAATCTGAACGGAAGGATAGCAAAAACGATCGAAAGAGACAGCGTGATGACAGTTCAAGGCAGGGGCGTGATCGTGATGATCGGGGAAAAGCAAGGACAGAGCAGCCACCTTCTTTCACTCCTTTGAACACCCCTCGGGCCGATATCCTTATGGAGATCAAGGATATGAAGGAGTTGAAGTGGCCAGCCAAAATCAGGTCCCCGCCAGATACGCGTGAAAAGAGCAAGTACTGTGATTTTCATCGTGACCATGGGCACACCACTGAGACTTGCTACGCCTTACAGCGAGAGATAGAAGCATTGATCAAGAGGGGTTTCCTGAAAACATATGTGGGGAATGACAAGCGGCAGAAGCGTGATCATGAGCAAGATCAGCCGCCGAGGAATAACAAGCCTACGGCTGGAACAATCAATGTTATCATAGGTGGAACAGCCTCGGGAGGAGATTTAAAAAATGGGCGCAAAATGTATGCCAGACAGTCCTCGGGGACCGAGCGTTTTTGCCACCCTGACATCACCTTTGGCTCTGACGACATGGAAGGAGTGATCACTCCTCACGACGATGCTATGGTAGTTACGACCATCATAGCTAACTACGAGGTGAGGAGAATATTGGTAGACAATGGAAGCGCAGCTAACGTGTTATCGCATGAGGCTTTCATTAAAATGGGGGTATCAGTAAGCAGCTTGAGGCTTATCAGGACTCCCCTGCAGGGATTTGGGGGAAGTATCATCATGCCCGAAGGCACCACCGAACTCCTCTTGACATTGGGGGCAGACCCCAAGCAGGTAACAGAGATCATGATGTTTCATGTTGTAAGGGCTCCAATGACATACAACGCAATACTTGGCCGACCATTGTTGAACAGCATCAAAGCAATAGTGTCAACATTCCATCTTGCCATGAAATTTCCAACAGCAGCAAGTGTGGGGGTTGTTCGGGGAGACCAGACAGTAGCCAGGAAGTGTTATGTTACTAGTTTCAAGAACCTCCCAGTAGAGGTCGCGCAGGTAGATGCGATGGAGCCCTACCTCGAGCACCGAGGTAGGCTTTCCCCAGTTGAGGAATTGTTGGAGGTCGAGGTCGGGCCAGGGAAAAATGTCATCATTGGTCAGGATATCGATGACGGTCTGAAAATCATGCTCACACAGTGTTTAAAAGAGAACATTGATGTATTCTCCTGGAGTGTTGAGGACATGCCTGGAATTGAACCCAAGATTGCCGCGCACAGTTTAAACGTAAACCCTGAGCTCGGCCCATTAAACAAAGGAAGAGACAGTTCGCCCCTGATCGTCGAATTGTGATTCAGGAAGAAATTGGTAAACTCTTAAAGGCAGGATTCATTAGGGAGGTTCACTACCCAGACTAGCTTGCAAACGTTGTCTTGGTAAAGAAAAGCAATGGCAAGTGGCGAGTTTGTGTGGACTATACTGATCTTAATAAAGCATGCCCCAAGGATAGCTATCCATTACCACAAATTGATAACCTCATGGACAGCACCTCGGGCCATAAGATGTACAGCTTCCTTGACGCATTTTCTGGTTACCACCAAATCCCCATGGCGGAAGATGATCAGGAAAAAACATCAAATATGGCTGATTCAGCGATCTATTGTTATAAGGTCATGCCCTTTGGCCTAAAGAATGATGGCGCAACCTACCAGAGGTTGATAAACAAGGTGTTTGCAGGATTGATTGTGAAAAACATTGAGGCGTACGTTGATGACATGGTTGTCAAAAGCACAGAAGCTGACAGGCACGTTCATGATCTCGAGGAGGTGTTCTTCACGCTCAAAAAATACAAGATGAAGTTGAACCCCGCTAAATGTGTGTTCGGGGTATCGTCGGGAAAGTTCTTGGGCTTCATGATCACTCATCGGGGTATAGAGGCCAACCCCGATAAGATCCAGGCTCTAATTTCAATGGAGTCTCCCAAAAATAGAAAAGATGTTCAGAAGCTGACAGGCCGCGTAGCAGCACTTAACAGATTCATGTCAAGAGCAGCTGACAAGTGCTTCCCCTTTTTCAAAATACTCAAGGGAAATAAGAGTTTCGAATGGAATGAGGAATGTGAGCATGCGCTGCAACATCTGAAAGAGTCCCTAGCAATGCCTCCTGTGCTTACAAAACCACGTCCAGGTGACGTGTTATCTTTATACTTAGTTGTCTCTCAGAATGCAGTAAGCGTGGTGCTCGTCAAGGAGGTTGGTCGAGCCCAGCAGCCCATATATTATGTCAGCAAAGTCCTCCTTGATGTCGAAACCCATTACACCCTTGCAGAGCAATTGGCGTTGGCACTAGTTGTGGCTGCAAGGAAGTTGAGGCAGTACTTCCAATCACATACGATCGTGGTACTTACAAATCAGCCTTTGAAGCATATACTTCAGAAGCCCGATGTATCCGGGAGATTATTGAAATGGGCCATTGAACTTGGCAAGTTTGATATTGAGTTCAAGCCCTGACCATTGATAAAGGCACAGGCCTTGGCGGATTTCATTGCTGAGCTCACACCAAGGCCTCGGGGGCCAGTGATGAGCTCGAGCATATCTGATTGCTGCTGGAAATTTTTTGTGGATGGAGCATCCAACTCCTCGGGCTCGGGTGCAGGGGTCATACTTATAAGCCCGGACGGACAGGTTGAAATACAGTGCGCTTTGAGATTTGAAACAACGAACAACGAAGCAGAATATGAAGCCATCATCATTGGGCTTGAGGTTGCTCATGGCCTTGAACTCAATCATGTAAAGGTATACAGTGATTCCCAGATTGTAGTAGGACAAATCGATGGCACATTCAAGAAGAAAGAGGAGAAGATGAATTTATACTGCCTGCGTGTCCACGACCTACAGAGAATGTTCGGAAGTTGTGAGATCATGAAAATACCTAGATCAGAAAACATCAAGGCCGATTCACTCTCTAGACTTGTGTTCATGAGTGTTGATAATCTTGAAAGAACAGTTCATATGAAATATGTGTCACACCCCAGTATCGACCCGAGACCCGTGATTATGGACATTGATCATGAGCCATCATGGATGGACCCCATCACCAAGTTTTTAACAGAAGGAAGTCTCCCCGGTGACCAGAGGGAGGCCAGGACCGTGAAACAAAGAGCAGCAAGGTACTGCATAATAAATGGAGTTCTTTTTAGAAGGAGTTTTACCCTACCCTATCTCAGATGTCTCAAAGCTTCTGAAGCTACCCAAGCTCTTGCAGAAGTACATGAAGGCATGTGTGGGAATCACCAGGGCGCTAGGTCATTAGCTCACAGACTCCTCAGATATGGATACTATTGGCCGACCATGAGGACAGATGCTGTAAATTATGTGAAGATGTGTGACAGGTGTCAGAGGCACGGGAATATCATACACCGACCAGTCGAGGATCAAACTCCTATTCCGTGTTTGGGACCTTTTGAACAGTGGGGAATCGATATCTTGGGCCCTTTTCCCATCGCACGAGGATAGTTGAAATTCATAGCAGTGGCAGTTGAATATTTCACTAAGTGGGTGGAGGCAGAACCCCTAGCAACAATTTCAGAACCCAAACTAAGATCTTTCATTTGGAAATCTATCATATGCAGGTTTGGCTTACCAAGAGTATTGATAACGGACAATGGCGGCAGTTTACAGGAAGTTTGATAATGCGCAGTTCAAAAATTTTTGTGCAAGTCTTCATATTGATCACCGTCAGACATCAGTTGCGCACCCCCAAAGTAATGGACTTGCAGAAGTCACTAACAGGATAATACTCCAAGACCTACGCACGAGGATAGGAAATGCACGAGGCTCTTGGCCCGAGGAACTACCCGCCATACTTTGGTCTTATAGGACCACGCACCGAACAGCCACTGGGGAAACCCATTCATGCTTGCCTTTGGGATAGAAGCAACAATCCCCATTGAAGTAGGCATGCCCAGTTACAGGCGTCTTTTCCCAAACATGGAAGGGGAACGTACTGGAGAGCATCTCGACTTGCTTGAGGAAGTTCGTGAGCAGGCAAGCACGAGGATAGCATCATACCAGAGTAGAACGGCCAAGTACTTCAACAGCAAGGTCACACCAAGAAAGTTTAGGGCAAGAGATCTTGTACTGAGGAAAGCAGAAGCAGCTGGTCATCCACCAGGTAAGCTCGGGGCAGCTTGGGAAGGACCCTATGAAGTTATACGACAGACCCAAGGAGGATCGTACAGTCTTCGAGATCTCAAAGGAACGCCACTACCAAGACCTTGGAATGCAAATAATCTCAAAATCTACTACAAGTAGCAAAATCAAACTTTGCAGTTCATTCCCTTTACTTTTTTTTTTGTTATTTTTGTTATGGCCTGCGCGCCAATTTTTATTTTTCCCAAGAACATCTCTGAATAAAAGGTACTTCTCACCAATTATGTTGTTCATCTCCAAAGCCTTTCCCACGAGGAAGCACACAAAGTCTTGCCCATGAGCAAGCACTCGAAAGCCTTCCCCACAAGGAAGCACACAAAGACTTGCCCACGAGCAAGCACTCGAAAGCCTTCCCCACAAGGAAGCACACAAAGACTTGCCCATGAGCAAGCACTCGAAAGCCTTCCCCACAAGGAAGCACACAAAGACTTGCCCACGAGCAAGTACTCGAAAGCCTTCCCCACGAGGAAGCACACAAAGTCTTGCCCGCGAGCAAGCACTCGAAAACCTTCCCCACGAGGAAGCACACAAAGACTTGCCCACGAGCAAGCACTCGAAAGCCTTCCCCACGAGGAAGCACACAAAGTCTTGCCCATGAGCAAGCACTCGAAAGCCTTCCCCACAAGGAAGCACACAAAGTCTTGCCCACGAGCAAGCACTCGAAAGCCTTCCCCACGAGGAAGCACGCAAAGCTTGACCCCCGAGCAAGAAATTCAAACACTAACCCCGAGTGTCACCAATAGCACTTCCATTATAATTGCGGTCCTTAATGATCGGGGTTCCAGACATGCTCGGGGTTATCACTTAATGTTCAATAATAATCCCCTGTTCGGGGTCATTAGTTGATATTCATTAATAATCCTATGCTCGGGGTTATCACTTAATGTTCAATAATAATCCCCTGTTCGGGGTCATTAGTTGATGTTCATTAATAATCCTATGCTCGGGATTATCACTTAATGTTCAATAATAATCCCCTGTTCGGGGGTCATTATTCGATGTTCATGAACAACCCTATGCTTGAGGTTATTACTTGATGTTCATTAATAGCCCTATGCTCGGGGTTACTCACTTGATGTTTATTACTAACCATTGCTTGGGGCATCACATACGACATTGTTAATCCAAGTAATCGGGGTTAGTATATGGTGTTCAGTATTAGTCTCATGTTCAGGGTTTATACCTTGTGTTCATTAACAACAGGCTCGGGGGCATCACATACAGTCCATTATTAATCCATTAATCGGGGTTGATTCTTTGTTCTTTATTCAATCGTTGCTCGGGGTTAGCTTTATTTGAGTGGTCGTACATGCAACGCGATCGATTAGATAAAAGCTCGAGACAAATACATGTATTTAAAACACACAATGTTGAAAGTACAGACTGGAGGGGCAAGGATACAAAATCTATACTGAGGTACTTTTATCTACAATATCAACATCATCCTCGTTGTCCTCATCGCCGGGGCCGTCATCAGATTTAGACAAAATTAACCCTTCAGTAAGATCAGGGTCGGACCTAAGGTCTTCAGGTCGAATCTCCGCACCTTTAGCTCGAACTAGGGCACGAGCTTGCTTGAAGGCATAATTGTACGACCCCAACGCATACTCCCCTTGAAGAAGGCTGATTTCTGCAGACTTCTTGAAATCTTCTATCGCCAGCGCTCGAGCAGCTTCGGCTGCAGACAACTTCTGTTCGAATTCTTTTTGTTTTCGCTCGAGCTCGAGCCTTAACTCCTCAGCCTCATCTTTGGATTCCCCGAGCTTGGTTTTCAACATATCATTCTCCTCCTTAATTTTCTTCTGCTCGTCCTCGAGCTCCCTTACCCTGATCTCGCGCCTGGCAATAGATCGTCCCAGCCCCTGGACTTTATCTTCCTCATTGATTGCCCTCAGGGCAAGACCTTGGACAATACTGAGGGCCTGCACATTTGAATTCCGTTAAGATCGGGATTGAAAGATAGGTAAAATTAAGAAACTTTTACCTTAGTAAAATAGGCCCCGAGGTGCCTAATACCCTCGCCAGGGCTGACCTCGTTCCTGTACTTCGTCACAACATCGGGGGCTTGCGACGCTGCTCGTATTGGGTCGTCTTCGAGGTCAATGAAGTCGGGGGCGGGAGACTTCTCGGGCGGGGGAACACGATGAGGTGGAGTAGGTTCCCGATCCTCGTCTCGCAGCAGAGTGTTAGACCCTTCTCCGGGTCCGCTAGTAACCTGAGCTCGGGCCCTCTTCTTCGTCTTTTTAGTCGGGGGCCGAACTGCTGCTCCCCCTGCCTTTCCTTAGATAAAATTCCTCAGGGATGACAGATCAAAAGTCATGACTCCTTCTGCAAAATAAGACGAGGTGTTAGCTCGAGCATTTTTTCAAAAGAATAGAAGAGAAAGAGGAAGGTGACCAGGCTCCTACCCCCGAAATTCACCACTCCGGTATGATCGAGGACTTCATCCCCGAGCAAGTCATCCAAGTTTGTGACTAAGGGCTCTAACCCCTCGAGCACCTGCCTATCCCGCTCTAAGGATTCAAAGTAGGCCTGACCCTCGTTGAACTTAGCAGTATCCGGGACAACCCAATCAGACCAAAAGGGATGCCCGGGCTCCTGAGGAATGACATAAAAGAATCTCCCTTTCCAACCCCGGAGTGAGCTCGGCATCCTAGGTGTTCTGAATCTACCCCGACTAGATAAGTAGGCAAAGGACGAAAAATGGGGAAGTTTTTTGAGCTCGAGCACCATCCTACAGAGGTCTAATTGGGGTACGATGGACAAAAATTTACAGGCAATGAAAAAATACACGAGCATCCTCCACCCTTCGGCACTAGTTGCCCCGGGCACATGGAATGCTCGATCAAGAACTGAATAAAAAAAGGATGCAGTGGCCACCTCAGCCCAGCCTTCAAAGCATCCCTATAAACTAAGAACTCCCCCTCACGAGCGCTTACCACCCTATCCTCAGTGGTCGGGGCCCTAACATCGCACCTAGGCATCAACCCAAACTCTCTCGCAACCTCGATGATCTTATGCTCTTTATACACGCATCTAAGGTTAGGGTAGGTAAGGGGAATTTCGTCCTCGGCTAGAGCCCGAGGCCTAACATCTACTGGGTCAACCATGGGGATTAATGTGTTTCCTATGTCCTTAGGCCTATTTTGGTCGCTACTCGAACTGCTCGAGGAACTCGTGCTGTTGCTACTGGTCGAACTGCTATCACTACTAGACATTTCCTATATAAAAACAGGAAATTTAACACTAAAGATCGAACTCTTACTTTAAAAGAAAACACACCACCTAGCCCGAGCACGAACAACTGACTTAAGCTCTCAAGGATTTGTACGCGTGAAAATGAGGACCTCCCCTGTTTATAAAGGTGAAAAACGCGTGAATACCAAAGGTCGCGTGATCTGAGCCGTAAACGACGACACATGTCAACAATCCAACTGCCACGTGGCCTGCCAAACGTCACGTCCGTTCTGAACGACGCGACATCTGACAAAACTGTCCACTCAACCCCGATCATTGTAACTCATCATTTTGGCGCATCCTGCCCTCCCCGAACTCGCGCACGGATGCGCGGGGGCCAGTGATGAGCACCGATCATGTTCTCCTCGAGCATGACCACACAACCCTAAACCCCGAGCTTGGTTAGGGTCCGCTTGACGTATCTGACAACCTCGGGGATCGATCACCCCCGAGGAACGTATGACCCGAGGAACCTCTTCGCATACAAGGCCAAATGTTGGTCGGGGTCCTACCAGCTCGAGATTTGTACTCGCACCTGGTTGTAGGACCCCCCATCTGACGTGGAATAACTGTTTTTCTACGAATACTAGAAGTTATCTCCTAATCCAACATCTGATAACACAATCCCCAAAAATCAGGAGGATGATTCCTAACAGGACTCATGCAGTGGAGGTATTTTAATCCAATTATAACTCGTCTAGATATCTCTACAAATACATGGCTCTCAACTACAATTCAGGTACACAATTCTTATTTTCCAGTTTATAGCCTCTTGCATAAATTTTCCTTCCTCTTTACTGACTTAGGCATCGGAGGGGCGACGAGGACACACCTCCTCGCCTTTATTGCAGGTATTCGGAGATCCAATTCGTCCTAGTTTATTGCCCAAGCTCAGAATATTTCAGGTGCGATTTTTAGCATCATCAACCACAATAGTCTCTGGTTTGGAGAACGACGTTGAAGAGGGTCGCTGGTTTGGAGAACGGCGTCGAAGAGGATCGGCATTGCGTTGAATATAATCGTTAGTTTTTTAAAGGGATGTGATTCGAGCTCTAGGAAGAAGATGCACGACTAAGGAAAATGACAGGAAAAATTAGGGTACGATTTTATTGAAAGGAGGACACTAGCGTCTTTTGACCATTTGTTTTTTTTTTATTTACTTTTAACTTCATATCATTGGACAAAGTCTATGTAACAAAATGTTATTTGAAGTGGGGATATGGGTAAAATTAATCAATAACTACACAACTTTCTAAATGTTACTATTTAGCTATTCAACTTTAAAAGGTACATTAATGACCATCCAACTTCAGTAAGGTTTCTAGTTAGCCACCCAACTTCAAAAGGTATTTCAATCACCACCAAACTTATAATGTAATTTCTACTTAACCACCCGATAAATTAGCATCCATTATATAACGCAATTATTACATTTTATAAACAACATAATTTCTCAAATTACTTTTTAACCACACACATTTTCTCCTTCCACTATTTAATCACATATTTTACCTAAAAAATTTAAGCCTCCGTTTGGTATATAAACTGGTTTATTTATGATTTTGAGGTAAAAAGTAGTTGTTGAAAATTGGAGAGAGAAAAGCTTGTGGTTGATAAGTGTGCTTTACACACTTATTTGTTCCTAAATTAGCAATTTAATTGAAAAATAGAGCAAATATCTACTTATAAATTGTGTTTATCTTGTACAATTAGGTACAAACTCAATTGGAAAGAAAATAGACAAGATCGGAGAGCAATTGAGCGAAAAGAAGAGCAATTTCGATGTCCAAGGACGTAATTGAAAATTGGGACTCAATTGCAACATCTTAGAAAGTTGGAGGACTAAAGATACAAATATTTCATGGGCATATTTGTAATAAAAGTCAAAATTTGAGGACTAAATTGAAGAAGACCAGAAGTTGGAGGACCCAAATGCAAATCATTGAAGGACGGGGCTGCCGGTGAACCAAGCGATCGCGTGGTTATACCAGGTCGCGTTCGCGAAGTCAGCCAAGAATCCAACCCGAGAGTTTTCAAGTCAACCAGGCGATCGCGTGGCATTTAGCCACGCGATCGCCTGGTCAAAATTTTGAGCGATAATTTGGGCCGACCCGGTGCAACCCGATTCGGCCCAAATGCTGAGGACGCGGATCTAGGCGATTTTTGGGTATATTTGAGCGTTTTTTGGCTAGGGTTTGGGAGTTCTTCACTTTTTATCTTCAAACCCTTTTCTCTCTTTTCTTTCTTCTTCTTCTTTTCTTTTCTTTTTCTTTGATTTAGTTTGTAAATTAGTTTGTAGTTTAGTTGTGTTTCTAAGTTACTAGCACAATTTTGGATCAAATAAGCAAGAAGTAAGTGGAAATACAAAGCATTGTTGAAATATTCTTGGAGCAAAAATCAAGGGAAGTGTTGTATTTCATTTTTCTTGTATTTTTATCCTTAATTTCTATATTTTGTGATGTATTTTCATAAACCTTATCTTTTGTGGAATATTTATATAATGTGCTAGTTGTTTTATGTTGGGATGATTGATGTAGCTTAACTTAGTTTAAGTAATTTTAATGTTTGTTTATTAATGTTGAGCTTATTTCATGTGTGTTTGTTATTGAGATTATTCCATGTGTTTGATTGATCACCAAATATGTGTTTTGTGAAGTGTATGATAATCGAGAGATATTATGCATTTTAGACTAAATAACAAATGCTCTAGGTTCTTGTTAAGGATAGAGATATACCTTAAACCCTAGATGATCCATTGAGCTACTTTCACAAAGAGTTAATGCAATTGATTGGGCTTTAATCGACATAGAGATATAGTAGGTTAAACCAATTGATTATGGTTAATTTCACTCGAGAGAGGTAATTAGCTAAGTTTGGAAAATCGAGTTTAACATTGTAAATGAGTAATTTATTGATTTGCATGTGTTGAGAAATTACTTAAGCGAGAGTTAAGTGAAATCATAAATCCCAACTATTTTATCTTCCATTTTCCTTATTTTAATTCGGTTTAGAATTATTTTCTTTAATTTAGAATTTACAAAAATTCATCTTTTTAATTGTGTGTTTCTCTTTGTTGTTAGAATTAAATTAATTAAAGTTACATAATTTAAAGTAAACATTCCTCATGTGATCGACAATTCGGATTCAAAAAGTCCACTTTATTACTTGTACGCGACCCGTGCGCTTGCGGTACACTATTTTGAGCGAACAGTGGTTAAAAAGTGATTTTGAAAATTATGTATTTATAAACCAATAAAAATATATTTACCAAACGGTGGCTAAATAAACCAATTTATAATTACTATAGTGTTATCAAATAGAGTCTTAATAACCTCTACTAAATAAGCAAATTCACCTATTCCGTCTCGAGTAAAGGGGATACATTAATAATTTTCATAAATTGATAAGATAGTACTTTTTTGAAACAATTTCATTGAATTAATATAACATCAATGAATGCTATTTATAAATAATAAAATAATAAAATACCTATCTTGAACTATCTATTGACCATTTTTAGTCCATAAATGTTCATTAATTTAGCATTAGGTTGTTCGATGTCTTTTATTTGACCGATGTTCATTAACTTCATTAATTAATTATTTATTAGATGTTATTAATTTATCGAGTATTATTAATTTAATATATTATACTATACTATTTGAAGTTAGGTGTTTAAGTAGAAATTACATTGTAAGGTGGTCATTGAGATACCTTTTGAAGTTAGGTGGTTAAGTAGAAACAAAGTTTCTACTGAAGTTTGATGGTGATTGAAATATTTTTTAAAATTCAATGACTTGCATCCGTTTAGTAACACTGTTTGAATTATAAATTGGTTTATTTATGATTTTGAGGTAAAAAGTAATGATTGAAAATTGAAAAGAGAAAATATGTTAGGTTAAAAAGTGATTTAAAAAATTGTATAGTTTATAAATCGGTTTATAAACCTAAAAAATAGGTTAATAATAACCTTCAACAAGAAGTGACAACCAATTAATTTTACTCGTGGGGGATATACATTGGTATTTCCCTTTTTTTCAATTAATTAAATTAAAAAAAAAAAAAATCCCCCTCTTTTGTAGCCATTGGCGGGAATTCAGAAACAGCGATAAAGTTCAGAAATATCCCACTGAAATTGCCAAAATATTCAGAGAATATGAGCGATGGAGAAATTCTCTCCCCTTCTTCTTCAAACTCACTTGATATTAACTCCCTTCGAAGGTACTATTTTTCGCACACACCTATAGATAAATACACATTTTTACATCTATATACGAATATGTATCTATTTATTTATATTTTTTTTCTACTTATACAATTTTGATTTAATTCGATTACAGTCGAATTGGGGAGCTCAGAGATTTTTATGAAAATGCCCCTGAAAATAGCCTGGAGGGTACGGATAAATTACTGAACGAGTGCGCTCTTGAGCTTGAGGTAAATAACTCGAAATCCCATGTCCTGAATTGCCTTTTCCGTAATATGTGCTGTTTAAAGTATTCACATTTTGAGTTTAAATTTCAACGGGATATATTTTTGCAGAAGAAAATTAATCAAGTAGTCTCGGAGTCTTCGCATTTGATATCTTTACCAGATGAAGACCTAGGTAACAAAGTATATTACTAATTATAATTTTTGGTAGGGTTTTCTGGTAATATTGAAAAATGATTGGTGTATATTTAGGTGAAGTTTTTCAGCGTTTAAAGAATGAACTAAGTGCAGTGGAGGGCGAAAATGTGAAAATGGATAGCGAAATCGATGAGCTTTCGAGGATATATGTGGAAGGTGGGATGTTTACGAGGTTATAATAACTACCGCTTTCCTATATATTTATCACAACTTTACTTATAGCATTGAGTTGTCTATATTGTGGAAGATATTGTAGGCCATTTATTTACTTACATATAGCTTGTGACTTTCTTGCTACAAAGAAATACTGTTCTTGGAAAGTAAGAAGTATTAAAAAAAGCTGGAACATTCATATTATGCAGTGTTCACAAAATAACAGACATTCTGGCACAGAATCTTGCTGTAATTACTATAAAATTGATTATTTCATATTAGTTTATTTTATTAGTTATTCATGATAAGCACACGTTACTGTTGCTGTTGCAATACTGGGGACTGGGGTAGATGATCGATGTTTTTCTCTCTTCAGACTATAGCGATTTGGGCAATGAGCTAGAGGAGATAAGTTGCTCACTGAATTTCATTGAATCGCAGGTTCGCACTTTTATTCAAAATATTGACTGCTTGATAAATAATTATTTGATGTCAAAGAGCATTTGCAGTTTATTTATTGTACTGAGACATTGATTTTGGTTGGATGTCCTAACTTAAAGCAGGATAGATTCACAGTTGATTAGGTAGGGGAGGGAAGGGAAGGCCTAGTTCAGTTCTGTTTTTCAGAAAACAATTTTGATTCCTTTCATGGAGGACTGGTTCTCTGAAAGAAGATTGTAGAACTGGGCTGATTTGGTTTGTTTGTGGTCAGATGTCGTCCGGTTCAAATGGTTATGGACTGGACTGAACTTTTATTTACATAAATTGGGCTTATTTATAAGGACTAAAAGTTTTGTTATATCAATTTACGTACATTTGATTTTGTATTTATTTTTAAATAGGATCATTATTTTAAAGATAAAGACGACATAAATTACAAAATATGTTATGTTTGCAGAGGTCAGGTCTCAATACTTTGCCTTTTTCCATTCTCCATAAATGCAATTTGTTTATTGTATTGTCACCTGTGAATTTTATACGTTCTTCTGGTACCAAAAGATGCATTAACTCATTGCACAGCTCTAGAAATGTACCTTTTGTACTATTTCAAGCTTCTAATGCATCAAAAATTTTTTTGGCTTCATCGCTTGGGAATTCCCAATCTAATGGACAAAAAAACTTACTGGGAATTCCTAATCTAATGGACAAAAAAACTTACTCAGCAATGCGATAAATATTTTTCTAGAAATGCTGCACAGATAGGTTTGGCCCCTGTTTGGGCTTCAATAAAACCAAAGTTCATTTTTTTCTTCTATTTTTAACCGCATATTCTCGAACAAAACAATATTACACGTAAAAAAAAAATTGACTATTTCTAATCACACATTCTTCAAAAAATACTATTTCAAAACTATTTCTCCCCAAAATGAGGCTCAAACAACGGCTTAATTGAATTCAAATTAAACCTTGTTTCTTGCTTCCCCACTATTGTGCTAGTCTTTCCAGTTTGTATCCCTATTGATCATACAAATTCTTTTGCATGGATGATTGAACATTACTATGCCACATTTTCTTCACTTCTCGATAAATAAACGAAGAAATATAAACAAAACAAAAGAAAAATACAAATCAAATGATAAGCAGAAATCAAAATCAAAAGACAATGGCCATTCTTATCTGCATTCAAATCCATTCAAATCTTATACTTCCACTTATTTACTGATCCCTTTACATCTTAGTTTCAGCCTTTCAGGTCCACAAATTTCATTCAAAAAATAGAGATAATTTAGAACATATACTAGGACGTAAAGGTGGCCAACTTTTTTGAAGAGGAAATGCAATCAATCTACTCATTAACAATATCCTGAATAGCACTAATTTCTCTTTTGTTCTCATAGCAAGAAATCACCCCAAACACCAAGTGTATGCAACCTTATATCATCTCCATGCAATGTTCCACAAGATTCGAGAGTCCCTATTTTTTTAATCTAATATATCACACACCAAACATTGATTAAGTAAACTACGTCTGGACGACATGAGCCAATAGGGTTGGTCGTAGGGGTGGGCTCACCTTTAGCCAAGTGCAGGCGGCGCCTCATTTGAACTTTTAGGTTTGACAACAATATGAATTTTACTTTTTTGAATTTTTTCAATATATATTTACTATTAAAGAATGAAACTTAATATTACGATATTAATAAGAATGTAGCTTAAGTGGTAAAGATTCACATTGTGGTCACAATGTATATTGATTTGAATCTCAACTTGACCACTATTAATTGTCCCTTTTATACTATTTTTAGGAGGAAAATTTACAGTTAGTCCTAAACTTTAGAACTATTTGCATAGTTTGTCATTTTATCATAATCCTAACAACTTTTATAGGAATAAGCTAATACATTATATCATTTCCTTTAGTGGAACTAAGAAAGTGTTTTACAATAGTTGAAGTAATTTTTTCCCAGTTTCCTTCCCAAATTTTAAAAAAATAATTACGGCTTGCGCGGATAAAATTTCTAGGTCAGTCCGTGGTTGGTAGGTTGTTAGAAGATAATGTGTGAGCGTACTAGAAGAAATGAAAGTTGAGAAGAGAGATGCTGTGGGAATTTGTTGTGGCAAGATCAGAAATGAAATTTATGGCTTTGGGAAATGCTTTTATGCTATATTCTAGATTAGGTGAGGACAATTAAGTGCACGACTAATCAAACTTTGACATTTATTTAATAATAATAATAATAATAATAATAATAATAATAATAATATTCTTATTAAAAATAATAACCAATTTGATTTTTGGCTCTACAAAAAGAAAAGAAAAGAAAAAGTGAGAACTCGATCGATCCAGCTAGTTCTCGGTGTGATGAACCAAATTTTAGTTTTTATTGTTTTGACCAGTCCTGTTCTTCGGGTTATAGGGGATTTTACCCACTCTATGGTTTTTCCTTTAGTATGCCAATTCTAGAAATATGGTTTTAATAAATTATTACAACTTCAGATTTAGACTAGATTTTACCCCGTGCGATGCACGGGATTTCTATCAATGAAAATGATTTCGATGACAATTTATGAAAATTTGTTGATTATACAATCATATCAAATAAAAAACATAGACAAATAACAATTTATTACAACATATTATCAAATTTTAAACTTTAAAAAAAATAATAATCAAAATAGGAAAAAAAAACTTTATTTAATTTTTGCATTGGTAACAAAAGTTGATATCATAAAGTTAATGATTCTTGTAATATGCATATTGAAGAACATACTCATTTAATTGACAAATTATGAAGTAAAACATCAATAATTTTATTTATTTATTTTAAAAATATATTAATCCAATTCTTTCATTTTTAACGTAACACTTTTTCATCGATGGGCGGGATTCTTGTGTCAACTATCTTCCTTTAATCCTTTAATATATTAATAAGATAAGATAATATATTAAAAACAACAAATAAATAAAATGCTTAATTAAATTATAATTTTAATACTGATAACTATACATATTGATTGGATTCTTCAGTATTACCGTTAATAATAAAAAAATAATCTAATAATCTAAGTGGAAAACTTATGAAAACAGGGATATTCTTAAGTTATTTAGACTAAAATATTTTCGGGTTAGTTAAATATTTTTCAACACATTTTATAATATAATTTTATATTCCTAAAAAAATTAATAATTTTTTTCAAATTGATTTCAATATCATAGTTTACATTATTTTTTAAATTAAACATGTTTTAAACAACACATTTTCTTTCTCCAATTTCAACAACATATTTAGCCGCATCTTTGAAAAAGGAAAAAAAAGAGCTGTCAACCTTTTTGGCATTCAGCCTAAAATTTTTTTTCAAATAATTTCAAAAAAATCTTTTCCACTTTACTTCTTTAATATAGTATATAAGATAAGATATTTTTCTTCACATACATGGAATTTTGATTTGTGTCATAGAAATTAACTATAAGCATACGAAAGAACCTTTTTTTAATTAGTTCCTATGATGCAATTGGAGCTTAACGTAATTGTTAAGGGGTCTTTCTTTTTGTATTTTTCAGTTTTCAATTTTTAGTTTTGGATTTATTTTCAGTTGTGTTTTAAGTGTATTTATAAGTTTCTGAAAATGTGTTTACCTTGTCATTTTGAAAAAATATTTGTCAAAGAGCTTGTTTGGTGTAAGTTTTTGGATGAATTTTGAATTTTTGAGAGAATGTGTGGTTGAGAAGTGATTGAAAATTGTGAAAAGTGATGTGTCCCATAGAAATGTGTGGTTGAAAATGAATGAGTAAAATTTTGAAAATTTTACCTTTACCAAACAAGCTCAATAACTTAGGCCCCGTTCTCTTTGCTATTTTCAGCCCGTTTTGAGTTTTCGATTTTTGGAAATATCGAAAACGCATTCACTTTGCCCATTTTCAGAAACGCATTTTCCAAAACACACAAAAAAAAAAAAAAAAAAAAAAAAAAAAAAAATACAAAGGAAACTCAAAACGAGTTTATAGCGTTTTGGGTATTTTGTGTTAAAAAGTCTAAAATGATCAAGACACGCGTTTTGGATTTTTTTTTTTTTTGTAAATGTGAGATACTTCTTTCACTTGAAGTTTTTATATTATTTTGCCATTATATATAGATTCATGTTAAGATTTTTTTTTTTTTGGTACTTTTTTTATTTATTATTATTATTATTTTTTAAATGTGAGACACTTCCTTCACTTGAAATTCTTATGTTATTGTCATTATATATAGATCCATGTTAAGATTTTTTTTTTTTTTTTTTTTGTAAATTTTTTTTATTTTTTATTTTTGTAAAAGTGAGACACTTCATTCACTTGAAGTTCTTATGTTATTATGCCATTATATATAGATCCATTTTAAGATTATTTATTTTTTTTGTATTTATTTTTTTTATTATTATTATTTTTTTTTTTGTAAAAGTGAGACACTTCCTTCACTTGAGGTTCTTATGTTATTTTGCCATTATATAGATTCATGTTAATATTTTTTTTTTTTGTAATTTTTTATTTTTATTATTATTATTATTATTATTATTATTATTATTATTATTTTTGTAAATGTGAGACACTTCCTTCACTTAAAGTTCTTATGTTATTTTTCCATTATATATAGATCCATGTTAAGATTTTGTTGGTATGAGGTTAACTTTTTGTTTAGCTGAAACAATATTAATGATGAATTTATTGACATAGAGAATTAACTGATTTATTAACATTAAAATTAATGTAATTCAACAAATAAACCATATGTTCTCTTTGTGTTTTGATTTTGGATTTTGAGTTTTGGATTTTGTTTTGAGATTGCTGAAAACATGTTCTCTTTGTAATTTTGGAAATCTGTTTTCAAAAATAGAAAATTGAAAAATGCGTTTACTTTGTAATTTTTTGATATATTTATTTTGTGATATTTTATAGGTAAAAAATGGTTGATTTGTTGAATAACATTAATTTTAATGTTAATAAATCAGTTAATTCTCTATGTCAATAAATTCATCATTAATATCTTTTCGGTTCTCTTTGTGTTTTGATTTTGAGTTTTAGATTTTGTTTTGAATTTTGGATTTTGGTTGTTTGTTTTGGGATTGCTGAAAATATGTTCTCTTTGTGATTTTGGAAAACTGTTTCAAAAATAGAAAATTGAAAAATGCGTTTACTTTGTAATTTTTTGATATATTTATTTTGTGATATTTTATATGTAAAAAATGGTTGATTTGTTGAATTATATTAATTTTAACGTTAATAAATCAGTTAGTTCTCTATGTCAATAAATTCATCATTAATATTGTTTCAGCTAAATAAAAATCTAATTTCATACCAACAAAATTTTAACATGGATCTATATATAATGACAAAATAATGTAAGAACGTCAAGTGAAGGAAATGTCTCACATTTAAAAAAAAAAACAAAACAAAAAAAAAAAAATCTTAACATTGATCTATTTATAATGGCAAAATAACATAAGAACTTCAAGTGAAGGAAATTTCTCACTTTTACAAAAAAAAAAAAAAAAAAAGAAAAAAAAAATTTACAAAAAAAAAATCTTAACATGGATCTAAATATAATGGCAAAATAACATAAGAACTTCAAGTGAAGGAAGTGTCTCATATTTAAAAAAAAAATTACCAAAAAAAATCTTAACATGGATTTATATATAAATGCAAAATAACATAAGAACTTCAAGTGAAGGTAGTTTCTCACATTTACTTAAAAAAAAAAAAAATTCCAAAACGCGTGTTTTAAACTTTTTAACACAAAATATCCAAAACGCAATAAACTCGTTTTGAGTTTCCTTTGTATTTTTTTTTTTTTTTTTGTATTTTGGAAAACGCGTTTTTGAAAATGGGTAAAGTGAACGCGTTTTCGATATTTCCAAAAATTGAAAATTCAAAACGGGCTGAAAACAATAAAGAGAACGGGGCCTTATTTTCCACGTTTTTGGTGTTTTTAGTTTTTTACATTAAAATCGGAAACGACAAAAAAGTCATTGAGTTTTCTTTACAATTTTTTTTTCTTATTTTCAAAAGAGTGTTTTAGAAATTTCGAAAGTTAACAAGTTTTTGACATTTTGGAAAACTAAAAACAGAAATGACATGAAAACAACAAAGAGAACGAGGCTTAAGGGTTTCATTTGGTGCATGAAACTAAAATTCAATAATATCATTTCCTTAACTATGGAAATAAATTGGAGAATTCTAGTTGCAAAAGATGAAGAATTAAGTCAACTCATTTTGAGGAGAAGGGAATGCTGAATAAATTATACTACATGTTATATTGATTTCCCTTACAGTTAATTAATTCCTTCTCTGAATGTGTAAAGAGCCTCATGGCTTGTACTATTCTCAAAAGAAAAAAGTCATTTCCTTGAACAACTATATTTCTTGGATGTTCTATTCCTTATTTATATGCTCTTAGCATTTATTTCATCCATATTCTGCTGTTAATTTTATTAGATATTTACACTATGTTATCATGTATTGCAGAGCCTCGAGAAAGCAAAAGGTGATATGCTTACAGATTGCTGTGACCAAACTGAGGATGAACCCACACACAAAGACACCAAGTTTAAGGTTCACCCACGCCTATGGGTCTTGATATTTCTATGATTTTTTGATTAAGCCTCTGTTTGGTTTATAAACTGGTTTATTTATGATTTTGAGGTAAAAAATAGTGGTTGAAAATTGGAGAGAAAATGTGTGGTTAAAAAGTGATTTGAGAAATTGTGTTTATAAACCAAAAAAGTATGGTTACCAAACGGAGGCTAAGATCCAAATTATAGGCTTTTGAAAATAGAGTTCGACATCCACAAGATTAGACCAGGAAGCATGTGTCGAGATATATGATCAATAACCTAATATTGGGCTATCCGTGTGCCACTATCTGAAAATGTCAAAATTCTCTTCAAATCAGGTTATGTCTTATTATGATTTATAATGTATGTTTATGCATTTGGAAACTACAAAAGTTTTGGTGGTTTTTATGTGAGAGTAGGTTTTTAGGGTTCTAGAACTTTTCTGTTTTTTTTTTTTTCAATATATTTCTGTTGGAAAGAATTATTTTCTTAATTGATCTCATTTCTTAGTTTTTTACATTTCTCTTTTGGCTTGTGAAATCCATTTTTCGAGTGAAATTATCTGACCCTTTTTTGTTTTCCTTTAAGATGCTGGAACTCAGTCGTCAGATTGAGAATAACAAGACAACACTCAAGTCATTGCAGGAACTACACAGCGTCCTTGAGAGGTTGTCTGTCTGCTCAGAAAATTTAAGAATTTTTGTTTTCCTTGCTTTCTCCGACAGCTTGACATATATCTTGTGCTCATCAGGTTTGAAGCTGTAGAAAAATTCGAGGATGCATTGACAGGTGTTAGAGTAATTGAATTTGAAGAAAACTGCATTAGATTGTCCCTGAAGACATACATTCCAAATTTTGAAAGTATTATTAGCCAGCAAAAGATAGAAGGTGCCATCGATCCATTAGAACTGAATCATGAATTGATAATAGAAACTGTAAATGGAACCTTGGAACCAAAAAATGTTGAGGTGAGCACTTTTAAAGTTTTGTGAAGTGGAAGAAGTTTTAACTTATAATAAGTTGTCACTCTAAGTGAATGTAGGCTTTCGAAAATGGATTTATTTCTCCACAGAACTTGAAACTATCGAAGCATGAGCTTACAATGAACTGTAAAATCCCTAAAAGTTTGATCAAATTGAAATATTAAATAGCATTGAACTAACATTTTCTTCAATAGCAGATTCTTAAGAGACGGACCACCCAGAGAAATATTTACATGTTCCTTTCCTTCAATCCAGCTGTCAGATTATTCTGTCGTCTATTATGTATTTGTCCCTGATTACTTTAATATGTTCACTATGACTCCTTGATTGTCAGATATTTGGATATTTATTTTTATCACGGTGGTTTCCGTAAACTTTCAATTTTTCGATCCTTTGCTTATGGGCATGTATAGAAGTAAAACATTATTATAGTATAAATATGTAATTTTCAAAAAGCAAAAAGTTCATTGCATTAAGTCTGCTTCTTTGGTGGTGGCTTGGCTACCTAATACTCCATGACATATAATTGGCTGCTACAATATCATCTTAATACAATATGTATCATGCTATCATCCTATAGTTGAAAGACTTGTACAAGCATTCATGATTGTCAACACAAATTTTAAACTTTGACGAGTCTGCAAAACACAAATTGTCTTCAGGGAATATCCCAAAAGCTGGTAAAATAGAAACACAAAAATACTGTCTGATTATTTATGTTATGTGATAATTGTAAACCTAAATGTTGCATCTCTATTTTGTATTGTTTCTGCATGTTTTTCAAGTCCAATCAAAGACATGCAATTCTCACTATAATTCCTTAATTTCAATTTTTTTGAGTAGTTATAGTGTTTTCATATTAATTTCATGCTTGGTGTATGCAGATTTTCCCAAATGACGTATACATAGGTGACATTGTTGATACTGCGAAATCTTTCAGGTTTTGTGTTCTTTGATTACTCTATATGTTAAAGTTCTATTCTCAAAAACTGTAAATTTCAATATCGAACCGGAAACTTTTAGGGAAATCTACACTGCTCCAAGGATCACAATTTTTAATATGCTAAATAGTTGAAACTCATGCAAGATGTTAGTACAAATGATAATCTTATAATTGGCAAAGTAGTTAGTCAATGATGCAGCTCTGGCAGTGCAATGCCGATGATTAGGATAAGGATGACAATGGTGGTGGGACAGGAATAAATGATACATTTCATATTGAAAATTTGGTTCCTTCAAGGATAAGTTTTTATGAGGTGATGGTTTTTTGAGCTTTTCCCCTTTTAACCCTTGAAAGTGTTTCCAAATGAGCTTACACAGCCTGCCCTGCTGCCACCAAGTCCAAGACCACCATGATTTTACCGAGCTCACATGATCCAACTAGAAAAAGGAAAATGCCACCATTGCTACTTCAACCACAAATTGGAAAGACAGCAAAACCCACCATTTCAGCCGGCAATCACTACCATGGTCCCTGAAGAAATAAACTTGACAGAGAGTGACGACCAAACCCTCCCAAACCCCATTACATCCAAATCATCCTTGTTCTTGCCAAAATAAGGCTGTTACTATCATCTTCACATTACCAGTTTTACAATCAGACAAGAAATGGAAGATTGCCATCCAGTGCTGCTAAGTGCTACCTACCATAAGCACTGTTACCACCAAAGCCAGCTAAAACCTCAATTATAATTGGTTCCCACGAATTCATAATTGCATCAGAAAAATGAAAATAAAAATCTGCCAAACATCAACTAAACCTCTCTCTCATCCCCCCTCCCTCCCTCTCTCTGAAATACACTAAAAACGAAAGACTACCATTCAGTGTTAAATGGAGGCACTTACTATCTTTTGACTATTATTAAAGGCGGGAAGAAGTTGCAAAATGGTATCATTTTAAACATTATGTTTTCCATTTTTTCACTAAAGTCATGCCGTGCTAAGTAGCATTATTTTTGGCATTCAGAGTGAAGTTTAATAAAGAAAGATGTCTAGTCAAATACAATGTTATTGACTGAACTGTAAGTGGTTAAGATTTGTGCAATGCATTTTAATTAACAAATGGGTGATCAATATTACAAGAATACCACCAGTTGGAAGTAGCCTTGATACAAAAACTTGGTAGATCCGCAAGTGCACGGGTCGCGCAAGTAATAAAGTGGATTTTAAGTTCGAATATCGATCCCACAGAGATTGTTTTAAATTGTATTTTAGACTACAATTCCTTAACCGGAACGAGAAATTGTTTGAATTTGAGAATTTTGAATTAAAATTAAACTAGAAAGAACGAGGAAATTTGATTTAGAGAAAATATGAGAAAAACATGCTAGAATTGAGAATCCACATTTATTTCATTAATTACGCATTAAATTAAACATCTAACAATAATTCACGAGGTTTTGAAAATCCATATTCCTAATATTGTCAAGACTCCCTTTCGGACAAGAATCAACATCTATTTCTATACACAATCCGACTATATTTCTATGACGAATCTAAATGTATAGAAAGGCATTACAAATTTAGTGAATACTATAGCAGATAACACAAAGCATAGGGGTATATTTCTATCCCCTATCGAATTTTGTGGCAATTGATACAAGTCTAATGAAATCTCAATCTTTCGAACTTAAGAAATCACAACCTAAAATCATACAACTAGTGATCAAGTAATTGCATGATAAAAACAGTATATATCAATTGCTCAAACCCATGAACTATGAAATTAAATGATAATCAATACATAAAATCCGGAAATAAATGTTTCATCACAATTCTAACATTCAAAATCTAGCCTAGATACATAATTGAATATAAATCACAAAAGGAATGGATAGATGTCACCCTATTCATGCCCTTGATCTTCGTTCTTCAATTGTGTCTTGGCTTGGAGTGGATCCCTCCCCAATCCGACAGTGTTTTGGCCTCTCTTCAATCAATTGGGAACCCCTAATCTCGTGCCCTTGGTCTGGTATTTATAGATTTTCCCGAGATTTAGGTTAAGTGAGGAGAAAACTGCTGAATTTCGCGTAAAAAGCCCAGCTGCGGCCTAGTCGGGACTACCGTGCGACCGCACGGTTCAAAAACACGCGGTCGCATGACTCTGCAGGTAAACTTCAGTCGCTGAATTTTTTGACCGTGCGACCGCACGCCTTGTTCAATCGTGCGGCCGCACGGTTGTAATTTCGGTTGCAATTTTTATCTTTTAAATTCTGCAACTTGGTCCATGTCTTTTAATTGCACAGCAAGTCCTCCAACTTCTGATTGTTGCAATTTAACCCCTGAACTTCTGATTTCTTCCAAATTCGATTTTTTCTTCAAATTAGCTATTTGATTGACTGCATCAATTCTTGATTTGCTCACTTTGACACTTTTTACATCCAATTGCTCAATTTTAGCTTCAATTCCTTTGTTTTCTCGAATTTGGAATTATTTCTGAAATGTAAACAAATAACGCAAAATAAATAGCAAATATTCCAAAACAAACATATAGAATCCCACTTTTAGGATAGAAATAAGTGTATAAAATACACTTATCAACACCCCCAAACTAGAACTATTGTTCGTCCTCGAACAAAAAATAAAAATAAACTATAAAAATAAAAATGCAAATTAAATAAAAAAATATATTTTTGCTTTCGTCAACTTTTTTACCATGCACTTCGACAATCCAAATTGACGATTCACTTTAGAAAAAGAAATATGAACAACATAAAATATTTTCATTCATCCGATGCTCAACTTCATTGTGTGTGTGTGAATAGCCAAAATCAGATCCAAACTTATGCAAAAATAAACTTGACAATGTGTGACTTTTCATGCAAGAGTAAGCCTGAATCCCATGTGGTCAACAATGATTTTCTTTTGATTTTCCTTACCCTCTCATGGATGATCACAACCTTACTGCTTTTCTCTCATATCCCGAGGTCTTTCCTAGTGATGTGGTTTCTAAACATGTATACATTGCATTTTTCCACACAAGGCAGTTAGGACTAGACAAGTATGCTCGACAGACCAAGAATAATTAACAAAGTGTTAGGAATTTCAACCAACAAAGCTTATACCATTTTATTCTATTTTTCTTTCATATGGACGACTTTTTCTTTTAATGTCCTTGTCTTTTACCATCTTTGTGCAATACTTTTCATACTTGCTTTCTATATGACCCCTGTAGCGAGCTTTAGGTCGGCAGCTCCCAACTCAGTTGAGCTTAGGGTACCAGGTTCGAAGAACCCCTCAGACTTAATTACCCAAGTCATAAAGGTTTAAACAGAAAAGTTAAAGATGTTTTAACGTCTTATGTGTAAGTCCACTCTCCGTACTTGCTTTCTAGATGACCCCTGTAGCGAGCTTTAGGTCGGCAGCTCCCAACTCAGTTGAGCTTAGGGTACCAGGTTCAGAGAACCCCTCAGACTTACTTGCTCGAGTCAAAAAGGCATTTGAAGAGCGGAATAAGACCTTCAACATTTTTCTGTTTTTATGATGGTTATTATGGTTTATACCCGTTGATCAAAACTCCTTACACTAAAGATGTAAAATTAAAAAGTTCAAATCCTCAATCTACCAATGCATACTCAATCTAACATTCCCACCCCCAAACTGCTTCTTGAGCAGTTTGGTTCTACATTTCAGGCCGGGATCTAAATTTCTTAAGGTTTGGGATTTTACAGTCAGTTCTATGTTCAAAGTGCACAAGTTTATCCCACAAGTATCAAGCATCTCCCTACACAAGTTTTTATTTGAAATGGCCATGTGCTCAAGTTTGATTAAAGTTTTACATGGATGAATGTTAAGAAAAAAAATTAGTTCACATGTTGCCCAATATTCTAAGTAAAGCACAAAAGTCAATTCAAATCATGTCATAAGCAATGAATAAATCAACAAAATTTTTCAAAATTTTCAAATTTTATGATTTTTTTTTTCACATTTTTCAATTTTTTTGAATTTTCTATCCAAAATCGAATTAATGTGTATATGAAAGCACATTAAAGAGATTCCCACCCCCAAACTAGAATCATACATTGTCCTCAATGTATATTCAAAAAAAATAAAGAAAATAAACACAAAAAAGAACAAAGAGGGTTAATGTACTTCTCGAGTTTGGAGAGTTGGTGTTCCCATTTTTGAAGCTTTGACTTGAATGTTTTGTTGGATGAAATGACCCCTTACTTCCTTTTCCATGTTTGGCGTGAATTGTCCCATGATGATATGTTCTTTGCAAATAAACATTAATGATCATTAGAAGCATAATTATTACATAAGAACTAAAGAAAATCAACACAACACACCCAAACTAGGACTTAGAAAAAATTTGAAATTTTTGAAAAGTGGTTGACCACTAATTTTCAGCCCTTGACATCGCCTCGAAAAAGTGAAAATTTCCCGAGACATGTCCCGGGCATATGAAAGTATATAACTCGGTCTATAACATATCAAAAATTCAGCAAGTTTGAAGTTCATTTGGGTCATGAAAAGATGTGACTAAGTAGGTGCAGTGAAGCTGAAAACAGGTGCAGTGGTGCTGTGATGCCTTGCAATGAAGTGCTTTGTAGTGCAAAGATGTTCATGTTGAGTTCTATGCCTTAAATAGTAAACAATGAATGGATGATGCACAAATGATGTTTAACATGTAGTGAGGGTGATCATCCAAAAAGATTTGCCAAAACTCAACAAAAACCTCATTGAAACATTTAATCAAACACCTTACATGCATATAAAGAAATCAATGAAAATCATAGAGTTGGAGACTTGAATTAAGCCAAAAATTTTCACCTAATAAACACAATTCAATACTCCAAGTTCTAGCCTAAACCCATCACCATCAATTCACAACATTCACCTTTCACAAAGAATTTGAAGAACACAAAAATTATGCATAATCTTAGAAATTGGTGAAAACTTCTTACCTTTGGATGATTTTAATGTAATGCAAGGTATGATTTTGAGTTATAATGATGTGCAAACTTAGGGGAACAGTTGGGGGCTCAATGTGGGATGATTTGGGGGAGGAATTTCGGGTTTGAAGTGGTTAAAATGAAAGAAGAATGCATATTAAACAATCTGCCGGTTCTGCCCAGTTTCTAACCGTGCGACCGCACGGTGTTGAAGGTAATGACTTGAAATTTTTCAAAATCTGAGTTTTGGACCCCGTTTTCAACCCCTAAATGCTTTCAAATGCATGCAACCAAATTCTAAACAATATGTTCATGTCCTAAGTTAGGTGATCAAGTAGAAGATTGTGATAAAAAGCAACAAAATAAATTAAAATGCAATTAAAATTAAAAGTGCTAAAACATGCAAAATGGAACACTAGAATTACTTAAAACACATAACAATTCAATGCATGCATTTTAAACATACTAGTACTCCTAAAATGCACTGTCAAGCATCTAAACAATTATAAAGTAATAAAAGCAATAAAAAGCAATAAACAAACAAATAAAGAAAAGGGTTTGAGAGGTTGGGTTGCCTCCCAACAAGCGCTTCATTTATAGTCTAGAGCTAGACTTTTTGGCAAACTCTCAAGGTGGTTTTAGATTGGATGGTGTAGCCTCATCATCTGCCCTTACCTTGTATTCATACCTCTCCCAGTATGCCAATTCCAACTCGACATCTATCTTGGAGAATTTTCTAGTTCTGGCTCATGGACATCAAATTGCATCATTGTGAAAGTCACCTCTTGATTTTCGGCCCGCAGCACTACATCTCCTTTTTCTACATCAATTAATGCTCGTGCAGTGGTTAGGAATGGCCGACCAAGTATCAAAGGCAAATTCTCATCTTCCTCCATATCTAAGATGATAAAGTCCGCTGGGAATATGAATTTGTGAACTTTCACCAATACATCCTCCACAACTCCATATGGGTGACAGATTGATCGATCAGCCAGTTGCAATCTGATATTGCTTTCCTTTGGTTCACCCAGTCCCAATTTCTTGTATAAAGACAGGGGCATCAGATTTATACTTGCACCTAGGTCACATAAGACCTTGTTGAATTTTAAATCACCTATAATGCAAGGTATTGAAAAGCTCCATGGGTCTTTGAGCTTAGGTGGTAGCTTGTTTTGCAGGATTGCGCTGCATTCTTCATTCAAAGTGACCTCCTCAAGTTCGTCAAGCTTTTTCTTGCTAGACATCATCTTTTTTAGCAGCTTGGCGTAACTTGGGATCTGTGTGATGGCTTCCAAGAAAGGAATATTTATGTGCAGTTTTCTCAGCATATTCACAAACTTATTAAACTGCTTATCCTCTCTTGTTTTCTTCAGCCTTTGTGGAAATGGAATAGGAGACTCGTGAGGCTTAATTTTTGATTTCACCTCATGGTCACCTTCATTTTCGGCCATCTTCTCAACATTCTCTACAACTTTTTCAGGAACTCCAGCTGGCTTTTTAGCATGAATCTCAGGAAGTTGCACACCACTACGCGTAGTGATAGCATTTATCTCATGTTGCACTACATTTATAGCCATTAGTTGTTCTTTTGGGTTTACCTCAGTATTTGCAGGTAATGTACCCGGAGCTCTAGCTGTGATCAACTGTGCTATCTGTCCCACTTGAGTTTCCAGATTTTTGATTGAAGCCTGTTGATTTTGAATTGTGGTTTCAGTTTTTCTCATAAACTGATCTGTTCTAGACATGAACTGTTCTGTCCTTTCCACAAACTTCCCAAGCATTTCTTCCAATGCAGGCTTTCTCTCTTCAGTGTTGAAATTAGGCGCAATGTGTCCATTAGAGTGATCTTTCCAAGAAAAGTTAGGATGATTGCGCCATCCTGGATTGTAAGTATTTGAGTATGGATTATTTTGGCGTTGACCTCCTTGTAAATAGTCAACTTGCTCCAATGGACAAGACAGAATAGGGCAATCTGTAGTGGCGTGGTTTGCACCACACTCTTCACAAGTCATTTTGGCACTTTTTGACGAATGACTCACCAGTGCTATGCCCTCCACTTTCGCAGCCAAAGAGTCTATTTTTGCTGATATGGCAGTGTAAGCATCCACTTCATAGACTCCTGATGCCTTCTTTAGAACAACCCTGTCTGATCCCCACATGGCATTTGTATTTGCTATCCTCTCGAAGAGCTCCAATGCCTGCCCGATGCTCTTTGTGCTTAACGTACCATTTGATGAGGAATCAACCATGTTTTTAAAATGTGGAAGTAGTCCTTCATAGAAGCACTTCACTTGATCACCTCGTTTGATCCCATGGTTTGGACACTTCCTCAGCATGCCCTTAAATCTGTTCCATGCATCATCAAAGGATTCATCATCTTGTTGCTGAAACATGGTGATGTCATATCTCAGTTTGGCAACCTTAGATGAAGGCATGAATTCGGTGCAAAACTTTTGGACCAAGTCGTTCCAAGTGGTTATACTCGCAGCTGGGCGAGAATCCAACCACTCAACAACCCTATCTCTTAGAGTGTAAGGGAATAACCTGAGTCTGATAGCATCATCAGATACGCCCTGATATTGAAAGTGTTGGCACATGTCTAAAAATTTAGAAACATGTGTGTGCGGGTTTTCATCAGGTCTCCCATGAAATTGATGTCCGTTTTGGAACATGCTGATGACATTGGTTTTCAATTGGAAGTTTGCCTGTTCAAATGGTGGATAGACTATGCTGGATTGACTTTGAACCACCTGAGGTGTCATGAAGTCACCCACCAACATGTCATCTTCATTTATTGGATCAGCGTCGGGTAATCTCAAATTGTTGTTTGCCATTTGATTTTCCTTTTGGTTTTTAGATTTATCTAATTCCCCAAGTTCTCTTAACCTACGGTGTAATGTACGTTCTATTTCCGGGTCAGCTTTGAAGAGATTCTCTTTTTTCGAACGTAGCATACACAGCTAAAAGAAAGGAAACTAGTAATTAACTAAAACAAAGAAATTAAAATCCTAAAAATAAAAAAAAATAAAAGTATAAGTAAAAATAAAATTAAAACAAGTAAAAAGTCCGAATTAGTGAAAGTAATCTAAAAATAAATTTAAATAACAATCCCCGGCAATGGCCCCAAAAACTTGACGACGCTCCGCAAGTGCACGGGTCGCGCAAGTAATAAAGTGGATTTTAAGTTCGAATATCGATCCCACAGAGATTGTTTTAAATTGTATTTTAGACTACAATTCCTTAACCGGAACGAGAAATTGTTTGAATTTGAGAATTTTGAATTAAAATTAAACTAGAAAGAACGAGGAAATTTGATTTAGAGATGTTGAGATGTTTAGTTATGTGTACTATTCTAGCAATTATTGTACCAATACAACATCTATTAGAGTTTAGGGACTAGATGATAATATGTAATATATCTTGTATATCTACATGTTGTGTAATATGAAAAAGTAAGATTCCCATTTCCACAAGAATCTTCATGGTATCAGAGATTGGGAAAGAAACCCTAACCTGCACTATCTAACCTCCTAGCCCAGAGCCGTCGACTGCCCAGCGCCGACGACCACGGCGCTGTCAACCCAGCTTCCGACGACCAACCGCAGTGCACTTCTACCCTCCTAGCGCAGCGCCGTCAACTGCCCAGCGCCACAGACGGTACCGCGCTGCGCGAACCAAGGCGATCCAGCTTGGGTTCGACTTTCTGCCTTTCGCTCGTGCACAGTAGCCGCGATTTTCTGCCTTTCGCTCCCAGGAGTAACTCAGGTGCTCACCACCGACTGGTTCTCCGACCAAGTCTGCTTCCGCTTCCGACCTCAGTTTCGTTTTTTTTTTTTTGTTGGGCAGCTCAGTTTTTCTTTTGGGTTAATATTGTACGTTATATCTAAGTTGAAATCATGGTTCTCCTTGAGATATAGTCGATTGTTGGGGTTGGTTTGGAGAAGTTGCATATACTTTGTTTTGTTGGTGCATTTTACCTTCCGGTGGTGTGGAATTGTATCAATTTTGGATATTTTTTGGGAAAATGGCTGGGAACAAAATTATGACCTCATTAATTCATGAGACATCGTCTCCAATTCATATTAAGTTAGATGGAAAAAATTATCGTGTTTGGTCGAAACTTTTGGAAATGCACATTGTTGGTAGAAGAAAATCAGATCACATTTTTGGTGAGAAAACCGCACCGGGTACAAGTGACTCTGATTATGGTGAGTGGGTGGCGGATGATGCCATTGTGAAGTCTTGGCTTATCAATTCTATGATCGATAATCTTGTGGCACATTTTGTTCAGTGTGATACTGCTAAAGATGTATGGGATGCGGTTAAGAGAAGTTACATTGATGTTTCTGATTCATCACAGATTTATGAGTTGGTGAGAAGATCTTTTCAATTGAGTCAAGGGGGGCGGCCCCTTGTAACGTACTACACTGAAATGAACTCCATTTTCTTGGAGCTTGACTATCGCAGGCCAAACACTATGAAGTGTGCTGTTGATATTGAGGAGTTAAGGAAACGTTGTGCTGAAGATAGAATTTACATGTTTCTTGCGGGACTGGATTATAACTTGGATCAGGTGCGTAGTCGCATTTTAGCTGCAACACCCCTTCCAACCCTAGAGGAAGTGTTCTCTATGGTTCGCCGTGAAGAACAACGACAGCTTACCATGGGAACTGAAAATCATTCTGTGACTTCTGCATTAGCTGCTAGAGGATTCAATCCTCGACCACGAGGCCCCAACCAGTCAGTTGATATTTGCTCATTCTGTCATTTCAAAGGGCACACTGTTGACAAGTGTTTTAAGAAAAATGGGTACCCGGACTGGCACACACGCAAACAAGGAGAGAGAAAAGATTGGAGATCTTCTCAGACTACTCATGCACCTACTGCCTCTCATGCATCTACTGCCTCTCATGTTGCTCGATTGTCTCCCGGGGAAGGTACATTTGGTTTGGCATCTACTTCGGCTGTATCTGACTCTTGGGTTATTGATTCAGGAGCAACTGACCATTTTACCTGCAATCTTTCTACTCTTGATTCTTTATCTACCTCACATGTTCAGTCTGTTCAGGTGGCTAATGGCACTCCTGTCCAAATCACTGGGGCTGGAAATGTTTCTTTTTCACCTACTCTATCCTTATCTTCTGTCTTACTTGCACCTACTTTCTCTACAAATCTGTTGTCCATTAGTCAAATTACAAAAACTCTAGATTGTTCTGTAACCTTCTCATCTTCTCATTGTGTCTTTCAGGACAATCGAACGAAGACGACGATTGGCACTGGTAGAGAAAGAGGAGGACTATATTTTTTGGAGGGGACAAGGAAGTTGCAAACTGGTGCTAGTCTTCAAGCAGTTAGTAGATCTTCTCTTAGAGACAAGATCCTTTTGTGGCATTGTCGGTTAGGGCATCCCTCTTTTTCTTATTTAGAACATTTGTTTCCAAACATGTTTCAGAATATTCCTAGTTCTAGTATGCGATGCGAACAATGTATTTTTGCCAAAAATCATCGTGTAACTTTTAAAATCAGTTTCAATAGAAGTCATGTTCCATTTACTTGTGTTCATACAGATGTTTGGGGCCCTTTCTCCACTCCATCAACTTCAGGTCAAAAATATTTTGTTTCTTTTATTGATGATTGTACCCGAGTATGTTGGATATATTTGTTAAAATCAAAAGGTGATGTTGTACATGTTATCCCTCAATTCTCCAAAATGGTTGAGACACAATTTCATACTCGGGTTAAGACCTTTCGTTCTGACAACGGTCGAGAGTTTATGAACCAAACCCTTACCACCTTCTTCGCAACTCACGATATTCTTCACCAAACCACTTGTGCTTACACCCCACAACAAAATGGCATAGCAGAGCGAAAAAATCGACACATTCTTGAGGTAGCTCGAGTCTTATGTTTCACTATGCGGGTTCCAAAACGTTTTTGGGCTGATGCAGTGACAACTGCTGTTTTTCTTATTAATCGTATGCCTTCTCGCATAATTGATTTTCAAACACCCCTAAGGATGTTGTCAAAGTTTCACTCCATTCCTTCTGCCTTAAATATTTGTCCCAAAGTTTTTGGTTGTGTATGTTATGTCCATGTGCACTCCCATCTTCGAGACAAACTTGATCCTCGTGCCTTGAAATGCGTTTTCCTTGGTTACTCCAGCTCCCAGAAGGGCTACAAATGTTTTTACCCCCCTACTGGGAAGTACTATGTCTCTATGGATGTTGAATTCTGTGAGTCTGAGTCTTTTTTCTCGGATGATGTGTCGTTGGTTCCTCTTCAGGGGGAGATTTGTAGTAAAGAAGAGGAACAAATGTGGTTAGAAGAAAAAAAGGTGTGGATTTCTGGTGGAAAGGGGGAGCTCGAAGTTGAAAGTGACAGATCACCAAAGTTGTTCCAAAAGTGTTACACCAGGAGAAATTTAGATACTACTTGCATACCTGCACCAGTTACTGAGGATAGTCCTCCTATTGATATTACAGTGCCGTCGAACTCTTCTACGATTGAAAATGAGGTACATACTTCACCCCATACTCCTTCCAACTTTATTCCTGTTTCTAATCATAACCATGCATCTTTGGACAATGTTGACACCCCGGCTAGGAGACGTTCCCTTCGGAATCGTAACCCACCTGATAGATTGGGATTCTCAACATGTTCTTCTCATACAATGTTTCCTATATCTGATTATGTTTCATACCACCGTTTATCTAAAACTAACCTGGCATTTGCTCTTCAGATATCTTCCGTGTCTATTCCTAACAATTTTCAGGAAGCTGTTGATCAACCTAAGTGGAAATCTGCTATGGTAGAAGAAATGGATGCTCTCCAAAGGAATTCTACTTGGGAGATGATCCCCTTACCACCAGGAAAGAAGACTGTAGGGTGCAAATGGGTGTACTCGCTGAAATACAAACCAGATGGGACTGTGGATAGGTATAAGGCTAGACTGGTTGCCAAAGGTTACACACAGACGTATGAGATTGATTACCAAGAGACATTTGCTCCAGTAGCCAAGATGAATACTGTTAGAGTTATAATATCTTTAGCAGTCAATCTTGATTGGACATTGAGGCAATTCGATGTTAAAAATGCCTTCTTACATGGTGATCTAACAGAGGAAGTATATATGGACCCACCTAAGGGTTTTACCCCTCCAGGGGGTAAGGTGTGTAAGTTGAAGAAAGCTCTATATGGGCTAAAACAATCACCAAGGGCATGGTTTGGAAGGTTGAGCTGTTCAATGAAGAAGTATGGTTTTAAGCAAACTCTAGCTGACCATACTTTATTTTATAAAAGAGATGGACAGGATATCACCTTACTCATTGTGTATGTGGATGATATGATTGTTACTGGGAGTAATCCCAGTGAAGTTGAAAAACTTCAGGCACATCTGACGAGGGAGTTTGAAATGAAAGACTTGGGTACTCTAAAATATTTTTTAGGGATTGAAGTATCACGATCTAGGCAAGGACTTGTCCTTTCCCAACGTAAGTATGCCCTTGACCTCCTAGCAGAAACTGGTATGTCGGCATGTACTCCTGTAGACACACCTATTGAGGTGAATCATGGCTTATCTATCTACCCAGATCAGGTTCCTACAAATAAGGAGAGATATCAGAGATTGGTAGGGAAATTGATCTATCTTACGCACACAAGACCTGATTTATCATATGCGGTAAGTGTTGTGAGCCAATTCATGCACAACCCAAGTGAACAGCACATGAGCGCAATTAATCGTATCTTGGCATATTTAAAATCCTCTCCTGGCAAGGGTATCTTATACTCAAAAGGTGATCATCTTGACATTGTGAGTTACACAGATTCTGACTTTGCTGGATCGAGATTGGATAGAAAATCCACGTCGGGATATGTCTCATTTGTTGGAGGAAATCTTGTTACTTGGAGAAGTAAGAAACAAAACGTGGTTTCACTATCTAGCGCAGAGGCTGAATATCGTGCTTTGCATCATGCAACTACCGAGCTTACGTGGTTGAAAATTCTTCTTACTGAACTTGGTTTTGGTCCAAGTAAGCCTATGTTGCTCTTTTGTGACAACACTGCAGCTATTGAGATAGCGAACAATCCAGTACAACATGATCGAACAAAGCACGTTGAACTTGACAGGAACTACATCAAAGATAATCTCGACTCCAAGAATATAGAGATTCCATATATTAAGAGCGCAAGTCAACTAGCCGACATCATGACACATGGAGTGGCTAGTAATTCATTCTATACATCGATATCCAAGTTGGGCATGTGTGATATCTATGCACCAACTTGAGGGGGAGTGTTGAGATGTTTAGTTATGTGTACTATTCTAGCAATTATTGTACCAATACAACATCTATTAGAGTTTAGGGACTAGATGATAATATGTAATATATCTTGTATATCTACATGTTGTGTAATATGAAAAAGTAAGATTCCCATTTCCACAAGAATCTTCAAGAGAAAATATGAGAAAAACATGCTAGAATTGAGAATCCACATTTATTTCATTAATTACGCATTAAATTAAACATCTAACAATAATTCACGAGGTTTTGAAAATCCATATTCCTAATATTGTCAAGACTCCCTTTCGGACAAGAATCAACATCTATTTCTATACACAATCCGACTATATTTCTATGACGAATCTAAATGTATAGAAAGGCATTACAAATTTAGTGAATACTATAGCAGATAACACAAAGCATAGGGGTATATTTCTATCCCCTATCGAATTTTGTGGCAATTGATACAAGTCTAATGAAATCTCAATCTTTCGAACTTAAGAAATCACAACCTAAAATCATACAACTAGTGATCAAGTAATTGCATGATAAAAACAGTATATATCAATTGCTCAAACCCATGAACTATGAAATTAAATGATAATCAATACATAAAATCCGGAAATAAATGCTTCATCACAATTCTAACATTCAAAATCTAGCCTAGATACATAATTGAATATAAATCACAAAAGGAATGGATAGATGTCACCCTATTCATGCCCTTGATCTTCGTTCTTCAATTGTGTCTTGGCTTGGAGTGGATCCCTCCCCAATCCGACAGTGTTTTGGCCTCTCTTCAATCAATTGGGAACCCCTAATCTCGTGCCCTTGGTCTGGTATTTATAGATTTTCCCGAGATTTAGGTTAAGTGAGGAGAAAACTGCTGAATTTCGCGTAAAAAGCCCAGCTGCGGCCTAGTCGGGACTACCGTGCGATCGCACGGTTCAAAAACACGCGGTCGCATGACTCTGCAGGTAAACTTCAGTCGCTGAATTTTTTGACCGTGCGACCGCACGCCTTGTTCAATCGTGCGGCCGCACGGTTGTAATTCCGGCTGCAATTTTTATCTTTTAAATTCTGCAACTTGGTCCATGTCTTTTAATTGCACAGCAAGTCCTCCAACTTCTGATTGTTGCAATTTAACCCCTGAACTTCTGATTTCTTCCAAATTCGATTTTTTCTTCAAATTAGCTATTTGATTGACTGCATCAATTCTTGATTTGCTCACTTTGACACTTTTTACATTCAATTGCTCAATTTTAGCTTCAATTCCTTTGTTTTCTCGAATTTGGAATTATTTCTGAAATGTAAACAAATAACGCAAAATAAATAGCAAATATTCCAAAACAAACATATAGAATCCTACTTTTAGGATAGAAATAAGTGTATAAAATTCACTTATCAATAGCTATTTTTTGATTGCCATTCATTTTTATGCAAAGGCAAGGATGACCTTGATATAGAGATTTAGTATAGAGTTATTTGATAGCTTGCACTATGATAGAATCAGTGGCCTTAACAGTGAAAAGGGGAATCAAAATCCATATAATGGACTCAATTGTTGAGGTAAAACTTTATTTAGCCCTTGTTTGAACCCATTATAAAAAATCTCATTTTTCCTCTAACTCGTTTCAACCACACATTCTTCTAGTAAAATAATTTTAGACGTAACCCTAAAGTTTTCCTACCTTTTAAGTTCATATTCTCCAAAAAATTACTATTACAAAAAACTTGTTCTTTTGAAAATTGGGGCTCAAACACACCCTTAGGGAGCTCATACTCTACATAATTTTAGCTTCCAGTTTTCCACTCTTTTATTTATTCGTCTCCTCAATGGTTGGTTATTTGGATCCCATTCTTATTCCTAACTCGTGATTCACTTTCTGTTACCAGCAAGGTGATCCTCAAAACAAAAACAAATGGAACAGAAATATTCTATTTTTTACTAGAACACCTGTGCAATTTCCTTCAGACTAATATTTCCCTCATAAGGTTAAAATAAGAAATACAAGTGCAGGAAAAACATATACCTTGGAAATTATAATAAAGCTTTCAATTGGGATCAGGGTTAGCTTCTAAAACTACATCAAGAGGCTTTTCCGTTAAGGTCTGATACTCAAAACTGTAGTCCACATCTCCTGTGTCATTGCCATCTAAGTTCTAATGCATATATGTATAATTAATTAACGTTTATCCCTCTAAGGTTGAGCATTAAGACTACACACACCAAACTCCATGTTGAGGCATGATTTGAACTCTCTGGTGTTATTGGGGTTTTAACCGTTTAAATGAAGTTGAAGTTTTGACCCTGCGTCTATGTATGTTGTTGATGTGGGACTTCATTTGAAGAGTGGGTTTTGTATGGTTTAACCATAAGAGCAAACAAAGGAGTTCTTTTAGAACATAGAGGGTTATGTGTCAAAAGTTCATCCTTAGATGCAATGAGGGTTCACCTGAAGCAAATATAACACTAGTGTTAATTAACAGTTTATTTTACATTCAAAAAATATATTAAAACCATATGTTTTATTCTTTCTTCATTTCGTCACTTTATAATTGGGTTTTTTTCCCCTCCCCTTGAAATTTGATTATGTGTTGTCCAGGAAACTTTATTCTCCATTGTCAGTCAATGAGAACAGATCTTCTTTGGAGTGGTTTGTGAGAAGGGTACAAGATAGAATTTGTCTTCTCTCACTTAGGCGATATGTGGTGAAGAGTGCAAATATGTCGAGGTCAGTTATCATCTGCACTTGATGTTTTATTGAAACTCTTTACATTAAATTCGTGCAATTTCACTCTGTTTGATAAATTAGATGATAAAACATATGGAGGCTTTTGAATTTGACTTGCCTGAAAAGATTCTCTCCTTGTTAAATCATACTGATATTTATTGAAAAAAGAAAATGTTGTGCAAATAAACATAAACTGCTGCCATTAGGCAATTCATTTTTCAAATCAAGCACATTTAAAGTTCCATTTGGTGAGAAACCTGAATTGTGGGTAAGATAGTGTGGAATTCCAATCCTAAATCCCTTATTTCTAGTGTAATCTTTTGTTGAGATTAAAAATTAGATTTTGATAGAATTTTATAAAATGTGTGGTTGAAAAGTTGTTGGTCCTATGAAATGTGTGTTTAAAATTAAGTGTTGAGTTTAACTTATATTAAAATCTGAATTTTAATCGATACCAAATAAGGGCTGTTTTAGTTAAAGTTTATTTTTGTAGACTTGGTTTAGTAACTAATCATTTAATTGAGTTGAGGTCAATTGAAAATTTGTCCAAAAATATTGTGCAAATAAACATGAACTGCTGCCATTAGGCAATTCATTTTTCAAGTCAAGGACATTTAAAGTTTCATCTGGTGAGAAACTTGAATTGGATAAGATAGTGTGGAATTCATATCCTAAATCCCTTATTTCTAGTCAATCTTTTGATTGTATTCTATATTAGTGGAAGTTTATTTTTGTAGACTTGGTTTGGTAATTAATTGATTTGAGGTCAATAGAAAATTTCCCAAAATTCGGAACCCTAATTTCCCAAATTCACAATCCTGACTCATCCATTCCAGAATCAAAATCCAAATTTGACATTGCACATTGCAATTCAGCCTACTCAGGGTCACAAATCCTCTCTTTCAAGCAGCCTCGACTCCTTGTCCAGGTGACGGGTCATCTCCTCAGCAATCACGACCTCTCTAGCAGCTTAAAGTTATGCAACTCTTTCTTGAGTTGTGACCTCTCTTCCAATCCTAGTTTTGATTGTGATGCATACATCAAATCGCCAAAATTATGCTATTGTTCTCTTGGATTCGAAGTTATTATGTTTGCAAAACCTAAACTTTGATGACCAAATACACCAGCGAGAAAACCTCTGATGCTGTTGCCTCCAGCAGCCGTGTGTGTGAAAGTTCTGTCCTTCCCATTATTTTAATTGTTGCAATTTTCTTCAATGGTCTCAATCTGTTATGACGTTTATTTGTGGGAAGGGAAAAGATAATTATCTTATTGGTACTGGCGAAGTCTCCACAAATAGAAGATCCTAAATACAGTGTGTGGAAATCTGAAAACAACATGGAGATCTGGCTGATCAAGTCCATGAATAATGAAGGTAGGGAGAATTTCAAGTTCTATGCGACAGTGGCAAGAGTTATGAGATGCTGTAAGAGAAACCTACTCCAACAATGAAAATACAGCCAAACTCTTTGAAGTAAAGAGTATTCTGCACGATCTGTGACAAGGAGAACTATCCGTCACTTAGTATTTCCATTCTCTCACCCAATACCGGCAATAACTAGATATGATTGAAGACACAAAATGGGATTGCACTGGAGATGATATCAAATACATGAAAATTGTTGAGAACATAAGGATCTTTGAGTTCTTGGTTCTCAATAAAAACTTAGATGACGAGGGAGAACTTTTAGAACTAAACCACCACCATCCATTCGAGAAGCATTTTTTGAGTTCGAAGAGAGGAGTGAAGAAAGAAGGTTATGATGGGAAATCAAAGCACCTCAATTACAATTGCAAGTTCAGCCCTTGTCTCTAGTGGAGTCAGCTCATCAGGCAACAAAAATTGAACTATAAATGGCATACCGTGGTGTGCTACTGTTGTATACCAGGACACGAATGAGATACCTGCTTGAAGTTGAATGGCAACCTGCTGATTGGAAGCCATTGAAACCAACCATGGTTTCCTAGCTACTAGAAATTAACATCCCACTTCTGAAGCACCAATCTTCAGTAAAGAGCAACTGGATCTTCTTCAGAAGAAGTTTCTTCAACCTAGTTCATCTGGTACTATCATTAAAACTATGGCACAAAAAGGTAAATTCTTAAGTGCACTTAATGTCAAAACATAAAAATCATGTTCCTGGATAATTAGCTCTGGTGAACTGCTCACATGATTGGGAATGCAAATTTATTCCACACATAGAGGCCTTGCTGAAAAATTTAGAATAGTTGATAGATCCTTATGTAGTGGTTGGTACAAGTTCTATTATTATTATTATCACAAAGAACCGAATCTTAAAATATGACATATTGGTTGCAAATCAATCAAACTTGTAATTTGTTGTCCCCTAGTTGACTTCCTAAAGGAAACTGGAAGGCCAGGATGCAAGCGTACAGACACCCCATTGATCCAACATGTAAAGTTGGAGTGAAAAAAGGAAGCTCTCCAGTCGACGAAGGAAGATACCTAAGACTTGTAGGAAACCTGATATTTCTCATACAAGACCGAACTTTATTACAGTAAGTGTGGTTTGCGAGTTCATGAATAACCCAATATAAGTACATCTCGATGCTGTATGTCGGATCCTCATATATCTAAAAATGACTCTGGGTAAGGGCTTGTAGTTTTGAAAAGGTACAAACAGAAATGTTGCAATATTTTCAAATGCTGATTGGGCTGGCTTGCTTACCCATAAAATTCCACCTCTGATTAATGCATTTCTGTAAAGGGGAATCTTTGGCGAAGCAAGAAACATCATGCCGTTGCAAGAAGTGATGAGGCTGATTCACGGCTGTGGCACTCAGTATATGTGAAGAATGTGGCTGAAAAGGTTACTTGAACTACTGAGAAGTCAATGAATCTGTTATGTGGCAATCAGGCTACAATAAGTATTGCAAAGGAGTCCGTCATTAGAGAATATAATTCTATTGATATTTGTTAGATAAAAGGGTGCATCATTGAGAACTAGTTATGCTAACTCCTCTGTAAAAGTATCCTGAGGTACTATATTTCAGTCTACTACACAGTACACAACCACGTAGACTACAAACACATACCTGTACAAGTAGTGTTAAAACTTGTTGGTCTGTTAAGTCATATTCATCATTTACAAATTACAAGTAGCCATTTCTCTGGCACTTTACATTTTTATGTCTTAGAATTCTCATTCCAGTTTCTTTTTGTGCAATTTCCTGTTATTGATGCAGGCACTCAATCGAATACTTGGATAGAGAAGACATGATTGTAGCTCATATGGTGGGTGGTATTGATGCTTTCATAAAGTTGTCTCAAGGCTGGCCGTTCTTGAACTCGGCATTGGAATTGATATCACTCAAGAACTCGAGTCAGTACTCAAAGGAAATTTCTTTGAGCTTCCTTTGCAAGATCGTGGTGAGTAGCCCCCCTGCTTTGTCTCTTTATCACTGACATTTCACTGAACTGATGAAATAAAAAAATTAGTTTCGCCATTAAATTTCAATATTTGTTATTTCGAGTGTTGATCAGGAAGTGACAAACTCGTTGAACGCTGACTTGCGTCAGAATATATCGAGCTTTTTGGACAGTATAGAAGAAATACTGATGCAACAAATGCGCGAAGAATTACAAGCTGATAATAGTAGTACCGCAAAGTGACTTCTTCTCAGTCAATGCTACAAGCTACTCAAGACTCGATGGATCTCCAACTTCACTAGTTAGTATCTTCTCGTTGCTATTAGGGAAAAACTTTTGTTAAATAAGCTTCATAACGAAATTTGTAGAAGGAAACCAATTTAAGTTAGTTATGTTGTTTGTTGAAGCAATTTATTTAAGAACCAAAGTTATTTCGAGAGAACAGCCTTTTATATGACATTAAAATATCCGAGTTTTGGCAATGTGTCCAATAGCTTGAGCAATTAAATCATTGAATCTGCATATAGAATGCCGAATGTTATTTAAATTAAAATAAGTATTGGAAACTTTTATTGGATGATGGTTGCAACAAAAATTTAAGCACAGAGATATATGTAAGCTATACTGAAAGAATTTAAGAATATAAACTACACAGACGTAGTATAGAGAGCTAACTGAATTTTAATTCCATCATTATTATTCTTTTATAATATAGCACAATTATCCATCAACAATGAACTGGTCCTCTTGATTGTCTCCTTCGACTCGTGCATCGCCATGAACCAGCCCATTTACATGGTGCAAGTTCTGCATCATCTGTGATAAATAATGGGTGCTAGCTCCCGTGTGATCAGAGAGCCCCGCGGGATGACTACTCCACTGTGAAACTATTCCAAGCAACTGATTAGTGAGATTCTGTTGTTCATTAAGTATTCGAGCCTGAATCTGTCCCATTTCTGCCCGGTGTTGAGTTAGCATCTCATCGATCCTCTTCTTCCATTCTGATCTCCTTCGACTAAGTTTCGCTTCCCATTCGCCCCCGTATATCAATTCCTCCTCTCTTCTTCTTCGCTCTCTCTCTTCGGTCTCCCTCTCCAAGGTTTCCCATTCTTGATTCCTCTGCCTCCTCAACTTCTTCTTAGCTTTTTCCCTCTCTTCTCGATCTTTCTCTATTTCTTCCGATTTCCTCTCCCGTTCGCACTCGTTTTCTATGCGGAGACGCTCTCTCTGCTGCCACTCCCGTTCTCGCTCCGACTCTCTCTGCTCGAACCGAGTTTCCATCTCCCTCAAGCTCCCTAACTGATTAAAAAGAAATCCCCACGCCCTCTTCTCGAACCTTTTCGACACCTTTCTTTTCCTCGTATCTGATCCACTCGGCTCTATATCATTATCTTCACATACAAATCCATCATCTCCATCTTCTCTCATATGCACATCACTTTTATTACCTCCATTATTATAATTCTCTTCACCCTCCTCTGCATCATAGTCGAACTCCAAATCCATGGCCCCATTCTCAACCCCATCAATCCCAGCCGCAAAATCTCCCTCTGCCGATTGTCCCAAATGCCCAAATTGCGTTATATCCTCCATCCCATGACCACTCCCCTCGAATCCTCCTCTGTTTTCGTTCACCATCGAATCGTTATTACTGAACATTGATGGCACATCACCAAACACCTCCTTGTATCTAAGAAAATTGGACCAATGTGTCACCCCCTCCAACCAATCGAATTCCTCACTGCCTCCTCCCACCAATGATTCAGGCTTCTTAATCTTCTGCTTCACCAAGGCATACTGGTGCCTCATGTTCTGCACTTTGGTCGAGACATCTTTCCAAGTCCACTGCCACGGGTACGTGGCCGGGTCTCGGATATGGTGAACTGAATTCACATGTAAAGCAATGGGTTTGTATTTTTTCTCTCGAGTTTTCATCTTAACCAAAGTCCCATTAGACAACATCTCACCATACTTGTCTATTAAAGTCCTCTCCTCTCCCTCAGTCCACTTCTTTCTTCGGGGTTGAGGCATCATACCTAGAGTTGAATGCTCATTCCATTTATAACAATCAAAAACTGAAAAATATTTCAAGATTTTTTTACCCTACCATATGTTTGTACATGCAGATTCAGCTTAAGAATCAAGAAAATGGTTAAGAGCTGACCTTGAGAAAATTGGCTTCAATGGGGTCTTCAAATTGGATTGAACTGAAATTTCCCCGGAGGGGGTGAAGAATATCGGGAAAGTTGGGGGAATTTGTGACGGGAGAGAAAGTGGCCTCTGTTTTCATGGTGGGGGTGGAAAAGGGAATTAATATATCTCACAGTGGCAAAATTGGAAAATAATTTTTGAGTTTATTTCAAAAATAGTCACTGAAGTTTAAGTCAATTTCAAATTGGTCATTAAAGTATTTTTGTGACCTATTTAAACACTAAAGTTAAAAATGTTACATAATTGATATCTCATTTAGTACCATCCACTCCAGATATGATGTCGGCTTGTTAAATCTTGCCAATTTTCCCAATTTTCTTTTTGAGAAACAGTTTTTCGGAATAATATAAAGAACAAATTTTTCATCATCTCAAAAGAGGCACCCAAAACACAAAATTGAAAATGAATTCAAAATTCAAAACCGAAAACCAAAAAGAGCGGCCCTAATGTTGCCAAAAATTTTAAATCATTCGCTTTTATCATAATCTTTTTCTTCCTTGCAAAATAATAAAAAGGTCCGATAGATCGAGATCAGTTGGAAGGAATCGTTTGTGTTATTAGTCATTAATATATTTGAAGATTTGATAGATATTACACTTGATGATATCTTGCTAACAAATTAATCAATTACATAATTAACTTTAATGACGAAAAACAAATACTATAATAATCAGTTTGAAATATGTAAGACCAAAAAAGCACTAACTATATATGGTCCTCGAATCATGACTTAGTCTCTATTTGGTAAACTATGTGACCTCATTATTATAATTATAACTGTACAGAAATGTCATTGAATGATTTGTGAATGTAATGCAATTTGATATGTCAATGAACGTAGAAACTTAGGTGACGTTCTGTTTGTATTTTATTTTGTATTTTTATTTTCGAAAATATTTTGTATTTTGTGTTTTCATTTTTGTTTTTAAATTTGCTGAAAACGCGTTTGGTTTGTCATTTCTGAAAACTGTTTTTGAAAATGAAAAAGCTGGAAAACACGTTCTGTTTGAAATTTTGCAGAACACTATTTAAACTATTTTTAATTAATTTGCTTGCAGAATACTACTAACTCCAACTCAAATTTCCTTTCACAATACACTAAAAATATGGTTACATGCAACACACTAATGTGAGCATTAAGAGTCTATATTAACACAGCTTGGTCAGGTTCGGAACTTGAGAAAGCTCTACTTCTATTAAAATCCAGAAAATGCAAGTTCTTTCAAAACCACCAGAGTCCATTTATCATTGCATTTTTAGAAATATAACAACAAGAATTCTCATTTAATTTTTTTTTGTAATGTTAATATTGAATTCAATAAAACTTTATTTAAACTAAGTTCCAAGTTAGGATAATTCTAAAAAAAAAAAAATTCTTTATTTAGGCTTAGTTCCAAGTTAGGATAATTCTAAAAAAAATAATAAAAAAAATAAAAACTTTATATTAAGCTTAGTTTTAAGTTAAGATCATTCTATATAAAAAAAAATAAATAAATAAAAAATAAAAAATTCCCAAAACGCGTTTTCGAAAATGGTAAATAGAACGCGTTTTTAGCGTTTTCGAAAATAAAAACAGAAAACGACCTCAAAATAGCAAAGAGAATAGGGGCTTATGTTTCATAACTTTACCTGTTGATGGGCTTCTTTGGATTTCTTTTCTACAGTGGCCACAATCTTATCTAGGTTCCCCTCTATAACGTCCTTTTTACCCAGATAAGTGGGCTACTTGGCGGTATAGCAATCTGGGTGAATCGCATACCTAAATTTAATGATGGATTTTGACAATATTCCCACTTGTTTTTGTACAATTGCATGAAGTTCTCGGCTCTTGTTAGAACGTAGAACATGCAGAAACATGTGATTTCAGCTCATTCAACTCCACATTCAATAATTTGTTCTGTGACTTAATCTGATCAATTTGCTCTTTCACTTCGTGAACAATTTGCGAATTTGTGTCATGTTGAATCTATGAAGAATTAAGTTTTCATGATTTTAAGTACTTGAACTAACATAAGTGATGTTATTGTAAAACAACTTGGGACAACAAAGTACCTAAAATTTTATTTTGTATTAAAATATATGTGGTCTCATTTGCTTTCAAAGGTTTGCGCTTTATTTTGATTAATGGTTTATTTATAAATCACACGTTTCCTATTTTACATACTAGTATTTTCACCCGTGCGTTGCACGGTCATCATGTCTTCTCATATAATTACGACTATAATATATTTTTTATTTTTTATAAGAACAAACATATGTATAATGATATAAATAGAGTGAATATTTTTACTTATTTGTATTATGTTGTTTGCCCATACGCTCCGCATACCAAAAAAAGGCCCCGCAATTTTCAAAAATTAAATGTAGGATCATTAAAATTCAAGTACTCTGCAACATTCGTATAAGAATTAGATAAGAAAAGTACATCATTATATTGTAAATGGATAAAAATTACTGTCACATGAGAAAAATAATTTGAAGAAGTTCATAGTTTAAACAATAATAAACGAATGCATAGTTTTTAGGAGAAAAATGATTAGTCATATATAGGAAAATCATTTATATATGGAATTTAATCCATATGGTTTTAAAAAAATTGTAAACTACAAAAATTAAAAATTATTGTATTGTAATATTTAAATAGTAAAAAAAAAAAACTGAAAATGACAAAAAAGTATCAAATGAATAATAGTCTATAACAGTTACTACCGAATTACTCCAAAAAAATTTATTCGAGGATTATACTTTATATTGTTGGATCACCAAAATCCAAGTATTCTGCAACATTCGCATAAGAATTAGATAAGAAAGTACATCATTATATTGTAAAAGGATAAAAAATACTGTCGCATGAGAGAAATAATTTGAAGAAGTTCATAGTATAAACAATGATAAACGAGTACATAGTTTTAGATGAAAAATAATAAGTCATATATAGAAAAATCATTTATATATAGAATTTAATCCATATGATTTTTAAAAAATTGTAAACTATAAAAATTAAAAATTATTGTATTGTAATATTTGAATAGTAAAAAAAAATAATGACAAATAAAGTATCAAATGAATAATAGTTTATAACAATTACTACCCAATTACTCCAAAAAAATTTATTCGAGATTTACACCTTATGTTGTTGATTAAATAATATTGTCATGTCAAGCATGAATAATATATATTTTTTAAAAAAAAACTTAAAATAGATAAAACACACATTCACATGCGAAAAATAAATAAGAAGATAATAAAAAATTAATTTTAAGAATTTCATATTTTAAACAACAATAAATTAATGCATAATTTTTCAAAACAACCATTGATTATCATAAAAATAATAAATGTCATTAATTTACAATATGTGTTCACACTAAATCACTTGCTCACAATATGTGTTCACATCAAACCACCTCCTTACTTTTATATATACTAGTATTTCACCCGTGCGATGTACAGAAGTTATTATTCGCAATATCGATTTCAATAAGTATCTATAAAATTTTAGTACTTATACACAATCAATACATAAAAATGCATAAAAAAAGATTCTCCATTGCAATAATTATTAAGATTTAAAAAAATAACATAAGTAATTCAAATTATTAAAAAATTATTTGAATAGTAAACATCAATTTATATATTTAAATAATAAATTATTAGTGATTTCAATAATTTTAATGAATTATTAATAACTTCATTGAAAATGTAAATTTAGTAATAGTTTTTTAATGGTAACTCACATTTGATGTAATGTTATATGTGCATGAACATGGATACATGTAAAATGTATTAGCATATTTCTCATAACATTTGCCTCTTGTATTTAACGTACTTTTTAATTTTCATTCAAAAATATCAATCACAATAATTAAAAAAGAAATAGTCAAAATATTTGAATTTAATCAATAAAACTTTATTTGCAAAAGTAAGTGGTCAAAATAATAATTTTGAAAATATCGTGATTATAATGAAACGACAACCAAGTAAAGTTGGAGATTAAAAAATTATACCCTATAATCTTTAAAAATTATTAAAATTAAGAATGATTAAAAAATATTACTCATTCTATTAATATTATTAACTAAAAAAAATTAAAGTATTAACTCTTTAATATTAACCTTTAGTTAAATAAGTTTTTCTATGTACTATTTATAAACAACACATTTTTCAACCCACTTTTTAACCACATATTTTTTCAAAACTATTTTTCAACTAAACATTTTACCTCAAAACAAAAATATAGTTGCTGAACAACCACACATTTTACCTCGAAACAAAAATATAGTTACTGAACAGATGATTAATTTATTAAAATATTTAATAATAATGTATAATATATTTCTTAGAAAATTTGATTTGTAATATTGAAGATAACAAATTATTTGACCATTAATAATTAAAATACAATTTAATTATTGATGGCTACACATGAGATTTATAATATTAAAAACAACAAATAAATTAAAAATCAATGATTAAAAAATAATTTTAATACTGATAATTAAAAATATTGATTGAACTCATTCAATGTTAATGTTTATAATAAAAATAATAATCATTATAACCAAAATATACAAATAACAATAACATCATATTAATTATTTACTATAATACTAAAATATAAATAATTTAAGAATTAAATTTTGCCAAACAATCATAATTTTATATATAGTATAGATTTTCACTATTGCGATAAACTGAAATTGCTATCCGTAATATAAATAAGCATTCATAAAATTTAATAATTGTACATAATCAATACAAATACAAAAAATACAATTTTTTTTATCACAACAATTATTAAAATTTTAAAATAACATAAATAATCCAAATTATCGAAAACTTTATTGAATGATAAATGCAAATTTCATAGTTTTTTACTTGTGCATCGTGTTAGATGTAATATTATTAATACAAATATTGATGCATGTTCAAGATATAAATATATTTATTATAATTTTTGCATTTGCCTACTTATTTAACTTTTTCTTAATTTTCGTTCAAAAATCACAATAAATTATAAATATGTGTTTAATCTTAACTCATTAAATACGACAATTGAACAACATTGAAGATCAAGAAATTATTATATCATATAATCTTTGCACAATTATTAAAAATTATTATATATATATATATATATATATATATAATTAAAAATAAGAAACGATGAAAGAAAATTAATTAAAAAAAAGTACAATTACACATACTTTAATTTTTACAGGTCGTATGTTTATCGTTTCAGGAAATTTACGCTTAGATTTTTATTAAAATGAAAAAGGAAAGAAAAATAGATCGATGAACGCTCTATTTTATTCCTTTTCATTTTATATTTTTAAAGAAAAAATATTTAAGTGATACTAACAAAGTTTTTTTTTTTTTTTTTACGAATTTAAAACAATTATAATTGATTTTCATATGTTAACATATGAAATGAATATTTAATTAAGAATGCGAAACGAAGGAAGACAATTAATTATAAAAAATGTACATTTACATATACCTTAAATTTTTTTTAACGATTTTTATGTATACCTTCTACGAATTTTTTTAAACATTGTAATTTAAATTGACTTAAAACTTAAAGTGAGAAAATAAAATTACATTTAAATAGAATTTGTAATAAGTGAAAAAATAGATATATTATACGCTTAGAATTTTATTAAAATGAAAAGAAAAGAAAAATTAGATCAATTAACGCTTTTATTTTATTTTCTTTCATTTTCTATTTTCGAAGAAAAAATATTTATATGTAATAATTAATAAAAAATTGAAGAGAAAAAGGCCATAAAAGTAGAGAAAATAAAAAAAGAGTAATTTGGTTTATAAACTGATTTATTTATACTTTTGAGTAAAATATAGTTGTTGAAAATTAGAGAGAGAGAGAGAGAGAAAAAATGTGTGGTTAAAAAGTAGTTTGAAAAATTGTGTAATTTATAAACTGGTTTATAAATCAATTTATTTTGTTTACCGAGATGATGCTAAACGAAATGCGGTGGTAATATAAATTCTCATAATATTTTTCTACCCAAATCCACGTTGAAAAATTAGAGAGAAAAAATACGTTTGTTTAAAAAGTAGTTTGAAAAATTATGTAATTTATAAATTGATTTATAAACCAACTTATTTTATTTACCAAACGGATGCTTAATGAGACGGTAATACAATATTCCACAATTTTTTCCTATTCAAATCCAAGTTGAATTCTTTTCACACACACATATAATCAAGTAGAAGTAAATATTATCAAAAATGATGCAATCTTCAAAATCACAATTGATTACCATAAAAATAATAAATGTCATACCATTAATTTACAACATGCATTCATACTAAACTACTTACTCAAAATGAAAAATACTTGTTGTACCCCCCGTCGTACCGCGGGGGGTACCGCCCCCTCACAAGAGGGGGCGTGGGGCCCCCAAAAAAGGGGCCCCACCGCCCCCTATTGTGAGGGGGCGGTACCCCCGCGGTACGGCGGGGGGTACAACAAGCATATCCCTACTCAAAATATGTGTTCACACCAAACCACTTCCTTCCTTTTGTATATATATATATAGATTATGTATATGTTTGAGATATTTGTTGATTATCAGGTGGAATTATCTATATATGGAATTTTGCCATTTTTTTTTTTTTTAATAAATTCATCATTGTCAAAGAAGATCAAATGATTTGGGAAAAATTGAAAAACTAAAATAAAAAAGGTAAAATATCAACTGCAATGCACATTGAACATTATAACGAGCACTCGAACATAGGCTAAAATATATTTTGCACATCTTCCTAGGCCAGGAGAAAATCAATCTCAATTTGGACCATGGCTGTATAGAAAATTGTGGCCAGTCAATTCAAGTCGTGAGAAGGACTCACCAATTGAAAAAAAATAAAAAAAATTGTGGCCAGTCAATTCAAGTCATGAGAGGGACTCACCAATTGAAAAAAAAAAGTATACCCCGCACCTTGAAGGCCCCAATATTCTCTGTCCTGAGCCATTGGTTGAGGAGGTAAATCGCCTCCCAGATCCAGGGTGGAGGACTTTATGGTAAACCCAAAGTTTGAGTAACTCCCGCTTGCAACAAAGCATAAATCCAATATTTCAGGATTTGAACTCTGCATGCTGATGCGCTGAACCTTACCAGTCCTCCCATTTATCACTAAAAGATGTGCCCCAAGAGCGAGACTCACCAATTCTATTGAAGCATCAAGCAAGTAAAGAAGTACCCACTTGATTAAGGCTCATCATCATATTTGTTGTATTAGGCTCTGTTAATTAAAAATAAAAATTTTGTGTTCAAAAACCTATTTCTTATGTTTTCTAGATAAAATGAGTGGTTGAAAAGTGGAGAGAAAATGTGCGTAGTTAAAAAGTAATTTAAAAAATTATGTTGTAAAAAATACGTTTTTAAACATGTTTACCAAAGAAAGGCTTAATTACAATTTGTTGTATGTAATTATTGCACCTTAACCTATAAATATGGGAAAGTATTGTGATAAATGATTCATTCATTTCTTCCTCAAGAAAATAGTATAACCAACAAGGGAAAAAGAAGAAAGATCATTAAAGCCAATATCATATGCTCGAATATCAAATTTACAGCATTTCTCCAAATTCACAACCTTCATCAAAGTTGACACATGTTGACGTCACTTTTTGACATCAACATCCTCCGTGACAGAATTATTATACATTAAAAGTATGGATATTTCCTTGCTTTTACGCTAAAATAGGATAGTATCAAGATTTTAATTTTATTTTCTAAGAGGTGGGAGTAAGTAGTTCACCATCACCTAATTGTGTGAAATCTATACTTGATTTTGTGGACGTAACATATTACATATTTGAGGTTAGTCCTTTTTCCCTTGACTTTCTAAAAATTGTATGTGCAAGATATTAGAATTTTTGATCTAGTTATTTGTACGTTATTGCATGAACTCTCCCTCTATTTTTGGCTTGACACAAATGAGCAAAAGTTTGCATTTTCAGACAGGTGGAGAATACCTGGAACTAGCCATCAACTTCGCCATTGCTGCATCAGCCTCTTTCACCAAATAGCCTAGCTTTGCCCTCAAAAATCGACAATCGAAAGCCTTTTCTTATGAATCCCTAATGTCAGCAAAAGTTGATTTTTCCCTTCTATTCTTGGATTTTTGGATTCGGCTCCAATTTTGGAGGAGAATGAAGAGCTGCAGCAGCTGAAAGCCATTCATGAATTTATGCCATTGCAGCAGTCCATGTCCTCCACACCTCAACCCCAACTACTTACAACATAGGGGGCTATACTGAGATCCTCCACATCTCAGCAGCAGCAGCCTGGAGTGATGTTACTGTAATCTATAATCTTAATACGAAATATATAGATTTAAACATGATTCTATTCGGGATCTTGACCATAAAAATTAATTACTGTAAATCATAAAACATACCAGAATCCATAGCGATAATGCGGAAATATATGAGATTATATCACAGTTTTAATTGAATCCCGAACAATAATTGATTTGAAATTCGCCTTTTCTCCCTTAACCTAAACCTTCAGTTGTGTTTCATAAGTTGAACTACAATGATCGAATTTGAGTTCAGTATATATAGGTAGAGAGAGGAGCCGAATTTCCTATAGACTTTTAATCTCAACCGTCCATCAAAGTTGTAGCATTAATAGGAAATACTTCTAATTAAACCAGATTTCTATTAATTCAGCAGGTTACCTAATTAAACCAGGATATGTAATATGAGCCACATAATGAGAATATATTAATTTCTAACAGTCTCCCCACTTGGTCCATATAACAATCCTATTTATGGTTTCATATAGGAATCATAAGGCACGCAAAAATTGCTGAATTAATATACTTAAAAAAGGTTTATCGTAATTACCTTAGTTAATTGAAATGTTAATTAAAGAACATGGTTCCTTCCATGTACTACTTATCAATAATCCAATTAACGAAGTTTATAGCGAAGAAATCATAATTGTCCCCTTAATGTCTTAATTAAAAGACTATTTCTGTTATTATTATCCATTTACATAATGTATACAAAAAATGGAAATATAAAAATTCAGAATTTTCAATAATGAAATTTCAAAATAACGTCAACATAAGAACATGGAGCAATCCACATACAAGAAAAGAAACCATTCGTTACACTCAAGACATATTGCGTCAGCATGCTGCTTAAATGTCATGGGCAGTAACCCTTTAGTTGGTGGATTTAAGTAACCAATCACCTCAAATGATCAGTATGGCTTAATGTGAGCATATGTTTCTTTGTTCCCTATAAGTATCTCAACATTTCCTTAGCAGTTTTCCAACGATCAATTCTTGGATTGCTTTTGTAATGGCCCAACACACTGACTGTAATGCTAAAGCTAATGTCTAGCCTGGTGCATTCATGTGCATATATTAAGCTTCTTACAAGAGAAGCATAAGGAAATTTTTTCATTCGTTCATATTCCAATTCAGTTTGAGGACACTGGTTAGGCTGAACTTATCCCCTTTCTGAATTGGAACAACATTAGGATCATAAGAAGCCATATTAAATCTTTCCAAAACTTTTGTGATATAGGTATTCTGAGACATTCCCAAAATCTACGTGATCCATCACGAAATATTACTATTCCAATCACGAATGGCGCCTCTCCTATATCTTTCATTTCAAAGTTTTGGGAAAGAAAATCCTTAATTTCCCGTAATAAATCAAGGTCACTACTGGCAATTAATATGTCATCAACATATAGAACAAAAATGCAAACTTACTCCCACTGATTTTCAGGTATATACATTGATCAACAATGTTTTCAGTAAACCCAGAAGAACTAATGGTATTGTGAAACTTGATATACCATTGTCGTGAAGCTTGTTTTAGTCCATATATTGACTTCTTTAACAAACAGACCATGTTTTCCTTTCTATCTGTAATGAAGCCTTTTGGTTGTGCCATGTAGACTTCTACTTCCAAACTCCCATTAAGAAAAGCTGTTTTCACAACCATTTGATGTAGCTCTAAATCAAATGAGCAACTAGAGTCATAATGATTCGTAATGAATCCTTTTTAGAATCTGGAAAGAAGGTTTCATTAAAATCTATGCCTTCTTCCTAATTAAACCATTTGACTACAAGTCTGGCTTTATATCGTTCAATATTACCATGAGAGTCACATTTGGTTTTTAAAATCCATTTACAACCAACTTTCTTGTGCCCTTCCGGTAATACAATAAAAAACCCCAGACTTTATTAGTAGCCATAGATTTCATCTCCTAAAACATGGCATCAATCTATTTTTCAGATTCTTCACATTTAATGGCTTGTGTGTACATAACCGGATTTTTTCTCATCCCTATGTTAAATTCAGATTCTTGTAAGTACAACACGTAATCATCCGAAATAGCTGATTTCTTAGGCCTTTGGGACCTCCTTAATGCCACTTCTGGTGCTGCATTTACATTTGGTTCAATGACGACAGTCTCATTATGGAGTTCAGGATTATTGACATTTTGTTCTACATCGTTGATTGGATTAAAAACATTAGGCAGAACTATGTCATTTGAAATTCGTGGTAAGAGAATTGGTACCCGAATTTCTTGAATAATAACTTCTTTAGCTTTATCACTCCCACTGATTTTGCCATTCTCAATCAATTTAGCATTACCGTTTTCTACAATTCTCGTACTATGATTAGGACAGTAAAATCTATACCCTTTTAATTTTTTAGATATCCAATAAAATAATCAATAATGGTTTTTGGATCCAATTTTTTTTCTTGTGGATTATAAATGCGTGCCTCCCCTGGGCAGCCCCATACATGCAAATGTCTTAAACTTGGTTTCCATCCTTTCTACATTTAAAAATGTGTCTTAGGAGCAGCTTTACTGGGAACCTGATTTAAGATATACACAGCGGTTCTAAGGGCATGCATCCACAATGATATGGGTAAATTAGCATTACTCATCATACTCCTAACCATTTTTATAAGTGTGCGATTGCGTCTTTCAGCTACACCATTCTGCCAAGGAGAACCTGGCATTGTGTATTGAGCACAAATTCCTAGTTTTTCTAAGAGCTTAGCAAAAGGACTAGGACATTGTCCAGATTCATCATATTTTCCATAATATTCACCACCCCTATCAAATCTAATAATTTTCACATTTTTACGTAATTGTCTCTCAACTTCAGTAATGTAAATTTCTACAGCATTTACGGATTGAGATTTTTCATGCAAAAGGTAAATATAGCAATAACGTGAAAAGTCGTCAATAAAGGTGATGAAATATTTTTCTCCACTAATTGATGGAGCATCAAAAGATCCACACGAAAGAAGAACTTTTATTAGTCATATTACATTTCAAACCAACTTTCGGATGCAAGGAAACAAGAAGAGATTCAGAAAATGAAGAATCAAGATTAATTTGATATAAGCCATTCACCAAAATTTCTGAACCAACAGAATCATTATTCTTGTATAAAAGTAAAACAACCACCACCTGTTTTAAAGGAGAAACAGGAACATAAAGAGTTTGCTCTAAATTTGAGAAAAACCTAGAGTCTAATACTAAACGAAATCTGCCAATGGCTTGAACTGGGGCTTTGACTCTATTTCTCATGTAAATGTAGTCTTCATTTAGATTTGTGGTTTGGGTTGTAAGGAATCCCTGCATCAAATTTGAAACATGAACATTAGAACCAGAATCAATCCACCAAGTATTAGAAGGTGCTTCAATAAAATTTTATTCGAAACATACAAAAGACAAATGCTTACCCTTCTTTTCGAACCAAGACTTGCGTTTCAAGTAATCCTTTTGAATGTGTCCACCTTCTTTACAAAAGTGGCACTTTTCATCCTTCTTAGCTTTCTTCAGTACAAGTTGATCTGATTCATTGGATGGGCCCCTCTTAATGCCATTCCCAGTTCGCTTTCCGAATTTGTTCTTCCCAGAAATAATGAACCTCAAATTTGGACTTGATCTAATTCAAAACTTTGATTGAATCTTGAACTTGATCCAATCTTCATGTCTTTTCTTCCAATTTGATTCTTGGCTTGATCTTTTGTTTAAGCCTTGAATCTTCTTAAAAAATGGCCCTTAATTGTCTCGGAGCTCCACAAAAATTTACTTCAAAATTATTTTGGCTCGAACGATTAATTTTCTTTGTCAAGCCTCCTACAATTCTCATCACAAACCAAGTTTGTGATATAAAAGAGTAAGGAAAATGGTCTATCCTTGGTTGCAATTGCTTATAATATAAATATTCATTTTAATCCCAAGTTTTCTTCGCTTGAGATTGCTTATGACTATAATCTATTAATTCCTTTGATTTTGATTTATTTACTTATGGATGAAAGAGTTAGCTTAAGTGGGTGTATCATATTTGATCCGGGTGGTTGGGTATGGTTTCCATTGAGGAAAGAACGGGTTCCCAATCAAAGAAAATCCAAATAGCTACCTTACAGTGATGGTTTACTTCAAGCTTTTGGAAGGACCAAAGACAAACGCCTACAAATTAATCTTACCTTGTGAGTATGAAATTTCAGTTACAATTTTTGTGTCTGATTTTTCCCTTTGTATTGTAGGTACCAATTCGATGTCGAATTCTTTTCTAGAGGGAGGTGATGATGTGAGTCAAGAAAGTCAAGTCTCATTACACTTTCCCGTGGATTCCATTGCAAGATAAAAGACTAAGGAATCTCACGACAATGTTTACAAACAAGATTCGAGGTTGAATCCTTTTCAAGAAGGAGGAGATGATGAGATTCAGGAAAGTCAGATGTCGATGCATGTGCCAATGGACCCTAGTCAAATATCAATGCACGTGTTAGTGAGCCATATGATGAGATTTAGGGCCTAGAGACTCAAGACTTGAAGATGAGACTCATTTACAAGCTATGGAATAGAATTCAAGTGGAAAAATGAAGATGGAGTCTCAGTCAATTTCAATTAGGGTTTTGACAGAGATAACATCCAAATTTGAGATTCGTGAAAAATTATAGCCCTTCTCGTCTAGTTTCCAAATAATTTTAAATCACCTTAATCGGATATTGGGATCAAAAGTTATGACCAAAACACTGAAGTGCCGCTTATAGTCAGATTTGTACTTACGACCGTAAGTTCATCAGTTACGACCGTAAGTATTCCAGACCAATTTTCTGTGCAAATTTTGGCAGCAATGTGATTAAGGTCACAGTGTTCTAAAGAGCGTGAAGCGTGATGAAGAGTGGAGCTCGAATGTCAAGCTTTTCAAGCTTAAGCGGGAGTAGGCGTTAAAAAGCAATTTTCAATTTTTTATATACTAGATTTAAATTTTACACATATTTTAACCCCTTAAAAATACATGTTTTTTTTTTAAAAAAAATAGAAGCATAAGCGCGCTTTGGGTCGTGCTTCGCCATGCCCACTAGCGCATTATGTGCGCTTTTTTCACGCTTTTTAGATAAAAAAATTTCAGACGCTTTTTTCACGTTTTTCGCTAATTCAACAACGCACACGTTTTATAACATTGGTCGTAACCACCTAAGCTACGACCGTAACTTTTGAAAATCCAGAATTCCGTGCATGTTTATATCATTTTTCATTTTCTTTTTATTTCTTTATTAATTGTACTATAAAGAGGATACAATACCCAAACCCTAGCATTAACTTGGATGTTCATGTGAATGGTCTTGAGAGACTCCTCTTTGGGTGAGGTAAACCCATGTTGTTTTATCTTATAATCTTTGAAAGTTAATCAATTATATTTTAAGTATATTATTCTTGTATTGTTGTTGATTTTCGTCACATTAAAATTTGTTTAATCTTTATTCATTGAGTTAGGTTGTTTAACCTTTGAATTTTGGGTAGGATAAACTTAGGTTAAGGTGTTTTATCACTTATTTTACCATTTTAGCTTTCTTGGGTTTGGTATTAAATTATTGTGAGAATTTTTGGTCCAAACACCAAAAGGGTTCGCATCATCGGGTTTTTTCTCGGTTCAACCGGGAAAACTGGGAATCGGTTCGGGTTTTAAACCTGGTTTTGATGGTTTTTTTTTTTTTTTTTTTGCTGAATTTTTTAAAAGTTGTTTTAAGCTACTTTTTATTATTTTAAGCTGCTTTTACATATGATTTTATTTTCTAAATGAGTAAATGTTGATTTATTTGTAAAATATCTTGTTTTTAGAAAGTTTTGTAAATTTTAAAATAATCTTTAATTTTTTAATTGAAACAGGTTCGACCCCGGTTCGACTCAGTCGGACCTTTGACCCTTGACCCGTTGACTTTTTCGGTTCGAATCGATTTTCGGTTTTCTAAACACTAAATAAAACATATACCCTAGACTTGAATTTTCGAGCCGGAGGATTTCTTAAAAACAATAGTTCTATGTTACAAATCATAATTACGGTGTTGTGAAACTAAAGGCTCTGTTCAGCTCCCCAAATTAAATGAGAAAAGACAAGAAAAAATAAAATTTTAATTTATACAATTTTTCATACCATTTTTTAACCATCCACATTTTCTTTCTCTAATTTTTAACCCCACATCTTATTTAGAAAATACAAATAAATCAACAAAATAATTTCAATTCCCCCAAAAGGACCCGCTGAACAGAGGTCACTTCTTCTTCTTCTTCTTCTTTTTAATAAAAGAAAGGAAAGCGTATCGGCTTAAAGCAATGAAATAAATTGCAGGCGCTTTATGCATTTTCCCCTCGTACACTTGTCAATTTCGTATTGGACCTCATGGAAGTTTCTCATATAAATCAATCATGACGATATCCTGGACCTTGAAAGATGAACCACGCTATCAGCAGGATACAATCTTGCAATGGATTCTGATCGACTGGAAAAATCTTAGAACCAGGGCAAAGAATTGTATATGCTACCCAATAATGTTGGTTTTACAAGACTTTTAACAAGCCTCTTGACAATTCTAAATTCTCGTGATATTTCCTTGACCAAAATACCGTGAGTCATTTGTTTAAACAATAAATTTTGTCTCCATCTGAAATTTGCCAAATCGTTCCAGAACCCCTAATCCATCCCCTGCGCTGTCCTCTTCAGCACCTCACCTTCCATTTCTTGACTCCACTGCTGACCACCCACCCACATTGCTGGAAATAAACACCACCACAAGAGTAAATCCCAACTGTAATTTTGCTCTGTGCCCAGCTGCGTTTGTAGACCACGAAGCATAAAATTAGAATCCATTGAGAAAAGATTCCAGCTCCTTGTCAACTGCAATGTCTACCGATAAGAGCCTAATGTTTAGGAACTGTTAATTTTCTATTGAAATTTTAATCAAATTTCAGATTCACCAGCATTATTGCAACTATGATTTTTTTCGTTGCTACTGTCCCACTGATTTCGTACTGTCTGTGCAAAGTATTTTTATTTTTTATTTTGTTAATTTTATTTCTTTGCATTGCTTCTATTGGTGGTTTGTAAATAGAAAGGGCATTTGACTTATGTTGGGTTCATTTGGGAAGTTCACTGATGATGCTTGGCTTGGCACCACTGTGAAGTAGCTTGTTTATCTCTTGTAATGAGTGTAGGCACCTTTGAAGTCAAAGAAAGGGAAGACCCCAATCCAAAATACTGTAGTTGACGGTCCTTCCTTGCATCCGCAGTCGCACGTTCCACAATGTCAGATGCTAACTCCATTCTCTTACACACAGCAACTAATGGCAAGTCGAGGCTATTACATAAAGTGTTATTCTAACAAAGACATGTACATTTGCGAGTGACATATTGACGACACCATTGTTAATTTAAATGAGTGCTTTCCTTTAATCTCGTTTCACTACATTTATTTTAGGGTGCTCAACTACAAAAATTTGGTGGAGCTCATGGAGGCACTTGGAGTACAAGCTATGGGATAAACCAGCAGGTGTTTCCATTCTATATACCCCCAACGTCCCCAAGATGAAGACCGTGCATGAAGCAAAGATGATTGGATCTTACTATTCTGTTTGACCATAAAATTGGAGACATTACGCTATGTACTCGTGGTGTAGTGTTGACAAATGTTACATGATTTCTATTCAAGAACTTATTATTTTGTGGTTTCTCCTACTTTTCAGGTTAAATGTATGCACTATAATTTCTTTAAGTACTAAATTATTTGATTTCACATCAAATCTCTTTTGCAAATAGGAATTCGAAGCACGGGTTTACACATAATCATTACTCCATACAATCTGGACAAGGAGTCTTTTGATGATGCAAATTAAAATTCACTTGTTCATAATTAAAAAGCCCTAAAACATTAAACTTCCCCGAACTTCGTACATGTCACATACATCTATTCATCCTCTAACTTCTCTTTCCATTTCCCGTTCGGACTTCGTTTGTTCTTGCGAATTCTTATGACGTCAATTTCCACGCCCTCTTCATTTGATATCTGTGCACATGTTTTGAGTAGTCGTGACAAATCATCTGTTGCTTCTTCGCCTGTTTCTTTCTCTTCCTTGTACCAATTGAAATAATGACAAGTCGTTCGGCTACAGGAATAGAACAGCTTACCATGATTCTCCATCATTTTCTCCACCTCTAACAATCGCAAAAATCCTTCTCCACACCTAGGGCAGCGCTTCTTCGTTGGACAATCTGCGAACCAATGATCTGTTTGTCTACAACTATGACAGAGTCCATAATTCTTTCCTCTCACCACGACCTCCTGAAAATTACATCGAATTATCATCCAATCTTGTTTAACCAAACGAGCCACAAAATAAATCTATGTCATAACATAGTTCAAATCACTTAGGACTTAGAGTGATTAACTGCATTCAAAATTGATTAACTGCGCTCAAAATTGATTCTTTTTTGGAGTAGAAACATAGAGTGATGAATATTATTATAGAGACTATAACAATACATGAAATTGTAAAAAAAAAAAAAAAAAAAACCAAATGAGCTACATAATATAATAAATCTATGTAATAATGCAGTTCAAATCAATTAGGACTTAGAGTGATTAACTGCATTCAAAATTGATTAACTGCACTAAAAATTGATTCTTTTTTGGAGTAGAAACAGAGTGTTGAAGATTATTACAGAGACTATAACAATACATGAAATTGTAAATATATATATATATATAAATTCATGAAGGAGCAGGCTTGAACGAAGTGTCGACCAGTCAATTGAAGGAGCAGGCTTGAACGAAGTATCTACCAATCAATTGAACCAAGCAAATATTAAGTAAAAAAAAATTAACTGAGGAGCAGGCTTGAACGAATTAATTGGTTTTTCATGTTCGTCGAGCATAATACTTCATCAACAAATGATCAGCAAGTTAGGGCAACCAAGTGGAGGCGGTGACAATGTTCGGAGTGTTACCGTACTTCGTTATCCCCACAGTGAGTGACCCTTCGTTCCTCCGACGGCGGCGAGAGCAAGGTACCGACTGAATCCCGACCTTCTACAACCCTCCTCAACAGCAGCAACGGAACGCGCAAGGCTCACGACAGCAGCAACGGAGGGCAAGTTTTGATTTCAGAAATTAAAATTCTTCGCCAATCTTGGTGCTGTAGTTGGAATCATATCTGGAGAGAGTTAAAATGGAGATGCAGGCGGTTTCCAGATGCGGTTTTGAAAAGAGAAAGGCAGTCAAGTGATTTGGTGGTTCACAGAGGGTTATTTTGATCATTTCATCAGGAATTGTCAAGAGGCTTGTTAAAAGCCTTGTACAACCAACATTATTGATATGTTACCACAGAAATGGAAGCATGGGTGGATGTAGGTACCGGCGAGCTAGCGCGATCGAGCTAGCTGGCCGTCGACAGTCGTCCAGTTTTTTTTTTTTTTTTTAATCTGAAAACCTGAAATAAAACCTCAATTTTTGGGAAATAGGGTAGATTTTTCGGATTAATTGAGTTGATTGTGCAAAACCCAGAAATAATAGAAAAGTCTCATGCCGACGCCGAGAGCTGAAGATATATGTCTGCTCCCTGTCGTGATTCATCAAGGAAGAAGAAGAATAGTTTTGGGCTTGGTCTATTGGTTTTAGGCTTTTTTCTTAAAAGGATTGACTTAAGCTTTATTAAATTGACCCAATTTTATAATTTGATAGATAATTTGGTAGATGATTTTCATTTTTTTAATGGATTGATTTGAGACTTATTAAATAAGCCCAAATTTATAGTTTGATAAGTGATTTATGATTTTCAGAATGAATTATGATTTGATAAATTATTTATGATTTTTAGAATGGTTAATTGATTTTTAGAATGAATTATATTTTGATACTTTAATATATAATTTTCAAAATGAATTTAATGACATTGTTTTGCATTATGATTCGTAAGTTTTGAAAGTAATAAATTTTTATATTCTAATCTTGATTCTTATCTTCCTCTTGGGGTTCGCAATTAAAATAGTCGTCGTATTGAGTCTTCAACCTTTACCAATTACCGGCGATCAAGATTTCAACATCAAGGTATTTCGATCGTTGACGGTCGTTGGTCAACGGTCAACGTTCAACGGTCCACGATGCACGGTCTAATGCTCTAGCTGGAAATCAATCCTGGATCCGCCACTGAATGGAAGGGTGCAATAAGCAAATAATCCTGTAACTCTGTAAGTACGCCAGGCGAATATTATGAGGAGACAACTGTTTATAGAAAGCAGATACATTGGCAAGCTTCAATTTTTCTTCCATTCTCTGTCAACTGGTAAGGAGTGAACCTCTGCAATTTATTTATTTGGCCTGACGTCGCTCTCTGTAAAATAAGCAACACTAATCAGCCTATAGAGAAGGTTAACAGCATTGTTCTCCCCATCTCCCTCACCTTTACGTCAGTTTATTCAAGGTCATAACTTAGCCTCATGTCATTTAATCAGGGCTTCTATCTCATTTATGAGTTGACTTCTCAGAAATGCATTTTCTTATCTTTGGACTGTATGAAATGGCAATGCTCAATAAACACAAATCAGTTTCAATTCCACGATGGAAAGAGGATCGTCTCTTCCTCAACAAGCAAGAAAAATATCAAGAAGCTTCCAAGCACACAAGCAAGATCGAGTGAACTGCTTTTCCATGTAAAAGAGAAAGCAATAAATGGTCATGGCACCTTACACAAGTTACTATTCAAATTATAGAGTTACTTTTGTTTTAGCCAGCCCCAAATATATTGGGAATTAGGTTTGGTCTCAGTTTGTTCTTTAGATTTACTTTTGTTTTCAACGACACTCCTGTTTCAGAATGGTTTCCACACATCCTTTTCATTTTTTAAAAGGTTTATAATTGTGTCAAGTTTTTCGTCCTCAACCCCTATTTGATTTTCATTATTCAAAATCGTGGTTTTATCTCTCTTCTTTTTAATCACATATTTATCAATAAAATAATATTATACAAAAACATATAAAAGATTCCATACTTTTTATTTTTAACCACATATTCTTCTAAAAATCACTATTCAAAACCACAAAAACTCTATTTAAACAACATCATGTAGGAAAATATTTGTTGGATTTGATTGACAAAAGAACAAATAATAAAATGGAACATAATAATATAAATATTGATGAATTCCAAAAATTGAAAATTCGAGCAGCATCTGACATCGAGGTCTGTGCGAGCACAATTTCCTTAAAACGGATTTGCCCCCTCACCAATATGTACTTGAGGTTTGTCAGATCATCTGTCTCCTAAGATACAACAGAGATTGAATAGTTAACGCAGCACAACGTTACCAAATCGATGAACCAAACTTTTGTATGAACAATCACCAAAACACAAGACACAATAAAAAAAGGACAAAATAAAGTATGGACAAAATAGTGTCTATACCAAAACAAGAAAGTGATAAATCCAAGTCTACATGTGTCTTCAAAACAATAATGTTAAATAGATGCAATATGGAGTTACTCCATAACTCCACAATAACACCCCAATTAACAAAGCCATTTAAACTTCAATCAATTGCAATAATAAGGGAGTTACAAGACTTGAAATTCTCATTCACATTTCCAACAATCCCTCATATGAATGAAAATTGCAAGAGACACAACAACAAAAGACACTTGGTGATATAGTTCAACAGTTGAAACCTGCATAGGTTGTCCATTTGAACATAGATCTTGGGATCTCCAGTCAACTAGGTTGGGTTTCCATTGCATTAATTTATTCATCCAAGGGCTTAAGTCACATTCCTCTTGATGATTTTGCAAATAAGTCTCTATTTAACCATTTGGTTAGCGGATCCGCAATGTTATCTTTTGACTTTACATAGTCAACAGAGATAACTCCAGTTCAGAATAGTTTCCTAATGGTATTATGTCTACGACATATATGTCTAGACTTACCATTATGCATATTGCTTTGTGCCCATTCAATTGCTGATTGAATATCGCAATGTATACAAATTAATGGCACAAGCTTCGACCATTTAGGAATATCCTCTAAGAATTAGCGTAGCCATTTATCCTCTTCAGTACACTTGTCAAGGGCAATAACTCAAATTCCATGGTATATCTGATTATAACTGTCTGTTTAGAAGATTTTCATGATATCGCTGCACTTCCCAATGTGAATACAAATCCACTTGTAGAATTTGAGTATTTAATATTAGATATCCAGTTAGCATAACTAAATCTATTAATAACTGCGAGATATCTTGTATAATGCAGTCCATATATCTCAAGTATTTTAATACTCTTACTATTAATTTTCAGTTGTCAGAATGTGGATAACTTGTATATCTACTCAGTAGGCTATATCTGTTCTTGTACAACTCATTAAGTACATAAGACCTTCGATTATTCTAGAGTACTCAACTTGAGAAATAACATCGTCCCTATTTTCTAGAGATACTGACTTGTGGTCAGAGTCTTTGAATCCACCATCTTATATTCAAGAAAGTGGCCAACTCCCAAAATTCCTTAGCTATTTTTATTATGCAGTACTCGTTGTACAATGAATCAGCCAAGCTGTTCATGACATAATTCTGGCGAATGAAAATCAGAATGCTTTCAAGCATCAATTGCACTTTGATTGCCTGAATGTCTCCTTCACCCTCTTGGAGTATTGGAGCATTCTCAGTGAAGAATCTCACAAGATTCATGGTGATCAAATAGAACATTATCTTCTGCATCCACCTCTTGAAATTCAACTTGTTGAATTTCTCCAATTTTTCCAATGCTTAATCGGAACATTTATAATTTGGGGCTTCAATTTGTGCCAATGTTTGGGTCACAAAATAACTTGGCAATTTAGCCACAGTCTGAGCCATAATATAACTTAGCATATCCATAGCTTGAGTAATAGTAGGACTTGACACTTGGAAACTGTAATTTCACAAAACTTTAGTGGCCAATTTTGAAGTAATACTTAATTTTGGTACTTAAAAGTAATTTTGCAAAGTTTTAATGGCCAATTTAGAAAATTTTCAAACTTCATATGCAAATTTAGAAAATTTTCAAACTTTAGGAGCTAAATTGTAAAAACCAAACATTCAAATTCCAACTTGAATAATTTATAAAATTTGGAACTTAAATAATAAATTCCTTAATTTTAGGGATCAATTTTAATATCTTAAATAAGATTTGAGGACCTCAGTGTGCAATATAACATTGAAATCGAAATTGCACAAGGAGTCCCCGAAATCTTCAAATCTCCTATTGAAGTCACTAACTCAATTATCTGATCCACTATCCAGCTACGTTTTCAAACACTAGCCTAGCCGCCATCCCAAGTCCAACTAGCAAGGCCGCAGCCCCCCAGCGAATTGGGTGCGATACGGCGCCATCCATGGCGTTGAGTACCACAACTCGAAGGTATGCCTCTTCTGCTAGAGTCGATGGTGGCAAAATCCGCCGACGTTCTCCACACCCAATTCGATTTCTATCAACAACTCAAACTTGTTGATACTGTCGAAGACTACTATTGTAGTCTACCATAACGTCTACTGTATAACATTAATAGCTTGAACTAAGGGTGCGTTTGATAGCCGTTATTTTCCATGTGATTTTTCAACTTTGCGCTGTTTGGTTGCCTAAGTTTTCCATGGAACTCATTTTCCAACTTGCTTCGAAATTCGGTATTTTCCTTGTTTTGAATGAATTCATTTTCTAAGGGGGGAGGAGGTTTTATTTTCCATGAAAAATCTTATACCATTTTGGTTACGTTTGATCATTTTTGTTATTGTTAATTGATTTATTTTTTTTTCCTAAATATGAACATTATTATTATCAAGTACAAATGTGTGAAAAAATAAAAATAAAATATTTTTTTATTTTCCATGGAAAATAATGTCAATCAAACAACAAAAGTTGAAAAATTCCCTAATTTTTCCACCTAGAAAATTAAATCAATCAAACACATTAAACTTCTAATTCACAGGAATTCAATTCCCTGAAATTTATTTTCTTTCTACTCAAATTCCACTATCGCTATCAAACGCAGTCTAATAGGCACTTACCAAAATTTTTATAAAAGCAAGGTTTTGCAGTAGATTATCTGAAGACTATAGACATGGTCAAAATCATTCTTAAGGTCCAAAATGAGTCAACTGACTGACAAAGATTTTCAATTAGTGCAAGTTAACTTCATAGAAGTGCCCAATCACAATAACACGATATGGAGGTTAATTCAACCATCAAGTTCAAAATTTCATCACCATCAATTTCGTCTTCCTAGAAATCTGAAAGACTCGACCTTGTCGAACCTCTCGAGTTTCAGGCCAAGACATAGCTTCAAGAACTTTTTTTCTTCGTGAATCGTGACAACAACTGTAAAATTGTAAAATCTGACAATAAGCAATAACAAAACCCAAATTGGAAAAATAAGTAGGAAAATGGTTGGTGTCAGCAATGGGATCATCTCACCTTCAAACCTTCCGTCATTCATAATTTCTAAAAGTGGCCATTGGGTTTTTGTTTTGGCTGGGTACACTTGGAACACCCCATGTCAAAAAATTCCCCAGAAGCCTTTATTATCTGTGATTTTAGCCCTTTCTTTGCTAGTAAACACTATATAAATTTCAATTAAGGTGACAATGAGCAACAAACCAAATCAAGGAAAATACAGTTCGTTCTCAACCATATTCACAAGCCATATGTGATATTACATCCCTGAATTGAGGACAGTGGCGGATCTAGCGCGAAAATTCAGCTCTAGCGGGAGTTGACCGTGGACGTTGACCGACAAATTTGACCGTTGTCTAATGTCATTGAAACTTTTTTTTTGTTAGGTATTAGGCTTCTAGTTACTCGAAGGGCGGTGAATTTCACCCCGATTTGTATAACGTTTACAATATTCGACATGATTAAATTAATAAAATTTTGGACCCAAACATGAAACTTTCGTTTATGTTGAAAAAAAGTTTTATAATCTGTAAAGTCAATAAATATTCATCAAATTTCAATAATCACAATTCAAAAAATCAAATATTCATCAAATCTTAACAATTCAAAGCTTTTTCTCTCAACCCAACCCACTAACTGAAAAAAAGTAAACATACTAGTGCAACTGTGCTAATCATTTATGCATCAGATTAAACGTCAAACAAACTAACAGAGACCGTGGATCAGACTAATTTTTCACAATAAAGTAAAATTCGACTTGCTCATGAGTGAGATGGAGCTTCTTCTCCGGCAGCTGCTCGTCGTAGTATTCTTCATCATACAATTCTTCCGGCGAGCTGAAAAAAGGCCGCCTCTCAGAGGTTTCCTCCATAATCATCGCCTATCTTGCTCCTATATCATTAATTGATGAGAAATCAACAAAGTAAGTGAAAGATAAAAATCTTTTTTTATTTAATCATTACAAAGTAAATGATAACGCCGGCGGATCCCTTTCCTTCGTCTGTTTTCGTCAAAGTAGCCGAAGGTAAGAAACTGGGGTATGGGACTCTGGCCTCTAAGTCGTTGTTTTGTGCTCAAAATGGTTGGGTCTTGGGGTATTTTGGGTTTGGGCATGGGTAATTGGGTGTAGACGACGGTGGTCCGCCGGCGGCGAGGTAGCGCGACCGCGCTACCTCGCCACACGCTGGCTCCGCCCCTGATTGAGGAGATATATAGTTAGTTCTTTATGAACCAAACAATCATAATATGTAAGTGTCCAGATGCAACAAAAACATGTTAATAGTTTTTCCATGATGACCTGAAAATGTAGACTAGGAGTACCTGAAAATATGTTAATAGTGTTCCCACTCCAATCACATAAATAATCGTACTCTTGCCTGAAAATGGATCAGCCGCAGGAGTACCAATACACACCTGAGTCAAAGGCTATCTACTTGCTGCCTTCAATTAAGGAAATATCAAGAAGTAATTCCATGATCACAAGAATGAACATCATTATTTATCGTGGAATAATCAACTTTTTTTTTTTTTTTCACTCTAAGCTAAATCCATAATGCAGAGAGAAAGTATTGAAAGCTCTTAACAGAAATATATTTCAAGTTAGAGGGGTCAATATCGTGAAAGTAACGGATGGCTAAAAGATGCCAATTCATTTTGTCTCTCTATCTACCTGCGTTCGGCAATTCAGTTTATAGGAAATCAACATAAAATAAGATTATCCCTTGTTTGTTCTTTCATAAAATCAAATTCTATTTTGAGAAAAAAGAATCTATTTTAAGTTTGTAGGAAAATATTTGTTGAATTTGATTGACAAAAGAACAAACAATAAAATGGAACATAATAATATAAATATTGATGAAAATCAAATTTTGAGAATTCGAGCTAAATTTGACACAGAGGTCTATGCGAGCACAATTTCCTTAAAATAAATTTGCTCCCTCACCAATTCGTGCTTGAGGTTTATTGGAGCATCTGTCTCCCAGGATACAACGGAGGTTGAGTAGTTAACGCAACACAACGTTACCATTCCGACGAACCGAACTTTTGTATGAACTATCACCAAAACACAAGACACAATAAAAAATGGACAAAATAGTGCATATACCACAACAAGAAAGTGTTAATCCAAGTCTACATGTATCTTCAAAACAATGATGTTAAATAGATGCAATATGGAGTTACTCCATAACTCCACAATAGCTCCCCAATTAAAAAAACCATTTAACAGCTCAATCAATTGCAATAATAAGGGAGTTACAAGACTTGAAATTCTCATTCACATTTCCAACACATCAAACCCACCCTTAATTTCATTATGGTTGGTGGTGAGTAGAAGAGCATGACTAAAGCAACGAATGTTTCAAACAAATGATCTGTGGAACCCATAGATTAACTTCTAAATATGCACGATGCAATTCATTGCTAAATGCTGTAATAGAACTATAACTTCTTTCAAACGCACGAAATAAATTTCTTAAGTAGAAATGGATTCCTTTTAGGATCCGTTTGATAGTAAGGGTGAAATTTGGGTTGAAAGTAAAGACTCCTTCCATACAGATTGTACATAATTTGAGTTTTATTTACAGGCACACAACCTTCATGCTGAATCATAGTGCTAGAGGATGCCATGCCAGTATGCCTCTACCAAGAAATGTGTAAGACCGTTTTTCATTTTATGGGCAATTCTGAAATCCTACATGATATTTATGTTAATGTTGTTATAAATTTTAAATTAATAATTTTTAATGTCTATGATTTGAATTATTTTGCAGTGGAAGGACTTGGACGCCGTTTCGATCAATGTTCCAATTAGAAAACTTATAAATTGGTTACGTGAAATTTTATGTGATTAATTGTTTTATTACCTAAGCATGCTATAATTTTTAATTGATTAAGTTGTAAGTGACCTAAATTGTGTTAAATTAAAATTGGGGAAAATTTGGTGGTAATTGTAGACTAAATTGAAGTTATGGACCTACCTATGCGCATGGGGAGAGTGAGGGACTAAGTTACAAATTTCGAAAGTTAAAATTTAAAACCCTACCCTATTCCCAAACCCGGATCCCACTCTCTCACTCGATTCTCCCTCTCTCGTCCTCACTCCCTCGTCTCTCGGCTCTCTCTCTCTCCCTCTCGCCTCCGACCACCTCCACCCTCACTTCCGGTTCCGACCGCCTCCCCAACACTGGTAAGGACCTTCTTATTTCCTCCCTCGGCGCACACCGCACTCACTAGTCTGTTGCGCGACGCACACATACTAGCACGCGAATTGTTGGGGCGCACACTCACGATTTTACACACAGAACACGCTCACACGCAAACACAGGAGTTTATATGTATTGATGTATATATGTCGAATGTATGTATTGATATGAAGATTTCAGATTTTTTTCAGATTGGGTTTTAGGGAAATTTCGAATTTTAAACTGTTAAACTCAGAATTTGGGCAATATATATATATATATATATATATATATATATATATATATATGGAATTGTATGTAGATATTGATGTATATATATTACCCTCATGTATAAAGTTCACATTTCTTGTTTTTGTAGGTAAGTTTTCAGATTTAAAACCCATGAATTCGGAGTTATAATTATAAGTTCAGATTTAAGGGGTGATGTGATCCAGAACCTCGCTAATACGAATCATAGCAGGTTTGACGGGAAAATTTAAATATTCAAGCCAAAACAAGAATTCAGTAGGTTCGACGAGCTTTGAAGATCAAACCGTGTCGAAAAGAACCAAAAATTATGCAGAAGCAAAGTTACGGCCGTAACCAAATATTCTCACGGCCGTAAGTCACTCTCGGATCAAAATGAAGAATTCCAGGTTTTCAAAGTTACGGGCGTAAGTATTATGGTCACGGCCGTAATCCTTAAGCAGAAGAATAGTTATAGCCGTAAGTGATGCTGTCACAGCCGTAAGTTAGGATTTTCGCAAATAATGCGGATTTTTAATTCCTTTTACGTATTTTTATTCCTTTTCCAGTTTTTAGCTATTTTAGGTTAGTTAGAACTCTATTTTGAGCCCATTAGCGACTAGGGTTTTATTTTCCTTATTTTTAGCAATTTGTTTCCTAGTATAATTAAAACTCTTAAGCTAGGTCTTGACCCTATTTATAATGATGTAATTTTCATTATTATACAGACAACTTTGATATTATAATTGAGAGGCTATTTTGCTTTCACAATCTTATTCTTCATTGAATAAATCCCGAACTTGCGAGTTATTCTTGTTTGTTCAAATCTCGGTGAGAATTAATATTGCTTGTGATCAAGAGGTCAATATATCCTTGTGATTGTATTGGTTGCTTGGTTCAATTAATTTTAATTGGATCCATAAATCGTGATTTCTTGGCGTTCTTGGGTCGATTTCAATATTTTGTGGGTTGCGTAGCTACAATTGCTACGTGGTTTGCATCAAGGGGGATTATATATGTGTATATTTTGTACATCTATTATAGTCTAAATTGAAATTTACTAATTTAAATTGTAGTAATATATAGATATACATGTGTGTTAATTTATGTTTAGAATTGGTTTAAATTTCGAAGTTAAGTTGTTAATTTCCAGATTATGAACAACTAGAATTGTAATGGATAGTTTTATGTAATTAGGTTAAGTTATGAAATGTTAAACGAAAGTTTGAATGATAATAGTAATCTTTTTCATATTTTCAGATTTAAGTTTTGTTTGATTTCGAATTATAATTGCTAAATTGGGGATTTGGTAATGCTTATGTATGTGTGTGTTTGCTCAATTTCAGATCTATGGATTTCAGATTTTCGATAATGAAATATTTACATATATAAATTTCAGATATGTATATATATATATATATATATGTATATAAATTACGATCCAAAGTTTTAGTTAAAGTTTCAGATTTTGATGTTGTTTAGATTTTTTAAATCATAGATTGTCAAATTGAGAATTTGGTTTGGAACGTTGATGAAATTATTGAAATTTTAATTGTAATTGTATAACGTTAAAGCGGTGAAAATTTGAAGTTTAGTTAACGACCTTGTGGTAAAGTTTGTAATAATTAGTTATTTTTAGATTTGTGAACTTGTTAGAATCATGATTAAGTAATTTTGTAAAGTTATGGAATTTTGAGTTTGAGTTTGAATTTAAAAGATGAGAAGACCTTCTAATGTGCATTGAGATTCATTCCTTGTCTTGAATATGGGTTTTATGTGTTTGGTCATATCCTAAGGTCACACTTAGGTTAATTTGAGATTTTGATCTCGATTGGGCGTTTTGTTATTATTAAAAAGGATAAGGTGACTTTGTAATGTTCAGTGAAATTTTATAGTTCGTTTTGAATATGGTATGTTTGGGATTAGTTAGGATTAAAAAGAATTTCAAATTTGTTTCGAGTCCAAAGTCATATTTATTGACGAATGTGAATAATCAGGAATTTTGGTACATTGAAGTCACGGGCATCCGAGACTTTTCCACTTGCAAATTCAGAAACGGTAAATTACTAAGGACTGCAAGTAAGTAAACTTCCCCTATTTTCATGAAAGTAGAAAGTTAATGTGAAATTAATGTGCGTAGGTGATTTCGTGTTAATTACTTAATGTTGATGTATTTGATGTGTGATATGCAAGTATGTGTATTTAAGGAAATGTTCAAGCATGCACATTATCATGTCATTGCATCATTAAGCATGCATTGACATCGAAATGGGAAAGTCAAATGTTTTAATGAAAGGAATGTGTCAAAGTGCAATTTTGTCAAAAAAAATTATGTATCCCAAGTTTTTAAGAATGAATGGGTGTACTTCTAGTTCATGAGAGTTGCGAGTGGGAAATGGGACGCGGGGGACCGGCGTACCCGAATTAAGTCGCTTTGTGACGGAATGTTCAACCGTTTACGGTGGACTGTTAAACCGCTTTGCGGTAGGAAAGTGAATGTTAAACCGCTTTGCGGTGGGAAAGTGAATGTTAAACCGCTTTGCGGTGGAAATGTGAACGTTAATATGGTTCCAAATAAGAAATTGCCCACTGTTATCTGATTGATTAGAAGTTACATCAAGTGAGCTCACGATGGAAATGAAGTGAAAGTTTTGAAATGTTAAGTGAAAGTTTGAAAAGTTTGAATTTTCTGAAAAGTAAAGTAAATGGGGATACATATATGGAATTTTTAAAGCATTCATGTCATAAGTATGCATTCATGCATACAGTTTACTTACTGAGCTTTAGCTCACCCCATTCCCTCCCCAATATTTTAGGTGATGAAAGTTAGATGATCCGAGGAGAGCACTTGGTGACAGGCTCAGGCTACACCGCTTCAAGTTTTAAAAAAAAATAAAGTTAAATTTGAAGTTTATGATTAATTATTTCTTAATTCATTCATTTTATGTTGATAATTGTTTGGTTGAGATTAGTTTAAATTAGTTATGGTATTTCCCTGTGATTAGTTTTTATCATGTTTCATGAATTTATAAATTTATACTTTAAGTTATTTTGTTGAGGAGTTTGGGGAATTGATGTTGAAGTTCAATTTTGGATTTGTGGTCGGATGTGGATTGTTGGGTTTGAATGAGTTGAGAATTATATTTGTAAAATGGTTTTGACGTCCCTCTACAAGTTGGCTATGTCCAATTTACAGAGGAGATTCTGTCGAAATTTTTGTAAAATTTCATAATAGAAAATGAAAATGTTGAGGTTTTAAATGATTTCTTTTCCGCATTTAAATAAAGAAAAGTTAACACGCCTAGATTTAAGATTTTAAACTTGGGGTGTTACAAAATGTAAGTGGCAGACAGGTCCATGTAGCCATCACAGAAACAGCATAAAGCTTTTGCATGAAGTTCTAATGCAATGGGATCTTTCAATCTTTCGTAGTGATCTCTACTTTTTTTAATCTCTCAAATGTTTTAGAATTGGCAGCTAGTCCATTTAGTTGAGAAATTTAATATTTTTTTCCCTTGATGTCGTTTGGACACGAGTTTTTTGGATTATTCATATTGGCCCTAAAAATCTAAAAAGGAGTCCATGTTTTAGGAGGTAACAAATATTTCATTGGTAATCAATAAATCAACTAAAGATAATTTATATGCCATCATTTCCCTCAAGTGTTGGGTGCAAGAGACATTCTACACTTTTTATTTATATTTCCTTAAATTTGCATCACTTGTTCTTACTTCTTAGTTGCTCCAAAGTTCCAAACTACAATTGATCATGCTACGTTACTACTGAATTCACCTAGTCCATCAATATGCTCATGGTCCGACAAGAATCGGATTGCTCTATGAACCATCATCGCAATTGTTCTTCGTTTAGTGGTTCACAGTGCCAATAACAGTAGTTCCAACCCTTGATTCACTCGATCTATCTTAGGGCCTGTTTAGTTATGATTAAAAACTAAATTTTTATCAAAGTCAACAATTAATCATAATCACATATTTCATGGGTCTCACCAGGGGCGGATCCACCACATGGCGAGCCGCCTCGCTCGCCCATACTGGATCCACCCGAAAAAAAAATTTAGTAGGAATTTTTGGTATTTTTTTGAAAAATATAGTTATTTTACTGAAGGCCGCCCGTGCTGGAATTTTTTTATCAGTATCCGCCCGTGCTGAACATATTTTCTAGATTCCCCACTGGGTTCCACAACTTTTTAATTATACATCTCATCAACTTTTATTAAAATCTGCTAAAAATCTGATTTTAATGTCCATCAAACAGAAACTTAATTTTAGAAAATCACATACCATACTAATTACGTACCATGATAATAGAGGAAACATACAACGAAGTGAACGAACAAAAGGTTCTTAAATTATCAACTAAGGCAGATTTATGACACGACATCATTTAAAAATACTAATTACATTCATTGACATATTGGTTCAACTGAGCAAGATGACCAAAGTTGGTGAACTGGCTGGTGTTTTCATTGTAATCAAAGCATCGAAAATAGCACGAAAGCATTGCATATTGGAGTGCTGAACATACTAAAGATTTAAGGAGAATAAGCTAGACTGTGTATAAACTTGAAGAACTACGATGTGAAGATGGTAAAATGAAATGCTGGCGCTGCAGAACTATAACTCAGAATTCCATCTATTGGTAGACATCCACCATCACCAGGAAGGGAAACAACAACGTGAAATTTACAGATGCAATTTTTTAGAAATTAAATGAACACTGAACTAGAAAAACTCCGGATACAGACTGGTGGAATTCAGAGCTGTTGAAGTCAAGGTTCTAGAGAAATAATAAGATAATCCAAAAGGTTTTGGAGAAAAAAAAAAAAAAAAAAAGATGTCCACTAAGCCGATGATGGTTGATGATCATCAATTTCACGTCCACTGCCTTGTGGCCAAAATTATGGCATAAATCATTGCCAACTCAAACAAACAACGTGAAAATATCGAATCTGACACCTTATTATCACCCTAATTCAAGTGTGTTAATGGACGAGACCCGAATTGTTGTCCGTTTAACGAAATTTTGAGTGCCTTGAGAATCAAAATATAATAACAATTAATCTAGGGCTCCCCCAAAGAGTCGGAGGATTTATCGGTGATCAATAGTATCATTCAGATATTTATCTATGTATAATGATGAAATCGAGTTTAATCCTTTTTAGTTATATTACAATATAGTACGTTTCTGCTATAAAACTCGGAGATTTATATCTCATCATAACTTGCATGAGAACCATGACAAATAACCTCACTTCGCGATCCCTACACCTAAGTCGAACTTAACTTTTCACCATACTAATCCAAACTAATACAGCTGTGCTCGCATCATCATTCGCGCCACTCGATTACATCCGGATCCGGAAGAGATGGTTCAATACCATTTTTATAGAACTTGGGATATATAGATCACACACCAAAAGCACATAACTTTTGTTAACTGGATTAAACTCCCCAATTTGTAAATGGGAACCATTATAATTTCTAAAAAATAAGTAAAAGACTTGTTAATAACTACTGACATACAACGCGGCAAACATGTGCATTTTCATTTCTCGCAAAACACCCGAAAATAGAATACAGTTAACTCCATCTCAACATTGTCGTGTAACAGCCAGAAACTTAACTTATTTCCGACATACCTTGTCTTCAAAAGAGAACCATTACTTCCACCAAAAAAACAAAACTCGCACAACTACAAAACATAACAAAGTAATGAAAAGCAATCACCACATTCAAGTATATGGTTGGCTGGTTTATAACCAAATCACTTTCCGCTTTCTCTTAGTACCTGTAGTGAGGAGGCTTATAAGGACCCTCAATTGGTACACTAATGTAGTCAGCCTGATCCTTGGAAAGCTTAGTGAGCTTAGCACCAAGCTTTCCAAGGTGAAGTGCAGCAACCTTCTCGTCAAGGTGCTTGGGCAACACGTAAACCTCCTTCTTGTACTTCCCGGTGCTCTTTTCCTTCCACAGCTCAAGTTGGGCAATAACTTGATTAGTGAAAAAGCATGACATGACAAAGCTAGGGTGTCCTGTGGCACAACCCAAGTTCATTAGACGACCTTCGGCCAAGACAATAATGCCAGTGTTTGTGTCTGGGAAAACCCATCGGTCTGTTTGAGGTTTAATGGTGATTCTCTTAACACCGGTGTAGGTCTCAAGACCTTGCATGTCGATTTCATTGTCAAAGTGACCAATGTTGCAGACGATGGCATTGTTCTTCATCTTTTTCATGTGATCAACCATGATGATGTCCTTGTTACCGGTGGTGGTGACAAAGATATCTGCTTCAGAGACTACATCCTCGAGTGTTAGAACTTGGAGTCCTTCCATGAGGGCCTGAAGAGCACAGATAGGATCAATCTCAGTCACGATCACACGAGCACCAGCTTGCTTCAAGGCAGCAGCACAGCCCTTGCCAACATCACCATAACCACATACAACGGCAACCTTTCCAGCAATCATCACATCAGTGGCTCTCATTAGCCCATCAGGGAGTGAGTGGCGGCATCCATACAAGTTATCAAACTGGTTGAAGCACAATCAAACAGAGCTGTTAGTGTATAGTGAACAAAGATATATATAGTAATTTGAGACTACATAAGACCGAGTGAGCTATACAAATTTGTATTATTCTTCAAACACAGCATAACAGTATTGAGCAGAACCAACTAGTGACTTCCATATGAGTTGAATTTAATCTAGGACCCAAATTCTTCTAACAGAAGAGATTACACTGGTATAAGCCACAATAAGCTGTCAAACAAGGTGAGGTGAGCTTTTTATTTGCTTCTGAATCATCATCAGGTGCTTAATTGATTCAAGAAAGCCAAGATATACAGGAATTTTTATTTTTTTCCTTGAATAAGCAACAATCTGTCTGAAAAATAAACATTTCCAGTTTTATGCTTAATATAGCTCACAATTACGAAATACCGCAAACGGAAATACTTTAACCAGAAACTATTGATCTGATCCCCCCACACACACATCATGTAAAATAGCAACATTAAAGCAAGATCTTTTTTGATTTCATTTAGTTCAAATGTATTTAGGCAAAACTAAGGTGAGATCTAAAACAAATGTAACTTGCGGAAATAAAATTTAGATCCTGTACCTTGCTCTTGGTGACAGAGTCGTTGACATTGATAGCAGGGAACAGCAATGTTCCATTAGCCTGCATCTGGTACAGCCTCTTCACGCCAGTGGTGGTCTCCTCAGACACACCAACAAGTCTCTCCTTCATTCTGGTATACTTCTTCGGATCCGTCTTCAATCCATCTTTAATGATGGTCAACACAATCTGAAACTCCGCATTGTCAGTTGAACTCGGATCGGGAACCTTTCCATTTTTCTCGAACTCCTCCTCGGCTTTGACGCCTTCGTGAATGAGGAGAGTAGCATCGCCACCATCATCCACAATCAAATCGGGTCCTCCACCAGGCCCCCAGTCGAGAGCCCGCTCGGTACACCACCAGTACTCCTGGAGTGTTTCACCCTTCCAGGCGAACACGGCCGCGCTATCCCGAGCAATGGCCGCCGCGGCGTGGTCCTGGGTGGAAAAGATGTTGCACGAGCACCATCTCACCTCAGCGCCCAAAGCAGTTAAGGTCTCGATCAATACGGCGGTTTGGATGGTCATGTGAAGGCTGCCGGTGATTCTGGCGCCTTTGAAGGGCTGGGAGGGGCCAAATTCTGTACGGCAGGACATTAGCCCGGGCATTTCGACCTCGGCTAGCTCGATTTCGAGGAGGCCGAAGTCGGCCTGGGACATGTCCTTGACCTTGTACTCGCGGCCGGAGGTAGTTTTCTCCACTAGAAGAGCCATGGTTTGGGCGAGTGCGAGTGAGGTTTAATTGGATCTGAGATTTGAGGCAGAGGGATTGGAGGTAGGATGGGGGTATAAATAGACGGCTGAGATTTTAGTGGGTTTGGTGGATCTAGGATTTGGTAAAAAGGCAATAATAATATCTGGGAATGAAATAAGTGGATCTCAATATTTAAAAAAAAAAAAGTTTAATTTCACAAAATAACACTTTAAGTTTGAACGAAATTTCATATATTACTAAAGTTCAATCATTACACAATCTATCACTCAAGTTCTAATTAATTACTCAAAATGTCATTTTATTGACTTTCTTATCCAAAAATTGGCACAAAAATCTCTAATGTTTAAAAAATTGCTAAAATAGTCCTTAATATTTTATTTTGATGTAAAAGCCCTTAATTTTTTTCCTAAATTTACAAAAGTGGTCCTTCTTTGTTTAAATGTCAAATATATTCTTATTTTCTAATATAAAATCTACTGTCATAACATTTACAAAAGTACAATTGAGTATGTTCATAACTTTTTTTTATATATTTTTAATTAACTAAAATTAGTATATTGGATTTTTCAGTAAGATTTTATTGATCAAATGGTTAATATGCATTTAAATTTGTTAGTACAATATAAAAATTATTATGAAATAAATTAAATTAATATTTGTTTGGAATATATTTTTAAGGAAATTAATTCTTGAAAATGAAAAAATTATTATCGTACTTGAATAAATCTTTTGAAAATGAAATAAAAAAATAGATAATTTTTTTTAATTATAACACGCGGTTGAAAATTAGAAAAATGTTAAGGGTCCATTAAAAGTGTGTGTTCGAAAATGAATTTGGAGGAAATGAAGAAAAAAAAAACTATTACAAACAAATCTTAATTCAATTTAGTTCATAATAATTCATAAATTATACAAAAAACTATCTATGAATTATTATAAAATAAATTAAATTAAATTAATATTTGATTGTAATAGAAGTTTTGAAAATCATTTCTCCTAAATTCATTTTCGATTTTCGAACAAAAAATTTGTTTTCTTAATTTTCAAACACACATTATATTAAAAAAAAATATTTTTCAATTGATTTTTGAAGAGATTTATTCAAACAAAAAAATGATTTTTTCTTTTCAAAAATCAATTTCTTTAAAAAATATATACCAAAAAAATATTAATTTAATTTATTTCATAATGATATTTAGATTATACAATAAAAATGACCACTTTTGTTAATTTAGGAAAAAAAATAAGGATTTTTATATCAAAATAAAATATTAAGAACCATTTTAGCAAATTTTCCAAATATTAGGGACTCTTTGTGCCTATTTTTGGATAAGAAAATCAACAAAATGACATTTTTAGTAATCAATTTGAACTTTAGTGGTAGATTGTGTAACGATTGAACTTTAGCGATATATTTGAAATTTTGCTGATACTTAAGTGGTATTTTGTAAAATTAACCCTAAAAAAAAGTGTGTTTGATTGAGAATTTTTTATTAGGGGTGGACGTGGTTTGGTTTGGTTCTAATTCAAAAAGAATCAAATCAAATCATAAATCGATGATTTTTTAATAATGGAACCAATTGATTTTTTTAAAAATATGGAATCAAATCGGAACCGAACCGCTAGGCTCAGGTTTGGTTTGGTTTGGTTTGGTTCTAGGACTATTACTTAAATTTTTAAATAATAAATACAAATTAAAATATGTTTATATCCGCTTCTTCATTAGAATCCATCTACATCATTACTAAATAGAAAATGAAATTTTTAGTTAACCAAACGAAAATTTAGAAAAAGTAACATGTTATTCTAAGTCAAAGAATAAGAAACTCCCCTGAGGAAGCTCGCCGACCAGTTGAAACTTAGAGAATCGAACAAAATACCATTTAGACTTATAGTTATAGGTTACGATGAAATTTTGAGTTTCATTCTACCGTGGTGTCGTATGAGTTAGGGATGAAATTTGCAATTTGAGTTTGAGTTAACTCTTGAGAATTGACGAATTAGGCCAATGTTTTATTAGCAATGACAATTGGGCGGGTTCGGGAGGGGCGGGGCGCTCGAACCCGCGAACGAAACTCATGCCCTGCCCCGCCCCTAAACCCGGTTGGTCGTGGGGCGGGGCGGGTCGCCTGTCTGCCCCAAAAGTCTGACCCGAAATTTATTTATTTTTATTATTTTTTTTTCTTTCAACACAAGGATAATAAATAATAATAGTATAATATACTTATAACAAACACAATAATATCCCTAATTTGAAAATAAATACGACAAAAAAAAATGTACACATACTTTTACACTAAAAAACAAAATTACTAATAAAATGTTCAACAAAATACACAAAAGACAAAGTTCAAAAACAACAATTAACGACAATCATCCCATCATCAACACGGTTAAATGTTCATCAAACAACAGTACAACACAATCAAAAAATTGAAAAACAACAACAATTAGCAACAATCATCCCATCAACACAATTAAATGTTCATCAAACTTGAAACTACACAATCAAAAAATTGAAAAACAACAACAATTGACGACAATTATCAAATTCTTCACCGATCCATCTTTATTCATTAATTTTCTTGTCCAATTGTTGTGAAGTGGTCGCAACCAAATGACTCCTGTGTAATAAATATAAGATAAATATGTATATTATTATAGTGAAAATAGATTATAACATTATACATTGAAATAAATAAAATTACCTCTTCCTCAACTTCTGCTTCGATGATAGTAGAACAACTTCCCGTGTATGATGATGAAGCGGGACATTTATCTAACAATAAAATAAATCTTGTTAACACTCAATTGAAATGACATAAATAATAATAATAAATATAAAAGAAACTATTTTATTTTCACCCACAACCAATCTCGAGCACACATCAATGCCTCCAATGTCTTTGGATGAAGTCTACTTCTATGCGGGCTCACAAATCTACCGCTAGTACTAAATGCAGATTCAGAAGCAACGGTAGAAACAGGAATGGCCAAGACATCTCTTGCAAGTCTAGCCAAAGTGGGGTATTTACTTGAATTTGCTTTCCACCAATTTAGTATGTCAAAACCACTAGATCTAGGCAATACCGATTCCTGCAAAAATATATCAAATTCTGACTTCACATCACTAGTTCTAATTTTAGTGTTGACAAATGCATCATAATCTTTCAATTCATCCGTCAAGTTAACACTTGAAGTCCCAGACTTGGTATATGGGGATGAAGATTGATGAACACAGAACACTTACACTGGAATCTTGTATTTGTGTATATTGGGAAACCAACTTTCGACAAAGTGAATCCACAACTCCAATTTCAACTGTTGCACGTGCATTTCATAGATCTTAGGGAAATAGTACTCAACCAACACCATTTTAAACCTTGGATCCAAAACGGTTGCTACAGCTAATATCCCATGAATCTCATCCCAATACTTATCGAATTTGTCCATCATACTTAAAGCCATTATTCTAATCTCAGAATAAGAAGAAGTAATCCAAGTACGAATGGACAGTTTTATTTCACAAATTTTTGGGAAAAACAAATTTGCTGTAGGATATTTAGTTCCAGAAAATATTTCAGTTACCACATAGAATAACTTCAATCTTTCACAAATTTCTTTAGCCAACTTCCAGTCCTGATCGCTAGGCAAACTTTTATATGAGGGTTCTCTTTGCTTCAAATGGGAAAAAACATCAACATATTCTGAAGCAGTGTGAAGCATTAGATATGTCAAATTCCACCTAGTCTTACAATCAAGTACTAGTTTTCTATTACAACTTATTTTAAGTTGACGTGCATTACTCTCAAATTTTTCCCATATTTTTGGTGTTGATATCCAAAATGCTACACTTTCTCGAATATTTTCTACACTCCCACTAATGTTATCCAAACCTTCCTTCACAATCAAATTCAATATATGCGCACAACACCACATATGGAAGAAATCACCATTCACCAACAATGAATCAGTACATAGCTTACTATGTAAAAGAATATTGATCATAGCATCATTCGTCGAACAATTATCTACGGTTAGGGTAGATAACTTACCATCAATGTTCCAATCTAATAAGCAATCGTACAAGCTCGTAGTTAGTGATTCTGCTATATGTGGACAAGGAACATATATAAACCTGTATATGAAATCAAAAAACATATAATTACCAAAAGTATAAAATTTATAGAAGTATTAAAATATTATTCGTTGAATTATTAGTTTTTACCTCATAACTCGACTTTGAAGCCTCCAATCATCATCAATATAGTGTCCAGTGATTGCCATAAAACCCTTTTTTTGATTTGAAGTCCACATGTCCGTGGTTACAGCAATTCTACTCTTGTTGGCCTCCAACAAACTCATCATTTTCATTTTCTCCACATCATAAATCTTTAGAATATCACTTTTAATGGTATTTCGAGACACACATTTAAATAGTGGTTGAATAGATTTCACAAAATTCCTGAACCCAATATGCTCAACCATGCAAAGCGGATATTCATGTAAAATAATCATTTTCCCCCAATTCTTTCCTAGCATGGTCTTGGTCAAATTGGTAAGTCCCCATTATCATCTTCCCATCCGCTTGCTTTGTAGTATTTAATATAGTCTGCCTAATATCCCTTTGCTTGACATTACGGTGGATACATCTCTCCATATGTTTTTTTAAATGATTTGTGCCATGTTTACTATGACCCACTAACTTCGTTGCACAATAATTACAAATAGCCTTCATCTCGTTATTAATCTCTTGTAGTTTAAAATGCTCCCACACTACAGATTTCAATTTTCTTTTCCTACCACTTATTCCATCAGTAGTTGTTGTATTATCCCCATCCGAATCTATAGCTATCGGTTCTTGATTCAAGTTTTCCTCCCCCGGTATTTTTGAAGGATTACTACTATTTTCCGTTGGCGTAGAACTATCACGAGGTGTGTGTGGGGTTGTGGATGTACTTCCAATTGAACAACACTCTGACATTTTGAAATTTATGAATCGTGAAACCTACAAATCTAGGACAGAGAAAACCCAATATAAAATATTCTCAATTCAAACCAGAAAGATTTCATGTGTCCAAAAACATATAGTGAATTACCAAATAAACTATAAATACACTTACAAGTTACCAAAGTTCATATAGTACACACCACAAGCAAACAAGTAAGAGAATAATTGAAAGAGAATAAAAAAAGACAAAGTTGTATGCCACTTCCAGACTCCCAAATTGTAACTCATAGTTTTAACCACCTCCCATTCTTCTCAACTAAAATTATTAGGATACAATATTACAGAACATTTTACTCTACAGAAATTATTTGATGAGACTCGAGGAATTTACTCAGTTTTTTTGTCCTAATTTCATAAACTTCTCAAAGAGGAGGGAGAGGTTGGTTTTTTTTTTTTTTGGGTTTGGGGGGGGGGGGGTACTAACACATAGATGTATGTAATCAGCGTAAATTGGAACACAATCAATTAAAAATGGCATATTGTCAAATATAGTACAGATTGCTATATAAAGAATCTGAAGCCAAAAATCAGGCAGATATGTGTCTTCCCCTATTGACAATTTAGCACAAAGGCCCAGGAGAAGAACCCCCAACATGCAGAAATAGTAGACAAAGAACTAAAATTTTGCAACTGAAAAGAAGTCAAGTGAGTAAAAAGTTCTAAACTCTTTATGACCTCTTACACTAAAAAGAGTTCTGCATTTATCCTTCAACCTTTCCATCATCATCCGAATAAGAACTAGACAATACTTCCCAAAGCATCACAATAAAGAAAATAAAGGCGTGCCTTCAAAGCAGGCCTCCATTTTCATTTCTAAGCACCATTTATTATGCATACCTTTCGATTTTTCTATATTTCATTTATTTTTCCCCTTTTTGACAAGTTTCTTTTGATAACACAGCTAAATCATACAATTAGATGGGAATATAAGTAGCACTCCAACAAATTACTCACAACAACAAGCAAAGTGTGTTTAGAAAGCAATAGAAACATCAAAATTTTCAGCACACATTACAACTATTTGTTTAAAGTAGAAACAAAACTAAGATTCCAACCCTCTAAAAAGAACAAAGCTAAAGAAAAATGTTTGTCACATCATTAAGAAAGATACTATGCCTATATTTTTATCTCCAATGTATAAGCAAAATAAGAGCATCTCCAATGGGCTATGAATTGGGGATGTGGATTAGAAGAGAGAGAAATAGAAAGATATACTATTTTAAAGTAGAAAAAAGTGGCGAGGATGTGGATGTTTAAAGTAGAAAAAAGAGCGGGAAAATGGGAAAAGTAAAGAGAGATAGACACAATTTCAAATAAATAAATAGTGGAGGATGTGTGATTGTGGAGTGTGTTGGGTTGAAATGTGTGAAAAGTAGGAAAAAAGAAGGAGAATGTAGAAGAGAGAGAGAGAGAGAGAGAGAGAGAGAGAGAGAGAGAGAGAGACGAATTTTTGTGTCTACATCTCACACACAGTTGATAGTCAACAGTGTTTGAAGCATTAGAGATGCTCTAAATAATTTATAAATCCGTTTATAAATTACATAATTTTTCAAACGACTTTTTAATCAAACACATCATCAATTTTCAACAATTACTTTTTATCTTAAAAATCATAAATAAACAAGTTTATAAACCAAACAGTGTTACCAAACAAGTTTTGGAGTCTATCGTATTGACATGGAAATAAATAAATAAAGTTTCAAGCCCATTTTCTACTACTTGAAAGTGTTTCAACATGCTGACTGAGCAATTTTGAATTTTGTTGATTAAATAAATGCTATTTTTTAGTTAATTTATTTTATTTGAATAAAAGAAATGTGACATGGGCAAGATTATAATATGTAGAAATAATGCATTAAGGATGACTTTTTTCATTTGCCACATTGGTAAGATTATGAGTGCATTGGAGATGACTTTTGTCATTCTCTTTCTTTTTATTTATTTAACATTCATCCTACGTGAAAAGAAATTTCATACATAGACTGTCATATGGAAAAATTTATTCAATGTAAAAAGTGTACAATTGTAAATGCTCATAGTTCCAAGCAATTTGCCACATACGGAATTAATTACAAACACATATATGGCCATGAAAAAACGCAATGAGGCCATAAAAAATCACAATGAAATAGATCAATAACTCACAATAACCTCCGTTTGGGAACACTGTTTGATTTATAAATTGGTTTATTTATGATTTTGAGGTAAACAGTAATGAATGAAAATTGAAGAGATAAAATGAGTGTGATTAAAAGTGATTTAAGAAATTGTTTGATTCATAAACATATTTATAAACCATTTTTTGACTAGAGAAAAATATAATTAGATAAAATAATGGAAATAATAAATAACTAAGGTTTTTAAATTACACATTTTCAAAATTAAGAAACTTAAGGTTTTATTTCAAAAATCAGGTCAAAAATAATTATGTATTTTATTGTTTATGATCACAAGTCACAATTTTTTAGGTCACAACTTACGGATTGTTCTTTTACGCAATGATTACAATTTATAAACAACACAATTTTTCAAACTACTTTTTGACCGTACACATTTTCTCTCTCCAATTTTCAACCACACAATTACCTAGAAAATACCAAAATAAACAAAAAAAAAATCGGATGTAAAGCAGCCGAACACATTGTTATTATGGTCACAAGTCACAATTTTTTAGGTCACAATTCACAAATCAGGCCATAAGTTTATGGTCACAGTTACAATTTTTTAGGTCACAATTTATTTCTCGATCACAAATTTCGAATTTTGCAGGTCACGATTTTTTCCGGTCGCAAATCGTTAGTCAACTGGTCACAATTTAAAAAATTATGAGTCACAATTTCTTTATTGGTTAGAAATCACAAATTTCTTTGCCCACAATTTTTTCTCGAATACAAATCAAGAATTTTTCAGGTCACAATTTTCACAAATTACTAACTTTCTTGGTCACATATCATAAATTTTATAGGTCGCAATTTATAAAATTATTTGGTTGACTCATTTGTTGGTCACAAATTATCGATTTAGTTGGCCACAATTTATTTCTTGATCACATACCATAAATTTACAAGTCACAAATTATGATCATAATAATTAATTGGTCACAACTTACTTTTGGGTCACAAATATCAAAATATTAGGTCATACTAATTTAATTAAATGTCACAAACTATCAGATTAATTGATCACAACTTATTTTAGGATCACAAATATCAAATAATTCAACATAAGGTCACAAATTATTAAAATAGTAGGTCATAAATTAAACTAAATTTTAGGTCACAATAACAAAATTGTTAGGTCACAAATGATTTCAGGGTTACAAATTATAAAAAATATTAGGTCACAAATCAGATTTATTTTAGGTCACAAATAATTTCTCAAAACCACCAACCCAAAACAGTCCACTCCTCTTCACTCGACCAGACCTAGCAACCACCTCCTTTCATCTCTTCCCCCTCATTCAACCCCGGCACATCTCTATCATTTCTTCACCATTCGCCCCTGTCCCAACACCAGATACACAACGCCTCCCTCAATCGTCGCTTCTCTCTTCCTACACGACTTCATCCCGCCTGCAAGCAACCGGAACTCACCCATCTCCCTCTTTCTCACTCAAATCGCAGCAAACTAGCCCCACTTCATTCTTCAACAGTAACCAACACCAACACGCCTCTTCACGTCTGCTACAGAACCTTGGAATCAACCACCACAATTTGAACACCACATCAACACATCGGCACCACTAAATCGTCCCCCTCGCTAGATCTAGCAGCGAAGCTGCGACACAGCGACGCCACTAAATCGCTGCCATCTAGCAACGAAGCTGATATTGAATGGATGGAATCAACGTGATTACCTACAAATTGCCGCTGCTAAAGAATTGATTCGTAGAAAGGATGGAATAGGTAGTTGTGGCATCGATTCTGCCTCTAGATAAAAATGAGGTTACCTTGTAATTGCCTCTGTCAACGGTGGTCTCACCGACGACGTTCAAGCCAGTGGCGGAGGTCGACAAGCATGAAATGGGGGGAGAAGACGGAGGTTGCGGCCTGAAGAGGTGATTGAAAGAGAATTGTTGATTGAATATAGATATAGAGAGAAAGTAGGGTTTGGACGTGGTTTGTGAATGACCAATTGGGATTGGTGATATATATATATATATATATATATATATATATATATATATTATCACCTGATTTATGCATAAATCATACATACCCTTGATTTTTGAAATTGAAAGTTAAAAAGTCTGGAATTGTGTAATTTTCTCTAAAAGAAAAAAAAAAATTATGCACAAAAAATTGATGTATACATGCGCCTCTTAATTGGACGGGGAAAAGGCCTTCATACCAGATATAGGAAGTCTAGGTTGGCTGTAGAGAAAAATGGAAATTTGGAATGACTGCTATTTGGTAATTGGGTTTTATATATTTATTTATAGTATAGATTTAAACAATAAAGTATTGAAATATATAACTTATTAAATGAAATCAAAGTAATTTTAGTGACTTTGAATTTAAGCATATACTTCTAAAATAGAGAATATATTTTGTTTAAAGAGTCTCTAAAGTCATTGATTTGAGGGGTTTTTTTTTTTTTTTTTTTCAAATGATAATTGTGATTTCAAGAAAATTGGCCGAATAGGATAAACTTCATCCTGATCATTTAAACTTCAGCGAACTAATTAAGCCACTGAACTTAGGGATGGCAAAAAAATCCGAACGATCCAAAATCCGGAGGACCCGAAACGACCCATCCCGTCGGGTTCGGGGTGGACCCGCCCCATGACCCGAGAATTTTTTTTTTTTTTTTTTGTGAAAATGAGAAACTAAAAATAAATTTAATGAGGTCTAGAAGAATTGAACTTCGGTAAAATTTAAGGGTACGCGAATATATAACCACTATACCATTATGTTGTTTATTGATTTTTCCCCTTCAAATATACATATTATGTTTAAAGTTCAAGCTTAAAAACTCTAACTAGTTCGACTCCTAAGTTTTTCGCCTAAAATTTTATTACCAAATTTAAAAAAAAAAAAAAAAAAAATTCGGGCCATTTGGCTTGGCGGGGGGCGGGGCGGGGCGGGTTGCCATTCCTAAGTGAACTTTTTAATTAAGTCTGTGAACTTTTTAATTTCATTTTAAATTTCACAACTTTTTCCTATTTTTGTCTGTCTAGTTGAACTTTTGAAGCAGATTGCTTATTTGCAGTCATAACGCAAAAAAAATTACACTTAATCGCTATCTTGTCGTGACTTATCATTGCCTATGACCTAAAAGTATACGTATTTTAACATTTTAAAATTTAACAAAGTTGTCGCAAACCTCGTTTAACAATTTCCATTTTTAGAATGTCATGTAACAAAAATTAACAAAGTTGTGAAATTTTAAATTGAAGTTGAAAAGCTTCAATTAGCCTATGTTTGGACAAAATTTGGTGATTATAAACCAATTTATTTGGTTTTTCGAATGTTTGATTAAAAAGTGATTTTGAGAAATTGTGTAAATTATAAATTGATTTATAATCACTTTACCAAATGAAGGTCAAGACGAAACAAATTTACCCTTTGTTTGGTAAACTTGTTTATAAACAAAATTATAAACAACACATTTTCCTAAGTCACTTTTCAACTACATATTTCACCTCGAAAATATCATATTTTTATTTATAAACATTTTTTTTTTTTTTTTTACCAAATAGAAGCTGGGAGTTAATATTTTCCTAATTCACTCAACACTATTTGGAAAGACGAATTTTTTTTCCAACATTTAAAAATGAAAAAAAAAAAAGAATCTAATTGGTAAATGTTTTTTTATAAATTTTGTTTATAAAATTACCATGTAGAAGTATCTCATTAGTTCATTTTTTTGAAAAGTAACTATTTCGGCTGATTAAAAATTATCCTCACAATTTTTTACTTTTCAATAAAAATAGATCAACGAAATATTGTAACATCTTTGTTTATAATAAACAAATTTTACCAAACAAAAGCGAAGAAAATTTTTTTGTAGTCACATGTTGAAGTTTCAGATCTTAGTCTCACATCACATTCATGCGGTGCTAAAAAGCAATTTCAGCTGTCGGTGCCCACGAGGAACGAGCGAGGGGTGATGCAAAGGCTGAAAATCTGATTCCACTTGGGACCGCGTCTTACAAGTTACAAAATCACGTACACTTCATTTTATGCGACAACTGAAAGGGCCCCACTTATATCCAATAAAATATTAGACAACATTTGAGAGTTGAGTAATTTATAAATTGATTTATTTATATTTTTAAGATAAAAAATAGTGGTTGTAAATTTGGAACAGAAAATATGTGTGGTTAAAAAATATTTTAAAAAATTATGTAATTTATAAATAACTTATAAATCGATTTATTTGATTTACCCAAATTGAGGCTAATCTCTCTAAAGGTCTGGACGTGTCCGTTCATGTATGTGTTGTGTGCTAATAACATTACACAAATTCGATTTGTAAAACTATACCCGTAAGGATCATTTTGAAATGACTTTTGGAAAGTTAAAAATTATTTTTGACATGTTTGATTTTTTGTAAAAATACTTATATCATTTAAAAAAAAATTATAGAGAAGTTGGTCCAATTTAACATTTTGGATTAGAAAGTGCTTTTAAAAAATAATTTATATAAAAAAAAATTAAAGTTATAACAAAAATGGTGTCATTAATTGAAGTCCATGCTGAAACGAATAGAAAATCTTTCAATAACGTTATATTGATGTCCATTTAAACGAGACGAGGTGTAACATAAGCTATTTAAAAATAAACATTATTTCCAAGATGGTCTTACTAGTTTCTATTAAGGATTTTGCCTTTGAAATAATTCCACCTAATTTGATCAGAAGAAAGGAAAATGTTTAGAAAGTTCAATAATTTTTATATTGAACCATCGTATTATTGTTGTTGTTATTATTAATATTATTATTATACACACACAGAGTTTTTACGATGTCATCAAGGGACATCATAAATCTTTCCATCTGTCGTGTGACTAGTAAAGAGTGGCTCTCATTTGGAATTCGGTGGGCCAATCTAAGTGAATCCAAGAATTAATTCAGCATGAGTGGAATTGTTCCAGCACGAACGGACACTATAAGATAAGGGGAAAAAAAAAAAAATATTTCGGCACTACAATTATAAGGTGAAATTTTTTTTTTAGCAGATCCAGTAAGAGCGGCTAAGCGCCCTCGCGCAGGGCGCGAGGGCTGGATACGCCCCTGCCCCCTCTTAACACCTCCCAATAAGAGGGGACACTTGTCAACAATGGGCAGTGATGAGTATAAATTTTATTCATACCCGAGCCTTCACAAACCTCAAGCCCGAGCTCTTTGACAAAACATAATCTCCCAAGCAAATGTGTAACCCCGAGAACCATCATGAAATCGAGGAGGCCTCAACCTCGACCACCATAAACCCGAGGATGACCACGAGCCCGAATACATGAATATTATCTCATATTACATCTTGATACCCGAGGAGGACCTCAACCCCGACAATCATTTATACCCCGAGTATATTGTTTGTCCTCATCCCCGAGCACTTGAATATTTAGCCACATCACATCATTGTACCCCCGAGCAACATATGAATCTCAAGACCGAGCACTTAACATTATACCATATACCATATTGAGTACAACCCCGATCACACTCAAAATGTTCGTGGTAAAAATATTGCCCCGACCACTCATAATATCCCCAATGATAGAATACCCTGAGTACATATATCTCACAAAAAAGGTGCATGATGTGCTCGGGGTACATAATGCTCGGGTCATGCCTCTCATTGATCGGACACGACTTGATCTGACACATGGAGTATACAACCTCATAATCCAAATATAATTCATCTTCCAACAGAACTCTATCTGGGACTTATAACCTTATCCCTAATAATTAGGAAAATGATTCTCAAAAGGACTCATGTCTAGTTTCAAGCACTTTAGTCCTACGAGGATTCAATTACATACAGCTATAAATACTCGCTTCTTAATCACAATTCAGGTACACAATTATCTCTACAATTTATAGTCTATTGCATAAATTTCCTCCTTCCTCTTTACTGACTTAAGCATCGGAGGGGCGACGAGGACACACCTCCTCGCCTTTATTGCAGGTATTCGGAGATTCAGTTTGTGCTAGTTTATTGCTCAAGTTCGAAATATTCCATGTGCGATTTTTAGCATCATCAGGTAAGGTGGGGATTTTATAAATCATGGCCCACAGGAGTCCCAAAGTCGATTTTTTTTTTTTTTTTTTAAATTTTAAAGTACCCAAAGTCATTTTTAGGTGAACCGAGGTTGGATTGTCCACATCGAAGGTTGGTGTCTTCAAAGACGAATTTGACCCTCAACAACTCCCAAAGCAGAATGTTTCAAGAAAGGAAAACGACAACAATCTTTTTACCAACCCATGGATAAAGACGTATGAAGCCCATGAATGGTTAATTTTACTTGGAATTGGATTTTTTAAAAGAAGAAAAAGAGACAATGATACAATATTTTTTTGTACAATTTTTACTTACAACACTGATATGACACAATTGTCTTTAGGGCACATCTCCTAGAGGTAAAATGGGATGGCCGATAACGTGCTCAACACAGTCGTTTGTAGGATTTGAATCCTGACGGCTGAATTTATCGCTGAATAATGGATTCGTTCCCTGTGGTAAGCAAGTGTTACCTTGCTCCGCGATGCGTTACTGAGTGTCATCCACCCTAACTCTGGGAGACATAACATGTGATTTACTTCTCGAACCAATGATTCAGGACATGATCAATTCGATTTAGGGCACGATCGGTTCGAATCCCCAAGATGTGGGTTACACCCCTGACATGACACAATTTTTTTAGTTCACTGTTCACACATCACATAATCTTCAAAATCAATATATCATAATTTGTAACATCATCATACATTATACATAAAATTGTACAAAAAAGTTGTAACAAGCATCATAATCCACAAAATAAACTACAAAATAAAGAAAGGAGTTGAGATATGATTGTTCAATTCTGTTCAGGAGAAGAGCATTCATTTAATCAACCTTTTTAACATTTTTTTTTTTTTCCTGTTCTTTAACCTTTTTTTTTGGGTTCTTTTGTAATGTGTTATTCTTGTCTTTTATTTTACCATAATAATTTTTAATATACTTGCTCTTTTTTTTGGAAAGCAGTTGTGAAGGTGATTTTTATATTTGAAAGGAAAAAAAGTGAGTTTAATAGGTTTCAGACGAAAATACCATTCCATTTTTTTAAAAGAAAACTGTTGAGAAATGATTTGACAGAGAGGATGTGTTAAATTTAGCCCGTGTTCGGTGAATCATGAAAATTGATTTATAAATTAATTTATAAATTACATAATATTTCAAATTTTAAATTAATCACACACATTTTTTTTTTCATTTTTCAACTACACATCTTACTTCGAAAACATAAATAAACCACATTCTTTTACCATATACAGAAATGATATTTTTCACAAGAAATTTTAAAGGCAGAGACATTATTCATTAAAAATTGAAGATTGAAACGTTTTCCACAATAGTTGTCAAAAATAGGAATGTTATTCACTAATTACTCCACACTAGTGCTCAATTTGGTTTGATTATCTTCCGAGTTAGATTACATCATTCTAAGCCCTTGCTGTTCCAATCATTTTTTCAATTTTTTCTCAAATTAATTTTTAACAATACATATCTATGGTACCCACCGCTTTTCACACTTTTCCATCATTTTAACCACGCAACCTTTCAAAAACCTAAAATATTTTTTTTTTCATCTTTGTTTCCCACCTCAATAAGGAAAATATTTTCTTGCAAATAGGTCAAAACAAACTTTAAATGGTTATAGCTTCCATAGCAAAATTCCAATCATTCTAGCGAGACCAATTTTTTTTTTTTAAGTGACATTATAACATGACAAACATTCGTTGGTGTCATGCGTTGGTACAAAAGAAATGATAAGTACTACTCATACTAACAATGTGCACCTTCTTTTTAGAAAATCTATAATTAAAAACTTCACAATTAAGTGTGCTTGGGTTAAAAAAAATTCTAGGATGGATGAACTCTTGGAAAGTTTTTCGGGGGAGCGTACGAGTGATGACAAAGTATACTGAAAAGACCCTTGTTTGTACAGTGGGAACAGTACGTCGTCGATGTAACGGTCGGGACAGCCCATTAAGTGAAATCCGAATTGTTACAAAATAACTATCACACAACTTATTTTTTTGCTACCCAATAACTATACATTACGTCACAATATCACTTACAATTGTTCACAAAGAATGTCTCTCAAAAATTATTCTCAAAATTCACAATCAAAGGTCAAATGTTCCCTTTAAAAAAGGCACCCTAAAACTATTTGACTGGACAATTAAGCCTCTATTTGGATAACACAATTTTTTTGGATTTTTTTTAAATTAAATTTTAAATTACACAATTTTTCAAATCATTCTCCAACTCTACACATTTTCTCTCTCCACTTTTTAATTATTCATCTACCTAAAAACCACAAAAAAACTGGTTTTTTTTTTTTTTTTGGTTGAAAGCCTCCGAACTAAAAAAAATCCACCCACCCACCTACCAAAGACATTTTTGTCTATTCCCCACCACCCGTCCGGCATCCCACCCCCTTCCCAATTTCGTTAAATCAAACCCCAATCTCGCACTTCACATTGCCCGCTCGCTCCCTCTCTCCCATTTCTCCGTTTCCCCAATTGACAATCCTTCGTCAAAATGGATCCAGTATCTGACTGGGGCAACACCCCTCTCGCCACCGTAGATCCCGAGATCCACGATCTTATCGAGAAGGAGAAGCGACGCCAATGCCGCGGCATCGAGCTGATTGCCTCCGAGAATTTCACTTCCTTCGCCGTCATTGAGGCTCTTGGCAGCGCCCTCACTAACAAGTACTCCGAGGGCATGCCCGGGAATCGATACTACGGAGGAAACGAATACATCGACGAGATCGAAAATCTCACCCGTTCCCGCGCTCTCCAGGCCTACCGTCTCGATCCCACAAAATGGGGCGTCAATGTACAGCCATACAGTGGCTCTCCCGCGAATTTCGCCGCCTACACGGCAGTGCTCAACCCACATGACAGGATCATGGGTCTTGATTTGCCTTCTGGAGGGCATTTGACGCATGGGTATTATACCTCTGGTGGGAAGAAAATCAGTGCCACTTCGATTTACTTCGAGAGCTTGCCATATAAGGTTGATTCGAAGACTGGGTACATCGATTACGATAAGTTGGAAGAGAAGGCCATGGATTTTAGGCCTAAATTGATTATCTGTGGAGGAAGTGCTTATCCCAGAGACTGGGATTACAAGAGGTTCAGGGAGATTGCAGATAAATGCGGCGCACTTTTGCTTTGCGACATGGCTCATATTAGTGGGCTTGTCGCTGCTCAGGTATTCAAGATTTTAATGGATTTGGTTTGTTTTCTATTCATTGTTATTGACCTGGGAATTATTATAAAATTGGGTAATTGTCTTGGAAATGTTAGGTCAGGTCAGAATCTGTTCATTCGAATCTTAAGATATACATGGCGTTTTCAGCATTTTCGTGGTTGAATTTAGATAACAGTAACTTGCTTTTCAACATCAAGATCTTGTCATATTGAATGATGCAGTTATATTTTTTGGTTTTGGGATATATGATGGAACCTAGATTGCAGTTTTTATTCAGGAATTACGGTTATGTATGCTCATAACGATCTGGTTTTGCATTTCAAAGCTGCTCAATCATATTTTGACTTGTAGGAAAATTTAGATGTAGATCCAGATTGCAGAAACAAGGATTTGAAAAGAATTATTGTTGAGCTCCCAAGCTCCTTTTCACAGATTGAAGAAGAAGACCCAGCACAAGAAGAATGTCCAGCAAGAACGATCCCAGCAGCCTTGTTCTTGTTCCTTGTTTGAGCTCAGTTTATGACCACTTAAACACACCGGAACATGGCACCGTCGTCCTCGAGAAATGGCAACCGGATCTAGGTTCGCCGGAGGTAGCAAGATTTCGCCGGAGATATTGGACCTCTCCCACTTCTACCTCTCCACCCAAGAATGTGCCAAGTCTCTTTAAAAAAGAAAGGTTTCCCCCTCTTATTCAAAATTCAAATTCCATGGGTAAGTGAAGTCCCAATCATAGGGTGCCATGTGGATTAAGTGGACCACCACTATATTCCACAAATCTTCACCTTGGGCCACCTTAATCCATTACCAATTTCTCCGGTTACAAGTACTATCCATGTGTGTGTGGTCTAATAAATCATCATCGCTCACTCCAGCCAAGTACCTGCAAAACAACTAACCATTATCAATAGCAAGAATTGATAAACACTTGTTGAATTTACCTGCCGCAAGTACCTTTGTCCCAACATCTGCAGGATTATCATCAGTTGCAATTTTAAGCAATGTAAACTCACCTGAAGCTAACTTCTCCCTAATGAAATGATACTTTACCTCAATGTGCTTAGACCTTTCATGATAAACAGGATTTTTACATAACATTAAAGCACTTTGACTATCAGTAAATATCATAGCAGTTTCATTTAAGAAGTTCAATTCACACAATAGTCCTTTTAACCACATGCATTCTTTTACCACTTCAGTGAGTGCAACATATTCCGCTTCAGTGCTGGAGAGTGTAACAATAGATTGCAACTGTGATTTCCATGTGATACAATTATCACCCAAACAGAAAAAATAAGAAGTGGTAGATTTCCTCTGATCTTTATCACCTGCAAAGTCAGAATCTACATATCCCTTAAGCTCAAGCTTATCACTTCTCCTTTCAAACACTAACCCCCTTTTAAGAGTTCCCGCTAGATATCTTAATAGCCATTTTAATGCAGCCCAATGAGGTTTACCTGGGTTAGACATAAACCTACTCAATAAACTAACTGCATATGCAAGGTCCGGTCTAGTGGTAATCATAGAATACATCACAGACCCAATGGCATTAGCATAGGGAACATTACTCATTTCTTGCTTTTCATCTTCATTTTTAGGACATTGTGCAGATGATAAATTTATATGTGCAGCTAATGGTATATTGACAGACTTAGCAAGTTTCATGCCAAATTTGGTTATCACCTTGTCTAAATAAGACTCTTGATTAATAGTCAGTCTATTATCAGCCCTATTCCTTTTAATAACCATGCCAAGAATCTTTCTTGCCTCTCCCAAGTCTTTCATGTCAAATTCCGATTTTAAAAGGTTTTTCATTTTAACAATTTCAGCTTTACTAGAACTAGCAAGCAACATGTCATCCACATATAACAACAAATAAACTTCACAGCCTATCTTACAGTTATTATAATACAAACATGCATCATATTCACTCCTTTTAAAACCAATTTTAAACATATAAGCATCAAATTTCTTATACCATTGCCTAGGACTCTGCTTAAGGCCATACAAGGACTTTCTAAGCAAGCACACAAGTTCCGACTTACCCTTCACCTCAAACCCTTGAGGTTGAGTCATGTAAATCACCTCATCCAATTCCCCATGAAGAAAAGCGGTCTTAACATCTAGTTGCTCTAATTCCCAATCATATTGGACAACTAAGGCTAAGACTAACCTGATAGTTTTATACTTAATAACAGGTGAAAACACCTCATTATAGTCTATCCCTTCTCTTTGAGTAAATCCTTTAGCTACCAATCTAGCTTTATATCTTAAAGGGTCATTAGCTTCTACTCCTTCTTTCAACTTGTAGATCCATTTACAATGGACTACCTTCTGATTCCTTGGTTTTTCAACCAACTTCCAAGTCTCATTTTGTTTCAGAGACTGGATTTCCTCCTTCATAGCCTTTTTCCAATTTTCAGACTTTTCACAATTGATCGCTTCCTCAAATGAAGCAGGTTCAACTGAATCTAAGGCTTCACCTGAAACTAAGACATAGTCAATCAAATTAGAAGAGACGTACTTCATATTTGGTCTAACTTGTCTCCTCTCCCTATCTCTCACTAATTGGTAGTTTTCCAAATTAGTACCTGCAGATGTTTCTTGATCAGGGACTTCCGTTTCAGGAATTTCAAGTTCAGGTTGCTCTACCATGACTTCTTGTTCCGCTTCTACTTGAGGTTGGGTTTCACTACCCTCTGGATTATCTTCACCTAATCTCTTCACCTCAAAGTCAATCTTCTTCTCAGTACAAGATTCCCCCTTCTCAGTTTGTCTATTTATGGTCTTAAGACAAGGCATATCGAGTTCATTGAACTTCACATCTCGACTGTTGATAACTTTCATGCCCTTACCATCTAAAACCCATAACCTGTAACCTTTCACTCCCTCGGGATAACCTAACATGACACACTTAGTAGCCCTAGGGTCTAACTTACCCTCAACCTGATGTGTATAGGCCGCACAACCAAATACTCTAAGGTGTGACAAATCTGGAGGTTTCCCAGTCCACAATTCTTGAGGAGTCTTAAAGTCAACAGTACTAGAAGGTGACCTATTTATCAAATAGGCAGCGGTACAAACAGCTTCACCCCAAAAGCCTTTAGCTAACCCCGAACTAATCAGCATGCATCTAACTTTATTCATTAAAGTCCGATTCATCCTCTCAGCTACCCCATTCTGCTGGGGGGTAGATCTTACAGTCCTATGCCTTCTGATACCTCTATCCTTGCAGAAGGTATCGAACTCAAAGTTGCAAAACTCTAGACCATTGTCCGTCCTAAGAGTTCTTACACTTTTCCCCATTTGTTTCTCAACCAAGACAATCCAGGACTTGAACTTACCAAAAGTGTCAGATTTGGATTTAAGGGGATACACCCAAACTTTCCTCGAGTAGTCATCAACAATAGATAGGAAAAATCTACTACCTCCATTTGTAGGATGTTTTTCTGGTCCCCACAAATCAGCATGAATGTATTCTAAGGGTCTGTTAGTGTTGTGTTCACCTATCCCAAAGCTAACCCTGTGTGACTTTCCTAGAACACACGTCTCACAAAAGCTTAAAGGTATAACACTATCCTTTCCTAGTAAACTCTGATCACTAAGACACTTCAACCCCTTGTTTCCTATGTGTCCCATCCTTTTATGCCAAAGATCTGATCTATCTTCATAAGTTGTAGATAATGCAGACTCGTAGGCCTTTAACGCTTTACCTTCAAGGATATACAATCCATTCCTCTTGGGACCTTTCATAACAACTAGAGAGCCTTTACTCACTTTCATAGTACCGAAATGAGATCTGTACTCATAACCCTCATCTTCCAAAATGCCCAAGGAAATGAGGTTCCTCGCAAGGCCCGGGACATACCTGACATTCAGAAGAGATCTGATCATGCCATCATGCATCCTAATAGCAATATCACCAACTCCTTCCACAGTCTGTGTATAGTTGTCCCCCAAGTACACTTTCCTAGGCTTAACTTCTCTATAGTTATAAAACCAAGATTTAACAGGACTCATATGGACAGTGGCACCCGAGTCTAAAACCCACTCACTGTCAAAATCAATTTCAGACACATTCATCGCTTGTGGTCTATAAAGGGTATTTTCGACATTATCATCATCAAATGTCACAGTCATCATATGAAGACTATCAAAAGCATCACCTACAGCAACTAGGTTCTGATCATCACTCTGCTGAGGTCTATGTTTCTTCTTAAAGTCATCACAGTCTCTTTTGAAATGTCCAATTTTACCACAATAGTAGCATTTCTTAACACTCTTATCCCGAGACTTGGACCTACCCTTCGATTTTCCTCTACCCTTCTTCGTTTGGAAGTGGTTTTCTCTCGACTCTCTCGACTCATTTCTCCCTCTAAAACCACTAAACAAACTCTCTTCCCTCGAGCTGCTACCCCTTGACTCCCTCTTCATCTCGAGCTCCCTAGCCCTTAAAGCCTCAACTACAATATCTAAGGTCACAGTGTCCCTAGCATATGTAATAGCATTCCTAACATCTCTATAAGATTCAGGCATGACATTTAGCATAATAGCAGCGAGATATTCATCATCAAATTTCTTTCCATTGTGGGTCAAACACTTGACAAGACTGTTAAACTCACTCAAATTAAATTCAAGATCCTTTCTTTGATCCAATTTATAGTTGAAAAGTTTTTGAATTAAGTGAATCTTCTTCGTTAAAGATTTTGTCAAAAAAAGTTTGTCAAGTGCTTCCCACAAATCTTTAGCAGTCGTATGCTTTTCAACTTGTCCCACTATATCATCAGATAAATGCAATATTATACAACTATGTGCAATTTCATTCATCTCAGCAATTTCATCAGGTCTATCTAACAATGCTTTTGAATAAGTACTAGGGTCCTCAAGTGCTTTAGAAACTCTTTGTTGAATTAAAATAGCCTTCATTTTTTGCTTCCAAATGGAATAATCTCCCTTACCGTTAAATTGTGACAATTCAACACGAGAACCCATAATGCAAATAATGAAAAAATTCAAACAAGTTAACACAAAGCAATTACCCACACTCAAATGCAAGATCAAACCAATTTCACCAAAATTACTCTTCAAGATGATCACACAAATAATATAATAACAAGTAATACATGACAATTTCAAGAAATTAAGCACGTAGTCAAATTTCAATCCTATGTGAGTTCTACCAACAAGCAATGGTTACCGGCAAGGTAACCCCCAACACTATATGGCCACCTCACAATAGCCTCTAGAATATGAAATACGTAATGAAAATAAGGGATAGCCAATGCAAACCGAGCGGACTTTTCAATGTCCGTATAATCAAGAGTTGATTTTACAAAATGGACTTCGGAAATGGAACGAGCAGGTCGAGCTGAAGATTCTGTCTAAAAACGCCTCGCCGGACCGCCGCCGGACCACCGCGCCGGAGTTCTACCGCCCCTGCCGGAAAATTCTCAAAAAACACAGAAAGATGCTCCTCGTCGTTACGAATCCAACGGTGGTGACCGTTTCGCGATTGGAGCTCCCTACCGGCCGGAATCGCTGTTTTTCAGTTTACCAACATTTTCTTCTCCGGCGAATAACTCCTGTTTCAACCGTCGGATTGCCCTCAAATTTCAGGCGAGTCTTCTCCTCGAAGAGCCCGTTCTAATGGAGGTGGCCGATCGTCGATCGGAGTTCTGGATCGGCCGGAATCCCACTTTTTCAGTCCGGTTTTCACAGCTTTCTTTCGCCGTTTGCCGCCGTCTCAGCCACCGGAATTGCTCCACCTTCTGGTCGAGTGTTCTCCACGATGAGGCGGTTCTTTTGGTGTTGGTCTTGCTCCGATTGGTTGGCCGGAGGTCGGGTTTTTGAAAAAATGGACAGTGATTTTTTCTTTCTCCTTTCCTCCTTGCTTCCAGCGGTCTGTGCTTCTCCTCTTGCTTTCTTTAGCCCAGCTACTTCACCATAGCTCTGATACCATTTGTTGAGCTCCTAAGCTCCTTTTCACAGATTGAAGAAGAAGACCCAGCACAAGAAGAATGTCCAGCAAGAACGATCCCAGCAGCCTTGTTTTTGTTCCTTGTTTGAGCTCAGTTTATGACCACTTAAACACACCGGAACATGGCACCGTCGTCCTCGAGAAATGGCAACCGGATCTAGGTTCGCCGGAGGTAGCAAGATTTCGCCGGAGATATTGGACCTCTCCCACTTCTACCTCTCCACCCAAGAATGTGCCAAGTCTCTTTAAAAAAGAAAGGTTTCCCCCTCTTATTCAAAATTCAAATTCCATGGGTAAGTGAAGTCCCAATCATAGGGTGCCATGTGGATTAAGTGGACCACCACTATATTCCACAATTATATTTCTCAAAATTATGATTTGTGTTGATTCGAGTGTTGGATTTTCAAGCTGCAGGAAGGGAACTCAGAATCCATTTGATATTTTCCTTATAGTGCTCATTTGGAGAAAACTTATGTTTGTATCTATTTCAAAATCTATGTTCATTTGGCTAACATTTTTGTTCAGATCTTGAAATGGAAACCATAAGTTGTTAACTCTGGTGCTTATACATGATACATTTATTTAATATTTTGATTCTGCATTGTGATAGGCTTTAAAGGTTTGAATAATATGATAAAATCCTATACAATTATTTGCTTTTATTTGACAATTGTGGTCACGGTTAATGTTCTTAGGAAGCAGCAGATCCGTTTGAGTACTGTGACATTGTCACAACTACCACTCACAAGAGTCTGAGAGGTCCTAGGGCTGGCATGATATTCTACAGGAAGGGTCCAAAGCCACCCAAGAAAGGCCAGCCAGAGGATGCAGTTTATGACTTCGAGGACCGGATCAACTTTGCTGTATTCCCCTCCCTCCAGGGTGGTCCCCACAATCACCAGATTGGTGCTCTTGCTGTAGCGCTGAAACAGGCAACGTCGCCTGGATTCAAGGCCTATGCTAAGCAAGTCAGGGCCAATGCAGTTGCCCTCGGCAATTATCTGATGAGCAAAGGATACAAGCTCGTCACTGGTGGAACCGAAAACCACTTGGTTCTATGGGATCTTCGCCCTCTTGGATTGACAGGTAATGTCTTTAAATTTATGTAGTTTATACAAGATAGTATTTGTGAGGAATTGATTTTCATGGAGACATTTATGTGGTGTCTTATTTCCAGGAAATAAGGTTGAGAAGCTATGTGACCTGTGCAACATCACTGTTAACAAGAATGCTGTTTTTGGTGACAGCAGTGCTTTGGCGCCTGGAGGAGTTCGCATTGGTATGAGTTACTATGTATTTCTGTGGTAAAAAACATAATTTATTCAAGGTTTTTTGAAACTTCTCTCAACTTGCTTTTCCAAATATAATGAGGCAAACAGCTTAAATTTTATTATGCATCTTTTAGATCATTGTGGTAAGTTGGTATTCCTTCATAGTTACTGCCTACTGGACTTTATAATAATTTTAGGTATGCTGTCACGTCAATATTATTGTTAGTTAAGTAGGAATTTTCTTCCTTAAATATAATTATATTACATCGATGGTGTGTTTCACTCCACGTGTGGAGCTCTTGATCAAATCATACATTCCTTGATCGCTGTTTTATACAATGTTTTCACCTGATCAAGTTACGTGGGTTTCTCTTAAAGGGGCTCCTGCTATGACATCAAGGGGTTTGGTTGAGAAAGACTTTGAGCAGATTGCTGAATTCCTCCACCGGGCCGTGACTATCACCTTGAACATCCAGAAGGAGTATGGGAAGCTTTTGAAGGACTTCAACAAGGGTCTTGTGAACAACAAAGAGATTGAGGAACTCAAGGCGGATGTTGAGAAATTCTCGTCATCCTTCGACATGCCAGGATTCAAGATGTCCGAGATGAAGTACCAGTGACTAAATCATTCCATGGATCATCAGTTAATTTGATGTCACTCGGTAGTATTTTTCTGGTGTTTTTGAGTTATTTTTTCAACTTTTTTCCACTGAAGTGATCTTATGTCAATCTGAAGAAGATCAAATTCCATCTTTTCTACTGTTTTTGTTCTAGAGTAGGAAGTATGCATCTGTAGACTGTTGTTAAAAGTTATAGTTTGTTCTGTCTTTTTGAAAGGCTGAAAATAATGTTCAAGCAATATTAATTGCTGTGTTTGTTCGAGTTTGAAATTCCTACTGAATGAGCTAAGCGATGCGACAGATGACAAAGTTTACCCGATCTGCAAATTTTGTGTTCTTAAAAAGCTTTGATCCAAGGCTATATTAATCATATATTCTTACACTTCCAAAACAAAATCAAACAATTCATACTTATAATTTCAAAACAAAATTACTTTCTTCATCCGTTTTCCAAACACAGGTAAATACTATTTAGTTTTTCATTTCTTCTTCTCTAAAAGATCTGAAAAATATCAAACGCTCAATTGAAAGATTTTACCTATCACTTCATATATGTAAGTAGATTTACGAATATTTATAATAATATTTTTAATTTCGTTTTTGTCTTATTAAACATATTTGTGGTTTAAATTTATTTTGATCTATACTTTTAGTAAGCAAAAAAGAAAAAAAAATTCATGCTATTAATTTTGTTCTCGTTAAATTATTTTGATTTGTTAAGCAGAAATCAAATTAGATTTATTCAAGAGATTTATAAATATATTAATCAAAAAATGGAAAAAAAAAATAAAAAAAAAATCATCTTTTAATCATGAAGGGACTGGATACGCGGATAGTTCAGATTAGTTCAGGTCTTCTGTCCGCAGAAGGACTGGATTTCAGTAAATTTCTTTGTCATTTTTTTTAATTTTTTTTGTTTTTATGATTTTTAATGTAGATATGGATTCAGGCTCAACACTCATCCTAATTGAAATGGATTAAAATGAGCGATGGTCATAGAAATAGACAATTGATGGAAGAGGTGCTACTAAAATTTCGATAAGACCAGGTACATTATTTACAAACTTGTATTGTTGATTGCAAGAAAAACTCAAAATTGATCCATATTAATATGATATGCATTTAGGATTTCTATTTAGCTTGCGTTCTCCAATGCAGCTTCCATCTATAAGGTTACGTCCAAATAAGAAATTATGTGGTTAATTGAACTGAATAAAAAAAGTGATACTACTCCCCTTTGTGTAATTTTAGTAAGGAAAGATATCTTCGATAGTGAACACAAAGAATCGAATGGTGGAGATCAAAATGTAAATAGTTTTTGGGATACAATGGAGGTAGCTCATGGGGATATCGTGATTAATCCTGAGACACTTACTGTACACCATGATCCCATTGTCCTGCATAGAGTTCACAAGGTAGTCGAAGACAATCAAGAGGAAAATTCCATTTCCAAATTATGGTATGATATCGTTATCTAGACATAGACATGAGCAGAGTTGGAACTCACTGGTTGATAGAGTTCGTGGTCATTTAATTTTTTGCGTGTGGTTTCCAAAGATTAAGATGTGTAAGTTTAGCAAATATTTGAGACAAAAAAGACCTCTAAGAAGCTGTGCACAATATTGCGTTGAAGCACAACTTTGAGTTTAAAGTGAAGAAGTCAGGCATGAGTACAACAATTGTCAGTATAGACTACAATTGCAATTGATGTTTGTGAGTAACAAAGATAGATATAAATCCATTTTTTATGGTTCACAAGTATGCATGAGAATATACTTTCTAAGTGGGTATTCATCGAAATGATCACGGCAAGCCTCATCATGGTTTATCGGCTGACAGATAGGTATGTCAACGAGCCGAGCCTCGAGCCGAACATTAAGCTCGAGCTTGGCTCAAGCTTTTTAGGACCAAGTTTTTTTTTGCCCGAGCCGAGCCAAAGCTCGACCAAAAACTTGAGGCTCGGCTCGAGCTTCATCGAGCCGAGCCGGGCCGGCCCTTTTTTTATTATTTACGTCGAATGAATATGAATTGTATTTGTAATTACTTAAATGAATTATACACAATAAATGTAGTTAAAATATCAAACATAAAATTTAATAAAAATGTAAAAGTAGATTTCGCAAAGTCTATCTATACTAAAATTAAATTACTAGTTGTTTTATATATACTCAATAAATGTTACAAGTTACAACCCTCCTCATTTTTCCGGGCTTGGGACCGGCTATGATCAACATAGGCGGAGTTAAAAATTGTACACGAATAAAAAAAATTTCCTGTACAATTTTTTTTAAAAATATAATAATTTAAATTACACAAAATGATTTTTAAAAACTTACAATTTCTTCTATCTTAAATATTGCTCCAAGTCATCGGCCATGATGCTATCAACTTTATCTTGAAGTCGTAAATCTGCACATTCCCAATCCTTCAAGCATACAAGAGTTTCGAATATGTCTTCCTTCAGTCTTGATCGTTCATCTGACAAAATCCTACCACTTACACTAAATGCAGCCTCTGATGCCACGGTAGACACCTGAGGTGTTAGTAAATCACGTGCAATTTTTGCTACAACTGGATATTGCCTTTCATTACACCTCCACCAAGTTAAAACATAAAATTCTCTAATTCTTGTGGTGTTAAAACACTGCGAACGTCCACACACATGTACCTAGCTAATTCAGATGGAATTTCAACGTTTGTACCACCTATCGATCTAGATGTGTTTCCACTGGAATTAATTGAGGGAGCACTTGCATTTGTGTTAATAAAGTCGCATAAAGAATTAGAATGCATTGGAGTACTTTGAGAAACATTAGTTTGGGAACTAGAACTACATTGATCTTTTTTTGCAGTATAATAATTGTACATTTCACATAATAAAGATTTCACATTAACATGTGATAATTCTATATTTAAATTTTGTGAAATTCCCTTTATAATAGCCTTAGTTCCCATTAAATTTAATCGAGTATCCATCACCGATGCTAAAACAAATAAAGAAGGTAATTCTTTCCAATATTTGCAAAATTTTAACTCCATGGAGCTGACAACATCATTAAAAATTGGCAAATTTCTATATTGATTGAATGTTTGTGTAATATGAAAAAAGTGCTGTAAAATAAGTGAAGATGTTGGGTAATAAACACCACTGCATGCATTTGTGGCATCATAAAAGGCTTTAAAAAATCTTTTTACACAGAATGCAATTTCCCATTCCCACTTTTCTAAATTATTGTCAGATCCATACGTATGTCTACCATTATAATACATTGAAATAATTTTATCATAATTTTCACATGAGTGTAACATAAGGTATGTAGAGTTCCATCTATGTGATACATCCGTAGCAAATGAATGTTCTTCTAAACTATACTCCGCACACAAACTATTAAATGCTTGTTTTCTTGATGGTGATACATTTATGAAATTTATTGCTTGTCTAATTTTATCTAAGGATTTTCAATATGTTTTAAACTACTTTTAACAATTAAGTTGATAATGTGACAAACACAACGTTGGTGAAAAAATAAACTATCAAATGCAGGGTTAAAATCAGAAACAAATTTATCAATAACAACCTTATTAACGCTAGCATTATCAAAAGTAAAACTACGAATCATATCTTGCATACTGAATTCTTGTATAATCCCTTTTAAAACTAAATGTATGTTAGCGGCATTATGAGGATATTCTACTAATCTAAATGCAATAATTTTTTTGTGTAAAATCCAAAGATTATCAATGTAATGAGCTGTGGCAGCAATATAACCTTTTTTGTTACCACCAGTCCATAAATCAGATGTAAATGAAATAACAGTCTCATATGTTTTTAAGGCTTTAATGGTAGTTTCTTTCCTTTTGTTATATAATTTTACGGTGTCTGCACGAAGTGTATTTCTACAGTAAGGAGTATACCTGGGTTGAAGATAATTCTGCACAAGTCGGGTGAAGTGAACAGAGTCAATTAAGGAAAGGGGCATCTCAGCGGCCGCCACATATGCAGCCATACCTTCGCGAAATCTTTCTTGCGAATACACAAAGGTTGAAAGAGTAGTACCAGAAGGTCCAGAACCACCAAAAACAAGCTGGGACTGTGTTGGGTCACCAACCGGTTTCGCTTTGCACGTCCTTACTATGTGCCGATTCAAATGTGACGTGCTTGACCCGGGCTTCCAGCTCATTTCCTTACCACAGTAATTGCAGCACGCTTTCCATATATCAACTCCATTTTCAACACCAACTTTTTTTCTTGTCATATGTTGCCAGCAATCCGATGATTCTTTTTTAACTCGTTTGATTTCAACAACTTCCTCATCTTGGATATCATCCAAGTCAATGGGAGCATTTTCGGAGACATAGATATGAGAGGGAGTACTAGAACTACCCATGAATTAGTTAACTTCATCGCTGTTAAACTCCATACGTATTGTAGTGTAGAATGTAGTTTCAAATTTGAAAGTTGAAACTTGAAACCGAGAGAAATATTATCACAATAATTGAAGAATTTAGAGAAATAGAGAATTGAATAGAAATTATAGAAAACAAATGAATATTATGACGAAATGAAAAAAACTTGTAACTTGTAAGTGTATTGTGAATTAACAAACAAAATACGACCTATTTATAGGAAAAAAAACGTGGGAAAACAAAAAAAAAAAATTCAAAATTCAAATTTTCAAAAAAAAAAAAAAAAAATCTGCATAATTCAAATATAGATAAAAAATCAGATCAATTAGTAGCAAGTAGCAACCCGTGTTGCAGGCAACCTAGCTGCCTTCTTGCAAATTTGCAGGCAGCTACTGTAGTGCCTGCAAATTTGCAGGCAGCTACAAGGGCCATTCTGGCCCTGGCTCGAGCCCAGTGAGCATTTTTGGGCTCGGCCTGAGCTTCGGCTCGGTTCTACAAGCCTCGAGCCGAGCTTAGCCCCAGCTTTTAACGAGCCGAGCTCGAGCTATCCAAACCGACGAGCCGTTTTGACACGCCTACTGATAGATGAAGCACAAGTTTCAGGATCTTAGAATGATTTACAGAGTTAGAGACATCATTAACAACCTGTGACGAGATTTTGAGGTGATCATGAGCTACCGGAAGGCCTGATAAGCTAAAAAATGTGCACTAGAGGACTTAATGGGTTCACCCGAGGAAAGTTATGTTAAATTGACCATATATTGCCATAACATGGGAAGAAGTAGTAGAGAACTAATCCTGATTTAGTATTTTTTATTGAGGCTAATGACGACAATTGTTTCCAGTATTTTTTCATGGCTCTCGGATAGTGCATTCGGGGATTTTATAATTCGATGTGACGCCTAATTCTAGTAGACGCTACATCACTGAAAGCTAAATATGAAGGCACGTTTTATTATTACATGTCAAGATGTAAACATTCAAATATACCCCCATTCATTTGACACAATGGATAGCGAATTTTGATAATCATGCAAATCTTGCTTGAAATGTCATGCACATAATTATTTTTTCGTATATGGCATAACAATTTGCACATAATTATTCATTCAAGCATGACATAACAATTTGCACATGATCTCTATTTAAGATATCAATTTCATACTATCATCACAGGAAAATCCTTCACATAAACATTTATTCAAACTTATGATAATGTGTTATATCATCCTTAATTTATTTAACACAAAAGAGTAAGGATGAAATCTTATCATATCAACAAGTTCTCCACATTTCATACACATAACCATGACACAAAAGTGATATGTCTAAGTACACAATTTCAACATAATTTTAAATCATGTTTATCTCGTCTTAACATACTTTTTCATCATATATGTTACATATAGAACATATCTTAAACTTATAACAAGATTTAGTTATCAAGTCCAACATCATTTAACCTCAAATTCCTTTTTTTTAAACACATAGAAATGGACATTTTTATTTGAGTAATTTTCAGCATCCTTTTTAAACTATATTTGATACTTATTAACACACTTTTAATCATGTGTATTAAACATAGAACACCACTTAAGCTAATAACAAGTGTTAGACATAAAATCTCACATCATTAAATCTCAAAAATCTAGTTTAAAACACTTGCAAAGTGATAACTTTACATGAAGATTTCTAGCAGATTTTAAAACCATGTTAAATGTCTCTCAATAAACTTCTAATCATGTGTATTGAACATAAAACATAACTAAAACCTTTAACAAGTTTTGGACATGAAATCCAACATCACTCTACATCAAAATCTAGTTTTAAACACTTGCAATGTGACATTTTTAAATGAGAATTTCCAGCAGATTTAAAACCATGTTAAATGCCTCTCAACACACTTTTAATCATGCGTATTGAACATAAAATATAACTAAATCCTTTAACAAGTTTTAGACATGAAATCCAACATCACTTGACCTCAAAATCTAATTTAAACACTTGCAATGTGACATTTTTAATGAAGATTTCGAACATATTTTAAAACAATGTTAAATACCTCTTAACACACTTCTAATCACGTGAATTGAACATAAAATATAACCAAAGCCTTTAACAAGTTTTAGATATGAAATCCAACATAACTTGATCTCAAAATCTAGTTTTAAACACTTGTAAAGTGATAACTTTACATAAGGATTTTTAGCAGATTTTCAAAGCATGTTTATGACATCTTAACATACTTTTAATCTTGTATATTGAACTTAAAATGTAACTTAAACTACTAACATATTTTAGACATAAAGTCAAACATCTTTTAATCTTAAAATCTAGCTTTAAATACTTGCAAAGTGAACTTTTTAAGTAAATAGTTATAGTAGATTTTTAAAACATGTATATTGTCTTATAACACATTTCTATTCATGTGTAGTGAACAAAGAATATAATTTAATCTAATAACAAACTTTAGGCATAAAATTCCACCTTATTTTCCTCAAAAAACTTCATTAAAACTTCTTCTTTCTTCAAAAAAAATTCATATTTTTAACTCATCAATATCTCCTTTTAAATCTAAATTTTAATACATGTAGCTTCATACACAAGCTTAAATCATGAAATAGAGTACCATCAATCCTAATTCAACATCCCTACTTGAAAATCAACTTTACGGTATGAATAACTCTAATTTAAAGTGATAATTTAAGCTCATTTATTATGAAAATAGCAACTTATTTTCCAACATATTTTGAATAAGTCATTAAGATATATTTCATTTACTTACACCTTTCATCAAACACCTAGAAAGCAGGGGCGGATTTACTATGGGGGCAGTGGGGTCAGCTGCTCCCACTGGTTGAATCCTTTTTTTTTTTTTTTTTAATATATTATGTTTACTTTTGTATTTTAAGTCTATGCCCCCACTGAATTTGTGATAAAATTTTACTGTTCACAGACTTTTCAACTGAATGTTTGAAACAAAAATTAAAATGACAGTTGTTACATCGTATGCAACTGCAATTTATGTCGAAATTAACCCTACCCAATCAGCTATTGTAGAAGGCAAAAGGGTAATGTGGGAAATGGGTCTAAAATTTAATTGACAGCCCACATTTTTTTTTAAAAGACAGTGATCTGTACAAATTTCCAAAAAGATGTACTTTTCTTTTGGTTTTATTATATATATATATATTCGAAAATTCCATTTATTTGGACACAATTTCTCATCACTTTTAATCACACATTTTTTTTTTTCACTTTTTAACAACACATTTTACCTAAAAAATACAAATAAACGAAATTATAATCCATTTGAAATCATCGAATAGAGCCGTTTTGCTGAACAAATGCTTATAAATCCTCACATTTCTTTTACCTCATTTCAAATGATCAAATGTGTAATAATCTAAGGTGCTATTTGTTGAATTTAGTCTATAAACTTAACTTATCTATTTTAATACTCAAAATTATCGATTTCAAATTTTTTTGTTCAAAAAAATTTTCGGGGGGACTGGAAGGGGGCCTCCCCCTCCATCTCTCAAAAAATTCGCCCCCACTACATACAATTCCTAGCTCCTCCCCTGCTAGAAAGTGATTATGATTTTAACATAAATCTTGGTATGAGTTATCAAATCAACACCTATTTATGGAAAATACATCAAGTAGTATAATCTTGTAAACACCATTCGAGAACTAACTCAATTAAAATATAAACCAAGTTTTACACACCTCTTGAATCTAAGAAAAAGAATCATATTTGAGAGCTCAAGCTTCAAGCAAAGCATCTCCTACTTCTTATCATTTCCTTTCCCTTCTTTTTTCCTCTTTTTCTTCTCATTTTCCCCCTCCATTTTCGGCCAGTAGCTTCCCTTCTCCGCTTCTCTCTTTCTCTCCACCGATGAAGAACAAAAATGGGCCTAATTCCACCTAATTGGGTAATATATTTAATGTATATGTAAAATAAACCCCAATTCTTCTTGTTGTGTAAGATTTAGTCCTTAAGTTAATAGAAACTATGTCCTTCAATTTCTACTATCTATCATTTAAATCCCATAAATTTTCATAAATAATTGCTTCTTACTAAAATAAGTGGATGTGCCAAACACAACCATAAGGTAGGATGACAAGTGTCTCTTATTTTTTTTATTAGTAAAAATTTCAGATTTTATATTTCAAAGTGCTACATTCGGGTTAATATTTGAAGGTCAAGACGATGTCCATTTTTTCCAATATTTATACCGTTGCAAAGTTCATACTTCAAGCTTCGCAAAGAATACACATGCAATGAAAACGGATCACTCTACAACCCGTACAATTCATTCAAAAATGGCTGCTCAACTTGACTTCTATACTTGGGGAAATTTTCAGCACTTTTACCATTTCAAGTATGCAACTTCAACTTGATATTTGAAACACTTCTCGACCTCAATTGTGCTCAAATTTGATACCAATATGCACATCTTATTGTGAACTATTAGGTAGGTCATACAATCCTCTCAAATATGGCTGCTCAACCACCAATTTATACTTAGGAAAATTTTGATGAGTTTCAGCATTCCAACTATTTCCTATACACAACTTCAAATTGACTTTTGAGGTACTTCTCGAACTCAAATGTATCCAAATTTGATATTAATGCTTAGATCTCATCATGAGCTATAAAATGGTATAACATGTATAGGCTAAAGATCACCACATATTACACAAAACGATCCCAAAGTCATGTTCATCATAATGGCAAAATCGTAATTAATTGGAGTTTCTATAATTTCCAGCTTAGTCCTCAATTATAAAATTCAAACCGATTAAGTTTAAACATCATATATAACTTTCTTTTATATCAATTTAGTCTCCAAAATTACAAGTAATGATAATTTCTTCCCTTTTCTTATAAATCCTTTATCATCTCGTCATACATAACTTGGAATTGACTATTTTCTAAGAAAATACTAGATTCCAACTTTCTAAATAATTCAAATAAGGTACGAATTTTTCAGTTGTTACAATTCAAGTAAAGTCAAACTTATATATTCGAGATTAATATCAATGTATGTATATATATGTTATTGCATATTAATCAAGTCGAGACGAGTTGAGTTAAGTCTATCTCATATATTCAAGACCATTACAAGTGCATGTATTTTTAAGAAAACATGTCTTCTAATGAGGCCCATATTATATATCAACTACTATCGCGAGCACGCATATAACAAGCAGGGAATTTAATCCTAGATATCAAGCAGGGAAGTCACTCCTTGATAACAACTACGAAAATCACTCCCCGATAACAAACAGGAAAATTAATCCTCGTAACAAGCGTAAGTATATCGTGATCCAGTTACTGGACTCCATGGCACGAAAGACAATCGGGATAGAGTATAATTGTAATATCTTGCAAGAAACTCCTTTCCATGCCATGCATACGAAAAAAATATGAAACTCCTTTTAATGTAATGTAATAACTTTAACGTGTCACGAAATAGCACTTAAGATTACATAATCAAGTACAAGTGTTACATCATATAGACAAGTACAAGTGTTGCTCACAACATTTATATGTTCAACTAACAATAACACCGGTTAGGATTTTAGCTTGTTAGATCACGTTTAATTTTAATACCCCTTTTATACATTCATAAAATCAAGTAGATATATAACATATCAAGAATAATATTGGGGAATACTGAAATCTTTTAACAAGAGGTTAAGGTACTACAATTACAATTCTAACATTGAACAACAAGTATCGATACATAGTATCGATACATGCATTTCTATTTTAATATTTAATCAACATCCATTTTATGCTAGTAATGGTAATTCAAATTTAGGTATCGATACATGTTAACAAACATGATTTTAAAGTAAAGTTTTCAAGAAACTTAACACTATAAACCAGGTCAAAACAAGTGGATAATGATATTAAATTTCTGTTAGCTTCAAGATAAGGTTAGCTATGCTATAATGACAATATTGAAGCTATATATAGAATATTTAGTTTACTTGTAATGAAATCGCATAATAAACATAGTTAACTCATATGAAATAGCCAAGTAAACATATCTCACTCACCTCAGTCCAGAAGTGCCTAAAAAGAGTTCTTTATATTCTGTTTTACAAGATGTATCGATACTCCATGAACATGGATCGATACATGTTCATCTTCAAGCTTCAAATATCGATACGCGTATGTCAGTTTCAGCACTGTCAAGTTTGATTTCTTAGATTTCTTCAAGGTTTTACTATATTTGGTTAAGCAGAATATCTTTTTAAGGAATCAAGATCATGTTATCATCTATTAATAAAAGCAACTGAGATTTCATTTTCTAGTTTCCACACAGTTAATGTAGTGGGTTATCAAAGTAGTGGGTAGTTTTCATGTTAATTGGGTGTATCAAATGTGCGTCACAACCACAAAATGTAAATAATTAACTTTATTCTTCACATCTCTCTCTCTCTCTCTCTCTCTCTCTCTCTCTCTCTCTCGCTAAAAATATGATTGTGCTTTGATTAAAAAAATAAAAATGATTATGCTTTTCCAAGGTTATAAGTCAGATCTGACGGCTTGCTTTCCACAGGAAACGAGCCTAACGTCCAAGTCCACCCAAACCCATTAGATCATTACCCTTTTTTTTCACCAATAGAGGAGTTCTACGTCACCCCCTTAGAAAAAACTTCACAACAATGGTGTTAATGTCGGTATCTTCGAAGTAAACAGCTCGGGAGAGAAAATTCTAGCTGAGTGGAATGAAAATTCAAGCATTTCGGATACCCAAATTTGAAAACATAAGATTTGGAAATGAAAATGAGCCCTTTAAACTCGAGTATTTGGTTACACTGATCAATCCTCATCTTGGTTTATTCCATCTGAGAATTGTTCCCATGTATGCTATGGAGGGCCGGCACTCTATTATTACGGGTCTTCAAGGGATTCTAAACAGGTCAGTTTTTATAAGCAATCCATTCATTTATTTATATTTTTAGGGGGAAATTTTTATTTGCTCATGAATAAAGAATTGATGAAATAAAACCATTGAAATGAAATAGTTCATCAATTGATGTTCTCTTGCACTTGAAAGGACATTAAAATTCAATAAAAGGTGGAAAAAAAAGAATTGAATTGAGTGTATTATCAAGAATAGAATCTAAATCGGTGTCTTTGTTTTAAGGCTATGTATTTGATGGACACAGAGATGTAGAAGCCGTAGAATTTGTAGCAAAGAATTTGGATAGGAACATTATGAAGGAAGTTTAAAGGTGGACATGTGAAGAGGAAAGAATTGAGAAGGAGTGAAGAAGAGATACATCACCAAGTGCATGGAGTTTCTCAATGAAGATTTACATGATGGGACTTGTGTGACAGCTTTGATAAACCAAGGGAATCTAGTGGTCTCAAATGTTGGAGATTGTCATGTGGTTATGAGCCGAGGAGAAGATGTTGAAGCCTTCGCAGTTGATCATAGGTCGTGTAGAGAAGATGAAGGAGATAGGATTGAGAGCCTGGTAAGGATATGTCTTTCTCGTCTATTTGCTAATTGTGAATGGTAGTACTTCTGATTATTTTATTTTTTTAAACTTCTATACCAATCGGAGATCTCCATCTTAAACAATGGGTGACAACCGAACCGGTGACTAAAATCCCAAAGATAGTACCATAATATGAATTTCTAATCCTTGTCTTTGATGGACTCTGCAATAAGGTAAAGTAAATAGATAAAACCTCTTTAGTTGATTCTATTGGTGAAATTTTTTTCAATGGAAGTGATGGGATGCTCAAAATGCTCTTAGACTTCCTTTCTAGGCTAGCAATCAGGAAGCAGTATATGCTATCCGTCCTTTATGTGTAGGCATTAACAAACTAGAACAATTTTCTTCTTGCAAAAAGCTCATTGATTTGTCATTATAAAGAGGATCTACAGATGAGGCATCAGGCATTGGATGTATTTGTCAACCGCATAGCCTCATGTCATGGGCTTCAGCAGAGTGATGACTTGAGGACCTTTTATTGGCAGATGAACAGATGATGGAAAGAGAAAGGTCTCACGAAACTGGTATTTTCCAGAAGCTAGTAGACTTGATGCAAATATTCAAGGAAGTACAATCTAAAGTAAGCGATGTTGTTCTTGGAAAGGAAAAACTAGTTGAAGAATCAAATTAGGAGTACGAGAAGCAAAATAATTATATTTTTCAGCTTGAAGATCACTTAGTTGAAGCTCGGAAGCATGCATACCACCTCGTGAAGAGACACAGAGTTAGGTCAATCTTTATTAGAGTTTGGTAAAGCAGTCAAACTCCTTGGAACTTGTGAAGTAAATTCTCTTTGAAAGGCATTTTCTTAGCTTGGGACTAAATCGGAGATGTTGTAAATGAAGCTGCAGAGAGAGGATCACCACCGTTTGATGAATTTTGAAGAACCTTTGAAAGATTATGTTCAAGCTGTGCAGTACATTAAGACAACAATAGTAGAGAGAGCAAATGCTTTCACGCTATACTATGAACTTGCTGAAACAATCAAGTTTAAGGAAATAGATCTAAACAAGCCGAGATTGACGCCGATGAGCATTAATTTATGACACCTCGAGCATGAGCACTAATATAACCTCCGACCTGATACACAATCCACATGCCTGTAATCCATCCCTGAGGACTATGCCTTACCCACGAGTAATAAATCACACATTCAACTCCACACCCTGATCAGGGTGATAACTAATCGGGGGTAATCCTCGTGATTGGTCAGGGGACCTCTTATCTGACGAGGAATATTTGTCTCCTAAAAATAGTAGGAATTATATCCTGCTCAACATCTAACAACATTATCCCTACAAAATAGGAGGACATCTAGTAGAACACCCTAATCCTACTAGAACTCGACTTTGTATTTCTATAAATACTCACCTCTCAATCACAATTCAAGTAAGCAAATTTTATTTTCCAGTTTATAGCATCTTGCATAAATCTCCTCCTCTTTACTAACTTAAACATCGAAGGAGTGACGAAGACGCACCTCCTCGCTTTTGTTGCAGGTATTCGGAGATCCAAATCGTGCTTGTTTGTTGCTCAAGCTCGGAATATTTTAGGTGCGGATTTTTAGCATCATTATTGGCGCCGTATGTGGGAATCATACCTAGATGCCATGGTTAATATACGTTCTGAACTTCTACAAACAAACTTACCTATGCATGATCACTCTGTTGGGGGGAGCAGGTACCCCCAGCAATACCACCAAACCAATCTACGTTACCAGGGAATCAGGCATTACCTCGCCAACCTACCGCTGATACTCAGGCAGCTTTGGAGGAACTTCGTCAACAAGTCGCTGCACTTACCCAACTGCTCACACAACATAATCAACGAGGGCCGCCAACGCCTGAGGAAGGGAATGCTTCACGGGTCCAACCACAAAACCATGCACACAACACTGCCAGGGCGAGTACTTCGGGATTGTCACCTTTGCCACCAAACATGATGAGTTCAAGAACAGTTTCCATGCCCCCTGCCGAGCTTGCAAGAATTATTCAGGATAGGATAGCAGTAGGAATACGAAAAAATACTCATGTCCCAACAGGTTTTACCTCGAACACTCCATTCACGCAAGAAGTTTTAACCTTTCCCCTACCAGACAGGTTTAAGTACCCAAGGATAAAGGAGTGTGATGGTACAACTGATCCTGTGAATCATCTCAACATATACACCGACGCCATGAATTTACAAGTTGTCCCCGACCAAGTTATGTGCAAAGCTTTCCCCCAAACCCTAACCAATGCTGCTAGAGATTGGTTCTCAACTCTTGAACCAAACTCAGTTTCGACATTCACAGATCTTGCCAATAAGTTCTCGGCTTTCTTTGCGAGTAGTAAGCGCATAAGGAAAACGGATGCCTCGCTTGTGAGACTCAGTCAAGGACAGAATGAAACACTGCACGAATTCATGACAAAGTTCAATGCTGAAAGACTACAGATCCCTGATCTTCATATCTTTGCCGCTGTATCTGCTCTTACTCATACCGTGAGATGTGAGTCTTTTAAGATGTCTCTATCAAAAACACCCCCAAAATCGGTCATTGAACTTCTTACCCAGGGTGAGAAGTATATAAATATGGAGGAAGCTATGTATCCAAGGAAGAGTGACACCACTTCTGAAAATCTTGAGCACAAGGACGACAAGCCCGATTGAAAGAGACAGGGTGATGATAGTCAAAAAGGGGACTGTGATCGGGGAAGATGAAGATCAGAACAACTGTCATCTTTCACTCCTTTGAACACACCTCGGGCAGACATCCTTATGGAAATCAAGGACATGAAAGAACTAAAATGACCATCCAGGACTAGGTCCCCACTGGACACACATGACAAGAGCAAGTATTGTGATTTTCATCGTGATCATGGTCATACTATAGAGACATGTTATGCGCTCCAGAGAGAAATCGAGGCATTAATAAAGAGTGGTTTTCTGAAAACGTACGTCCGGAACGATAAACGATAGAAGCATGATCATGAGTAGGATCAATCACCGAGAAATAAGAACCTACAGCTGGTACCATCAACATCATTATAGGTGGTATAGCATCGGGTGGAGACTCTCGAAATGGGCACAAGGTATACGCTAGACAGTCTGTAGGGACAGAACCTATTACTTATTTGGATATTATGTTCATGTCGGATGACATGAAAGGTGTAATCACTCCCCATGACGACGCTATGGTAGTCACATCGATCATAGCTAATTACTAGGTAAAAAGAATACTGGTTGACAATGGGAGCACAGCCAATGTGTTATCACATGATGCCTTTATCAAGATGGGAATATCGACAAGCAATTTGAAGCTTATTAGAAATCCCTTGCAGGCTTTGGGGGTAGCGTGATCATGCCTGAAGGAACCACCGAACTTCCTTGAACATTAGGAACTGACCCCAAACAAGTGACAAAAATAAGGATGTTCCATGTTTTTCAAGCCCTGATGGCGTAGAATACAATCCTAGGGAAGCCACTGCTAAATAAGATCAAAGCAATAGTGTTGACATCCCATCTCACCATGAAATTTCCAACAGCAGATGAAAGGGGTTGTTCATGGAGATCAAACAGTAGCAAGGCATTGCTATGTTACCAGTGTTAAGATCTCTCAACAGAAGTTTCACAGGTCATAACTTTAGAGCCCGACCTCGAGTACGGTGGTAGGCTCTCACCAGTTGAGGAACTATTGAAGGTCGAGCTCAGGCCTGGGAGGATGGTCACCATTGGTTGAGACCTTGATGATAGTTTAAAGTCAATACTCACGAAGTGCTTAAGAAATAATGCTGATGTGTTCGCTTGGCTGGTTGAGGATATGCTCGGGGTTGACCTCGAGATTGCAGTGCATAGGCTGAATGTGAATTCTGATGCCCGACAGTCAAACACCGAAAAAGGCAGTTTGAGCTTGATCGACGAATTGCAATTCAAGAAGAAATAGGCAACCTCACGAAATGTGGTATTGATAAAGAAAAGCAATGGTAAGTGGCGAGTTTGTGTGGACTATACAGACTTGAACAAGGCATGCCCCAAGGATAGCTACCCCCACCACGAATTGACAACCTCGTGGATAGCATAAATTATACAGCTTCCTTGATGCTTTCTCAGGCTACCACCAAATTCCGATGGCAGAGGACGACCTGGAAAAAACGTCCTTCATGGCAGATTCAGCTATACACTGTTATAGGGTCATGCCTTTTGGTTTAAAAAATGCGGGAACAACATACCAAATGATGATTAATAAAGTGTTTGCAGGCTTGATTGGGAAGAACATTGAGGCGTATGTTGATGACATGTGGTGAAAAGTACAAAAACCACCATGCATATTCATGACCTCGACGAGGTATTCTCCCCGCTCAGAAAATACAGGATGAAGTTGAACCTAGCTTAGTGTGTGTTCGGGGTATCCTTAGGAAATTTTTTGGTTTCATGATCACTCATAGGGGTATCGAGGCCAACCCCGATAAAATACAAGCTTTAGTATCCATGGAGTCTCCCAAGAATAGGAGAGATGTTCAGAAGTTGATAAGTCGGGTAGCAGCACTTAACAGATTCATGTCTCGGGCAGTGGACATGTGTTTCCCATTTTTCAAAATACTTAGGGGAAATTAAACTTTTGAATGGAATGATGAATGTGAACAGGCACTGCAATAGCTGAAGACGTCCTTAGCAACACTTCATGTGCTTACGAAACCAAACCCAGGGGATGTGTTGTCCTTATATCTTGCTATTTCTCAAAATGCAGTGAGCGTTGTTCTTGTCAGAGATGTGGGTTGGACGCAACAACCAATATATTATATCAGCAAGGTTCTTCTTGATGCCGAAACTCGTTACACACTTGCTGAACAGCTGGCATTGGCGCTAGTCGTAGCAGCCAGAAAATTAAGACAGTACTTCCAGTCACACTCAATTGTTGTGCTCACTAATCAGCCCCTCAAACATATAATTCAGAAACTCGATATATCAGGAAGATTGCTCAAATGGGCCATTGAACTAGGAGAATTTGATATTGAGTTCAAGCCCCGACTTTCGATAAAAGCACATGCCTTGGAAGACTTCATTGCAGAGCTCACCCCAAGGCCTCGGGGGCCAGAAAATGGCACGAACATATCCATTAGCTCCTGGAAAATCTTTGTAGATGTAGCATCCAAATCCTCGGGCTCGGGTGCTGGAGTCATAATAATGAGCCCGGACAGACAAGTCGAAATACAGTGCGCCTTAAGGTTTGAATTTGAAACAACAAACAACGAAGCAGAATATGAAGCTGTTATCTTCGGGTTTGAAGTTACCTATGGCCTTGAACCTGAATATGTAAAAGTGTTCAGTGACTCCCAGCTGGTTGTGGGGTAGATAGATGGCACATTTGAAAGAAAAAGAGGAGAAGATGAGTCTGTATTGCCTACATGTTCATGACCTTCAGAAAATGTTCAAAAGTTGCGAGACTGTTAAAATACCCCGATCAAAAAATATCAAGGCTGACGCTCTTGCAAGGTTGGTATTCACAAGCATTGACAATCTTGAAAGAACAGTTCATATGAAATACGTGTCACTACCCAGCATAGCCCTAAAGCCTGCAGTTATGGACATTAATCATGAGCCCTCGTGGACGGATCCTATTATAAAATATATATCAGATGGGAGCCTCCCTGAAAATCTAAAGGAAGCTAGGAGGAGCATCAAACAAAGATCATCCAGATATTGCTTGATTGGAGGAATTCTTTTCCGAAGCTCAAATGCCTTAAAACTTCAGAAGCTGGTCAAGCTCTTACAGAGGTACATGAAAGAATATGTGGGAATCATCAGGGTGCCAGGGCCTTGGCTTATAAACTCCTCAGATATGGGTACTATTGGCCAACCATGAGGAAGGATGCCATGGATTATGTGAAAAGTGCGATAAGTGCCAGAGACATGGAAACGTCATACACATACCAGCCGGGGAACAAACTTCTATCCAGTACCCAGGACCTTATGAACAATGGGGAATCAACATCATAGGCCCTTTTCCCTTAGTACGAGGACAGCTGAAGTTCATAGCAGTGGCAGTAGAATATTTCACCAAGGGGGGTAGGAGCAGAGCCCCTAGCAGCAATTTCGGAGCCCAAACTCAGATTTTTTGTTTGGAAATACATCATATGTAGGTTTGGCCTCCCGAAGGTATTGATAACAGACAATGGCTGACAGTTTAACAACACACAATTTAAAATTTTTTGTGCAAACCTACACATTGACCATCGTCTGACATTGGTTGCGCATCCCCAGAGCAATGGGCTCGCAGAAGTGACGAATAGGATAATATTCCAAGACCTTCGCACGAGGATATGAGAAGCGCGAGGTTCTTGGCCCGATGACCTTCCATCCATTCTTTGGTCTTACAGGACCTCGCATCGTACAGCAACTAGGAAAACTCCATTCATGCTTGCTTTTGGAGTAGAAGCAACAATTCCCATCGAAGTTGGCATACCAAGTTACATGCGTCTTTTCCAGAATGTTGAAGATGAAGGTACAAGTGAACACCTCGACCTACTAGAGGAAGTTCGTGAATTGGCTAGCGTAAAGATAGCATCTTATCAGAGCAAATAGCCAAGCATTTTAACACCAGGGTCACCCCAAGGAGATTTAGAGCGGGGACCTTGTACTGAGGAGGGGGGATGCTGTGGGTCATCCCCCGGGAAAACTTGGGCCGACCTTGGAAGGACCTTATGAGGTCATACGACAGACTCGAGGAGGATCATATAGCTTGCGAGATCTTGCAGGAACACCACTTCCAAGTAATGAGACCGAGCACTTTAGCTCGCCCCCTTTAATTTTGTGTACTTTATTTTTAGTCTAGTTTCGTTTTCATTTTTGGCCTGCGCGCCAACTTTTATTTCGACAAAAATTTATCTCTGTAAATAAAAGAAAAAGTTCTCCAATAATGGTGTTCACCTCAAAGCCTTGCCTAAGAGCAAGCACGCAAAGCCTTGCCCACAAGCACACAAAGCCTTGCGCACGAGCAAACACCTCAAAGCCTTGCCCACGAGCAAGCACCTCAAAGCCTTGTCCACGAGCAAGCACTTCAATGCCTTGCCCCCGAACAATCACTCCTATCCTTTCCCTGAGCAACAAAAGGACGCAATTTTCCTTGTTACAGGGTAACATGTTCGGGGATCATCAATGCTCGGGGACACAACTTAACTCTTTCGTCACATAACTGGGTTTGGGGATTAACAATATTTGGGGTTAATAACTTGCGCGTTATTCGTTAACCTTTCAAAGCTAATAAGTTGTTCATTCATACTCACCATGTTCGAGGGTAATGACGTGCTCATTTTCGATAACCAAGTTCGGGCTTAATACATGTCCATTTCATCATCCTATGTTCATGTTTAATACATACTAATTACGTTAATCATGTTCGGGTTTGATGAATTGGTCACTATGTTATCTGTAATCGAGGTTAATACATGTTCATTGTGCTTAAGTTCATCGTGTTCGTGTGCAGTAAGCGTTCACTCAAATTTTAAACGACACTGGAGAGATAAACTTCATTAAAAATAAATGAAATAATGTTTATACAAAAAAAAGGAAGTACAGTAATTTTACTAGAAGCATCTCTATCTTCAACCCCAAGTTTGTCTCCCGACTTTCTTCGTCCCCATCCTCGGACTCAGATAGGACGAGGCCTTCAGTAACGTCTGGATCACCCCTTAGATCCTCAGGTCGGGCCTCAGCTCCCTTCACGCACAGTAGGGCTCAGGCTTGTTTGAAAGCGTAATTATAAGAACCCGAGGCGTATTCTCCTTGGAGGAAACTGAACTCAGTAGACTTCTTGAAGTCTTCAACTGCCAAAACTTGAGCAGTATCAGCATTAGCTAGCTTCTCCTCAAAGTCTTTTTGAGTACGCTCGAGCTTGAGCTTCAGTTCCTCAGCCTCGTCCCTAGCTTCGCCAAGCTCGGACTTCAGGGCTTCACAGGCGAGTTTCATTTTTTTCTGTTCATTCTCAAGCTCCCTGACCCTTATTTCACATCGGGTGATGGAGCGCCCCAGGTCTCCAAAGCTCCTTGAGGCCGGGGTCTCTCCTTCTCCTCCTTAGTCGGGGGCCGACCACCAACAGCCCCGGCCTTCCCTTGAATGAAGTTTTTTAGCAATGATGGGTCAAAAGTCATAGTGTTATCTGCGAAAAACAAGAAGTCATTAGCTCGAGCATCCCTCACTAAAAAAAAAAAAAAAAGAGAAGAGAGAGAGAGAAAGAACATGCCAGTCTCCTACCCTTGAAATTATTCACTCCGGCAAGATCGAGGACCTCATCCCCGAGTAGATCATCCAAATTGGAGACTATTGGCTCTAACCCCTCGAGCAACTGCCTATTCCGCTCTAAGGCTTCAAAATAAGCCTGGCCCTTGTTAAACTTGGTAGTGTCCGGGACAACCCATTCAGTCCAAACAGGATGCCCGAGCTCTTGAGGACTGGCATAGAAATACCTCTCTTTCCAACCTCTAAGGGAGCTCGGCATCCTAGGCATTTTGAACCTACCCCGACTAGATAAATATATGAAATAGGAGAAATTGGGGAGTTGTTTTAACTCGAACACCATCCTACACAGGTCAAGTCGCGGTTCTATGGACAAAAACCTACATGCAATAAAAAAATAGACCAGCATCCTCCAACCATTAGGCACTAATTGCCCCGGACACATTGAATGCTCTACTAGAAACTCGATGAATAATGGATGCAATGGCCACCTAAGTCCGGCCTTAAGTGCATCTCCGTAAACCAAAAATTCCCCCTTACGAGCAGTGATAATCTTTTCCTCGGGGTAAGGAACCCTCACATCACACCAAGGCATTAGCCCAAACTCCCTCGCTATCCCTATAATTTTATGCTCCTTAAATGTACACTTAAGGTCAGGGTAAGTGAGAGGGGTTTCACTATCCTCTTGAGCCCAGGGCCTAACATCTACAGGATCAACTAAAGGAATCAGGGTGTTTACTATGTCCTCGGACCTATTATTTTTGCTACTAGAACTGCTCGAGCTGCTACTTTTGCTCGAGGTACTATCACTACTAGACATCTTTTAGAAGGAAATAGGATGAACTTGAAAAGATCAAACTCTTACCTCGAAGACAAGCACACCCAGACACACCATAAAGCCCGAGCACGATCAATTGGCTTAAGCTCTCAAGAAAGTTTGTGAGTGTGAAAATGAGGAGAGTCCTTGTTTATAAAGGGAAAAACGCGCGAATACCAAAGGTCGCGTGATCTTAGCCGTAAAAAATACCACTTGTCAGTCATCCAGCCTCCACGTGGCCTTCCAAACATCTCGTCCATTCTGAATGACGTGACAACTGTCAAAATTGTCAACTCATCCCCGATCATTTTAATTCATCATTCCTAATGCATCCTGTCCTCCCCGATCTCGCACATGGATGCGCGGGGGCCAGTGATGAGCATTAATTTATGACACCTCGAGCATGACAACTAATATAACCCCTCGACCTTATGCACAATCCACACGCCTGTAATTCACCCCGAGGACTATGCCTTACCCGCGAGTAGTAAATCACACATTCAACTCCACACCCTGATCAGGGTGATAACTGATCGGGGGTAATCCTCGCGATTGATCGGGGGACCTCTTATTTGATGTGGAATATCTGTCTCCTAAAAATAGTAGAAATTATATCCTAATTCAACATCTAACAACGTTATCCCTACAAAATAGGAGGACATCTAGTAGGAGTTGTACATAAATTCAAACACCCTAATCATACTAGAACTCGACTTTGTATCTCTATAAATACTCGCCTCTCAATCACAATTTAGGTACGCAAATATTATTTTCCATTTTATAGCATCTTGCATAAATCTCCTCCTCTTTACTGACTTAAGCATCGGAGGAGTGTCCTCCTCACCTTTGTTGCAGGTATCCAGAGATCCAGATCGTGTATGATCAGCTAAAAGGTGATGGCAAGGATTTGAAGAGAAAATTTGAGACAATTGTGAAGTTAATGAACGAAGAGATTGCTCGATTTCAAGAACCAAAAAAAAAAAACTATTGATATGGGTGTCGCATTTTATGAATTCGCCAAGGGTCAAGCAAACCTAGCAAAAAGTATAGCTGAAGCGTGGCGAAGCTTTCTTCATAAGCTTGAAGCTTGCAACCCGGATGCATAAAACAAAGGGGCTTGTCAAAGGAGAGAATCTGGATGTCTACCATTTACCATCTCAAGTAGTTGGTTCTGCTGCTCCGAGTTGTATGAATTGTAGCATATTTCAGAGTTAAAATTGTTGTACAGACCGAAAGCTAAATTTCTAATCTTGTGGCATGTTAAGATCTGTTCAATTAATTATATTTTTCCTATAATTCAATTTTTCTTGTAAAGTCATTATAAATTGCGAATTTTACAAAATATGTGAATAATAAGTAATTAATAAATTGTGAATTTTACAAAATGTCTAAATAAAAAGCATATTTGATGAGAAATTTTTGCCAAAGCGATTCTAATGATGGAATTAAAGATTCTGTAGATGACAAAGAAAATTCAACAAATGTGACGAATAATGTTGTGTATATGGATTTTTTTTCAAAATTTGTAATACTCTAGATAATAGAATTGCTATTATTATTTAAATTGGTACTCGTTGTTACATTTTATTAATCTTTTCTCATTGTTTTGTGTCAGTATGTTATACTTTGTGAATAGAATATGTCTGTACATCGCACCTGTGTGAAATTAGTTAAATTAACAAGTCTTGTCCCTGACAAAAGATCAAACCCACATTTCAAACTTTGAACTAAGGTTTTGGAAGGAAAGAACTATTCTATTTACTCATGCTTCTGTTAAATTTTGGGGTGAGAAAATCCTTCCAACTTAAAGGCTATTTATAGTTAAAAATGGTTGTACAAGAAGAACAAAGTCATGACCGTATGAAATTAAATTCCTAAACTTAGTTGGAGGTGTAAAGGTTTAGGTGGAATGGCTCAAGCCATGCAAGCATGAGGTGTAGAATAGAGGTTGGTTGATCCATGAAGGCTTCAAGTTAGCTATAGCAAATATAGGTGCCACCTCATGCTTTAATTCTCCAAAATTCAGTTTTAAGCTTAGTAAAATTGGTACTAACAATTAAATGGCCCTGTGTTTGGTTCATCAACTCACGTCTAAGTTGGAATATACGAGGACCATTTGTTGATATCATTCCTTAAGATCAATCTAGTATTCACAGGCAAATTTAGAATAGATCACAGAAGCAGATATTTCTTTAGACATAGAGTTTAGATAATTTTGATCTCGTACCCAGATATGGTGACAATCTTAATATATATATATATATATATATATATATATATATATATATATATATATATTGGACAACTCTCCTGACAAAGTTTGAAAAACTTATAACACCCCCTTAAATCCCCACCCACCCGACCACCCCCAATGCCCCAGCTGATGATACCGACACATATTTTTGCTTTATGATAATTAAACCCACCCAATCAGCTTTGTGTTCAATATATATCTTTTGGATAGAAACTTTGAAGTGCTTGAACACTTAATTTTTCTTTGCACTGCACTCTCTTCCTCTTCCCGCTACACCATTCAATGCTCATTTTTCCAAAAGGCATGTATGAATTTTTTTTTTTACAATAGTTGTAATTTTGGCTAGTCTTAATTAATATAATTTTTTTTTTTAAAAAGAGACTCAGCTCTAAAAATTAAAATATTAGATGATAATTTTTCAGTACCTAGTTGAAAAATGAATATATTTATGAAGAAGTTTTTATAGAATGTGATGATGCTAAAATTCCGCACCTAAAACATTTCGAGCTTGAGCAGTGAATAAGCACGATCTGGATCTCCGAATACCTGAAACAAAGGCAGTGAGGTGTGACCTTATCGCCCATCCGATGCTTAAGTCAGTAAAGAGAGAAAATATTGATGCAAGAGACTATGAACTGTAATAATAATTGTATATCTCAATAATGGTTGAAGAACCTATATTTATAGGGGTAAGTAGTATATTTCAGGTAGGATTAGGTTGCTTGGACGGTTTGGAGATTTAGGAGTTCTATTAGACGTAAGAGTATTGCTGGCTGATAAGTGCTTCATTAACATTTATTTTATGCGCTTATAACCTTGGACTAGCAATAATTTGATCATAACTAAGTATTATTAATGTATTTTATATTTTATGTTGTATAGGATCATAAAAGAAGAGAAAAGAAGAAAAAAGGACCAAAATGCACTTAAAACTGAAGATTGAGACCTTGAATGCAAATAAGTTACGACCGCAACAAAGGAGGTCACGGCCGTAAATGCTTTTATAGCATTGTCAAAAATCAAGCAGACCTTGGTTTACGGCCGTAGACCCAAAGGTTACGGTCGTAACCTCAAAACATGCAAAAATCAGCAGAAGCCAAGTTACAACCGTAAACCCAAAGGTTACGGCCGTAACCTCAAACATGAAAAATTGACAGAAACTGGGTGACGGTCGTAAACAATTTTTCACGGCCGTAACTTGTTCGTCAAGAATTTCCTTTTTTATTCTTTCCATAATTTTGGTATATCTTGAGCCCAAAGCTAGGGCACGAATTGGTGGCTATAAAAAGGGAATTTCATGACATAAGAAGGTGTGAAAAAATTGTTGAAAGAGGAGCGAATTGCTTGGAGTTTGGAAGAGAAATTAAGCGACTCGAGAAGGTGAATCAAGAGAGAAAAATTTCGGAATTCTTCATGGCTTTAAGCGGCTAAGTTCTCCACCTAGTTCAAAAGGGGACGTTGTATTTTAATTACTTTGTTCATAAATTTTCCAAACTAGTAACGTAGTTCTAAATTCTTTACTTTGATTGTTGGATTTTTATGCTTTTTTAATTCAATCAATGCAATTCTTTATTTGATTAAAGCCTTATCATTTAACTTGTTGTATTGAGATTTGCTATTTTGAATGATTGGATCCGTAATCGTCTTTTTGTTCAAATCATAGTAGCAAGTGGGAATTTAGTATTTCCATAGAAAATTCCAACTTAGGTTAATTGTCGCGAGCTTGTCTGATTGATAATCTAAATCACCCTAATTCTTCTCAATCATTATATAGTTGTTGTCTTAAATCTAAAGAGCTTGCTTTAGGTTATTCAATAGCTAATGTTTGATTAGAGAGTTTATTCTAATTGAATGTAATTAAGGGAGAATAGGAATAGTTAGAGTTTATTAACTATTTACGGGTGATAAATCAAAGAACAAATTGAACTCACATTACTTGAAAATCGAAAACATTGTGATAGAATACAACTGAACCTGAGAACTAGGATTTGTCAATAATTGATTTATTTCCTATCCAATTTGTGTTTTTATTTTATTTTCAAGTCATTTATAATATTTGAACTCTAAACACCCTCCATCTATTCTAATTGACATAACACTAAATTAGTTCTCGTTCCTTGTGGGATCGACTCTTACTTCCGCTATTACAATTAAATTTGATGATTTGCAAGTAAGATATTTAATTAAATTTCGGTGCGTAACGATGCGCATCACTGGCGGAATTAGGATAAGGTTGTATGATCTTATGTGGCCCTGTTGAAGTACGACTTTAGAGAATCAAGAGTCATGCTTTCGTTGGAATGTAAATTATTGTTTGAAGAGAACAACTCGAACCTATGTTGGACGAACAAGCCCGAGCTCGAGGACCCCCGAGCATCGAAGTTTTATGTGTGCGTACTAAGGTGGTGTTCGGGGTTATATTCTCTTCGGGGTTCTCAATATGGTGCATGGTGTAATGTTTAAGTGCTCGGCCTCGAGGTTCGTATGTTGTTTGGGGGTACCAAGATATGTCATGTCTAAATTTCAAGTTCTCAGGCAGGAGGACAAAGGATATGCTCGTGACATGAATGATTAATGAGGTTGAGGACATCCTTGAGGGTATCAAGATGTAATAGGGGATAATATTCATGTGTTCGGGCTCAAGCCCTTCATGAGGGGTCGGGTTCATGGTGGTCGAGGTTGAAGTCCTCATCGAGAATATAAAATATAATATGGGGGTAATATTTGTTCGCTAAAATCGTGTACCGCAAGCGCACGGGTCGCGTTCAAGTAGTAAAGTGGACTTTTAGAGTCCGGATTGTCGATCCCACGAGGAATGTATACTTCGATTACACATACAAGTTAATTTAATTCTAACAACGAAGTCACAAAATGAAGTTTTTGATTTTGGTTTTGAATGCGAAATTTAAACAAGTAAATTCTAAACTCTAAAGATAATGCGGAAAATGATAAATTAAAATAGTTGGGATTCATGATTTCATTTAAACGACACTTAATTAATTTTCAAGTTTTGTAAACAAAACTAACTACTCAAAATAAATGCATGACGTTAAACTTAAATTTAAATACTCAATATTAAACGACATAAATTAAAGTACTTGAAATTAAATGATTAAAATGCATGAAATTAAATAGCGCAAAATAAGTAAATAACTTTAAAAATAACTAAGTGCAATTTAAATTACGTCAATCATCCCAACTAGCAAAATTTAGCTACACATGCGTTCGAAAATAAAAATAACAAGAGGCATTAAAAATAAAAACCCGGAGTTTGAAGATTGTGAATTTGCATCGCTGCTTGAGTTGCGTCCAGCCGCAACCTCCTTTATCCTGCAACCATGCTCAGCCTCTCCAATTCCAGCATCCAGCATTTCAGCATTATTAAAGGCAACAGCACCAGCAGCTTATGTTTCAATTAGCAGCAGCAGTACAAAAACTTCAGCAGCAACAATCTGTTTCTTCCAGCTTCAACCTTCTTCAGCTTCCCAGCAGCAGTAGCAGCAGCTGCAGCATCACCAGCAGCTTATGTTTCCAGCTTCAGCACTGAATCAGTAGATCAGTGGCATCCCAGCAGCAGTAAGAACCAGCAAATCAGTTCCGGGTCAGCAATACAGGCAGCAGCTTCAGCAGTAAAATCAGATCAGCAACACTCTTTCAACACAGCAAAGAAACCAGCAATAGAATTAAAACCAGCAGCAACATCCCTCAGTAGATAAAACAGATCCAGCAATAATGAAAATGGCAGCAGCAGTCCTATATCAGTAATAGCAGTTTCTTCAGTAACAGCCGGCAAGAATCAGCAATTTCCCATTTGTTTCTGTCACCAACAGCAAGAAATTGTTCCTTCTTCGCCTGTTCTGATCTGTAAATGTATTTTCCTCTATCTAATGGATAGAACCAGTAAGTTCCATTTCAGGCTGTCACCCTGAAATGCTTCCACCCGGTTTCTCCCCCTCCTTCTCTCTGTATATGTATCTGTCTGTGTGTAAAAATCTATATCTAATGGAACCTAAGATGGTTGCTGTCACCAACCAGGTTCTGCCTTCAATTGCAGCGATATGTATATCTCTATCTAATGGAACCTATGGATGATTGCTGTCACCAACCAGCCACACACAGTTCCCCCCTCCTTCTTCTTTTCTTTCTTCTATATATGTATATCTTCAGCACACTATCCCAGCTCTAGCTTGCAGTACCGATGCTCAGCTCCTTTTTTCCATCACTTTTCCCATACTCTCCCCATGCCTTGTTCTTTGTTTTGCTTTTTCCCATCATTCCTTGCTCCTTTCCAGCCACTTGGTCGCATTCTCCAGCATTTGTCCTTGTAAATTGCACTTTTGTCCTTCAACTTTTGAGATCTTTCAATTTGGTCCCTTGGTTAATTGCACTGCTTGTCCAAAACTTCCCGGAAGTGACAAAATGGTCCCTGAACTTGGAATTTCAGCAGGATCTTCACTCCTTTTGTGGTTTTTGGCCTCAACTTGGATATTAACCTATTTAAACATAAAATGCATAAATTAGTAGATATTTGCTCAAAATATTCCAAAATATACTAATTTAAAGGTATAAAAAGTGTATAAAAATGCACTTAACAAATACCCCCAAACTTAAACTCTTGCTCGTCTCGAGCAAGAATATCTACTAACACAAAAACAGATGAATGAATGATCAACAATGCTAGATGACTTGTAAATTCTTTCTTGAGTGTAAAATTGCATGATTTCACAATTGTGTTTTTAAAATAATACTACAAAAAGAAGTTGAGCTTATCTCATGTTTGATCGGTGTGTGTGTGCATAGTCACTTTCAATTATTACTAAGGTTCAAAGAAACATTGTAGGAAGGATAAATTTCAAAATAATACTATCCACCCTTAGTGGTCAATTTCATTCCTTACCCTCTCGTGACATTCACCCCCCTATATTATTTCTTTTCTCTCCCGAAACGCAATCCTAGGGGTGACTCTCAATTCACACATTTCTTTTTCCACTAAAGCTTGGTTATGACTTACCAGCAATCTCAACAATCTAGATATGCAGTGACTCTCCACTAGATGAGTGTTTCAACATTAAAGTTTATACCAAGTAATTCAAACCCACTATTAATCTAAGCCCTTATGCAAATACAAATGCATGATTTCTACAAACTAATGTGATGATTGCTCGTGACTTCCTCACTCCCTTAAGCTTTTTAATTGACCCATGTAGCGAGCTTTAGGTCGATAACTCCCCGATTGTTTTAAGATCAAAGGGTACCAAGTTTCAAAATACCCCTACGGACTTACTAACTCGAGTCAAAAAGGCTACGAAGTGAGGTAGCCTTATTAAGCAAATGCAATGATGATGATTTTTTTTTTTTTTTTTTTTTTTTTAGTGTGTGTGTGTACCCTACTCATTAAGCTTTCTAATTGACCCATGTAGCGAGCTTTAGGCCGATGACTCCCAAGTTTCAACTTAAGGCACCAAGTTTCAAGATACTCCTACGGGCTTAATTACTCGAGTCAAAAAGGCTACGAGATAGGGTAATGCAATAATTAAAATGGGCTTAGATTTCTAGCATTTGGTCATCACTTAGCTTATACTAACGTCAACAACACTCCACACAAATTTAGATCAAGCATGCATGGAATCACTACACATCTAGACCGTCTCCTTTACCGGTTCGACCACCCCCAAACTTGTCTCACAAAGGATTAAGAGCTTAATAGCATTGAGAAGGAATTGGATAGGTTGATAAAAATTGAAAATACAAGCTCACAACCTAATGAAGTCTACTTCACGAATTTTTCCAACCTTCAATGGATTCCAAATCTCAACAATAATTAGTTATGACTATTGTGCTCAAGAGAACTCAGGATCATTCACAGATAAGCAAGTTAAAAATAGGCACAAGTAGTATATTTGATCATAATTCGTGAATTAATCAGCAATTTCAAACATCAAATCATTTCAGCAGACAAGGCTATCTAGCATGTCAATATCCACAACAAAATGAACAAAATCGAACATCACAATATCTTAAGCCGACAAGGCTATCTAACATGAAAAAAATGCAAAATGAAGTCAACACCCCCAAACTTGAATTACACATTGTCCTCAATGTGAAAATAGAAACAATATGTAAAGAAGATAAGAGGTAGTGAAACTTCCCTGATTCAATGCTTGTTTGTGATGTTGAGTTTTGACCTAAGCTTTCGTCGAATATAGTTCACCCCCAAACTTGTTGAGTACAATGTCGCTTAGGATTTTCAAAAATATTTGTTTCCTACAAAAGTTTGACAATTAATTAAAAAGAAAGTAAAGAAATAAAGTAAATAATCAAAAGTAAAGCAAAAGAGAAGAAATTTGGGTTGCCTCCCAAAAAAGCGCTTGGTTAAAGTCATAAGCTCGACTTTTTGCATAAGCACTTCATGGCACTTTAAATGAAGCTTTTGATTTCTTGCCCATTGTGCTTATTCTGGTTTTGCTCCACTTCTCGTTAATTATCCAAAATTGCACCTTGCCCTGTCCATAGTCATTGAAATTGCCTCATCCATTCAATTTAAACTCAACTATATAGACTTGCACTTCCTTAACTGGCTTAATCACAAAATCGATTATTTGACAATCAATGAAGTTGAGAGAATTTGATTTTCTCTCTTCTTCATTAATTTTCACTTCTTCCTGTGATTCTTGTGTGATTGAAGTGTCATTCTCTTCAAGCTCATCTACATCAGTTGATGTTTCCTCGGATTGAATGGTCAATTCAACAAATGAATCCATTGGCAATGAGAAGTTTTTCCTATTTATCCCCACGAGTGGATCATACCCCCACATTTGAAATGCTTCCCAGAATACGGTATCTCCTATAGGCATATCATCCTCATCCAGCTTGGCAAGTTCATAGTAATATTTCGCAAGTACCTTTTCATTCAAAAATGGCGGACCATTTCCCACAAGAGTAATGTCCGCATCCCAATCATCTGGTACACTATCTAACATGAACAAGTAATTAGGATCAGATGTGTCAATTGCTTCTTTTCGGCAATTCAAATAGAGTCTAAACTTAAGAAGCTTCGACTGAAACATATTATTGCCCGAAAACAAACATGGTCCATTACTATGTATCTGATAAAAAATTTCACAACTTGAATATTCTTCAAGCTGGTATTCATCACCCATGTTGAGATTGTACATTGCAATTCTTGTCCTATTTTGCCAATACTAAAATCAGATATGCATACAAAGAAATCCAAACACAAGAAATATTAGAATTGTGAAGGTAAATCAAAGGTAACAAAACAAAAATAAAAATTGTTAAAAATAAATTAACTAGAGTATAATCAAAGTAAAAACATTCCCCGGCAACGGCGCCACAAACTTGTTCGCTAAAATCGTGTACCGCAAGCGCACGGGTCGCGTTCAAGTAGTAAAGTGGACTTTTAGAGTCCGGATTGTCGATCCCACGAGGAATGTATACTTCGATTACACATACAAGTTAATTTAATTCTAACAACGAAGTCACAAAATGAAGTTTTTGATTTTGGTTTTGAATGCGAAATTTAAACAAGTAAATTCTAAACTCTAAAGATAATGCGGAAAATGATAAATTAAAATAGTTGGGATTCATGATTTCATTTAAACGACACTTAATTAATTTTCAAGTTTTGTAAACAAAACTAACTACTCAAAATAAATGCATGACGTTAAACTTAAATTTAAATACTCAATATTAAACGACATAAATTAAAGTACTTGAAATTAAATGATTAAAATGCATGAAATTAAATAGCGCAAAATAAGTAAATAACTTTAAAAATAACTAAGTGCAATTTAAATTACGTCAATCATCCCAACTAGCAAAATTTAGCTACACATGCGTTCGAAAATAAAAATAACAAGAGGCATTAAAAATAAAAACCCGGAGTTTGAAGATTGTGAATTTGCATCGCTGCTTGAGTTGCGTCCAGCCGCAACCTCCTTTATCCTGCAACCATGCTCAGCCTCTCCAATTCCAGCATCCAGCATTTCAGCATTATTAAAGGCAACAGCACCAGCAGCTTATGTTTCAATTAGCAGCAGCAGTACAAAAACTTCAGCAGCAACAATCTGTTTCTTCCAGCTTCAACCTTCTTCAGCTTCCCAGCAGCAGTAGCAGCAGCTGCAGCATCACCAGCAGCTTATGTTTCCAGCTTCAGCACTGAATCAGCAGATCAGTGGCATCCCAGCAGCAGTAAGAACCAGCAAATCAGTTCCGGGTCAGCAATACAGGCAGCAGCTTCAGCAGTAAAATCAGATCAGCAACACTCTTTCAACACAGCAAAGAAACCAGCAATAGAATTAAAACCAGCAGCAACATCCCTCAGTAGATAAAACAGATCCAGCAATAATGAAAATGGCAGCAGCAGTCCTATATCAGTAATAGCAGTTTCTTCAGTAACAGCCGGCAAGAATCAGCAATTTCCCATTTGTTTCTGTCACCAACAGCAAGAAATTGTTCCTTCTTCGCCTGTTCTGATCTGTAAATGTATTTTCCTCTATCTAATGGATAGAACCAGTAAGTTCCATTTCAGGCTGTCACCCTGAAATGCTTCCACCCGGTTTCTCCCCCTCCTTCTCTCTGTATATGTATCTGTCTGTGTGTAAAAATCTATATCTAATGGAACCTAAGATGGTTGCTGTCACCAACCAGGTTCTGCCTTCAATTGCAGCGATATGTATATCTCTATCTAATGGAACCTATGGATGATTGCTGTCACCAACCAGCCACACACAGTTCCCCCCTCCTTCTTCTTTTCTTTCTTCTATATATGTATATCTTCAGCACACTATCCCAGCTCTAGCTTGCAGTACCGATGCTCAGCTCCTTTTTTCCATCACTTTTCCCATACTCTCCCCATGCCTTGTTCTTTGTTTTGCTTTTTCCCATCATTCCTTGCTCCTTTCCAGCCACTTGGTCGCATTCTCCAGCATTTGTCCTTGTAAATTGCACTTTTGTCCTTCAACTTTTGAGATCTTTCAATTTGGTCCCTTGGTTAATTGCACTGCTTGTCCAAAACTTCCCGGAAGTGACAAAATGGTCCCTGAACTTGGAATTTCAGCAGGATCTTCACTCCTTTTGTGGTTTTTGGCCTCAACTTGGATATTAACCTATTTAAACATAAAATGCATAAATTAGTAGATATTTGCTCAAGATATTCCAAAATATACTAATTTAAAGGTATAAAAAGTGTATAAAAATGCACTTAACAATATTCATGTGGTCGGGGTTGAGGTCCTCCTCAGGTTCATGGTAGTCATGGGATTACACATTTGATTAGCAGATTATGCTTGCCAAAGAGCTCAGGCTTGAGGCTTTTGTAAAAGCTCGAGTATAAATAAAATTTGTACTCATCAGAATGTATGAATGAATTTTCTTCAGATGTTTGTATGAATTTTATTTTTTACAGCAGTTTCAATTTTGGCTGGTCTTCATTAAAATAATTGTCAATATCTCAAGTTCCTGACATAAATCCATCAGAGAACCTTGAAGAGCTTGTTTTACAGATAATGCAATCATCATAGTATTGAGAAAATTCCTTTCTCAAGTGAAATATCCGCTTGAAATGAAGCTGACACAAACTTGAAAACACAGAATCAAGAAGAAAGTAAAAATAACAAAATGACTTGAATCGCAGAGAATGCTATCCTAAAAGCGAAATTTGAGCCCTCTCGTAATGAGAATGCTAAAGGGCCTCCTAGCAAATTGCTTTAACGGATTTCAAATCTCAAACCAAGTATCAAATAACACAATTGATAAACTTGGAGAATAATAGGAACAAGAAGAGCAAATTTGGAGAGAGATTCTAATTTTGAAGAACAAGAAGTAAAGGGTGATAATCTCAAAGCATAGATGTTAGATTGTATATCTAAATCATGAATTCTATCCCTATTTATAGAATTTCATCACCCCAATTCGTTGTCCATGCAACTCTTCACAAAAGAGTGCCAAAAATTGTTGAAAATGTGCATGAGAAAATCTGAAAACATTCTCCAACGGTCGAATTTTATGACCACGCGATCGCTCAGTATGATACTCAAGCGATCTCGTGATACTCCAATTTTTGAATAGATTAAAAAACCGTTCAACCACACGATCGCTGGGCCAACAACCACGCGATCGCGTGGTTCTCATTTTGGCCCGAACCTCTAGGTCCACTCCGGACCAACTTGGCCCGTCCGATTCGATCTATCCATACTATATGGTCCGGTTTTTGCTCTTTATGGACCGATTCTCTATATTTTAGACCGGTTCTTGCAATTTTTCAACTTTATGAATATATTTGAACAACATTTTCATAGCACATAGCATGGCTCCATGAAGGATAATTGTCCCCTGTGAGAGGTTTAAAAACAAGATTGGATTGGATGAATGATGGAGGAAGTGATTCGTTCCATCTTCAATTGTGGAATCGCTCATCGAAGATCCAGAAGGGACCTGAGACTGCAACAAGACACCAGTTGCCATAGTAAAAGCTAAAAACAAAATAGCAAAGAAGATTGAAGGGCCCGAGATCGAAAGGAAAAACATAGGAGAAGAAGAAGCAATTACTGCTATGATACCATATTGAATTGGAGTACCAAAATGGAGAAAACATTCTGCATTGTAATATCATATTAAGGGTCAAGTCATAATTTTAAAGAAAGAGGTCTTCTATGAGATTTTCAGCATTCGTAGGGGCCTGGTTATAGTTTTCAATTGGGCAAGGTTGCAAATATTCATGGACGACTTTAAATACAATTTTGAAAAATATTTAAAATCTGATTTGAAAGGTTGGACTTATATTTTTCAATTTTGACCCATTTAAATTTATTTAAAATTTACGACTTCTTAAATTATTGTTAAAATTGAATTTTAACTAAATTTATGACTTTGACCCTAAATTAGAATTAGAGTTGGATTCTAATTTGATATTTAATAAAAGGGAAAATTACATGGAACCCTTTATTTAAAGATTACTTTTTAATAATAAAATTACGAGTTTTAATTTGTAAAAATCAAATCCTAATTAATTAATATTAGCAAATATTTTATTCCCAATTCGTTTAATCAAACCTAATAAGATCGTTTCAAAGACAAAACCAATTACTCTCTCTCTCTCTCTCTCTCCCCTGTCCGACGACCACCAGAGTCCCGCCGAAGCTCTGTCTATTGGAATCAGAAGCAGCGACCACAAGTCGCTTCAGCTCCAGCGTTCAGTGGTTGCGCAAGTACAGCCACTGATTGCAGTTGTGAGAAGAACCACTTCAACTCTGTCGCACAATACAACAAGATTGGGTGGGCTGTTTGGCTATGGGTGTGTGGCGGTGGTTTGTGGGTTAAGGTGTGTGGTGGTTTGCGGGTTAGGGTGTGTGGTGGTTTGCAGTGTTTGGTTGTATGGGATGTGGTTTGCAGTGGTGCAAAATTTGATTTTAATAGCAAGGTATCGACGGCGGTGATCGAAGTCGATAGGCATTGATCTAGGAGCGGCGCCGCTGTATCAATCAAGTGCTGGTTTGAGCTTTGTGCTCTCCGGCAGTGGTTTTATCAGAACTAAGACCTTAGGTGAGGTGGAGCAGGTGGCACATAATCAGAATTTTATAATTTTGTCGGCGTGGTGGTGCCTGGTGTGGTGGCACTTACATGGCTTGGTGGACGCTAGTGGTGATGAAAGTGATGGTGGTGGACAGTGGTGGTAGGTGGTAGTGCAAAAGGTGATTACTTTTGGAAGGTGGTGGGTTGGAGTTAGGGTGGGTGGGGTAGGGTGGGGGACTTGAATAGTGATTGTGACTAATTATATGTAATCGTGATCGATTATTAGGTAATTGTAACTAAAATGTATACTAAATGTGACTTTATACGTCTTGTGACGAGTATGGAATATGTCCAATTATTAGGTAATTGTTACAGAAAATATTGACTAATCGTAACCAAGAAAATGAGTAAGTTGTGACTAATAAATAAATAATATGTGACTAAAAATGTTTGATTAACCATGGTTAATAAAAGAGTAAGTTGAGAAAAATGAATAAATAATATGTGACCAATTATGGACGATTTTGCCTAATTATATGAGATTGTGACCATCGTAACTTTTTGTGACCATTGGACGAGGATGTGATGTGACCAACAGTTGTGTCAAATATAATTATGTAAGATCGACCTTTGACTTTATATGAGCGAACTGTGACCTATGATTTTGTGTGACCGAACTGTGACTTTATGTAAGTGAACTGTGACTTCGTGTGATTGAATTGCGACTTTGTGCGAACAAACTGTGACCTTGTGTGATCAAACTGTGACTTTGGGTGACCAACTGTGACTTTGTGTGACCAAATGTGACCTAACTTCGACTTTGTGTGACCGAACTGCGACCTTGTGTGATCAATCGTGACTTTGTGTGACAAACTGTAACTTTATGGGGGGTCGTTTTACAACTAAATTTGAAATTTTGACCGAATTGTGAACTTGTGTGACCAATTGTGACTTCGTGTGACCAGCTGTGACTTTGCATGTGGGGTGCTGTGGGGGTGGGGGTGTGATGAAATTTTCGATTTTGATTTGTGACTGAAATGTAACTTTTGTCTGACCAGTTGTGACTTTAGTGGTTGGGTGTGGGAAAACATAGAGAAAAAAATCATTTTGGATTTGGGTGGGTGGGGAAACATAGAGAAAAAAAATCATTTTTGGGGTGAAGTGTGATCTTGTGTGACCTAATTACGACTTTGTGCGACCGAACTGTGATCTTCTGTGACCAATTTTGACTTTGGGGTGGGGTTTAGCAACTAAAAATTGTAATTGTGACCCAATTGTGACTTTATGTGACAAGCTATGAATTTGCATGTCGGTTGAGGTGGGGTGGGGTAAATTTTGCAACTAAATTTGTAATTGTGATCGAATTGTGAGTTTGTATGATCATATGTGAATTTCCATGTGGGTTGAAGTTGGGTAGAGTGGGGTGGGATTGGAGTGAAATTTGCAATTAAATTTGTAATTGTGATTTGTGATTTTGTGTGATCAATTTTCACTTTGTAGGTGAGGTGGGGTGGGGTGAGAGTGAGGGTGGTAGGGCATGGTAAGGTGTGAAAATACCGAGAGAGAGAAAAGAAAAAAACCTCATTTGTGTGGGGGTAGGTAGGGTGGAGTGTGGTGGGTAGGATGGGGTCGAGGTTCGAGGTGGGGGTTGAGAAAAGTAGAAGAAAAAAAATCATTTTTTTTTGTGGGGTGGAGTCGGGGACGAGGTTGGGAAAAGTAGGAGAAAAAATCCTTTTTTTGGGTGGGGTGGGGTGGGGTGGGGTGGGGTGGGTGAGTGGGTGGGTAGGTAGGGTAGGATAGGGTAGGATAGGATTTTTGGGGTGGGGTGGGTGGATAGGGTCGGGGTTGGAGTTATGATGGACGGACCCATGTTATTTGATATTTTTTTTTTATTTAAATGTTATATTGATTTTAATTTAATATATACTTTATAATTATTTTTATTTTTATATTAAAAAATATTATAGTTATTAATTATTAATTAACACCTGATTTTAAAAAAAAGAATCTTAAGTTTGTTAGTTTCAAAAAGTGATAGTTTTAGGTTTTTATTTATGTTCTTTTCCCTTAATAAAAACTTGATTTTAGTTAAATTTCATTAATAAATCATTAAATTAAATATTATTTAGGACATTATCCTAAATTCAATTAGCCATAAGATCTTAAAATCTGAGTTAGACTCCAATTCTATTTTTAATTAAATAAATCCGTCGATTAAAACAATTGATTAATTTGATTAATTAATTACCGATTTTAATTAAATTGAATTTTATTTTATTTTATTTTGTTTAGGAGTTTTATCCTAAATTAAAATGATAATTCAATTTTTCCTAAATTAAAATTAGGGTTGGACTCTAAGTTAGTATTTAATTAAAATATGAATTTGATGAAATAGAACCTCTAATTAAAGTTAATTAATTAATTATTATTTTGATCTAATTTATTTAAATTAGTTTAGACGATCTTAAATGCTAGAAACTTTAAATATACTTTAATATAATATTAGATATTATATAACAGTGCATTTTTGTGATGAATGTATATTTAGTGAATGATTATGGACTCGATTGCGTAGATGTGTTGAATGATTGATTTATTATTATTTATAGTTGGTTGGGACTGCTAGTTTTTTATTATTATTATTATTATTATTATTATTATTATTATTATTATTATTTAACTGAGCTTGCGTGCTTGTAGCATGATTGTTATAAATATGGGCTTGTGTGTCCATTTATTTTGGGTCTGCATGCTAACTAGAATAGGATATAGCTTGCATAAAGACAACAAGAAAATTCGATCCATCCTGTCGATTCGAAAAAATCTCAATCAGCATATTGGCGGGTGGATCAAGACAGGGCAGGACGGAATCGGCCACGATCCGCCATGTTTCAATTTAAACAAAGAAATTAATAAAAAAAAATATTTTTTTAAAGATTTAAAAACATTAAAAAAAATTAAAAATTGCGGAGCGGATCTGGGGGTCGATTCACCCCGACCTGAAAATTTGTGGATCACGGGGCGGATCTTATCGGGTAAAATTTTTGCGAGACGAATTTGAATCGTTCTCGATCCGCCCCGTTGTCATTACTAAGCTTGTAGTTGTACCACAAGAAGACAACCAGTGCAGGATAAAAACTACACCATGAGAAGAAGATTATTGCATTTAACATTCAATAATCGAATGCAATATCCACTAAGAATTGAGCAATTAGTCTTCTTCATGGCTCGAGAAGACTAGATAGATAATATCCATAATCATCAACATCAATATATTATATGTATAGTTCATTATATGATTAATATTAGTTAATATATACTAGATTGGTGAGACAAACCTCTCAACTTTAAATATTAAATTTGCATTATATGGTTAATCAAAGTTCATTCCATTGTTATAGTGAAAAAACTAGAATCCACAATCGATGTTAGTTTGTTGAGTCATTCAAGGTTGCATGATGTTATATATGAATATCTTTATGAAACATACGATGTTTTGGAACAATTAGCAGAATTAAAAAAAAAAAAAAAACCATCTTTTGTTGAATCACTCAAATGATGGAATTTAGGAGGCAGGGCCAATCAAACACATAAAATGTGTGTGGCAAAGATTTTTCTAATTGATGATCTAGGAGCACATGGAGTTGTGATTGGTAGGAGTATCTGCTTAAATGTTCTATTAGAGTTTGTTAAGTAACTCAAGGTTCTAATAAAACAAAAGATTCTAGTCGATTATGAATCTAACATAGTTTTGAAAAATTTATGTAGAGGGTCTTTAATTCTAGTAAACTAGTGGAAGTAATCGATTTGATAAAAGACCCTTTTTGAATTGGTTTTTTCATGATAATACATTATTCTATTTTATTTTTAGGTATGTTGTATAAGTTTATTAATTTGAGTTATTTGTTGAACTTGTCTAGCATAATTGATGTTGACAAGTTTGCTGGACTGAAATCCTTCTACTGATATCGTCATTTGATAATAGTTCTCAAACATGAGATGATTGAGAATACACTTCTTGAACATGCCAATGGTAGGATACTAAAATTAATAATTTCAATGCTTCTTTAACCGAACCAAAGAGTGAGAAGTTTGGTGAATTTTCTACTTTAGTTTCTATTTGACAGAGGTTAAATAATCTACTTCTTCAGCCAATTGAGTATTAGATATCACATAATATACAATGGCTAAAAGTAGAAAATTTCGAAAAGGGTGATAAACCTATATGTAGGTAATAATGCAAATATTGCTTGAACATCTTAAGATGGTATCACCTTTATTTCCATTCTCATTCAATTTGAGATTAGGCAAGTTTTTATTTTCAGATCTTATGGAGAATGAAATTTTCATTTCATGTTGGACATGAAGTGATTTTCCAATTTAATTAAGAATAATAGTTATTCAATAATTTTGATGGGATATTATCTCTGTTCAAAAAAGTTTGCTTATGCTTACGCTTAGGCTCGCTTAAGCTTGAAGCTTTACCTTCACGCTTCGCGCTTTAATCATGCATTGTCATGCTAAGCGCACTTAAGATTGAAGCTCGACTTTGTCGCTTCGTCACGCTTTACACTTTTTAGAATACTTGATATTATGAAAATCAAGTAAATAATAAATAATCTATATTCTATATCTTGATAAGGCATAAGAGAAATCATATTTTTATATTCTATTTTACTAGTTCAATTGATAGAGATAATAATGTCTAAGTATCATAATGATGAATGCTTATGCTTATTTGATCATGATTCATCTAGTGTGTGTGTGTGTGTGTGTGTCACCTGTGAGGTAAATTGATAAAAAAAATCACATTTTACTTGAAAATGAAAAAATGAGATTATTGACCCACTAAGCCCGTTTTGGATGTAAGTTAACATATGCCAGATATTCATTAGATGACCTTGATAGTCATGACTATATATGATGAAATTTAAATCAGAAGCTTTGAAAAGTGTAAATAATATAGATAAAATTTAGACGACCAAAATGGAAAAATATTCTAAACACTTAGATTTGATTATATGAATTCAATAATTTCAAATAATACTTGGGAACTTGTTGATTTACCACAAGGTTCTAAACCTATAGGATGCAAGGTTCTAGACCTATAGGATGCAAATTTGTATTTATAAGGAAGTACAATGCAGATATTACTCTCAGTACCTTTAAAACTCGGTTAGTAGCCAAGGGATATCGACAAAAGGAGGGAATATATTACTTTGAGAGATATTTTCCTTAACTTCCATCCATAATTTGCATATACATCAAATGGATGTCAAAACAAAATCCTTGAATGCGGACCTTGATAAGGAGTTTATATGGAACAACCAGAAAGTCTTGTTTTCTCCAAAATTGAAAATAAATGACGCGATCTCAATCCGGAATCTCGACGAATACGCAAAATAACAAAAATAATAACTTAGTAAAGATCTAAATCAAACTAAACACACGAAAACAAATATAAAATAATTGGAAGAGATAGAATTGACAATAAAACATTGACCCGACAATCACAACGCGAAGATTCGACGAGGAGGATTGAAGAACCTACGTTGTCAAAATTCCAAAAGGACTTGTCAATTTCCTTAATAAGTTTCTGATTGGAGCGCCAAAAATATTTCGCAATATTTGATAAGTTCAGAATTGTTCTTTGAAGAACAAAAAAAGGGGAATCCTTAACCTTTTCAAAGAGAAAATCTCTCAATTTAATCAATAATCATCAAAACTATTTTATAATAATGAGAATATGAATAATATAAATAAAAAACAACATAGCAGTAACCCTAGCCGCATTAGGGTTCAAAAATAAAATTAATAATTAATAAAACGGAAATTAACATAAAAATCGCGAAAATCTGCTACCATCACAATCGCGCGATCGCATGGGCATCGGTGTCGCGATCTCGTGGTTGACCCTTATACTTCGGGTTGTTTTTTTAGGAAATGGCGCGATTGCTTCATTTGTTTCACCATGCGATAGCGTGGTTGGTCAGCCGGTAACAATATTTGTCTCTTCGAAGCAACTTGATTTGGTTTGATTCTCGACTCGAGCCCAACAGGAAAGTTGCTCTTTTTTCATTGTAGATTGATGTGGAATCGTCTGTGGCTTGTTTTCTTCGTTGATGTCCTACCTCGAATCACATCAATAAAGTATGAAAATTGGTTAAATTATTATATGGTTTAAAATATGCACTGAAAAGTGGCATGAGAAATTCGATTTGGCAATTATGTCTTTCAGATTCAAACACAATGGTGCTGATGAGTGATTATATTCAAAGGAATGTGAAAATCATGTTGTGCTCATATGACATTATGTAAATGATATGTTGATAATAAAAAATCATATGCAAGATATAGATGAAACTAAAAAGTCTTTATCTTCCAAATTCAAAATGAATGATCATGGACAAGTGGATGCCATACTAGGTATCAAGGTCACAAGAAATAGTGAGAATTTTATGCTTCATCAATCACATTGTATTGAGAATGTGATTAAAAAGTTCAATCATTTGAAAATTAAAGAATCAAAACCCCATTTGATGCTAGTATCAAACTTATCAAAAATGATGGAAGAGCAATAATACAACTTAAATATACAAGTGCTATTGATTCTCTATTGTATGCGGTGCAGTACACTAGACCAAATATGGCATTTACAGTTAGTACACCCCAAATCAGGAGCATTGGAATAGTTCTCGATTATTTAAAGAAAACCCAAAATCAAGGCCTTCAATATTCTAAGTTCTCGACAATTATAGAAGGATTTATCGATACAAGTTGGATATCTGGTACAAGTGAGAATAAGTTCACCTCATGTTGGGTGTTTACTTTTGGAGGAGGAGCTGTCTTTTGGATATCCAAGAAACAAATTTGCATAACACATTCAAAATGGGACCCGAATTTGTAGCATTTGCAGAGGTCGGAAAAGAAGCTGAGTTGCTAAGGGATCTATTGTATGAGATTCTATTGGTATAGAAGAATACAAGTTCTATGTCTATACTGTGTGATAGTCAAGCCACCTTAACTATAGCGTACATTGAATAGAAAGTCTAGACATATTAGTCTAAGAATGACTATGTAAGGAAATTGATCAAAAGTGGAACAGCTTCAATCATTTATGTAAAGTCAAGTGATAATTTAGTGGATCCTCTAACTAAACAAATCACTAATGAATTAATAAGGACCACATCAAGTAGGAAGGTGTTAAAAATTCTTATATAAAGATCCATCAATGATAGCAACCCTTCCCGACCTTACTTAAAAACATATTTCATGTTCAAAGAGTAATAGCAAATCATTTGATATGTGGATTTTTTGTCAACACTTATAAACGATAAATGTTGGTTGTCATTGGAAATGAGGGATGAGTTTAAAACTCAAGTTCAGATCAATATGATCAAGTATATGTAAATATGATAAAGATACTGGAATAACTTTTCCTATATGAACTTCGGGGTGGTGCCGCCCAATAGAATGTTGAAGTTTCTCTTTTAAAAGTTCATAATAGGATGATCACAGTCATAAAAGTGCTAAGCGAGTTGTAATAAACTTGAAATACAATGACATTATGTGTGTGTCTTGTGTGTATCGTTATAAAGGAATAATAGGTTCAAAGCTTTCATGTTAACTAGGATTTCAATGATACTTTGTGATTAATTGCACTAACGTTGAATTTAAATCGAAAGATATTCATACATTATGCATAAGTGTCGTCAAATTGAGAATTGAGCTATAATTCATTGTCTAAACACGTGGGGGATTGTTGAAAAATGTTGTTTAAAGATAAGTTGAGAAGTGTATGGATCAAAGTTATTGGTATAGTTGAAAAGAGGTTCAAAGTCATGCCAAAACAAGTGAAAAACCCCATTTTCGGACTACCCGAACTGTCCATACGGACTGAGCTATTGCCCTGTTTATTAACTGGGCGACCGTCTAGCCTCACCTAATCTCCTCAGCGTGAAGCTGGGGAAATTGGCATAAATGGATGACCACTCATATTAGAACCGGGCAATCCCCTAGTTGGGTTTTATTACCGTTGGGATTTTAACCCAACGAATTTTTTCTAGTACCTTTTCACTCATTTATTGGATCATTATGCAAGTATTGCTTGGAACATTTTAATAGGAGATGGTATGATGAATTAAAAGACATCAAACCACTTTCTACAATTTAAGATCCAATTTCTTCAAATATCAAACTCAATTGCAAAAGTGTTTCTTAATTTTTTAAGTTCCTAAGTTGCTTAGTTTGAACTTGATTAAATGTTTGATCAATTCTACAACTTATTTGTCATAATCCTTCAAAGCAACTTCAAATTTCAGTATGAACAAATATAATTTGAGGACAGTGTTATACGTGTTTGAGTATTCGTAAATTTCTTGTTCCCATCTTTTTTGAATAACATCATGTTTGCTGTAAAAAGATGAAACAGTCGAATGAAAAGTACCCCTGAAGAAAGAAAAAAAAAAAGACTCCAGATTCTATGGCACATATACAATACAAAATCTTCAACTTCATGTGAGATTTGTTGAAAACAAGAAATCCAATTTTGGCTTTTGTTTTAGTATGATTGATATTGTTGAATCCAACTACTTGAATCCACTATTATCAAACATGTCGATATTATCTTGTGGTGGAGGTGGGCTAGCTAGAATGTGACATTGGAAAAATGAAAGGTGGTGACTAATGAGCCTTTGCATGTGAGTGGGACCTTGATACAATATGCAGTATCATTCAATCATTGTGGGTTTTAATTATATGATGTCCAGTCCGGCTGTGGGATGCCATTAACAAATCGACAAGAATATTTGATTCAAAGCATAATTCTATTATGAATTATGGGTTTGTCTGTTAGATAAAACTAGTTGCAAGTACTGTTATTTAGAATAATAGTATTTCAGAAAAGAAAAAATTATCGATCGAGACTCGTGACAACACGATATCCTAAAGTGAAATTGCTCGCCGTAATTTGCTGCGACTTCTTTGAACAATCACTCACAGGATACAACGATCGAATCACCATGTGCAACAATCACAAGTGATTTCAAAACTCTCAATGTTACTTCAAAATAACGTATTGAAAATTAGATGAACAAGAAAAGAAGATTTTTTTTTATATATATAAATTGTTTCTGTGTTTTATTCTAAAAAAAAATAACTCGAATTTATAGAGAAAAAATATGCATAACTTCCACAGGGATTAATGAAGAAAAACTGAAACTTTATGAATTTCATTATTTCATAAGAAACTACCTCAACAGTCAGAAATAAAATTAATTCGGAAATGATTAAAAAATAAATAATAAAAAATATTTATTTTAATCAAAGAAGCCCAATTTATTACAATTATATAAGCTTGTTTCTTTATTGAGAAGTATTTATTTTGTTTGTTTACTAATGTACCCAATTTATTAATTCCAATAATAATAATTTTGATATAGGGATAAGTTGGGAATTTTCTTTAAAAAAATTACTGTTTCAATAATATTAAATATGTTTTCTTAATTTATGTGAAAAATCAAACAAGTATATATAATTGGGACGGAGGAAGTATGATAAATATTAAAAGATTGAAAAATCACAACATTGATTGAAAATTATGTATTGGTTCTTTAAGTTTTATTGATTTTAATTGCATAATTAAATATAGTGTTTTGAAAGAGTGAAACAACGAGATCGAGAATCACACGGGTGAAGCGTGAATGACGAGTTTCATGCCTTAGCACACCTATATGTATGTTTAAACACGCTTTTTTAAAACAATGATTAAGAGTATGTTTGGTAAGCCAAATAAGCTAGCTTATACTTTATTTGGAGAGCTTATAAGCTTCATCTAATAAAATAAGCTCCGTTTGGTTGATGAGTTTATTTGAGAAGTTAGAGCTTATTTCAAAAGCTACTTTTACAAGCTTTTCAAATAAGTTACAAGAGCTTTTCATTTTTATTCCATTTTTAACATCTTTATTTTTTTTTAAATTACACCCTATACCATTAGGGTATTTAAAATATGTTTTCATTTTATATCATTTTGTATTTCTGAGCTAACTTTTCAGCTAATTTTGCCAAATACTTTTATTTCAATCAACTAGCTTATCAGTATCCGCTATCAACTATCTATTATCAACTCACAATTAGCTTTTCAGCTATAAGCAATCTTATCAGTTATCAGCTAGCTTATTAGTTTGGTCGGCCAAACATAGCCTAAATGTAGCAATCTACTCCCTTTATCCCATAAAGATAGACCAATTCTATTTTCACATAGATTAAGAAATGAAAATTAATATATGTTGGAACTGTAAATTTACTTACATTTTACCTAATTTACCCTTACATTAAATAATGAATAGTTCATATGTGTTGATAAAAATGCATATTAAATAAGAGTATATTAAGACATTAATATAATTTCAATAAGGAAAGTGACATATAATTTGGAACCAAAAAAAAGGAAAATGAGCAAATCTTCACTGAACGGAGGGAGCATATTTATATCTATACTTACTATATATAAAAGTAGAATAGTCTGATAAGTGTGAATGCAAAATGAGACAAGTGTGAATACAAAATAATTGTATATCAAGTGTGAATGTAAAATCTAGACAAATGTGAATGCATTCATTGCATTATAATATTTCGTTTGGCAACTGAAATTAATAGAATTTGAATTATAATGTGTATTATTGGAGTTTTGTAGGTATGACGTGTTGTAAAAAATTGGAGAGAAAAAATGTGTGTGATTAAAAAGTGGTATGAAAAATTGTGTCAATTATGTATGAGACAAGGCAATAGTTGCATGACATTGCCTTGTCATGTTGTCACCCGCTGAAAGAATTTTTATTTTATTTTTTGTTTTAATTTTTTTTTTTTTTTTTTTTTTTTTTTTTTTTTTTTGTTTTTTGTCTCATTTCGTTTCCTTTTGGTTATAAACAAGTTTATAAACAATACATTCTAAAATTTTCAAATTATTTTTTTAATAACACATTTTTTAAATCACTTTTCAACCACACATTTTAATTATCTTAAAAATATTATATTATTTGTTTAAACAAAATCTTTTTACCAAACAGAAGCTTTATCTTTGTGAGAAATGATTTTTTTAAGAATGTGTGATTTGGAATGAATGTTCAAAGAAATAGATTTTTGAAAAATTAAATTCATACGGGTAAGTTATATATAAAGTGTTATGTCTTGGGGATTAAACATCCGCTTTATAAATTGAGATACATAGATGATTTTGTGTGTGTGTGTGCGCGCGCGCGCGCAATATACATTAGGTAAAAATTAATTAAAATTAAAATTTCAAATTACTTAGTCCCTTTTTGGTTCCCATTTTTTCATATCATTTTTCTACGATATTTAATGTACACCACACAATCTCTCAAAAACTCAACTTTTTCCAAAAACAATGGGAATCAAACAAGCACTTAATTTGTTACATTCATTTATATGATTACACATATTTAATTTGTTGCAATTACTTTATGTGATGTAAATTATAATATTTTGAGGGATATTAATTCTATTAATGGTAGTCAAAAATATTTGGACGCTAATTTTTATTTGTTCTACATAATATAAGTTTGAAAATTTGCATCATTTAATTTAAGTTTGAGCAATTTTTAATTTTTAAATGTTTGGTTTATTTTATTGTAATGCATTTTTTTTACATATACTTTATATAATTTTAAGTAAATATGAAATAAATTATTTGTTTAATATATTTGAATATCAAATATTTTATTAAGATAGTTAATATCAATTTTAATAGTACTATATTCAGATAATGATAAATTAATTTTTGGATGTCTATTTGCCATTAAAAAACTAAAAAATTTACATTTTCAATGAAGTTAATAATAACTTATAAAATTATTAAAATAAAAAGTCATTTATTTTTAAATATATAAATTGAAATTTATCATTCAATAATTTTTTTAATAACTTGTATTGGTTGTGTTATTTTTTGAATTTTTTAAACAAAGTTTCCGAATTGAGGCTTCGTATTAATAAAAAATAATATTATTGTCAAGAATGATTAATATTCTTTTTAATCATTATTAATTTTAATAATTCTGTAAAGATTATGTGGCATAAGAATTTTGGTACAATTTTTTAACTATTTGATTTTGTAAACAAAAGTATAATTTGTTGGGGTTAAGATTAATCACACATTTATAATTAATTATGAGAAATATATTGTCACCTTCCACGTGCATCTATAATTATATTCATAACTAGTATATCTCTCGTGCAATGCACGAAAGTTGCTTTTAAAAATATCGATTTCATTTTTTTTTAAAATTTTATCACGTCTATCAAAATAAAACTTTTAAGCTGTATTTGATTTCTAAGGAGGAAAATATTTTCAAGGCAAATGGCTACAATATGCTTCAATTGGTTGTACTATAGAAAATATTTTCTAAGTCAAATTTTCCAATCAAACCTCAAACAAACACAAAATGTGAAAAATATTTTTTATGATGTGACATATTCTAGGTAAAACTAAAACAATCAAATATATCCTTACATTTAATATTTGATGTGATTTTAGAGACGATGTGTTTACAGTTTGCTTTCACTTGTGAGTTAGTAAGTTTTTGTTGAGATCTTCAATTTGACTACCATAATACATATTTTTCAATTTTCAAAATAATAGTATAATAATCTATATTTATATCTATATAAATCTTAATCTTAATCTTATCTTAATTCTTAATCTTAATCTTAATCTTATCTTAATATTAATAAAAGTAGAATAGCCGTCACCAAAATACACACATAGTTTCCCGCTAATATTTTTTTCTAAATTTGGAAGTTTTTTGCTAAAAAAATAGTATATTAAATATTTTAGCAATTATTATTTTTCATGTATCTTAATTGCATTGATATCCGTGCTATGCTATTAATAACATCAAAATGTTATTTTTCTATTTTATTATTATTCTTTTAATAATTATTGTATTATTTCGAAATCAAAAAATATGTAATATGTGTGTCAAATTAAAGATCACGGTGAGAAGTTTAATACAAGCTAACAAGTGAGAGCAAATTGTAAATATATTGTCCGTAAAATCATATAAAAATTAAAGGTAAAGTTTTATTTTATATATATATATTTTTATTTTTCCTCAATATCTAATTCATTTTAAATTATATTATTTAAGTCCTATAATATTATCTATAATTAGTTAACTAAATTCATTGTAGTCATAGATAATTAATTCATGTTCTGTTTTTTCTCATCAAATTAAAATAAATAATAACGATACGAATTTTTAAGGCAAATCCAGTTAAGTTGGGTTAATTTTACAAACTTAAGATTTCTTCAATTCATTCATCATTTTCACATCACTTTTATTTATTTACTGATTCTATTCATTTTTATATTTTTCATTATAAATTTAAATAACTAAAATATGCAAAAATATATTACAGATTTTAACAATTAGCTCATATAATTTCAATTAAACAATTGATCGATCAATAATTTTTATTAAAATAATAATGTTACAATATGAATAAAGAATTGTCAACATGAAGAAATAAGAATCTTAATGTAACAATATTTATTAAAATTAATGATTATTTTGTTAGAAAAACACTTGAAATTAATAATTAATGCTTAAAAAATCAAATCACACCGAAAAAGTATATTCTACACCTCTTTTTGGGAAAAATATGATGAAGAACAATATATGAAGAGAAAAGTGTTGATCTTAAGGACAATATGTAAGTAGAGTTTTGCACATGTATTGTATGAGTCTAATTTTATAGTTCAAAAGTTTTTTAAAAAAAGAAAATTTCATTTATTGAACGTTAATTTCAGAAATGGAATTGATATGTTCATGGTACCATCTCTAAAACACTTAATTCATGACCTATTTTTCGGTAAATTGATATACAATTTAACGATTAACAATTTTATTAAAATATGAAAAAAAATTATATGCAGTAAAAAATGGTGAAACTTTATTTCTTAATTTTATTAACATATATAGACAAAAAGACTTGCTATATATATATTTTATTTATATTTTCATTAATAATTTTTTTATTGACATATAATTAAATATGCATTTAATTAAGTTCAATTTAATGCATCACATTTAAAAATTAAAAATTATTAATCATGCGAAAGATTTCTTGTTGAATTTCACGTTCGTACACCACAAACCTTCAAGTTAATTTTCACTTTCGTGTATCGTCAATATTGCCTAATTTGTTACATTTATTTATATATAGGACTACATATGTTTAATTTGTTACAATTACTTTATTTTATATAAATTATAATATTTTGAGGGTTATTATTTCTATTCACGTTAGTCAAAAATATTGGGAATAAATTTTTTATTTATTCTATACGACATATATTTGAAAAATTGCAATACTTAATTTAAATTTGAGCAATTGTTTAAATATGTTTATCTATAACAACTTTCGTGTATCACACAGGCGTGAGCAACTACGAACTGTAAAAATAATATATTATTTATAGAGATTTTTCCAAAATTAATTAAAGCAAATTATGTGTTCAGTTTTTTTTCCTATTTTGTAATGCTATTTACCATAAAATCATTTCATATTGTTCTTTCGTGCAACGCACGGCTGTGATACTAGTAAATCTTTATATTAATAAAAGTAGAAGTATAGCTTGTCATAGAAGCTATTGTTTTTCCGCCTAAAGTGCACATCCCTCATATGGTTTGGTTAGTGTGAATGCAAAACGAGATTAATGTGAATAGAAAATAGTTATACGTCAAATGTGAATGCAAAATCTAGATAGATATGAATGCATTTATTGTCTTTTATATATAAACACACACACACACACACACACACACACACACACACACTAATAGTCTACTATTATGGTAAAGAATGGTTAATATTTTTTAATCATTTTTAATTTTAATAATTGTGAAAAGATTATATGATATAATAGTTTCTTGATCTTCAACGTTGTTCAATTGTTGCATATTAAGATTAAACAAATATTTTTAATTATTGTATTGGTGTTTTTGAATGAAAATTGAGAAAAATGTTAAATATGTGATGAGAATGAAGAAATTATTTTTATATCTTTTGCATTTGTATTGATTATGTATAATCATTAAATTTTAATGAATGCTTATCGATATTACGGATAGCAATTTTAGTTAATTGTACTGGTGAAAATCTATACTATATATGAAAGTAGGATAGTCTGACAGAATTAATTCTTAAATTATTTATGTTTTAGTATTATAATAAAATGTGTGGTTGAGAAAATTTTTGAAGAAATATATGTGATTAAAAAGTGGGTTGAAAAAATGTGTTAATTATAAATAATTTATCAAAAAAGTTATTGAACGAATGTTAATATTGAAGAGTTAATACTTTGATTTCTTTTAAGTTAATAATATTAATACAATGATTAATATTTTTTAACCATAATTATTTTTGATAAATTTTTAAAGATTACATGATATAAGATTTAAGGTACAATTTCGTAATTTCTAACTTTACTCGATTGTCGTATCATGATAATTGCGAGATTTTCATAATTATTATGTTGACTGCTTATTTTTGTAAATAAAGTTTTATTCATTAAATTCAAATATTTAAATATATAAATTGACGTTTACTATTCAAAAATGTTTTTAATAATTTGAATTAGATATATTATTTTTTAAAGTCTAATAATTATTGAAATAGAAAATCATTTTTTATGCATTTATATATGTGTTGATTATGTTAAGTATTAAAATTTTATAAATATTTATTAAAATCGATATCGTAGATAACAACTTCCGTGCATCGCACGGGTGAAATACTAGTACTGTACTATACTATACTATTCTATATATATAAAAGTAGAATAACAGTCATCAAAATACACACATAGTTTCCCGCTAATATATATATAAAAGTAGAATAACCATCACCTAAATACACACATAGTTTCCCGCCAAAAAAATTTCAAAAAAAATTCTAAATTTGTAATTTTTTTACTAAAAATAGTATATTAAGTATTTTAGCAATTATTATTTTAGACGTGTCATTAATTGCATTGACATCCGTACTATGCTATTAATAACATTAAAATGTTATTTTTTCTATTTTATTATTATTCTTTTAATAATTATTGTATTATTTTGAAATAAAAAAATATGTAATATGGGTGTCAAATTAAAGATAACGGTGAGAATTTTAATACAACCTAACAAGTTAAAGCAAATTGTAAATATATTGTCCGAAAAATCATATAAAAAATTAAAGGTAAATTTTTATTTTATATTTTTTAATTTTTCCTCAATATCTAATTCAGTTTAAATTAAATCATTAAAGTCCTATAATATTATCTATAATTAGTTAACTAAATTCATTTCAGTCATAGATGATTAATTTCTATTCTGATTCTTTCTCATCAAATTAAAATAAATAATAACTATACAAATTTTTAAGGAAAATGCAATTAAGTTGAGTTAATTTTACAAACTTAAAATAATAATGTAATAACATGAATAAAGAAATTGTCAGTATGAAGAAAGAAGAATCATTTAACGTAACAATATTTATTAAAATTAATAATTATTTTTTTAGAAAAACACTTGAAATTAATAATTAATGTTTAAAAAATCAAATTATATCAAAAAACAAGAATATGATGAAGAAAAATATATGAAAAGAAAATCGTCGATCTTAAGGAGAATATGTAAGCTGAGTTTTGTAAATATATTGTATGAGACTAATTTTGTAGTTCAAAAGTTCTTTTAAAAAAAGAAAATTTCATTTATTGAACGTTAATTTCATAAATGGAGTTGATATGTTCATGGTACAATCTCTAAAATACTTAATTCATGGTCTGTTTTCCCGTAAATATGATAACACAATTCAACAATTTAAAATTTTATTAAAATATTAAAAAATAATTATATGCCGTAAAAAATGGTGAAACTTTATTTCTTAATTTTATTAACATATATAGACAAAAAGACTCACTATATATATATTTTATTTATATTTTCATTAATAATTTTTGTATTGACATATAATTAAATATGCATTTAATTATTTTCAATTAAATGCATCGCATTTAAAAATTATTAATCATGCGAAGGATTTCTTGATTTGAATTTAACGTTCGTGCACGACAAATCTTGATGTTGATTTTCACTTTTGTGCATCTTCAATATTGCTTAATTTGTTACATTTATTTATATATAGGACCACATATATTTAATTTGTTACAATTACTTTATTTTATGTAAATTATAATATTTTGAGGGTTATTATTTTTATTAACGTTAGTAAAAAAATATTTGGACGAAATTTTTTATTTATTCTGTACAACTTATATTTGAAAATTTGCATTATTTAATTTAAATTTGAGTAATTGTTTAAATATGTTTTATCTATAGCAACTTTCGTATATCACACGGGTGTGAAGAACTACAAAATGTAAAAACAATGTATTATTTAAAGAGGATTACCAAAATTAATGAGAATTGTAATTTAATTTTATTTTGAGCATTCGTTGACAGTCTATATCATTAATCAAGCAAATTATGTGTTCAATTTTTTTCTATTTTGTAATGATATTTACAGTAAAATCATTTCATATTATTCTTCCGTACAACGCACGAGTGTTATACTAGTTATATATAAAAGTAGAAGTGAGGAGAGAGAGTCATTTTGGAGGAAAAATTGCATTTAATGACTCTCTCTCTCTTTACTTCCACTTTTATTAATACTAGTTGAATTTACGTGCGTTGCACGAAACAATTTATATATGTGTTTATTCGCGTGTGATTAGTACTTAAAAAAACTGTTATTTGTGAGTATATATTAAGTAACATGAATGTTGGATTATAATCTATTGTTTCAATTTGATGTGAGCACTTCACACAAGAAAAATTTGCATTGTAACCCATTCATAATTAATACTTCCATAATCATGAGTTGGTGCACAAAAGAACCTGTTCACAGAGTTTTTTGCTTACCAGAGTTTTGGCAACAAGGAAAATTCTAAAATGAAAACTTCACATAAACATAATACTAAAGTTTTACAAACTTAGCAATTGAACTAAAAATAATCAGTAGCATGCAGTGTAAAGAACCTCATAGAAGAAAAATCAGGATTGCAATCCATTCACAATTAACATTTACATAATCATGAGCTGGTTCACAAGAGGAGTAGTTCACAGAGAGTTTTACAAAACAGACATATGGTAACCAGGGAAATTTTAAAATGAAAACTTGACATAAACATAAATCCAATTCAGATGTTCAAACTGGTGATTTTTCATCATCATTTAAATACAGCACCAGTGGCAATCAAAAGATGAAGAATATATTGTTCATAATACAAAAGAAAAAAGAGTCTTGCCCAAGAAATTCTAATCAAGTTTATCAGTCGATTTCTTTTTTGTTGGCGACATTGCAACATCAAGTGAGAATAAAGTCCTTTTAGCTGGAGGCGATGATGAAGAATGACCAATAGTAGTGACTGCATCAGGTGTGTTTGGAACTACTGAAGAGCTATCAACAGTTGTCACTATATGAGATTGCTTGAACTTACTTGGGACATATTCTTCAAGGGAAACAACTTCAAATTTTTAAACATGCTGGGAAGTTGTCACTTATGCCTTTCCACGATCACCTGAATTGTGTGACATTGGAATCGCTTTTATGTAGAAAATGTACTGATCTTCAATTTTCAGCTTTATTTTTCCATCATTTATTCTCTGTAAAAAATGATTTGAAGTCATAAGTGTAAATATTTGTAGACAATAAGTGATTGTCATCATATAAAAAATGGCATGATCATAAAGAAGTTGCTGACCCCTTTAGAAATTCCCATCAATTTAAAAGCTGAACATTGTAGATAATCTTCTGCTATTTCTCCCATGACTGAGGCTAGTAAAGTTCCAGTCTCATCCTCTATACGAATTTCGGCTCTTGCTCTAATGAAAAAATAATAAGGATCAATTGAAATGGAAGATGTGTGGTTAAAAAGGAAGAATGTTATTAAGTTATAGTAGGAAAATGATGATTGTATTGAAAATAACAATAGGAGTATTATCTTCTATGAGTATATAACTAAGGTTTATATAAAATGATGAGAGAGAAACCTGGGGATTGCTGTTACATTAGTTGTGTTACAATAGCGGAAATCATAGTTTTCTCCGACGGTCGTGGCATAAGAAGATCTAAAACAAAGGTTACAACTCATGTACCAAAATGGAGAGGTATTCATGTTCACTGTTGCACAACCTTTAACCCAAAACCAAGTTCGATGAAACTGCAACAAAATGTATCGATTAATTCATATCATATCATAGATAAATAATGTATTGCTTCAGGAATAAAAATTGATACAGCTGTGGTATATAAATAACTTCAGAGAATTTGAAGAAGTCATTTATGGGGAATAAAAGTTTACTGTAAAAGTTCAAATAGCATTAGTAATGACCCAAATATATTAGCTGAAATATGTGTTAAGCTTGTATACTGATTAGAAAATAATTATGTTTTTCTTATATCTTATAATACATAAAATGCAATATTTTGTCCAAACAATAAAAAATGGAAGGGGGGGGGGGGGGGGTGATTAACCTAATATATATATTTTTTAAAAAAAATAGTAAGAATGAAAAACAAAATGTTTTCTTTTTTAATATTTTTTTTTGCTATTATAATAACTTATGTTTTTTTAAAGAAGACAGTAATTTCATAAGGAAGAATATGTGTAATGAGATATATAAAAATGTGTATAAATAAAAGTTTATATATACTTACTCTTTGTCCATCAAAACTATATCTTGCACAGTAGTAAGGTTTCCAGCTTTTGTGTAAAATGGTCTCTTTGGTTTCACATCAAGTACAACTGCAAGTCTGCAATATAATCTAAAAAAAATGACAGAACATTGACCATCAATTAATGATGTATATGTGTAACTATACAAATGTGTTCTGTTTTCATAAATATACAATAATAGAATAATAATAATAACAATATATAATAACAGTAGAAGTTATTATAATAATAAAATAGATAGAAGAATATGGAAAAAGTCTTTATGAAGAGTGTATATATAATGAAAACTATTTTCTTATCTTATGACATAAAGAATATGATATATATGTCTGTAAAATTTTTAGTTGATTGAATATATATGGATATTAATAAATAAAGTTATGTGAAAAAAAAAAAATTACAAGTTTAGATAGTCTGAATGTATACTGTATACTGTGCAACACACAACTTCACTTGGGAATACTATTACTGCCCTTCGGTTGCAAGAGCATAAACATCTTCACTTGTTCTCATTTAGTTCATATATATATTTGCCTTAATATCATACAATGAATCCTTACCACACCTGAATAAATATAAATCAACCTTAAATTTATATTACATAAAAACTAAAAACTAATTAACAATATATATATAACGAGAGAGATTTGATCTCACGAGCAATAGTACTTGGACTATGCTAAGCAACCCATCAGCGTCGCTTAGAAGTTAGAAGATTAAATCTCCCTTCCTCTAAATCATAAGTGCAGGTTTATATTAAAGACCAAACTTCCTTTGGTTCTCACTATACATACGCCTGTACAATTTAGCAAGGCGAGCTCTTTTCCATCAATTCTATCATAGGTCATGGTTATTTACAAGTTCAATTCAATAGTTTCATATTTTCACAAACACACATTCTTGAGTGTCTCAGTTACCATTGTCAGAGTGCTGCAGCATGCTATATTTTCCCTGGAAAAATTGATTCCACATTTAATCCTAGAGCAAAACCAAAATCTATGTGCACTTTAATTGAAATGAGAAAACAAATCTTCTAAAATATCAATACTACTTGAGTGTCTCTACACTCTTTATTCACCTTCTTGGCAATTAAAAATATTACAGACCAGCAGCAAGGTAGTAGAGTTTCCAAGATAGAGAATAATAATGACACTGATGCAAAGTAAACAAACACATCTTTCAGTTACCTGACACAATCGCAGAAGCTGCAAAATTTTCTTGGTTTGTGGATGCATTGCATTGATATTGTAAAATTTAGAAGTTTGGCGTAAGCATGCAAGCAGGCTGAAAATTCAGTAACTGCTAATTTAAATTACTTACCCACGAATTCTAATAATAAATAACAGCTTAGCCTCAGGATTAACATAAAATCCCCCCTTCAATCTGGCCTCACACTTCATACGAATCAGCTCCTTCTCCTAAAAGAAGAAATGTGATCAAAATTATCAAATACACAATGGGTTTAAAATTGGTTCTGATAAAGACATAACAGAATTCAAACGCACATGTTTTGCGTACTCCTTTGCATACTGCTCAGTTTTCTTGAAGATCAACTTACGGTTCTCAGCTTTCTTCTTCTTTGCAGTTTCAAAATCTTGCTTAGTTGCAATGGCCCATTCCTCGTTCCTCTTCTGCTTCTTCAAAACAGACTCCGAAACTACTACATCTCCCTTAGCCACCTCAGCCATCTCTATTTCATGGAAAAGAGATGAAAAAAATAAATAAAGAGAAGAGAAGAAAAACACAGTAATACATTTTTCGGGAAAACCCTTTTTGCTGACAAATTCATAACCAGGTAAAATAAATAAATAAAAAGATCAACAAAGAATGAATGTCGACGAGGACAGAGGATGAAAATCGTAACCCTAAACCAGAGGGAAAACACATATCCTGACCAAAAAGCTAAAAATAAATAAAAGATTAAAAAATCTAACCATCGACGGCAAGAAACGACGGACGCAGCACTCCCACACATGAACGACCTGCAAGCGCGACTGCATCAGAAGGGGGGGGGGTGGGGGAATCGGGGAAAAAACACACAAATATATACACAAACGGTAAAAAAAATACAGAGATCTACACAGAAAACAAAAGAGGAAAAAATACGAACCTTTGATGATATCGGTATACGACGAGCGTGGTAAACCTAGTAGAAGAAGCCACTTGAAGAAAAGAAAACTCTTGAATAGAGAGATAGAGAGAGAGAGAGAGAGACAGAAAAAGCAAGAGAGAGAAATGGAGGAGTGTGTGTATCTGTATGGCTGTATATGGAAAAAAAAGGAAAATCGGAGGAAAAGTGGAAAACAAAGGACAAATACCAAATACCGGAGGAAAGAAAATAAAGGCTAGAAAAACACGTTTCGGTCCACAAATGAAGTCGCTAGTTTTCGTCCTGAAACTGTAATTTCACAACTTGATTTTGTATATAGTAGGGATTAATATAATAAAGAAAATAATAAAAATAAATAAATAAAAGATAAATATTTTTGTAGAAAAATTTATAATTTATTACATATTTAGTAAGAGTTGTAATAAATGTACTATGTGTAAATGTGTTATATTTAAAATGAAAAAAATTAGATTAATATATTTGAACATAAATAATTTGTATTTATATAAACGTGTTATGTAGGAAATGAAAAAAATTGATTGATATATTTGAACATAAATAAATGTAATATCTATGTAAATGTATTATGTAGGAAATGAAAAAATTGTATTAATAAATTTGAATATAAATAAATGTCATATTTATATAAATGTGTTACATTAAAAATGAAAATTTTGGATTAATATATTTGAAAATAAATAAATACATGCTATATAAATTCGTTAAGTTAGAAATGAAAAATTTAAATCGATATATTTTGAAAATAAATAAATAAAATCATTGAAATTTTACTTCGTAATATATCAATAAATGAGTATGTTCTTCAATAAACATATTACAAAAATAATTAATTATTTGCTTTCAACTTTTTACCACAAATGATAAATTGTTAGAAGATTTAATCATTTCACCATTTGGACAAAAATTGGTATGTATAAAAAACAAGAAAAAATAAAATATATGTAAGCAACATATTAAAAAATAAAGTTAATTAAAAATTAAAACATATTAAAAGGAAAATATGTGATAAGGTGGGCAATTTTTTTAGAGAAAAACGTAAATAAAAGTCAAAAAAAATTTATATAAAATATTTAACTAAGTGTCAAATTTTAAGTGGTGCTCTATACTAAGTGTATATACAGAATTTTTTACTTTGATTAGTTTTTATTTTTTAAAGTTTCAAATTCAATAATACGTGTTAAAATAAATAAATTTCATATCATATCTATGTAAATGTGTTACATTTAAAATGAAAAATTTGGATTAATATATTTTAAAATAAATAAATATATGCTATATCAATTTATTAAGTTAGGAATGAAATAATTGAATTAATATATTTTGAAAATAAATATAAAAAATATTGAAATTTTATTTCTAATATGTCAATAAATGAGTGGGCTCTTTAATATACACGTTACAAAAATAATTAATTATTTTCTATCAAATTTTTAACCACACATATTTTCTCTCTCCAAATTTCAACAACTATTTTTTACCTCAAAATCATAAATAAACAAATTTATAAACAAAATATTATTACCAAATGGAGGCTTAATAATTTCATCATTTTGACAAAAATTGACATGTTTAAAAAATACAAAAAAATTAAATATATTAATTAATATATTGGATTTCAAATAAAACATATGTAAGTAACCCATTAAAAAGTATAGTTAATAAAAATTATAACATATTAAAAGGGAATTAGGAGATGAGGTGGGCAAATTTTCAGAGAAAAACGTAAATAAAAGTAAAAAAAAAATTACATAAAAAATTTAAATGAGTACCAAATTTTGAGTGACGCAGTATACTTAGTGTACATGTAGGATTTTTTATTTTGAATAGTTTGTCTTTTTTAAAATTTCAAATTTAATAACATTTTGTATCGAAATTTTATTGAAATTATGTTTTTTATTTGATATGATTGAATCAAGATTTTTCATAATTATGATTTAAAAATTATATATTTTATGCATCGCACGGGTAGACAACTAGTATATAATAATAAGATAATTGTCACCATTTTTACGCACACTCTTTCCCGCGCAATTTTTTTTTTAAATCGGGAAACTTTTGCCAAAAAAAAGAAAAGAAAAAGAAAGTATTAAATATAATTAATAAAAACTGGTCTTAAATGAAAGTTAATAATAAATGTGATTCATTAATTTCAATGACCAATTAATGTGTGTGTAACATTTAATACCAACTTTCATTAATTCCATTTAATACTTTTTTTTTTTTTTTTTTGCAAAAATTTCCTAAATTAGAAAGAATTTTGGGAAGGAAAGTATGTACATAAAAATGGTGACTATTATTTTATTGGGAAGGAAAGTGTTTACATAAAAATGATATACCATTTAAAAAACTATTCAATTTGGATTTTAATGAAATTAATAATAACTTATACATTGAATCAACAACAACAACAATAATAATAATAATAATAATAATAACAACTCATACAAATTACTGAAATCAACAATCATTTTTTATTTAAATATATATAAATTTATATTTACTATTCAAAGAACTTTTTAATAATTTAAATTAATTATGTTGTTTTTTAAATTTTAATAATTATTATAATAAAATATTTTTATAGCATTTTGTATGTATGTTGATTATGCATAATCAATAATTTTTTTGAATATTTATCGTAATCGATATTGTCGATAGAAGCTTTCGTGTATTGTACGGGTAAAATACTAATTGTCATAATTTCTATTAAGTCGGATGTGACTCTCGTGGATGCATACCTCACTTCAAATCTCTAACTCTAAGCATCGAATCAAGTTTCCAAATAAAATTCATATTATTTTCTATCTATTTAGATGGTTCTCTCTGTGGATATAATAAAACTTCAATCAATTTCTCCCCTTAAATAATACAATGCAATTCTCTCTTGTGAAAAGTGAAAAAACATAGCCCGTTCGGACTGTCGGGCATTTTAAAGGAAAACGAATGACGGGCTACCTACGAAGGGGAGACATTTATTTATTGTGAAAATTACCCTGAAAAGCTGTTACAATTACTGCATGTGTGTGGGTTTCGATTGGAAACTGGAGCCTGCCGACAATTTGGCTACACTGTTGAATTTAGCAACCCCCCCCCCCCCCCCCCCTTTTTTTAACCCAATTTGGCAACTTTCAAGCTGTCGTTTTAGATCTTTTCTCCTCGAAAGTGACAATTGTTTGAGAGCCATTTTAGCATTTTTTTTAAAGCCCAATTATAATAATACGAGATTGCTGTTATACTCGAGGTGGGCAAAATTATATTGCACACCTTCAATGAAAATGTACTAAGTGTTCTACTAATTTTTAAATGGAACACTTAAGATTTTACTATTAAAGATGGGCAACATAGCCTACGTCGGACAACAGAGCAAGTCTGTACAGTAATTGTTGACAGTGCCCAGCCTTTGAGTTACTTATGGGACGTCAACACACGGATTGTCCACCGCGTAGTGTGGATTTGTTCCACGCGAGGCGGATGCGTCCCCAAGGGATTTCGAACATTGGATCTATGGAATTTAAGAATTCCAAAGGCCTCCCTGGTACCACTAAGCTAAGTGAACAATCCGTGGGACGTCAGGTTGGCACCGTCAACATAAAAACGCGCGTTTTTATGTTGATGTCACCAACCTTTGAGGTACTTACGGGACGCCAACACATGATTGTCCACCTTCCAAAGGTTCAAGGTTCGAAACTCCCTGGGGACGCGTCCACCTCGCGTGGAACCAAATCCACACCATGTGGTGGACAATCCGTGTGTTGGCGCCCAGTAAGTATCTCAAAAGCTGGGCACCGTCAACATAAAAAACGCGCGTATGTTGACGGTGCCCAGCCTTTGAGGTACTTACGGGACGTCAACAGTAATATTACATTCTTCTTCTCTTATTTTTATAAAAGATTCTTTCACACATTTTTTATTTTAATTTTTACCACAAATTCTTCAAAAATCACTATTTCAAAATATTTTTTCCCATAAATTTAATTATAACGAGTCTCAAACAAGAGCTTATTGAGAACTATATTTCGTAATTGTGATTTTTTTATAATGTTAAAATCACACATATTTTTCAAATTACTTTTTAACACAAATTTTACCTAAAAACACAAAATATAAAAATAACGGCGGCTGTCAAGCCACCGAACCATCGCTTAATATGCTTTACAATAATCAAACCGAGGCAATTTTTAATTTGCAATCATTACTTTGCCTGACCCTAATTCTCTTATCTAAAAAAAAGAACGTGACATAACTTTTTAGATAAGAGAATTAGAGTACATAAACATTTGTGTCGGTATACACATATATATATATATATATATAGGGTTATATTATGCATATTAGAAATTCACGTTTTGGGTGTGGCAAAAAAAGACAAAAAAAAAAAAAAAAAAAAAAATGAATGGGTCCACACGGAGTTTCATAAATCTGCCCGACAAATCTAATTTAAATTTCCTTTTTATTTTATTTTTGAAATTCTTATCGTCAAAGAAGGTAGGGTCAATTAAAATGGTTCAACTTCAACTTTAGGAAAAAAAAAAAGGTGTAGTCCACACCTTGAGGGCCCGAACCGACCACGCCCAAGACTATTGGTTCGGGAAGGTAAATCCAGGTTATGCCTCCAAGGAGCCAGGTGGAAGGGGCTTATGGTAAGCATGAGAAACGCTTAATAACTCCCGCTTGCCACAAGACCAATTCACCTTGCGGGAATCGAACCAAGCACACAGCTGCGCTGAGCACTTACCACCCATCCCCTTTGCCACTTGGAGATGTGCCCTGGGGGCAACTTTAGGAATATCATGGAGATTTGTACATGAAGTACATTGTGGAAAGTATTTTAGTAGAGCAAGTTTGAGAGTTTGCAGTTAATTGCGCTTGTAAGGAGTCTCATTCATGTCAAATGTAGAAATCAAATTTCATAATGCAACTAACAGCTCAATTGAGATTTCCCACTCTCACATTTCAACCAACTAAGTTATACTCCGGGGGCAAAAAGGGTCAATTAAACTTGTAGTACTTGTATAGTACATATGATAAATATATTGACACCAAAATTTTTGTTACCACACGACATTTTAATTATAATGAAGATCCTTAATTTTTCCTTATTTTTACATTTACCCTACCAAGTTTTTTTTTTTAATCATAATCAACTCTTTATTAATTTTCACATCTTGTCTTTAGAGACGATTTCGTTCAAATATTTGTTACGAGGGCGAAAAAAACTTATTTATCTCTCATACATTTAAATAATCAAAAATAAATAATTGATACAAAAGTTAAGCAAAAAAATTTGCACATTTTTTCAGTGCAAATTAGTAAAATATTTGAATAGAAATCTTGATTAGAAACAAAATATGTTAATTAATTGAATGTTATAAATAATAATGCGATTAAAAAATAGTTAAGGATATAAAAGTAAAAGTAAACAAAACTGAAGATCTTTCTTACAATTAAATTGTGATGTAAATATAAAAAGTGTTGTGTAACTATAATTACCCTAGTGCATATCATATTGAGGCTTTTTGATACTCATTATTCAAAGTTTTATTTTTTTCAAAACTCATTTTATACCACATTCTATCAATAACATAACCTACACATGAATACAGGAAATCTTCTACTTTTAACTATAAATTCTCAAAACAATTATATATTATTATAAACTACATTATTCGAAATAATGAATCTCAACAAGGCCATACTCCATGTCTCATTAATTTTGATATTATATAACATATTCAACTACGCTTAGGCATTTAATCTGAATCTAAAAGTCGAAAACGATTTGAAACTTGAGGTTTTTGTCCGGTTCCAAAAAAAATAAAAATAAAAAATATTAGGAACTGAAATCGAAAATCGAAAACCAATTGGATCCGGGTAGGTTCTTAGTTCTTAAAATAGAACCATGGGTACCCGAACGGAACCGATTTTAATATAATTTTTTATTTTTTACAATTTATACACTGAGGAAAAAAATACATAAATTAAAAATTTAATTTAGGTAGTAACTTTTCTAAAACTCTAGACTAACACTAAAAAATCAAGACTTGCTTCTACTCTTTTACCTCTCGTCTCACGTTAAAATGTTGCATTTCATGGGTTAGTTTAATAATATTTGTAATTTGAGCTTTATATGAATTAAAAATTCAAAATCTGATTATAATTTAAGTTGATGAATTAAAGTTATTTTTTATAATTCGGACTTTTATTTTCTTTCATTGTTTACAAACATAAAGTATTTTTTAAATTTTTTTATAATGTGTTAAACTTAAATTTCATATATTCATAGTTTGGACTGTAATGTACCTTTTTTGTTATTTCGAGTTCATTGTTTTTTATTTAAAATATAATTAGTCTCCACTATTGAGTCAAGTAATTAAGTTTCTTAACTTAATTTTCTTCCTTATACAAATATTATCGAGTAGTAATGTATTTGATATAGTTTCGAAAGAACTTATATGAAAATATTTATTTAATGTGTATATAACGAAAATATTATGGGTAGAACCGAACCCGAATTGGAACTGAAGGTTCAGAGTTAGGTTTTGTTCCAATAATTAGAAGGACATGAATGATTCCAATTTTGAAATATTCAAAATATAATGGATGGTTTCGAGTATTGAAATATTCAGACCGACCAACCCAACGCTCAGGCTTATATTTAACCTTTCCTTTATTAGTCTTATTTCCATCAAACGCGTAGGAAATTGAAGTCAACATGGGTTCAATTAACCACAATTATTATTATTTTTATTATTATTATTATTATTATTATTATTTTGACATTTTCTTTAAAAAATCATATATATTTTATGTAACTATTTTTGGATCATTACACAAGTTAGATTGGAAAATTCGATTACGTCCGATTTCGTTCCGAATTTTTCCAATAAATCCGATTTCGATCGATCCAAAATTCGAAACTTCAAAATTCCGAAATTTCTTGATTGCATTTCAATTAATAATATAAAATCTAAAAAATTATTTTATTGAACAATCAATAATATTAAAATATTATTAACATGATATTTATCATATAAACTGACGGGTAACACTTTTACTTAGAGAGAGAGAGAGAGAGAGAGAGAGAGAGAGAGAGAGAGAGAGAGAGAGAGAGAGAGAGAGAGAGAGAGAGAGAGAGAGAGAGAGAGAGAGAGAGAGAGAGACTTCAATTTTAACATAGGATTTTGAGTTAGGTAAATTGGTGGTCAAAAATATTTTACACGTCAGATATAATAAAAAGTTCAGATTGAATCAAAAGTTGAAAATGTGATGTCAGTTGTGTATCACAAAGTTTGCTTTACTTATTCACTATTTGTGTGATCATCATATTTGAGTTTTGGAGCGTGACACTATTTGTTTACTAGAAAATAAATTTTTGAAACAAAAATGTTAGATCTGCATGGAGATCTAGGATAAAAATGCAAGAATTGAGCATTGTTGTCCTTGTTTACTTTTATTTTCATTGGATCATGATGAAAAACTTATTTTAAATCTATTTATAGATATTATATTGTTATTTTTTTTATCTTTTATGATTTGTAACTTTAATTATGATTCTTTACTAGTTAAAAAACTGAACTAATTTAATTTTAAACATTCACTTCCTGAATTTCTTTTTTTATATACTTAAAATTATTATAAATCTTGATAAATTATTAAAGATCGGAAATTTTCGAAATTTTCGAATTTCAATTTGGAATGAAGTTCGTGTGTTTCAAAAATTTTGGAACGGAATTTGGAGCCACATTTTGATTCCGATTTTTTTTGGAATGGAACTTAGAACACCTATTTCAGATCTGTTCCATCTGAAGAGCACTCCTACAATTACCAAATATAAGATATTTATCATTAAAAGAGGCAAGTAGAGGAAGTAAGCCAGGCATAGAAGTGCATATCCATTGTGAAAGTTTAGTTGCCAACCATTCAATGAGCTCGGGAACAACAAGAAGAGAGGGCTCGTAGCCCCCATCCTTCTTTCTCTCTCTCTCTCTCCCTCCCCACCCCCCTCAACCTCCTATTTGTTTCCCCATCCTAGCCTCCCATATTCAACAATGTTCCAAGAAGAGAGGGCTCGTAGCCCCCATCCTTCTCTCTCTCTCTCTCTCTCTCCCTCCCTCCCCACCCCCTCAACCTCCTATTTGTTTCCCCATCCTAGCCTCCCATATTCAACAATTTTCATATGATGTTTGATGAAAATTAAAAAGTTAGACCTCAAAGTGTCTCTTTCCTTCAGACGATCTTAATTCAGGAAGTGGTTTTCTTTCTTGTTGGAGCGCTTTTTCCTCATGAACAACTTTCTTATTTCATACTACCTACGAGAAAACTCTTTTCTATTGGTGACTGGTAACGAGAAGAGTTGGATATGTTTATGTGAACGTTCAAATATTCTGAAGTTGGGAAACGATTCAAGTGTCATTGATTTAGGGTAGCTTTATTGTCTGAACTCAGGAGAGGAATTCAGAATCTGAGTGAATCCCGTAGATCTTACGAAGGGAAGTTTTTTATTTATTTATATAGTTGGTCAATTTGATTTCAATAACATAAAATAAATTTCAAATTAAGAATTTATATTATTAAAAACCAAGTATTTTTTTTTCTTTGTCAACGTTCGTGCATGCATTAGTTGCATTATTATCTAGAATATTCAATATGAAACAAAAATAAATAATAAAAAGATAATATATATATATATATATATATAGTCTACTTGACTTAATTAAATTTTGTTGGCCCCAATTAATTTTTTTTTGTTTTATATGATGGCCCCAGCCAATTATATATATATATTTGGCTGTGGACATCATGCCCTTGTTTGAGCCCATTATTTCAATTTATAATTTGGGTTTTGAAAATTTAATAATTAAAAAGTGGTTTGAAAAGTAAAAATTTGTGGATTTGACTTTTTTGGATTATTGAGATTGATTACTGTAAATAAAATTTGTATTTTTAATGAGATATAATGAGGCTCAAACAAGGCCAATATGAAACAAAAAAAATTTAATTGAGACAAATAGATTTAGTTTAGTCAATGTTTATCGACTTCTACTGATTCGCAGAAATTCAACCCAATCCCTTGACTCTTGTTAATTTTCACCAAACATGTACGAAAATTGAATTAAACATATCTATATATCAATCGGTCGTATAAGGAGATCAACCCTATGATTGATGGGAGGCTTGGGATTTAAAGTTCATTAATAATTATTACCAATATTTTTTTATTTTTTATTTTTTGATCTGAATATAATTATTACCAATATTTATTAATACGAAATCTTATATTGTATGAAATAAATTGTAAAGAATTTATCTATCTACATCTTTTTATTTACATCTTTCTTCTATTTATCTATATTCAATATCTATCTACATTTATCCATCTTCTATATCTACATTTACATCTACATCTACATAAAAGTGTGAAGGGTAAATATAGGATAATTATATTCACACTACACTTTTTTATATTTACACCACAATTTAATTACAAGACAGATCTTTAGTATTTATTTACTTTTGTTTTTATGTCCTCAACTTTTTTTAATTACATTATTTATTCATAACATTCAATTAATTAATATATTTTATTTCTAATCACGATTTCTTTTCAAATATTCAGCTAATTTGCATTGAAAAGATGTGCAAAATATTTTGTTTAATCTTTGTATTAGTTATTTACTTTGATTATTTAAAAGTATGAGAGATAAATAAATATTTTTCACCCTCATACAAATATTTTGAACGAAAATTATCTCTAAATACAAGTTATAGAAATTAATAAAAAGTTGATGATAAAAAAAATTATATAAAAAAAAAACTTGACGGGGTAAATGTATAAATAAGGAAAAATTAGGGATCTTCATTGGAATCAAAATGTGGTGTGGTTAACAAAAAGTGTGGTGTCAATATATTTACCCAAAATATATTGATATAACGCTTTTTGTTAACTAAACAACATTTTAATTGCAATGAAGATCCTTCATTTTTCCTTATTTTTACATTTACCCTATCAAGTTTTTTTTTATAATTTTTTTTATCATCAACTCTTTATTAATTTTCACATCTTGTATATAGAGATAATTTTTGTTCAAAAAAATTTGTTACGAGGCCAAAAAATACTTATTTATCTCTCATACTTTTAAATAATCAAAATAAATAATTAATATAAAAGTTAAACAAAATATTTGCACATTTTTTCAATGCAAATTAGCAAAATATTTTAATAAAATCATAATTAGAAATAAAATAAATTATGTTAATTAATTGAATGTTATGAATAATAATGCGATTAAAAAAAGTTGAGGTCATAAAAATAAAAGTAAACAAATACTAAAGATCTTTCTTACAATTAAACTGTGGTGTAAATATAAAAAAGTGTTGTGTGAATATAATTATCCAAGTGTGAATGAGTGAGAATATTTTAATTTCCCATTTTATATTTTTATCTTCACATTCTTTTGTTTTTCTCAATAATACTCTTTAGTTCATTTATTGAAACTTATTTTACATTTATTTTAATTTTTATTTCAAAAACATTAATTTATTCACATTGACTAAATCGAAATTCATTATTTAATTAATATTATTTATCATCGTCACTTTTTAATTTACTTTTAGAATATTGTCAAATTTCATTTTCGTGATAAAGTCATTAAACAAACAAAAAGTACGCTTCTGCGTTTAGTAATTTTTTTCTATTTTTAATTTAAACAGTTATATTTTAGTTACCAATAAAAATAGATTTTTTTATATAATAAGAAAAAAGAATTTTTAATTATTTTATATTTAAGAAATTAATAAAATGTGGTTGAAAAGTTGTGGGTCCGATGAAATGTGTGATTAAAATTAATTGTTGATTTTAATTGGATTAAAATCTTATTTTAATTTCTCCCAAATATGAGCATATTATTAAACTTTTTTCATTATAAGAATATGCTCACAAATTAATTTAATTTATCTATGCACAATTTTTACATCTTTTTGCGACTTATCATAAATATTTTATAAAGAAATTATTGAATTGATTAATATTTTATGATATCAAATTACATATTAATATATCATACATGATTTATTTATTAAGCTGCATTTTAAATAACCATCTAATATATATTTCGAAAAACTATATAAAAATTTTAATAAAATTTTAATTTATTAAGAATTGAAATTGATTTATCATTTACAATTTTCCTCGAACAATGTCAACTATTTCCAAAAACAGCATTGATACTTAAAAATGATACTTTAATATTCATCATGTACATAAAACGTGCAAAGTACATACTTACTACTAATGATAGGGATGTCAAATGGGTTGTGTGTTTAGGTTTGGCTCAATAAGTTCGTGTGAGGGTGTTTGGATTCGATTCATGGGCTTGTTTGGTTCACGAGCCAAATGAGTCGACCCAAGTCCGTGGGCATTTTTTTTAAGTGGAGAATTGAATTAAACATAGAGATATAATATTATATTACGCGACATTTGTAACATTAAGAAATAACATTTATTTTTGATTGTAAATGTAACTTTCTTGTAATAACATTTTCATAAGTCCAAAGTTGATTAAGACTTTAGAATTTAAACCCTCATCCTTTAATTCGGACTTGAGATCGGTTACATTTATTTCCTTGTAGGCAGAATTAAAATTGTACACGAATAAAATGTGACGTGTACAATTTTTTTATTTGAAAGAAAGAACTGAAAATACGGAAAAAGAAAAATGCATATAGAGTAAAGCTGTAAGGACAATATTAAATAATTACTTTCCAATACGTTAGTTCTCTGAATTCCTCGGCTATAACTTTATTTATTCTATCTTGTATCCATATCTCCATAGACTCTCAATCCTTTAAATATATTAAGTTTTCTAGTATGTCTTCTTTAAGTCTTTTACATTCCTTTTTCGGATTTTTGTTTGAGTCCGTCGTCGTGCCACAGCTAGAGGGTTCATATACAGAAACATCCTCATCAATGTCCTCCAAATTAATAGGAGTTGTATTATTTTCGCCCTCATTTTTCAAATCCACCAAATTGTCGGGAAGTGGAATATCATTTAGACTATCATACTCATCAACAAATTAGCTAGAATATTGGCCATGAGATTGTGAGTGTGCCAATAGAATTGGATATGAAAATGAAATATGAGATTTGAGAGGAAATTGTATGGAATATTATGACACTTGGAAGCTGCAATTGATAGTATTGGAAACAAAATGATAGATTGAGAGGGGATTTAAAGTGTAATGATTTTGGAGCCAATGTATGGTATTTATAGAGTTAAAAAAAATTAAAATAAAAAGAAATATGGAACAACGGTCAAGATTTTTTTTTTTTTTTTTTTTTTTTTTTTTTTTTTTTTTTTAAGGCCTAATAGGCCCTTTAACGAGCTAGGCTGGGCCGGCTCATGAGCTGGATTGTTTCCGGCCATTTCAAGGCTTGTTGGGCTTGTCTAGGAGCCGGTTCAAGAACTTCACAAGTCGAATTTGAACTGTCCAATATTCGATTTTTCTGTTTAATCTAAGGCCAAGTCCTTTTTTTAGGAGCCGAGTTGAACTCACGAATTGTCCAGTCCATTTACTACCCCTATCTAAGATGTAGAGTAACATTATTTTCTCCATTTTTTTTGTCTAAATAGTTATTTCTCACTTAAAATTTGATAAGTTCTCCCATTTTCCAATTCATCTGTGTTATAGCTGGTCGTTTTCAGAATAAAAGTTGTTCTCGCATGGTTTTGCGCAGAATAATTAAGTCTTTGTTTGATAAAACTTTTTATTTATAAATAAAGAATGTGATATCTTCAAGGTAAAATATGTGATTGAAAAGTTATTTAAGAAAATGTGTATGTTTAAAATGTAATTTAAAAAATATGCTTTTTATGAACAAGTTTACCAAACAGATGCTAAATAGAAAGGAAGATGCTACAATTTGTACACATTATTTGCACAAGTAGTTGAATCCAAATAGAAAACTTAGATGATATGTGCAGAAATGAATCTCTTTAGACGAAGTCCCAGAAATGGGTGCATTTGAGAATAGAATTGTTGCCTCAAAAGGAAAAGTACAAATAATAGAAATTTGATTCGAAAGTAAAATAAATAAAATCACATTCTATATTTTGAAAGTTGATTTGTTGATTCTTTAAAATATCTTAATTTGTTACTTTTATACGTCTTATTACAACTCATATAGAACCGCCGCTTGATCTTGTAATCGCTTGTCCTTGTTTTGAATGATCCCAATGCTTGCATTCATTCGATAACTACTTCCTACGATTTACCTAGTAATTTCTATTGTCCATTACAACAGGATCTTTGGGAATTATGGGCAATTACAAAATATAACTGAAACTTTACTTTGCTAGTTTTACTTCTCCAATTTCTCCTCCTTTTTTGGGACACATCCCACTAGCTCGAGCGGTCGGTAGATCCATCCATGTTGTGAATATAAGCCCACGTGATCGAAACCATCAATGTGAACATTAAAATCATACATGAATTTCAGTTCAATTGAAGAGACTCGGGAAATCTCCTCCGTTGTACCTTTGACTGAGTGTTAGTGTTCGGGTTTAAGTAGAAAATTGTAACTTCAAGATGAGAAAAGGGTAACTAGAAGATATGGTAAAAAGATCAAATGACTCCCACAAGTGGTGCGCCTTTAGGTTATTTATAGGTATTTTAGTAACATCCAACCCTCGACTGGTTAAAAATTTCATTACTTGGTGGAAGGTTGAAGGGGAAATCTCTTTTTGTAGGTATTTTGTTGTTCATCGAAGCAGCAAAAGTCATTATATTTCAAAATAGGGCTTGGTTAAATGCATTTATTTAAAACATGTAAAAATAGATTTTTTTCAGTAACATAACACTTTGACTACTAGGTGCAAAATGAAAAGTCATGTTGTATTGAAAATTATTGAATAATTATTGAATATTTTGATAGTTCGTATCTATAATTTTTTATTTTTTTAAAATTTCGTCATTGACGATGGTTTTACATTGTAAACCGTTTTCATTTTTTGAGAATTATTTTTGTGAAAAAGTGATTTTTTAGAATGTATAGTTAAAAAACAGTATGAAAAATGTAAAAATAATTTTTTAAAGAATGTGTGATTGAGAATGATTGTTCAGAAAATTGATTCTTGAAAAATCAATTCCGTTTAGGTAAGTGATATAAAGTATTATGTAATAAGAGCGTTCATTAATTTATTTTCTTTTTCTTTTTCATTTTAATAAAATTATGAGTGTATATCACAGATATATCTATTTTTTTACTTATTACGAATTCTATTTAAATGCAATTTTTATTTTACATTTTAAATTTTAAATCAATTCAAATTACAATATTTAAAGAAATTCCTGTAACGATAAACATACAAACCGTGAAAAAAATAAAAAAATATAAAAATTTAAGGTGTATGTAATGTACCTTTTTAGTAATTCCTTCATTTCTCATTTTTAATTAAATATTCATTTCATATGTTAACATATGAATTTAATATATATGAGTAACAAATAATCGTGCATTGCACGGGTGTAACACTAGTGCATTTATAATGTCACTAGCAACATCTTTATATCTTTTATCTTTTATATATATTATAACAATAAAGTGACCAAATATAACACCGCATAGTTTCCCGTCTTTTTTAACTTTCCTAAAACGAAAATTTATGATTTATAGAGATTAAAAAAAAAAAAAAGTTGATTATCTATATATATTTCAAAATTGCTTTTATCTAGAAAATATAAACGGTCACTTTGAAAATGATTTTACCTTATTATTAGTTTTGTTATATATTTAGCTATTAATTGGTTGGTATTTTCAATATGTTTATAATTTGGAATTATGATGTAGGGTTTTAATTAATTATGTGCTATGCTAATAATAAAATAGTATTGAAAGTAACATAATTAAATACGTATATTATTTTACCAAAGTTATAGTAATTAATCAGTATTGAAGATAATAATATAGTTATTAGAGAACTTATCAATAAAAAAAAATTAAAAAGCATATACAACAAAATTACAAATGTTCATTGCTTTACCAAATAATAAAACAGTATTAAAAATGTATATAACATAATTAGGATTTTTTTTTTCTTTTGAAAAACTACTTTAGAGCGTCTGCACTTGCATATGCTTATATAAAAAAGCCTCTCAAGATTTTGATTAATCGTTTGTATGTTTTGTAATCCTTTAACGACAATTATAAATGATTGTCGTCTTTTTTATGCAATTATTACCAATTTCTATTATCACAGTTTTCCGTTTTTTTTAAAATTTCATATTTAATAAGTAGTTATTTACATGTCCCGTGCATCGCACGGGGGCGAATACTAGTTACTCTAATAGCAAGGATTGGTTTGGCATGATTTTTATTTTTATTTCTACTTTTAGAAGAGTTTTCTGATAAAGAATCCTAAGTTAATCCCTCTATTAGAAAATTATCCAAATGCTCAAAAATTAAATAGTTTATTAGTTTTAAAAGCAGTTTATAAAGTCAATGTTGAATGGACCCTAAATGTTTGTCATAAATCTTTTATTTAAGTACAATTAATATCTTAATCAAAACACGTATTAGTGCATTATTAGATAAGACAAAAACATTATTACATATAAAATTCGCTTGTATAAGACTAATAAAAGCTGATTATTAATTGTCTACGGGCATAGGTTAACTTAAAAATTTTGTTCTAATTCTTTACGTGGAAAATACGGAGATGATCTCAAAGACTAATAGATAAAACTTAATATTTTCAATGAAAATTGACAGTCAATTTGTTATAAATTTGAAGTTTTAACAGACCATCTTATTTGAAAGTCTAGTCTTTTTAAAAGATGACATATTTATTTTATTATATATAAAAATATTTTTGTCACACTAGCTCTCTAGATCATACGTAGTGTGTGAAATTTTCATAAATTAGTGACGATGAGATGTATAATATTAAACTTGTATCCGCATATCTAAATTTAAATATATGGTAAAAAAATTTTATTTATAAACAAAGATTGTGATGTATTCAAGGAAAAATATAGATATTGTTGAAAATTGATTTGAGGAAATATGTACGATTAAAAAGCGGATTGGGAAAATGTGATGTTTATAAACGAAAACGAGTTTCTATTCTTTAACGCAATTATTACAATTTATAAACCTATTTATAAATAACACAATTTTTCAAAGAGTAATTCTAGGGAGACATTTAAGTGACATTGTGACAGGTGTACATACATTTTTATTAACACATATTTTCTCTCTATTTTTTTAATCACACATTTTACGGCAAAAACATAAATCAATTTATAATTAGAACATTGTCAAAGAACAGAGCCATGTTGAGTGTCCAAACAATGTCCTACATTAGTTGTGGAAGAAAGGAAAAACCACTATATAATCCAAATATGCTACTCCACTTATTACCAATTGATTTTGAGTTGGAATCTCACTTGGGCATGAGCAAATTGTTCTTCATAATCCCAACAATTGGTATTAGAGTTAGAAAGATTGTCTTATGGATGCATGACCAAACGGATGAACGGGACTCTCTGAACAACGGGAGATGAATCGAGATGTTGAGCCCCAAGATTAAGAATTCATATGGTTTCTCGTGAGATGTTAGATCTATGGTAACATAATGTGTCGTTGAATGGTGATCGATCTCGTTGAATGGTGATCTTCCATAACATGAGGAGATGTGACGAGGCTTTTCTTGAGGGAGGGTAAGATGGACTTAATGTATCTTGTGGGCCATGTTTGAGGGAGGAATTGTTGGGTTTGAAAAGAATGTTCCACATTGGTTGTGGAAGATAGAAAAAAAACTATCATATATCCCAGGTGAACTACTCCACCCATTACTAATTGGTTTTGAGTTGGAACATCACTATGGCCTGGAAGTTTAGGCTTGAAATTGATCAAATTGTTCTCCATAGTCCAAACACAAAAGTTAAGATTCTAAGTGATCGGTATATTTTTTGTCATTCCATTATTAGAATATTACTTTTCACCTTTACACTTGAGGTCCAAGGTCATGCTTTGGGCCGGCCTTCTATCTTGCCAAATATCGCACTTTAGATCGACCTCTCTATGTCCCGAGGTCACCCATTTGGGTCGATCTGTTCATAGAAGCGTCGTGGTCTTATTATGGGCCAACCCTGTCCTAAAACAAGTTAATGGGCTATGTATTGGGCCTTACGTCCTAAAAATTAAGATAATGATGTAATTAAATTATCTTTATCTAAAAGAGAATCCAATTCATTTAAGGAGTATTCTTATAAGGTAACTTCTTTTAATTAAGAACTATTTTCCTACTAGAATTGGGAGACTTATTATGATTCTTATAAATAGGTCTCATTCGTTCATAATTACACACACAAAATTCATATATTCATAAGTTCTTGAATATTCTCTCTCTATATTATTTTCTCCTTTTACAGATTGCTAATTCTTACACCGGAGGGGCGACGAGGGCATCTCTCGTTGCCTTTTTTGCAGGTTCTTTGGAGGCTTGGATCATCATCTTCAACAAAACATCATCCTTTGGTTTTGCCACGTCAAGGTCAGAAAAATTACCGAAACAATTGGCGCCGTCTGTGGGAACTCGATCGAAAAATCATGTTGTTCAAAGATCGATCTCAAAGTAAATAAAAAATCGGAAAATTTTATGATCTGACTACAAAAATAGTCCCGATAAAAGAGCTGACCGATCAAAGCAACCTACTAGAGACCCGTAAAATTGGTGGATTTTATCTTTCATATTCATCAAGTTCTTAAACCATGGAGGACTTTTGTTGGAAAGATCAAATCTAGCAAAACACAGCACATGTCGATGACTGCAGTCAATTTGAGTGAAATTGCCATTTTACCATCACCCCTCGACAAACGGCACAACGTGGACTCCCACTGAGATCGCTTCTAGGGTGCCGCCACAACAAGGACTCCCTCCGAGATTTCCGCTAGGGTGCGGCCACAAGGTGGACTCCCTCTGAGATCGCTGCTAGGGTGCTGCTGCAATGAGGACTCCCTTCGTGACCGCCACAAGGATGGCCTGAAATCACATCGAGGCTACCATACTGCCATCACCCCTCGATGACCGTTGTCAAGGTTGGGAGGAGGACTCACGCCGACTCACACTGTCATGGTTGCAGCAACGAATTGGGGATTTCGAAGAACACCCCATTCCTTCAATTTCGTTGATTATTTGAATCGGAAACAAGGAAATCTCCAATGACTTTATGAATTGTGAACGCCATCATCACCATGTAAACCTCTAATGGACACTTTCAAATTGATTCAAAATCCCCTGTGTCCAATTGAAGCTTTGAGCACGAGGTAAGTTCTTATCACCAACGTCGAAGCCAATACAAATTCTCAACTCAGTCGGGACGCGCATGACTCGACCCTTTCAAGACTGAACGTGGTTGAACATTCCAGAGAAGAAGGGATGGTGGGTTTAATGTACTACAAAAATTCTCAAGCCAGATTAATGTGTGTAGCGAAACATTGAGTTCTTGATGGAGCTATTAGTCCTACACCAAAGAAATGGGGGAAGACAACTGATGAGGAGAAATCAGAGAGTGGTACAGGTGGTTGGCTAGGTGTTACAGAAGATTTAAAACCTCCTAATGCTACCCTTCGTCTTTATGGTGGTGCTGCATTTGAATGGGTGGTGCATGAGTTTCGATGTGCTACATATTCTGTGGAATTCCTTGCCCATGTTGGTCGAGGTGGAAGTAAAGGAGTGGCAGAAGCTGGGGCAGAAATTGAACGTGTTGCAGCAAGATCATGGTTTGCTCCCTTTCTGGACACAACAAGTGATCGACTAGCTTGTGTTTTAGGCAATCTTTTTGACATTGCTGTTGAGAGAGATCGACACCTTCCGTCTGTTGGTTTTATACCTCTAATTAAATCCACCAAAACTCTAGCAAACAAGATTGGCAAAGTTAAAGTGCGTTGTCTCTTCCATCAAAGTGAATCACTTCAAGAAGATACTCTATCCAATTCTATGATCATGCCTGGAGTCGTCCTGGGCATATCAACCACACCGAACATGTGCCTGTGTCCAGGGTGCGAGTAGCTTAGGTCTAGCTTCTCCTACGACTGCTGAAATAAGGTGTACTCTTACCCTACTCATCAATTCTTGTACAATTTATCGAAATTTGGTGTAAGAAAAATTATGCAAATTTTGTGTTTTACCATTGCATCAAATGTATTTTGACAAACAACTAAGTTCGATTCGATAAAAATTGTTGCCAACAATTAAACAGGGGCAGAGGGAATCAAAAGTTATTATGTGCGTCTAATTGCTAAATTGTTTGAAAAGTCAATTTCCTTATATGTTTTCTTGAATTTGATGGACTGCAATCCTATTCTTATTTACATAGCTACAATTCTCTTTTGTCAACTGCTATTGCTCATTACATTTGCAAAGTTTTTCACTTGTGACTCACTTCATCTCCTGCCAGTCACTACAATGTTCTCAATTAACAATTTCCAAATATAAAGAAGATACAGACTGATTACCAAAGTTATTATTGACAAGTTAATTTTCAATTAGAAAATTTAGAATGATGATGTGCGAATGCTATACACTACTATCAGGTTCAATTTTTCATGCTATATCTTGAGCAGTTTATATATGAACAAAAATCAAGATGGATAAGTAATATATAAAAAGCTCAATTCAATCATTTTTCTTGATGGCTTTGATTGTTACTCAATAATAGAAGAACGTAGGTCATTAGCCTTACTTTCTTTATTTTGTTTAATCAATTCATCACTTTTAATAGATGGGAACCCATCAAGAACTGAAATGTGTTTTCTATTATTCCCATTCGAGTCAATATCTTCATCATTAACATGCATTTCACTATCATTATTTCCATCTATAATTTAGCTAGGATAAGTGCAAGATGACTCCAAATGCAAATCCTTTGTGCCTCATGCTGTAATTCTATATATCGAGTATCATTTTTTGTCATTCACTGGACTCGTTCACCAAGCATAATTTTGCACTTGAGGCTTACCTGGCTGAGACTCTAGTCACTATGTTATTACTTCCTTATTGACATTAATAAACAAGGGAGATGTTGAAATGTTTTCATTCATTTGCTTCCATCGAAGAATAAAAAGCTTTTAAATCCATATCATTAGTTATTTGACATTTTATTCGATTTGATAAAATTGTAGTAACCTTAATTTGACTTCAATTTATCTCCCTAATGCGAGATGTTGGATAAAACGTCTCAATTGGATCTCCTGTCAACTATGGTGCAATGTGGCCTCCCGCTGTAATTGCTGAGCCTTTTTATCAAAGCTGCCAAAGCAACTACTACTTAACGATGAGTAAGGATTTCCTCAAGTTCTGGGTCATTTCTGGATCTGTCCGAGAAATTTCAAAAATGAGGTGTATCCTAACACTCTTTATTAATTAAATAATCATTGCATAATGTTGATCATGTGTTAGAGCTCAAAAATTTTGCAATCCCATATTATCTGTATTTACTACTAAATAAAGAGCTAATCAACTCTAAATAGGACTACTTATCTTTTCCCAAATTTTTAATCAATTCGGTAAGTTGAGATTAATTTATTAAATATGCAATAGCTTGTGACATGTGAATTCAAGAAATATGCTTTCCGATCATAAGATATTGTTTGTCCTTCTATTTCTTAGAACAAGTTGAGAGCTGCGACCAAGACTCAAAATGGAATGTTCTTGGTACAATTATGACAAAACCATTATGATTTATGAGCAATGTGCCTAAAGGATTACAATCAATTAATTATTGATCTTTCTGAAAATCGTGAAAGCCTCACTATTTGTTAATATGCTGATTTAATTGATGAAATTCGATTGTAATTTTTATCTCGTTATTTACATGACCTCAAGTATCAGATCAATAATACACGAGTTGAACTCAATTGCCTGCTAAATTTGAAGTTATCTGATTCGTTCCCATGATGATTCATGCTATTTTATGTGATCTAAAGTTTAAATTGGAAATTAGCTGAGTTAAGTAGTAAAGTGACTCACACAGTAACCAATTAAATAAAGCATTATATTTCCATGTGATCTATTTGAAAACCAATAGAAACACTTAATATACTTTAGCATAACCTTTCTGGGTACAATCTACATTGATTAACACGCTCCAGCCATTTTCTTCAATAGCTAATCATATTAATTGGAAAAATGTTTGCTTTGAATCAATTAAATTCTCGCTAAAACAAGCTTGGGCTTATTACTCAACATAAGCTCGGCTTATTCCTTATCAAACATAAGCTCGAGCTCATTAATTAGCATGAGCTCGGCTTATCATTCCTTAACATTAACTTGAGCTCATTATTTAAATATAAGCTCGGCCTATTTTTTCTTAACACAAGCTCGGACTTATGTGCTAACATGAGCTCGGCCTATAACTCCCGCTAAAATAGGCTTGGGCTTATTACTTAACATGAGCTTGACTTATTACTTCTTAATATAAGCTCGAGCTTATTATTTCTTAACATGAAATTTGCTTATTGCTTTTTAACATAAGTTAACGATTATTACTTAACATAATCTATTCCTTGCTTAAACATATCAATAGGTTCTATTATCAATACAAGCCATAATCCCTCGTCAATCTGAGTTTAGCTTCTATGCCCTCTAGTCACTGAACGAAAACAACTGTGCTAATTGCAAAAGGCCTACCATACAAAATCATTGAGAATGGTTTACAAGGCCGACCACAAAGCATGACTTTACAAATTATCTCCCAAAACACAAGGTCAAATAATTTACAATGCCTCATATGGCAAGGCGTTATAAATTATTTTCTCACAAATAATTTACAATGTCTCATATGGTATGGCGTTACAAATTATTTCCTTACAAATAATTTACAATGTCTCATATGGCAAGGCTTTACAAATTATTTTCTCGCAAATAATTTACAATGTCTCATATGGCAAGACGTTACAAATTATTTCCTTACGAATAATTTACAATGTCTCATATGGCAAGGCGTTACAAATTATTTCCTCGCAAATAATTTACAATGTCTCATATGGTAAGGTGTTACAAATTGTTTCCTCATAAATAAATTATAAAGTCGACCAAAATGTCCGACATGACGAATTATTTCAGCACGAGTAATTTACGGGGTCAACCATCATGCCCGACCTCACAGATTGTTTCCCTACAAAGAGTTTATAAGGTCAGTCTATATACCCAACCTATCAAACTATTTCTTTTTTACACAAAGTCAAGGGTTTGATTCCTTCTTTGTACAAAAAGTCTACAAGGTCGGCCTACCTACCCGAATTCCCTTAAATTATGCAAAGTCAAGGGTTTGACCCTTCTTTGTGCAAAAGATTTACGAGGTCAGCCTAAATGCTGATCTGACTAACCATTCCCTTAAACTATACAAAGTCAAATAATTTAGAAGATCGGTCACATGGCACGACTTTATAAACTATTTCCTCAAAAACACTAAGTCGAGGACCTGACCACTTCTTTGTGTAAATTATTTACAAGGTCGGCATTGCTCGACCTTACAAATTGTTTTCCATGAATTTACAAAAGTCAAAAGCTTGGCCATTTCATTGTGTAAATCATATACAAGGTCGGCCTCGCTCGACGTTACAAATTATTTTTCATAAACTTATAAAGAGCTTGACCCATCCTTTGCGCTAAAGTCCACAAGGTCGTCCATGACCAACCTGTATAACTATACTTCAAATTGTAAACGCTAACCCCCTGCTTTGAACTAGAAACTCACAAAGTCAGACAAATATGACCTTTTCAAACCATTCTTGAAGTAACGAGACTGGTTCAAATGCCCGGCCCGTGGAATCAATTTAGGAACAAAACACGAGTATCATGTACTTAAACGAAACTTGTGAATTTGTTCACAAAAATTACAAGCAGTCCACGAGGCATACCCCGAGTAAAAGAAAAGTCTACAAAATCTTTATGAAAACAAGTTCAAAGCACAGGCTCGCTTCCATCTTCAACACGCTCGACCTGTCAACTATTCTTATAAATTATGCAAAATCAAGGACTTAGCCCATTCTCTGTGTGAAAATTTACATGGTCTGCCACAATGCCCGACCTTATAAATAAATTTCTAAAAATCACAGAGTGAAGGGCTTGACCCCTTCTTTATAAAAACAATTTACAAGGTCTGTCACAAGGTACGACCTTCCCAAGTTATTAATGACACTACCTAGAAAAATTGATTCTTACCAACACGCAAGCGCCCAAAACCTTAAACCACGAGCAAGCAATTAGATACTTGCTCATGCAAGTACACATAGCCATTCTCAAGCAGTCAAGTAATTAAATCACATAATGAAATCCCCGGATCTACATAAGTTCAGGTTTATTACTTTACATGCTCGAGCTTATTTACATTCTACATAATGCTCAGGTTTATTACATAACATAAACTCATGCTTAATTCTTCGGGTTTATTACATAACATAAACTCATGCTTAATTCTTGCTAACATATGCTCGAGCTCATTACTTAACATAAGTTCATGCTTCACTCTCGCTAACATAAGTCCAAGCTTATTCCTTAATATAAGCTCGGATTATTCTTGCTTAACATATGCTCGAGCTCATTACTTAACATAAGTTCATGCTTCACTCTCACTAACATAAGTCCAAGCTTATTCCTTAATATAAGCTCGGCTTATTCTTGCTTAACAAAAGCTCGAGCTCATTACTTGACATAAGCTCGTGCTTAATTCTTGCCAACATAAATCAAAGCTCATTCCTTACCATAACCTCGACTTACTCTTTCATAACATAAGCTCGAGCTCATTACTTAACATGAGCTCAACTTATTATTTTTTAATAAAGGCTTGAGCTCATTACTTAACATGAGCTCGGCCTATTATTGCTTAATTTCTCGAAGTTTATTACATAACATAAGCTCGTACTTAATTCGCGCTAGTGTAAGCTCGGCTTGTTCCTAGCTTAAACACAAGTTCGAGCTCATTAATTAACATGGGATTGGCTTATAATTTATTAACATAAGCCGCAACATAACCATCACATCACATCCTACCAAAACCACGCTGCCTCATGTCCATCTCTCCCCGAGCTCGATGAGGGATGCTCGGGGGCTTATAATTAATCTAAATTCTGTTTTGCGTGGGCAGCTAAAAATTCTTACTTCAATATGGAAACTGGAGATTATACAACCTTATCCTAATACTTCCATCAAGACTCCTACGTCTCCCAACCATCCGAATAACCTAATTCTACCTGAAATGTGCTACGGGGTCTTCAACTATTGTCCGGCACATAAAGGACAAGACCTCTACTTGTGAATTAGTGAGACTCATGAGATGGGACGAATGTAAGAACACTCTCAGTTTTTCTCAAGATTTGGTAAGAGAAAGTATTTTGCTAGAAATGAGACTCATGTTTCATAGCATGACCTTAACTTTACTATAGCAATAATTAAACTTGATATGACATACGTCTAGAGGACGAAGCTCGACCTCTAACGCACGGGGGTTAATGATCGGTATATTTTTTGTCATTCCATTATTAGAATATTACTTTTCACCTTTACACTTGAGGCCCAAGGTCATGCTTTGGGCCGGCCTTCTATCTTGCCAAATATCGCACTTTAGATCGACCTCTCTATGTCCCGAGGTCACCCATTTGGGTTGATCTGTTCATAGAAGCGTCGTGGTCTTATTATGGGCCAACCCTAGTCCTAAAACAAGTTTATGGGCTATCTATTGGGCCTTATGTCCTAAAAATTAAGATAATGATGTAATTAAATTATCTTTATCTAAAAGAGAATCCAATTCATTTAAGGAGTATTCTTATAAGGTAACTTCTTTTAATTAAGAACTATTTTCCTACTAGAATTGGGAGACTTATTATGATTCTTATAAATAGGTTTCCTTCGTTCATAATTACACACACAAATATTCATATATTCATAAGTTCTTAAATATTCTCTCTCTATATTATTTTCTCCTTTTACAGAATGCTAATTCTTACACCGGAGGGGCGACGAGGGCATCTCTCGTTGCCTTTTTTGCAGGTTCTTTGGAGGTTTGGATCATCATCTCCAACAAAACATCATCCTTTGGTCTTGCCACGTCAACGTCAGAAAAATTACCGAAACACTAAGTGTTTGAGACAATAAAAAATTAAGTGCAGGTTTATTAAATGCTAGAATTAGCTTTTATAGAGCCTTTGCAATAACCGAATTCAGAAAAAAGATGTAACCCATACAACATCAACTTTGTAGTGTGGTAAACTAGAAAATACTAAGTCAAAAAAAATTATTCCTTAATAATAGGGATTTATTAAACACATGCTACTTATCTTAAAAACAAACTGCAACTACTCTTAACACCCTCCCTTAAATTGATCAGTAACAACAATTAGTTTACATCAACTTCCTTTCCTTCCACTACCAACTTCCGTGTCTCAGTTCCAAATCCATGTCATTTCTACACTTTAAAGCTTCTTCAAAAAACATTGAATCAGTAGCGGCAAACATAGTCAAGTTAATTGTCTTCTTTAGAAACTCCTTCCCAACTCTTATAGTCTCTCATCCAAATATGTTTATGTCTATTTCTTCTTGTGGTCGATTTTGGCGAGCTTCCACCAGTCAACTCATTTGAGTTTCCACTTCTTCAGTTTCTTAATTGATATTTGCTTCATCTTTTTCACTGTGGACAACTTTATCTTGTTCATCTTCCCACTCCAAATTGATTGCTATTGCTTTCTCATATATTTTATCCCAATCCCAACTTTTATCTTCTTCAAAAAGAACATCTCTGCTCACAATAATTTTCTGAGTAGTTGGATTTTACAACTTGCATGCCTTCGATTCTTCGCTTACTCCAAGTAGGACAAAGCTCACACTATCTCTCTCTAACTTGGTTCTTTTCTCATTAGGTATGTTGACATGAGATACACATCCAAAAACTATAAAGTAGTCAACTGAAGGCTTTACTCAACTCCATGCTTCTTTTAGAGTCCTGTCCTTAACTGCAAGTGTGGGACACATGTATCGTCCAATTTACAGCCTTGAGGTAGAAAGTCTTTGGAATCTTCGATCGAGCAGACGACGTAATTAAACTTCTCACTCAATGATCTGAGAACCCTTTCTACCAATGTAACATCTTGAATTTACTCTCCATGTGTCCTCATCTTATTAGCCACATACAATACTCTCAAAAAGTACTCAGAAACTCCTTCACCTACCTTCATCTATAGTGTTTCAAATTCTCCATGGAGAGCTTGCAGATGTGATCTTTTCACCTTTGCACTCCCTTCAAATTTCTTCTTCATGGTCTCCTAGATCTGTTTAGAGGTATCCTTCACAAGAATAGTCTCCAATATTGCTCGATCAATTTCCTGAAATAAATAGTTCTTCACCTTCAAGTCTTTGATCTTCAATTGTTCTAGCCTCTTTCGTTGTGCGTCCGTCTACTTCGCTCCAGCTTTTGGCCCAACATAATCAATCTCTATTAATCCTCAACACTCTTTGGATCCGAGAAAGTTCTCCATCAACATGCTCCAATGATCATAATGACCATCTAAGAGAGGAATGAATGGCTACACAAAGTTTCCTTCGATAGTCATCTCCTTTGCTGCTGCAAAGCCTCAAGTACCACTGCTTTGATTTGTTAGGCCAAATGAGGTTTTCGATACCAAATGTTAATATTCTAAGTATTTGATATAATAAGAACTTAAGTGCAAATTTATTGAATGTTAGAATTGGCCTTTATTTAAAGCCTTTACAGTAATTGAATTCAGAAAAAAGACGCAACCCACATTCCAACAACTTTGTAGTTTGGTAACATAGAAAGACTAAGTCAAAGCAGATTATCCCTTAGCAATATGAATTCATTAAACACATGCTACTTATCTTAACAAGAAACTATGCCCAAGTTACCAAATTAATGGATGCTTATTCTACTTATTGCATATTTGGTTAAACATAAAAAAAAAAAAACTAATTTTTTATAAGTTATTATGTTGGCTAAAAAAAGAAAAACAAACAAACGTATTAGTTATTTTGAAAGTGAGCTTTCATTTTATCGTAAATATTAATTAAAAATAAAAGAAACTTTTTGATGAAAGAAAAATTAATTATTGTATTTTTATCTTTATCATGTCTTGAATTTAAAAATTACAAAGTTACAGTGATGAGAATTTAACTTAAAACCCTGTCTCTTTCAAATATACTATCAATTGCAAATTCCAACTTACAATTCATCCTTAATATGAAAAAATTTAAATGTAAAAATAAAAATAAAAATTGGAAGTAAATTGCCCATAAAATTAATTACTTATGTGATGATTCAGAACGTGATGACGGTTAGTTTTATATTGAACATTCAACAACTTCCAAGAAAAATAATGCAAGTGACAAAACGAACTTTTTAATCTTTCTGAAATTTAGGATCTGCAATAAATTCTGTAACAAGAAAAATTCAGTTTTATATTGGTCGAGGAACAATAGGAAAAGGTTTCATTGTTTTGTCGGTGACAAACTGCATGCCACACTTTAAAATAAAAATAATTAATTAAATTAAATACCTTTTTTTTTTTTTTTTTTTTTGGGAGATCAAAAAGAAATTAATATCTTATTACCAGCCATGTGAATTTTCCTAAACTTCCCCAGTTGTGACCTGGATCAATTTGCAACATATTGTTAATATTTGTGTGGTTTAATTAATTTTCAGCATACTGAGTTTAATTTTTAAAAAGGTATATTGTTAGTTTTTGTTACTTTTATCGAACTCTAGATTGAACTAGTTGATTTACTTTCTATTTTGATTGTGCTTAAAGGTAACTTTTTTAGTTACGTTATATTGATGATAATGTATGTGTTATAAAGATAAACAATTTTTAAGCACAACTAAACATTCTTAATAAACATAAACTATGAAAAATGATCATGAATCATTTTTTTTTTTTTTAAAAACAAAACAAAACAAATTTGGAATACTTAGCGGTCGGTATCAATTTTTACAAAATTCATTTTCCAAAAATTCATATTTAACTATACTTTATTGTGTCCACAACTTCTATCAACTTTTCCCAATAATTTTATGTTATTAGACATTCGAGCGGCTTACGTTGTTTGATATGGCCAAATGTGTTGTTGCTATATGCCATGTGAGAGGCATTGAACATTGGGCAATAGAAGTTGATCGAAGTAAGACAAATAAAAGTTCTACAATTTTTTAATTATATATTTCATCAACTTTTAATAAATATTTAATAAAAATATGATTTGGAGCCAAAACAAATAGGAGTTTAGTGAGTAAATTTTTGATAAAAGTTTTAGCACATTTTAATAAAAGTTGATAAATGACTAACAAGATAAATTGTATTGAAAACAGGAGAGATAAACGAGAGTAAGAAAAATAAATAGCTACTTATGACTAAATTTAGCACATTTAATGTGTCACTCACATGATAGTTAAAGTTATTAATGTATATGTGATATTTAAGATATACTTTACTTTGCTGTCTATGTGATTGTTAAAAAAAGGGATATCTTATTGAGCCTTTGTCTGTTCTGGATTATGGATCAAATTTTAGGGTGCGTTTGATAGGCATTGAATTCAATGGAAAATATAATTTTTCATGTGATTTTTCAACTTTGCGTTGTTTGGTTGCTTAAGTTTTCCATGGAATTTATTTTTCCACTTGTCTCGAAATTCGATATTTTCCCTATTTTGAATGAATTCATTTTCCAAGGAGGGAGGAGGTTTTATTTTCCATGAAAAATTTTATACCATTTTCGTTGTATTTGATCATTTTTGTTGTTGTTAATTGATTTTATTTTTTTTCTAAAATTAACATTATTATTATCAAGTGCAAATGTGTGAAAAAATAATTTTTTTTATTAAAATAGATAAATTTTACTTTATTTTTTATGAAAAATAATGTCAATCAAACAACAAAAGTTGAAAATTTTACACTTTTTTCACCTAAAAAATTTAACCAATCAAACACATTAACTTCCAATTTTCAGGAATTCAATTCCCTGAAATTCATTTTCTTTCCACTATCTCTATCAAGTACAGCCTTAATAAAAAAAAATTAACCGTTGGAATTCAACATCAGCCGCAATTGTTGAACAATTTTCCAGAATTACATAACATCTAATCATCTTTATTTGAAAGAGGCAAGTTTTGGTAATTCAAATAATGACTTTTTAAATCTGAAAATCTATATATGCAAAATAATAATAATAATAATAATAATAATATTATTATTATTATTATTATTATGCAAAAAAACATATTGTAATAAATATTTTAGCAATTACTATAATACATAACATTAGAACTCGAGCTATGTTATTAATGATATCAAGATTTTGTGTGTGCTTGGTGTTGTTTAAAAATAGTTTTTTTTTTAAATGAATAGTGATTTTTAAGAGAATAGATGATTGAGATTTTGTTGAAAAGTCAAATGTCGTAGGCTTGACTTTTAGTGGATGGATGAGATTGACCAAATACTATTAAAAAAAAAAAAAAAAATAAGAGGAACAAACAAAAAAACTTTTTTTTTATATTTTGTAATAGTTATTATTCACATGATAATTATTTTATTATTATATTTAAGTCGAAAAATATGTAATGAGGATCAAATCGAAGATCCCCACGAGAAATTTAATATAAGCTAACAAGTGAGAATAAACTGTAAACATATTACCTATAAAATCGTCTAAAAGATCAAATGTAAAATTTTTTATATTTTTTAATTTTACTCAATATCTCTCTAATGATCTATAAACTATTTTGTATCAATTAATAATGATCTATAAACTATTTTGTATCAATTACTACTCTTTATATAATTATTGTATTATTTTGAAATCGAAAAAATATGTAATATGACTGTGAAATCGAAGATCTTAAATAAAAGTTTAATACAAGATAATAAGTGAGTGCAAACTGTAAATATATTTTCTAGTAAAATCTTTTCAAATATCAAATCATCCCGAAGTTTCTTAGTCTGCCTTTTTCTCTTGAAAATCAATTATTTTTTTTTTAAATTCGTAAAAAAAAAAAAAAAAAAAAAAATCATGTTGAGCGTTCATCAATCTATTTTTCCTTACTTTTCATTTCAATAAAATTCTGAACGTATATTACAGATATAGTTATTTTTGCTCTTATAACAAATTTTATTTAAATGTAATTTTGTTTTCTCACTTTAAGCTTTAAGTCAATTTAAATTACAATGTTTTAATAAATTTTCTGGAACGATAAACATACAAATCATAAAAAAAATAAATTTAAGGTATGTATAATTGTACATTTTTTTTGTAATTAATTGTCTTCCTTCGTTTCTCATTCTAATTAAATATTCATTTCATGTGTTATCATATGAAAATCAATTATAATAAAACAGGAGCATTCGTCGATCCGTTTTTTTCTTTTTCTTTTCGTTTTAAAAAAACTCTAAGCTTAAATTTTCTTGAACGGTAAACATACAAACTTAAAAAAAATTAAGGCATTTGTAATTATACATGTTTTGTAATTAATTGTTTTCCTTTATTTTTATTCTTAATTAAATATTTATTTCATATGTTATCATATAAAAATCAATTATAATTTTTTTTAAAATTACTAAAAAAAAAAAAAAAAAACTTTGTCGGTATCACATAAATATTTTTCTTTAAAAATAGAAAATAAAATAAAATAAACCAAGAGCATTCATCGATCTATTTTTTTTCTTTTTCTTTTCATTTTAATAAAACTCTAAGCGTAAATTTTTTGGAACGGTGAACATACAAACCTAAAAAGAATTAAGGTATGTGTAATTGTACATTTTTTGTAATTAATTGTATTCTTTCGTTTTCATTTTTTAATTAAATATTCATTTCGTATGATATATGTGAATAATAAATGGTCGTGCATCGCACGGGTATAGTGATGGCAACGGGGCGGGTCACTCCAGCTGCCTCGTTTAATTTTTTTTTTTTCAATTTTTTTTTAGTATTTTTTTATTTTCCTTATTTTTTTTATTATTTAATGTAATCGGGACGGACAAACCCGCCCTGCCCAACGACCTGGCCGAGTCGCGAAAACCTGTCCAGCGGGTCGGTGGGATGGATTTTTTTTTGCCCATTCGGATCAAAAATTCGTCGGGTCGGATTTTTTTGCCATCTTTTCACGAGTATTAACACTAGTAAGGACAATGTTATATATACAAAATGATATACACATTGGGTTACTCCCTCCTGACATGGCGAGTGAATTTTTTTCGCCCCATTCGGGTCGGTTTAGGTCTGGACCTTTCGGGTCGGATTTTTTTTTGTCATCTCTACACGGTATAACACTAGTAAGGACAATGTTATATATACAAGGTGATGCACACATTGGGTTACTCCCTCCTCACACGGAGGGAACCCGCAAACAATAAAATATTCGTATATCCCTTCATGTAAGAGGAGAGTAAAAAAGTGTGTAAACAAAGTGCGTATAAATAGTAAAATCCTTGAACTAATGGGTACCAAAGAAGTAAGTTTGACTTTCGGCAGTGTTCTCATTTGGAGGCCGCGGAATGCATCTCACATGGTGGTGATACACACTGAAATACTAGCTGTCAACTTCATTACAAATCGACAAACAAATCTATAACAAATTTCAAAGATGAGAGATGAGATCAACCCCCAAGGCTCCCAACCCCTTTACCCCTGACACACCCGCATCTTTCCAAAGGTATAACCCATACTTTAGGGGTCCTCGCCTACCTTGTCTTGATTTTTTGTGAATGAGGTAAATTGTAAAATATGTCTCTAAGGGTGCAGGTTGGAGACTTGCTTTTTAACTTCGCTTACAAAGAACATCATTCATATTTTAGGATTCGAATCATCGTCACGACAAGTACAAATTGTGCAAGAGACTTTCCACCTCCCTTGGGCCACACCTTTCCAATCAATCCATCTGTAAGCCAAGTGAGTGAAACTGTGAAACCGAGTTAAATACTCCCCACCCCACCCCAAGCCCTCTATTTTCTTTATAATCCAGTCATCCACACAATTCCAAGCTCAGGGTCAGCAAGAAAATACACAGACAAGCCTTCAAATTCAATACTCTGATCCAAGATATCCCAAGAAATTTCATCTTTTTTCTGGGGAAAAAAAAAATCTTAACAATGCAGTACCATACAATGGTGTCTTCTCCACTGGACACGAGCAAAACAACAAAGCTTGAACGCTATAACAGCTACATCCGCCGTGTAAACAGCACAAAACTACTTCAAGCTTCCTCAAAACTCCTCTTCCGTGTAACCCTTTTAGTGGCTCTTGTTTTGATCTTGTTTTTCACTCTTAATTATCCTCCAATTTCGGAAAATCCGCATCATATTCACTCCAAGAATCATTTGTTCTCCTCCGCCTTTTATGGAAGCGGCGCAGCTTGGGAAAAACAAGTCCGCCACTCCGCCACCCCTCGCCGCCCTAATGGGTTCTCTGTTTTGGTCACTGGGGCTGTCGGGTTTGTCGGCACGCATTGTTCCTTGGCCTTGAAGAAACGTGGTGATGGTGTTTTGGGTTTGGATAATTTTAATTCTTACTATGATCCATCCTTGAAAATGGCAAGAGAAAAGTTACTTGGGAAGCATCAAATCTTTGTAGTCCATGGAGATATTAACGATGCCGAACTGCTAAATAAGCTATTCGACATTGTCCCATTTAGCCATGTTCTTCACCTGGCGGCGCAAGCTGGGGTTCGTTATGCTATGCAGAATCCGCTTTCATATGTTAATTCAAACGTGGCTGGATTTGTGAATTTGCTTGAGGTTGCAAAATCGGCAGACCCACAACCCGCCATTGTTTGGGCTTCTTCAAGCTCAGTTTATGGATTAAACACACAAGTACCATTTTCAGAGGGTCACCGGACAGACCAGCCGGCGAGCTTATACGCCGCCACAAAAAAAGCCGGCGAAGAAATTGCTCATACTTACAATCATATTTACGGGTTATCCCTTACTGGGTTGAGATTTTTCACTGTTTATGGACCATGGGGCAGGCCAGATATGGCTTATTTCTTCTTCACCAAGGATATACTCCAGGGCAAGCCGATCAACGTGTATGTCACACAAGACGGCAAAGAGGTGGCGCGTGATTTTACCTACATCGACGATATAGTAAAAGGGTGTGTCGGTGCACTCGACACTGCAGAGAAGAGCACCGGCAGCGGCGGGAAGAAGCGAGCGCCAGCCCAGCTGAGGGTGTACAATCTAGGCAACACCGCCCCTGTGACGGTGAACAAATTGGTAGGCATCTTAGAAAGTTTGTTAAATGTGAAGGCGAAAAAGCATATGATCAAGATGCCACGAAACGGTGACGTTCCATACACACATGCTAACGTGAGCCTGGCTTACAGGGACTTCGGGTACAAGCCCACCACGGATTTGGCCACAGGATTGAGAAAATTCACCAAGTGGTACACCAGTTACTATGGAATTGAATCAAGGGTAAAACGGGGAATTCAATCAGATGACTAAAAGCATGTGTCTCCACATGACCTCACATGGCAGTGGTGCTGAATTTTCTCTATTTTATTTTTATTTTCAATATATTTTCCCACTTTTTTTTTTTTTTTTTTCCCTGTATTTATACAGAAAGCCAAATATATTGAAGAAAAGGGTCAATTGTAGATTGTAATAATAAAGTCTATCTTATTGTACAGATCAAGCTGTAATTTGTTTGGTACAACAATGAAGACATCAATCAAGAATTTTGTCTTTGAATTATTATGCCCTACTTTTGAAGATGCCTTCTACGATGAATAACGTTTTTTTCATTATTTATCTTTCTTGAATAGGAATTAACATGATAGTAAAGTAATCCCTTCACGAACTCTAAATAAGTATTTTAGAGCTTGTTTTGTCCATGAAAAAGGTTTATTTTTTGTGATTTTTTTTATTTTTTTATTGATGTGTGGTTTAGATTGATTTAAAAAGTTAAAAATTATGAGCTTAACTAAGAATAAATGGTAAGATTGAGCTTAAAAAATTGTGATAAAATTTTTAGATGAACCAAACAGGCTCTTAATTAAACAGATCAATACAGCCATAAGTATTGTACTATACTATTAGTGTAGAGATTAGAACTAATGTCAATATTGTACAACTTTCTGCATTAGAAAATGATTTTTTTTTTTTTTTTTTTTTTTTTTTGTAAAAACATAATAGATAATGAGAATGGTAAAAAAAGAGGGAAAAAAAATTCTCTTTATTTCAATAGACACTGTTTAATATTGAAATTGAAGTAAATATCTGTGAAAAAATTATGGCGGAAAATTGAATTTTTTTTGGCCTTTGTCGTTGATTATGACATATTCTTGACTTGTAATTTTCTGAAGGTAGCTCTTTCTTCTAGCTGAATAACTCAACCTTTTAGCAAGGTAGGTAAACAACTCTTAGATAGCAAGATGTTATTAAAGTCTCTTTTTGATCTAGATTTTAATTTGAGTTGGAGTCTACAATCAATTTCAAATACGAATTTTGTGGAATCTACAAATTTTCAACAGCACATCTCATCAAATTATCAAATTCTACTAAAAATCTTACTTTAATTTTCACCAATTAGGAGCAAAATCCTATCACTTTTTTTATTTGTAATGTACGGTGATGTAATGCTTCTTTTTGGCACAATGTTATTTTATAAATTTTGATTATAAATAATCACGTGTCAACATCTTATTGGATATTTTTTCTGAAAAATCAATAATTTATAGTCAAAGATTCTTGTCTACCATTTTTTACTTTTAAAAAAGAAAGGATCAATGAAAAATTGATACGTTGTTATTTATAAACAAAATTTATAAACACCATCTCCTCAAATGGAAGCTTTGTTCGTACTTGAGTCCCCACTTCCACTTTTCTACACCTGAACCAAAGAAAAAATGGAACTTCAATATAGAAAGAACCATCAACTTCATGTACTAAAATATTATTGAAACAACATTTCTTAAAATTTTTATTCAATCACTTATTTCATGAAATTTACGATTTTAATCAATTTTTCAATCACTCATTAAAATTTACTAAAAAATTAATGTTTATTCAAAACAAATAGGGACTGAATACTAAAAATATCTAATGGTCTATTCGGTGGCTTTTTTTTTTTTTTATTTCAAAAAAATAAAATAAAACAAAAACAAAAATTTGTACGTAAAACATCAAATAATGCTAGTGATGAATATGGCCCAGACGGGGAGACAGGCATGCACGAAATGATCTCAAATTCATCCAATTTTGATGTTTTACGTACAAATTCAATCACAAACTGTACTGTAAATGCTACACACATTCTTAAACTCGAAGTTGCCCAATTTCAGGATGTCCCATTTGGGTATCAGTCCAAAATGCTGTCAGAATTTTTCTTTGTGCTTGCAATTTTATTTTATTTTTTAAAGCAAAAAAGTTAACTTTTATTCTAAAGTTGATAAGTAACTTTATTTATGTATTTTTGCCTAGTGCCTAGATAGCATAGTGGACTCACAAAACAAGAAATGTTAGTAGTGTTTTCAATAGAAATTATTGTTGAAAATTACATATAAATTCCCTCTTTAATTAATTCACAGAAATTTTGATGCTCAAAAAATAATTGAGTCAAAAAGAAAATAAAACAACAACGCAGAAATTTAGGTGGTTCGGAAATTTACCTACATCCACGAACCATCAAAACTTTTTATTATATAATAAATTGTTACAATTATATAGATTTTGCACTCACCAAATCCTCCAAGTATTGTAGGAAAAATAACAAAGTTTTACCACATATATCAATTTCTACTTCTTTGTATAACCCACAAAGAACCTAGGAGAAACCAAGATGCTAAACTACATTTTTTTCACAATACTTTATAGTCAATGTTCTCTCAACAAAAGAGAATAATATACGTATTTATAGAACTTCACATCATGACCATCCAATTCGGTTGGAAGATTCCTTTCCTAGGTTAACTACTATTCTACCATATCAATGCTCTCTTCTCAATTTCAATCCAATGAGACACGTAGTCATTGTAATCTATTTCACTTCCACAATCTTTTGTAGAAAGAAATTATGCAGATAATTAATACCTCCTCTAATTCCACAAGGACACGCAGTAGAAGAATGCCAAGGATTCGTAATTCAATTCCTTTAGGATTCCCATAAATTGAGGCAATTGATTACAAAACCTCTCTTTTTTTTCTTTTTTTTTTCTTCCTTCGATTACAATTTAAGTCCTTCAACTTTTGATAATTTGAGACAAATACTCAACAATCTCCACCTTACTGAAAACGAACCAAAATTCAATAATCTCTTTTGTTCACAATACTTGAAAATATGTAAGCTTTTGACACACTTTGACGGTCTCAATTCTCAAACCAAAGAATTAACGTACTCCACCATACGAGTATAACAAGCACTCAGAATTATCAACGAACTCCGAGTTTTTCATCGGCTCATGTCGAAATAAACATTGCTGAAAAATTATAGTGCAACTCCCATGTTTGGCTTTCATTGGGAGCTCATCAGCCATCGACGTCAATTTCACAACACACCTTACATTAACGTCAAACCAATACCCGTGTGCAAACACATGTACCCGCCAGCAAGAATGCAACCTCTGTCATGGAAACTGACTTCATGCCATAAGGAAGTCTCATCTTACTAAAGTACATCACCACCCTCCACCATGAGAGTCGCTTTATCCACCTTCGAGCAGTTAGCCAACTCTTCTCCACCTTTTGGATAATTGCTTCTGACATGACTAGATTTACCACAATTCCAACACATTACCTTTTTCTTCATGGAGTTACCTCTTTTCCACTTTTCAGTAACAAGCAAAGCATTTTCAGATGAACAGTCACTTCAACCTAATCAACTTAACTTCTGAAAATTTCACTGTTTCCTTCCCGTACATCAAAATCAACATTGAGAAACAAAGTTGTAACATGCTAGCAGTCCCAATAGATTCTTGTTCAGAAACAATCCCATTGAGAATACGAAGATGGTCTAAGAATTTTGTACATGCATTCATTCTCAAAGAATGAAACCGCTAATTCAGATACAAGTTATTTGACAAACCCTTCATCTGATACAATTCTTCAAGTTTTTCTCACAGTTCCTTCATAGCAAATATCCCATAAATATTTACAAGAACATTTTTTTTCCAAACAAAGTTGTAACATGCTAGTAGTCTTCAAATCCAAATCTTCATCACTCGTGCTAGATTCAGTTTCTTTATCAGAACTCGGGGTTGATTTTTCTTTCAAAGCTTTATACAGTCCCGTTTGAATCAATACATGCATAACTTGTACTTACCACAAGCCAAAATTGATCTTCCAGTCAAATTTCTCCACGTCGTACTTTACAAATATATTTTCTTTTGCTTCAAAATAAATCTTCGAACCACCTGATGCTCTATTAATTAGATGTCGATTTCACCGTTGACGACGTCACTGTTGAGAATTACACACAAATTCTCTCTCTAATAACTCACAGGAATTTTAATGTTCAAGAAATAATTGAGTCAACAAGAAAATAAAACAACAACGCAGAAATTTACATGGTTCGAAAACTTGTGTACGTTCACGGACCATCAAAGCTTTTCACTATATAATAAATTGTTACAATCATATAGACTTTGCACTCACCAAATCCCCCAAATATTGTAGGAAAAATAAAAAAATTTTTTACCACATCTATCAATTTCTACTTCTTTGTACAACACACAAAGAATCTAAGAAAAACTAAGATGCTAGACTACATTTTTCTTCACAATACTCTCTAGTCAATGTACTCTCAACAAATGAGAATAATATATGTATTTATAGAACTTCACGTCATGGCCATCCAATTCGGTTGGAAGATTCCTTTCCTAGGTTAACTACGATTCTACCATATCAATGCTCTCTTCTCAATTTCAATCCAATGAGACACGTAGTCATTGTAATCAATTTCACTTCCACAATCTTTTGTAGAAAGAAATTATGTAGATAATTAATACCTCCTCTAGTTCCACAAGGACACGCAGTAGAAGAATGCCAAGGATTCGTAATTCAATTCCTTTAGGATTCCCATAAATTGAGGCAATTGATTACAAAGCATTTTTTTTTCCCCTTCGATTACAATTTAAGTCCTTTAACTTTTAACAATTTAAGGCAAATACCCAACAATTATCAGATTGAAGCCAAGTTGGACCTCAGGTTTTTTAAACTTGAGACGAACATTAAAAAGTTGGGTTCTCAAATCGTTGTGTTTACTATTAATTAAGGAACAAAACAAAAAATATGATGAATTTAATAAAAAATTAATTTTGTAAGAATCTTATTAGCATAAATCTTATAATGTCAACAAAAAAATGATATCACCAAGTCACCCTTAAGTTCTTAATCAATTCAATTGGTTCAATGGAACTAAAATCGAACTCTCGAAAAGTTGGAATAAGACCTAGCTAATGTATCAATGCTAGAGCTAATGTCAATTCAAAAAGTAATCAGATCGAAATATCTTGAACAACATGAAAAATTTATCAAGACGATTATAAATTCGGATGAACAAGTTAATTTTGATTCAAAGTCAAAAAATGGTTGGCGTTTGGAAAATTCAAATTCAAATAATAATAAAAAAAAATTATATTGTAACTTCCAAGCTTAGATGCTCAAAATGAAAATTAATCCTTATTATCTTGCTAATTAATAGATCTGATTAGTTTGGTAATTAAGAATCATCGTAACAACTTGGATTCAATTATGTGTTTTTGCTAAATTGTATGAAATATCAATTGACTCACTTAATCTAAAAGTTTAAATTATTGTGATTTACACATAAATAATTTAATTATTATCGTTGTTCATCAAAATCTTACACGTATAATTCATTTAAATGAGTGATATTGAATGTTTGAGTGATAAAGTCATGAAATTTATTCACACTTATTTTATCATTTACTCCCAGCTTGTGAGGCTAAATTATTTAAAACATCTACTAAACACAAAATTAACTATTTTTTGCAATTTTTTTTTTTATTTCTTGCTATTCTATGCTCATTTTTATGTCTAATACATGTAAAAAATGATTTCCCCATCTAAAAGCTTAAATATTTAAATAATTTATATATATTTTTTTTTTCTTTAACAAAAAATAATAATTCAAAATTTATTATTGTAAGCATAATTATTACTTATTAACTTAGAATATTATGTTAGTAGCAGTGAGTAAATTGTCCCCTAATTAATTAAACTAATAAACAACATTAAAAGCAGCTAATTAAATTATCATGTGCGACTTGTCCCCTAATTTCATCTAGTTTGAAATATATATATAAACTTAACATATTAAAGAGAAGGATAAGTTTATTTATTTAAATTCTCTTAAATTTTTAATTTTTATTTTTAGTATAATAGAGGTCTTGTTAAGATCATATTTTGAAGGGAAATATATATATATATATATAACTACAATTTTCAAGTCGGCCTACCTATTTATATTTGTCTTTATTTATTTATTTACTTAAGATCAGAAAGCTTGGCAATAGACTTTGAATACCACCTACCCTTTATAATAGTTTGACTAAGAAAATTGAAATTTGATCGATGCAAGATTTAGTCCTTAACATGTGTCGGTAATTTGGCGGTTCATTTAAGCATGAGCCGATGAATCATGAATTCACGTACTTATTTTTTTGTGATGTTCGCATTGAATCACTTGTTTGAATTTAATGGATTCTTATAACTTTTGAATTTTGCTACACACTGCGCGGGTGTACCGCCTCCTCACATGGGAGGCCGGATCCACACGATACACCCCGAGGTGCACCCTGTGGGGTGTTTATCATTTCTATTCTTATAATAACACCATATTAAAATTAGGATTTTCATTTTAAAAGGAAAATCTTATTAAAAATAATAATCTAAATTCTTATGTATTAATTTACAATACGGTACATAATGGATATGATATTTATTATTTAAAAAAAAAAAAAAGAGCAATCGAGTTTTAAGATTTGTGTTTCCAAATGAAGATTTTAACAATCATTGTATTTTATAATTTTGAAAAGATCATGGTATAACCGTATAATTGACAACCCATGTGAACTTCAATTCTAAGCATTTAATTACTCTTAATTACTCTTAGGTCTGAGCCCTGTTTAGTATCTCTAAAAGTTTGGATTTTAATTAAATTTAATTTAAAGTCAAAATTTAATCTTAATCATATCTTTATGGAACAGACAACTTTTTAACCACACATCTCACTAACTTTTATCAAAATTTACTAAAAATCTAATTTTTATCAATATCAATCAGGAGTTTAACATGTATTTCTTTTAAAAAGAACTTATCCACCTTATATACTAAACATGAGAAATCTCGACTATTCCCACTTCAAAATAAATAAAATCAATTCCCTAGAACTCCTCTAACTCCCATTATTTTCTTGATTCAAACTAAATCATTTAATTCAATTTTATCCGTTTCGAGCAATTTTAAATTCATCGTACAATTAACAACCTCTTAATGTTAATAGTCATATAATTCTTTGATATGACCCAATCCGACATGGTGGTGGTAGTACAATAACTTGTCATTTTTCCATGAGAGTAATGGACAATTAGTCACTTGTAGCCAAGAGCCAAGATTAAGACATGCTAACAACCCTCAACTCAACACCATATATAATCGATTCTATCATTTACTACATTATGTAGAGTGGGCCCTACCTTCGTTAAAATAATTTGCTTCATGATTTTAAAGTAAGATTATACCAATGAAAATGTTATCCTAAGTCGAAATCAAGTTAATAAATGTCCCCATTTCTCCATTAATGTGGATACTATTTTGAGCACAATCACTTGACAATTTTTTATTTCCTTTTTTAAAATCACGCTTAATAAAAAATATCCATATCAATGAAGAGTTCACCGACACTTCTATTGCCTCTAAAGTCATTTGATCAATTAATGGTGTCCCCTCAAGTGCCTAGCCTTGTTTCCAACCTCAAATGACAACTATACTTTTTTTTTTTTTTTTCTTTCCTTTTCCTTCATTTTTAACACAACAATTAATGGTGTCCCCTCAAGTGCCTAGCCTTGTCCATAGTTATATAAAAGTTATTTCGACATTTTTATAATCTTGACTTACGTAATTTTTATTAAGCTAATTATGTATAAGACAAATTAAACAAAAAAAATTTGCAATATAACAATTATAGTGTTGGCAAATAAAAGAAATTTGCTATATTGTTAGCAAATATATAACAATTATGGAGTTGGCAAATAAAAAACTTTATAGTTAAAATATGAATAAATATTAAATATAAAACTCGATTTCTATTATATTTTTGAAAATGTCAATTGCAATAGAAAATTTTTACTTGCTCTATTGAATAGAAGTCTGATATTCGAAAATATTACCTTAAAATATTGTTGTTGGACGATTAGAAAAAATGGTGGGTGAAATTTTATTGATTTGGAATCAATTATATGCAAATCTGGTTTTGTGGTATTGGCGAAGGATGGTGAATATTCACATCCCGTAGGGGTCGTGTGGGTTGACAAGCAGCGTTAGGGTATCTCTATGTTTATTGCTGATTTGGTGTTTGTGTTGGATTATCCTCATAGGGTTTCCCGAGAACCCATTCATTCATTTATTATAGGCCCAAAGGATGTAAATGATTTGCTTACAATTTCTTGCAAAATTGGGGTGATGAGTGTAATTTTACACTTTAGTCTTTCATTAAAAGAATGGCAGAACCTCAAAATCGTACAAGTGAGACTATTTTTTAGCTGGGAAGGGTTTCAAAATCAGAAAATAGAGAAGAGGAAAAGCTGTGCACATTTTTGGTATCGTCGTTTGAAGGTTCGTACAGGTGATTCACATCTAGTAGGGGTCGTGTGGGTTGACAAGCAGCGATAAGGTATCTCAATGTTTAGAATTATAGATTTGGTGTTTATGTTGGGTTTCCCTCTCATAAGGATAACTCATTCATTCATTTATTGTGGGCCTAATGGATGTAAATGGTTTTCTTGCAATTTTAACCAGAATCGAACTTCCCGAACTGAAACTGAAAATCATTTGGTTCCAGTAGGTTATTGGTTCTTGAAACAGAACAAGGGATACCTGAATGGAACCGATTTTTATATAGTTTTTTATTTTTCACAATTTATACACTGAGAAAAAAAATACATAACTTAAAAATTTAATTTAGGTAGTAATTTTTCTAAAACTCTATAATGAACACTAAAAAATCAAGACGTACTCCTAATCTTTTACCTCTCGCCTCACATTAGAATATTGCATTTCATGAGCTAGTTTAATAATATTTGCAATTTGAGCTTTCTATGAATCAAAAGTTCAAAATCGAATTGTAATTTAAGTTGATGAATTAAAGTTTTCATTTTTATAATTTAGACTTTTATTTTCTTTCATTGTTTACAAACTTAAGTAATATTTTAATTTTATTTATAATGCGTTACACTTAAATTTAATATATTTATAGTTTGGAACGTAGTGTACCTTTTTTGTAATCTCGCGTTCATTGTTCTCTATTTAAAATATAATTAGTCTCTACTAATGAGTCAAGTAATTGAGTTTCTTAGCTTAATTTTCTCTCTTGCACAAATATTTTCGAGTCGGTATACGTATCGAAAAGACTTATATGAAAATATTTATTTAGTGTGTATATAAAGAAAATGTTATGGGTAGATCCAAACCTGAATCGAAACTGAAGGTTCAAGTTTGGGTTTGGTTTCAATAATTACAAGGATCCGAATAATTTTAATTTTGAAATACCTGAGTATATTGGGTGGTTTCGAGTATTGCAATACCCGGACTGACTCACCCAACGCCCAGGTCTAATTTGTTGTAAAATTGCAGTGATGAATGTAATTTTATATTTTTGTCTTTTGGTAAATGGTAGGGCAAAACCTTACAATCGTATAAGAGAGGTCTTTTTTTTTTTTTTTTTTGAGGGAGTGGGGGGGGGGGGGGGGGGGTTTCAAAATCAAATAATAGAGAAGAGAAAAGTTGTGCACATTTTTGGTACCGTCATTTGAAGGTTCCTATAGCTAGGTTTTGTTGGCAAATTTCAGACCATTATTTAGTGATTTTCTTCCAACTATCTCTTTTGGTTTTCAACTTTGAGTGATTTTTTTGCTTGTATTTTGAGGTGATACTATATTGCTCTATTTTTGTTTATCCTATTTGATTAGGGAAGAAGTAGGTGTACCCACTTTGAAGTTATAGTGAAATGTTTGGGGTGGACTTTGGTCTCTTAGTTCTTTCCCTTCACATTGGAGAGTTTTTCACGTAAAAGAAATTAGTGTTCATATTTTTTATTTACAACAAGCCTGTGTGAGTGCCATGATTGTATGAGTGGATGTTTTTATTCACGTTGTGACTGCCATATCATTGTTTGGTTTTGTTCTTCTTCGTGTGGTTGATTTTGTGACCTTGACACAATAATAGTAACAGAGCTTTGGTTATTCGATTGCTTGTGTATAATCATGGAAGTGAACTCCAGTAGAATGATTAGTTTGAATGGAAGTAATTATCATACGTGTAAAGGAAAAATGGAGGACCTACTCTATTGAAAAAACATTCAGACTCCCATTTTAGGCGACGAGGGGAAGCCTAGTCTCAAAAGAGATGCAAAGTAGAAATTTTTGAATAGACAAGTATGTGGCTACATAAGGAAATGGATAGATGATAATGTCCACAATCACATAATTGATAAAACTAATGCACACACAGTTTGGAAAAAAAACTAGAGGAGCGGTAATGCTTGAAAACTGGAGGAAAAAAATTGTTTTTGATTAAAAAATTAATGAATTTGAAGTATAAAAATGGGACTCCTATTAATGATCACTTGAATGAGATGTAGGGATCTATAAATCAGTTAGGCATTATGAAAATTTCATTTGATGATAAAATGCAGGCTTTGTGACTTTTGGGCTCTTTGCTAGATAGTTGGGAAACTTTCAAAGTTTCAGTGACTAACTCAGCCCCTGATGGATTGGTATTTATGAGCATGGTAAAAAGTGGCTTTTTAAATGAAGAGACAAGGAGGGAGACATCTGGTTCTTCATATTCTCAGCCAGAGGCTCTTGTTACAGAAAATATGGGGAAACACACAAGTAGAGGTCCTAAAAATCGTGACAAGTCTAGAGTTAAGTCTCTGCAAAAGAAAGATTTTGATTGCTATTATTATGGCAAGAAAGTCCACAAGAAGAAACACTACCATAAACGGAAGCAAAATCAAGCTTCTGAAAAAAGAAAAAGTAACCAGAAAGATGGTGATAAAGAGATAGTGATAGCTACTACTAAAGATTTGCTCATCATTTGTGTTGTAGATGAAGTCATTTTTGCTTGTCAAGAATTTAGTTGGGTTATTGATAGTGGTGCCTCCATTCATGCTACTTCCAGAAGAGATTTCTTCTTCTCTTACATTGCAAATGATTTTGGAGTGGTCAAGATGGGAAATGATGGCTTATTTAAAGTCATTGGCATTTGCATTGGTAATGTGTATCTGGAGACTAATAATGGTAGCAAGTTGATACTTAAAGATGTGAGGCATGTTCCAGATATCAGATTGAATTTGATTTCTACTGGAAGGCTTGATGATGAGGGTTGTTGTAACATCTTCAGTGATGGTATATGGAAACACAAAAAGGGGAACGGTTGTGGCCAGAGGATTGATGTCTTCTACTCTCTATATGATGCAGACAAAAATTGCTAATTGCTTGATTAATGCGGTATTAGATAATTCATCTACAGAGTTGTGGCATAAAAGACTTTGTCACATGTGACAAAAATGTATGGATTTTCTTTGTAAGAAAGGACTTCTTTCTGGCATGAGAGGTGCTTGCTTGAAATCTTGTGCAAATTTTCTAGCTGGAAAGCAAAACAATGTTGCTTTTTAAGACTAATCATCCTTTAAGAAAGTCAAATGCTTTGGAGTTGATGCGCTCAGATGTTTGTGGTCTTATTAGAACTAGAACAATTGGTGGTATCTTGTACTTTTTCACCTTCATTAATGATCATTCAAAAAAGGTATGAGCTTATACTTTAAAAACTAACGATTAAGTGTTGGATGTATTAAACAGTTTTAGGCCAGTGTTGAAAGGGAAACTGGGAAATCATTAAAGTGTATTCGCACAAAAAATGTGGTGAATATCTATGGCTGATGAGTACTACACAAATCAGGGTATACATCATCAAAGAACTCCTCCTAAAACTCCCCAGTACAACAGTTTGGTAGAAAGAATGAACAGAACCATTGTAGAGAGGATAAGATATATGTTATCACATGCCAAAGTTTCCAAGGTCCTTTTGAGCTGAAGCATTTGCCGCAGCGGTGCATGTTACAAGTCTTTCTTTATCTATTCCTTTACATCTTGATGTGCCATAAATGATTTCGAGTGGGAAAGACATTTTATAAGACCACTTGAATGTTTTTGGATGTAAAGCCTTTGTGTATATCCCTAAAGATGAGAGAACAAAGCTTGACTAAAAAACAAAGTAGTACATCTTCTTGGGTTATGGTCTACGTGATCTTGGTTATAGAATTTGTGAACTTGTTTCAAGGAAGCTGGTCAAATGCAGGAAAAGGTTGCTAATGGTTTGATTAATGCAATATTAGATGATTCATCTACAGAATTGTGGCATAGGAGACTTTGTGACATGTGACAAAAAGGTATGGACGTTCTTTGTCAGAAATGACTTCTTTCTAGCATGAGAGGTCCTTGCCTTGAAATGTTGTGCAAATTGTCTAGCTGAAAAGAGAAACAAGGTTTCCTTTAAGACTAATCATCCTTCAAGAAAGTCAAATTCTTTGAAGTTTGTGCACTAAGATGTTTGTGGTCCTATTAAAACTAGAACACTTGGCGGTGTTATTAAAGTGCATTCCCACCGAAAATGATGGTGAATATTTAGGGCCATTTGATGAGTACTACATAATTCAGGGTATTCGACATCAAAGAACTCCTCCTAAAACTCTACAGTACAACGATTTTGTAGAAAGAATGAATAAACTACTGTAGAGATGATAAGATGTATGTTATCACATGCTAAGTTGCGATGGTCCTTTTAGGGGGTGAAGGATTAGAAACAGTGGTGCATGTTATAAGTTTTTCTTCATCTATTTCTTTACAGCTTGATATGCCAAAAATAATTTTTAGTGGGAAAGATATTTCATACGATCTTTGAATGCTTTTGGATGTAAAGCCTTTGTGCATATACCTGAAGATGAGAGAGCAAAACGTGACTAGAAACAACAAAACTTGACTAAAAACAAGACAGTTGATGTGCTAACTTGCGAGTGTACGATGTCGCATCCAAGTAATAAAGTGAACTTTTTGAGTCCGAGTGACCGTTCCTACGAAGTTTATGACTAATTACCAAAGATGTTTTAATTTTACTTTATTTGAATGATAATTTGTGATGACTCTAAGAACTAAACTAAAAACAATGAGAAAAGCAATAAAAGTGTTTTTAAATTAATTTATGAAAGATTGAGATTTCACGATTTCACGTAGTCAATACCTTTAATTACACCATTCAAGTTTTAATATATTAATGTGATCGGTCAAGTTCACTTATGCACATGAAATTCCTCTCTCGGGTTTAAATCAACTCTACCTAATTAGTCAACCGTGTTTCTAGACAACATGTTATAATAATTAGGTGCATGAAACACAAGAACTCAATCAAGGTCGTAATAACAAGAAGCGTGTATCTCTATCGCTCGTTCAATTATCGGGTTTTATTACTAGATCTAGATCATTAACTCACCTCTCAGATTATGAAAACGATCCATGAAATCAATAAATTAGTCGCCAATAAATTCATGCATTAATCACAAAATAAAACCATACACATACAATCATTACATAAAACTTGAACAATGCAATTAAAAGCTTAAAACTACGCTACATCATTAATCCTAACAGATAGTTTAGTTGTTCTTAATAAAATCAATAAAAACACAAGAATAAACTAAACTAAACTAAACTAAACATCATGAGTAAATTGAAGAGACAACTAAAGAACTCTTGCACCAATGTCCGTTTGTTGTTTGATCAACATATAACCCTCGGAGGATTTTCAAAGTTGGCACCTCATCACACGATACAAAAAATAGTTTTAAGTAGCGAACTTTGGGATGCCATAAATTTCTCTTCGATTAACATAAACTTGTGTGGTAAATTTCATATGAAAGTAATCCATGAGTATTTTGAAATGGTACCAAAAATACTCAATTTGAATCTCGTATGCTACCTCAAAGCTTAGCTCAAACAAAACATCTTGAAACTAAAATTCCGTGAACAAATAGCCATGAGGTGGCTTTGTAGACAAACAAGGCTGCACTCCTAGCTTTAAATTGTCACCCTACCTATAGTTTCCACCTCTAGCTTGCATGGAAAATTATTTCCACTTCAAGCTTGGTAATGATAACATCCATGTCACTCCTTAACCTTGAAAACACGTTTGGTGTCGACACCTGGACATTTAGTGTCGACACCAAATGAAGAACGATGAACATGGTGTCGAAACCCATGTAGACACCTGATTTATTTTTAGGTCTGATTGTGATATGAAGTTATCTTATGATTTTCAGGTTGATATATATTGTATAATCATCAAAACGGTGAGTATTCGATACACCCTTTACGTGTTGCATTATGTGAGAAATTGATTTTGATGAAATGATTTTTGATTCGTATTGATGATGATATTGGATGTGATATGATTCACAAAAGATATAAGTTAGAATTATAGACTTGAACTCTAGCCCCCTCGGTAGTCAATGTATATTTTTGAGATATCTATATGTTTCGTGAGGACCTTGATACCCCAAGGCTCCGACAAATGACATAGTGATCTAGTAACCATGTTGGAGTCGAATACGGGGAAAGATGAAAGGATGTAGAAATCCTAGAGGATAAAGAAATCCTAAGTAACTTGATTATATTTATGGTCATCTTATCGATATCTGTATTGTAAAAATGTTAAGCTTTTTAGGGTAGAGGAGATAATCTATAATCGGGCCCTGAAATCATATTTTTTGAAAAGCATTTGCTTGTGTTCGAATTACTCGTTGAATTATCAATTCATGTTTTCTAGCTTGTAGATGCTGCACTTTTATACATTTGAAGTGATCTCTCGGGAATGGATAAAGTCAACCAATGGACAACATTATACGTATGTGGTGGAGATTCATACGTGGCAGGAATATCATGATTTTCCTACCCTGACTTATTTTCTACGTTCCCACTTTTATGTAGACTTTTATGATAGTGTAACTATGGAGTACGAGAACTCTAATGACCTTCCCGGTGAGGAGCTATGAAATAATGTAACTTTTTGTTATAGTTTTGTTAAAATAGGAAAGATGATGTTTTGTTTCACTTTTGTAACCTCTTTCCCCAAATTATGATGTAAACGAACTCGATAACCTATGTACATCGTATGTTTAATGATTTAGAAAATGGAGCAATGCTACTCTTACTACTCTATTTGACAACTTTTGTCTACCACCACCAAGAGGGCAAAATTTTTATTTGTGTAATGACCATATTATCCTTGTTCTATCAATATTACAAGATATGTCCTTTTATTAGTCTGGTTGATTTGTTTTATTATATAAATTTTATTTCATATTATTTCTACTATATAAGTCCATTCTTTGGTCTAGTAAATTACAATAATTTGTAACATATTGTTCTTATTTTTTAAAGGTCTATTATATTCTTTAAAAGATATATTTCCATTTTCCATTTGATACTTAATATCCTTTGTTTTATCTATCATTTTTTCTAAAAGGTTATCTAATCCGTTGATTGCATATCATGGCATTATACTAAAACTGTACTATCATTAGTCATAATTTTATTATATAAATCCATTCTATGTTTTAATAAATTAGAATAATCTATAATATATTGATCATGATTTTATGAAAGTATATAATATTCTTCAAATGATTCATCTATATTCATTAATTGAGACATAATTTTATTTATTTTTTCCATTATTTTTTCTAGCAAATTATCTAATCCTTTAATTATATATCCAGACATTTTATGTATTGTAATTAAACTGAGCAAATATAATCATCAAAATATGATAATCCTTGCGATTCTTTTAAGAACTTAAGAGAAATCTTTTTAAGGTTAACAAAATTAATAGTTTTACCCTAATTTTGATATGGACTTTTAACCTTCAAAATCAAGTGACCTTTGAGCTATGGATCTACAAACAATTCACTTCAATAGCCTCCTACCTCATGGGTTCTTTGTTATTCCAGCTTCTTGCTCTCATTGTATTGTTTCTAAATATCAAACTCTAGATTGACATTAAAGAAAACTCTCTTTTTGTTAAAATAAGAAATAATTTTTCTATCAGATCCTTCAAGAATCTATGAGAAGAAGTGTTTAGAAGATCATATCTTTTTATGAAACATTCGAAATTTTATTGATATAATGAGGATTGATACAAGATTGGTATGAGAATTTTCAAAGATGGAAAAATTCTTTGACTATCTCACAAGCTGAGTGCCCACAGTGTTTTATGTCTTTCCCTAGCCCGAAGGCCTCTATTTAATACTACATGAGATACACTGACATCACTGCTTACATCATGATAAATGTGCTTTGCACACTTATTTTGGTCTTAAATTTTTATTTTAATCGACAAATTTAGCAAATTTTTACTTATAAATCATGTTTATCTTGTACAATTAAGTACAACCTTAATTGGAAAGAAAATGGATAAGATCGAAGAGCAATTGAGCTAAAAGAAGAGCATATTTGATGTCCAATGACGTAATTGAAAGAAATAAAAAGTTTGGGGACACAATTGTAACATCCCAAAAAAATGGAGGACTAGAAGTGCAAATATTTCAGGGGTATTTTTGATATAAAAGTCAAAATATGAGGACTGAATTGAAGAAGACCATAAGATGAGGGACATGACTGCAAATAAAATGACTTAAGCTGCAACCTGCTTATCGCGCGGCCTCATGGTTAGGACCAAGGAGCGACCGCGAGATACTGCCCAATAGGCTTGGGCAAAAAAATCGGAACCAGCGGTTCGATTCGGTTCTATCAAAATTTTAAAATGTTCTGGTTCTAAAAATCAAGAACCATCGGTTCTGATTCCAATTCTTGGTTCAGAACCAAGAACCAGAATAGAACACGATTTTTTTTTTTAAAATATAAATTTTAAAAAAATAAAAATAAAAAAATAATCAATTCCTAATCTTAATGCATGTTATCCGGTCCATTAGTAAATATCAATTACCAACAACTATTAACTCATTAAACATTACAATAACTATAAGTAAAACAAGTAATAAACAAAAAATCATAGATCAAAAATGATTTTTGTTTTTACTGATTCTGTCATTTAGCTTCAAACCTTAAGCCATCAGTTCTTCAAGAATCAACAAACAATAAATCTTCACTCTTCACCTAGAGGTGGTAAATAGGTTTTCGGTTCGGCTCGCGAAAACACGAGTCGAAGGCTGCTAGGCTCGGCTCGTCAAATGAACGATCTCGTGAGCAAGCCAATCAACATCGTTGAACCACGAGCCGAGCCAAGCTCGGCTCGTGGTTCAACAAGCAACTCATTGGCACGAGCCACGAGCTCGTGCCAACGAGCTCAACGAGCCGAGTGGCTCCTCGGCTCATTGAAAAAGCTCGGCTCGTGGTTCAACGAGCAGCTCATTGGCACGAGCCACGAGCTCGTGCCAACGAGCTCAACGAGCCGGCGATCCGAGTGGCTCCTCGGCTCATTGAAAAACAAAGAAAATAAAAAAAAATTTGAAACGGTCACGGTTTCCAAAAAGAAAAATAAAAAAAATTTAAAGACAATACCAAAAAATAAAAAAATAAAAAAAAATAACGAGCTCAGCTCAGCTCGACCCACTAGCTCGTGGCTCGTGGGCCAAGCCGAGCTCGGAACCGGTCAAACAAGCCAAGCCTAAGCTCAGCTCGTTTGACCCGAGCTCGTTGCTCGGCTCGTCCCTTTGACGAGCCGAGCAAGCCGAGCCGGCTCGGTTCGGCCCATTACCACCTCTATCTTCACCTTACAATTAAATGTTACTTTATATTCAAATATTTGCTGGACTTTTTCGACTGTTCCCTGAAAAGATAGAGAATTACGAGTAGATATTGAAGAATTTTTAGAAAGAGCACATACATACGGATGAGGAGATACGTTACTGCCTGGAAGGGAGTGAATATTTTGATGTCAATGATTTTGAGTGTTGTATTCGTATTTTGATTAAGGTCGATGGCCTTACCGTCTTATGACTCTTACCAGCCGGAATCTACCACGACCTCATCGCTTAAGATTGAAAATTTTAGTTTGGGAAATTGGAACCAGAACTAGAACCAAAATATTCCAGTTCGATTCTTCTCTTGTAAAAAGAACCAACGGTTCTTTTTTTAAAAGAACCATCAGTTTGTGGTTCGGTTCGGTTCCCTAGGAACCAGAACTATATGGAACCACGCCTACTACCCAAAATGGGCGGTGTCATTTTTTACTGCCTGCGAGACCGCGAGTGTTTGGCCGACACGACCTTTTTGCCAGATCGGAACTCAATTTATAATTTAATTATTTTCCACCTTGGGGTATGTTTTCCTCGACTTGTGCATGCTTTGCAAACATTTTTAGGTCAAATTTTGGGGAGTATATATACTCCCACTTCCACACTTCCAAGAATCCCCAATTTTTCTCTCCAAAACCCTAGCCTCTCTTCCTTTTTCTTCTTCTTCTTCTTCTTCTTTCTTTTCATTTCATTTATTTTCTTTGTTTTTATTTAGTTTGTAGTTTAGTTTGTAATTTAGTTTTTGATTCCAAGTTGATGAGATCCCAGTCGGGGAATCTCGTCTAAAACGCGGAATAACGAAATTTAAATCCTAGGAAAGATCTAAATCAGATCTGACACGAAAAATAACAAGAACACGAATAAATAAACGGGAATTAAAAGATAGATTCGACGGTAAAACCTTGACCCAACAATCACGACGCAATTAATGACGATGCGGATTGAAGAACCAAGATTGGTGAACGCCACAAGGGTTGTCAATTCCTTGATAAGTTCGTTGGGTGAACGCCACAAAGAATGGGTCTTTGATAAGTTCGAAACAAAAGGGAAAAACTCAACTTTTAACAAGAGAATCCTCTCTCAATTTAATTCATAAACTCAAACTTGTTTTTTTACAATGAATAGAAAGGAATATAAATAAGCAAAATAATCTAGCCTCTAATTTACTCAAAATAGAATTCTAATTAAGCTAAAATTCCAAATTATGCAAATAACTTAAAATAAAAAAAGGAAACAAAATAATTGAAAAATTCCAGAAAAATCTGGCGCTGCTTATTTACGGCAGTGACGAACCCTTTTACGGCCGTAAAGGCCTTTCTGATCAAAAACTGATTTATTATTTACGGCCGTAACGAATTTCTTACGGCCGTGAAATTCCCCTTTTTTGAATGTTACGGCCGTAACTTCCAAGCTTACGCCCGTAAGCCTCGTTCTGTTGAAATTCTCCTTTTTTCTTTGCTAATTGATTACGGCCGTGATGACATGATTTACGGCCGTGAAGGTCCTCTTTTACGGCCGTAATGGAATTTCTGCCCAAATTACTTCGTTTTCTTGATATTGCTCGATCCGTCCCTCTTCTCGGCTCGACCCCAACACGGAACTTGCTCCGTTTTGCACGTAGATCACTGTCATATTACCGATGGATCGACTTCGCCCTTCGATACCTGGTCCGGATCACATCATACTCCCTCTCTTGAAAAGGATTCGACCTCGAATCCATTTTTGGTTGGCTTTTCGGACTCCTCCTATTTTTCTGAGCTCGATGATCATGTTTAAGCTTTGTAAGATCCTTTAGACTTTTGGCCTGCTCTTTTTGGCCAATGAATTTCTTTCCCGCTTTAAGTACATGGCTTGATTTATGTCCCTGCAAAACAGATTTAATAGAACTGGGGAGGGATGTGTTAGCAAATGCAAATGAACTCATTTTTGTGGTGGACTCTATTTTCTTTTTCTTTTCACTCTCAAGCTCACCTTTTTCTGAGGTCGTGGCCTCAACTCTCTTGTTTTCAATTTTCACACCCTCTCCTTTTTCTAAGGTCGTGGCCTCAATGCTCTTATTTTTCCCCTCAAACTCGCTCTTTATTTTCAATTGGTCCTCTTAGACCTCTTTAGGTGATAGCGGATCAAGAGTGATCATTTTTCCACCCTTCACGAAAGAATATCGATTTTTAAACCCATCGTGCACTACCCTCCTATCATGTTGCCAAGGTCTCCCCAACAAAATATGGCCAACATGCATAGGTACCACGTCACGAACCACCCCATCCTTATAACCCCCGATTGTAAAATTGACCCTAGCTTGTTTATTTACCTTAATTTCTCCCGACTCGGTTAGCCATTGCAATTTATAAGGGTTCAGATGTTTTATCAAGCTCAAACCCAATTTCTCAACCAACATGGTACTAACCACATTAGTACAACTCCCCCCGTCAATCACCATACCACAAACCTTTTTACCCACTAAGCACCTAGTATGGAAGAGATTGTCCCTTTGCTCACCAATTTCATCCACCCTGACCCTAGCACTAAGGACACGCCAATTAACAAGTGAATCTTTAACAGCATAGGTCAACCCTTCCTCATCACTACTACTACTAGCCCCAACATCCACTAACTTAGGCATTCCCTTAAATTCATTCTCAGAACTAATTTCACCATTATCACGTAAGATCATTAGCTTCCTATTTGGACACTGGAATGCTATATGACCCTTACCCAAGCACTTAAAACATTTAATATTTCTATCCCGAGTAGTTTGAGAATCAGAAATATTTTTACCTTTCGTTGTAGGCTCCTCCTTCCCTTTCGGGTTATGTTCAACGTTGGATTCCTGCTTCGGTTGTGATGTAGGATAAGATGGTGAGTGTCTTGCTACCCCCTTTTGCCTTAGCTGTCTTTCCACCTTCATAGCCATATGCACCATAACCTCTAGCTCCACATAATGTTGCAGCTCAATGACATTAGCAATGTCACTATTCAGCCCACTCAGAAACCTAGCCATCGTTGCTTCCCGATCCTCCACCACGTTAGCCCGAATCATCGCCACCTCCATATCCTTGTGATAATCCTCTACGCTCCTCGATCCCTGAGTCAAACCCTGCAGCCTCTGGTAAATATCCCTATAATAATGAGTCAGCACAAACCGCTTCCTCATTATGGTTTTTAATTCACCCCAAGTCTCCACCGGCTCCTCAAGGTTCCTTCTCCTACTCGTAACTAGTTGATCCCACCAAATATTTGCGTATTCGGTGAATTCAATCACGGATAATTTCACCTTCTTCTTTTCCGAATAATTATTACAATCAAAAAGCCGTTCAACCTTTGTCTCCCAATCCAAGTACGCTTCCGGATCACTCCTACCCTGGAACGACGGTATTTTCACTTTAATTTTTCCAAGGTCGTCATCAACATCATCTCTACCCCCACGATGCCTCCTAGCATCACGACGCTCCCTATCATGCCTCCTCTCATACCTATCTCCTCTATCCTTCCTTCGCATACTTCCCAAAGATATACTTCCACTTTCACTTCCCATGCCCTCATCATTCATACTAACCTCACGCCTATTACCTCCCCTAACCCGAGAACCATCATGAGATTGATCACGAGGTCTTTGTTCACGTTCTGCACCTCGATTCTCCATCTGTGCCATAAACATCTCAAATTGTGCCCTCATTGCTGCAATATCATTGTTACCCTGTTCATTCCTTCTATTTACATCCCCGAGCTGTTTTCTGTCTCCAATAGAAGATGAAGATGTGGAAACCTCTCTATCAGACATTTTTAAGACACGAACAAGGAAATTCGGAATATTTGGGGAATATTTGGGAATTTTCGGATTTTTTTTTAATCTGCCAGAGAGTTGGACTACGAGTATGGCAGAAAAAACGGAACTGGATTTGGACGAAAAACGAACAAGAAAAACACTTTTGAATTTTTGGGACTGACTCTTATGGATCAAACTGAAGAAAATTATGACTGACACGAAGAACACAAAAAAAATCAAGAAAATTCAAGAAACGCAAGAATCTGAAATAGATCAAAGCTCTGATACCAGATGATGAGATCCCAGTCGGGGAATCTCCTCGAAAACGCGGAATAACGAAATTTAAATCTTAGGAAAGATCTAAATCAACATGAAAAATAACAAGAACACGAATAAATAAACGGGAATTAAAAGATAGATTCGACGGTAAAACCTTGACCCAACAATCACGACGCAATTAATGACGATGCGGATTGAAGAACCAAGATTGGTGAACGCCACAAGGGTTGTCAATTCCTTGATAAGTTCGTTGGGTGAACGCCACAAAGAACGGGTCAAATTACTTCGTTTTCTTGATTCGGCTCGATCCGTCCCTCTTCTCGGCTCGACCCCAACACGGAACTTGCTCCGTTTTGCGCGTAGATCACTATCATATCGCCGATGGATCGACTTCGCCCTTCGATGCCTGGTCCGGATCACATCACAAGTTCTACTCACCATTGGAGCAAGGAAGCAAGAAATGAGGTGAAGATTCAAAACATTGTTGGAGGAATTTTGGAGTAAAAATCAAGGGAAGTGATTTATTTCATTATATTGTATTTTAATCTTTGATTTCTATATTTTCTGATGTATTTTTATAAACCTCAATTTTTTTTGCAATATTTATTCAATGGACTAATTGTTTTATGTTGGGATGATTGATGTAGCTTAACTTAGTTTAAATAATTTTAATATTTGTTTATTAATTTTGAGCTCATTTCATATGTGTTTGTTATTGAGATTATTCCATGTGTTTAATTGATCACCAAATAAATGTTTTGTGAAGTGTATGATAATCGAGAGATATTGTACATTGTAGACCAAATAACAAATGCTCTAGGTATTAATTTAGGAGATCTATATACTCTTATTCCTAGGTGATCCATTGAACTATTTTTACAAAGAGTTAAAGTAATTGATTTGTTTTTAATCGACATAGAGATATAGTAGGTTAAATCAATTGATTAGGATTAATTTCACTTGAGAGAGGTAATTAGCTAAACTTGAAAAATCGGGTCGAATATTATAAATGAGTAATTTATTAATTAGCATGTGTTAAAAAATTACTTAAGCGAGAGTTAAGTGAAATCATGAATCTCAACAATTTATCTTCCATTTTCCTTATTTTAATTTAATTTAAAATTAGTTTTTTATTTAGAATTAAAAAAAATCTCTTTAATTGTGTGTTTGATTTGTTAAGATAAAATTAATTAGAGTGTAATTAAGTATAGATTCCTCGTGGAATCGACAATCCGGAGTCAAAAAATCCACTTTATTACTTGTACACGACCCTTGCACTTACGGTATCCATATTTTATCGAACAAGTTTTTGACATTGTTGCTGAGAAATGTTTTTACTTTCATTACTACTTTAGTTAATTTTAGTTTTAAAAATTTGTTTATATTTTTATTTTCAATTTATTTTCAATTTTGTTACTTTTGGTTAACCACCACAATTCTAATTTTTCTTGTATTTGGTTTTCTTTCTATGCATATTTGATTCTAACATTGAAAAAATAGGATTGCAAATGCAATGAACAATCTCAATATGGGTGATGAAGACATGCTTGAAGAATATTGAAGTTATGAAATTTGTTACAAGATGCATTGTAATGGACAATGTTTGTATTCGCACAATAAATTTCTTATGTCGAAACTTATTGAGTTTAGACAATATTTAAAATGTCGAAAGCAATCAATTAACACATCCGATGTTAGTTAAATGCTCTTGGGAGATTGTGTACCGAATGATTGGGATGAGGATATCACTCTTGTGGGAGATGGTCATCCACTATTGAATGAGGAGATACTTGCAAAGTATTACAATGAACTAGCCAAGTTGGATGAGGATGATATTTCTATGGGAGATGCCATGTATTGGGAAGGATTTCAAAGGTGGGGTATAATCCACTCATGGGAATTAATAGGAAAAACTTGTCATTGTCCGTGAATTCAAATTTTGAAACGGTCATTCAATCCAAGGAGGCATCAACTAAAAGAGATAAGCTTGAAGAGAATGAAAATTTAATTACACAAGAATCACATGGAGAGTGGGAATTAATGAAGAGGAGATTAAATCACATTCTCTCTACTTCATTGATTGTCCAATAATAGAATTTGTGATTAAGCCACTTGAGGAGGAAGTTTACATAGTTGAGTTGAATTGGATGGAATAGGCAAGTCTCATGACATTGGAAAGGGCAAAGTGCAACTGTTTCGAACAAATGAAAAGTGGAGCAAAGCCAAAAGAAGCAAAATGGGTAAGGCATCAAAAGCTATGTTTAGAGTTCCATGAAGTGCTTGTGCGGAGAGTCAAGCTAATGACTTTAAAATAAGCGCTTAATGGGAGGCAATCCATTCACTATCCTTTACTTGCTTTATTTTTTTATTTTTATTTTTTTTTGCATATTATTTACTTTCTTGCAAATAAGTTGGTTAGGCACAAGTCTTTATCTTCCACATTTATTTTCCTCAAGTTGGGTATTGTGAAATATCTCCAATACATTCTCACTTAATTCTAGCATATACTCATATCAAATTTTCAAATTCAAATATTTTCTTAACACTCATTTTTAAATCATATGGTGTGAGTTAGAATTGAGATGTTGAACGTGATTTAAATTTTTGGGTCATTCACTACATAATATCAACTCTATTCTTGTGTTTTCATAGGATGCTCACAAGGTGTTCAGTGAAAATTCCTCATTGGAGAAATTTGTGTTCAATCGATTGGAGGCTTCAACACAAGTTTGAGGATGGATTGTTGGTGCTTGCAATGAGATTTTCACATGCCCAAGACTACTTATGAGTGTCCCACCACTTCTTGGGATGTCTAGTAACTTCTTTCCTCTTACTGTGATTTTATTTTACACATTGAGGATAAAGTGCATTTCAAGTTTGGGGGTGATTTCTTATTGTGTATTGACTTGTTAGATAGTCTTGCTGGCCAAGATTACTTGATGTTTAAAATTGTTATTGATTAAGGATTTATGACCAATATGCTACTTGTGTCTATTTGTACAAAATTCTTATCCATGCAAGATCCTATTTATTTTGAGCACAATAGTCATGATTGATTGTTGGTGAAGTTTGAAAATTGTTGAAGGGTAAAGAAGTTAATGGATTAGAACAACTAAGTTGTGAGCTTGTATTTTTAAATTTTTATCAACATATCCAAAATTTTCTAATACTCTAAATCTCTTGATCGTATTGTGAGATAAGTTTGGGGGTGGTCGACCCGGTGAAGGAGATGGTCTAGATGTGTGGTGATTCCACGCATGTTGAAAATAAAATATTTGCGTGGAGTGTCTTTTGCCAAGTATAAGCGAGGTAATGAACATATGCTAGATATCTAAGCCCATTTTAATTCTTGCATTGCCTTATCTCGGAGACTTTTTGACTCGAGTGATTAAGCCCGTAGGAGTATCTTAAAACTTGATGCCTTAAGTTCGAAACTTGGGAGTCACCAGCCTAAAGCTCGCTATATAGGTCAATTAGAAAGCTTAATGAGTAAGGTACACATACAAACACCAAAAAAAAAAATCATTGTATTTGCTTAATAAGTCTACCTCACTTCATAGCCTTTTTTACTTGAGTTATTAAGTCCGTAGGGGTATTTCAAAACCTGGTACCCTCTGATCTTAAAACAAACAGGTAGTTACCGACCTAAAGCTCACTGCATAGGGAGTGGGGGAATCCAAGAGCAATCATCACGTTAGTTTTTAGAAACCATGCATTTGTACTTGCATAAGTGCTTAGGTTAATAGTGGGTTTGAATTGCTTAGTATAAGCTTGAATGTCGAAGCACTCATTTAGTATCAATGCATTTCTAGAATTGCATCTCAGGAAAGAAAATAAATATCTATTGGGGATGAATATCACGAGTGAGAGAGGGAATAATTAACCACTAATGGTGGATTAGTTAAAACATGAAACCTCTTCATTCATCAATATTCTCGAATCTAATTGATGATTGAAAGTAGCTTTTTACACACTCATCGATCGAACATAGGATAAGCTTAACTTCTTTTTGGTAGCATTATTTGGAAGCATATTTTTGAATTGATTATACAATTTTACAGTCATGAGTAATTTTCCAGTTATTTAACATTGTTGATCTATGTTCCATGTTACTTAATCGCAATTGTAGATAATTTTCCTTGAGACGAGCAAAAGTTTAAGTTTGGGGGTGTGATAAGTGTGATTTGCACATTTATTTTGGTCTTAAATTGTTATTTTAATTGAAAAACTGGGTGAATTTCTACTTATAAATCATGTTGATCTTGTACAATTAGGTACAACATCAATTGGAAAGAAAATGGACAAGATCGAAGATCAAATGAGCTAAAATAAGAGCAAATTTGATGTCTAGGGACGTAATTGAAAGAAATAAAAAGTTTGGGGGCTCAATTGCAACATCCCAAAAAGATGGAGGACAAGAAGTGCATATATTTCAGGGGTATTTTTGATATAAAAGTCAAAATATGAGGACTGAATTGAAAAATACTAGAAGATGAGGGACTTGACTTCAAATAAAATGACTTGATCTGCAATCTGTTTACCGTGCGGCCTCGTGGCTAGGACCAAGGCGCGGCCGCACAACACTGCCCAAATTTTTCTGCCATATTGGAATTCAATTTCTAGTTTTATTATTTTCCACCTTGGGGCGTGTTTGACACGGCTTGTACGTGTTTTGCAAACCTTTTTAGGTCAAGTTTTGGGGAGTATATATACTTCAACTCCCTCACTTCCAAAAATCCCAATTTTTCTCTCAAAAACCTAATCTATGTTCCCTTTTCTTCTACTTTGTTTTCTTTGTTTTTCTTTAGTTTGTAGTATAGTTTGTAATTTATTTTTTGATTCCAAGTTCTAGTCGCCATTGGAACAAGGAAGCAAGCAGTGAAGTGAAGATTCAAAGCATTGTTGGAGAATTTTTGAGTAAAAATCAAGGGAAGTGATTTATTTCATTATCTTGTATTTTAATCTTTGATTTCTATATTTTGTGATGTATTTTTATAACCTCAACTTTTGTGCAATATTTATACAATGTGCTAGTTATTTTATGTTGGGATGATTGATGTAGCTTAACCTAGTTTAAGTAATTTTAAAGTTTTTTTTATTAATTTTGAGCTTATTTCGAGTGTTTGTTATTGAGATTATTCCATGTATTTGATTAAACACCAAATATATGTTTTGTGAAGTGTATGATAATCGAGAGATATTGTGCATTTTATATCTAATAACAAATACCGTAGGTGTCAATTTAGGAGATAGAGATATACTCTTATCCCTAGATGATCCATTGAACTATTTTCACAAATACTTAGTGCAATTGATTGGATTGTAATCGACATAGAGATATAGTATGTTAAATCAATTGATTAGGATTAATTTCACTTGAGAGAGGTAATTAACTAAACTTGAAAAATAGGTTCTAACATTGTAAATGAGTAATTTATTAATTAGCATGTGTTGAGTAATTATTTAAGCGAGAGTTAAGTGAAATCATGAATCCCAATTATTTTGTCTTCCATTTTCCTTATTTTAATTAAATTTAAAATTAGTTTTTTTTTAAATAAAGAATATACGAAAAAACCATCTCTTTAATTGTGTGTTTGATTTGTGATAAAATTAATTAGAGTGTCATTAAGTATACATTCATCGTGGAATCGATAATACGGACTCAAAAAATCCACTTTACTACTTGTACGCAACCCATGAACTTGTGGTATACATATTTCAGCGAACACATCACAAATTCAATAATTTAAACTTTAAATTACATCACAAGGACATCTGTTCCTCGATTATTTATTTCTTCACATGGTCTTCACATGGGGCTGTCGTTATCTTTATAAAAGTTGATTCCACTATCCTTGTCTGCAATCCATTTTCCAAAGCAGATTCCATCATCTTTGTCTGCATGCTGGGCAATCTTTGGAAATACACGCCTCTTGGATTGTTGTAGGACTTCCATTAATGCGATGAGTATTAAACTTTTCAATATATTCTTCCAAAATTATTGATTTTTCTTTTCCTCCATTTGTGATGGGGGTCAATCCTTCGTACTGACATAAATATTTAAATGACCTTTATCCCCAACATTCTTCGGGACTTGAACCACGATCTTGTAATATTTGGTAAATGCTTGGAATTCTATCCAGCTTCTATTTGGAAATCTTGTGCAACATAACCAATTGTAAAAATATGTTCAACAAGATAATATATCATTCCATCGATTTCAAGACTGATTGAATAAAATTTTAAGTATATCGATCTTCCTTGAGCAAATATTTAAATATCACCTTTTAATATGTCATCAAATTTCTCATTTCCTTTAGATCTTTTCCAGGGTAAATAAGATCTAAAAACCCATAATCTGCAGTCATTTTTGTCATGTTGGGATCACCTCGCTTGATAACAACTAATCGTGGATAAACATGATCTCCAGATGCAATGAAGTAACAATCACATTCCTGGAGTTCATATATAATTTTGGAAAAATGTTCATACTCTTCTTCTCATGGTAAAAAGGGTAATCATCTTGTTTATGAGTTCGAATTTTATCACCCTTGTATGTTCATCACTAGTTTTTACTGTCACCTTTCAGGACTTGATTCATCTTTTTTGATTTTGGGTCCACTACTGCTTCCTTCCACTGTGTACTCGTTTGTATATTTGGTAAAACCTTTTTGGTATCTACTTGTTTGGTATTTAATGACTCGAATTGTTATTCAATATCACTAATTCTATAGCTCAATTGCTTGGTATAATTGACTTGAGAGACAGAGAGCTCCATTAACAATTTGAGATTTTGTTGGAGATTTTCTACCATTTGCTTTATTCCATCTTTTATATCACCAGCTTCCTCAATGAGAAAGTCCACTCGCATTCTGGCGTCTATCAAAGATTGTTTAATATTATCCATTAGCGAATTCTATATTTCTGCTCAGAAAATATGCAAGATAATTATAAACTCTTTGATTGTGAATTATATCAATTTTTTTTTTAAAAAAATAATCCTAAATAGACTTTCCATCTATGGAGCCTCATGTATTGAGGTTCTGGTGGTAATTTGTTTTTGACTAATCCTCCAACTTGAGAATTGTCAGTTTCAACAATAAATTTCTTGGATAATAGGAATAATGAGAAGTTTTTTATTCCTTTAATTATTGCTAATAATTCCTTTTCCTGTGTAGTATAATTTATTTCTGTTTGATTAAAAATTCCACTTGAATATCTACATATTTCATTTAGATCTGTTTTTAATATTGCTGACCTATATTTAACTGAGGCATCAATATTGACTATCAAATTATTTTTTTCATCTGATAATCTTAATTTTGGTAAATCTTTGCATTCTTCTTTTAGTTATTTTACTATTTCTATATGTTCTTCACTTCATCATTTGATATTTGTTTTTCTAAGTAAAATTTGAATTTTATATCTCTTTTTTGAAAGATTCTCAATAAATTCTTTAGCATAATTCAAGCATTCTAAAAAATTTTGTATTTGTTCTTTTGATTATAATTTATATGAAAAATTTCTATCTTCTTGGATATATGAGTTTGTAGTTTTATTCCTCTTTTATCTATTGATAACTTTAAAAAGTCAATTTCCTATTTTCTATAATGACTTTCTTTTTTGAAAGAACAATTCATTCTTTTTTACATTCATTTATGAATTTTATTAAATGATTTCTATATTTTTCTTTATTATTAGAACATATCAAAATATCATCCACATATACTATTGAAAATTCGTTAAATTCTCTAAATATATTATCCATTTTTCTTTAATATATTTGTGGTGTTTTTTTTTAGACCAAAAGGCAATACTATCTATTCATGTTTACCTTGAGGTGAACGCTGTTTATTGAATACTATCTTCTTCCATTTTAATTTGCTAAAATCCTGATTTATAATCAAATTTAGAATAGTATTGTTTTCCCGTTACAAGATTTATTAGAACTTCTTTGTTTGATAAGAAATATCCATCAAATTTAGTATATTTATTTAGTTTTTATAATTTATTACTATTCTTGCTTTTCCTCTAACTTGTTTAGAATGTTTCATGACAATAAAAGCTGGACTACTATGGGGTTCGTTGCTGGGTCTAATAAGTTTTTGTTTTAATAATTATTTTATTTGAGTTTTGAAATCTTGTGTATCTTATATAGTGTACATCAGTGGTCTTACTCTTATAATAACATTTTCTATTAGTTCTATCTTAGTTCTAGGATGATGTAGTTTCCAAATTAGTAATGGGGTTTCTCCATAATTTTTTTTAATTGATCAATTATTTTTTTCCATACTAATTTGTATACATATATTTTCAAGACTTCGTATATTATGTTTTTATTTTTTATTTCATTTTGTGTAATTGATTTTTTTTTCTCTCATTTACCACCACGCTAGGCTAACTGAACTCTATAAGGTTCTAATTCTCTTGGAATTTTTAATAAATGTCCACAAGGTATTTGTAGCATTATCATGTAACTATTCTGTTTATAATATTGAAATTATTGAATTAAGTCATTTCCTAGTAATATGTCACATTCTAATTTGTCATAATTATATATTTTGTTTACTTCTAAGTAGTATATTAATTTTATCAGCAGTATTGATTATTTGGGTATTTTCTCCTTTTACTCCTGGAATCTTTATCTTTCCATTAGTATTCCATGATTTTATGAGGAGACTTTTGAATATTGTTATATCACTTCCTATGTTTATTAATGCGGAAGTTGTTATATTTGTTTCTACAATACTAACTTGTATATAAATAGCTTATTGAAAACTTATCTTGTTATTCATTCAACTTTTCAGTATAGTTTGTTCATTATGAGTTATATATAGTCCTCTTTTTATACTATAATCTTCTAATCCATTTAGAAAATTCATTCCCAATAATATATGAGATCTTATATCCATACTGTTATATATATAATATGGTACCAAAAGATTAATTCCTCCTATTTTTATTGGTACTTTGACTTCTAGTTCAGTAGTATGCATTTGCCCATCAAAATTTATATATCTATATGATTTAGTTCTACGGTTATTAATCATTTATTCTTGTTTGAAGTTATATGACATTCATTAGCTTCTATATCTATTAATATATTTGATCCTTTTACATGTTCTTTTCTATTGAAATATTCACCTTCTACCTTCATATTTCCAGCATTTCTATGAAGTTTTATTTCTTTTGTATTACTAGTTTCTCCTAATTGTTTCCTATTAAGTAAAATAACACTTGTTGATTTTCTAATTAATCTTCCATCTTCGAAAGTTATTTTATTATTAGGGTATTCTTTCTCTCTTAACTCAACTATTTCGGGTTTATTTTTTGTTATACAAGTTCATATTCTTTTGGGATTAAATTTATCTATTTATTCGGTTATACAATTTTACTAATATCTTTGCATTCTTTGTGGACTTCAATATATGATTTTTAGAGTAAATATTTCCATAATTAGAATTAGTAAATGTGTATAATGCTCTATTTTCTATAGTCATGATTTGATCTCCTGGTTGCATTATATCATTTCTATGTAACTTGAAATGTAAACCTAAAACTTCATTAAAGTTTCTATCTTTCAATGAAATACAATATTTTGGGTAACATGTAAATATTAATTTTTGAGATGCAAGTTTTCCTTCTATTGTTCCTAAATGACTATCTTTTAAATTTATTATTCTTCCATCATATAGACTTACAGTTAATGGTGAATCTATCCATTCTCTAACTAAAAATTTAAAAATTATTTGTATTCTTGCGAAATAAATATATTGAATCTTTTCACTTTGTTTTTCATTAATCTTTGTTAATAATTCTGTAACTGTATTTTTCATTAAAAAATTTAATTTATGCGTTCCTTGAGTTTTTCTAACGTCTATTACTTTTTCAATTTTATGATATTCATTTATTATTATCCTTTCTCTTCTCCATATTCTATCTAAAATTTCCCATTTTCCTATTTTCAAGTTTAAGGATAACTTTTGTATCTTCATAAATTTATTATTATCAAATGTTACTTTTAATCTATAACTATATATTCTTTCATACTCTTGTACATCTATATTATTGTTTTCTATTTCTTTATTCAGATTCTGATTCATTGCTTTCTGAATCTGTTTAACTTATATATACTTCTTGATCATAATATTCTTTAATATCAGATATTTCACTTAATTCACTTTCTATTTCTAGATATTTTTTTTGTAATATTTTGACTTTTTTCTTATTACAATCAGGGCTTATATGTCATATTTCTCCACAATTCCAACACTTACAATGACTTTTATTTTATTTTTAAGGTTTATTTTTCTATTTTTTATTTGGATTATATTTTCTTTTATAATACATTCTCCTAGGTTTTATATATTTTTTCTTAAAATGCTAATCTTTCAAATAAATTTTTCAAATTCTATCTTAAAATATATTCCCCATGAACACGGTAATTTATTATAATACGTATCTTTTTATACTTTTGATTTTCATTACTATAGAATTGAAAATCATTTTAATCTTTAAATTCAGAAGTATATTCTTTAATTTTACACATATCACAAATTGTTAAATTTATTAATTTGACTCTAGCATTATTTTTTTTCTTTTATTGATTCTCCTTTCGCATTACTTATCCAATTTTTCCTATAAATTCATCAGTAATGTATTCTATCATCTTTGTATACCTTCTCTATCTGATTTTATTATTTTTGTTTGAACATTTCTTTTTATTAATGTTTTTGTATCATTACTTATTCCTTTCCACCAATGTGTAGCATTTCCTTCAAATGATGCAAATAAGAAATCTTTTTTTTTTTTTTTTCAATTTTTTTCCCATGTATCATCTTTATTATATAAGAAGAATAATATCATTGAATCTGCCCAAGTTAATAAAGTTTTCTTAGTTTCTATTGTACAATCAAAATCTAATTTTGTTCTTCCATGATTAATAAGTTTATCATAATTATCGTTTGGTTCAAATCTACCTCTATATTTATTTCTTTTAGGTGGTTGTCCATCTCTGATTCTGTCATAATACTGTCTATGTGGTTTACTATATAGAAGTGAATAATGTTCATCTGGATATGGTAATTCTCTTTTAGAGGTTCCTATTGGAGTCGGATTAGATGTTCCTTCAGTATTTAATAAGATTTGGTATTCATTCAAATTATCTAGACTTAATTGGTCAAAATTTTCTATAAGCAAATCTAATTCTCCCTTCATCTTTATTTTGGTTTTCTTCAGTTTTTTCTTTCTTTAGATTTAAATGTTCGATCAAATGCATTATTTGTTTTCTTTTCAATTTTAATCGATTATTATTTTTTTCTTTTTCTTTTTCTTTTTCTATATAACCATTTAAGTCTTTTATAGTTACATTCTCTATGTGTTTTATTATTTTATCATAATAATTTTTTATTAGCATTGCTCCTTTTCCTTTTAATTCATATATAGATTGTTTATCTTTCACAAATTGTTGTGGTTATAACCATAAGTCTAATATTTGTTCTATTAAATTTTCTCTAATTTCTTGATTTTTATCTAGTCGTATTTTAATAGTTTCTGGTAAGTATGAAATTAATGAAGGTCAATTTCTATAATAATTCATATTTTTTTATAATAAAAATATCTTCTTCTTTTTGAAATTCTTCTATAATTTTTTCATATACGTATTTTTCTTTTATTGATTCTATTATGAGCTTTTTCCATGATTTGCTCTTTTATCTCTCTCGATAAATTTTTAATTATACTTAAGGTTATTATTTTTAATCTATTAGGAATAGGTTTTAAAAATATATAACTTCATCTTTCTTCTGTCAATTTATAATATTTTTTCATTTTTGCAATTATAATTTCAATTTTCATTTCATTTAGATCTATGGCTCTAATACCAAATGGGGGGCTACTATGAGCGAACAAAAATCAAATAAAATCAAATAAACTCAAATACTGGGAATAGTCAACCGTTTAAAATAAAATTTGTTGGGAAAAATATCAATTTCCCACCCACATCTCTGATAATAATTGTTGGGACAATAATCAATTTTTCGAACATATCACACAGCGGAACAATATAAACCAAAATAATAGATAAAGAGAAAAAGAACAAGAATTTAACGTGGCTTAGCTGACCGCTGACAACCACGGGAGAAGAACACTTTTATTGATAATGAAAGAAACTCACCGATACAATTTTTTCTCTTATTCTCACAACATCTCCCTATTCACCACATCAACAATTTTTCTCCATTCGACAATGAATTCACCACGGCAGTCAATTCTCAATTACTGCCCATGTGTAATCCATCTCGAGAACACTAAACATAACACACAATATACACCATACACCCCAATAGTCTCTTTGAATTCTCTGTCGTGTGCCAACAATATCATGGTAGACGAATCACATTTTCTACCCATGTGTACACTCTACCACAACATTTTCATCAAAACCATGGTAGACGAATCTCATTCTCTACCCGTCTATACTCCGCCACATACCCAAGGCAACACAACAAAACATGACTCATCAACGCACGTGCCCGAAGGCACGTGCCTTTGTTTTCCTTCTCTTTTTTTTCTCTCTTGCTTGTCTTGTCTCTCTCATGTCAATCTTTGGGCTACTCTCTTCAACTCCAGATAATCTCCATATATAAAAAAATATGTCAAAAACTTACCTAATTACAATTTAGGTTAATTTCCTAATTGTATTAGGATTCCTTAATTATTTTCCTTGTATAATAATACCAATAATATTTTATTCCTTTTTCAATTGGTATTATACATACAAAAAAAAAATATTCTTAACCTAATCAAACCACTTTAATTGTAAGACCGCTTTTCATTTTTACGTGCAATTTTAAATTTCACGTAATATTCTTGTGAATGTTATTATAAATTATAGATTTATAATCTTTAATGTCTATAATTGGAATTATTTTTGCAGTGGAAGGACTTGAACGCCGTCTCGATCAATGTACCAATTTGAAAGTTTATAAATTGGTTATTTTAATTATTTACGTGCAATTCTATGTGATTAACTGTTTTATTTCCTAAGCATGTTATTTTCTATTTTATTATGCTAATTTGAAACTTGGGGGGAAGTTTAGTGACAATCGAGGGTAAATAGAACTTATAGACTGACTTAAACAAAAGAGGAGATTTGAGGGACTGATTTGCAAATTCCAAAAGATTAAAACTTAACCCTAACCTAATTAAATCTCACTCACGGTCTCTCTCTCTCTCTCTCTCTCTCTCTCACCCGCTCTCCCTCTCTCGGTCGACCTCATCCCTCTCACCTCTCCTCTCGGTCTCTCCCTCTCGCGCAACCTTCGACCGTCGACCGCCACCCTACCGACGGTAAGACTCCTTTTTCCCTTTCCCCTCTCACACGCACAAACACACGAAACCGGGCACACACGCACCCGGGTTTGCACACACGCACCCGCTCACACACATACACAAATTCATATGTTGAATTGTATGTATAGGTTGATGTATATATGGATTTAATGTAAGTATATACGTATCTTCTCACATTTTCAGATTTTGGTTTTTGTTTGATTTCGAATTATACCATAAATTAAGGATTTAATGATGTTTATGTGTACGAGTATTGATGTATGGGAATGTGTATATTATTATGTATGTATATGTGTATGTAAATATGTAAATTTTGGATTTTTGTGTGGGCATATGTATATATTCAGATTGTGATATGAAAATAAAAAATTTCAGACTTGGGACTCATGAAATTTTGATTAATTGATGTGCTATAATATTAAAATTGAGGTTGAATGTATGTATATATGATCATGTATATGAATATGAATATTTAAACAACATGTGTAATTTTGAAACTTTGAGATAATAGTATAAAAGAGTAAACCTTAACATTTAAGGAACAAGTTAGTTTAAATTGAATTTATGTTCAAAGTTATAAATTTTTAGTTCAAGATCATTTTTTTTAGAATAAATAATTCCTAGCTTTGATTTGTAAAAATTGATAAGTAAGATTTCAATTTTTTCCTTGAACTTAATGTATTACTTCGAATATGATATTATATATGGTGTTAAATGTGTTTTTTATATTATGAGTCACATGAAAGTCTCAACCTCATTTAAGAGTGTTAAATGTGGTTTTCACTAAAAGCCATATTTTTGTTAATGAATGGAAATTAATTAGGAGAAACGGTACATTGACGTCGCGGGCAACCAAGACTTCCACCTACATATTAAGCAAAGTAACTACCGAGGACTACAGGTAAGTAAACTTCCCCCTATTTTTATAGAAGTTGAATGTAAATGTGAATTGTGTAAATGACTGTCTTGCAACTTACTTTCTTTGATGAATTTCATTTACTTTATGAAAGTATATGTTATTGAGAAGAATGTTCAAACGTGCACATTATCATGTCATTGCATCATCAAGCATGCATTGGCATTGAAATTGGGAAGTCAAATGTTTTTAAATGAAAGAAATGTGTCAAAGTGCAAGTTCGTTCAAAAGTTATGTATCCCAAGTTTTTTTTTTTTTTTTAGAATGAATGGGTGTACTTCTAGTTCATGAAAGTTGCGAGTGGGAAATGGGGCGCGGGGGACCGGCGTACCCGAATTAAGTCGCTTTGCGACGGAATGTTCAACCGTTTACGGTGGACTGTTAAACCGCTTTGCGGTGGGAAAGTGAATGTCAAACCGCTTTGCGGTGGAAATGTGAATGTTAATCTGGTTCCAAATAAGAAATTGCCCACTGTTATCTGATTGACTAGAAGATACACCAAGTGAGCTCACGATGGAAATGAAGTGAAAGTTTTGAAATGTTAAGTGAAAGTCTGAAAAGTTTGAAAGTTCTGGAAAGTAAAGCAAATGGGGATACATATTTCAAATTTTTAAAAGCATTCATGTCATAAGCATGCATTTCATGCATAAAGTTCACTTATTGAGCTTTAGCTCACCCCAATCCCTCCCCACCATTTCAGGTTATGAAAGTTAGATGATCTGAGGAGGGAGCATTTGGTGGCAGACCCGCATAGTACCACAATTTCTCATTCCAAATAAAGTTTGAATTGGAAATTTCCAACAATGTTTTCTTTGGTTATTTTTATTATTTCATTCTTTTAATTGTTTATTGAATTTAATTTTGATAAGTTATTTATCTCGTTAGTGGTTATCAATTTTCCATTTAGTTAAATGGAGATTATGATTTGAATTTAATTTATGTTGAGGAGTTTGGGGATTGAATGAATTGGTTTTGGCGATGATGAATGTAGTTGAGATGTGATTGATCTTGTTTATATTTTTATGTCGGTTACGTTTTCTCTCTACAGGTTGGTTAAGTCCAATTTATAGAGGAGACTCTACCGAAATTTTTGTAAAATTTTATAATACATAAATGAAAATCTTAATGTGTAAACAATTTAATTCCACATATAATGTGAATGGAAGTTAACACGCCTAGGTTTTTGATTTTGAGACTTGGGGTGTTACATTTTTGGTATCAGAGCCTAGAGTTTTAAAAGCGATTCTGTAGACTTTTAAAACTTATTTGAGAATGGTTCGGGTACTGAGTCACGCTTCAAGTGCTTCTCCCTCAATCATCTGGTAAGTTAATTTTGCTTAAATTATGGAATGTCCTGTGATGCTACTAAGACTGAAATTTCGTACACATTGATATGTAGTACTATATATTGAACAAGATGTTTTATTCTCTCCTATTTAGAAATGGCTCGCACTAGACGTAGCAACACTGAAGGAAGAACTTCTCAAACTCAGAATGAAGGGACGGACCGTAGTACCATCCCTTCAGATACTCCAGTGATTGTGAATGGAGCGACAGACCGTAATACTGCCCCTTCAGGAACCCCGGTAATTGTGAATGAAGGGACAGGCACTAACACTGCCCCTTCCGGCACTCCGATGGTCGTGGAGGCCTTGGTACAAGCGTTAACTATGTTGGGGCAAGCAAGTCAGCCTCGGACTAACGAGACACATGGGCACGGGAGGATATCAGAATTTAAGAGGTTGTCTCCATCATCCTTTGCTGGAACCACTGACCCCCTCGAGACTGAAAAGTGGTTAACTGAAATGCAGAAAGCCTTCAGGGTTATGGATGCACCGATGAGGAGAAGGTTAACTTTGTCACATACATGCTTCAGGGCGGTGCATATGATTGGTGGCTGATGGTTCAGCGCCAACATGAAAACAACACTGATCCTTTTACTTGGGAGATGTTTACTACGGCCTTCAATGAAAAGTACTTTCCCAAGAGTCTCCGCCAGCAGAAGGAGGGACAATTTCTGAGACTAGTGCAAGGGAACAGATCAGTTACGGAATATGAGGCAGAATTTGCTAGACTGGCTAAGTTGGCTCCAAACTTAGTGGATACTAAAGAGAGAAGGTCTAGGCGCTTTGAAGAAGGACTTAAACCACAAATCAAACATGCCGTGATTCCTTTTGAGCTCACTACCTATAGAGAGGTGATCAACAAATCCCTGTTGGTGGAAAGAGCTCTAGCCATAGATGGAGAAGAAAATAAAACACAATCCTTTAGCCAGAAATTCAAGGGTGGAAATTCAAAGGGGTGGAATAACAAGGGACATAAAAGGAAGAGCGACCCGGGAAGTAATAAAAATCAACAATCTAGCAAGCAACCGAGAAGGACCTGCCCGAAGTGTGGCAAGGAACACTTGGGGGATTGTCTTCTGAGTAAGGGAGTATGCTTCAAGTGTGGGAAATCGGGACATTTTTCAAATGATTGTCAGAGTTGTTTTAACTGTGGGAAGCCAGGGCACCTAGCGAAGGATTGTAGAGAGAAAACGAAGATTACCCAAGCAAGGGTTTATACAATGTCTAAGAAGGAAGCTAGTGACTCATCCACCGTGGTATCAGATATCTTAAATTTTATTTACTACATTTTTCCTTCTGTCTTTACATCTCGTACCATTCTAGGCAAATTATGAACATGCATATATCTATAGAAGTATAATCTATTGTGGTAGGTACTGTGTACGTGTGCGGCAAACTTGCAACTATTCTTTTCGATTCCGGGGCTACTCATTCTTTTGTCAGTCCTGTATTTACTGAGAAATTAAATCATTCTTCCCCACAACTGGGTACTCCGTTTGTCGTGTCAATACCATCCGGAGCATTATTGAGTTCAAGTTAAGTATTGAGAGACCGTCCAATAGTAGTGAATAGGCATGACTGGTTGGCAGATCTTATAGTGCTTGATATTCACGATTTTGACGTCATATTGGGCATGGATTGGTTATCACGGTATTATACTTCAATCGACTGTCATGAGAAGAAGGTGGTGTTTGAGCCTCCAAATAAAACTCCTTTTTGCTTTGTTGGGGTTGAGGTGAAGCCTTCTATTCCAATAGTATCAGCGATGAAAGCCCGTCAGTTGATGAATAAGGACTGTAGGGCTTACTTGGCTGCAATAGTCGAGGTACCTAAAGCAGACCTCTCTCTTGAACAAATTGCAATCGTTCAAGAATATCCGGATGTTTTTCCAGACGATCTTTTTGACCTACCACCTGAAAGAGAGATTGACTTCGTTATCGTTTTGGTACCTGGAACAGCCCCAATATCTAAGGCACCGTATCGGATGGCTCCTGCGGAACTTAAAGAGCTGAATGAGCAACTACAGGATCTCATGGATAACGGCTTTGTTCGAACTAGTTTCTCTCGGTGGGGTGCTCCTGTGTTATTCGTGAAGAAGAAGGACGGCTCTATGAGACTTTGTATAGATTACAGAGAATTGAACAAAGTAACAATAAAGAATAAATATCTTTTGCCAAGAATTGAGGATCTATTCGACCAGCTTCAGGGTGCAGGGTATTTTTCCAAGATCGATCTGCGATCTGGTTATCATCGGTTGAGGATTAAAGAAGAGGACATCCCAAAGACAGCCTTCCGTACCAGATATGGACATTATGAATTTTTGGTGACGCTGTTTGGGTTAACAAATGCTTCTGCAGCATTTATGGACTTGATGCATCGGGTCTTTAAAAAATACTTGGATCAATTTGTTATAGTCTTCATTGACGATATATTGATCTATTCGAGGTCTGAAGGGGAACACGAAAGACATTTGAGGATTGTGCTTCAGAAACTTCAAGAAGAGAAATTATTTGCGAAGTTCAAAAAGTATGAATTCTGGCTGGAAAGAGTGCCGTTCTTGGGGCATATTGTATCAAAGGAAGGCATTGAGGTTGACCTGAGTAAAGTTGAGGCAGTTCGTAATTGGCTGACACCAACTAATGTGAAAGAGGTCCGCAACTTTCTTGGATTAGCTGGTTACTATCGAAGATTCGTGGAAGGATTTTCCAAGATTGCCTCACCTTTGACTAAGCTGACCAAAAAGGATACAAAATTTCAGTGGAATTCGGATTGCGAACAGAGTTTTGAGGAGTTAAAAACGAGGTTGACAACTGCGCCAATTTTAGCAATTCCACAGGGAAATGAAGGATTGGTCATTTACAGTGATGCCTCATTAAAGGGGCTTGGTTGTGTTCTTATGCAACACGGCAAGGTGATTGCCTATGCTTCAAGGCAATTGAAAGAGTACGAGAAGAATTACCCAACTCACGATCTCGAGTTGGCAGCCGTCGTATTTGCATTAAAGATATGGAGGCACTATCTCTACGGGGTTAGATGTGAGATCTACACCGATCATAAAAGTCTCAAATATTTCTTCACACAGAAAGAACTAAACATGCGACAGCTCAGGTGGTTGGAACTTGTCAAGGATTATGATTGTGTTATTAATTATCATCCTGGCAAGGCTAATGCCGTAGCTGATGCTCTTAGCAGAAAAAGTCATGGAACAATGAATGCCTTGCAAGTTGTCCAAAAATAGTTACTAACTGATATCCAAGGGTTAGAGTTGGAGATCGTTCCAAAAAGCAAGACATGTTACCTTGCTAACATAACCTTGGAATCGATATTGTTGGAGAAAATCAAGGCTCTACAGTTAGAAGACCCCAATACTTTAAGGGTTCGCACTGAAGTAATTGATGGGAAGCGCACTGATTTTGTTATCTCCACAGATGGTGCCCTTCGGAAGGGTAATAGACCGGTAGTTCCCAATAATAAGGAATTGAAGCAAGAAATTATGAGGGAAGCTCATAACACTCCTTACTCAATCCACCCTGGAAGTACTAAGATGGCTCGGGATTTGAGGCAGCATTTTTGGTGGATTGGCATGAGTATGGATGTGGCGGAGTATGTTTAACGTTGTCTCACCTGTCAGCAAGTTAAGGCCGAACGTCAGCGACCTTCTGGCCTATTACAACCTCTTATGATTCCGGAGTGGAAGTGGGAGCGAATAGGCATGACTTTATTTTTGGCTTACCAAAGACAAAGAAGGGTTATAACTCCATATGGGTGATTGTTGATCGTCTTACCAAGTCAGCACACTTTCTTCTGGTAAAAACTACTTATAATATGGAGAAGTATGCAGAGTTATATGTGGCAGAAATTGTAAGGCTCCATGGGATTCCCCTATCCATTGTGTCTGATCCGACCCAAAATTTACTTCTTCATTTTGGAAAAGTCTACATAAGGCCATGGGTACTCAATTGAGATTCAGCACGGCCTTTCACCCTCAGACAGATGGACAGTCAGAGAGAACGATTCAAACCCTAGAAGATATGTTGAGAGCTTGTATTATCGATTTTCCAGGTACTTGGGACGAATTTCTCCCATTAGTTGAGTTCTCCTTTAATAATAGCTATCAAGCCTCCATTCACATGGCTCCATATGAGGCGCTATACGGGAGGAAGTGTAGATCGCCGGTTCACTGGGATGAAGTAGGGGAACGAAAATTACTAGGTCCAGAAATGGTGCAGCAGACATCAGAAATTGTTGAGAAGATTCGTCAACGGATGAGAACTACACAGAGTAGACAGAAAAGCTATGCAGACAAAAGAAGGAAACCATTGGAATTCGCTACAGGTGATATGATCTTCTTGAAGGTCGCTCCTATGAAGGGAGTTATGAGATTCGGGAAGAAGGGAAAGTTAACTCCACGATTTGTTGGCCCCTTTGAAATACTTGAAAGGGTGGGTGACCTAGCTTATCGGGTTGCATTGCCACCGGCACTAACTGGGGTTCATAACGTATTTCACGTGTCGATGTTGAGGAAATATATTTCGGATCCTTCTCATATCCTCAGTTATGAGTCGTTAGATCTTCGTGAGGATCTAACTTACGAGGAATCACCTGTGAGGATCTTACTGAAGGAAGATAAGGAACTTAGGAGGAAGAAGATAACTCTAGTAAAAGTTCTTTGGAGGAATCATGCAGTAGAAGAGGCTACTTGGGAACGCGAGGACGAAATGCGTGCCAAGTATCCACAACTTTTTGGTAAGTTTTAATTTCGAGGACGAAATCTCTTTTAGGGGGAAGGAATTGTAAGTTTTCGTTTTTACGTGCAATTTTAAATTTCACGTAATATTCTTGTGAATGTTATTATAAATTATAGATTTATGATCTTTAATGTCTATAATTGGAATTATTTTGCAGTGGAAGGACTTGGACGCCGTCTCGATCAATGTACCAATTTGAAAGTTTATAAATTGGTTATTTTAATTATTTACGTGCAATTCTATGTGATTAATTGTTTTATTTCCTAAGCATTTTATTTTCTATTTTATTATGCTAATTTCAAACTTGGGGGGAAGTTTAGTGACAATCGAGGGTAAATAGAACTTATAGACTTACTTAAACAAAAGAGGAGATTTGGGGGACGGATTTGCAAATTCCAAAAATTAAAACTTAACCCTAACCTAATTAAATCTCACTCACGGTCTCTCTCTCTCACCCGCTCTCCCTCTCTCGGTCGACCTCATCCCTCTCACCTCTCCTCTCGGTCTCTCCCTCTCGCGCAGCCTTCGACCGCCGACCGCCACCCTACCGACGGTAAGACTCCTTTTTCCCTTTCCCCTCACACACACACACACACACACACACACGAAACCGGGCACACACACACCCGGGTTTGCACACACGCACCCGCTCACACACATACACAAATTCATATGTTGAATTGTATGTATAGGTTGATGTATATATGGATTTAATGTAAGTATATACGTATCTTCTCACATTTTCAGATTTTGGTTTTTTGTTTGATTTCGAATTATACCATAAATTAAGGATTTCATGATGTTTATGTGTGTGAGTATTGATGTATGGGAATTTGTATATTATTATGTATGTATAGGTGTATGTAAATATGTAAATTTTGGATTTTTGTGTGGGCATATGTATATATTCAGATTTTGGCTATGAAAATAAAAATTTTCAGACTTGGGACTCATGAAATTTTGATTAATTGATGTGCTATAATATTAAAATTGAGGTTGAATGTATGTATATATGATCATGTATATGTATATGAATATTTAAACAACATGTGTAATTTTGAAACTTTGAGATAATAGTATAAAAGAGTAAACCTTAACATTTAAGGAACAAGTTAGTTTAAATTGAATTTATGTTCAAAGTTATAAATTTTTAGTTCAAGATCATTTTTTTTAGAATAAATAATTCCTAGCTTTGATTTGTAAAAATTGATAAGTAAGATTTCAATTTTTTCCTTGAACTTAATGTATTACTTCGAATATGATATTATATATGGTGTTAAATGTGTTTTTTATATTATGAGTCACATGAAAGTCTCAACCTCATTTAAGAGTGTTAAATGTGGTTTTCACTAAAAGCCATATTTTTGTTAATGAATGGAAATTAATTAGGAGAAACGGTACATTGACGTCGCGGGCAACCAAGACTTCCACCTGCATATTAAGCAAAGTAACTACTGAGAACTACAGGTAAGTAAACTTCCCCTATATTTATAGAAATTGAATGTAAATGTGAAATGTGTAAATGACTGTCTTGCAACTTACTTTCTTTGATGAATTTCATTTACTTTATGAAAGTATATGTTATTGAGAAGAGTGTTCAAGCATGCACATTATCATGTCATTGCATCATCAAGCATGCATTGGCATCGAAATTGGGAAGTCAAATGTTTTTAAATGAAAGAAATGTGTCAAAGTGCAAGTTCGTTCAAAAGTTATGTATCCCAAGTTTTTTTTTTTTTTAGAATGAATGGGTGTACTTCTAGTTCATGAAAGTTGCGAGTGGGAAATGGGGCGCGGGGGACCGGCGTACCCGAATTAAGTCGCTTTGCGACGGAATGTTCAACCGTTTACGGTGGACTGTTAAACCGCTTTGCGGTGGGAAAGTGAATGTCAAACCGCTTTGCGGTGGAAATGTGAATGTTAATCTGGTTCCAAATAAGAAATTGCCCACTGTTATCTGATTGACTAGAAGATACACCAAGTGAGCTCACGATGGAAATGAAGTGAAAGTTTTGAAATGTTAAGTGAAAGTCTGAAAAGTTTGAAAGTTCTGGAAAGTAAAGCAAATGGGGATACATATTTCAAATTTTTAAAAGCATTCATGTCATAAGCATGCATTTCATGCATAAAGTTCACTTATTGAGCTTTAGCTCACCCCAATCCCTCCCCACCATTTCAGGTTATGAAAGTTAGATGATTTGAGGAGGGAGCATTTGATGGCAGACCCGCATAGTACCACAATTTCTCATTCCAAATAAAGTTTGAATTGGAAATTTCCAACAATGTTTTCTTTGGTTATTTTTATTATTTCATTCTTTTAATTGTTTACTGAATTTAATTTTGATAAGTTATTTATCTCGTTAGTGGTTATCAATTTTCCATTTAGTTAAATGGAGATTATGATTTGAATTTAATTTATGTTGAGGAGTTTGGGGATTGAATGAATTGGTTTTGGCGATGATGAATGTAGTTGAGATGTGATTGATCTTGTTTATATTTTTATGTCGGTTACGTTTTCTCTCTACAGGTTGGTTAAGTCCAATTTATAGAGTAGACTCTACCGAAATTTTTGTAAAATTTTATAATACATAAATGAAAATCTTAATGTGTAAACAATTTAATTCCACATATAATGTGAATGGAAGTTAACACGCCTAGGTTTTTGATTTTGAGACTTGGGGTGTTACATTTTTGGTATCAGAGCCTAGAGTTTTAAAAGCGATTCTGTAGACTTTTAAAACTTATTTGAGAATGGTTCGGGTACTGAGTCACGCTTCAAGTGCTTCTCCCTCGATCATCTGGTAAGTTAATTTTGCTTAAATTATGGAATGTCCTGTGATGCTACTAAGACTGAAATTTCGTACACATTGATATGTAGTACTATATATTGAACAAGATGTTTTATTCTCTCCTATTTAGAAATGGCTCGCACTAGACGTAGCAACACTCAAGGAAGAACTTCTCAAACTCAGAATGAAGGGACGGACCGTAGTACTGTCCCTTCAGATACTCCAGTGATTTGAATTTAATTTATGTTGAGGAGTTTGGGGATTGAATGAATTGGTTTTGGCGATGATGAATGTAGTTGAGATGTGGTTGATCTTGTTTATATTTTTATGTCGGTTATGTTGTCTCTCTACAGGTTGGTTATGTCCAATTTATAGAGGAGACTCTGCCGAAATTTCTGTAAAATTTTATAATAGATAAATGAAAATCTTATTGTGTAAACAATTTAATTCCGCATATAATGTGAATGGAAGTTAACACGCCTAGGTTTTTGATTTTGAAACTTGGGGTGTTACATTAAATTTCTTGTCAAACAAGAATTCTTTATTCCATAATATTTTGGGTCATAAAACTCAAATTTTTTCTAGCATTTTTTCTAGCAAATGTGGTGTTCAAATTTACCCTTTCAATTCGAAAAAGTTTGTTTTTGACTATTACAAGTCGACACCAAAACTCTAGATCTTGAGACCAAAATTATTTTGCCTCGAAAATGGCATTGGTGTCAACACCAAAACAAACAAGGTAGCCTTTGACCTTTTGGTGTCGACACCTAATGTTGCTCATGCCAATTTTTTTTTTTTTTTTATTGTATTTTTTCAGCTTAATATTATATTTATAGAAAGGAGTTTTGGGGTTCATCACGTTCTTCCAATTTTTAAACCTCCGATTTGTAAGGACAACCCAAGTGACTCGATTAATGAAAAATACTATTACTAGTAAGTTTCTCATTTACGTCTTACAAATATTTTAGTGATGTAAATATTAATGATAACTAGTATCACACGCATACGTTGCACGGAAGAACAATATGAAATTATTTTACTGAAAATACTATCACAAAATAGAAAAAAAAAGTTTGAACACACAATTTATCTTGATTAATGATACAAACTGTCAAGAAATGTGCAAAATAAATTATAATTCTCATAAATTCTTAGTCAAGTTCATAGTTTTTAACTTTTCAAACATTTTTAAACCACATATTCATAAAAAAAATTAAAAAAAAATAAATAAAAGAGAGAGAGAGAGAAAGAAAAACCACAAAAAAATACAAAAACTTCTAAAAATCACATTACCAAACATGCTTCAATTAGATCTTCTTTCTTGTTACATTATTAATTTAATATTTTAATAAAAATTAATGACCAATCAATTGTTTAATAAAAATTATATGGACTAATTGTTAAAATCTGTAATATATTTTATATATTGTAGTTATTAAAAATGAATCAGATATTGAGGAAAAGTAAAAAATATAAAACAAAACTTTTACCTTTGATCTTTGTGGCGATTTCACGAACTATATGTTTACAGTTTGATATCACTTGTTAACTTGTATTAACTTCTCATTGAGATTTTCGATTGAATACCCATATTGTAAATTTTTTGGCTTCAAAATAATAAAATAATTATTAAAAAAATAATAAAATAGAAAAAAAATAATATATTGATATCATTAATAGCATAGCACGGATGATAATGTCATTAATGACACATATGCTAGCTAAAATATTTCATACACTATTCTTTTGGCAAAAAAATTCAGATTTAAAAAATTGTTTTTGCGAGAAACTATATGCGAATTTTGGTAATGGCTATTCTACTTTAATATTAATATTAATTTAATATACATTAAGAAATATATTAAGATTAAGAACTTACTCACTTTTTGACTATACACATTTTTCGAAAGCACTTTCAAATCATACATCTCAGAAATGAGCAACAATATTTTTGTTTAACAACATTTTTCTATAAATTTATTTATAAACAACACATTTTTCATCCATATTTATCTACGCGAATTTAAATACAACATTAATTCAAATGAAAATTGCATTAATCATCACGAATTTAAATACGACACTAATCTACACAAATTTTTATTTTATTCTATTTTTTCCCCTAAAAATAGTAAGTGCATTTTGAAGGAAAAATTGCATTTAATGTTTCTCTCACCCTACTTATACTTTTATATATGTACTAGTATCATACTCGTGCCTTGTACGAAAGAATAATATGAAATTATTTTACTGTAAATATCATTACAAAATAGCAAAAAAAATTGAACACGTAATTTGCTTTAATTAATGATACAGACAGTCAATGAATGCTCAAAATAGAATAAATTAAAATTCTCATCAATTTTGAAAAACCTCTTTAAATAATATATTGTTTGTACAGTTTGTAGTTGCTCACACCTGTGTGATATACGAAAGTTGCTATAGACAAAACATATTTAAACAATTGCTCAAATTTAAAATTAATAATGCAATTTTTCAAATATATGTTGTATAGAATAAATAAAAAATTTCGTCCAAATATTTTTGACTAACGTGAATAGAAATAATAACCCTCAAAATATTATAATTTACATAAAATAAAGTAATTGTAACAAATTAAATATATACGGTCCTATATATAAATAAATGTAACAAATTAAGCAATATTGACGATGCACGAAAGTGAAAATCAACCTCAAGATTTGTAGTTCACGAACATGGAATTCAACTCAAGAGATCATTCACATGATTAATAATTTTTAATTTTTAAATGCGATGCATTTAATTGAACATAGTTAAATGCATATATTTAATTATATGTCAATAAAAAATTATTAATAAGAAAATAAATAAAATATATATAGTGAGTCTTTTTGTCTATATATGTTAACAAAATTAAGACTTTACCTTAAATTTTTTATATAATTTTAAGGACAATATATTTACAATTTGCTCTCACTTGTTAGCTTGCATTACACTTCTCACTGTGATCTTTAATTTGACACCCATATTACATATTTTTCGATTTCAAAATAATACAATAATTATTAAAAGAATGATAATAAAATAGAAAAAATAACATTTTGATGTTATTAATAGCATAACACGGATGTCAATGCAATTAATGACACATGTAAAATAATAACTGCTAAAATATTTAATATACTATTTTTAGCAAAAAAATTTCAAATTTAGAAAGTTTTTTTGGTGGGGAATTATGTGTGTATTTTGGTGACGGCTATTCTACTTTTATATTAAGAAGAGGATTAAGATAAGATATGTATGTGTGTGTCTATATATATATATATATATATATATATAGATTTATAGATGTTTATCTACACGAATATAAATACTACATTAATATATACAATTTTTTATTTTATTCTATTTTTTTTTCTGTAAATAGTAAGTGCATTTTGGAGAAAAAATAACATTTAATGCTGCTCTCACCTCACTTTTACTTTTATATATGTAAATAGATAGATAGATATATAGATAGATAAATGTATATATGTTTAATTTTTTCTAGTTAAAGATTTGAAAATGAAGGGTTTGCCAAGTCTAGCTTAGGTATCCTGTAATGTTGATGGTTAGCAAACTGGTCCAGTATACAAAACTTCAAGATGTTCTGGGCTAGGTCCGAACCAATTTTTGGATGGGCTAATTAGGCTAAATCCTATGTTTACTTTAAGAATTTTTAAAAGAGAAAATTACATAGAACCTTGTACTTCAAAGATGCAATTCAAAAAGAGAAAATTACACGCTCACCGGTGTTTCAAAGTTGTAATTTAAAATGGGGAAGAGGAACTTTTTTTTTTGTACTTTTCAGGTGAAAATTAGGTACATATTATTTTTAAATTATTTTCGAATCTTCTGAAATCTTAGCCAAATCCGGATCGCTTTCTCTACTCCCTTCACCAACCGACAGCCAAACACTCCTCTCTCTTCCATTTCTCTACACACCGGCCACACAAGGAGATCCGAAGAAGGGACGGCGAAGTGGCTGCTGCTCCCACGATCTCCAACGATAGATTGTTGCGAGCTGTGACGCAAATCCAGGATCTCCAACAACGAGATTGTCGTGAGATTTGCACGGAACCATGCGGCGGCGGACGAGCGTGCAGTGGCCGCGACGGTGTCCTACTGTTTGGAGACAGTCTTCCCATCTACATCTTTTGTAGCTTTGGAGCTTATAGACGTTATCTCCCTACGCTCACTCCCGATCGATGGTAGTGCTCGCCACTACACAAGAGTTGTGTGGTACTTGTGGAGGCGAGCGCAGCAACCTGTACGACGAGCTGCAGCTACGGTAGCACTGTCGACGGAACCGCAACCTAATGTTACAGTAGCAATACTAGCGTACCAGCGACGTCCCAGCAGTGGGTTTGATTTTGAGGTTGGGGTCGGCTATCTAGGAGTCTGGGTGTGCAATTTTTTAGCTTTTTTTTTTAATCTACTGGTAACCATAACCAGCCTTATACGTGCGCAGCATTGTGTATCACGGGTATGTTTTGTGTTGTTACGATGGTGATTGTTTGTTTACAGTGATGGTTGGTTGTGGTTGGTTACCTTGGGATGGAAATGGTGGTGAGTGGCTGGTGGTAGCCGGAGGGTCAACCGTGATGGTGGAGGAAATGGTAGGTTGGGAAATGAGTAACAGATCCTTCCACGTCGTCTGTGCATTTCGTAGCTTCAGGGAATGATAGACCTTGTGGTGGTGTTGCCTGTGTGGAGCGGTGATGGTTTCGAGGTGGTTGTTGCTTCCGTGAGGTGGTTTTGATTTTAGGGGTGGTTGTGGTTGTGATTCTGGCAGCGTAGAGTAGTGGGTGGTGGTGGTGGAAAGGGGTTAGGTTGGGAGGGTTAGGGGCGGCGGGTGGCGGTGGAGGAGGAGGAGAGGGTTTAGCCTTGGAAGTAGGCTGGGTGGGGGTGGGGTGGGTTGTTGTGGGTGATTGTGACTAATAGTTAGCTAATTGTGACCAAAATGTTGAATAATTGTAACTTTTGTGCTACATGTGACGATTATGGGATTTAATCAGTTTAATTATATTGTTGATAGCAAAATTTGATTATTGTGTAAATTTGTAATTATGACTTACAATTTGTGTCAATTGTGATTTTGTGCGATCATTGGATATGATTCGTTTAATTAATTTACATTAACAAAATTTTATTGATCACATTAGATAATTGTGACAAAAAAATTAATTAATTGTAACTTTGTGTGACTTGTGAAGAGTAAGAAATGTGACCATTTGATTTGTGCCAATCGCGATTTTATGTGACCCTTCTAGTTACAAATGTGATAAATTATATCGGTGATTGTGACTTTTTGTGACTGAGCTGTAAATTTGTGTAAGCGAACAATGACTTTATGTGACCTAACTGTGACCTTGCATGACTGAATTGTAACCTCGTGTGATCAAAATGTGACTTTATGTAAGCGAATTGTGACCTCATGTGCCTGGAATGCGACCTTGTGTGACCAACAGTGACTTTGTGTGACCAATTGTGACCTAACTGTGACTTTGTGTGATCGAATTGTGACCTTGTGTGATCAGCTGTGACTTGGTATGACCATTGGACGAGGACGTGATGTGACCTACAATTGTGCCAAATATGACTATGTGTAACCGAACTGTGACTTTGTAAGAACGAAGTGTGACTTTATGTGATCGGCCTGTGACCTCGTGTGATCTAACCGTGACCTCGTTAGACCTAATTGTGACCTAACTGTGACCTCATTTGACCAAATTGCGAATTTGTGTGACCGAATTTTGACCTTGTGTGACCGAATGTGACTTTTGAGGGGTGGGATTTTACATCTAAATTTGTAATTGTGACTTTGTGTGACTTAACTGCGATCTCGTGACAACTTACGTGACTGACTGTAATTTTGGGGGTGGGAATGGTGGGGTAGAGGTCGAGTGGGGCTAGAAAATGTAGAAGAAATCATTTTTTGTGATGAGTTAGGGTCGGGGTGGGTGGGTTGGTGGAGTGGGGTCGGGGTCGGAAAAGTAAAAGAAAAAAATCATTTTTTGGAGTGCGGTGAGTGGGTGGGTATGGTCGGGTTGGGGGTTGGAAAAAGTAGAAGAAAAAAATTATTTTATTAGTGGGTGGGTAGGTGCGTGAGTGGGGTAGGGTGGGTTGAGATGAGGTGGTTGGGGTGAAGTGTGAAAAAATAGAAGAAAAATAAATTTTTGATGATGTATGGTGGGTGGCGGGGTGCGGTGTGGTGCGGTGTGGTGGGATGGGGTGGGGCGGTTGGGGGAAGTGTGAAAAAATAGAAGAAAAATCATTTTTGGGTGGAGTTGGGTGGTTTGGTGGGGTGAAAAAATAGAAGAAAAATCATTTTTGAATGGAGGTATGGTGGGATAGGATGGGGCGGTTGAGGTGAAGTGTGAAAAATAGAAGAAAAATCATTTTTTGGTGGGGTGGGTTGTGGTGGGGTTGCTAGGGTGGGGTGGGGTGTGAAAATATAGAAGAAAAATCACATTTGGGTGGGGTGGGTGTCGAGGTAGGGTCGGGGCGGGGCGGGGTGGGTAGGGATGTGAAAAATTAGGAGAAAAAAATTAATTTTGGGTGGGGTGGGGTGGGTTGGGGAAGGGTGGCGGGGTAAGGTCTGGGCGAGTCGTGAAAAAGTAGTAAAAAAAATTATTTTGGATGAGGTGGATTGGTGTAGGGTCTGGAGCGAGGCTGGTTGGGGAGTCAAAAATTAGAAAAAAAAAATTTAATTTGGAGTGGGGTGGGTGGGGTTGGGATAGGTGGCGGGGTAGGATAGGTAGAGTCGGGCGAGTTGTGGAAAAGTAGTAGAAAAAAATCATTTGGGTGGGGTAGGGTAGGGTGGTGTTGGGTGGTGTTGGGTTGGGGTGGATGGGGGTGGACTAGGGTTGGGGAGTAGTGGTGTGGGGTGGGATGGGTGGGTGAGATGAGAAAAAAATAGGGCTGGGCAAAAACCGACCCAACCCGATCAACCCGCCCAAACCGACCCAACCCGATCGGTTTGGGTCGGTTTTTCATGAAAATTGGGTTGGGTTGGGTTTTTTTTTTTTTTAAAATTTTCGGGTTGGGTCGGGTTGCGGGTTGGGTGAACAACCCGATCCAACCCAACCCAACCCAACCCAACCCAACAAAAAAAAAGACGTTTTTTTTTTTTTTTTTTTTTTTTTTTTTTTTTTTTTTTTTTTTTAAAGTAATGAAACTTGACTTATTTAAATATTGATTGAACATATTTTAATTTTATTAGCAAGTGTTCAATTTATTGTATTTTTGATTATTGTAGTGTACATAATTGATTTTGAATTAAAGATAGATTCTTGAGTGTTTTTTTTTTTTTTTTTTCAAAAATTTTACTAATTGGGCCAAAGCCCAAACCGACCAACCCGACCCAACCCGACCGAAATTTGGTGGGTTGGGTTGGGTTGGGTTTGAATTCGTAATTGGGTTGGGTTGGGTTGATTTTTTATCAACCCGACCGTGGTGGGTTGGGTTCGGGTTGGGCAAAAAACCGACCCAACCCGACCGACGCCCACCCCTAGAAAAAAATAGAAATAAAATCATTCTTGTGGTGCGGTGTGGTGTGGTGTGGTGTGGTGGGGTGGGTGTGAGGTGGGTGGGTGGGTGGGTGGGTGAGTGGGGGTGGGTGGGGTTGGAGAGGGGTGGGGGTGGGGTGGATAAGGTTGTGTCTGAGTGGGGGTGTGTGTGGAAATGTAGAAGGAAAAAAGTCATTTTTTGAGTTGAGGTGGGTGGGTTTCCGGGGTGGGGTGAGTGCGTGGATGGGTTGGGTTGGGATGGAGTGATTTTGAATTAGATATTGTTATGATTTTATTATGTAATATTATATAAGTTTTAATTTAATATATAAATGATAATTATTATAATATTATATTAATTAATTAACTAATTAACACCTGATTTTAAAAAAAAAAAAAACTTAAGTTTGTTATGTTTGAAAAGTGAATGTTTTAGTTGTATAGTTTTGTACTTTTCCCATTCAAAAAACACGTGAAGGAAATTATTTTTTTTAAATTTCAGGTGCTAATTCATTTAATTAGGTGTTTAATAATTAAAAATAAATTTAATAATATATATAAGAAACATAATTATCTACAATATATTATATTAAAACTAATATATAATATTAAATCAAAAATTCAAATTTAGACATCACAACCTCCCACCCCCCGCCCATGCCCTGCCCATCACCCCACCCCACCAACCCACCCACCCCAAAAATAATTTTTTTTTTCCTTTCGATGTTTTCCTATCATTCCCCATCCCACTCCACCTCATCTCAAAGTGACAAATTGATCTCACTGTAGCCACTTCCCCTAACCACGCCCGCCCGCCCGCCCACCCCACATCTCCACCTATATTCTACCCCACACCAAAAATAAGTTTATTTTTATTTTCTCTAGATGTTTTCCTACACTTCCCCACCCCCACTCGACCCCACCCCATCAAAAATTGACAAATTGATCTCATCCTAGCCACATCCCCCGACCTCACCCACCCACCCCACCTCACCACCCATATCCTACTCCACCCAAAAAATAAGTTTATTTTTATATTATCCCGATGTTTTCCTACACTTCCCAACCCCACCCACCCCAACCCCACTCCATCGACCCTACCCCACCTCTTTCGCAAAGTGACAATTGATCTTATCCGAGCCACTGACTACGACACACCCCGCCAGCCTCGCCTCGCCTCGCCTCGCCCCCACTCTATTCCACCCCACTGCAGAAACGATTTCTTTCATTCTACTTTTCTACCTACCCCCAACCAGCCCGACACCACCCTTCCCACCCCACCCCACCCCAAATGAGTTTTTTTATCTCTATGTTTTCCCACCCTACCCCGCACCCACCCCACCAAAAAATGATTTTTTTCTTCTAATTTTCCACACCCACCCCGCCCCCGACCCTACCAGCTACTCACCCAACCAATCGACCCCACCTCACCCAAAAAGGATTTTTTTTCTTCCATTTTTTCACACCCCACCTAGACCCTACCCTTGCACCCACCCCACCCCACCATACCCACCCCATCACATTCCTACTCATCCCCCAAAAATGATTTTTTTCTTCAAGTTTTCACACCCCCACCCACCTCGCTCCCGACCCTACCCCGCCACCCACCCAACCAACTGACCCGACCCAAAAATGATTTTTTTTTTCTTTTCCACACCCCATCTCGACCCTACACCCGTCATCCACCAACCCCACCCCTACCCAAAAATGTGGTGTGGTGGGGGTGGGGTGTGAAAATATAGGAGAAAAATCTTATTTGAGTTGGGTTGGATAGGATGGAGTGTCTTATTTGGGTTGGGTGAGTGGCGAGGTAGGGTCGGGGAGGGGTGGGGTGTGGAAAATTAGGAGAAAAAAAATAATTTTGGGTGGGCTGGGGTTGGGAATGGGTGGCGGGGTAGGGTTTAGGCGAGTCGTGGAAAAGTAGTGGAAAAAATCATTTTGGATGAGGTGGGTTGGGGTAGGGTCTGGGGCGAGGTTGGTGGGGGAGTCAAAAATTAGAAGAAAAAAATTAATTTTGGGTGGGTGGGGTTTGGGTAGGTGGAGGGGTAGGATAGGGTAGGTCTGAGTGAGTTGTGGAAAAGTAGTAGAAAAAAATCATTTTTGGTGCGGTAGGGTGGGGTGGGGTGGGGTGGGGTGGGGGTTGGGGAGGCGTGGGGTGGGGTGGGGTGGGATGGGACGGGTGGGTGGGTGGGTGGGTGAGATGAGAAAAAAAATAGAAGTAAAATCATTCTTGTGGTGGGGTGGGTGGTTGGGTTAATGTGTGGGGTTGGGTTGGGGTGGGGTGGGGTGGGGTGGGTAAGGTAGTGTCGATGGTGGGGGTGTGTGGTAAAGTAGAAGGAAAAAAGTCATTTTTCGAGTTGGGGTGGGGTGGGGTGAGTGCGGGGTGGGGTGGGGTTTGGTTGGGATGGAGTGGTTGTGGATTAGGTATTGTTTTGATTCTATTATTTAATATTATATAAGTTTTAATTTAATATATAAATTATAATTATTATAATATTATATTAATTAATTAACTAATTAATACCTGATTTAAAAAAAAAATTCTTAAGTTTGTTATGTTTAAAAAGTGAAAGTTTTAGTTGTATAATAATGTACTTTTCCCTTTCTAAAATCAAGTGATTGTAAAATATTTCATTAAATCAGTTAGACACCGGCTCGTGTTCACCTTCTTCTCCAATTTTGGTGGGACATCTAAGGTTTCCTTTCAAGGGCTTACCATTTAAGTAGCTGGCAAGAAAAATATACGAAGTGAGTGCTCCTCAATTTCTCTGCTTATATATGTATAGAGCTCACCAGTCACCACTTCTAATAAGCGAGCGAAACCTTCGATTCAAAGATGTGAAAGCACCGTGATAAGATCTCGAGCACAAATTGAGACAATTAATGGAGTTGTCGCAACCAATAGCAGGAATTAGGGAACTGGAATCGAGATCACCCCCTCATGTCGCCGATTGTCAGATGTTATGGCCCAAGAAGTTTCAACACTGGCAATGGCGTCGGCTCCTGCCCAGGGTACCAGAAACTTCTTGCCAGTTTCAGGGGCAGTCGTGTATTCTTCATTGATTTTATCTCTTTTGGCCCTAATCAGGAACTAGATTATTTATCCGTCATGTGTAGATTCATTCTTACTGAGATTTGGTTTGGCTATACTGTGAGAGTACTATAGAGGAATGAATAATATGTGTACTTGTAATCTTGTATCTATCTGTAATGGTGTATTTGTTCTTCATTCGCACAGTATTCACACTTTTGTATTCTTATTATATTATTATTTTTATTCTTGGTTGTAGACTTGTAGTTATAGAATTGAATTTTGATTTAGTTCTAAAATTCTTTTTTATAAACATAACCAAAATGGTAATGGTGCCACATAAGACTTGTTCATTTTGATTGTAATTAATTATGAAATTGAAATAAAGTTAAAATTGTAATTAATTGTAAACTATAATTGATTACAAAATGTAATTTAGTTACAATTGTAGTTGTAATTAATGTGAATGTAACTAATTCAATTAATTATAAAAATTGAGAGAAAGTCAAAACTGTGATTAATTAGTTACAATTGTAATTAATTACAATTGAAGCTTTCTTATGTTCAACCTCCAATGAATTATTATTCATCTTTTAAATTTGTCCCATTTTTCAAATTCATTAGTTACAATTGTAACTAATTGCAAAATTGAAATTACATTCCTAATTAATTACAAACTATAATTTATTACAAAATGTAGCTAAGTTGCAATCGTAAATAATTAAAAACTGTAATTAGTTACAGTTTGTAATTAATTTAATTAATATTAAAAGGAAAATAAAATTTTGAATGACATGTAATATACAGTTAAGTTACAATAGTAAATAATCAGTTACAATTGTAGTTAATTACAACTTAAGCCTTCTCACGTTCAACCTCCAATGAATTATTATTCGTCTTCTGAATTTGTCATGTTTTGCTAAGTCATTAGTTACAATTATAATTAATTACAAAATTGTTACAACTGTTGCAATTAATTACAATTTGTATTCCTTGAAAAAAAAATTACAATTTGTAGAGAGCACCACTGCACCAGGGCTCTACTTTGCAGCTCTAGAATCCAAGAACTAAGTGGGACATTGGAAGGGCTATGTTTCTTTCCCCAATAATCATCAGGAACTAAAATGTTTCTTTTCCCCACCATTTGCGTTTGGCTATGTTCATCAAACAACCCCATCCATCTTCATTCTATCACTTAATTACACTTAGTCTTCTTTCCTTCTCTCAAAAACAAACTCAAACAATCAATATGCTTCTCTTGCTGCTTCGACCGCGGTCGAGACCACCACCGCCTCTGAACTCCCTATCACCGTCGTGTTTGTTTCGAATAATAAGCCTACATAAAAATCAAGTACCGAACGATTCTTGGTTTCAATGAGAGTGTGGGACTAAGCATAAGAGATATTCTTCGGCTGAATTTTGCTATTAACTTCTCAATTATGCCTTGAACTTTGAAGATGGATGTGATGATGACGATGAAGCGCCGTTAAGAAATTTCATTGCTAGGCTGCCAACTTCCCCGCCGGAAAAATGGGGAAAATCAGACCAACTTACCTTGATAGAGCAGGTTGAAGAAGAAATCACAACTCAATAATAAAACAAAGTTTGAACCGTTGGAGAAGAAGTTGGAGAAGAGTTGGTCTCTCCAAGAAATTTCCTTAGAGGAAAAGTCGAACTCCTTAAAAATATGTTTTACTTTGTTAATATATCTTTTGAAATACCTTATATTTTAAAACAAACCCCTTAAAGTATGGTATTTGCGTACTTAACCCTTTTTAGATAGACAAATTTAGGTCCATTACAAGTCTAAACTAGGCCTAAAAGCATCGGGAATGTCTAGGTAGCCCTCCCATTTTAAGAGCTTTTCTCTAAATGGAACAATACATATACCACGTAATTACAAAGTATTAATTAGACTCTACAGTAGTTTCTTCAATCTTTCTTAGATAAATACATTATTTTGAAACTATTAAGAAAAATACTGAATTTTATGAGAGAGAGAGAGAGAGAGAGAGAGAGAGAGAGAGAGAGAGAGAGAGAGAGAGTGTATTATTTGATTGACCGCATTAATTATGAAACCTAATAATTATGAATGTAGTTACCATAGAGGTGGCAATAGGCCGGGTCGAATCGGTAATTAAAATACGTGAAGTCTTGAATATTTATATTAGTGATATAAATTTGTAATTAGTTATTTAGTTATAAGTTATAACTTGTAAGGTGTAAGTTATGTAATAAATAAATTATTAATAACTTAATAAGTAAAAAAGTAATGTTAGATAGTTATTTAACTTATTTGTTACTTGTTAGTTGTTACTTTTTAGTGAATTAAATTGAAAGTCGAAATGATGAATTATAATTTACAAGTTCACAACGTAAGTAAAACTTGTTCAAATAATAAAATATCCAATTATAATTTGAAAAGACAAAAACTAAAATTGAGTAAATAAATTAAAATTTAAAAGTTTAAAAAATAAAACCCTCCTCCATTTTTCCGGGCTTGGGACCGACTACTAAATTGAATAAATGAATTTTGTAGTGACGGAGTTAAAATTATACACGAACAATTTGTTACGTGTACAATTTTTGTTTTGAAATCAAAATTATATTTTATTTTTTATATAAAGAAATTACAAGTTTAAAGTTAAATATCATTTACCCGACTGCATGCAATTTGGGCATACTTATGTTGTATGCGTAAATTATCGTCTTGCCAATCTTTGACACGCATTAACAGTTCCAAAATATCTTCTTTGAGTTAGCTCCAGACTTCTGACAAAACTCTTTTACCTGCACTAAAAGCAGACTCCGAAGCTACCATGCTTACTGGAGGTGTTAGTAGATCTTTTGCTATATCGGAAACAATTGGATATTTTCGTTTGTTTGTTCGCCAATAATGAAGTAAATCAAATTCTAAAGTATTAGAAAACTCCACATTTCTAAGTAGATCTTGTCCAATATAAATTTTCAATTCTTCGAGTATTTGAAGTGAACCTAATTCATTGCAACTAGGAGACATACTATGAGAAGAAGTTCCTTGTGTTTGACTCATTTCTTCCATTAAATTGTATAATTCTACTTCGTCGTCTCCAAATGTATTGTCACGTGATGGTACAAATTGTGTATGAGTAACATTAGTTCTTAATCGTGCTGCATATACAGTATACATGTTTACTAACGTACTTTCTAAATTATTATAAGTGATAGGTTTATCCAAAATCAACGAGCTATTAATTTTTTAAACAAGAAGTTTCGTACCCTTTAAATTGTAAAGCGGGTCCATTATGCATTGTAAGGGAAATAATATAGGTAAATCTTCCTAATAATTTCTAAATTTAATTTCCATAGTAATTATCATTTCAGTAAAAAATGTCTTGAACTAATTGGGTAATATTCCCCAGATAATATGTTGAATGAATCGTAAAAACATGTCAAAATTTTTTCACTTTAAAAGCAGCTTCCCAACCCGATTCTATTAATAGAGAATCATCGTCATTCTTAAGTGTTCTACTGTTATAATACTCCATTATTATGTGTTCATAACCTTTACATGATTTAAGTAACAAGTAAATAGAGTTCCACCTATGGCCTACGCCGGTGATAAATCTCTTAGGATTTAAATCGTATTGGGAATACATATCTTCAAAATATTATTTTCTACTCGGTGATATGGTTATGTGCACTATAGCATCTCTAATTTTATCCATTTCATCTTTAATATGTTTCAATCTATCTTGAACAATTAAATTTAAAATATGACATACACATCTAACATCGAATAAGAAATCACCAAAATTCGGATTAAGAATCCTACATAACTTATCTACTACAGGCTTACTTACACTAGCATTATCGAAAGTATAGCATTAAATATATTGGTAGCGTTATGAGGAAATTCTAGAATTTTAAAAGCAATAATTTTTTTATGCATAACCTAAAGTGGATCGATATAGTATGCAGTTGCAGTAATATAATCATTTTTGTTAATATCTTCCCAAAGACCGGAAGTAAAAGAAATAATACCACCATATTTATTTAAATTAACTATTAATTGTTTCTTAATTTTAAGATAATATTCTATTGTATCAGAACGTAGAGTGTTTCGACTAATACCGACGTACCTAGGTTAAAGATAGCGTTTGATGTAAGTAACAAAGTGTTCGTTGTCCACTATGCTTAGTGGCAACTCCGCCTCCGCAACGAATTGAACCATCCCAGTTTGATTCTCTTCTTCGGATTACATCCAATTCGAAAGTGTTGTAGATCTCGCTGCAGAACCACTAGCGGTCAATGAACCAAATTGTAATTGAGTTGGATTCGATTCAACGAACCAGTGCTTTGTCTAACACTTGCGGTAGTGACGGTTGAGGTGTGTAGTACCAATGCCCTTTGCCCATGCCAATTGTTGTGCACAATATTTGCACACAGCTTTGAACTCTTGAGTTACTTCAATTATTTTCACCGTTGCGACCAATTTAAAGTGATCTGAACAGTTTGAAGTTGACTTCTTACCTTGTCTAACTTTTTGTTTCCCTCTTGCATCGGGAATATTGGGATCATTTTGTAAGATTTGAACATCCACATCATCTTTAACATCCTCTAAGTCGATTGTTTGATGTAATGCATCTTCTTGAATATTGTCGAGAATTGATATGTTGTTGAGACCTGCAAATTCATTGTCGAACTGAGAGTCATGCCCCCCAAATCCAGGTGGTGGACCATTGAACAATTCATTAACAAATCTTCGGACGCTGGGATCTATATGTTGATTGTAGTGGTAGACTAGAAGTAGTCAAATAGAATGGTTTGAAAATTGTATGTGTATAACTGTATAATAAATAAAATAATAATAATTGCATTAGAAATGTAAATGTATAATGTAATGACAAATTGAGAGAATGACTGAATGAGTATGTAGTAAATACGTAATTGTATAATTATAATATAGAGACGAGTCGAGAGAGCTTGGGAGTTGGGACTAAGAAGTAAGATTGAGATTGGTTTGGGAGTTGGTTGTTGAAGGTTTAGTATTATTTATTGGAGAAAAAATGAATGAAAAAAAAAAGAATTTAGAGGTAGCTGGTAATGGTTATAATTGTGACCGTTGGTAATGGTCCAACGGTCACTGCCCACTGGTTTTTTTATTATTTTATTTTTTTGCGAGCCAGCGAGTCGTTCGGCTCACCGGCTCGTTAGCTCGTGGTTAACGAGCCACGAGCTGTGTGGTTCACGAGTCGCGCTAGGCTCATCCACTGGCTCGCCATTTTGGCGATGCGAGCTGCCCATGGCTCGTCTTTTCAAGAGTCGAGCCGACGAGTCGACGGTAACTCGACCCGTTTGCCACCTCTAAGTTACTAGTTATTTAGGAGATTAAATTAGGGTATAATTATATTTAAAATCAACTAATAATATGAAAATTACCATTATTAAATTAATTTAATAATATGGGAAGTCATTATCTAGATCGGACGTGATATTACGAGCTATGTGATTTAATTAAAACCACATGCAATTTAACATACTTCGAACTTGGCGTTACAAGGAATGTAATATTATGAACAACCTCAGCACTTGCACTATGTATTACAATTTACATTTGTTGTAATATTACATTTAATTGTACTACATAACACTCTATGGATTCATGAGGCAAAATTACATGCACAGTAGCCTTTCAATGAGTTTAATTTCACTTTATTTAATATTACAAGCTTTGTAATATAATGAAAACACTGTCATTTTGTGATGTTAGATACACTGTAATGACAACATGTATTATAGTACATTACAAGACATGTAATATTAGTAACAACAATGTAATATTACATAAAAACTAGTAAATCACCCGTGCGATGCACGGGAAGTAATTTGTGAATAAAGAAACAATGATTCGATAATATATGACCCACTGGTTAAGATTAAATGAAATTAGCAAATCAAATGTTACATCATTAAATGTTAATTTCGCGTTATTACAAATTTTGGAAAACTTCTTCATAAACTACATTTGTTGTTAAATTTATTGATCTTCCCTCCTTATCACAAATCAACATCTTCAATCCCGAACGACTGGTTACCCTAGAAATCACAACATAAAGTTGTATATGAGTAAACACCGATCTCTTAAATAGAAGTCCAATATGCGAAAAATAAAAAAGAGTTTACAAACATTTAGGCTCAAAACAATAAAATATAACAAAAACAGAAAGGGGGGGAGGGGGATCGAACTTCATTTTTAATTGTCAAAGAACAATATTAGCTAAAATTCAACACATAAAATTAGGATCAGTGACTAATGTATGTTAACTCTGACCCGATCCAAAACGTACTACCAGATCGAAACCATTTAATATGTACAGATATGTCCTATAACATTCTGGTCTCCATATAAATAACTCCTTCCTGATCGTCTGCATTCCAATTGCGCCGCTCCCTTATTATTCCCTCCATGGCTTCCTCTCGTAAACCTTAGCACAGAAGATGAATCTATTTACCCAGAAAAACTTTGTCTTCAAAGTTTTGGCCGTTACTCTTAGCAGTCACCAATGTGACGGATCTTTACCCTATGTGTCGCAAAATTAGAAAACCCATGGATGTATTTATAGCGACCCAGAATTTTTATGCAATAAATAATTATTTTAATATTTAGAAAATTGTATCGCTACTATTTCACCTATTATTTTGAAGTTAACGCCGCGACGGATTCGTCTAGCCAAGTCAAGAAATATCGAATTTGTTCGATTTTAAATTAAATGTCCGAATTTCAAAAATTATGTTATTTTAATTGTTTATTCAAAGTATTATTTTCAAAATTATTTTGAATTCCAAATTTATTAAAATATTTCAATTTTCCTTATTCAAATTTATTTTCAGTCCAAAATATATCAGTTTTAATACAATTCCTTATACAAAAACATCATCATTATATATATAAATTTTACATCTATTTCATATTCCATCTCATTATACAAACACCAAAGCAAAGCATCTTCATCATTATCATCATCTACCCCATCTTCATTTCAATACTCATGGCACAACTCACACTTCCATGTACTTAGATTCCACAATACAATATATATAAGCATACATCTTCATCACCTGCACCAAGCTCCATCTCCATCTCAGTCGAGTGCAACCACAGTCCACCCACACTGCCTCACCGTCCATCACTCTGCCATCACGCAGACCATACTGCCACCATGCCACAATTCCAACACCACAAGTCTGAACATCAGCACCTCCACCATAGCCAAAATCCCTTATCAACACCATGATCAATTTTACTGCAACCTCGACAGCTTGCAGCAACCCAAACCACCGGTTGCAGCCCTTCACAGAACCATTGCCAATCGCCTGCAAGCACAGTCCTACCATCACGACAATCACTATAATCATCATCAATCCACAAGCTTTGCCTCAACTCCATAACCGGCAGCCACAAATCAATCACCCAACCAACCGGCTACATCATGATCATCACCCTGATTACTCACAACGTTTCACCAACCCAATCCATTTACAGCAAACCAAGTTCACTGCAATACCACAAATCACAACTCTGCAGCCATCACTGTCAACCAACAATCCTCAATCCAGCTACCACAATTATCAGTTGCAGCCCCAAACCATAATCACGAAACCTATGTATCATCAACATCATCACCTCAACCATCACTGTCTCTGCCATTTCAAATTCAATCCACCACCTCACCGGTTCAACCAAATCACAATCACCATCATCAGGATCAAACACCACCTTCGTTCCCTGCATCCAGAGCCACAACCGTCGCCTGAAAACTCTAAGAATCCACCATTAACCCCAAACAAATCAAAAAAAACCAACCTCAAATCAAAACCAAAACAAGAAATAAACCAAGCCCAAGACTTACCTTCGATCGCCGACTGATTTACCGGCACGACCACCGGATTTCGCAGTTAAAACCCAACTCCCAAATCGCGATCTAAACCACGGTTCGTCACAGTTTCTCACACCCAACTCGCACTGAAACCATAATCTTCAACCCCATCCCTTGCCGCACCTTGCACTGGCGTTTCGCCGGTGAACCGCCGGCACATCGCCGACTGGAAGATCGGATTTCACTCCTTTTCCCTCACGATTTCGCACGCCATCTCTCTATCTCTCGCTTTGCTCTCCCCCTGTCTCTTCTCGATCTGAAATGAGAGAGTAAAGTAAAGAATCTGAATTATATTTCGAGAATTTGCACTTTGGTCCCTACGTCTTCTGAATGATTTAAATCAGTCCCTATAGCTTTGAAAAGTTTATTTCAGCCCTTTTTAAAGTTTTAATGTTATTTCAAATCAGCCCCTCAAGTTTTAAAAAGGTTTTATTCAGTCCTTTTAGCTTCAAACTTATCATTTCAGTCCCTGCTGATTTACTTTATTTGATTTTAAGCCCAAGTTTCAAAAGTATTCATTTTAATCCCTCAACTTTCAAAATATCTATTTTAGTCCCTGAACTTTCAAAAGTATTCATTTTAGTCCCTCAACTTTCAAAACATCAATTTTAGTCCTCAAATTATAATTTATCATTTTGAACTATATATTCGATAGACTAAAGTGACTTATTGGCTAAGACGAAGCGTACGGAGAATTTAAAGAAATTGAAGTCATTCCCGCTCAACTTTGCACTCGTCGGATTTGAGGTAGACTCGCACTTATTAATTGATTTAAATTATGATTTCATATGAATGTCATGTGACTTGTGAAAGTCAATTTTTAAGAAAAACAAGTATGTTTTTATGAAAGGTAAATATACCTTATGTTGTTATGAAAAGTAAGTATGTTTTTATGAAAAGAAAATATACTTTATGTTTTTACGAAAAGTAAGTATACCCTATGCTTCACGAAAATGTTTTTTTTGGATCATTGCTATGAAATCAATCTACCAAGATTGTTTTGGGTCCCATATGATAAGTTATGATATGTTAAGGGGACCGGAGTTTTAGTAGCGCTACACATAAGAATTCTTGCCACCTAAGTTCGGTAACATTCTTGTGTCTCCTATGTTTATGAGGATTTGCCACGAAGTTCGGTAAAATTCCTATCTTTCCATATGTTTATGAGGATTTACCACCTAAGTTCGGTAAAATTCCTGTCGCATATGTTTATGAGGATTTCGATCCTATCTTATGTTATGATGCAATTGATCCCTATGAATTTCAGAAAATTATGCTTGGTATACTTACTACATAAGAATTCTTGCCACCTAAGTTCGGTAAAATTCTTATGTTTATGAGGATTTCGATATTATCCTATGTTATGATGAAAACTTACTGTTATTATGATTTTACTGCATAAGAATTCTTGCCACCTAAGTTCGGTAAAGTTCTTGTGTCTATTTATGTTTATGAGGATTTCAATCCTATCTTATGTTATGCTTTCAAAAGAAATTATGCTTGGCATAATTAAAATGTTTTTATAAGTATATGGTTTTCAAAGAGATGTTTTCAAAGAGCTGTTTTCAAAGAGCTATTTTCAAAGAGCATATGATTTGCAAAATATGTCCCGTGCTGTAATGCACAATATGAGTTTTATCAAGAGCAGTTTTATAAAGAAGCTCTATCAATGCCCGCTTTATAAAGAGCCGGGATTTATGTGTTTAATCATCTTATAAATTAAATTAATTTGCGATGAGTCTAGTGAGTATTTCCCCCATGAAATACTCACCCTACTTTTTAACAGTTTTGCAGATTTCGGAGACGGTGGCGAGCGATGAATGATGGTGGCAATAATCGTTGAACGGTTGAAAGTTTGACGTTAATGATTTCCGTATTTTCCAAACAATCGAATAATTTAGAGAAGTTCATTTATTTGAGAAATTATGATATTGGCAATTTCTTTACAATATTAATGGTTCGATTTACTATTTCAAATGGTTTCATAAATGTTTTCAATTTTAGCGGCCATTACAGTTTATTTAATGTTGCCAAAAAAAAATGAATTTCAATTATTTCTTCCGCAAAAATATTATTCGAAAAAAATTTAGACAGAAAATGACGTAGTGAATCGGGTATACGGAACTCGGGGAGCTACAAGTTGGTATCAGAGCTAGTCTGCGTTTCTGTAGACTGGTAAAATTTTCAAAAAGAATTTCAAGAAATATTTTCCATTATAAAATTTTATTGATGAAGATTGCCACTTCCATCATTCGTTCCACCAACTCCGAGGTAAAGAAGTTTATGATGTTTAAAGTTATTTCAGTATTTCGAATACTCATTTTACTAATTTATGAGAAAGAATGAAGAGTATTTCGAATACTTATGATTTATGAGAAATAAGAATGTATTTCTTCGAAAATAATGATGTTGTTATGCTTTGTCATAACTTATATGCTTTAATGTATGATTATGAGAAATTTTTTTTAAGAAAACGAGTGTTGAGCATAATGGGAATAATATGATTTATGGCATATATTTATAAGTATGAGTAACTTTTGAGCCAATTAAGGTATGGAAGGAAGTAATATTGTGATATTGAAAAATATGATTTGAAATTTCTATGTTGAGGAATTATGAATTGAATTATGGGATATTTTGATGATATTGAAGTGTTGGAATCGTTTTCAATATTTTTAGATCGTTGTGATCAAATGTGGAGTTATTTATTATTGTGAGTTATGAAGTATACTTATGGTTTGGATAAGTCCAAATTACAAGGGAGACTCTATCCAGAATTTTATCATTTGGAATTAAGAGCATAATATGATAAGCATCCACTAAAGGAATTAAGGTTAGACATGCAAGATCATTTACATCACAAACGAGATTTAGTAGATGATAGCAGAAATTTTATTATTTTCTCATAAGGAGAACACACAAAAGCATAAGAGAAAAACATGGAAAGATCCTCAGAATGAGAGATGTGTTTCCGGAGTAGCCGTATCCTACCACCTCTGATCTTTTGAGGAAATAAAGAAACCTTCAAAGAGGTGTGTTTCGAGAGTAAGAATACTCCGTAATCTACCACCTGGAATCTTTGAAGTACACACAAGATTTAAACATTAAGGAAATCCTAGTAAATGGAGGGGTGTCTCGAGAGTGAGAATACTCCGTACTCTACCCCCACCTATTCTAAGATTCAAAGAGTTAAATTTACATTAACCGGACTCCATTTTCGCTTGATTCCCCTTCCTTGCGACCAATCTATTTTAACTCCTGCTGGATCTTGTATTGAGATATATGACTGCAGCTTATCCAGTAGTTCATCAATAGTAGGAGCAGAAATAAGAAGCCTTCTGGAAAATGGAGAGATGAATCCCTGTTCCACAGCATAATCAAGAAAGGTTAACAAACCATCAAAGAAATTGTTAACATTCAGAAGCCCAATAGGCTTAGTATGGAGATCTAGTTGAGCCCACGAGGTAATGTTAAATATTTCTTCTAAGGTACCAAAACCTCCGGGCAGGGCTATAAAGGCATCAGAACCATATAGCATACAAGTTATGCGTTCATGGATGGATAAGGTTTGAACTTCATGCCCTCGTGTTTTGCCTGCAACATCTACCAAAGGGACAGGTATGACACCGATTACTTTTGATTTCTCTGCAAGAGCAGATTGGGAAACACAACCCATTAGACCACTGCTACCACCCCCATACACAAGAGTGATACCTTTTTCCCCCAGTTTCTTTCCAAGATCTACAGCCGCTTCTAGATAACCGAAGCCTTTCCCCACTTTTGATCCACAAAATACACAAATAGTTTTGATCTGTCGAAGTTTTGGTGCTTCCATCTTTGATAGTAAAGAAGGGAAAACTTACGAAGAAGATGTGATTTTGGGATGCCTGAACTATGAAATATGTTTGGCTATTTAAAGCCGGAAAAATTTACTGTTTTTGATTGATTCTGAAAAAGTAAAGATTCACTTTTTGACAAAATCGGCCAACTTTTGACTATTTTATCAAAGATATCACCTTTCGGTGATTTATTTCCAGCTTTATCAAACCTCGAGAAAGGAAAATATATTTTATTTCCAAAACGCGTGAAAGAAAGCAGCAAAATATTTTAAAAAGATTTACCTTATATCATTGCTGAACTGCCAGAAGCCTCATTTTGTAAAACAGACTGGCAAACAGGATCTTTCAATATTATATTTTGGAGACTATAACGATTTTTGTCCTCGTTAAACTGAGCGTATAAGGAGAGAAGTTCACGTTGTACATAACCACTTGGGTGCGTCTCAAGAGTCAGTCGAATATCATCCAAAGACTCCTTACTCAGTCCACCCTTTATGAATTCGATTTTATCATCCCGATTAGTAGAAGAATATCCTACTGATTTGCAACGAGTATCACAATTCCAACGAGCACATTTGTAGCAACCACCCAGCCTTTTTGCTCTTCGTTTCTTTGCGAACGTGCTTTTACCTAAACCAGGCATATGTTTTGGAAATGTTGATGGTAATTCACCAGATAGTCGAACCTTTGCTTCTATCAACCAGCGAACATCTTCTGGAATACCATGAGTCATCAGCAACCTCAATCTTTCGAGCCTTATTCTATAGATCTTTCTCAGATCATTCATAGGAAGACTGGAATAATACTTGCGGATGTTTGTAAGGATGATATCCATTGTTTGATGATTCAACCTCTTCCCATCACGAACTATTTAAAAGCATTAAGGATCTGAGTGAATCCGCGTGATGTTGTGTCCAGCAAGAAAGAGCAGGATTATTTTAATGGAAAAGAGGGAACAAGAAGTTTATGCGCCGTTTACTTTATCGATAAAGGAGATTTGATTGGAGATTTGGAATATTTTCTTGGATTATGGGTACTGATATTTTGTTTTAATAATAATAATCATGGTATAGTGTGATGATACGTGGAAAGTAAAATGAGTACCGTATTGAATCAGAATTCATACGTATATACAAGTGAAAGAAATACTTTGCAGGAAATATGGTGACATTTAAGTATAGAATCTTAGTTTTGGGAGATATTTGTTTACTGAATTTTGGGTTACAAATATTGGAAAGATAAGTTGATGATATTATGTTGATATGTTTGGGTATATTGCGTAGAGATAATATTCAGGTAATTGTTTTGATTATTTTGAGAATATTCGATGATAAGAAGAAGAGATTCTGATTAAGTATTCAGAAATTATAAGATTAAGTAAGTTTAATTTCGAGGACGAAATTATTTTAAGGGGGTAAGATTATAGCGACCCAGAATTTTTATGCAATAAATAATTATTTTAATATTTAGAAAATTGTATCGCTACTATTTCACCTATTATTTTGAAGTTAACGCCGCGACGGATTCGTCTAGCCAAGTCAAGAAATATCGAATTTGTTCGATTTTAAATTAAATGTCCGAATTTCAAAAATTATGTTATTTTAATTGTTTATTCAAAGTATTATTTTCAAAATTATTTTGAATTCCAAATTTATTAAAATATTTCAATTTTCCTTATTCAAATTTATTTTCAGTCCAAAATATATCAGTTTTAATACAATTCCTTATACAAAAACATCATCATTATATATATAAATTTTACATCTATTTCATATTCCATCTCATTATACAAACACCAAAGCAAAGCATCTTCATCATTATCATCATCTACCCCATCTTCATTTCAATACTCATGGCACAACTCACACTTCCATGTACTTAGATTCCACAATACAATATATATAAGCATACATCTTCATCACCTGCACCAAGCTCCATCTCCATCTCAGTCGAGTGCAACCACAGTCCACCCACACTGCCTCACCGTCCATCACTCTGCCATCACGCAGACCATACTGCCACCATGCCACAATTCCAACACCACAAGTCTGAACATCAGCACCTCCACCATAGCCAAAATCCCTTATCAACACCATGATCAATTTTACTGCAACCTCGACAGCTTGCAGCAACCCAAACCACCGGTTGCAGCCCTTCACAGAACCATTGCCAATCGCCTGCAAGCACAGTCCTACCATCACGACAATCACTATAATCATCATCAATCCACAAGCTTTGCCTCAACTCCATAACCGGCAGCCACAAATCAATCACCCAACCAACCGGCTACATCATGATCATCACCCTGATTACTCACAACGTTTCACCAACCCAATCCATTTACAGCAAACCAAGTTCACTGCAATACCACAAATCACAACTCTGCAGCCATCACTGTCAACCAACAATCCTCAATCCAGCTACCACAATTATCAGTTGCAGCCCCAAACCATAATCACGAAACCTATGTATCATCAACATCATCACCTCAACCATCACTGTCTCTGCCATTTCAAATTCAATCCACCACCTCACCGGTTCAACCAAATCACAATCACCATCATCAGGATCAAACACCACCTTCGTTCCCTGCATCCAGAGCCACAACCGTCGCCTGAAAACTCTAAGAATCCACCATTAACCCCAAACAAATCAAAAAAAACCAACCTCAAATCAAAACCAAAACAAGAAATAAACCAAGCCCAAGACTTACCTTCGATCGCCGACTGATTTACCGGCACGACCACCGGATTTCGCAGTTAAAACCCAACTCCCAAATCGCGATCTAAACCACGGTTCGTCACAGTTTCTCACACCCAACTCGCACTGAAACCATAATCTTCAACCCCATCCCTTGCCGCACCTTGCACTGGCGTTTCGCCGGTGAACCGCCGGCACATCGCCGACTGGAAGATCGGATTTCACTCCTTTTCCCTCACGATTTCGCACGCCATCTCTCTATCTCTCGCTTTGCTCTCCCCCTGTCTCTTCTCGATCTGAAATGAGAGAGTAAAGTAAAGAATCTGAATTATATTTCGAGAATTTGCACTTTGGTCCCTACGTCTTCTGAATGATTTAAATCAGTCCCTATAGCTTTGAAAAGTTTATTTCAGCCCTTTTTAAAGTTTTAATGTTATTTCAAATCAGCCCCTCAAGTTTTAAAAAGGTTTTATTCAGTCCTTTTAGCTTCAAACTTATCATTTCAGTCCCTGCTGATTTACTTTATTTGATTTTAAGCCCAAGTTTCAAAAGTATTCATTTTAATCCCTCAACTTTCAAAATATCTATTTTAGTCCCTGAACTTTCAAAAGTATTCATTTTAGTCCCTCAACTTTCAAAACATCAATTTTAGTCCTCAAATTATAATTTATCATTTTGAACTATATATTCGATAGACTAAAGTGACTTATTGGCTAAGACGAAGCGTACGGAGAATTTAAAGAAATTGAAGTCATTCCCGCTCAACTTTGCACTCGTCGGATTTGAGGTAGACTCGCACTTATTAATTGATTTAAATTATGATTTCATATGAATGTCATGTGACTTGTGAAAGTCAATTTTTAAGAAAAACAAGTATGTTTTTATGAAAGGTAAATATACCTTATGTTGTTATGAAAAGTAAGTATGTTTTTATGAAAAGAAAATATACTTTATGTTTTTACGAAAAGTAAGTATACCCTATGCTTCACGAAAATGTTTTTTTTGGATCATTGCTATGAAATCAATCTACCAAGATTGTTTTGGGTCCCATATGATAAGTTATGATATGTTAAGGGGACCGGAGTTTTAGTAGCGCTACACATAAGAATTCTTGCCACCTAAGTTCGGTAACATTCTTGTGTCTCCTATGTTTATGAGGATTTGCCACGAAGTTCGGTAAAATTCCTATCTTTCCATATGTTTATGAGGATTTACCACCTAAGTTCGGTAAAATTCCTGTCGCATATGTTTATGAGGATTTCGATCCTATCTTATGTTATGATGCAATTGATCCCTATGAATTTCAGAAAATTATGCTTGGTATACTTACTACATAAGAATTCTTGCCACCTAAGTTCGGTAAAATTCTTATGTTTATGAGGATTTCGATATTATCCTATGTTATGATGAAAACTTACTGTTATTATGATTTTACTGCATAAGAATTCTTGCCACCTAAGTTCGGTAAAGTTCTTGTGTCTATTTATGTTTATGAGGATTTCAATCCTATCTTATGTTATGCTTTCAAAAGAAATTATGCTTGGCATAATTAAAATGTTTTTATAAGTATATGGTTTTCAAAGAGATGTTTTCAAAGAGCTGTTTTCAAAGAGCTATTTTCAAAGAGCATATGATTTGCAAAATATGTCCCGTGCTGTAATGCACAATATGAGTTTTATCAAGAGCAGTTTTATAAAGAAGCTCTATCAATGCCCGCTTTATAAAGAGCCGGGATTTATGTGTTTAATCATCTTATAAATTAAATTAATTTGCGATGAGTCTACTGAGTATTTCCCCCATGAAATACTCACCCTACTTTTTAACAGTTTTGCAGATTTCGGAGACGGTGGCGAGCGATGAATGATGGTGGCAATAATCGTTGAACGGTTGAAAGTTTGACGTTAATGATTTCCGTATTTTCCAAACAATCGAATAATTTAGAGAAGTTCATTTATTTGAGAAATTATGATATTGGCAATTTCTTTACAATATTAATGGTTCGATTTACTATTTCAAATGGTTTCATAAATGTTTTCAATTTTAGCGGCCATTACAGTTTATTTAATGTTGCCAAAAAAAAATGAATTTCAATTATTTCTTCCGCAAAAATATTATTCGAAAAAAATTTAGACAGAAAATGACGTAGTGAATCGGGTATACGGAACTCGGGGCGCTACAGTATTCCACAATAAATTCGAACACTTTCATGGATCTAAGATTTATGAAGAAATCTCATGCACATACTATAGCTATTATAATATGTTTCTTATTTAGTTAGTTTTCTATGATGATTGAAAACTTCTTGATTTGTGATTTAAAACCTAGCTTCTCTATTTTTTTATAGATTAAAATATTTTGACTTTAAAAATTTGGACCAAATTAATTTATTTTTTAAAAAACAAAATTAAATAAAAAGTGTAAATCTGTATTTTCAGTTCGGATTTCACATTGATATATAACTTGAAGTTTTTTCACACAAAAATCATTTAATATATATATTTCTTAAATCAATTATTTAATAAAAAATTTCACCCCCATTCTAAAATTTATACTATTCTTAAATTAGTCTTATTTTCTGCTCGATGTAAAATTAATAAAATTTATCATTTATATAGTTTCTGGATTTACCATATTTTAAAATATAGAATAGAAAAAATATAATTACATGGAGCATTAATTTTTTCACTTTTGCTGCTCTTTCTTCCCGTAAATTTCCAATCGAAAGTTGCTATACTTGTATCTTCATCCATTTTGTTTTAGTACGGTACTTATGTTTGATTGATAAAATATACCAAAACCGTTTCTTAAGCCTCTGTTTGGCTAAAATCTTAATATATATATATAAATATAATAACAGGATAGTTGGCCCCTATTTTTCCGTCAAAACTGCTGTCATATTTTTTTTTATTTTTTAAAAAAATGGGTCAAAATATGGCTTTTCGTTGTCTGGTGCAAGATTATTAATTAATAAACTATCATTAATACCAACTGCACGTGGATCAATGCATTGATACTGACAAAATGTTTAATCATTTTTTTTATCGTAAATTTTTTTTTGATTGTATAAAAAAATTTTGACCGTAAAATGTGTAATCATTTGTATAATGCAAATGGTCCATGCACATTAATATTTATTGTATGTTATATTATGGAGCAGTTAACGTCCAAGGAGTGTTGAGAATATTTCTAAGTTAAATTTTCTATATGGCTAAAAAATTAAATATATATATTTTTTCTATATATATTTTGTATATGTTTACTGTATGGTTTTTTATGGATCATTTAACGTCCAAATAAGATGAATAATTGGACTTTCCACCTACCCATATAACTATTTCTATAAGTTTAATTTTATTATTTAAACTATGCTTTTAACCACATAATTTCCAAATATATGCAATGCCATACAAATAATTGAATGAAGAGACGACGTCTTCCGTCCAAATAAAATAATATCATCCAAGATAATATTTCTGCTCATTCAACTTTATAAAAGATCTCTAATTTCTGATATGAAAATGAAAAGATGAAAATAAGCATCATATAGTTGGATCACCAAATTTTTATATTGATTTGAAGAACATATGATGTAACATTCATGAATAGTAAAAAAAAAAAAACTATTTCTGTGTAAAATATATAGATATTGTTTCTTACTTTTATTTCTTCTTATCATTATTATATTTTGACATTACGATTATTTGTAACGTTGAGCAACACAAACACAATCAATAAAAATCATTGTGAAATAAGAAATAAATTAATTTATTAAAAATGCATATATATTTTTTAAAGAAGTATTTTGTAATTTACATTGAATTTTGCTATTGAATACATTTTTGTTTCTTCATATTCTTTCTCATAATATTTAAATTTAATTATTTTCGTTATATATTTCTCACATTTTCATTAATTATTAAATATATTTAATTACTTATTCATTAATTAATTGTTATAATTTTTTCCCGTGCAACGCAGGGTGCGAATACTAGTGTTTTTAAAAACACAATTTTTCAAGCCACTTTTTAATCAAATATATTTTCTCTCTCCACTTTTTAACTACATATTTTACATAAAAAACATAAAAAAAATATTTGTAAGTACAAAATTTTTAACTAATAGAGCCTAATGTATTTCTCGTAGAGTAGATTTTTCTATCAGGATAGGTTTTTTATACAACACATCGCATTTAGAAAATAAAACAATATGTATTACTATTTTAGAACAAACACAATCTGTAATTGGAAACAAAACAATCTATAATTCGAAAATAAAACAATAAAAAAATATTGATTATTATTGTAGTGTCAAAACAATAACCTCTTAAAGAACATGAGAATGTTGTTTAATTTGTGTTATTTTTTTAAAATCCAATTATTGAAAAATGTTTTGATGTTTAATAGACTTTATGCATATTATTTGACTCGTACATTAATTGTTACTATCTACTTAATCTGTTTTAAGCTTAAATGCAAGATTAGTATCGATGTTTGAACCATATATAACAACTCCATGCATATTCATTTAATCGTATATCAATTATTAAAATCCTTTTAGACTGTTGGTTTTTAGTTTTTATGTATTATTATTACAGAATTTATTTTATTTAAATGGTAAAAGATATACTAATTAATCAAGTGGACACCATGTTTGTAGTTAAATATTATTTTTACAGCTGTAAAAAAATATGATAGAACAATGTAAGAAAATAGCAGCAATAGACATAATATACGATATATAGAATTCGTGCAAAAAGTTCAAAACTTGAGGAAAAAAATAGTAATGATAAGCAACACAGGTAAAATTAAGTAGATATATAATCTTCTTATAGTTGAGAAAATCTTGACCCTTAATATGTATGAAGTGAATACTATAATTAATTTTGAAAAAAATCTTATAGCCTTCTTGTAATTCAATTTTTTTTAAAAGCGCGCGCGCACACACACATATAATATATGTTGAAATCGAGGTGATTGCATTTTGGTAATCAAAGTGCTAATGATGGAAATCGTGCAACATTGAAGTCAAATAATAATAAAAAAATGTGGTGAAATAAAAAATGTATATAAACTCTCTTTTGGACATTCATTTTTGGCGGGAAATATGTAATGGGACCCGCATTAGCTCAGCTACTTTTATATATAATATAGATGACAGAATTAATTAGTACACAAATATAGAAGGTGCTTCATTTATGCTAAGAAGGGAAACGAGTGACTAAATTTCTGGATATTTGAAATTGCCTAATTTAATTAGCTAAATAATTGGTAACTTCCTTAAACAAAATGATTTTTGGTTAATCTTGTCAATCAAATATTAAATTCTCTATCTTTAAAATTCGATATTTTTCTAAAGTTATGACCAGAAATTTAATAATATTACGAATAGTTTGAAAATTGGGTATTTTTCAATTACAGTACATTACATATAGGTAGTTACGTAATTTTCTCATTCAATTATAAGGAATAAGGTTTAAACAGCCCCAAATCAAGTGGTATATAATTATATATATTAATATAAATTAGAAGCACCCACTCTCACTCCATCCCATCGCAGTCTCATCTCAATCTTCCATATCCGATATTATCCAGATTCATGTTGACGCCTCATTACCATAACTATATCCATCACCACCACCACCATCTACTAAGCATCGTTGTCGACGCCTGCTACCTTTGACGCACCGGTATCTTCGACGCACTATCACCATCACCACCATCTCCATCACATCATCATCATCATCATCATCATCATCATCACCAACACTAATAACAATTGTCAATTCACAAAATGGAAAGTTCGACACAATTGAGATTTTCCATGAAATTGGATCCTCCTCTCTTTGAAGGTTTAAAAGAAGGGGTGCTTCTGGTTCTGTCGGTGCTTGAAACAATTGTGACATGTGACCTGAACTATTAAGTGCGACAAATTCTCTTGTGACATGTGACTTGAACTTTTGTGCGACATGTGAGTGTCAGGGCGATCTTACACCACAAACCTACGCAGCCACCACCACCTGCACCAACCACCACCTCCGGCACACATCACCAATGCGACCACATCTACCACCACAGCCTAACGGCATCAACGCCACTGTCACCACCGCACAAACATAGACAGCCCCAACCGTCAACCCCAGACCGCAACTGTCACACCATAACAAGCAATTTCGCGAATCTTCCACCACCATCATCCGCCTGCACCAACCATGTTGAATGAATAATGATGCTCAAGATCGCTCGTCGCTACTCGACAATAGGGGTGAACGTGGTTCGATTTGGTTTGGTTTTGCTTCCAAAAAAATCAAACCAAATTATGAACCGTTGTTTTTTTACTATTGGAACCAATTGGGTTTTTAAAGATATGGAACCAAACCAGAACTAAACCGCTCAGTTCTGGTTTGGTCTGATCTGGTTTGGTTTGGTTCTGGGACCATTAAATGCAAATTAAAACTTGTTTATATCATCTTCTTCATTAGAATTTATCTACATCATTACTAAATAGAAAATGAAATTTTTAGTTAACAAAACAAAAGTTTAAAAAAAGTAACTCTGATGCTTGCTTAATGGGAGAAATGGGTTGGGATCCTGCCTTGCCATGTTATTCTATATTAAAGAAGAAGAAACCCATTCGAAGGAAGCTTTCCGACTCTTCAAAACTTAGAAAATTGAACATAAAGGCCTTTTAGACTTATAGTTACAGGTTACGATGAAGGTCTGACTTTGCCCATCCTGTCATAAAGTCGTGTGAGTTAGGGATGAAATTTGCAAGTTGAGTTTGGGTTAACTCTTGAGAATTGACGAATTTGGCTGAAGTTTATATATACATAAATTTTAAAAAATAAACATCAATGTCGTCGATGGTGACTAAGGAGTGCAACGATTGCTGTGTTATAGGAATGCAAGTAAAGCAGTATGATTGTGTGTCTATAATTGAAAAGAAGAAAATGAATTAGAGTTAGAATTTAGATTTATGATTTAAAATCTTTGTCTGGGGTAAAATGTAAGGTAAATAACATTTTTGTACATTTCACGTTTATAATTTCAGATTTAAATTTTTTGGTGAGATGAATATTCACTGATTTGTAAAATTTATATATATTATTATATATAAAAAAAATTGAGTTTGGTTTTGGTTTTGGTTTTTGAAAGAGAATTAGAACAAGAACCGAAACCAAATGATTTTTGTATGAAGAACTAAACCATTATTTTTTTCGATGGGTTTAGTTCGATTATTTTATCCACCCCTACTCGACAATGTTGAATAATGCTGGAAGATGCAGCACCAACACGAAAAGGAGCTGCAACAGCCCCGCATGGCCATCGAGGGCACAAGAATTGTGGAACCACCACGCAAAGGGGCTTTGGATCCAACGATAAGCGCCGTTGGAGATGACAATTTCATTTCGCCGGTAACCTTCCATCTTCAATCAGATTGGCCAGATATGACACGAGCTTCTTGTTTGGGAAAAGGAAGTAGGTTGGGGTTGGACTAGTTTGGGGTGAGATCGTCGTTTTATAAAATATTTACAAACTTGTTTTGTGAATTTTAAAAGAAGGCGTGGGACTTGTCTAAAAGTGGACAGACCATAGCCATTCTTGATAACACTTACCAACTTGTTAATTGATCTCAATTGAAAATCTGGGTTAATTAGGGTCTGGCAATGAGTGCCTTTGATACAACAAGTGATTTTTTTTAAGAAAATTAAAATCTACAGCCGATTTGACTTGATGCCTAATGATTTAAACTACTGAAATAAATTGAATTATTTTCAAACGATTTGTTTCAATTTTTAATCAAAATATTGACGAAACCACCTGAAACCAAACCAACAATTTCAAAATTACAGGTTCAATTTAGTTTGTAGAGTTGATGATTTTTAGTTCACCCCTAGATTGAAGAACACGATATTAATTGCACGTATCAATATTAACCCTTGTTTGTCTCTCATTTTCTAAAATAAAATTATTCCTCAAATTCATTTTTAATTAAACATTATTTCAAACATAAGAATTTATTAATCTGCACGTGAATCTATAACCTTTCATACTTTTTAGTTTTTAACTATGCCCATGTTTGACATTTTTAAAAAAAAAAAAAAAAATTCTATTCTTAAAAATCTCATCAAAACAAGGAAGGAATGAAGAGTTTCAAAAGCATTCTTCCTTCCCTAGACATTATTTGTGGAATTATGCTAGATTTCCCTCGACGCTCATATCGAGGATGACCCCCCACTCACATGGGTATGGAGAGCACTGACAACGGTCCCCACACCCATGTGAGTAGGGGATCATCCCCGAGGTGAATGCCGATGAGAGTGTAGCATTGTCCTTATTTGTGATGGTTCGGTGCATTCATTACTTCCTAGACTAGTAGTAATCCTCGCGGCCATGAATAAGCAGACCCTACTACTTTGCTTCAGATGGAAAAATGTACAGACATAATTAAAGAATGAGTAATCAATGCATCAAAGTAGGTTCACACGTTCACACATTCACACCAAGAATCCATACCATGAGTAATCTGTACGCTCAATTCAGTACAGCGTCAGTGACGTTGAATATCATTACTTTTTAGTTTTAAAGGGATTTGCTTTCCCGGGTGAAGGCATAACTTTCGAATTCTGGGAAGCAAGAAGCTGTTTTTGAGAGCAAAAGCTATTTTTGATACATTTGTCAAATTTTCTTGAAATTGTTTCGCCAGTTAAAAGAGCTTTCAGGAGAAACTGATCCAGTGATTTTAAAAATTAATTTCCAAATAAAATTAAGGTCGTTTTTCATAAGATTTTTTACAGAAATGAAAAAACAAAAGTCATACCAAACGGGTTTTTAGAATTTCCTTATAAAAATACAACTTTGCAATCACTTCATGTTCCCATTTAAACTACCATATTTAACGAATTAGATTTCTACTGAATTTATCACATTTTGTGGTTAACCAAGGAGGTTCATTATACAGAAATTTGGTGACAATATATTTGATCCAATAAATTTTTCATCAAATTTATTTTCAATCGCATATTCCTATAGTATAGACCGTCACATTTCACATTTTTCAATTACTTTCCACAGCTAATTCTCCCAAAAAAATTCAAAATTCCTCCAAAACTTCTACACCAAACAATCTCTACTTGCCTAGACCCTATTTTAGTGGAAGAATGAGAAAGGGCAACGTACAAGAACAATCATCCATCCGCAAGCCCATAAATTCTAATCAACCAATTACACAAGAAAGGCCATTTTTCCTTTTTTTTTTTTAATTAAAATTTCCCAGAAGGACATTAATCAAACACAGGATCATAGTAACAAAAGTTTCATTTTCATTTAATAATATAAGAATATGTTCTAACATATGCATCTCAGAGCAGAACATATACAAGAAAATTCAAAATGATCAAACATAAAATTAAAAAATAAAAAACTTTACCAATCTTCGCTGCTCCTACTGGATCTCTAACCAGCGTCAGCAATCAAGATTATATTCTCCACTAATCTCCTCTACACCTTGTAATAACCTCACAACCTCTGTGATAAGTATTAGCCACACCAGGTCCCTTACAGTTATAATATGAAGCCCCAGGCTGTGTACATGGCACAGAATCCCTCTTCAAAGTATCATAACTTATATACTTCTTCCGTATAACCAAAATCCTCCGATTAGTCTCTGAATCCATCTCCTCATCAACTGCCATTTCTGGGCACTCATTGATGCAAACCCTTTTCCCCATTTCACCAGATTCAACAGGTTTTGTTAAGTTCAGGTCCAAAACTGAGACCCCATTACAAAATCTCATCAAGAAAAATGTGGCTAGGATCAAGAGGTGTGTGCACAAGGACAGGTGAATTTTGGGCATTTTTTGGTGAACTTTCATATTCATTCTCTTGATGTTGTCATTTGATTTGAGCAGTCAAAGTGAGATATTGTATGAGAATGAGAGTCCGTGTGTGTGTGTGTATGCGCGAAAATGGCAGACAGCGAGATTGCTTTGGGTTCTGACTTGGGATCATTAATGATATTGGGGTCACAGTGTAATCCCACTACACCTACTACGAGAGTGCTATTGGTGAATGAGATTGGCCCACCAGTTTCTTCCAGAAATGTACAGTAGGTTACTTTAGTGATAATTACAGCTGTGGTTACGAAACTTTTATTTCTTTTGCAGACTATCAAAATTTTTTATTTATGTATATTATAGTCCTAAACCTTTTATTTTATTCCAGAACGAGGATAAATGGACGGATTTTGTTCGTCTGATCGTTAGTTGATCAAGATAATGTATTCCGACAAATTCTAAAACGTATAGTTTCAGGCAAATCCATTTGTTCTTTGCCAAAACTAAAACCAAAACAAAAATCAAATTTAGAAAACAGTCAATCAAATTCAAGTCATGATTACTTATTCAATCAAACTCATACTCCTCCGGTCTATAAAGATAGACTCAATTCTATTTTTACACGAATTAAGAAAATATAATTATTTTATGTTGGAACTATAAATTTACCTACATTATACCTAATATATCCCTACATTAAATATGTAATCTATAATCTTTATACAGAACATATAGAATTAGACACGATTCTATTCAAGAGTTTGACCATAAAAATTAATTATTGTAAATCATAAAACATACCAGAATCCATAGCAATAATGCGGAAATATATGAGATCCTGTCATAACTTTTAATTCAATATTGAATAAAAATATTGATATGAAATTCGCCTTCTCTCTCTTAACCTAGGCCTTTAATTGTGTTTCATAAGATTGGACTATAATGATAGAATTCGAGTTCAGTATATATATAGATAGAGAGAGAGGGGCTGAATTTCTTTATTATCTTTTAATCTCAACCGTCTATCAAAGTTGTAATATTAATAGGAAATCCTTCTAATTAAATTAGGTTTCTATTAATTCAACAGTTTACCTAATTAAATCAGGATATGTAATATGAGCCATATAATGAGAAGATATTAATTTCTAACAGTCTCCCACTTAGTCCATATGACAATCCTATTTATGGTTTCATATAGGAATCATAAGGCGCGCAAAAATTGCTGAATTAATATACTTAAAAGGTTTATCGTAATTACCTTAATTAATTGAATCACTGATAAGAGTCATAGAGGTTACATATTAATTAAAGAACATGGTTCCTTCCATGTACTACTTGTCAATAATCCAATCAACGAAGTGTATAGTGAAGCAATCATAATGGTCCTCGTAATGTCTTAATTAAAAGACTAATCTGTTATTATTATCCATTTACATAATGTATACAAAATGAAAATATAAAATTCAGAATTGTCAATAATAAAATTTCAAAATAACGTTAACATAAGAACACGGAGCAATTCACATACAAGAAAAGAAACTATTCGTTACACTCAAGACTCATTGCCTCAACATGCTACTTAAATGTCTTAGGCGGTAACCCTTTAGTTAGTAGATTTGTGTAACCAATCACCTCAAGGTGATCAGTATGGGGAGCATATATTTCTTTGTTCCCTATAAGTATCTCAACACTTTCTTAGCAGCTTTCCAACGATCAATCCCTGGATTGCTATGATAACGGTCCAACATACCGACTGCAAAGCTAATGTCTGGCATGTACAAACATGTGTATACATTAAGCTTCCTACAAGAGAAGCATAAGAAAAAAATTTCATTCGTTCATGTTCCAATTTAGTTTGAGGACACTGGGTTAGGCTGAACTTATTCCCCTTCTGAATTGGAACAACATTAGGATCGCAAGAAGTCATATTAAATCTTTCCAAAATTTTTGTGATATAGGCATTCTGAGACATTCTTAAAATCTACGTGATCTATCACGAAATATTTTTATTCCAATCATAAATGATGCCTCTCCCATATCTTTCATTTCAAAGTTTTGGGAAAGAAAATCCTTAGTTTCCCGTAATAAATCAAGGTCACTGCTAGCAATTAATATGTCATCAACATATAGAACCAAAAATGCAAACTTACTCCCACCGATCTTTAGGTATATATATTGATCAACAATGTTTTCAGTAAATCCAAAAGAACTAATGGTATTGTGAAACTTGATATACCATTGCCGTGAAGCTTGCTTTAGTCCATATATTGACTTCTTTAACAAACAGACCATGTTTTCCTTTCCATCTATAATGAAGCTTTTTTGTTGTGCCATGTAGAATTCTTCTTCCAAACTCCCATTAAGGAAAGTTGTTTTCACATCCATTTGATGTAGCTCTAAATCAAAATGAGCAACTAAAGTCATAATAATTTGTAATGAATCCTTTTTAGAAATTGGAGATAAAGTTTCATTGAAATCGATGCCTTCTTCCTGATTAAACACTTCAGCTACAAGTCTGACTTTATATAGTTCGATATTACCATGAGAGTCACATTTGATTTTTAAAAATCCATTTATAACCAACTTTCTTATGTCCTAGTAATTTAACCAAATCTCAAACTTTATTAGCAGCCATAAATTTCATCTCCTCAAACATGGCATTGATCCATTTTTCAGATTCTTCACATTTAATGGCTTGTGTGTACGTAACCGGATCTTTCCTTATCCCTATGTTAAATTCAGATTCTTGTAAGTACAACATGTAATCATCCGAAATAGCTGATTTCTTGGGTCTTTGGGACCTCCTTAATGCTACTTCTGGTTCTGCATTTACATTTGGTTCGATGACGACAGTCTCATTATGGAGTTCGGGATTATTGACATTTTGTTCTACATCGTTGATTGGATCAACAACAACATTAGGCAGAACTATGTCATTTGAAATTCGTGGTAAAGGAATTGGTACCCAAATTTCTTGAATAATCACTTCTTTAACTTTATCACTCCCACTGACTTCGCCATTCTCAATGAATTTAGCATTACTGATTTCTACAATTCTCGTACTATGATTAGGACAGTAAAACCTATACTCTTTTTTTCTTGATATTCAATAAAATAACCACTAATGATTTTTTGGATCGAGTTTCTTTTCTTGTGGATTATAAATGCGTGCCTCCACTGGGAAACCCTATACATGCAAATGTCTTAGACTTGGTTTCCATCATTTCCACAATTCGAAAGGTGTCTTAGGAACATCTTTGCTGGGAACCCGATTTAAGATATACATAGTGGTCCTAAGGGCATGCATTCAAAATGATATAAGTAAATTAGCATTACTCATCATATTTCTAATCATTTTCATAAGTGTGCGATTGCGTCTTTCAACTACGCTATTCTGCCAAGGAGAACCCGACATTGTGTATTGAGCACAAATTCCTAACTTTTCTAAGAGTTTAGAAAAAGGACCAGGACGTCGAACAAATTCATCATATTTTTCATAATATTCACTACCCCTATCGGATCTAATAATTTTCACCTTGTTTTTTTTTTTTACCTAATTGTCTCTCAATTTCAGTCTTGTAAATTTCTACAGCATTTACAAATTAAGATTTGTCATGCAAAAGGTAAATATAGCAATAACGTGAAAAGTCATCAATAAAAGTGATGAAATATTTTTCTCCACTAATTGATGGTGACATGCCCTGACCCAAGTACCTTTATTAGACTTGAAGAGAGACATGCGCCGACGATAGATTTTAAATATAAATTCAAAACCTATCATCAAGGCTCGTAAAATCTAAAATTTTCTGAAATAATTTGACAATATTGCCTTTAATAATTAACACATATATTACCCTATTTTTCAAAAATAATTTCAAATCACAATTTTTAACATAAAAGTAGTTCCACCTACGGTTTAATATCGATGAAATTAGTTTACAAAACACGTTCCCTATATTCGTATAAAACAACACGTGGAGGAGCTCAACTATATTTACATGACATATGAAATAATTACAACCCATAAAATTTACAAAGTTTTCAAAACACAAAAGTGTTCAAAATTAACATCATGTGATCATGTCCATATTTTCTTTTCTAAAACTTGATGTCACAGGCTAAGCGTACCAGAAGTCGCTCAACTTCAGTTGTCACCTAAAAGAAATTTATATGGGAAAATAGGTGAGCTAATAAACTCAGTGAGTGAAAAAACCCAATAACAAACCATTTTTCTCAAAATTTGTTTCTGTAAAAAAAAAAATCATCATATAACAACAATACAAAATTCACAAAAGTTCTCATATCATAAACTCATCGATTGTATTTCATCATATCAGACCACATGCACGCAATGTGTCAGCTTGAGCCACTGGTAACCTGTGGCCCCTTCGCCAAGGCGGCATAATTAAACAACTTGAGCCCTAAGCCCCTTCTCCCGTAGGAGACATATTTAAACAGCTTGAGCCCTAGGCCCCTTCTCCCGTAGGAGGCATTTATTTATCAACATCGAATATCACTTAGCAAAATTTTGCATTAAAATCATAATTAACAATTCACACTTCACATCATTTTTCATAACTTTCACATTATCTCAAAATCATGAAATGTCATTCATATCATATAAAACTTTTCAAAGATAAGTCATAACATTTATGAATACCATAGAAAACATCATAAATAATTTCTTTTCTAAAGAGTAAGAAACAGAGTTTTCCACTCACGGTTCAATATTTTAGTTTGGTTGGTATGCTTTTCCAATCTCCTCAATTTCACCTGTAATACACAATGTAAACCAACTTACATTCCAATCTTTCCAAGAATTTTCTACCCTTTTCTATACCTTACTTATATTATGTATTTCCCAATTTCACAAGTAATTATGGTTTCCTTACATTGGTAATCATCATAAATTCTATAATTCATGTAATTGGTGATGGTTCTATAATTTGTAGACCAAACATTATCTTTGTAAAAAAAAATTCAGCATACCCCCTTTTTCTACATTTTGGAATTCAAGCCAATTTCATCAAACATTCCATTTCTTCCTTCACATATATCATTTCCCCATTCACATACCAATTTCATGAGATTCAACATTATAAGAAATAAGTTCATAATTCACCTTCATACTTCTTAACCCACTTGATATGGAAACTAACATAATTTCATCATATTTACTAAATTCTAATTTCTAGGAAATTTCTATACCAAAAGAAACATATGAACAAGATTATGATTCATTCTTCAATTCCATCCCAAAATTTCATAAACCCTAGGTTTTCAAATCCCTTCCAACTTGTAAGAAAATCAAAGAATTCAAAGAAGAAAAATATTTCTTACCTTGTTGAGATGTCTCATCTTTCCTTTCCTTTTCTTTTCTTAAAATTTTCTTAAAATTTTTCCTTTCTTTCTTCTCAAAATTTCAGGCCTCTCTCTCTCTTCTCTAAGCTCTCTCTTTTATTTTTTTAAGTGGTAGTTATTGATAAGAATAAGGATTAAAAGAGTGGTTAAGGGAATGAAAATATCTATCAAAATTTATCTTTTTTCTCTCTCTCACTAAACCGTCATAGAGTTGCTCCACTTATTTATTTATTTTTTTAATTCCATCCATCTACAAGTTGTTCCTCAACCTTGGGCTCCCGTTCAATCTAATCCCTGAAACTTTTACGCGATTTTATGTAATACCGGAAAAAAAAACGACAAGTCCGGAGCTTCCATAATTTTGGTCTTTACTTTCACCAATTCCATTTTTATATACTATAATAAAAAAAAATTCTACAACATATAATCAAAGACACAAGAAAATAATTCTAAACTTAGTAACATTTTTAAAAAAAATACGTGAATCTGGGTATTACAATACTTACCCCCTTTAAAAATTTTCGTCCTTGAAATTTACGCATTAGGTGTCAAAAGAGTTGAGGATATCTTTGTTTCATCTGCTCTTCGCTTTCCCATGTTGCCTCTTCAACAACGTGATTCCTCCAGAGAACTTTAACCAATGGAATGGTTTTATTACGCAGTACTTGTTTTTTCCGCTCTATTATCTTAATGGGCTGCTCCTCATAAGTTAAATCTTCTGTTATCTCTATTGGTTGTGGTTCCAAAATGTGAGAAGGATCAGAAATATACTTACGAAGCATCGAAACATGAAATACATCATGAATTCTCGATAACTCTGAAGGTAATCTCAGTCGATAAGCAACTGGGCCAACTCGTTCACTAATCTCATATGGACCAATATACCTTGGGCTAAGTTTTCCCTTCTTGCCAAATCTAAACACTCCCTTCCAGGGTGATAAACGTAGAAACACCCTCTCTCCAATCTGGAATTCGAGGTCCCTCCGACGTTTATCTGCATAGCTTTTCTGTCTATCTTGAGCTGATTTTAGTTTTTCCTTAATCAACTTCACCTTTTCAGTGGAAATTTGTACATATTCTGGTCCCAATAATTTCCTCTCCCCAGGTTCATCCCAACAGGCTGGTGTCCTACATTTTCTACCATAAAGTGCCTCATATGGGGCCATCTCTATACTGGAGTGATAAGTATTATTATATGCGAACTCCATCAGGGAAAGGTGAGTATCCCAATTTCCTTTGAATTGGAGCACACATGCTCGTAACATATCTTCCAATGTTTGGATAGTCCTCTCTGACTGACCATCTGTTTGAGGATGAAAAGCTATACTAAAATGTAGTTTAGTACCCAGAGCTTTTTGTAAACTTGGCCAAAATTTAGAAGTAAAGCGAGGATCTCGATCTGAAACTATCGTTACTGGTGCTCCATATGAACTCACTATCTCATCAACATACAACTTTGCTAATTTCTCTAGAGAATCAGTGGCTTTTATAGGTAAAAATCTTGCAGTCTTTGTCAATCTGTCCACAATAACCCAAATACCATTATGACCATTTTGAGTGCGAGGAAGCCCAAAGAGAAAATCCATAGTAATATGTTCCCATTTCCATTCTGGAATGGGTAACGTTTGTAGAAGTCGTGCTGCTTTCTGACGTTCAGGCTTCACTTGTTGACAGATAAGACATTTAGATACATACTCAGCTATCTCTTTCTTCATTCCTGGCCACCAGTAATATTCTCTCAATGTTCGATACATCTTGGTACCTACAGGATGCATAGCATAAGCTGAGCTGTGAGTTTCCTCTAGAATTTCTTTCTTCAATTCGGGATCATTAGAAACACATAATCTTTTTCCCTTCATTAGGGCTCCATCGTCTCTAATACTATAATCTGTTCGCATTCCCTCTGTAACTTCTTTCATCAATCTACTGAGAATTGAATCCTGAGCTTGCTTCATTCGTATCTTATCAATTAAAATGGGTCTTACTTGAAAATTTGCAAGTAATGCTCCGGAGCCTGTCATTACTAACTGAGCCTGTAATACTCTTAATTCTCCAATCAATGCAGAACATACTGCATGGGATTGTCTTGCAGAACTAGAGGCCTTTCTGCTAAGTGCATCTGCAACTGTATTAGCCTTTCCTGGGTGATAATTTATTGTACAATCATATTCCTTTATCAGTTCTAGCCATCTCCTTTGCCTCATGTTCAAATCCTTCTGATCAAAAATATACTTTAAACTCTTGTGATCTGTATAAATGTGGCACTTTTCTCCATACAAATAATGTCTCCAGATTTTTAAAGCAAGGACAATTACCGCTAGCTCTAAGTCATGTGTTGGATAATTTATTTCATGCTTCTTTAACTAACGGGAAGCATATGCTATCACCTTTCCATTCTGCATCAATACACACCCTAGACCTTGTTGTGAAGCATCACTATATATTACATATTCTTCTCCTGGAATTGGAAGTGCAAGTATTGGAGCTGAAGTTAATCTTTGTTTCAATTCTTGGAAGCTCCTTTCACATCCATCTGTCCATTGAAATCTTACATTCTTTCTTATCAAACTGGTAAGAGGTAAGGAAATTTTAGAAAATCCTTCTACAAAACGACGATAGTAACCTGCGAGCCCAAGGAAACTTCTTACTTCTGTCACATTTGTAGGTTTCTCCCATTTAGTGATTGCCTCAATCTTCTGGGGATCAACTTAAATGCCTGTTACTGATATTACGTGGCCCAGAAATACAACTTTGTTCAACCAAAATTCACACTTACTGAATTTAGCATATAACTTCTTCTCGCGTAAGGTTTGCAAAACCATCATGAGGTGTGTAGCATGCTCCTCTTTACTTTGAGAATACACTAGAATATCATCAATAAATACTATCACAAACTTATCCAAATATGGACAAAACACCCGATTCATCAAATCCATAAAAGCAGCTGGAGCATTCGTCAACCAAAAAGGCATCACCAGAAACTCATAGTGACCATATCGAGTTCTAAAAGCAGTTTTTGGCATGTCAGCATCCTTAATCTTCAGTTGGTGATATCCGGATCTCAAATCAATTTTTGAAAATATCACTGCACATCTATGCTGATCAAACAATTCATCAATCTGGGGCAAGGGGGTATTTATTCCGAATCGTCACTTTATTGAGTTGCCGATAATCTATACATAACTGCAGGGTGCCATCTTTCTTTTTCACAAATAAAACCGGTGCTCCCCATGGCGATGAACTCGGCCTTATGAACCTCTTATCGATCAGTTCTTGTAATTGAGTCTTTAACTCCTTGAGCTCTGTTGGAGACATTCGGTATGGTTGCTGCGCAATAGGAGTTGTTCCCGGGTCAACATCTATAGTGAATTCAATTTCCCGATCATGGGGTAAACCTGGGAGATCATCTGGAAATACATCTGGAAATTCTTGCACTATGGGTGTATCCTCCAGTTTCAGCTTGCTCACACTTCTATCAAGTACATTTACTAAATAAACTTCACAACCCTTTCGAAGTAATTTCCTAGCTTTAATAGCTGAAATCACGCAATAAGGAATAACCCGACGTTGGCCTACAAATACAGCCACTGGGTGATCCGGCCGCTTGAACATCACTTCTTTTCGAAAACAATCAATTGAGGCATGATTTCTCGCTAAGAAGTCCATACCCAAAATGACATCAAAATCATGAAGTAAGATTGGAATTAAATTAGCCCTTGACTCCTGATCACATATTTTAATACTACATTCTTGATAAATTCTATCAGTTAGAAATGACTCCCCAACTGGGGTGGTTATCACTAGACAATTTCCCAATGGTTCGGGATTACGATTCACATATATAGAAAATGCACTTGAAATGAAAGAATGTGTAGCTCCAGGATCAAATAAAACACGAGCATCTTTATCAAAGATAGATAGTATACCTGTAGCTACATCAGGAGACTCCTCAGCTGCCTGTTGTGTCAAGGCAAATATTTTACCCTGAGACTTGGGTCGTCATGGCTGTCCCCGTGTCTGAGATCCTGCATTACTGCCTACGGTTGTTTGCATCCCCTTTACTGCACTAGTACCTTCCACTTTCTTCGTAGGGTTTTGACTAACTCTGGTATTACTAAGATTTTGCTGAGGTATAGATATGGATGACATTCCACTCTCTTGTGTCAATAGTGGACAATCCCTTTGGATATGGCACGCTTGTCCACACTGGTAACACACTTTACTTCCCTTTAAGCATTCTCCCGTATGAAATTTTCCACACTGTAGGCACTGAAAACGATTCACACTGCCAGATCCTTCTTTTTCCCCAGGGAAGGATGCATCTGGTAAGTAGCTCTGGGGCTGGGACTACTGCATTGTGTTTCGTCTAATCTTGGACTGTCGACTATCTTGCATTTTCTGTCTAAAATTTCCTGCCGCAGGGGGGCCTGGGTAAGATCTCTTACCCCCTTTTTGAAATCTACCCCGTGCCTCCGACCCTGTTTGACCACTGCTACTCTTAAATTGTGATTGTTCCTGTCTCTTCCATTTATCTGTTATGCTTCCTTCCACCCTCATAGCTGCCTCAACCAACTTCCCAAAATTTTTCCATTCAGATACAGTTACAGCAGTTCTAATTTCTTCTCTCAATCCCCTTTCAAATCTCTTACATTTGATAACTTCATCTCGAACAAGAACCTCAGCATATTTAGATAATTCAATAAATTTCTTCTGGTATTCTGCTACTATCATCGACCCTTGCACCAAATTCAAAAACTCATTCTGTCGAGCATCCATGTACGAGAAGGGGTAATACGTCTCATAGAAAGCATCTTTAAAAGTCTTCCAGGTAACACTAGAATGATTAGGATATCTAAGTAACACCGTTTGCCACTAGTCATAGGCCCCTTCCTTTAGCAAAAATGTAGCAAGACGTAATTTCACACCATCGGGACATCCCATAACATCAAATATCCTTTCAAGCCTCAAAATCCATGTCTCTGCAGCTGCTGGATCAGTTGTACCTGTAAAAGTCTTCGCTCCTAATTTCATAGCTCTCTCGATGCTAAATTCCTTTCTAGTTTCTTGATTAGGAGGCTCATTAGGCTGCTGAACTGACACCTCTACCCTCTCAGTCTCTCCTACGTTACTTCCTTCGGGTGAAACTGGAATTTGAGGCAACTCTGCTGATAGACTGCGAGCTCGCCCCTTTTGTGGTGGCGTGATCACCTATGATGTAATTATGATAAAAGAAATTTTAGAATGTAGAAAAAAATGCTTAAGAAAACTCAAAACAGGGCTCTGATACCACATTGACATGCCCCGCCCCAAGTACCTTTATTAGACTTGAAGAGAGACATGCGCCGACGATAGATTTTAAATATAAATTCAAAACATATCATCAAGGCTCGTAAAATCTAAAATTTTCTGAAATAATTTGACAATATTGCCTTTAATAATTAACACATATATTACCCTGTTTTTCAAAAATAATTTCAAATCACAATTTTTAACATAGAAGTAGTTCCACCCACGGTTTAATATCGATGAAATTAGTTTACAAAACACATTCCCTATATTCGTATAAAACAAAACGTGGAGGAGCTCAACTATATTTGCATGACATATGAAATAATTACAACCCATAAAATTTACAAAGTTTTCAAAACACAAAAGTGTTCAAAATTAACATCATGTGATCATGTCCACCTTTTCTTTTCTAAAACTTGATGTCACAGGCTAAGCGTACCAGAAGTAGCTCAACTTCAGTTGTTACCTGAAAGAAATTTATATGGGAAAAATAGGTGAGCTAATAAATCAATGAGTGAAAAACCCAATAACAAATCATTTTTCCCAAAATTTGTTTCTGTAAAAAAAAAAAAATTCATCATATAACAACAATACAAAATTCACCAAAGTTCTCATATCATAAACTCATCGATTGTATTTCATCATATCAAACCACATGCACGCAATGTGTCAGCTTAAGCCACTAGTAACCTGTGGCCCCTTCGCCAAAGCGGCATAATTAAACAACTTGAGCCCTAAGCCCCTTCTCCCGTAGGAGACAAATTTAAACAGCTTGAGCCCTAGGCCCCTTCTCCCGTAGGAGGCATATTTAAACAGCTTGAGCCCTAGGCCCCTTCTCCCGTAGGAGGCATTTATTTATCAACATTGAGTTTCACTTAGCAAAATTTTGCATTAAAATCATAATTAACAATTCACACTTCACATCATTTTTCTAAACTTTCACATTATCTCAAAATCATGAAATGTCATTCATATCATATAAAACTTTTCAAAGATAAGTCATAACATTTATGAATATCATAGAAAACATCATAAATAATTTCTTTTCTAAAGAGTAAGAAACAGAGTTTTCCACTCACGGTTCAATATTTTAGTTTGGTTGGTATGCTTTTCCAATCTCCTCAATTTCACCTATAATACACAATTTAAACCAACTTACATTCCAATCTTTCCAAGAATTTTCTACCCTTTTCTATACCTTACTTATATTATGTATTTCCCAATTCCACAAGTAATTATGGTTTCCTTACATTGGTAATCATCATAAATCCTATAATTCATGTAATTGGTGATGGTTCTATAATTTGTAGACCAAACATTATCTTTGTAAAAAAAAAAAAAAAAAATTCAGCATACCCCCTTTTTCTACATTTTGGAATTCAAGCCAATTTCATCAAACATTTCATTTCTTCCTTCACATATATCATTTCCCCATTCACATACCAATTTCATGAGATTCAAAATTATAAGAAATAAGTTCATAATTCACCTTCATACTTCTTAACCCACTTGATATGGAAACTAACATAATTTCATCATATTTGCTAAATTCTAATTTCTAGGAAATTTCTATACCAAAAGAAACATATGAACAAGATTATGATTCATTCTTCAATTCCATCCCAAAATTTCATAAACCCTAGGTTTTCAAATCCCTTCCAACTTGTAAGAAAATCAAAGAATTCAAAGAAGAAAAATATTTCTTACCTTGTTGAGATGTCTCCTCTTTCCCTTCCTTTTCTTTTCTTAAAATTTTTGCAAAATTTTTCCTTTCTTTTTTTCTCAAAATTTCAGCCCTCTCTCTCTTCTCTAAGCTCTCTCTTTCTTTTATTTTTTTAAGTGGTGGTTTTTGATAAGAATAAGGATTAAAAGAGTGGTTAAGGGAATGCAAATATGTATCAAAATTTATCTTTTTTTCTCTCTCTCACTAAACCGACATAGAGTTGCTCCATTTCTTTTTTTTTTTTTTAATTCCATCCATCTACAAGTTGGTCCTCAACCTTAGGCTCCCGTTCAATCTAATCCCTGAAACTTTTACGTGATTTTATGTAATACCGGAAAAAAAACGACAAGTCCAGAACTTCCATAATTTTGGTCTTTACCTTCACCAATTCCATTTTTATATACTATAATAAAAAAAATTCTACAACATATAATCAAAGACACAAGAAAATAATTCTAAACTTAGTAACCTTTTAAAAAAAATACGTGAATAAGGGTATTACAGATGGACCATCAAAAGGTCCACAAATGTCTGTATGTATTATCTCAAATAGATCGTTACTTCTTGTGGCTCCTTTCTTGGTATGTTTGGTTTGTTCCCCCTTAATACAATCCACACAAATACCAAAATCAATAAAATCAATTATTTCCCTGGATATATGATACAACCTTTTATGCCAACAGAAAGAAGAACTTTCATTCGTCAAATTACATTTCAAACCAACATTCGGATGTAAGGTAACAAAAAGAGATTCAGAAAATGAAGAATCAAGATTAATTTGCTATAAGCCATTGACCAAAATTTCTGAACCAACAGAATCATTATTCTTGTATAAGATAAAATAACCACCACCTATTTTTAAGGAGAAACCCTCCTTATCAAGTTTCAACAAGGAAGTTAGATTATGAGAAATAGAAGGAACATAAAGAGAGTTTGTTCTAAATCTAAGGAAAACTAGAGTCTAATACTAAACGTAATGTGCCAATGGCTTGAATTGGGGCTTTGACTCTATTTCCCATGTAAATGCAGTCTTCATTTGGATTTTTGGTTTGGGTTGTAAGGAATCCCTGCATCAAGTTTGAAACATGAACATTTGAACCAGATGCAATCCACGAAGTATTAGAAGCTGCTTCAACAAAATTTGATTGGAAACATACAAAAGCCAAAGGCTTGCCCTTCTTTTCGAACCAAGCCTTACGTTTCAAGTAATCTTTTTAAATGTGTCCACCTTTTTTTTATAGAAGTGGCACTTATCATCCTTCTTAGCTTTCTTCAGTACAGGTTGATCTGATTCACTGGATGGGGCCCTCTTAATGCCCTTCCCTATTCGCTTTTCGAATTTGTTCTTCCCATTATTATGAACCATGTAATTTGCTTGAGCAACATGACCACCCTGCTACTTAATTCGAGCATCTTCCTTCCTGAACTGGCTTGTTGGTCAATTCATTCACATTTCATGTATCCTTAATCGTGTTATAATGAATTTGAAAAGGACCATACTGTTGAGGCAACGAGTTTAGGATAAATTGGACTTGGAACGAATCAATCACTGTTATGCCCAATTTTGCAGCCAGATTAGTCATGTCAAGTACATGTTGTTGCATAGTTTTGGAGCCATCAAAACGGGTTGTGGTGAGTTCAGCCATAAGTTTTCCAGCAATTGCTTTATCAGCAATCTTAAAGCGTTCAGTTATGGTAGATAAGTATTCCTTAGCTATCTCGATTTCTTTGATGGAAGATTTATTGTTGGAAGCAGTGGTTAGGAGCATAAATTTCAAGCATAGTTTGTTGGCTCTATTCCAAGTATCGAAGGCTTTAACTTTGTCCTATGTGGACGAAGCATTAAGATCAGCATGTTTGTCCACAGTAAGAGCCAAACGAATATCAAGAACCCCTAAACTGAACTCAACACACTCCTTCCACTTCGAGTAGTTAGTTCTATCTAATTTAGGAATGAAGTTGATATAGGTATTAAGTTGACCACAATGTGGAATTGCATTACAGAAACAAGCTCACTACATTTATTCTGTGTTATAAACACAATAAACATATATGACTAAGATTTATTCATAAGTGAGTGATCAAACCTAATATCAAACAAGTATGGCATATGTGGTATCCTACACTTGCTTAATCACAGAAATAGATCAACCACATGACGTTGATTCTACTATTAATGCATGGTATACAAGTGAATAAACTAATAGTGATATCACTTAGTCTAACATTCATCAACATAATATGAGTCCATTGTGGTAAACATCAACAGATAATATGAATGTTACATAAGACAACAATATGCATGTACTGAACTGAAACCACTGTGGTGATTATCAATTTAGTATAATATGTATATTGCAGTTCGAATGGTATGCATAACTTAGTAGAAGTATACTTCATATCAATAATATTGACAAAATAATAAGGCCCCGTTCTCTTTGCTGTTTTGAGCCCGTTTTGAGTTTTCGATTTTTGGAAATATCGAAAACGCGTTCACTTTACCCATTTTCAGAAACGAGTTTTCTAAAACACCAAAAAAATTACAAAGGAAACTCAAAACGAATTTATTACGTTTTGGATATTTTGTGTTAAAAAGTCCAAAACGACCAAAACGCGCATTTTGAATTTTTTTTTTTTTGTTTTTTTTTTTTTTTTTGTAAATGTGAGACACTTCCTTCACTTGAAATTTTTATATTATTTTGCCATTATATATAGATCCATGTTAAGATTTTTTTTTTTTTTTGTAATTTATTATTATTATTATTATTATTATTTTAAATGTGAGACACTTCTTTCACTTGAAATTCTTATATTATTTTTTCATTATATATAGATACATGTTAAGATTTTTTTTTTTTTTTTGTTATTATTATTATTTTTTTGTAAAAGTGAGAGATACTTCCTTCACTTGAAATTCTTATGTTATTTTGTCATTATATATAGATCATGTTAAGATTTTTTTTTGTAATTTTTTTTTTAAAGTGAGACACTTCATTCACTTGAACTTCTTATATTATTTTGTCATTATATATAGATCAATTTTAAGATTTTTATTTTATTTTATTTGTAAAAGTGAGACATTTCTTTCACCTGAAGTTCTTATGTTATTTTGTCATTATATAGATCCATGTTAAAAAAAAATCTTTTTTTTTTGTAATTTTTTATTTTTTATTATTATTATTATTATTATTATTATTTGTAAATGTGAGACACTTCTTTCACTTGAAATTCCTAAGTTATTTTGTCATTATATATAGATCCATGTTAAGATTTTGTTGGTATATGGTTAAATTTTTGTTTAGTTGAAACAATATTAATGATGAATTTATTGACATAGAGAACTAACTGATTTATTAACATTAAAATTAATGATATTCAACAAATCAATCATCTTTTACATATAAAATATTACAAAATAAATATATAAAAAAATTACAAAATAAACGCATTTTTCAGTTTTCTATTTTTGAAAACAGTTTTCCAAAATCACAAAGAGAACATGTTTTCAGCAATCCCAAAACAAACAACCAAAATCCAAAATTCAAAACAAAATTCAAAACTCAAAATCCAAAATCGAAACACAAAGAGAACGGCCCGTAATATTTGCCAAAATATTGAGATTTTCAAACCTTAAGAATTGAGTAATCTATAAGTTGGAGGGTTAAATTGTAATTTGATTAAACTTGATTGACCAATTATGAAAGATTTTAAACTTTAAGGATTAAATTGCAATTTTTTCCAAACTTTAGTGGTCAATTTATTATAGTCTCAAACTTTAGGGATTAAATTAGAAAATCCTCAAATTGTATGGGCTGAATTAGAAAATTCAGAACTTTAAAAGACCCAACTTAAATAATTTAATAAATTGAGAGGCTGATTTTATAAAATTCAGAATTTTGAGAGCCAACTTAAATTCCTTTTTAACTTTAGGATTAAACATTATTACACAACAAATATAGAGGACCCGAGATGCAAATTACTTAATGAATCAAAAATTGCACGGTGGTCCCTGAAGGCTTCAAATTTCTGAACCCAAGTCCCTGCTCCCAAAACGCAACAGCTAGGGTTTAAATAGTTGCCGCCTCAGCCTGTCAGGAAAGAGCAGCCGCCTCAGTCCAGCGACCCTCCTTCATGCCTACCGACGCTCCTTATCTACACGGCACAGCGCCGGGCGCGATGCATCACGGCTCACCTTAACACCGCTCTCAGCAGCAGCGACAGTCAGCATGAGGCAATGCCGCTAGCGGTGGTGTACTTGCCCAAAATCAACAAAACCACAAAACATATACACAATCCATACCAAAATTCAACCCGTCAACCGGCCAGATTCAAATACCAATCAAAATCCAACCATAAATATATTCAAAATCAGATTCCACACCGATTTCAACATAAATCCATAAAAATCACAATCGAGAATCTATATATTTCTCAAACTAAAATCCTAATCAAACAATAATTTAGGAACACAGCAGTTAGTTTCTATTCAAATATACAGATTTTCATATATGGCAGTTGAATGGAAAAATTGATAAAAAGCTATGTGATTACAAACCAAAGTTTTTGAATTCATACTCCAATTTAAGCATGGTAGTTCCAATTCCAATTTCTAGATTTTAGCAGTCAAACGTATTATGCATATACCTTTAATTAATATTAATTTAGTATTGTTACTTTTTAATTTACTTTTAGAATATTATCCCATCAAATTTCATTTCCCGTGATAACTCCATTGATTATTTCAAAGAGTGTGTTCATACGTTTAAATTTTTTTTTTCTATTATTAATTATAACAATTATGTTTTATTTATCGATAAAAATAGATTTTTTATAATTATTTTCAAAGTAGGGTGAGTATGAAACTTTTTATTTTTAAACTTACTTAAATTCTTATCAAAATCATCAATTAATTTTTATAAAAAGAATATATCTATATATATATATTACTTTTTAATTAAAAATATAAAATAAATAATTTCAAACTCTTTGAAAAAAAGAAAGATCAAAAATGAATTTTTAATTTTAATTTATATAGTCTCTGTTTGTTGATGATTAAAATAAGATTTTTAATAGATTTTGATAGAAATTAATAAAATGTGGTTGAAAAGTTGTATGTCCGATGATATGTATAATTAAAATTAATCGTTAACTTTGACTTAGATTTATATCTTGTTTTAATTTCTCTCAAACAATAGTGTAACATTAAACCTTTTTCCTTATAAAATATGTTCACAAATTAATCCATATACAATTTTTTTCATATTTTTTCGTGGTTTACAATTAATATTTTATAGAGAAATTATTGATTTGCCTAATATTTTATGATATCATATTACTTCCTAATATATTACACGCGATTTATTTATTAAGCAGACATTTTAAATAATTGTTTGATAAATATTTTGAAGATCTGAACGAAAACTTTCAATAAAATATTAATATATTAAGAATTGAAGTTTATTTACAATTTTCCTCTAACAATATTAATTATGTAAATTATTTTCAAAAACAGTATTAGTACTTAAAAAACGTTACTTTAACATTCATTATATACATAAGTCGTGCGAAGCACGTACATACTACTAGTGTATGTTAAATTGGGTATATTAGAAAATGAAGACATTAATATATTTTCAAAAAGGAAAGAGATCTATAATTTGGGACATACAAAAAAAGAAAACGAACATATCTTTATAAAACGGATGGAGTATATATTGTATGATTATAGAATTCATAAACAATTTATTGTGTCATTCTTTGGAGATTCAACTCAATCGTCGAATCGAGATGCTATTGTAGCGAGCCGGCAGTTGTGGAATCCAATCCTTTGGACATGCTGAGTCGCTTATCATCGACCCCTTCTCTTGACCAAACGAAGAGATAGTACATAATATTTCCAGAATTGCAAGGTCCAATATGATTACAAGGAGTCAAATATTTTTGACTGTGCACTATTTCGGAGTAAAGAACAAAAGTAAATTTACACATTCAGCCTTTGTTAGGTAAAGACTAAACAAATTTTTCAGTAGATTTTGATAAGATTGACGAAATATGTAGTTGAAAAGATAATGAAATATTTGATTAAAATTAATTGTTGACTTCAATATGAATTTTAATTAGTATCAACAAAGGCTTAATTTAAAACTTTGAAATAGATAGCCGTAATTCGTTAATTCCGAAGTATGTGGCATATACTTATGGATCATCATCTCTTTCTACATGATATTGTGATTTGTGTATAGACCATAGTTTTCAAACTTGGGCAGACCGTAAAACTAGTGACTTGAGCAAAAAATCCGATCGAGTGACTCCTAAAATCCAATCTAGTCAAACTTGGTCAATGACCCTGGTTAACCTCGAAAACCTGACCGACCAAGACTTGGGTTTTTCTTTTTCTTTTTGTTTTATGATTTTTTCTATTTTAATGCTCGGATCGATCCTCTAACCTTTGACTCGATCCCTAGGTCGAGTTGCTAGTTGAGCCGAGTCTGAAAATATTAATATATACATGTTTGATGAGTGACTCATTGGCAAGAGACATTCAAGTGATATTCTCGGGAGAACCATAACTTTTGGATCCAGACGAATGTTTGGGTTATGCTATTCGTACAGATAGGTGTACAAATAGCCTAATATGAACAAAATAGTAAATAGCGTCTAACAGTTTTATCCTTTTATCAAGTTTTGCAAGGTAAGTCCTTGATTTATTCTTTCTATATGAATTTCTCAAATACATCCTAATTTGTATCTGTTTAATCTATTTCTTATATCCTAGAGTTTAGATTCTAATAAGTTTACTCTTTCAAGAATATTATTAACATTTTCTATATTTTTTTTATTTTTTTTAACAAGATAAATTATTCTTTCTATATGAATTTCTCAAATACATCCTAATTTGTATCTGTTTAATCTATTTCTTATATCCTATATTTTAGATTCTAAGAAGTTTATTCTTTCAAGAATATTATTAACATTTTCTATATTTATTTTATTATTTTTAACAAGATAAATTATTTCATCCATTCTTTTTTTGAAAATTTCAATTTATCTTTTAATAGTTAATCCATACATCTTAGCATTAATTTTATCTTGTATTCTTTTGAATATCCATTTTATAATTTGCTATCTTAGAATAATCTATCATATATTGATCATAGTAGTCTAAGAGTATATAATATTTTTCAGATAGTTCATTCCTATTCCCTAAATGAGATACAATTTCATTCATTTTTTTAAAAATATTTTTCTAAAAGATTGTCCAATCCTTTAATGGAATATCGTGGCATTTTATATACTAACATAAAACTGTATAAATATCAAGATATAATCCTTTAATGGAATATCCTGGCATTTTATATACTAACATAAAACTGTATAAATATCAAGATATAAAGTAGTTATAAAATATTTTATGAAGTTTTAAGTAATTTCTCTGATCTAAAAAAAAAAAAAAAAGTTTTTAAGTAATTTCTCAAATTCAATGATCGTTCGGGAATTAATAATCTATGTCAGACGTGATATCTAAATTAGGTTCAAATGGTATATTATATTTTGAAATGTTTTTCCTTCTTTTTTCTAATTTATCAATTATATCCTGAATTCCTTAAATTGCTATAGATCTAACTATGCATTTAGCAAAATTTTCCATTAAATTTTCTTTAAAGCTTTTTAATATTTCTTGTGATGCATAAAGTTGTTCCTGATATCCAATTTTATCAATTTCATTTTCATATTCAATTCCTTTTTTTTATTTTTTACATTCCTTTTAACTTTATATGGACCTCTCTTTGATCTGAGATTTTTTATGATATAGTCTTTCATCCATATTTTATCAAAAGTTTTAAAAACTAGTAAAGAAAGATTCATCTCTTCCATCGATATCATAATATATTATGGGATCATAATTATTATCAGTATCACTACTAAACACATATTATAAATACAATTCATTATTTATTTCAATATTATCGCTATCAAACCAAAAGTAAATGATTGATTTTGAAATTTCTAATAATCCAAATAATTCCTTTAATTTAGGAAAAATAACTAATAAATATGGCATATAAATATGATATAACTTTTTTATTTTATTATTGGGTCTAGTAATTGTTTATACATGAATAAATGTTCAATTATACTGTGATATTCATCTTTATAAGGACTATTTTGATAATTAAACTTGATGATCCTAAATTCTTCCATAATACCAAATTGTTTCAAAAGTTCTTCTACCTCTTAATTCCATAAAGACAGATACATCAAGAATACTAACATTTTTTTCAGTTCTTTGTACCTTTGTATTTTCCTTCTGATGTTAGTTACCTTCAGGTTCACAGGTTTCTACTATCATATCTTTCAACGGTCTCCCGTCTTCATGGGTTATTAGACACACCTGACTTCATGCCTTCACTGTGTAAGGATTTAAGGCTCAGAATCAAACCACAAAGAACAAGAACACAATATTAACCACAAAGAATCAAATCAACTTTATTCAAAAACGTAAAGTTACAACACTAGAATTCAAAACCCAGAAATATACATGAAAACTTCCAGAAACAAAGAACTCAAATATAAAACCACAAAGAATCAACTGAGTTCCAGAATACTCTGACAAAACTCACAAAATTGTATACTGATTGTTACAAAATCAGTATCTAACAGTACCACTAAGAATAAACATTCAAGATCTATAAGTTTCAGGAAGAAATCAGAAGAAATCACGAAGTGCAGATGAGGCGATTGAAAAATCGCCTATAGAGAGAGAGAGAGTTAGTGTTTTCATCAGAGAGAGGAAGAGTCTGGATTGTGTTGAGTATGCAGAACGTCTCCCTTCCTTTTCTTTACAAATGGACGACCAGGATGAAGCCATATGATCTAACGGCTTAGGTGAGGCGGTGGTATTAAATGGATCAAGACCCGGTTGATCAGTAATGGTCCAGCTGAAGTAATGGATCCGGTCTTGGGCTTCAGCTAAAATTGTGTAACCTGGGATGAATGATTGGGCTTAAAAATCTGGTCCATTTCCTAATAGCAGATCAATTGTCCAACAATCTCCACCTCAATTGAGCTGAATTCCAGTATCTGATAAAACATAACAGACAAGTATCAAAATTCAATCATGTTCAAAAAACTCAGTGCATCTTTAAATTTGTTAATAGAAATGATCTTTGTTCCTGTATCAGCAGGATTAACCTGAGTTGGAATTTTAACAAGTTTTACAATACCTTTATCAATAATGTCCCTAATGAAATGAAATTTAACATCAATATGTTTTGATCTATTGTGAAAAACAGGATTTTTACACAGATGTAATGCACTCACGCTATCAGTACATATTTCAACTTTAGAACCAGAAATGCAACTAATTTCAGATAATAAACCCTTTAACCACAAACATTCCTTAACAGCATCTTTAGCAGCTATATATTCTGCTTCAGTTGATGATAAAGCAACAAGTTTTTGAAGCTGAGATTTCCAGCTAATACAGGAAGAATTTAAAGTAAAGAAATAAGAAGATGTTGACTTCCTGTTATCAACATTTCCAGCAAAATCTGAATCAACAAAACCTTTAAGTTTAAAATCATTTTTGATTTTTGAAAACACTAGACTAAGTCCAGCAGAACCTTTCAAATATTTCAAAAGACATTTCATAGCTTCCCAGTGCAATTCACCAGGATTGCTCATAAACCTGCTTAAAACACTTACTGCAAATGCTATATCAGGTCTGGTACAGACCATTAAATACATGACAGATCCAACATAATTTGAATATGGCACATTTTTCATTCTAAGCAATTCATCATCAGACTTAGGACAATGTTCAACAGACAATTTAAAATGTGCAGGCAAAGGTAAAGATACAGGTTTTGATTCAGATAAGCAAAATCTGTTTAAGACCTTTTCTATGTAATGTTTCTGATTTAAGAACAATTTCCCAGATTGTCTATTTCTAAAAATATCCATGCCAAGTATTCTTTTAGCATTTCCTATATCTTTCATTTCAAATTCAGAATGCAGTTTATCTTTAAGAACATTTATATCATGCATATTTGGTCCAGCAATAACCATGTCATCCACATATAAAAGCAAGTAAATGAAATCAGTTTTGCCAAGTTTAAAATAAAAACAGGAATCGTATTTACTTTTCTGGAAATTTAGGCTTTGTATATAAGAATCAAATATCTTATACCATTGCCTAGGAGTCTGTTTTAAGCCATACAAATATTTTTTCAACAAACAAACCAAATCAGAATTTCTGCCTTTTTCAAAACCTTTAGGTTGGTGCATATAAATGGTTTCATCTAAAGAACCATAAAGAAAAGCAGTTTTCACATCCATTTGCTCAAGTTCTAAATCTAATTGTGCAACCAAAGCAAATAGAATTCTGATGGAAGTGTATTTAACAACAGGTGAAAATCTTTCATTAAAATCAATTCCCTCCTTTTGAGAAAAACCCTTTGCTACAAGTCTAGCCTTGTACCTAGGTTTCATGTCTTTAGATTCACTTTCTTTCAGTTTAAAAATCTATTTACAATCAATTATCCTTTTATTTTCAGGTCTATTGACTAAAAGCCAAGTACCATTCTTTAAAAGTGAGTCAATTTCATCTTGCATTGTTGCAAGCCAAAGTTTGGAATCCTTAGAAGACACATCTTCTTCAAAGGATTGAGGTTCAAGTAAAACAGGATCAGAATATGTAAAAGCAGATACAAAATCAGGATCGTCAAACCTAGGAGGAGGTCTAATCTCTCTTCTAAGTCTATCCCTAGCCAATTGATAATTTTCAAGATTAGTTTCAACTTCAGGAATATTATCAGATTGTGGTTCAGTGCCTGCAGGTTCATGTTCAGGTTCAGGAATGACATTTGGAGACTGTGGGGGTTGCTCCACCTGAAACTGAGTATTGGGCAGGCCATTTCCATCACTTAAATGGTCTGCACTAAGCTCAGATGTAATAAAATCTTTTTCTTTAACAGGATCAGATAATTTTTCATTTTTGCAAGGAAAATCATTTTCATTAAACACTACAGACCTGCTCAAAATGACCATGTAACCTCCCTGTTCCCTGACCCATAACCTATAGCCCTTGACTCCTTCTCCATAACCAAGAAAAACACATTTTAAAGACCTAGAGTCAAGTTTAGATTTAGAATGGTGTGAGTAGGCAGCACAACCAAAAACTTTTAATTTTGAAAAGTCAGGAAGATAATTATTCCAGATTTGATCTGGAATCTTAAAATCAATAGCACTACAGGGAGAAAGATTTATTAAATAGGATGCAGTTTTGACTGCTTCACCCCAAAAAATTTTAGGCAAATTTGAATCAAGTAGGAGACACCTAGTTCTTTCAAGAAGTGTCATATTCATTCTTTCAGCAACCCCATTTTGCTGTGGACTGTAGGCCACAGTCCTATGCCTAAGAATACCTAAGGTGCTACAAAAAGAATCAAATTCTTGATTACAAAATTCTAAGCCATTATCAGTTTTAATAGTTTTGACTCTTTTTCCTTTCAAATTTTGAACTAAGGTAACCCAGTTTTTGAAAACAGACACAGTAGCATCCTTAGTTTTTAACAAATGCACCCAGGTTTTTCTAGAAAAGTCATCTACTATAAGAAGAAAATATCTGAAACCTGAAACCACATATTCAAGCACATCAGAAGATTTATGAATATCTTTACCAAATGAACTTCTTTTCTGTTTGCCTAACACACATTTTTCACAGAAGTCAAGTTTATGCAACACATCATTACCAAATACACCTTTGGTCTCAAGTAGTTTAAGTCCTTTTTGACCTATGTGTCCTAATCTTTTATTCCATAACTCGATTTTATTCAAATCAGACACAACATTAAAAGACTTAGCATAAATAGGAAAGGCATTCAACATATATATCCCATTAATTTTGGGAGTACTCATAATCAAGTATTTATTTTTGAAAATACTTAAAAAACCATTTTGCATTCTGATCTCAAAAGATTCAGAATCTAAAACTCCAAGTGAAATCAAGTTCCTTTTCAAATCAGGAACATATCTGGTTTTATTCAAAATAAGAGTTTTGTTATTTTCAAGATGTAACAAAACCTTTCCAATACCTTTCACATCACAAGAAATATTATTTCCTAGTTTCACAGAACCAAAACAATCATTACTGAAATCAGCAAACATATCCTTTTCAGGACACATGTTAAAAGTACAACCAGAATCTAAAATCCATTCATTTTTATTATCTGACTCAGTAGTCACATAAACCACCCCATTATTATTATTATCTTGCACTGCAGCCTCAGTCTGATTACTGATTCCCTGTTCATTTTTCCTTTTAAAACAGTATTTAATATGATGTCCAGGTTGGCCACAATAAAAGCAAATTCTATGTGGTTTATCTATATTAGCAGTACCAGCATTATTATCCTGAGATCTAAAATTGTTCTGATTTCTGAAATTATTATAGTTTTTAGCATTATTATCTTGATTTCTGAAACCAGGTTGACTTCTAAAATTATTGTCTCTAGGCCTATTGAAGTTGCCCTTATTTTGAAAATTCCCTCTCACAGGCTTGTTGATAAGTGTATTTTACACACTTATTTCTATTCTAAAAGTAGGATTTTATTTGTTTGTTTAAGAATATGTGCTATTTATTTAGTTAATATTGTTTGTATTTCAGAAATAATCCAAAGTCGAGAAAACAAAGGAAATGAAGCAAAAACAAGTCATTTGGATGATAAAAGAGCTAAAGTGTGAAAAACAAGAGTTGATGAAGTAAATCAAAAGGGTCAATTGGAAGAAAAGTCAAAGAAAGAACCAAATTGGAAGAAATTAGGAGTTCAAGGACTAAAGTATACAAATCAAAAGAAGAAGGACCAAATTGCAAATATTCAATAGCTGATTCAGATCAAGATAAGATACTTGAGGACTTTTAGGAGTCAATTGATGCAATTAGAAGGCAAAAAGGAATGAAATATGGAAGAATTGTAGCCCTTTACGTTATCTTTCTAACGGACTTTGAAGCACCTCAATCGGATAAGCGAAATGAAAGATATGATCAAAATACTAAATGCTATGCAATAAAAGGATGAGGACCAAATTGCTGAAATTTAAATAAGAAAATTGTTGCTTCCGATATAACCGTGCGGCCGTACGGTTGAAAAAGCGTGCGGTCGCACGGCCAAAAAAATCAGCGACTGAAGGTTGGCTTTTCGAGGCTGCGATCGCGCACTTTTGAACCGTGCGGTCGCACGGTAGTCCCGACTGGGCCTCAGCTGGGCTTTTTACGCGGAATTCAGCAGTTTTCTCCTCAATTAACCTAATTTTCGGGGAAATCTATAAATACCAGACCTAAGGCATGAGATTAGGGGTTCCCAACTGTGATATTTCATGCCAAAACACTGTCGAATTGCGAGGGGATCCATAGGAGGCCAAATTCAAGATTGAAGAACAAGGATCAAGGAGATGAATAGGGTGACATCTTTTCATACTTCTTGTGATTTATTTTCGATCATGTATTTAGACTAGGTTTTCATTGTTAGAATTGTGATGAAACATTAATCTATTGATTCCATGTTTTTACTTTATATTTATATTATGCAATTTATGAGATTGATGCAATTAATTATGTTGTTATTATCATCTATGATTTTGGACGCATAATTATTGATGTTTGTGATAGATTTCTATGTTCGAAAGAGTAGGAATTTATTAGACCTTGATTAATTGCCACGAAGTCCGATAGGGGATATAAATATACCCCTATGCTTCGTGTTATCCTAAAAAGTGTTCATAATTCGTTAATGCTTTTCTACATGTTTGGATTGGTAATAGAAATATAGGCTCGTCTCTTGTAGGAAAAATGTGTTTATGCATCGCTCGAAAGGGGACATAAATAAATATAGGAACACGAATTTTTAATACTCATACTTTATTATTAAATGTTTAAGTAAAATACATGGTTGATATGTTTAATGTGGATTCATAATTCTAACATATTCATCTCATCGTTTTAACAAATCAAATTTTCTTATTTTCTTTAGTTTAATTTTTAATTTGTTTTTCAAATTCAAAATTTCCAAACCCTAAGCTTTTCTTGTTCCGGTTAAGGTAGTAATCTAAAAATACGATTTTAAATAATCGATACTTGGACTTACGTCCACTTTATTACTTGCGCAACCCGTGCACTTGCGGAGCGTTATCACTTGTTATTCCAATCCTTATTATTGCTAGAGGCATTCCAATTTTTATTGAAATTTGTTCCAGCCTTATTCAGCCTAGGAGAGTTCTTCTTCCTAGAGGTACCTATTACATTATAGGCTTCCTTAGGATTATGTTTAAACTCTAACTCTTTATTTTTTAAGGGATGTATGTACTATTTCAGTAGTCAACTTCTGCCCCCCATATTCTAAAGCATTCCTTAAATCTTTAAACTTATCCCCCATAGCATTCAATAAACAAACAACTTTTTGTTCATCAGTAAGTTTTTCATCACAATTTAATAGACTTTGTGTGATCTTAGTAAACCTACTCATGTTCTTTTCTATATCCTTAGATGGATCAAATTTAAAAGAGAAATATTGCTTCCAAAGAAAATATTTATCAGGCAAAGACACAGTATCATAGAGTTCTTCCAATCTATCCCATAATTCTGATGTAGTTTTAGTCTTGCCTACTTGTCTAATGACATTATCAGATAAGTGTAAAAATAAAGTGCTCCATGCAGTTTCATCCATTTCAAGTTGTTTGTCCTGAGGGGTATCAAGGGGCCAAGATTTATCAATTACCTTAGCACATTTCATTTGAAGTAGTAAAGCTCGCATTTTTTTGGCTCCAGAGGTTGAAATCCCCTTTGCCATTCCATATTTCAACATCTACCTTAACAGTAGCCATTGAAATAATGACCAAGATTTAGAAAATATTTCAAGTTATTGAGCTTTAGTAGTTCAAAAAACAAATAATCAGGCAGTAAACAATAATGCAGGTCACAATCACAAGTAAGACAATATCACAATGTCAAGAACTTATATTCAAGAAAGTTTGCTAATATTCAGAACACAGTTTTCAGCAAACAAAGTAATCAAGGTGATCACAATTCAACAGTCTAATTACTCAATCAAGAAAATGCTCAAAGCAGTATACTGATAAAAACTGTCCTTCCAGTATATCCCTCAACCTATACTGGATATTCCTACACTGCCTCAGATTCCCGGATTCTCAATGAAATCCTGGACAAAGGTAAGCTAGGGGGTCCAAGTTATAGGTTTCAATGGAGAGATTTGGGAGAAAACAGGAAATTTGAATGACAAATTTACAGTATAGGATTGCAGTAATTGAATAATGTCACCTGATTGCAGAATTATATTAAGCTATTGCAGCTTCCACAATGAGTCAGAATCCCAGAAGTCCAGGGCCACAAAGTACCAGAATCAATTGTTCACCACAAAGAATTAATCCACAAAGAAATATCACCAAGTATCCACCACGAAGAATCAACCACGAAGAATCAATGTAGGATCTATGTGTGACCAGAATATTTTATAAAAAAAATATTCAGTGTCTCAAGATCCTCTGAAATATAGACTCAGGGAAAAAAGATCCAGATACACAAATTTTTTTCAGAAACCCTAATTTAAAATTGGTTTCAAAAGAACAAAATCCACGAGGTTTAAAAGATTTTATATAAAAAACCTTTAAAAAAATTTGAATCTGAAAGATTTTAAACAAAATTTTCAGAGGATAAAAAATATACTATTAGGGTTTGAAAATCAACTTAAGAAAATAAAAAAATTGTTAAAAGATTTAAACAGTTCAGAAACCCTAAAAATTGTTCGAAGAAATCAATTTGTTCCAGAAGTCCTAAACACAAAAAAAAAAAAAAAAAAAAAAAGAAAATTCAGGATCTATCAGTACTGAGTCAAATCCACCGATTTTTCAAAGAACCCTAAGGCTCTGATACCACTGTAAGGATTTAAGGCTCAGAATCAAACCACAAAGAACAAGAACACAATATTAACCACAAAGAATCAAATCAATTTTATTCAAAAACGTAAAGTTACAACACCAGAATTCAAAACCCAGAAATATACATGAAAACTTCCAGAAACAAAGAACTCGAACATAAAACCACAAAGAATCAACTGAGTTTCAGAATACTCTGACAAAACTCACAAAATTGTATACTGATTGTTACAAAATCAGTATCTAACAGTACCACTAAGAATAAACATTCAAGATCTATAAGTTTCAGGAAGAAATCAAAAGAAATCACAAAGTGCAGATGAGGCGATTGAAAAATCCCCTATAGAGAGAGAGTTAGGGTTTTCATCAGAGAGAGGAAGAGTCTGGATTGTGTTGAGTATGCAGAACGTCTCCCTTCCTTTTCTTTACAAATGGCTTTTCTTTACAAATGGACGGCCAGGATGACGTCATATGATCTAACGGCTTAGGTGAGGCGGTGGTATTAAATGGATCAAGACCCGGTTGATCAGTAATGGTCCAGCTGAAGTAATGGATCCGGTCTTGGGCTTCAGCTAAAATTGTGTAACCTGGGATGAATGATTGGGCTTAAAAATCTGGTCCATTTCCTAATAGCAGATCAATTGTCCAACACACTGTATAACACTTAGACGTAAAATATTTCAGACAAAGTGTAGGGAGTTTTCTTAATAATTTATCTTCTTGTAGGAAATTTGATTCAGAAGACAAATTTAGAAACTCATATCTTTAGATAAATTGATTGAAATTTATTGATAAGATGAAGATTGATACAAGATTGGTAAGAGAACTTCATGGACAGAGGATCTCTTTGGCTTTCTCACAGATTGAGTGCTCAAGTGATCTCTGTCTTTGTAACACCCCGAATATTTTAAAGAATATAATTATTTAACGATTTTATCCTTGAAATATTTTAACAATTTTGAGAAATCGAAGGACTATAGTATTTTATGTTTTGACAAAAAAAAATTATTTTGATTCGAATGTTTAATTATTAATAGAGAGATAATTAATATGCCGATATTATACACGTTTTGAAGATCATATTTAATTAGGTGTATTGATTTAGGAACAAGTTAATTTTGATTAGGGCAATTCACGTGGTGTCCTGGGAGATGTGATTATTTAATTAGTTTCAAATTCTTATCATAACAGATTTTGGACTTTAATTCTACATTAACTCTACTAGATACCAATGTATATATACACCCATACACTGCCTACGGATGACACACAAAAAATAAGGGAAACAATAAATACGATAGTTTGCGGGCAGAAACTTTTCTTGTTGCAGCAGAGAATTTCTAACTTGGAACGTATATTCAGATTTTTCTTTCAAAATTCATTTGATATATTAAGGTATGAATTTCTCTATGTGTCAAGTAGTTTTGTATTTTCGCTTTTTAATGTTTTAAATTTGAGTAATTTATGTTCTAGTATGTGATCCGAATTAATAGTAATGAGGATTTTGTGGGTAATACCAAAGGGTATTATGTAGATCTACAGAAGCCAGTCATAAGACTAGACTCTAAATTGAGATTGAGAATGAGTATGACCTAAATCGAGAATGAGATGGTCGAGTTTCCATCCCACTAGAAAAGTATGTTATGTGCTTAATTTACTTGCTTTTTATATTAAATTGTGAAAATACGAGTACGAAATCTATACTGAGTATATTCGTATGTTCATTTCATATTTTAAAACATTTTACATGTTAGTTCTGGATCGATTGGATCTGTGATGGAATGGTGACGTTGACTGCCAAGGGGATTTGGATAAATTGAATACTTAAATATTCAATTTCGGTTCTATTTTTTATTCCAAACATGTTTATCGAAATTCTTTAAAACAAAATTCTAATATCATAACTTAATCGATAGATTGAAATTCTTTTAAAAAAATTCTAGTATCATAACTTAATCGATAAACATGTTTGGAATAATAAATAGAACTGAAATTGAATATTTAAGTATTCAATTTATCCAAATCCCCTTGGCAGCCCGTGTCACCATTCCACCACAGATCCAATCGATACAGAACTAACCTGTAAAATGTTTTAAAATATGGAATGAGCATACGAATATATTCAGTATAAATTTCGTACTCGTATTTTCACAATTTAATATAAAAAGCAAGTAAATTAAACACATAACATACTTTTCTAGTGTGATAGAAACCCGATCATCTCATTCTCGATTTAGGTCATACTCATTCTTAATCTCAATTTAGGGTCTAGTACTATGACTGACTTCTGTAGATCTACATAATACCCTTTGGTATTACCCACAAAATCCTCATTAATATTAATTTGGATAACATAATAGAATATAAATTACTTAAACTTAAAACATTAAAAAGTGAAAATACAAAACCACTTGGCACATAGAGAAATTCATACCTTGATATATCAAATCTACTTAATATATAAAAGAAGAAGAGCTTGGATAATTATCCCGCCCATGCCTTCCCGCCAATGAACAGTCTGTGTAAGAAAATTATTACAAAAATCCAAAAAAATGACTACCCAATGGAGCCAGTTACAATTTGAAATTGGAAATTGCAAATGCAAATTATCTTCTGTCAGAAATAGAATGCATTGAAAATGAGCTAGAGATTTTGCTGTGATTTTTGTCCCAAAAAGGTAACAATTACACACATTTTCTGCATCAAATCTGCCTTCTGTGCCTTCTGAACCTAATTCATATATCAGGCTGTCACAAGGCACATTTAATGTCTTATACATACAGTGATACACTCGAAAAGAAAACAAGTAGACCTACTTTTTGCCCTTTGTAATAAGGCCTACCTGCTTGAAAACTACCATTTATCAGACCTACGGACGGCAGCATTTAATGCACACAGACCCATCTTGCAGTACCTCCTTCATTCATATATTATATTATAGCCTTTGCGAACCAGAATATATTAACAGCAGTTGCCCATCTTGCAGTCTCTTCATTCACAGTCCAGAAGAAATTAACACCGGTTCATTACTATAGCAAGCAACACCAGTTGCATTGATGCCGCAAAGACCGAGTGGCAGATAGAGGTCCGGGTAGCACGCCTTTGGAAGGTATCTGACTTCAATAAAAGAGACTATATGTTAGCATTGGGACGGTTTTGACCAATAGACATGTAAGTTTAAAGTGCTTATGTTCATAAAATGCATATTAATGTGTGTGGGCAGTTGGTGTGTGCGTGATAACCTATTTAAAGTGAACGTATGATAATGTGTTTGTGTTAAAAGAAGAAAATAAATATGGAGAGATTATTTGCTCATAATTTAAAAAATGTAATAGTTAACCTTTAACATAGAACTGCAGTCATCTGTGAAGTTGGTTCCTGTTTTAATAAATGAAGCATCCTGTAATGATTCTAGGTTTTATCTTCAAATTATTATAAAAAAAGGGAAAGCTAAGTAGATGCCTGTTAATGTTTGTGTTAGAAATAGGGGGAAAAATGTGGAAATAAAGAGACCTTATAAGTTTCAAAATGCTACAGCCAACCTCACAAGTTTGTGAAAGTGTCTAACAAATACTTTTTGATGAGCTATGTATTACAGATACATATTGCAGTTTATTGATGTTCCATTTAAGAGCTATGTAATACAGATAAATACTGCAGTTTATCTTATACTCTTGTGTGACACCATTTTAGAGAATAAAGTTATTTAAATTATGTGTTTAGAACATAGATTCTTGATTCTTGATTAGATGTTTTGTGGAAGGTATAATAGTATCTTGATGAGCTATAATTAACAGATATACATTGTAGTTTATTGAAGTTCCATTATATAGCTATGTTATATAGATGTATATATTGCAGTTTATTTTATACTTGTGTGTCACCATTTTAGTTTAAAACTGTTTTTAAATATAATTACATATTATATATGAATTTAAAGTATAATTGTATGGTTAATGATAAATGTCCAAATATATGTACTTATAATATTATTATTTTATATTTTTATTTTAATTTCTTACGTAGACACTATATTATAATTATAGTATTATTATATTTTTAACTTCTTATTACTTTTAGATGCGAACAACAATAATATAATTCCTAAGTATAATATATTCTTAATTTCTAATTATAACATATATATTTTTTAATAATATTAATATAATTTTATTATTTTATTACTTTTAATTTAATTTATTTATTATAGATATTTTTATTACTTTTAGATGTGAACAGCAATAATATACTTCCTAATTAGTATAATACATTCTTAATTTCTAAGTATAATATATTTTTTTAATAAAAATATTAATATATTTTTATTAAATTTAATTTATTTATTTATTATAAATAAATATTATTTGTAATCTCCTTTGTAAAAATGAAATAAATATAAAATTCAATTATTAAATTAAAATATTATTAAAAAGATTTTTTAAAAATACAATTATCCAAACTGTTTACTGTTATTACTATTTTTAAATATAAATCTTAAATATTAATTTTTTTATAAAACATATTTACTTGAAGTATTAATATTTTTACACTTTCAGGAAAAAAATATTTAAATTATTATTATGGTTACTTTTAATTTTTAATATTATACAGATATTCATGTTGTTAAGATTTATTTGTCTATTTTTCAGGGAGCACTTTTATATCCACTTCAAACCCTTCTTGGACCTGGAACAAATTATGGAACTAGGCATCAGGACGTAAAGGCTAGAGCAGCTAAAAGAACATAAATGACTGATTACTCGGTGACAATAAACATGAATGGTGATAGTTGTTGGGGAAAAATTCGGACCACAAACGGAATTGCCAACACAAGTAGCAAACGCTAAATATTTCCCCTCAAACACCGTGTAATTAAAATAGGAAATCAATAACTCAATCAAGCCAATCCAAACAATAGAATATCGAAATTATAAATACCAAAGCGATAACACCAATAATTATTTAACGTCGTAAAACCCTCCAATGAGAAGGGAAAATCGACGGGGCAAACCGACAATTCCACTATTACCAAATAATAGTAATACAATATTTCCTTCCTAGATTTTTGCCCTAAATCTAGAAGTAACCAATACACACCTTCAAGAATTAATCTTGGCACCCAAAACATACATCATCTAATACAATAGATGGAACCCCAACAACAACAACAATAATGGAGATTAAATGGCACCTAAACCATTCTAAGATAATACTTAGAGAAACCCAAATCTTGAAGAAGAAGAATACACAATAATCAACACTTTCTTCTCCAAAATATAACAAGAAAATAGCACCTTTTATTCTCCAAATGTTGTATGCATTTGTGTTGAAATTTCAGACCAAAAATGAGGAAATTTACAGCTCCATTGCAGTCCCCTGTGCGTAATATTTTTGGTCTCTGCGTAAGAGAAAAAGCCTCTGTTCGTGCGTTGAAGAAATTGAAGACCCAGCACTCAGCCTCTCTCTTTTTGAATTGTATATTGCAATGATCATTTCCCTTTTGCTTTTAATTAGACTAGGCTTTACTTTTTAGAAATTGCACCAAAGTCCTCCATGTATTACTGTCAATTTAAAATGGGCTGGAACTTATATTTAAGCCCAACAATCTCCCCCTCCAGCCCATGAGGGAGGTACACCACAAGACTCCAGTCACTTGGAATCCATCCCGGCCTGCTCAGCACAAAACTCAAGCTTCTGCTTAGTAACAACCTTGGTCAACATATCAGCAATATTCTTATCGGTGTGAATCTTTTCCAACTGCATTAACTTCTCGTCAACTGCTTCACGTATCCAATGATACCTCACATCAATGTGTTTAGTACGAGAATGGAAAGTAGAATTCTTACTTAGCTCAAGAGCACTCTGACTATCACAATAAATGACGTACTCACCTTGCTTCACGTTGAGCTCCTCAAGAAACTTTCTCATCCATATCATCTCTTTACCTGCTTCAGTAACTGCAATATACTCAGCCTCAGTTGTAGACAAAGCCACACATTTTTGCAATCTTGACTGCCAAGAAACAGCTCCCCCTGCAAAAGTAAACAAATACCCAGATGTAGACTTTCTGTTGTCAAGATCTCCTGCCATATCTGCATCTGTATACGCTGTCAAAACTGGCTGAGCTCCCCCGAAGCCCAAACACAAAGTAGAAGTTCCCCTGAGATACCGCATAATCCATTTTACTGCTTCCCAATGATCTTTGCCCGGATTAGACAGAAATCTGCTTACCACACCAACTGCATGTGCAATATCTGGACGAGTACATACCATAGCATACATCAAACTACCAACTGCTGAAGAATAGGGTACAACTTCCATCTTCTTCTTCTCTTCACTCGTTGAAGGACAAGATCTTTTGGTAAGTTTGAGGTGACCCCCAAGAGGTGAGCTAACTGATTTAGCTCCTTTCATACTGAACCTTTCAAGAACTCGTTCAATATATTTTTCTTGTGATAACCACAACCTCTTAGATTTTCTGTCTCGAATTATCTCCATGCCCAATATCTGTTTACCCGGCCCCAAATCTTTCATATCAAATGACTTATGTAAGGCTTCTTTCAATTTCTTGATCAACCCCACATCCTGGCCAACTATAAGCATATCATCAACATAAAGCAGTAAAATAATAAATTTGTCACCTGGAAAAGATCTGATATAAACACAAGAATCTGCAGTCGTCCTTGTGTATTCCTGGCTGGCCATAAAAGCATCAAACTTTTTATACCACTGTCTTGGTGCTTGCTTGAGTCCATACAAACTTTTCTTCAATTTGCATACAAGGTGTTCTTTCCCCTTTTGTTCAAAACCCTCTGGTTGAAACATATAAATCTCTTCCTCCAAGTCACCATGTAGGAAGGCAGTCTTCACATCAAGTTGCTCCATTTCTAGGTCTAGACTGGCTGCTAACCCCAAAACAACTCTGATGGATGTCATTTTCACAACAGGAGAGAAAATCTCATCAAAATCAACACCATATTTCTGCCCAAAGCCTTTAACAACCAAACGAGCTTTGTACTTCATCAAATCACCATTGCCTTCCCGTTTGATTTTATATACCCATTTATTTCTCAATGCTTTTCTGCCCTTAGGAAGATTCACCAAGTCATAAGTATCATTCTTCCTCAAGGAATTCATCTCTTCTGTCATTGCTTTCATCCACTGAATTTTATCCCTATTAGACTGTGCCTCAGAAAAACTTTCTGGCTCTCCATCAGTAGTAAGCAAAATATAGTCAGAAGTAGGATACCTAGTAGATGGCCTGTGATCTCTGGTAGATCTTCTGACATGTGCTTCTTCATCTTCTTCTGTCTCAGGTATTTGCTCCCCCTCATTAGCATTCTCATCGGCTAGTATATCATCATGAGCAATGTCATCAACATTCTCATCAATAGGAGCTAAATTCTCTTCAACAATAGGCTGTGATGTTGAAGTGCTAGTAGATGCGAGATCAGGAACAGCTGCAGTCACTCTAGGCTGCTCCAATTTATCCAAATCTTCAATGGTTTGGTCTTCATGAAAGACCACATCTCTGCTTCTCACAATCTTCTCTTTCTCTGGATCCCAAAATTTGTACCCAAACTGTTCATCACCATAGCTGAGAAATATACAAGGAGTAGCTCTATCATCAAGCTTCGATCTTTGTTCCTTAGGCACGTGCACAAAAGCTTTGCACCCAAACACCTTCAGATAAGAGTAGGAAACATCTTTTCCTGTCCAAACTCTTTCTGGAATATCAAAGTCCAAAGGAACAGATGGAGATCTATTGATCAAATAGCAAGCAATCTGAACTGCTTCACCCCAAAACATTTTTGGTAGCTTGGCTGTCTTCAACATGCATCTAACTCTGTCAAGAATGGTACGGTTAATTCTTTCTGCCACACCATTATGTTGAGGAGTACCTGCTTCTGTAAACTCATGTCGAATCCCAAAGTTTGAGCAATAATCCCTGAACTCATGTGAAGTGTATTCTCCACCATTATCTGTTCTGAGACATTTCAATGGCTTACCTGTTTCTCGTTCTACCATGGCATGAAACTGTTGAAAACTCTTAAATACCTGATCTTTAGATTTCAACATATAAACCCAAAGCTTCCTAGAAGCATCATCAACAAATGTGAGGAAATACTTATTTCCACCCAAAGAAGCTACATCGCTAGGAGAGCACACATCAGAATGCACAAGTTCTAAAATATCATGTTTTCTTTTAAATGAACCACTAAAAGAAACTCTGTGCTGTTTACCATATAAACAATGATCACATTGGTTTAGCGACATACCTTTGGCTAAGGGAATAGATGTCTTCTTAGCCAGAACCTGCAAACCTTTTTCACTCATGTGACCGAGCCTCTTGTGCCATAAATCAGGAGAAGTATCTTCAACAACATTCACCTCATTTTTACAAGCTTTTGCATAAGTCTTGTAAAGCGTGCAACAAGCCTTTCCTTTGGCAACAATCAAAGTGCCCTTTGATAATTTCCAATTCAAATCACCGAATTTGCTATAATAACCCTGTCTGTCAAGAGCCATAACTGAAATTAGATTGAGGCGCATATCAGCAATATGCCTCACATCATTCAGTATCAAGGAGTAGCCAAGTTCTGTTTGCAAGTAAATATCACCAATCCCAATAATCTTAGATTGGCTAGTATTTCCCATCTTTGAAATACCAAAATCACCAACTGTGTAATTTGCAAACAAGTCCATGTTCGAACAAACATGGTAGGAAGCACCACTATCAACAATCCACTCAGTACTAGGATCACCCACATGTAGGCAATGACCATCTACACAAGAAAGTACTTCATCACTGGTAGAAACAATAGCTGTAGTGTTCTTTTCATCTTCCTTCTTCTGATTGCTACCTTCCCTTTGTTCTCTCAACCAAATCCAACAATTTCTTTTAATGTGACCCACATTACCACAATGATAGCAAGCTGACTTTTTATCTTTTGATTTCGACCGACCTCTTGACTTGCTGCGACCTTTCTGCCATCTATTTTTATTTCTCCCCCTGTCCTCTACAACAAGAGCATGTGCATGATTTGACCCTGCATGTACACCTGAGGACTTTCTTCTTGATTCCTCATTCTGCATACTGTCTTTAACAGACTCCATAGTCAAAACACCATCGGGAGCAGAATTACTGATAGTCACAACAAATGTCTCCCAACTGTCTGGCAAAGAACTCAAAAGTAACAAAGCCTGCAATTCATCTTCTAATTTCATACCCATAGTAGTCAACTGATTTACAATATTCTGAAAATTGTTCAAGTGTTCTGTCACACCCATGCCATCTTTGTATTTCATGTTGACCAAGTCTCTAATCAGAAAAGACTTCCTAGATGCAGTCTTTTTCTCAAACATAGACTCCAATTTCGACCACAATGTATGTGCGTCAGTCTCCTGTGCAACATGATGAAACACACTGTTATCCACCCACTGTCTTATAGTTCCGATAGTCTTTCTATTCTGTTTGGTCCAATCACTGTCTGACATATCCATCGGTTTAGCCGTGTCACCCTCAACGGGGTCATGCAAATCCTTGCAATAAAGGATATCCTCCATCCTAGGCTTCCAAGTTACCCAATTATGATTAGTGAGTCTAATCATAGCACAACCAACTGGATCATCCATTTTAATCCACACAATCTAACACAAGCTCTGATACCACTGTTGGGGAAAAATTCGGACCACAAACGGAATTGCCAACACAAGTAGCAAACGCTAAATATTTCCCCTCAAACACCGTGTAATTAAAATAGGAAATCAACAACTCAATCAAGCCAATCCAAACAATAGAATATCGAAATTATAAATACCAAAGCGATAACACCAATAATTATTTAACGTCGTAAAACCCTCCAATAAGAAGGGAAAATCGACGGGGCAAACCGACAATTCCACTATTACCAAATAATAGTAATACAATATTTCCTTCCTAGATTTTTGCCCTAAATCTAGAAGTAACCAATACACACCTTCAAGAATTAATCTTGGCACCCAAAACATACATCATCTAATACAATAGATGGAACCCCAACAACAACAACAATAATGGAGATTAAATGGCACCTAAACCATTCTAAGATAATACTTAGAGAAACCCAAATCTTGAAGAAGAAGAATACACAATAATCAACACTTTCTTCTCCAAAATATAACAAGAAAATAGCACCTTTTATTCTCCAAATGTTGTATGCATTTGTGTTGAAATTTCAGACCAAAAATGAGGAAATTTACAGCTCCATTGCAGTCCCCTGTGCGTAATATTTTTGGTCTCTGCGTAAGAGAAAAAGCCTCTGTTCGTGCGTTGAAGAAATTGAAGACCCAGCACTCAGCCTCTCTCTTTTTGAATTGTATATTGCAATGATCATTTCCCTTTTGCTTTTAATTAGACTAGGCTTTACTTTTTAGAAATTGCACCAAAGTCCTCCATGTATTACTGTCAATTTAAAATGGGCTGGAACTTATATTTAAGCCCAACAATAGTAATAAAAGAAAAATAACCTGTGCAGATACTCTGCAAAATCTGGCATGTCAAAGTTGATGACAATGTTAACCCTCTTCATTATCAACTCCTCTCCCAACCAAAAAAAAAAAAATTGCAATTCATTAACAAAAAAACAAAAAAAATTGTAAATTAACTGAAATAGTAGAAACTTTTATCGATCTATTATGCATATGGGTGGAATGCAAATTAACATACCTATTGAGCTGGAGAACCGTAGATCTTTAATTTAAAAAAAAAAAAACACACACACAACGGTAAAGAGATAAACGAAAATGTGGAAAGTAAACAGAATATATGGGTCGCACGACTTTTAACTTACCTATTTACTTGGAGAACAACATTAGATCTACAAAAAAAAAAAAAAAATGTTAATCATAACGATGAAGAGATAGATGAATAAGTTACAAAAACAAGAAGACTGAATAGGTAAGTTCATATGTTGGAGCAGTTTCGTTACTGGAAGGGAAGGTTTTCAATGTTTGATGAAGAAAGTGGGGGAGGCAATTCAATGGGTTTAGGCGTTTTAGGGTTTTCTTGGAGTTGTTAAAGCGAGAAAGTCTCAATAATTGAATTGAAAAGTTCTAGAGACACCAATTTGTGATCAGACAGATATTTTTACCCGTGATAATGCTATCGCTTGGGAAGCCAAAGAAATTGGTATAATTTATAAATTTCACAAATTTTCAAATCAATTTTTAATCACATATTTTTTTCTAAATTTTCAACCACTATTATTTACCTTAAAATCATAAATAAATCAATTTTTAAACCAAATAGTCTTACCAAATGGTTTGTTTAAAGTTGTGTTTAACAACATTTTATTTTTTTGTTTATAAGTAAATTGTGTGGTTGAAAAGTGAGGAGAGAAAATGTGTGTGATTAACCAGTGATTAGAGAAATTGTGTTGTAAAAAAATGTTTTTAAGCATGTTTGTCAAATAGAGACTTATAAATCAATCTATAAACAACACGAATTTTCAAATCACATTTAAACTACGCTTTTGTTTGTAATACTATTTGGTTTATGAACCTGGTTATTTGTGATTTTGAGTGAAAAAAAAAACGGCGGTTGAATGAAGATATCTCTGGGAATGTGTAAAGATATCATTTACAAAATATAAATGAAGATATGTATGTTATGCACTACTTTTAAAACTATTATTAACCAGGAAGACTTTTATGCATCCACCATAAATAACTTAGGTCCTGTTTGGCAATTCATTCAACCCATTTAAATTGATTATTTATATTTTAAGATAAAATATATGGTTAAAAATATTTTTCGAAAGAGAGAAATAATTTTTAAAAAAATAAAGAAAAATCATATAAAGATCATCATTTCCTAATTTTGATTATTTTGCAGCATTTGCATTTCTTATTTTGATTAATTTTGTCTTTTTTAAAGTTTTTAATTCGATAATATTTTTTATTAAAAATGTTATTGAACAGTATTTTTATTTTATATGATTGTATAATTAAAATATATTTTCATAAATTTTGATCGAATTCACTATAAAAAAATATATTTCCGTGCATCGCACGGTAAAAATACTAGTGAATTTTGAAAGAAAAATCTGAATATACGTTCCAAGTTAGAAATTCTCTGCTGCAACAAGAAAAGTTTCTGCCCACAAACAATCGTACCTATTGTTTCCCTTATTTTTTGTGTGTCATCCGTAGGCAGTGTATGGGTGTATATATATACATTGGTATCTAGTAGAGTTAATGTAGAATTAAAGTCCAAAATCTGTTATGATAAGAATTTGAAACTAATTAAATAATCACATCTACCAGGCCACCACGTGAATTGCCTCTAAAGAGTTCTAATCGAAATTAACTTGTTCCTAAATCAATACACCTAATAATTATGATCTTCAAAACGTGTATAATATTAATATCGACATATTAATGATCTCTCTATCAATAATTAAACATTCGAATCAAAATAATTTTTTTTTGTCAAAACATAAAATACTATAGTCCTTCGATTTCTCAAAATTGTTAAATTATTTCAAGGATAAAATCGTTAAATAATTCTACTCTTTAAAATCTTCGAGGTGTTAGAGTCTTTCCTTAGCCCGAAGATCTCTATTTATAATACTACATAGGATACAATTTCGTCACTGCTTACATCATAGACTCAATAATTTACACTTTTAAGTACATTATTATAGAGACACCCGTCTCTCCATTATTTTCTCCTTCACACGGTTCTCACATGGTGTTGTAATGGCCTTTTACAAAAGCAGTTATTTCTATCATCTTTGTCAGCTTCTTCTTTTTCAAGAGTGGATTCCAGTTGTCCATCATTTTTGTTGGCATACGAGGCAATTTCTGACAATACACGCCTATTGTAAAGTTGTAAAATTTTCATCAATTTGATATCTATCAAACTTGTTGATGTATTTTTTCAAGATAGCTGATTTTGCCTTTCCTCCATTAGTAAGAAGAGTCCATTCTTCATGTTAACCCAAGCACTTGAGTTTTTTATCATAGAGAATTTTTGCAATGTTATAAAGGACTCTTATCCTGACACCCTACATGATTGGAGCCATGATCTTGTGATATTTAGTACATGTTTGACATTCTTTCTTACTTCAATTTTGGAAATTCCTTACAACATAACCAATTGTAATGATATGTTCAACAGGGTAAGAAACCCTTCCATTAATTATTGGACTAATCAAATAAAATTTTAAGTAAATGGATCTTCCTTGACAATTTCTTAATTTCTCCTTTTAATATGTTATCAAATTTTCAGTCTCTTTTAGATCTTTTCCAAAATAAACAAGATCTAAAAATCCATAATCCGCTGTCATTTTTATCATACTGGGATCACCTCCCTGGATAATAATCAATCATGGATATACATGGTCTCCAGAAAAAATGTAGCAACAATCACACTCTTTAAGTTCATACATGATTTTGGCAAAACTTTTATATACGTCTTCTTTCGGTAAAAAAGGGGAATCATTTCTCTTCAACACATATTTTAATCACTTTTGTATGTTCATCTTTGATATTAATTGTCAATTTTCTTGGACTAGTTTCATTTATGATTACCTTTTTTGGACTTGGTTCATCTCTTTTTACTTTTGGTCCATCATTGCTTCTAGAAGATGTACCTATTTGTATTGTACCTGTTGATATCTTTGATAAAATCTGTTTGGTATTTAACGACTTAAATAATGATTCAATTTCACTAACCCTGTCACTCAATTGTTTAGTATAATTAGTATGAGAGATAGAAAGATCCATTAACAATTAACATTTTGTTGGAGGCTTTTTGTCATCTGCTCAATTCCATCCTTTATATCATCAGTTTCCTCCATTGAGGAAGTTCATTCGCACTCTGACGTCTATTAAAGATTCTTTAATATTATCTATTAGTAAATTCTATATTCCTGTTTAAAAAATCAATAAGACAATTATTAACTCATTTATTATGAATTATATCAAAATCGTAAAATACTAAATAGGCCTGCCATTTATGGAGCCTTCTATATTGAGTTTCTGATGGTAATTTATTTTTTACAAATCCTACAACTTGAGAATTGTCAGTTTCAATAATGAATTTTTTAGACAATCAAAACAATGAGAACTTTTTTATTCCTCTAATAATTGCTAATAATTCATTTTCATGGGTAGTGTAATTTATTTCTACTTGAAATAGTATTGTTTTCCTTTTACAATTTTTATTAATACTTCTTTGTTTGGTAAAAAATATTCATCAAATTTGATATATTTGTTTAATTCTTTATAGTTTATTACCATTCTAGTTTTTTCTTTTATTTGTTCAGAATGTTTCATTACCATAAAAGTTGGACTACTATGAGGTCCATTACTAGATCTAATAAGTTTTTGATCAAACAATTCTTTTATTTGAGTTTTAAATTATTACATATCTTATATAGTATACATCATTAGTCTAACTCTTATAATAACAATTTCTGTTAATTCTATTTTAGCTCTAGGATGTTTCCAAAATAATAATGAATTTTCTTCATAAACTTTTTCCAATTGATCTATGATTTTTTCTATACTCATTTCTATTCCTATTTTTAAGACCTTTTATATCTTATGTTTTTATTTTTTTTATTTCATTTTGTGTAATTTGTTTTTTCTCTTATTTATCACAACGCTGGGCTGACTGAACTCTATAAAGTCTAAATCCTCTTGATATTTTTAATAAATGTGCTGATGTAGGACATAATCGAGGAAAAATTAGATGAAAAAGGATCTAGCAGAAATTTACCGATTTGGAGTCCGGTCTCCGTTTCGGGCCCATAATATGTCTATTTGGGTAAGTTGTCTAGACGAGTGCAACTCACTATTTTGTTGTGACCTACGATGAATTTTGGGCATTCGTGTTCGATTAGACAGAAAAAACATTGTTTTAATATTTTAGCGCTATTTCTGTCATTTAGTTTATTTCGAATTCTTTTTATTTAGTTGATTTAGAATATATTTTATATTTTACTAGATGATTTAGAATATATTTCTTTGTTTTATTTAGTTAATATAGAATGTATTTTATATTTTTCCTATTTGATTTAGAATATGTTTCATTATTTTATGACTCTATAAATAGAGGGTTAATTCATTATTTTTATTCATTTATTGATTAATAAAAATTCTTGAGATTTCTTGTTAATTCGCTTGATGGATTCCAAATTTTATATTTCTTTTAAGGATTTCCTTTGAATTCCTTGATTTCGTTCTGCGTCATGTACACACGACGGTGTAACATTATCATATAATTATTTTGTTTGTCATATTGAAATTGTTGGATAAAGTCATTTCCTAGTAATATATTACATTCTAGTTTATCATAACTATATATTTTGTTTATCACAATTTGCTTACTTCCAAGTATTATATCTACTTTATCAGCACTATTAATTATATGTGTACTATCTCCTGTGACACTTGTTATTTTTATCTTTATTAGTATTCCATGATTTTATTAAGAAACTCTTAATTATTGATATATCACTTCTTCTATCAATTAATGCACATGTTGTTATATTTGTTTCAACAATAATAACTTGTATATACACAACTAATGGAAAGCTTATTTGATTATTCATTCAGTTTTTTTGCATAATATAATTTAGCTATTATGAGTTATATATAATCCTTCTCTTTTTATCCTATAATCTTCAAATTCATTTAAGAAACTCATTCCTAATAATATATGAGGGTCTATACACATACTGCAATATATGTAACATGGTACTAGAAATAGGAATGACAATAATACTCACGAACTCGCCACCCGTTGGGTACCCGATATAAATGGATAGAAATTACCCGACACAATGGATTTGTGGGTAGGGTATGTGTATAGATTTAGAAACCCGACATGGTTATGGTATGAGTATTGGAGAAAAATCCATATCCAACCCATATTATTTAATTGTAAAAGATTTTTTAAATTTCTTATTTTTTTTTCCAAAAAAGTCTACTCTAGTCTCTATCACAGTATCACTATGGCTATAATTCCTATTATTATATGTAGAAGTAGAATACACTATACTGTGCAGCAGTGCTGTGATTAATGTCTCACTTCACGTCTTCACTCTTCAGAGCACTTCCACTTCACTCACCGCTTCTGCTTCAGCCTTCAGTCCTTCGGTCATTCGCTAATCGCTCTCCACTCCAGTCTTCTTCAGTTCTTCTCCAAACTTCAGACTCCGTCCACTTCTCGCCGACTGCTCTCGTCTCTCGCCCCTCCAGCTCCAAAGGATCCGCCGCTCCGCTGCAGACGGCAGTCTAAAACCCTAGCAGCCGCTCCTGCTCGGCTGCCATCTTCCTCGTCCAAACAACAGGTAGCTCTCGTCTCTTGCTATTAAAATTGGGAGCTTAAGTAAATACGATTTCAAGATTTTTATGAGTTTATCCTAAAAGAAGGCACTTGTGTACATGTTTCAACTGAGAAGCACTTCATTGCGAAATTTCCCTGTGATTAGACCTCATCATGCCATTTATTGTAAATCTAATCCATGTCACAACATGCAGAGGTTTAACAAACTTTTATTTAAAACTGGTTGGATTGGTATTGCTTGAGTTTAAAGCTTCTGAGTTCGTAGTATTTGGTTTAATGCAGAAACCGCATCTTATGATTTCACTGCATTATTTTTCCCCTTCTCTGGGTTGAAAATGGATTTTAAATTAATATATTAACTTGTTCATGCAAAATTTACAATTAAATACTTACATTATTGTTAATTAAATATTGTATATTATATATACATTGCCACCATTCCAATGCCAAAAAGTAAAAATAAAAAAATTATTAAAATTAAAATACGTAATGAGTTTTAAATGGGTATAATAGTCTACCCGCTAATCTTAATGAGTATATGGGTAGGGTATGAGTATTGTAAAGAGAAAGTACAAAATTATACAATTAAAACTTTCACTTTTTAAACATAGCAAACTTAAATTTTTTTTTTTAAAAAAAAATCAGGTGTTAATTAGTTAATTAATTAATATAATATTATAATAATTATGATTTATATATTAAATTAAAACTTATATAATATTACATAATAAAATCAAAACAATATCTAATCCACAACCACTCCATCCAAACCCAACCCCACACTCATCCAACCCCACCCCGACAACCCACCCACCCACCCAAAACCGACCCCACCCACCCTACCTCAACTCAAAAAATGACTTTTTTTCCTTTTATTTTTCTACACTCACCCCCACACCGACACCACCTTACCACAAAAATGATTTTACTTCTATTTTTTTTTTATCTCACCCACCCACCCGTCTCACCCCCACCCCACCCCACTGCTCCCCAAACCCAATCTCAACCTACCCACCCCCAATGCCACCCACCCGACCCGACCTTACCTCACCCAAAATGATGTTATTCTACTACTTTTTCACAACTCCCCCAAACCCTACCCTATCCTATCCCAACCCCATTCGCCCCACCCAAAATTAATTTTTTGTTCTTCTAATTTTCGACTCCGCCACTAGCCTCGCCCCAGACCCTACCCCAACCCACCTCATCCAAAAAAATTTTTTACTACTTTTTCACGACTCGCCCATACACTACCCCATCCCCCAACCCCACCCCACCCAAATTTAATTTTTTTCTCCTAATTTTCCACACCCCGCCCCGACCATACCTCGCCACCCATCCACCCCACCCCCATCCTTCCCCACATAAATATGATATTTCTTCTATATTTTCACACCCCACCCTAACAACCCCACCAGACCCCACCCCTAGTAACCCCACTACAACCCATTCCACCCAAAAATGATTTTCTTCTATTTTTTCACATTTCACCTCAACCGCCTCATCCTATCCCACCCTACCCCCATCCAAAAATGATTTTTCTTCTATTTTTTACATCCCACTCAACCACCCCCACTTCACCCAAAAATGAATTTTTTATTTTTTATTTTTCACACTTCCCCCAAACCGCCCCACCCCATTCCATCCCACCGCAGCCCACCCCACCCCCCACCATAACCTATCAAAAAATTATTTTTCTTCTATTTTTTCACACTTCACCCCAACCACCTCATCCCACCCCACCCACGCACCCACCCACCCAAAAAATAATTTTTTTCTTCTACTTTTTCTAACCCCCAACCCGACCTAGACCCCACCCTACCCACCCGCCCACCCCACTCAAAAAAATGATTTTTTTTCTTCTACTTTTCCCCACCCTGGCCCACCCCACCCTACCCCCACCACAAAAAAATTTATTTTCTTCTTCTACTTTTCCAGACCCAGACCCCGCCCCACCCACCCCAACCTACCTCACCACAAAAAATGATTTCTTTTACTTTTTCTAGCCCTACCCGACCTCTACCCCACCATCCCCACCCCCAAAATCACAGTCAGTCATGTAAGGTGACACGAGATCACAGTTAAGTCATATAAGGTCACACAGAGTCACAGTTACAAATTTAGTCGTAAAATCCCACCCCTCCAAAGTCACAGTTGGTCAAATAAGGTCAAAGTTCGGTCACACAAAGTCGCAGTTTGGTCAAACGAGGTCACAGTTAGTCACCACCTAACATGATTTTATCCCACATGCAAAGTCACAATTCGTCACACAAAGTCAAAATTCGATCACAATTAAAAATTTAGTTACAGAATTGACCCCACCCACCCCTCATGTCAATTCACAGCTGGTCACTCAAAATCACACTACAAATTAAGTTACAAAACCCCACCCCACTTCCAAAGTCACAGTTGGTCACACGAAGTCAAAATTGGTCACACAAGGTCACAGTTTGGTCACACAAAGTCGTAATTAGGGTCACAGTTGGTCACACAAAAGTCCCAGTTGGTCACAGTTCGATCGCACAAAGTCATTGTTAGGTCACATGAAATCACAGTCTGGTCACAAGGTCACATTCCAGTCATAGATCAATCACATGAAGTCACAGTATGGTCACACAAGGTCGCTGTAACGCCCCGAGTTCCGTGGAGCCCGGAACGTCACTTTTCTAAATTTTCGAATACACTTTATTGCGGAAATATGACTAAATATTAAATATCACGTTTAATAAATCAAAGTTTAGCGATAATTCAATTTAAATGGAATAATTCTTACAAACTTATTAAAAATGGAAATTCATGATAAAATGAAATTGTTTATTTCGAAATCCACGACTTTCAAAAATGATATCCAAAATTTTTTTTTTTTTCTTCGCCATTGCCCATCACTCGCCACCGTCGCCGAAATCTGCAAAATTGTTAAAAACCACGGGGTGAGCATTTCAAAATGAAATACTCAGTAGACTCAACTCCAATAATTAATCTAAAAGATAATTGGACAAGTAATCATGCAAATAATGTAGTGACGTTCTTTTCTTATTCATAGGCATCACATAGTGAACGCAAATGAACCATTCTTTTCTTAAATCATGCTAGCAGATAGGTTATGACGTGCATAACATAAATTCTCAAATTTATCTCATACGAGATATTCTTTTCTTTTCTCATGCAATTAAGCATACAATATCACACAAATCCACATAATCACGTGCAATTATAATATAAATCAATTAGTGGGGGCGAGTCTACCTTTAACGTTACGAGTTCTCAAAAATTGGAGCGGGAAGTACGTCAATCTCTAAATTCTCCAAATGATTCGTCTAGCCAAGAAAATTAAATTAAATTAGTATCTTCGAGACTTAAATTTAAAGTAACTAAAAATAAATATAAAGATTTAAATGAAATTTAATTAGAATTTAAATAAAACTTTAGGGACTGAAGTAGACTTTTACAAAAATAAGGGTTGATTCGTTATTTATAGAAACATTCGTGACTAAATTGAAAATCATTTCAAAAAGGAGGGGCTGAAACGGATATATATCAAACTGTGGGGCTGAAATAAATGTTTTCAAAACTTAAGGACTGAAACAAGTACTTTTTCAAAAATCGGGGACTCAAAGGATCAATTTGTAAACAAGATTATATATATAATATATATATACATACACTCCTATCTCTCTCTCTATGTTACGACAGAGAGAGAGAGACGGAGCGTGAGGGGAGGGCGGACGCCCTCCTCTCTGGTCGATCGTCGGCGCAAGGCCGGCGATGATGTCGCCGGTGCGAAGCAGCAGTAGCAGGGAACCTAGGCATGCGAGAAAAATGGAGTTTGGGCTGATTTTGGGAGCGAAGGACCGAAGTAAACCCGGGCTGCGTTCGTGGTTTTCCGGCGAAACACCGGTGAAGGCTGAGGTAAGTTATGGGTAGCGTTTTTATCTTGGTTTTTTTTTTGGATTTGATTTGGGACAAAATGGTGTGGATCGAGGTTGGGCAGTGGTCGATCCGGTGCGGTGAATGATGGTGGCCGATCATGATGTGTTGGTTGTGGAAATTTGGGTTTGATTGGGATTTGATGATGGTGGTGGTTCGGTGGATTACAGTGGCGGTTTTGATGATCTGATTGCATATGGGAGGAGCAGTGTCGATGGGCAGTGGTTTGAGAGACTGGGTACGGAGGTGGTTGATGATGTGCGTGGTGTGTGCTTGAAGGGGTGTGAGATGCTAAAGAATTTCAGTAGAAAATTACCAGGAGGATGGTCTGGCTTGGGTGAGCTCGTGTAGAATGAAAAGATGAGATATATGTCACTGTTGGTTTTGCTGAAATTGGTAGGTTGCGGATTGATTGCTAATTGAGGATGAATCGCAGGGAGCTGGACGTGGAATTGAGGGCTGAAAAGGGATACAGATTTTGGAAGGCTGCAAATTGAAATCTCTTGATTGGGGGAGTTAAGGGAGCCTGGTGATTGAAGAAGGAATGCAGGAGTTTGAAATCACTGAGTGCTGAAATCGAGGGGGTTGCAAGAGGAGAGTTTTGGATACATGCAGATTTGAGGTGGATTGCTGGAATTTGCCAAAAATTGAAATTGGTAAGGGTCATGAATTGGGTTGTGAAAATGGAATAAATCGTGTGGGAAAAATGGATTTTTGGGGAAATTCAGAATTATTCCATATAGGGCTGGAGTTGAAATTTTAGATTTTTACAATCATTAAAATTTTAATTAGGATAGATAGAAAAAAAAATAAATAAAATTGTGACAATGGAATATATTTAAAAATAGAATTCGAAAATTTACTTACGATGAAAATAAATTTTAATTTCATTTATAATTTGGCTAGACGAATACTCTTTTAAATTAAATTGGAAGAAGTCGTAGCGACGCGCATTTAAAGTTTTAAAAATTATTTTGGTAGAAAGAAACGAAAATTCCAGGTCGCTACAACCCTACCACCTTAAAATAATTTCGTCCTCGAAATTTAAAACTCACTTGGTCTAAAATATCTGGATACTTGGCCAGAATTTCTTCTTCTTTTTCCCATGTAGCCTCATCGCTACTATGTCTACCCCACTGGACTTTGACTAGAGAAATTTCTTTATTTCTTAGGACATGGACTTTTCTATCAATGATGCACATGGGTGCTTCTTCATAATAGAGATTTTTCTGAATCGGGACTGACTGAAAGTTTACCACGTGACTGGGATCGTGAACGTATTTTCTCAATAGAGAGATGTGAAAAACATTGTGTATAGCCGAGAGCTCGGGTGGCAATGCTAGACGATAAGCCACACTACCTACTTTCTCCAATATTTCAAAAGGTCCGATAAACCGAGGCCTTAATTTCCCTTTCTTGCCAAAACGAATAGTGCCCTTCATAGGGGAGATTTTCAAAAATACTTTCTCTCCAATCTCGAACTCCAAGTCTTTTCTTCTCTGATCAGCATAACTTTTCTGTCTGTCCTGGGCAGCTTTAATTCGTAATCTGATCTTCTCGATAGCCTCTACAGTCTTTTCAATTAATTCAGGACCCAATAATTTCCTCTCGCCAACCTCATCCCAATATACCGGTGATCGACATCTTCGCCCATACAGTGCTTCATACGGTGCCATACCAATGGTAGCCTGAAAACTGTTATTGTAAGCAAACTCTACCAATGGCAGGTGAGCTTCCCAATTGCCGCTTAAGTCCAGTACACAGGCTCTAAGCATATCCTCTAAGGTCTGAATGGTGCGTTCAGACTGTCCGTCCGTCTGCGGGTGGTAAGCGGTACTAAAATTTAATTTAGTCCCCATAGCCGTGTGTAAGCTCTTCCAAAATCTCGAAGTAAATCTCGGATCCCTATCTGAAACAATAGACGCTGGAACCCCGTGAAGTCGAACGATCTCCCTTATATAAATCTGGGCCAAGTGATCTATACTGAGAGTCATCCGCACTGGAAGAAAATGGGCTGACTTTGTAAGTCGGTCTACAATAACCCAAATGGCGTCATGTCCTCTCACTGTTCTTGGTAAGCCCGTTATGAAATCCATGGAAATTTTCTCCCATTTCCATTCCGGAATGTCTAAAGGATTTAGTAGTCCTGACGGTCTCTGATGTTCAGCCTTGACTTGCTGACAGGTCATGCATCGTGAGACAAACTTAGCGATGCATCCCTTCATATTCCTCCACCAGAATGTAGTACGCAAATCTCGGTACATTTTTGTTCCTCCTGGATGAGCTGCATATGGAGCTGAGTGGGCTTCCCTCAATATTTCATTCCTAATCTGGTCATCCTTCGGTACACACAGGCGACCCTTGAATAATAGTGCATTATCGCTTCCGATTTCAAAATCTGCTCTCTTGCCAGTTCCAACTTCGGCTTTGATCTTTTCCAAAAACTTATCGCTTTCCTGAGCCATCACAATTCTGTTTCTCAAATCTGGCTTCACTGTCAAATTTGTCAATCGGCTAAAACTTTGGATTCCTTTGTTTCTCACTTCGATTCTCAAGTTCTGAAAATCCCGAATCAACTGTTCTTGTACTGTTCCCAAAGCTGATAATTGACCCACATCTTTCCTGCTTAGTGCATCTGCAACCTTATTAGCCTTACCCGGGTGGTAAAGAATAGTACAATCATAATCCTTCACCAGTTCCAACCATCGACGTTGTCTCATGTTCAATTCCTTCTGAGTGAAGAAATACTTGAGACTCTTATGGTCGGTGTAAATCTCGCATTTACTCCCATATAGGTAATGTCGCCAAATCTTAAGAGCATGTACAACAGCTGCCAGTTCTAGATCATGCGTCGGATAGTTTTTCTCGTATGGCTTCAACTGTCTCGAAGCATAGGCAATTACTTTACCTTTCTGCATAAGCACACATCCTAAACCATGTTTCGAGGCATCACTGTATATCACAAAATCCTTGGATCCATCCGGCACTGTTAACACTGGAGCTGAAACCAGTCTATTCTTCAATTCCTGGAAGCTTCGTTCACACTGCTCTGTCCACTGGAATTTTACACCCTTCCGTGTCAACTGAGTCATGGGACCCGCTATCTTAGAGAAACCCTCTATAAATCGTCGGTAATATCCAGCTAGTCCCAAAAAGCTTCTCACATCACCTGCATTCGCTGGCGTAGTCCAATTACTCACTGTCTCCACCTTTGACGGATCAACTTCGATGCCATTGTTTGTGACAATATGACCCAGGAAGCCTATCTTCTCAAGCCAAAATTCACATTTCTTAAATTTGGCATATAACTTTTCTGCCCGTAGCGTCTCCAACACAATCCTCAAATGTTCCGAATGCTGTTGTGAATCTTTGGAATAGACCAAAATATCGTCAATGAAGACAATGACGAACTTATCCAAGTACTGATGGAAAACCCGGTTCATCAAGTCCATAAATACTGCCGGTGCGTTCGTAAGACCGAATGGCATCACCGTGAACTCATAGTGTCCATATCGAGTCCTAAACGCTGTCTTTTGTATATCCGCAGGCTTGATCTTCAATTGATGGTAACCGGACCTTAAGTCCATCTTTGAAATTACCGCAGCTCCTTTTAATTGATCAAACAAATCTTCGATTCTGGGCAGGGGGTACTTATTCTTTATCGTCAACTTGTTCAATTCCCGATAGTCAATGCACATTCTCATACTGCCATCCTTCTTTTTCACAAATAGCACAGGTGCTCCCCACGGGGACACACTTGGCCTGATAAAGCCCTTCTCTAGCAGTTCTTCCAGTTGGACTTTCAATTCTTGTAATTCTTTCGGTGCCATACGATACGGGGCTTTCGAAACAGGGGCAGCTCCTGGCACCAAGTCAATAGCAAATTCCACTTGCCTATCAGGCGGAGTACCAGATAGGTCTTCTGGAAATACATCTTGAAAGTCACACACAACTGGCACTGACTCCAATTTGATTTCCTCGGCAGGTTTTCCTTGGAGATTAACCAGATAACTTTGACAGTTTCCCTTGGCAATTAGCTTTTCAGCTTGCATAGCCGAGATAAGGCGAGGAAGTGCTTTAACCTTCGAACCAAAAAATCTGAACACCTCATCCCCATTCTTTCGAAATACTACTTCCTTCTCATGGCACATGATTGCGGCACGGTTAGCACTCAGCCAGTCCATTCCTAGGATAATGTCGAAATCCTTCATCGAAATAATATTCAGGTCTGCCTCAAACACTATCCCATCGAAATCCATTCGCACAGACTTGACTATCCTATTAGTGTCAAGAATTTCTCCTGACGGTAAGCTCACTTCAAGCATGCTACTAGTTATTTCACCCACTAAATTCAATCTAGTTAAGCATGAGTCGGAAATAAATGAATGTGTAGCACCCGAATCTATTAGGACGTATACGGGAATACCAGAAACAGATAAAATGCCTGTTATCGTCGTTCATATTATTAATTTGAGCAAAGCATGATACAGGAAATTAAGTAATACAAGTATATGAATGTTGAAGAAATGGTATACCTGCAATCACGTCGGAGTCCTCAACGGCGTCCATGGCAAATACCCTAGCCTTCCCTTTTCTGTTCTGGTCAATGTTCTTCTTCTGGTCCGAGCCTTGAGCGGGTGCTGTGTTGCAATCTCGAGAAAAGTGGCCCGGTTGGCCACATCGGTAACAAACAACCTTGTTTCCAAAGAGGCATTCTCCTTTATGCGTCTTCTGGCACTTCGGGCATGGTGGAGGGAAACTGGTCACCTGACCTCTGCTAGGTCCTGTATTCTGTCTCTTATTGAAATTCTGGTTCCTGTTCTGATGATGACCATGCCATTTCCGTTTACCTTGATGCCCTTGATTGTTCCGATTTCCTTGGTTGCCAATCTTTGCACCAGCAAAAGCCACGGCCTGAGCTTTCTTCACAACTTCCCGGTAAGTGGGCAGTTCATGTGAGCCAACAATCTTCCTGATATCCGAACGCAGACCTCTTTCAAATCGGCGTGCCTTCTTAACTTCGGTTTCCACTAGATGTGGAGCATACCGTGACAGTTCCTCGAACTTCCGTTCATAGTCAGTGATGTCCATCTCACCCTGAACTAGCTGTAAAAATTCTGTCTCCTTGTGGTCTCGGAGGGCTTGTGGGAAGAACTTGTCTTTGATCTCTTCCTTAAACTCTTCCCAGGTCAACGCTGCTTGTTCCTCTTCGGTCCGAGTCCGTGATGCGGACTCCCACCAAAAGCCAGCCCTACCGATAAGCATAAACTCTGCGCAAGTAACCTTCTTGTCCTCAGGGCAAGAGATGTGCTTGAAAATCCTCTCGATTCCCTGTAACCACTCCTCCACGGCCAGTGGATTATCCCCGCCGTCAAAAGTGGGCGGACGGTACCTCCTGAATTGTTCAATAACTGGCACTGCGGAACCTGTTGGGGCCTGCCTCAAATCTTGCACAGCCAAAAGTAAATCCCTGATGATACTGGATTGGGCTGTGGGGCCCTGTCCTGAGTTCTGTTGCTCAGATGTAGCACGGTCCATAATACTCCTGTTAACGCGTCTAGCCATTCCCTTAAATGAAAACAAGGAGTGTATTGTAACTTCTGATAAAATTTATACCAAATATTGTAATAAATTCAACTCCAATATGAACGAAAATTGAAAATATTCTCATTAATGATTAAAATTTCCTTCGATTGAGGATACAAGACATAGGACTGCCAATACTGGGAATGGGAATACTGCTAGACTAAAATTAAGATAACCGTTATATATTCTACATCTTTGGTGGTGACATAGGAGATATCGATCCTGGTGTGCCTGGGGTATAATCTGGTGCGCCCGGGGTCATAGTCGGTGAGTCAAGGGTATACCCTGGTGAGCCAGGAGTGTAGTCATATATGCCTGACTCGGCGTCGGTTATCTCAATTGGTTCTCCCTCGTCATCTGATAGAATAATTATTTTTGGCGCTGGAGCATGGGTTAGGTAGCGGTCCCACCGCATTACAAATTCGTCGCAGACAGTCTGGAATTTCACGTCCTCTCCTAGGCATCTCTTCACGTCATTATAAAAATCGATCGCTAGTTCACGCTGACATTCTGGAAATGTAGTCAAAAGGCGGCTAATAGATTGAGCATCAGTCAGCCTAAGTCCACTAGCTATAGCGTCATGACGTATGGCGCAAAAACGAAGGATGTGGTTTGATATCCCGTCAATTGGTGCCATGCCTAGAATCCATTATGCAAAGTCCAGTTAGGGTTTTATTATTTATTTAAATCTAGGGACGAAATATTTTATGAAAATTTTCTTAAATTGTACTAATTCCCATTATGCTCCAAAACTCGTTTCTTTCTTTCTCATTAATTCGGATACTAGTTGTCTAATTCTTTCTCGTATTTTCTTTTCTTTTCTTTTCTCGTCAAATTCTCAAAACATTTATTCTTAAGTATCCGAAATAAATCAATATACTAAACTTCGTTACCTTCGGAGTCGGCGGGAAAATGATGGCAATGGCAAAAAGTCGTCAAAACATTATTTCTATTATTATTATTATTATTATTTTTTTTTTAAAAAAAAAAAATTTTCTTTTCAAAATTTGTAAGTCTACAGAAACGTAGACCCGCTCTGATACCACGCTGTAACGCCCCGAGTTCCGTGGAGCCCGGAACGTCACTTTTCTAAATTTTCGAATACACTTTATTGCGGAAATATGACTAAATATTAAATATCACGTTTAATAAATCAAAGTTTAGCGATAATTCAATTTAAATGGAATAATTCTTACAAACTTATTAAAAATGGAAATTCATGATAAAATGAAATTGTTTATTTCGAAATCCACGACTTTCAAAAATGATATCCAAAATTTTTTTTTTTTCTTCGCCATTGCCCATCACTCGCCACCGTCGCCGAAATCTGCAAAATTGTTAAAAACCACGGGGTGAGCATTTCAAAATGAAATACTCAGTAGACTCAACTCCAATAATTAATCTAAAAGATAATTGGACAAGTAATCATGCAAATAATGTAGTGACGTTCTTTTCTTATTCATAGGCATCACATAGTGAACGCAAATGAACCATTCTTTTCTTAAATCATGCTAGCAGATAGGTTATGACGTGCATAACATAAATTCTCAAATTTATCTCATACGAGATATTCTTTTCTTTTCTCATGCAATTAAGCATACAATATCACACAAATCCACATAATCACGTGCAATTATAATATAAATCAATTAGTGGGGGCGAGTCTACCTTTAACGTTACGAGTTCTCAAAAATTGGAGCGGGAAGTACGTCAATCTCTAAATTCTCCAAATGATTCGTCTAGCCAAGAAAATTAAATTAAATTAGTATCTTCGAGACTTAAATTTAAAGTAACTAAAAATAAATATAAAGATTTAAATGAAATTTAATTAGAATTTAAATAAAACTTTAGGGACTGAAGTAGACTTTTACAAAAATAAGGGTTGATTCGTTATTTATAGAAACATTCGTGACTAAATTGAAAATCATTTCAAAAAGGAGGGGCTGAAACGGATATATATCAAACTGTGGGGCTGAAATAAATGTTTTCAAAACTTAAGGACTGAAACAAGTACTTTTTCAAAAATCGGGGACTCAAAGGATCAATTTGTAAACAAGATTATATATATAATATATATATACATACACTCCTATCTCTCTCTCTATGTTACGACAGAGAGAGAGAGACGGAGCGTGAGGGGAGGGCGGACGCCCTCCTCTCTGGTCGATCGTCGGTGCAAGGCCGGCGATGATGTCGCCGGTGCGAAGCAGCAGTAGCAGGGAACCTAGGCATGCGAGAAAAATGGAGTTTGGGCTGATTTTGGGAGCGAAGGACCGAAGTAAACCCGGGCTGCGTTCGTGGTTTTCCGGCGAAACACCGGTGAAGGCTGAGGTAAGTTATGGGTAGCGTTTTTATCTTGGTTTTTTTTTTGGATTTGATTTGGGACAAAATGGTGTGGATCGAGGTTGGGCAGTGGTCGATCCGGTGCGGTGAATGATGGTGGCCGATCATGATGTGTTGGTTGTGGAAATTTGGGTTTGATTGGGATTTGATGATGGTGGTGGTTCGGTGGATTACAGTGGCGGTTTTGATGATCTGATTGCATATGGGAGGAGCAGTGTCGATGGGCAGTGGTTTGAGAGACTGGGTACGGAGGTGGTTGATGATGTGCGTGGTGTGTGCTTGAAGGGGTGTGAGATGCTAAAGAATTTCAGTAGAAAATTACCAGGAGGATGGTCTGGCTTGGGTGAGCTCGTGTAGAATGAAAAGATGAGATATATGTCACTGTTGGTTTTGCTGAAATTGGTAGGTTGCGGATTGATTGCTAATTGAGGATGAATCGCAGGGAGCTGGACGTGGAATTGAGGGCTGAAAAGGGATACAGATTTTGGAAGGCTGCAAATTGAAATCTCTTGATTGGGGGAGTTAAGGGAGCCTGGTGATTGAAGAAGGAATGCAGGAGTTTGAAATCACTGAGTGCTGAAATCGAGGGGGTTGCAAGAGGAGAGTTTTGGATACATGCAGATTTGAGGTGGATTGCTGGAATTTGCCAAAAATTGAAATTGGTAAGGGTCATGAATTGGGTTGTGAAAATGGAATAAATCGTGTGGGAAAAATGGATTTTTGGGGAAATTCAGAATTATTCCATATAGGGCTGGAGTTGAAATTTTAGATTTTTACAATCATTAAAATTTTAATTAGGATAGATAGAAAAAAAAATAAATAAAATTGTGACAATGGAATATATTTAAAAATAGAATTCGAAAATTTACTTACGATGAAAATAAATTTTAATTTCATTTATAATTTGGCTAGACGAATACTCTTTTAAATTAAATTGGAAGAAGTCGTAGCGACGCGCATTTAAAGTTTTAAAAATTATTTTGGTAGAAAGAAACGAAAATTCCAGGTCGCTACAGTCGCAGTTCACTCACGAAAAGTCACAATTACCTAATATTTTTTCTTGTAGTCTACAAGATTGAGATGTGAAATCCGCAAATTGATTAATCACGATTGATCAAACATTTGGTCACATATTATTTATTTATTTGTCACAACTTACTTAATTTCTTAATCATGTTTAGTGAATATTTTTTGTCACAATTACTTAATAATTGGTCACATTCCATATTTGTCACAAGATAAAGTCACATTTAGTCAAAATTTTGGTCACAATTAATTAATAATTGGTCACATTTTGTACATGTCACATTTCATATAAAGTCACATTTAGTCAATATTTTGGTCACAATTACTTAATAATTAGTCACAATTAGTCAATTACACATAATCAATCACACTATATTCACCCAACCCAACCCAACCTAACCCCCTCACCTCCCTCCACCCACCCCACCCTCTCACACATCCACCCACCCACCCACCCCACCCCACCCCACCCCACCCCTCCTAAACCTTACTTCTCCCCGAATTCGACTGTCGCCCACCACCAACGACACTACCGGCTACCACCACCTACCTCACTGATGCTCCCACCCCAACCATCACCATCACTTCCACCGGCACATCACCATCACCTCCACCGGCACATCACCACCACAGCACCTCTTTCCCACAGTCGGTAACCACCACACTTGACAGGCGAACATGAGCAACACCACACCGCACACGAGCATCACCACCCTGACTCACTCACCACCACCTTCTGCCTCACCAACAAACACCACAAAAAGCAACTTGATAACTAAAAAAAACAAAAGGAAGAGCAGTACAGATGCCATCGCATCAACATCGCCGCCTCGAAAATGGAAGAGCAGCATTGACGAGCGATTGCGTTTCATGGACTGCCTCCGATGACGCTAGCTGCTTCTAGCGGCGATCTCGCCGCTGGAGATTGCAGCTGTAGCGGCGAGATCGTCTATGCCGCTACAGCGGCGGTGATCTCCCAGGCCCCTTGCCTTCACCTCTAGTGAGGTTTGTTGTCAATCTCGAAGGTAGCGATCATGCCAAAGTCACCGAGGAAGAAGGATTGGAGAAAGGGTGAAGGTATAGAGAGAGAGGAACAATTGAGAGGGAGAGAGAGAGAGGGGTACGATTTGTGTGAGTTCTGAAGAAGAAGGTCAGTTAATTGTTTTTGAATTTAATTGATTAATTATGTATTAATTAAATGCTAATTACCACCTGAAAATTAGAAAAAATTTGTTCCTAACCAGAATTTTGAATTGCATTTTTGAGAAACAAGTGCCCATGTAATTTTCCCTATTGTAAATCTCTAGTCGGTAGGGTATGTGTTCTCCAAACCCGCCCCATACCCTACCCATTGTCATCTCTAACTAGAAGGTTAATTCCTTCTATTTTTATTAGTACTTTAACTTCTAATTCAGTAGTATGTAAATGTCCATCAAAATTAATATATCTGTATGGTTCAGTTTTATGAGTTATCAATCCTTTATTCTTATTTGAAGCTATATGAGACTCACTAGGTCCTGTATCTATTAATATGTTTAATCCTTTTATATGTTCTTTTCCATTGAAATATTTTACTTCTATTTTCATATTTCTAGCATTTTTATGAATTTTTATTTTTCTTGTATTACTAGTTTCTCCTAATTGTCTTCTATTAGGTAGACTTAAGCTTTTTGATCTTCTGATTAATCTTCCATCTTGTTATTCAATTATCCTTCTTCTCTCAATACTATGATTTCATGTTTATTTATTTTTTTATGCAAAGCTCATAATTTTTGGGATTAAGTTAATCTGTTTGTTTGGTTCCACAATTTTACTAATATATTTACATTCTTTATGCACTTCAATATATGGTTTTTTAGAGTAAATGCTTCCATAATTAGAATTAGTGAATGTATATAATGCTCTATATTCTATGGTAATAATTTGATCTCCTGGTTACATTATGTTATCTTTGTGTAATTTGAAATGTAGTGCTAAAATTTCATTAAAATTTTTATCTTTTAATGAGACACAATTTTTTGGGTAATATGTAAATATTAGTTTTTTATATTCAAGGTTTCCTTCTATCGTTCCTAGCTAAGTTACTGTATTTCAAATTTATTATTCTTCCATCATGTAAACTTACAGTTAAAGGTGAATCTATCATTTCTCTGAATAAAAATTTCAACATTATTTGTATTCATGCAAGATAAACATATTGAATCTTTTCACTTTATTTTTTATTAATCTTTTTTAATAATTTCGAGACTGTATTTTTTGTTAAAAGATTTAATTTATGTGTTCCTTGAGTTGTTCTAACATCTTTTGTTTTTTCAATTTCATGATATTCATTTATTGCTCTTCTTTCTCTTTATATTCTATTTAAAATTTTCCATTTTCCAACTTTTAAATCTAAGTATATTTTTTGTATTTTCTTAAACTTATTATTGTCAAATATAACTTTCAATTAATAACCATCTATTCCTTCGTATTCTTGTAGATTTATATTATTGTTTCCAATATCTTCTATTTCTCTATTCAGATTCTGATCCATTACTCCCTGAACCTATATCACTTATGTAAACTTATTGATCATAATATTCTTCAATATCAGATATTTCACTTACTTCACTTTCTATTTCTAAATATTTTGTTTATAATTTAACTTTTTTCTTGATACAATCAAGGCTTATATGACATATTTCTCCAAAATTTCAACATTTACATTGACTTTTATCTTTTTTATAAGGTTTATTTTTCTGGTTTCTATTTGGATTATATTTTCTTTTATAATATCTTCTTCTAGGTTTTATATATTTCTTTCTAAAATTTTTGAATTTTTTGAACTTTCTATTTTTATATTTTCTTTTATTATTTCTTCTTTCAGGATTGAATCCCCATTGTATATATTTTTCTATATATTCACAACATATTCTTAGGAATGACAACGGGGCGGGGATGCCTTTCTCCTTTGATAAGTGTATTTTATACACTTATTTGTATTTCTAAATTAAAATAAATTATTGTCATTTTAGAATATATGCTATGTAATTTATGTTTATTTTTTTACTTTGTAGAAAATATCCCAAGAGGCGAAAAATGAACCAAACAATGGGAAAAATGCAAATTTGGATGCTAATTGGAGTTAAAATGAGCAATTGATAAGTTTGTGACGTCAATAGAAAAGATGCAATGTGCTAAAGTAAAGGAATAAGAAGTTGGATGATCCAATTGAAGGAATTGAGAGTTGAAACTAGTGAATTAAGAAGACTCTAAAGTATGGGGACTATATTGTTGCAATTGAAAGTTGAAGGACTGAAGAGAAAATTAAACATGAGGGATCAACTTGCAAATATTCAATGATTGACTTGGATCACAAGAAAACACTTTGAGGATTTTTAGGAGTCAATTGGATGCAAGTAGAAGTCCAAAAAGGAATGAAATATGATGAGAATTTTATCATAAATTAATTCCAATCGCACAAGATTCTGGACAAATTTCTAGTCGAACTTTGAGGCCTAATTTTGGGGCAGTAAACGCTCAAATTGGGAAAATTGTATTTTAGGAAGAATTATAGCCATTTACGTTATCTTTCTATCACACTCTGAATCACCTCAATCGAATAAGGGAATAGAAAGATATGATCGAAATACTGAACGCTGTGCTGAAACAAGAAAAGACTCGCGCGCGGATTTGATGAATTTCTTTCATTCTTCAACATGGTCTCTTCACCAACTATAAATACAACATATTTACACGAAAATCAGACATTTTCCTCACCTAAGAATATGCCTAAATTCAAATTTTATCATTCAATTCTTGGGAGATTGAAGCATAGTAAATGTGCGTGAATTGAAGATAATTGAAGAATTGAGACTTGGTGCATGCTTTCCATTCTTCTTGTTGTTTTCCTCACCTAAGATTATGCTTTCCATGCTTTCCATTGAAGAATTGAGAATTGAAGATAATTGAGAATTGAGACTTCTCACGTCCCGTACACTTGCGGGTGTATCTCGTATCGCGAGATATCGGTGAACATCCGTCCCCACCCCGTTAAAGATTTACCATCCCCATAATTTCTCCGTCCCCATTTAATCAAGGATGGGGCTGGGCGGGGATGTGTAAATCTCCGTTTACATCCCCATTTGTTATTAATTTTTATTTTCTTAAGTTCTAAAATAATTTTGTACAAATAATATAGGGAAACATGCAGGAACAATACAAACATTTTCTAAATCTAATAATTTTTACACATCATTTAAACATATATTCATATTTGTTTGTTTTTAAATTTTAAAGGAAATAATTAATTAGGGATGAGGATGGGGATAAGATGACCATCCCCGTCCCCAATTCGGGATAGTATTTCATCCCCATCCTATCCCTCATATCCCAGTCTTTGTCTGGATTCCCCGCCCCATTCGGGGGGGGGGGGGGTCTCCATCGGGTTTGGACATTCCCCGCCTCGTTGCCATGTCCACATATTTTGATCAATTTTTCTGATTTTTTCAATAATTGTCTTTGTTGACATATATATGCTAATCTTTCAAATAGAAATTTTATCCTTGATTTTAATAAACTAAGAAATCTTTAATTATTTCTAACAAAATTTTCAAATTCTATCGTGAAATATATTCCCCATGAACCTGGAAATTTATTAAAATACATATCTTGGTATACTTCTTGATTTTCATTACTATAAAATTGGACATAATAGTAATATTTAAATTCACAAATATATTCTTTAATTTTACACATATCATAGATTGTTCAATTTATTAATTTGATTCAAGCATTATCATTTTCTCTTGTTGATTCTTGTTCAACATTATTTAACCAATTTTCACCTATAAATTCATCTGCTATGTATTTTGCTAGCCGTTGTATACCTCCTCTATATGATTTTATTATTTCAGTTTGAACATTTTTTCTTATTAATGTTTTTGTATCATTACTAATTCCTTCCAAGCATTTAGGAAGTCAATTCTTCTTTCATTACTTTCCCATGTATCATCTTTATTATACAAAAAGAATAATATCATCAAATCTTTTCATATTAATAAGGCTTTCTTAGTATATACTTTACAATCTAAATCTAGTTTTGTTTCTTCATGAATAACTGGTTTATCATAATTATCATTTGATTAAAATCTATCTCTGTATTTATTTTATTTAGGTAGTTGCCTATCTTTGATTCTATTAGGGTCCGTTTGATAGCGATGGTGAAATTTGGGTGGAAAGAAAATGAATTTCAGGGAATTGAATTCTAGGTAATTGAATTACTGGGAATTAGAAGTTTAATGTGTTTGATTGGTTTAATTTTCTAGGTGGAAAAAGTAGGGAATTTTCCAACTTTTGTTGTTTGATTGACATTATTTTCCATGGAAAATAAAGTAATTTTTTGCTATTTTAATCAATTTTTTTTTTTTTTACTTTTTAAATATATTTTTATTTGATGATGATAATGTTATTTTTTGGAAAGAAAATAAGTCAATTAACAACAACAAAATTGATTAAACGTGTCCAAAATCATTTTCCATCTATCATGGAAAACATTTTTCCACCAAAACCCAAAGAAAATCTTTTCCACCAAATGAAGGAAAATGGAAGAAAAAGTGGGGTCCGCAGAAAAAGTTTTACATGAAAAATTTTGTCAAACAAACAAACCAAAAGTGGGAATTGGAAAACATATTCCATTTTCCATGAAAAATTTTGTGTAATCAAACAGGGCCTTATAGTATTGTCTATGTGGTTTACTATATAAAGGTGCATAACTTTCATCTGAGTCTGATAACTCTTGTTTAGAAGCTTCTATTGGTGTCGGATTAGGTGCTCCTCCAGTATTCATTAAAACTTGGTATTCATTTAAATTATTTAGGCTTAATTAGTCAAAATTTTCTGTAAGCAATTCTAATTCTTTATTCATCTTTATCTAGTTTTTCTTTATTTTTTTCTTCGAATTTTAATTTTCCTAAAGTTCTTTTTATGGATTTTTGTAATTCTAATTCTTCTTCTTGTATATTTGATAATATTTTTTTTTTCTAAATTCATCATTTATACTTTCGACATCTATTACAATTTTTTCTTGTTCAATACGTTTCTTTCCTATTATAGACATTTATTTTTCTACGAGTTTTTGTTCTTATCTTTATTTTCATCATTTTCTTTTAATTCTCTAATTTCGAGTTTTTTTTTTCTAAATTCATCATCTATACTTTCGGCCTCTATTACAATTTTTTCTTGTTCAATGCGTTTCTTTCCTATTCTAGACATTTATTTTTCTATGAGTTTTTGTTCTTATCTTTATTTTCATTATTTTCTTTTAATTCTCTAATTTCGAGTTTTTATATATTTATGTCATTTCTTGCTTCTTTTAATTCATTTTTAAATCTTGAATATCACTAATTAATGATTTTATTAATATTTTTAGATCTTCAAAATATTTGCTCATTGACATTTTATACTCTTGGTTAAATAGTTTGTGTGTTTTTTTTTACCTTAAATAATCTATCATAGATATCATCTATTATTATTTCTAATTTTTTTTTTAATTCTCTCTTCTATTGATATGATTATTTCATTATCATCTTTTCTTTTCTTTTCTTTTCATTTAATTTTTCTATTTTTTTAATAATCATCCCAATTTTATCCTGATTATTTAATTTTCCTGATTTTCTTTGTAATTCTTTCAAAATCTCTTCATCTATGTTTTTAACATCTCCTATCACGTCTTTTAATTTTTTAAATTGTATTGTTAATTTATTTTGGATATTTTGTAATTTTTCTTCGACATTTTTTCTTGTATATTTAATTGTTGTAATTCTTCAATAGTTATTTTATCTTGTAACTTTATATTTTTATATGTTTGCCATAAAAATGAACTTATCCAATTTAACTGCATGTTAAGAAATCCATCCGATTTTCCCCATGAACTTAATGGTTGAAATATAGTTATATTAGCTCCTTTTATTTGATAAGATCCAACGGGTAGTCTAATATTTTCTATTATTTATTTTTCAAATTTTATTTCTGAAAATTCTGTTATTAAAATCTTCATTTGATAAGCTCAATTTTTAAGATTAATTCCGTTTCATATTTTATTTATTTATATATCATTATAGGGTGGCTATATTGTTACCACAAAAATTATTTTTTACACCACATTTTCATATATTTTTCTTATTTAGAAAAATATACATAAATGAAATTATAGAAATAACCTTTTTAATCCTCTCTCAAAAATTTATTTATTTTTTAATAATCTTTAAATACACCACAATCCATCAACGCTCATAATATTTATGCGATGCCTGAACACAGAACAGCAAATCACCAATGGAGAATTCAACAAAATTGGGAAAACTAAAATCCCCTAAAACCATCTTTCAGCCCCGACGTCCCGCCGTCGACCTATGAAGAGCCGAACTTGTTGCTCACTAGTTCAAATAATGTTCCACTACCACGACTCATAGCACTCGCCAAGCCAACCGATTCTTCAATCTCAAACACACGAAAACTACTGTAAATTGACTTGTAAAAGTAAAGCAATCTGTTAAAATGTAGAATCACAGTTTAATCAATTTCCTAAATTAGGGCTGAGACCTAAAAAACTGTTATGAAAATGTTGTTCAAATATATATATAAAGTTAAAAATGTGCAAGAACCGATCTAAAATACAGAGAACTGGTTCAAGAAATGTGAAAACCGGACCAAATTCAACTGGATGGACCAATTGGTCTGGACCGGACCTGGAGGTCCGGCCAAAATGAAAACCACGCGATCGCTTGGTTGGTGGTCCCGCAATAGCGTGGATGAACGGTTTTTAATCTGCTTAATTTAATGGGCTTCACGCGATTGCGCGAGACTCATACCGCGCGATCGCGTGGAGATAAAATTTGACCGTTGGAGAAAATTTTCAGATTTTCTCATGCACATTTTCAACAACTTTTGGCACTCTTTCATGAAGAGTTGTGTAAATCACGAATTTGGGTGATGAAATTCTATAAATAGGCATAGAATTCATGGTTTTAAACAACCTTTTGATCATCATACATTCAATTGTGTTTATCATCCCAAACTTTGATTTTTTATATTTAGAATATTCCAAATTTGCTCTACTTGTTCTTATTCTCCAAGTTAATCAATTGTGCTATTTGATATTTGGTTTGAGACTTGAAATCCGCTAAAGCAATTTACTTGGAGGCCCTTTAGCATTCTCATTACGAGAGGGTGCAAATTTCGCTTTTAGGATGCATTCTTTGCGATTCAAGTCATTTTGTAATTTTTGCTTTTTTCTTGATTCTTTGTTTTCAAGTTTATGTCAACTTCATTTCAAGCGGATATTTCACTTGAGAAAGAAATTTTCTCAAGAAAAACTGCACGCAATATTGAACGAGAAATAATCACCAAATATTTCTATTTAGCACAAAAACTCAAGTCCCACAAACAATTTTGGTTTGTGGATACAAAATGCTTAGTCTAACAGGACCGTCATCTACCTCCAGTAATATACTCATCACAATCTTTGAGTTTGTTTTTGATGATAATGGTGAAGTTGAATTTTGGCAAGTGATTGGAGATAATGAATTGACAAAGCACGAGGAAATGCAGTTGGAGAATTTGTTAGTTCAACAAGAACTGGAGGAATTGATAAGAATAAAGAAAGGGTTGAAGTGTACAAAAGATGTGGGAAAAAGGAAGAGATGAAAATTTGAATATGCGGTGTACTCTTTCTTCCCCATTTTTTTTTAGTTATTTTTACATTTTAATTAATTTAGGGTTATAATTGTAAATTAATAGTGGTGTAGATATAAAAAAATGTGTTTTAAGTGTTGTATATTTGTAATGTGGTGTGCTAAATAAAAAATATAGTGGTAATATATTTACCCATCATTATATTGTATTTACAAAAGTTTTCAATTGATTTTAGCATTAGTTTCTTTTGTTCTGCTCTATAGTATTTTATATAATTTTTCAATTGTCTTGTTTTATCACTTATTTCTTTATTAATTATTTCTTTGTTATTTGTTTTATCACTTATTTCTTTGTTATTTAAAATTATTTGTATTTTAGGTAATTGTTTTAAAATTCTATTATAATATTCTCTGTTTTTCTCTAATGATTTTAATCTTAAGAATTCTTTTCTTTTTATATTTCTTTCTTCTCTTATTTGATCTATTAAATTTCTTCTTTGTTCCATTATTAAATCTAATTTTTTATTTGTTTCCATATCTAAATATTTGACTAGTTGATGATCTGTTCTATGATATTCCATATCTATAGTTCTTCTAAGATGTTTTTTTGTATTAAATCTAATATTTCATTTATTATAAAATCTTTTTTTTATATTGAAATTTATTAGATCATATATATCTCTGTTTATACCTTCATCTCAATTTTTTAAAGTTCTTATGATTTCTATTTTATAATTATCAGGTAAATTAATGTTCGAGTAATTATAAATTCTGCTGTATGCATCATGTATTCATTATTAATTTTGGCTATATATGTTTGAGATTATTGTTACTTTGTTAGTTTGTTATTGAGTAACGAGTAAATAGTGAGAAACGTCCCTACTTTTTAGGGTTATTGCAGAATTCATCCCTATCATTTCAATATTTGCATTTTCATCCTCAAAATCACGTTTTATTGCAGAATTCATCATTTTCAGCAATGTCTTTGAAATTCTACCGTTAAGTGCCTACGTGTAACCCATTACCAAATTTTAGCAAGGGTATTTTTGTCCTCCCACTTCCAACATTTCTCCCATCTATTTCAGTTATAAATATTTGGTGAAAAACGTTCCTAACATATAAAATGTTTTGCGATAAAGGTCCATAACATTTAATGTTTTGATATTTATTTTCATATAACGAAAGCCTTCGATTTCCTTTTTTTCTTCTAGTTTTTCTGCATGAAATCTTCTCCCATTTTCTTGGAGAATTTTCCCTCATTAACTCCTCGATACTTCCTTTGTGGTTGATTCTAGGGAAAACTTCCTTTATTCGTTATTTTATTATACGTTGCTAATTATTATCTATTTTCGTGTCGATCACGGTATGTAAAAAAATAAAATAAAACTGCATTAGGCAGCTATTGGGAAATTTATCATAAGTTTCACTCTGAAGTAGATAAACAAATCAAAGAAAATGCTATGAACTAGGTCTTTCAAAAGAAAATAAAAAAAAAAAAAAATTAGAATCAAAATGCAAGCTAGACTAATTTGATTAATACATTTATCTGAACATTGGTAGTTCTCAATAAGAGTAGTCCAGTGTTTTTTTTCATCAATGGAGAGAATTGGGAAATAGTTCCATTTATTTTTACCGAGGCAAATCAGCCAATCATCAAAACAGATGAATATTTATACAGGTTAACATCGACTTGTAAAAATTTTAAGTTTGAATTAACTAATTAATATTTTAAAATCTTAACAATTTTTATGATGTGGATTTAGGAAATATGGAACAAAGTAATTTGAAATGAGTTTAGAAAAATTCAGCAGCAAGCACAGTTTTTCTCGGGTGGCGCAGTAGGTTTATGAAAAATATATAACCTAGAAAATGTTGTTAAAAAAACTTAAATTTTAATATTATAAGACTCGTATAAGTACAACATAAAAAAATTTGGGATCTCTAGGATCACCTTTGAAGCGTGAAATGTATTTTCAACAGGCTGAACTTAATTCATTAAACCCTACCCATCGCAGTTTCTAAAAATGCTATAATAAATTCTACGGGGCTCGAATCAACCTGATTTCATCTCCATATGATAGGTAACTAGGGGTGAACAGGTTTGGTTTGGACGATTTTTATCAAAATTTCAAACCAAACCATTTAATACGGTTTGGAATTTTTTCAAACAAAATCAAACCAAATTATTTTTTGCGGTTTAGTGCGATTTGAAACTACGGTTTGTCAACAAATAAATTAGTAAATTCCAAACGAGCTCAAAGATATGTATTTGAGCGTAATGTTGCTATACAAGATTGAGATGAAACTGTTGCAGGCTTGCACTTCAAGGAGAGTTCAATAAATGACAACTCTCCTTGATTCACCTGGAAATGAAATTACAAGTGGATCAAAACAGTCACTACCGGCATCAGATGCACATGGCTGAAACTGCGTTATATTTCATTATTAGTTTTGTTTGTAAACTTGTTTATTGGACATTAAAATCCACTTGATTCAAGTTTCTTGGATCTGAAATTGAATTTTCTTCTCTTCCTTGAAGTTTGAGATTAGAATGATGAAATTCTTATAAATCCTGACTCCCTAGTTTTGATTTATTGAGAATAAAAATATATGCTATATTTTTTAACAATTGAAATCTAAACCAAATCGTTAAATGCGGTTTGAAAAATTTCCAAATCAAACTAAATCATTCACATTTAAAATCGAACAAAACCAAACCATTTGCTGCGATTTGACGGTTTATTTGTTCACCTTTATAGTAAATGGTACACGGTCACTTTTCAATGTAAAATATACTGAAATTCTAAATATACAGATCCTAGAGAATTATTAAAGTGAGTGCAAAATGTTGAAAATCTTGACAGTAATAAGGAGTTATTGAGCGCAGATTTATCATGAAAATGGAAGAAGATTTCACACTAAAAAACGAGACGATCGAAGAAAGGAAATCGGAGGCTATAGTTTCTATATCTTTCTTGTTGCATAAAATTACTTAGAACAGTTTCAAAAGAAACAAAAAAATGGGTTATAAAAAATTTTGTTACGTTTTTGTTTCTAAAATATTTAGAAAGAGAATAAATGTCACTGGAATAAAATTTTTAGATGGGAGAAAGATTCTAATTCTAATATATATATATATATATATATATACGTTAGGACTTTTTTCGCCAAATGTTTATAATTGAATAACTGAAATAGATGGAAAAAATGTTGGAAGTGGGATGATAAAAATAACCTTGCTAAAATTTGGTAGTTGGTTACACGAAGAAATTTAACGGTTAAATTTCATGAACATTGATGAAAATGACGAATTCTGCAATAAAACATGATATTGAGGGTAAAAATATAAGAATTGAAAGGATAGGAACGAATTTTGCAATCACCCCAAAGGATAGGGACGTTTGTTGATACTTTACCCTTGAGTAGATACATGTTCAATCACCATATTGTCCAACTGGAAGAATATTATAATATTTTTTTGTGGACTAGTAAATGAAGATTGATTTACATGAGTTTTTAACGAGGCATCATTTGAACAAGGCATCATTTGAACAACTATGTTATTGACACGCCTGTGTATATTATTGAACATCAGACCATAATGGTTTGACGAAGACTTTTCATCTTATTGGGACAGGATTTGTGTTTTTGTCGACGACTGCCCTCGAAAATTTTTTTTAGGAAGAAGACCGAAAAATAAAAAAGTACTTGAAATTTTATTACAATTATTCTCTATTCGTTTTCATACTTTTATAACATTCCATAATTACATCATTGTCAATATTAAGTACACATCATTCTCAATATTTGTTACATCAAATTCAAGAGTGTCACTCCTAACATCCCCAACATTATTCCCAACGTTGAGACATATTTTCAATTTCAACATCAGTTTCTTCAACAAGTTCTTCAACCCTTTCATTATAACATTATTTTCATTACTTTGCTTATCAGAAGAAAACATGAATTTACGCTTAAAATATTTTTTCAAAACTGATACAAACAAACAAATAAATAATTGTAAACACATATTAGCCTTTAAATCTCAAATATTCCAATATAATTTTAGGGAATTAGATAATAAGTATATTCAAGAATCAATTGATTTTTTTTATTAAAAAAAAAAAGTCGAAGTTTTATTGGGGCACGTGCCTCGGTGGGTCCCTAGCTGGGTCCGCCCCTGGTTTGACGTGTATTTATTCTAATTTGTCAGTTAATGTTTTGATTTCAAATAGACTAGGCCTCGCCTGGACGTTAGGTGAATCGGTCCAGATATTTCAATATCCGGAACTACTCATTATATATTGAGTATTTTAAAATTAAAATAATTCGGGTCCTTGTAATTATTGGAACCAAATCCAAATCCAAACCTTCGATTTCAATTCTAGTTCGGTTCTACTGATAATATTTTCTTTATATCCACATTAAATAAATATTTTCATATAAGTCATTTCGATACGTATACCAAATACGTTACTATTCGATAATATTTGTGCAATGAAAAAAATTAAGATAAGAAACTCAATTACTTGATTCAATAGTAGAGACTAATTATATTTTAAATAGAGAATAATGAACTTGAGATAACAAAATAGGTACACTACAGTTAAAAACTACGAATATATCAAATTTAAGTGTAAGACATTATAAAAAAAAAATTAAAAAAATACTAAGTTTGAAAACAATGCAAGAAAATAAAATTTTGAATTATAAAAAATGAAAATTTTAATTCATCAACTTAAATTATAACTCGATCTTGAATTTTTGATTCATAGAAAGCTCAAATTGTAAATATTATTAAATCGACCCATGTAATGCAACATTCTAACGTGAGACGAGAGGTAAAAAAAGTAGAAGCAAGTCTTGATTGTTTAGTATTAGTCTAGAGTTTTAGAAAAATTATTACCAAAATTAGATTTTTAATTTATGTAATTTTTTGCTTAGTGTATAAATGGTAAAAAATAAAAAAATTATATTAAAATCAGTTCTATTCGGGCACCCATGGTTCTATTTCAAGAACCAAGAACCTTCCCGAACCCAATTGATTTTCGATTTTCAGTTCAAGTTCCTAATATTTTTTTTGGAATAGGACCAGAACATCTAATTTCGGATCTATTCGATTAGAGAGGTTCGTTTCCGATTAAAATGCTCAAGCCTAAAATAGTCTCACCAATTTGCCTTGTGACAATCCCAAAATCTCACTCAAGTTATCCATACATATATAAAAATTAATTCCATACCAAAAAATAATACGTACATACTTTAACATTCGAAACGACTTTTTAAATCAGGAAATTTATGCAAAAAATAATGTAATAAATATTTTTTTTATTTTGTAATAATTATTACTCTTTTAATAATTATTGTATTATATTGAAATAAAGAAAATATGTAATATGAGTGTCAAATCGAAGATCTCAACGAGATGTTTAATACAAGATAACAAATTAGAGCAAACTATAAACATATTGCCCGTAAAATCGTCTTAAAAATCAAATATCAAAGTTTTTTTTTTAATATCTCATTCATTTTACTTTATATTTTTTACTTTTTTTCAATATCTCATTCATTTTAAATTATATCATTTAAAAGCCAAGTGCAAGCGTATCAGTATCATTCAATTTTTAAACTGTGAACTTTCTTTTTAATAATAGTAAGAAGACAATTTCTTGATAGTGAAATGAGAGTGAAAAGTTATTTATTTATTTATTTAGCATTTTGAATTGATTATCCACAAATTATTTGTTGTTACAGGCTTACAGCACTCTCTATGTTAAAATATAGAAGAAAAAATAATTCCATCAAACTCAAAATTCGCTAATAACTCAACACACAAATGTTTACGCTAAAAAAAAAAAAAAAAAAAAATTAAAAAAAAAATAATAATAATAATTAATTATTATAACCAGACAGATAGATGTGTCAAGACGGACGGGCCGACCAGACCCGTGAAAACCGGCTCGGATTGACCCGGGACCGCGGGCCGACCCATGACCCGTGCGGGCGGTTCACGGGTCAACAAGTTGTGAACCGCGGGTTTTGCGGGTCAAACCTTCGCGGGCTGCGGTTAACCCGCTGGCCCGTAAAAAAACTGTTTTTATTAAATATGGTAACATTGAAAATCTCTCTTATTCTAGAAACTCTAATACAACTTTTAAAGTAAATTTTTTTTTTTCCTCCCTAATAGGTTTTTTGACAATAGTAACTAGAAATACATTTATCATTTAATTGTTATTTGTTTATATTTTATTTAAATTTGCAAATTTAGAAGTAATTTATATAACATAAACTATAATTTTAAATTCTATGTAAATATTTTATGGTATAAATATGAATTTATCATTTTAATCATTTTGCATTTAGAATCTTGATAAAAAATTTGCTATAAATATGAAAAAAAATTATGTTTTTATTCATACGGGCCAAATCAAAACAAACCGCGACCCGCATGGGCTCGACCCGGATGGACTAGCGGGCGGGCCTGGTTTGTAGTTCAAAATTTGCGGGCTGACCCGTAACCGGCCCGTAACCCGCAACGGGCGGGCTTTTTTTCAAGCGAGCCGTTACCGGGCTTTTTATTGGCGGGTCGACCCGGCCCGGATCATCCGGATTGACACCTCGACAGATCAAAGGAAATCCTGAAAAGAAAATATGAAAAGGCATGTTGAAGTTCAGTCATCAATAATTTCGCAAGGTAATCTCTCTCAAACATTTTACAGGTTATACTTTCAAACGTAAGTTAATGGAGTAATTTTCACAACTCATACTTGAAATAAAGTCAAGTTTCAGCAACTAATTGCATCTCCGACTAGCTCATACTATAAGCAACAATAATGTTGGTTGATAAATTCAGCATCCTTATAAAATTAATCATTGGTATCTTAGTGAAATCAACAATCCAATCCCCTAATACAGAAGGATGCACCCAATTTCGATTTTGGGCAGACTTTTTTTCGCTCGAGTTGAGCCAAAAAAGCTCCCCTCAAGCTGTGAATCGATATAAACTCAAGCTTTTTTGTGTCGAGCCCGAACGGTTCGAGCTAGCGAACCATTTTGCCATCTCTAGGCAGTTCTCAAAACTATTTGGAAGCTACAAAAGTTTAGGCAACCAAAATCATATAGAAGGTAACTTGAGACATACCAATGTTTTAAAACTCGGACCTAGCATCGACCCGAAAAAAAGAAAGAGTCAGCGGGTCAATCCGGTGTATTTAATAAAATTATAAAAAAATGAAAAATTAGACTATAGGAATTGAGAGCAATAATATATTTTTATTTTAGATTTTTAATATTATTTTTACAACATTAAATAAATTTGTATATATAACTAGAAAATTTTGCATAAAAATTAATTATACACAAGATATAAAATATTATAGCAATTTTTATTTTAATTTTACAATTACTAATTCAAAGAAAATATAGATTAATTGTTGTTAATTATATTTATAATAGTATAATTTATTTCAAACTTAAACCCATAAAAATGATTCTAAAATTATTTTACTAACAATGAAATCAAATAATTGGAGAATTTAATAAATAAAAGAGAATGATCAGAAAAAAAATATTTCAAAATGGCGAAAAAAAAAAAATCAACCACTATTTAAGTATTTATAAATTATAACATCTATAAAATGGAAAGAATTTTACTATTTACTATGGAAATGGTTGTATGACTTTTATCCCACAGAAACTCATAAGGAATGAGAGCCAACCAACTTATATGTCTGTTTGAACTAATTTGATGGGTGGCCGTCTCACACAGCAGCCGCCTAACTCTAACAGTTTAGTGTGTGTGTATATATATATATATATATATTTAAGGACAAATGTTGGACCCGCCAAACCGGCATCGGGTTGGCGTTGTGAGCCCAAATAAAATCGTAATAACAAGATCTTGATATTACTTTAAAATTCTCATATAATACTTTACCACATTTTTTTCAACTTACAAAAATGTTAACTGTAGCAAAAGTTATATCTGTTTAATTTTTTTCATGAGTCAACTTCTCTCATTTTCGATATATGCACTCTAGACAAAATTAAAATTTTAATGTACTGCTTTGAAAAGCATAAAACGCAAAAGGATGCACAGTCTCATCATTCGGAGGGAGCCCACCCTTATTCTTTCCACGATTATTATAACCTCGATTAACATCATGATTGTTGGAAGCATACAAACTCGCATCTCAAAAAATATAACGACTGTCGAAATAAGGTGAACTCGCTTCCAAAAATGAATACTCACTGTTTAAAAATCCTTCTAGTTGCCGGTACTTAAAAATATATTTTTAAATTTTCCTTTTACATGTTTAAAAATCGTGTTATTTTGAAAATCATGTATACCTTAGATAAAACTAAATTTTAATATACTACTTAAAGAGCTCACAAAAATATAAAATTCGTCTACAAAATAATATAACAGTTGAGCAGTCATAATTTGACAAATAACGACCCTCCTATTTTGTCCTATTGTACATTGTTTTTACTCGTTTGGTCAGCTTTCTGGCTAAAATGAAGTCTTAATAATAATATCTTGATGTTAATGTTAAACTCCCACAGTACTTTACCACATTATTTTCTAATTATAAAACCGTCAAACGTAGCAAAATTATAGTTGTTTAAAATGGTCACTTAACAATGTTTTTCATTTTTATTACGAATCAACTTTTGTTTCATTTTCGACATATACACTCTATACAAAACTAATTTTTTAACGTAACAGTTAGAAAATCTGATAAAAAAACTACAACTTGCCTATTCAAAATTCACTTTTTCATTCGCCTCACACCCCCTTTTTTGTCTTTTAATGTCATTTTTGCTTTCTTTATTTGATCAACTTTAATGGCTCAAATGAAGTTGTAATATAAACATCTTGATATAAATGTAAAATTTTCACACAATATTTTACCAATTATTTTCCAATCACAAAATCGTGAATCGTTATAAAAGTTATAGTCGTTCAAAATGATCCATTAACAACTGTATTTTTCATAATTTTTCACAAATCAGCTTTTGTTTCATTTTCGACATATGCATTCTAGACAAAACTAAACTTTTAATGTACCATTTCGAAAAGCTCATAAAAACTATAAATTTGTCTTTTTCAGAATCATATGACGACAGTCAAAACAATGCAAATGCGCACCCAAATATGACCGCTCACTTTTTCAAATCATTGTGGTTATCGGGGCTTAAAATTTGTTTTTTCGATTTTCTTTTATAGGTTAACTTTTGTCCTAATTTCAAAATCATGTATAGTTTAGATAAAATTGAGTTTGTAATATACTACTTAACGAGCTTGCAAAATTTACAAATTCATTTTCGAGATTATATACAGTTGGAGAATCATAATATGATAAAAAATTATTTTTTTATTGTTCATGTGTAATAATACTATTACATTCTTAATTATAGATACTACTCGTACATCGTACGAGCTAGACTAGTAATACATTAAACGACCTTCAAGTTTATTTCCTTTCTTTCATGCATTCGTCTACAAAATATTTATCCTATTAAAATGTAAAAAAATAAATAATACTCACAAGCCCATGCCTTTTAACTCACATTAATAGATTACAAAATAAATTTGACTTTCTCTAACAACTTCTCTTATTTGAAGAAATTTCAAAACCTTATTGAAAGGCAAGGAAAATAAAATTTAGCCTTTATATGTTGAAGAAGGTGTAAATTAACATTGGAGAAACAAAATGGACAGTAAGTGAATATTCCATGCCTTTCTTTCTTATTTTATGTGGGTACAGAGGTAATTTGATGAGAATCAAGGAAGTCAAACCTCATTCCACATGTCCGTGGACCGCATTACAAGATTCAATGCCAATGAGGCCTAAGAGTTGATGGCGGGACTCATTTACAAGCTTCAAAATCAAGTTCAATTGGAAGACATCAACGTCGAAGTCATATGCCTCACGTTGGAGGATCAAAGACTTTCGGTAGGCCGAAAGTCACTAAAAATTTTAGAGGAGCCTCAGTCCTGTCGGCCAAACATCTGGTCGACCAATTAATAGAACTTTTGGTTGACCTAGATGTCGACTGAATGTGGTTTTTGGTCTACCGAGAGGTCGACCGAAGTTCTGTTCGGGATTTTTAATGTAATTTCTCTTTTTCTCTTTCTTATTTCCAATATTCTTGTACTATAAATATCCCACCCTCTCAAAACTTAGAACAAATTTGAAGATAACTCGTGTGAAAATATTGAAGACAAATCCTTCCTTTAATCTTGTATCTCTTTGAAATTTCTTCAACCATACTTGGGATTTATTTAACTTGTGTTGTTGTTGAATCCACCTTCTTGAAATTTATTCTTTTCATCCAATGGGTTAGGGTTTAATACTTAGTTATTGGTTTATTAGGGTTTGGGTCAAGAATCTTAATATTATCAATTTTAGCTTTCTTGGATTGATTTCTAATTGTTGTGGGAATTTTTGATCAAATACCAAGGGGATTCACATCATTTGGTATAGAGCTTGGCTCTAAAATTGATAAATTTGTCCATTAAATTCTTGTTCTTGTTGTTCTTCATCATATTAAAAAAAAAAAAAAAATCAAAAAAAATAAAAAAATAAATCAGAAGTATTTATTGTGCATTTATTGCTTCAACCTTGGATATCCTACATTTATTGTAACATTAAGTTTGTTGAGATTTTTCACAACAACCTACACTACATTCATTCAAGACTATTTAAGTTAATTCAAAAAATATTTGATAAATTATCTCAATGAAATGAAAAAAAAAAAAAAAAACACCACTATTAGTGCCTTGTTGTTCATCATCCAAGTCTTGTTAATTTCTTCTTGTTGTTCAAATTCTTTATTGCTTTGTGTTTCTAAGTCTTCATCCTACCATATCACTAATTCCTTTTAGGTATAGCAAGCAAAAAGATTCCACTTGCTATTATGTCTAGTTACTCCCAAAAATTTCTCTTATTTGTTTGTGGTTTTCACTTCTCCAGTGTTAATTTTCTCTATATAGTTGATTACAGAGGAAAGCTTGAGAAATGAAAATTTGAGTGGAGAAAGATGGTCGCGCTCCGCAAGTGTACGGGTCGCGCAAGTAATAAAGTGGATTTTAAGTCTGAATATCGATCCCACAGAGATTGTTTTAAATCGTATTTTTAGATTACTACCTTAACCGGAACAAGAAAAGCTTAGGATTTGGAAATTTTGATTTTAAAAAATAAATTAAAAATTAAACTAAAGAAAATAAGAAAATTTGATTTGTTAAAACGACGAGACGAATATGTTAGAATTATGAATCCACATTAAACATATCAACCATGTATTTGACTTAAACATTTAATAACAAGGTATGAGTATTGAAAATCCGTGTTCCTATATTTATTTATGTCCCCTTTCGAGCGATGCATAAACACCTTTTCCTATAAGAGACGAGCCTATATTTCTATGACCAATCCAAACATGTAGAAAATCATTAACCAATTATGAACACTTTTTAGGATAACACGAAGCATAGGGGTATATTTCTATCCCCTATCGGACTTCACGGAAATTAATCAAGGTATAATAGATTCCTACTCTTTCGAACATAGAACTCTATCACAATCATCAATAATTATGCGTCCACAATCATAGATGAGAATAAAAACGTAATTAATTGCATCAATCTCATAAATTGCATAATATAAATGTACCGTCAAAACATGGAATCAATAAATTAAAGCTTCATCACAATTCTAACAATGAAAACCTAGCCTAAATACATGATCGAAAATAAATTACAAGAAGTATGAAAAGATGTCACCCTATTCATCTCCTTGATCCTTGTTCTTCAATCTTGAATTTGGCCTCCTATGGATCCCCTCGCAATTCGACAGCATTTTGGCATGAAATATCCCAATTGAGAACCCCTAATCTCGTGCCTTAGGTCTGATATTTATAGATTTCCCCGAAAATTAGGTTAATTGAGGAGAAAACTGCTGAATTCCGCGTAAAAAGCCCAGCTGAGGCTCAGCCGGGACTACTGTGTGACCGCACGGTTCAAAAGTGCGCAATCGCAGCCTCGAAAAGCCAACCTTCAGTCGCTGATCTTTTTTTCCGTGCGGCCGCACGGTTATACCGGCAGTTACAGTTTTATTCTTTAAATTTCAGCAATTTGGTCATCATCCTTTTATTGCACATTATTTAGTATTTTGATCATATCTTTCTATTATATTATCCGATTGAGGTGCTTCAAAGTCCATTAGAAAGATAACGTAAAGGGCTACAATTCTTCCTGAAATAGGATTTTCCCAATTCGAACGTTTATTTCCCCGAAATTAGGTTTCAAAATCTGACTAAAAATCTGTCTGAAGACCTTGTTTGATTTAAATGAATTTATGGTAATATTCTTACCATATTTCATTCCTTTTTGCCTTATAATTGCATCAATTGACTCCTAAAAGTCCTCAAGTATCTTATCTTGATCTGAATCAGCTATTGAATATTTGCAATTTGGTCCTTCTTCTTTTGATTTGTATACTTTAGTCCTTGAACTCCTAATTTCTTCCAATTTGGTTCTTTCTTTGACTTTTCTTCAAATTGACCCTTTTGATTTACTTCATCAACTCTTGATTTTCACACTTTAGCTCTTTTATCATCCAAATGACTTGTTTTTGCTTCATTTCCTTTGTTTTCTCGACTTTGGATTATTTCTGAAATACAAACAATATTAACTAAATAAATAGCAAATATTCTTAATCAAACAAATAAAATCCTACTTTTAGGATAGAAATAAGTGTATAAAATACACTTATCAAAAGACATGAGAGAAATATTTTTGTGAGGACACTTTCACACTTGCACAACATGTCCAATACCAATACTCAAAGTGGGGAAGATTCTAATGCTTGAACTCAAGAATTGAGAGAAATGTTGCAGCTCTTTCGGCTACTATTACTAGACAAATGGAGACGATAGGGGGAAGGTTGGATACTTTGGAAACAAGAAGGGAGATCACACCCCAAGGGATGTTGGTGGGCAAAGGGAAAATAGAAGAGGAGTTAGAGATGAATTTGAGGATGATTTGAAAAGTGAGGTAGTGTCAAAATTGGAAAATGGATAGGAATATATGGGAACGCTTTGATAGAGGGTTCGATCGGGGACATCGAGGGGAGCATAGAGGTAGAGATGGAGTGGATGAGAACATTGGTAGTATAAAAATGAAGATTCCATCATTTCATGGGAAGAGTGGCTTGGAGGCTTATCTAGAATGAGAAATGAAGATGGATTTTATCTTTGAATGTCATAGGTACTCCGAAGAAAAGAAGGTTAAGCTAGCGGTGGTAGAATTTACCGACTATACGTTAGCTTGGTGGGATAATTTCTTGCTCACTAGGGGGAGAAATTATGAGGGGAGCGTGAACGCTTGAGATGAATTGAAGAGCCTTATGAGAAAGAGATTTGTACCTACTCACTATTATAAGGGGTCTATCAAAGGTTAAACTCTTAATCAAGGTTCTCAGAGTATAGAAGATTACTACAAGGAGTTGGAGAAAGCAATAATAAGGGAAAATATAGAGGAGGATAGGGAGGCCACCATGGCTCGATTTCTTAGTGGTTTGAATAGGGAGATAGCCAATGTGGTAGAGTTGCACCACTATGTGAAGATGGAGGAATTGGTACACATAGATATAAAGGTTGAGGAGCAATTGAGGAATGGAGCTCAATTAAAGAAGAGGGGGCAAGATAAGTTTGTTGGGGGCTCTAATTCATCTTGGAAATCCAAGTGATTGAAATGATACCTCCTATGGATAGAAGAAAAATAGCCAAGGGAAGAAAATTGTAGCCCATAAAGACAAGCCTAAGGTTGGTCCCACTACTTCTAAAAGTAGGGGCATTGAGTGATTCAAATGCAGGGGTAGAGGACATTATTCTCATGAGTGAGTGCTTGAATAATAGGGTGATGTTCATTAAAAATGGGGAGTGGTGTTCCGAAGATGAGGACGAGGATGATCAAATATGGTGGGGGTTGAGAGTGATAATGAGGAAGTAGAGGTGGAAGGGATTGTTAGTCCACCTAAGTCTTATCATGAGGGCTCTCAACGCCCAAACTAAAGCTAGTGAAGTGGAGAAGCAAAGGGAAAACATTTTCCACACTAGGTGTCTTGTGAAGGTTAAGGCATGTAGTGTCATTATTGATGGTGGTAACACCAATGTGGCTAGTTCTAACATGGTGGAGAAATTGGATTTACCGGTGAAGAAACACCCAAATCCTTACAAATTGCAACTTTGAGTGATTATGGAGAGGTGAGGGTGAGTAAATAACTAGTTCTTACCTTCAACATTGGGACATACAGTGACTAAGTACTTTGTGATGTAGTCCCCATGCAAGCCACTCACATACTTTTGGGTATACCATGGCAATATGATAGGAAAGTGATTCATGATGGGAGGAAGAACCGCTATAACTTCCAAATGAATGGGAAGCAAGTGATCTGCTACCTTTGAGTCTGGAAGAGGTCTATAAGGATCAAGTGAAGGAGGTAGAGGAGGAGAAAGAAAAGAAAAAAGAAAAAGGAGAGTTAAGTGAAAAAAAGAGTGATAAAAAAAAGTGAGGAATTGATTAAGAAGAGAAGTAAGAAGACGAGTGCGGGAAAAAGGAAAGTAAATTTTTATGCCAAAAGGAGATGTAGAGAAGGCATTTAAAGAAAATCGACAAGTATTTTTGATGGTGTATAAGGAGTCCATCCTTACAATTTATGAGTCTCACAACCCCTTCTTCAATTTAGCTACTTCTTTATTGCGGGAATTTGAAGATATTTTCCCAAAGGAGATGCCAAGTGGGCTTCCACCCATTAGAGGCATCGATTCCAAATTGACTTCATTCTTGATGCCATCGTTCCGAATAGGCCGACATACTGAAGCAACCTAGAGGAGACCAAGGAACTTCAAAGGCAAGTCGAGGACTTGATGAGCAAAGGATAAGTTCGTGAAAGCATGAGTCATTGTGCCATACCCGTACTTCTAGTACCATAGAAGAATGGGACATATAGGATGTGTGTTGATTGTCGAGCCGTCAACAACATAACGGTAAAGTATTACCATCCCATTCCTAGAATAAATGACATTCTTGATGAATTACATGGTTTTTACATTTTTAGTAAAATTGACTTGAGAAGTGGATACCAGCAAATTAGAATGAGGGAATGATATGAATGGAAAATCGCATTTAAAACTAAGCATGATTTATATGAATGGTTGGTTATGTCATTTTGTCTCATTAATGCACCAAGCACTTTTATGAGGATAATGAATCATGTTTTGCGTGCATTTATTGAAAAATTTGTGGTAGTCTACTTTGATGACATCTTAATTTATAGCAAGATTTTAAAAGAGCATATATAACACTTGAGATGTGTGCTTGAAGTTTTAAAGGAAGAAAAACTATACGTCAATCTCAACAAGTGTCATTTTTGCATGGAAAATGTTATTTTTCTTGACTTTGTTGTTAGTACCAAGGGAATTGAGGTTGATGAGAAAAATATTACGGACATTAAGGAATGGCCAACTCCAAAAGGTGTCACCGAGGTAAGAACTTTTCATTTGATTAGTTAGTTTTTATCGTCGTTTTATGAAAGACTTTAGCACTCTAGCATCACCACTTACCGAGGTTGTTAAAAAGAATGTTAGGTTGAAAAATGGTGATCCTAAAGTCGAGAAAATTTGCATCCCTTCTTATTTAAGGATCAGAAGATTGGTACGCTTGATAAATTGCCTTATCTCTTTTAAATTTCTGCAATAGCAGATATCATGTGAGTTGGTCATTAGGATTGAGGTTATTGTGAAGGATGACCATTGCATGTTTCGAGAATTTAGGATTTAATTGTTTTATTTGCTTGCGTGCTTGAGGTATTAAATTGGTTATAATTTTTGTTCAATCTTTTGATTGTGTCTTATTTTCCTACTAGAATTATTTTGACTTTAGGTCTACTTGTTGTAGTTAATTGTCAATTCACGCTTTCTTGTTCAGTTTGTGTTAAAAAAATGACTATACGTTTTGATTTGGGGATCACAATGGGAAGGGGGATTTTCCATCCAGAAACAGAAAATGAGGGAAATTTTAGTTGATTTCACATATGTTTAATGTTGTTTAGAGAAAGACTTGTAAACTAGATACTACAAATGAACTTTGAAAAAAAGTTGGAAGACTTATATTTGCTTAATATTACATCAACAAACTTTACTTACTTGAAAGATTTTTCTGCTTTAAAAGGAATCCTTTAAAGGGTTTAGATGTCAATTTGAACGTGTTTAACAAATTATTTGTGCAAGATATTGTTAATTGTGGTGAACAGGTGTCTAAAACCTATAAACTCATTATTTTACATAATTTCATATCTTAATAATTTGAGAGGTTAAAAATGAAATTAATTATGGTAGAGACAACCAAATACCAAAGATTATTGTTAATTCTATGATATTGACATTTCCTATTTTTCACGAATGTATAATTTAATAAAACTTGATTTAATTACTAAATACGTGTATTTAGTAATTTATTAAGTTCGATTAAATTATGCAATTTATTTCTTATTTTCGAGAAATACATTTTATTGAAAAGATAATGATCAAGAAAATATTGATATTTACTTGATCATAATCACGAAAATCTTTGATCATAATCTCGAAAATATGTTGGTAGTATTCTTGATAATATCTTGTATTTATTCTTGGTATCCAAGATATGGTAAGTATCTTCTTGATATGGTCAAAAATATTTCATTCTTATCCTTGCATATGGTAAGATGTGTTTGACGACAATCTATGTAGGGAAATTCTTAAGGGCCGAAAATATGAAGTCCATATTTATGTTAATCACGTGATTGATTAACTTATGGTAAGATTACATGATTTATCTATATCTTGGTTATGGTAAGATTTAGTTAAGAATATTTATCTTACCTTTTATTAATTATCTCTACCATGTTTTGCAGGTATTAGAGATCTTCTGCAATAAGGAAACTTGGGAGCCAAGGAAACCTAATTGCACTATAAAGAGAGGAAAAACGGGACGTTTTTCTTGTGATGTGAAAAATACGAAAATTGTGTGGAGCTTAACATAATTCACGTCCACTTCATTAAGAAATCTTGAAGCCTATTTTCGTGTGTGCACCAATACAAAATGCTTCAATTGATTTGTGATATCAACACTCCGGGAGGAGGATTCAATCACTGAGAAAAGGAAAGTGTTTCAGCGTGAAGATCAAACGGGAGGTTTGGATCAAGATCGAACGGGAGTTCGTGTTGCTGAAAAGTGTAGCGGAATCAAAGAAAACTACTGAAGAGTGGTGGGACGCCATCTCACATTACACGCCACAGAAGGATCAAGGAGTGATCTATTTCTTGGATGTTTTATAAATTCTATACGTAGATTTATCCTGTAGTTTAGATTGATCTGTATAAACTCTTTCCTTATATAGTGATTTGTTTTTGTTCACAGGATGTGAACCGTGAGTTTTCCCTGTTAGGGTTTTTTCCACGTTAAGCTCAATTTATTGTGTTCTTGTTCATTTATAATTCCGCACAATTTAGTCTGATTGTTTACGTTTTACGATCCAGACGAATCTGCCTAAGCAAGATTCATCTGGTACTGTGCTAAACAAAACTTAACAATTTACTGTTAACTGATTACTGTCCATACACATCTGTGACAGTCTGTTTATAAAATTTAGACAACCTTAAATTTTTAATTATCATGGATTCTCTTAGGAGTAAGGAAATGTAGAATAAGGCTAAGAAAGAGGATAAGAGGGGTGGTGAAGTGCACATGATGAGGATATGATACATTTTAAACAAAAGGGTCATGTTCAAAATAGTGACTTGAATGATGAGGGTGGTAAGAAGAAGGTAAGAGTTGTGACAACTCCAAGTCTAGTGTGGGTGGCAGACAATGTTTTAGCTGTGGTAAAACTAGACATTTTATAAGAGATTTCCCTAAGAAAAAGGGTAAAACACAAGGAAAATGTGAGAGGTGTTGCGAGTATTGATGTTGGGGGTCTAGTTATGACCCAAGTGATATTGATGATGACTCTTATTCATAGGGAACCTAGGTACTGCATGAGCATCTCTGTGAAATCTATTTGCATGAAATTAGGTGCATTTTTTATGTTGCATTTCGATTTGCTTGATATGTATTTTTGCATGAATTTATATGTGATTCATTTTACTGTAAGTAATGTGTGTGCGCATGCATAGTGGTCGGTGTGCATTAGCAGTAGGTATGTCTTTTGGAAGTATGAATGGTAGATGTTAAATGGTGCATTTTTTATATGTGCATGGATGTGGAGTGTGATAAATGAATCACGATGTAGATATGATTAAATATATTGGAGCCATCTATATGAAATAATCCTGGTCGGGTGGATTATAAGAGTGACACCATTGATCATTCTATTAGGTGAAGACTCATTATCTACTTAGGTTGAGAATTAAGATGTTTTGATAGAGGAACATCCATGGAGTAGAATCCATTGTGGTTTCCAATTAGCCATGGGTTGTGATTATTCTGGTGAACATGGTTGGCGATGTGTGTCATATGTGTTCACGAGGTGCGAGCTACAAGGAATGAGATATGATGATTGTTATATTGTGTTTGATTAATTTGAGCTTAATCTTATGTTCCTTGCTTGGTGAACACGTTTGAAAAAAATTGTATATTATACTATGTTTATATCCTCATCACATGTGTGTATTTGTTCTTGATTGATTAATATGATTATCTATCTTATATTTGGATTTTATTGATCTAGCCCTTGTGAGTAAATTGAGCAGGTATGATGTGTATTTCAGGTTCGAGACACGAGGTCAGGTTTGTGATTCCATTTTTTTTATTGGTTATCTTGATTAAACAAGTATAAACTTTGTATTGTTTGCTTCCAGGTATTGGGTATCAATGTGAAGATTAATTGATTTTTATTTATTTATTTATTTTTATATCCAATAAATATCAACAATGATGTTAAAATGATTGTTAACAAAAAGTATCGATACCTAGATGTATAACTCGACCCGATAATAATTTGGGCCATTGGAAGCGACTTTTAGTGAAAATTACATGGACAACTAATTTTAAACTTGTCAATTCAAAAATCAAATTCTAGAACTTTTTTTTCACAATTCAAGTTTTATATTTTATTATTAATTAAATTAATTCAACTCCACTCAAATCCAAAACAAACCCCAAATCTAGATATGTTCTATGTGTTCTCTAATCCCTTCTCTCTCTCTCTCTCTCTCTCTCTCTCTCTCTCTCTCTCTCCTTTTCCCTTTCGTTGACAACGAGAGAGATGATGTCGGCGTGTGCTTAGTGAGTCATGTTGGTGGTTGTCATTGCTGTGCAGGTGGTTTTGGCAATGTGGTGGTGATTGTCGTATCAAAATAATTGAAAATGTGCTCGGAGATGTGATGATGGCAACAACTAAGCTACCGGGTTTCTTGCCAGTGTATGAGCTGCAGTTCCACTGGCATGTGAAAGAAGCAAAAGGAGGTGGTGGTTCATTGCAGGTGTTGGTGGCGGCGGAAGTGTGTGCGCATTCTGTGGCTGTAGTATGTGTGCGCCTTCTGGTTGTATATTATGATGGTGGTATTGTAACGGTGGTTGTGCGATAATGTTGGCAGTAGTGGAGGTGGTTTTTATGGCGGTGGTCGGAGATATGAGGTAACTTTTTGGGAGGTTGTGATGATGATGGGTAGGTTGTAAATTTAGAGGTGACTGGTGGTGGAGAGGTGATTGCTGCTGCTGTTGGCGGTTGTTTGGGGAGACGGTGGTGTGGTCAGTGTTGATGGTGGTGGTGTTGTGGCTGGTAGTAGTGGTTGCAGCGGCGGTGGTGGGGGCAAGGTGGGGGTTCAGTGTTATTGGTTACGGTAGTGAGTACATTGATGGGGAGGTGACCAGTTATGATGATTGGGGTTTGGGGAAGTGGTGGTTGTGGAGGTGGTGGTGGTGGTTGGTGGTGAGGATACGCGGGGTGGTGGTGGTGGTGGTGGTGTTAGTTGTGATCTGCAATGGTGTTGACAGCAGTGTTGGTCGACGATGGCGGCGGTGACGGTGGAGGTGGCTATTAGATTTGTAATTGGGACTTATAAATTTTTATGTTGTGACTAATTAAGTTGAAATTTGTGACTATAAAATAATTTGTGACTTATGAAATTTGAGATTTGTGACTTAGAAATAAGTTGTGACCTAAGAACTTTGCAAATTGCAATCGAGAAATAAGTTGTAATTTGGACCTAGAAATAAATATTGAAATCTATAGTTCTTGATTTGATTGAGAAATAAATCATGATTAATTAATTTAATAATTTGTGACCTATAAAATTTTTAATTTGTGTCTGTGACCATAAATTGTATTTAATTTGTGACCTTAAAATAAGTTGAGATTGATTGTGAACAATAAATTTATAATTTGTGATTGATAAATAATAATATCTGACCTAAAATATTTAGAATTGTGACTTTACAAAATTTTTAAGTTGAGACCAATTAAAGTTGAAATTTGTGACCGTAAAATAAGTTATGACATATGAAATTCGAGATTTGTGATAGAAATAAGTTGTGATCGAACTTTGCAAATTGTGACCGAGAAATATGTTGTGATCGAATAACTTGTGACCTCTATAATTCGTGATATTTGATCGAGAAATAAATCATGACTTATTAATTTAATAATTTGTGACCTATAAATTTTGTGATTTATGATTGTGACCCTAAATTGTATATAATTGTGACCTTAACCTATTTAATTCCCTATTTAATTAATAAAATATAGTTAATTGTTTATTTTTTACTTAAAACCATATTTTTGAAACAAAACCCTAACTTCCTTTGATTTGAAATCTTATCTTTTAAAAACCTTTTATATGTATTTATCCCTTTTATTCATGGCCAACTTGGTGAGGCTCACTTGTATTAGTCCCTTTATTGGTTGTTTTGTGACTTGTATTTGGTTGTTGTTAGTTGACCCATTTAAGTGACACTTGTCCTGTGTTGATGTTGACCTAGCCCATATTTATACACACCAATTGTCTAAACGTGTTTTGCACGTTAATTATCCATATGAAATAATTTTTCGAAGTAATTTTTATAAATTATGTATGGTAAATATTTTGAGTTTTTTCTCAAAAAATTAGCAAAAATGCAAGACAAACAGAATTAACAAAAATCGAATAATTTTTAACATTTAAACAATGTTTCTGAACCCATATTTTACTCTCTCAATGAAAATCTTGGATAAATTCACTTATTTGATGAAAGCAAATATGAGCTTCAAGTTGAGAACACTGTCGATAATATTTGTGAACAATTATATGTTTTATTTATATAAAATAAGATTAGAAACTTCCATATGTACATATAGATTTCAATGGAATATGTACATTTATTGAAATTTTTTATACTTCAATCATCATCATATACGATCAGATTTTGAAGCAACATATGATTTATACTTTTATTTGTAGAAAAACCATTGGATTTATTAAAAATTCAAATTAGAGAGAAATGTTGTCTCAAAAAAGTTCAGCAAAATATGACGTTAGACTTTTAATCAAATTTATAATAAGCTATATTGGTTAGTAGTATTTGTTTTATTGAATTCATTTTAGTGTAAAAATATAAATGAATATTAAGGGTTCTTGGAATTATAAACGTGTTAATTAAAATTAGTAATTGAGAATTATATATAACTATATGTAAATGTGTTATATTGAAGGTTATAATGCATGTGATTTTGTTTATAGAGTGAGAGTCGTAGATATTCTTTTTGAATTAATGACATTGTTGACAAATAAAAAAATAATAGAATATTAAAAATATAATTAAAAAATATATTATTCATATTTTTCACAACTTCCTCAATAATGAAAATATATTGATATTTAATTAAGGAGAATTTCAGTTTCATGAAAAATTTATAACTAGAATTTTTTCACTATTTTCTTTATTATAGTGTATTAATATATTTGTATTTGTGATTAGTGAGAATAAATAATAATCTGAAGTAAATCAACGGAAAATAAAAAATGAAAATTGAAAATTTTAGGCTTTATTTGAAAGATTTTTAAGTAATGACATTGTTGATAAAATGAAAAAAATAATATTAAAAATAATTATTCATTAGTTAACATTAATAGTAAATATGAAATTATAAAAAGTTGTGAGGGTAAAGACATCCAAAAAAGTTTCTTTTAGATGGTCCTCACCATTCTCTCTTTTTTTTTGGTCTTGAAGCATTACTGTTGGGATTAGAAAGTTCAAGATCGTACCACAAAGATAAAAACTCAAACGTTTAAATAAAACAAAACACTTTATAGAATAAACTTAAATGTACAGAAACTCAGTATCAAAACTCAAGATTAAACAGATTTAACAGAAAACCCCAAAAATCGCACAAACTGAAAAACCACAAAGAACAAGAGTTGCAGAAATACTCTACCAAACTCAACAAAAACATATACTAATATACACAATATCAGTATCTAACAAAACCACTAAGAACAATAGTGCGAAATATATGAATTTCTGGAGAAATCTCAACGAAGAAGACGAAGGAGGCTGAATCGCCTTTCAGAGAGAGAGATCAGAATGAATCCGGATGGAATAATGAAACCAAAACGTCAATTGTAAGCTTTATCCCTAAGTGGACGGTTGTGGTCAGTTCAAAAAGATCCAAAGGTTGAAAATGGTTGGTCCGGATAATAATGGCCCGGTTCAAGAGGTAAGGTCCGGCTGAAGAAGGTTCCAGACTTGGGCCAGAATTCGGTTAAGTGAAATGGGCTTCAGCTTCAGACATTGGGCTGATGTAAATTGCAAACAATGGACCAGCAATCACTTTTTGGGCTCTAAACTGGATCACTATTATTTGGGCTTCAATTGCTTCACAATCTCCACCTCAATTGGAGCTCCAGAACCAGCAAAAATAAAACAAAGCAGGATCAAAATTCAACAAAGTTTAAAAATCTCAAAGCATCTTTAAACTTATTAATGGGAATGATTTTAGTTCATGCATCTGCAGGATTAATCTGTGTAGGAATCTTAACCAACTTAACAATTCCTTTTTCAGTAATGTCCCTAATGAAATGAAATTTCACATCTATGTATTTAGATCTATTGTGAAAAACAGGATTTTTACACAAATGTAAAGCACTTAAACTATCAGTACATAATTCAACTTCAGAATCATCAATGCAACTAATTTCAGATAGTATGCCCTTTAACCACATGCACTCCTTAACAGCATCTGTGGCAGCAATGTATTTTGCCTTAGTTGATGATAAGGCAACCAATTTTTGCAGCTGGGATTTCCAGCCAATACAGGAAGAGTTTAAAGTAAAAAAGTAAGAAGGTGTTGATTTCCTGTTATCAACATTTCCTGCAAAATCAGAGTTTACAAAACCTTTAAGTTTGAAATCATTTTTGGCTTTAGAAAATACTAAACTAAGTCTACCATACCCTTTCAAATATTTCAGAAGACATTTCATGGCTTCCTAGTGAATTCACCAGGTTTGCTGATAAATCTGCTCAAAACACTTACTGCAAAAGCAATATCAGGTCTGGTACAGACCATCAAATACATAACAGATCCAACTGCATTAGAATAAGGCACATTTTTCATTCTAAACACTTCATCATCAGATTTAGGACAGTGTTCAACGGATAGTTTAAAATGTGCAGGCAAAGGCAAAGACACAGGTTTGGATTTAGATAAACCAAATCTATTTAAAACCTTTTCAATGTAATGTTTTTGATTCAAAAACAATTTTCCAGATTGTCTATCTCTAAAAATATCCCTGCCAAGTATTCTTTTAGCATTTCCTATGTCTTTCATCTCAAACTTAGAATGCAGTTTGGTTTTAAGAACATTTATGTCATGCATATTAGGGCCAGCAAGAAGACTGTCATCAACATACAAAAGCAAGTAAATAAAATCAGTTTCACCAAGTTTAAAATAAAAATAGGAATCATATTGGCTTTTCTAAAAATTTAGGCTTTAGATATAAGAATCAAATCTCTTATACCACTGCCTAGGGACTTGTTTCAAGCCATACAAAATTTTTTTCAACAAACAAACCAAATCAGAATTTCTGCCCTTTTCAAAACCTTTAGGTTGATGCATATAAATTGTTTCATCCAAAGAACCATAAAGGAAAGCAGTTTTCACATCCATTTGCTCAAGTTCTAAATCAAATTGTGCAACTAAAGCAAATAAAATTCTGATAGAAGTATACTTAACCACAGGAGAAAAGATTTCATTATAATCAATCCCTTCTTTTTGAGAAAAACCTTTGGCTACTTTAGTGTCCTTAGACTCACTTTCTTTTATTTTGAAAATCCATTTACAGTCAATTATCCTTTTATTTTCATGTCTATTGACTAAAATCAAAGTACCATTTTTCAAAAGTGAGTCTATCTCTTCTTGCACAGCTGCAAGCCAGAGTTTGGATTCTTTTGAAGAAACAGCTTCTTCAAAAGATTCAGGTTCAAAACTAAAGGATCGGAATAGATAAATGCAGACACAAAATAGGATCCTCAAACCTATGAGGAGGTCTAATCTCTCTTCTAGGTCTATGCCTAGCTAATCGATAATTTTCTAACTCAGTTTCAGCTTCAGGGATGTTATCAGGCAATGGCACTGTGTCAGCTAGTTCAGGTTCAGGTTCAAAATTGACATTTGGAGACTGTGGGGGTTGCTCCACTTGAAACTGAGTATTGGGCAGACCATTTTCATCATCTAAATGGTCTGCACTCAGCTCAGAGCTTAGGAAATCTCTATCATTAACAGGATCAAGCAGTTTTTCATTTTTACATGAAAAAACATTTTCATTAAAAATGACAGACCTACTAAGAATGACCTTGTAACCTCCCTGTTCCCTGACCTAATGTCTATAACCCTTGACTCCCTCTCCATACTTAAGAAAAACACATTTTAATGATCTGGAGTCAAGTTTAGATTCAGACTGGTGTGAGTAGGCAACACACCCAAAAATGTTTAACTTTGAAAAGTCAGGAAGATAATTGTTCCAAATCTGATCAGGAATTTTGAAATCAATGACACTGCAGGGAGATAGATTTATCAAATAGGAAGCAGTTTTGACTGCTTCACCCCAAAAAATTTTTGGCAAGTTGGAATCAAGTAAAAGACACTTAGTTCTTTCTAGGAGTGTCATATTCATCCTTTCAGCAACCCCATTTTGCTGTGGACTGTAAACTACAGTCCTGTGCCTAAGAATACCTAAGGTGCTACAGAAAGAATCAAACTCTTGGTTACAAAATTCTAGACCATTATCAGTCCTAATAGTTTTAACTGTCTTTTCTTTCAAATTTTGAACTAAGATGATCCAATTTTTGAAAACAGACACAGTGGCATCCTTAGTTTTTAACAAATACACCCAGGTTTTCCTAAAAAAGTCATCAACCATAAGAAGAAAGTACCTAAAACCTGAAACATAACTCACACGAGCAGGACCCCATAAATCAGCATGCAAGTACTCAAGAACATCATTAGATTTATGAATACCCTTACCAAAAGAATTTCTTTTCTGTTTACCTAACACACATTTTTCACAGAAATCAAGTTTATGCAACACATCATTACCAAATACACCTTTGGTTTCAAGTAATTTAAGTCCTTTTTGACCTATGTGTCCTAATCTCTTATGCCATAACTCAATTTTATTCAAATCAGACCACAACATTGAAAGACTTAGCATAAACATGTAAGGTATTCAGCACATATATCCCATTAAATTTGGGAGTACAAGAAACCAAGCAGTTAGTTTTGAAAATACTCAGATAACCATTATGCATTCTAATATCAAAAGATTTAGAATCTAAGACACCAAGAGAAATCAAGTTCCTTCTCAAATCAGGAACATATCTGGTTTGATTTAAAATAAGAGTTTTGTTATTTTCAAGTTGTAACAAAACTTTTCCAGTACCTTTCACATCAAAGGTAATATTATTGCCAAGTTTCACAGAACAAAAGCAATTATCACTGAAATTAACAAACATATCTTTTTCAGGACACATATGAAAGGTGCAGCCAGAATCAAGAATCCATTCATTCTTATTATCAGATTTAGTAGTAACATAAACCACCACATTATTATTATCTTGCACTGCAGCCTCAGTTTGGTTACTAATACCCTGGTCATTTTTCCTTTTAAAACAATAATTAATATGATGTCCAGGTTGGCAAAAATAAAAGCAAATTCTAGGAGGTTTATCTACACCTAAAGTTCCAGCATTATTATCTTGTGCTCTATAGTTGTTCTGGTTTCTGAAATTATTTTGATTTCTAAAATTATTATTTTGATTTTTGAAACCAGACTGACCTCTAAAATTATGATCCTTAGACTTATTGAAATTGTCCTTATTCTGAAAATTACCCTTTGCAGGCTTGTTATTCCAATCCCTATTGTTGCTAGAAGAATTCCAGTTTTTATTGAAATTATTCCCAGACTTATTCTGCCTAAAAGAGTTCTTCTCCTAGAGGTTCCTACAACATTATAGGCTTCCTTAGGATTACTTTTAAATTCTAACTCTTTATTCTTAAGGGAAGTATGGACAATTTCAGTGCTCAGTTTCTGCCCCCATACTCTAATGCATTCCTAAGATCCTTAAATTTATCCCCCATAGCATTCAGTAAACACACAACCTTTTGTTCATCAGTAAGTTTTTCATCACAATTTAAAAGACTCTGTGTGATCTTAGTAAACCTACTCATATTATAGTCCACATCCTCAGATGGATCAAACTTAAAAGAAAAATATTGTTTCCAAAAGAAACACTTATCAGGCAGAGACACAGTATCATAAATTTCATCCAATTTATCCCACAATTCCATAGTAGTTTTGGTCTTACCTACTTGTCTAATGACATTATCAGATAAGTGTAAAAACAAAGTGCTCCATGCAATCTCATCCATTTCAAGTTGTCTTTTCTGAGGGGGTATTAAGGGGCCAGGAATTATCTATAGCTTTAGCACATTTCATTTGAAGTAGTAAAGCTCGCATTTTCTAGCTCCAGAGGTTGAAATCCCCTTTTCCATTCCATATTTCAACATCTACTTTTAACAGTAGCCATTCATATAATGACCAAGATTGAAAATTTTTAAGTAATGGAGCTTTAATAATTCAAGAAACAATCAATCAGGCAGAGACTCAACAGTGCAGGTCACGGTCACTAAGCAAAACAGTTAAACAGAGGCAAGAGATTATGTTCAAGAATGATCACACAGATTCAGAACAAAGTAATCAAATAACAGAGTAATCAAGGTGATCACCAATCAACAAAATTAATCACTCAATCAAGAAATCACAAGGAACAGTATACTGAGAAAAACTGTTCTTCCAGTATATCACTCAACCTATACTGGATATTCCCAAACTCCCTCAGATTCCCGAATTCTCAATGAAATCCTGGACAAAGGAAAGAAATGGGTCCAAGGTATAGGCTTCAACGGAGAGATTTTGGAGAAAACAGAAAAATTTGAAAAACAAATTTACAGTATAGAAGATTGCAGTAATTAAAAGATATCACCTGATTGCAATTATAATAAGCTACAAAAGCTTCCACAAAAAATCAATTGTCCAAAAGTTCAGGGGTCTCCAATAATCAGCACCTCAGATTATAATCACCAAGGAACAATGTAGGATTCTTTCAGAAATCAATATATTTAAAAGAAAATATACCGAGTTTCAGAATCCTAAAAAAAAAAATGTGGACACAGATTCAGAAATCCAGATACTCAATAAAATCACAGAAACCCTAATTTTGAAAATAGGTTTCAAAGAAAAATATCCACGAAGTCAGAGTATCAAAAGATTTTTACAAAAATCTTTAAAAAAATTCAAATATGAAAATTTCTCTCAAAGATTTTCAGAAAAACACAAAACGATTTACAGAAAGGGTTTGAACAACTCAAGAAAAGTATTTTCTTCAAAGTTTAATACAAGAACCAGAAACCATAAAACGTTTTGCAAAAGTTCTCAACAACTTTCAGAAAACCCTAGATCCAACAAGAATAGATCTAGATCTGAGTCTAAACCACAGCGTTTTCGAAGAACCCTAAGGCTCTGATACCACTGTTGGGATTAGAAGCCTCAAGATCGCACCACAAAGATAAAAACTCAAATGTTTAAACAAAACAAATTACTTTATAGAATAAAGGTAAATGTACAGAAACTCAGTATCAAAACTCAAGATTACACAGATTTCACAAAAAACCCTCAAAATCGCACAAACTGAAAAACCACAAAGAACAAGAGTTGCAGAAATACTCTACCAAACTCAACAAAAACATATACTGATATACACATAATCAATAGCTAACAAAACCACTAAGAACAATAGTGCGAAATATATGAATTTATGGAGAAATCTCAACGAAGGAGGCTAAATCGCCTTTCAGAGAGAGAGATCAGAATGAATCCGGATGGAATAATGAAACCAAAGCGTCAATTGTAAGCTTTATCCCTAAGTGGACGGCTGTGATCAGTTCAAAAAGATCCAAAGGTTGAAAATGGTTGGTCCGGATAATAATGGTCCGGTTCAAGAGGTAAGGTCCAGCTGAAGAAGGTTCCAGACTTGGGCCAGAATCCGGTTAAGTGAAATGGGCTTCAGCTTCAGACATTGGGCTGATGTAAATTGCAAACAATGGACCAGCAATCACTTTTTGGGCTCTAAACTGGATCACTATTATTTGGGCTTCAATTGCTTCACAATTACGGTTTAACTTGAGAGTATAAGATTTCGATTCATAAATGCATAGCAGAAATTAAACAGATTCGAAATGATAGCCCGGATCAACCGTGCACTTAGATAGAATCTGTGACAAAGATATTACCTTTGATGAATGCCGTGAATCTGAAATAGGAGGTACAATCTTTTCACCACCAGCTGTCCAATTGTCTAGCCTCTAACAAAAATCCAAATAATGAGTTGAATCTGAAACTCCATCTATCTCCAACAGTTGGAATGGATTTGAGAGAATCGATTTCTCTTTGTGCTAGTAAGAGAAAAATCCTGCACTAGAATATTAGTAAAAATGCGACTCTCTTTTTTTTTTTTCTACAATAGTGCACTTACTAACATGTGCACCTAAAAACCCTAACCTAAGTTACAATACGGCTATTAATCAATTACTTTAATTGACGAATTTATTTAAGTAAAATAAAAATTTAATTAAATACTAAATTAGAGTGTAACTCCAATTTCAAGATTCTAGGGCTAATCGAATTTAGAATCAAATCGTAAATAAGATTCAATTAATAATCAATTAATCGAATTAACTAATTATTGAATTGGATTTAATTAAAATCAAATCTTAATTAAATACTAAATTACAGTCCAAACTCTAAATCTAATATTAGGGAAAATTGAATTAACATTTTAATTTAGGATAATACTCCTAAATAAAATAAAATTCAATTTAGGGTCAAAGTTATAAATTTAGTTAAAATCCAATTTTAACATTAATTTGAAAATTGTGAATTTTAAAATGAAATTTTGAATTGGGTCAAATTAAAATACTGGTCAAAGTTTTAAATTTCAAACACATTCGAAATCAAAATTTGAAACTCTTTTAAAGATAAATTGCAACCAGACCTCACATTTAAAATTACAACCGAACCCTTCAATTTTGCAAATTGCATGACAGGTACTTTATTTAAATTGCAAACTTAAACCATGTTTTATAATTGCAGGCTGGGGCTCACAATTTCAGAAATTTCAAAGAAGCCTGGCCCCAAAATTTGAACCATAATCCTTCTCCCTTGGTGGGATGCGCACCCTCTCTACTCTAAGTATGGAATTGTCGTTGTTAAGCAGCAACGTAGCGGCGTCACGCCGCAGCATCACCTGGCGATGTAGCGCAACAACGTGGTTTACGACATGAGGTTTCTGCTATCGTACATCGGTAGTGTGCAGCGGTGGCGACAATCGCTGCTGTAGTTCACACATAGTGCGTGGCAGTGAGCTTCTCATGTTACGTTTTTCCGATCCAAAATTTTTGAACAAAAATTATTTTCTTTTATATATTAAATTTTGAAGAAGAAAATCAATTTCCTCAAAATCTAGATAACAAGAAAATTACTTCATTCAACTATTGAATTCATCAAAGAATTTAACAAATTCTAACAAGTATCAAGGTATTTTCTGATACCACTATTAGATTTCGGGTCATACATGCACAACGAAAATTAAACAGACTCGAAACCATAGCTCGGATCAAGCTTGCACTTAGATAGAATATGTGATAAAGATAATACATTTGATGAATGTCGTGAATCTGAAATCTGAAACATGACGTACAATCTTTTCACCACCAGCTGTCCAACTGTCCAGCTTCTAACAGAAATGCACACATCGAGTTGAATCTGGAACTCTATCTATCTTCAAAAATTGGAATGAATTTGAGAGAATTTTTTTCTCTTTGTGCCAGCACAAGAGAATAACCCCGCGCTAGAATATTAGTAAAAGTGCGAATCTCTTTTCCTTTGCAATATTGCACTTTTTAATATGTACACCTAAAAACTCTAACCCTATTCACAATAGGGCTATTAATAGACCTTAATTAATTAATCATATTAATTAAACTAATTGTAAAGTTCGATCCAACTAATTGGGCTTGTACATTAATTCTAACATAAAGGTCTTGAAAAGTACTCTCTTCTACCATTGATACCTTTTTTAATTTCTCTCTCTTTGTATTATTGCTTGAAGCACCATAAATCCTTTGTAGCTCTGTGAAGTTGTGGCATCCAAGGTGTTGTGCCTAGGTCGGGATTATGAGTTTGTTGTTCAATTTAGAAGGGTTAAATTAAGCTCGAAAGGTTTATCAAGAGTCCATGATTTCAATACTTGTAATTACTTATAAATTGGTAAACCATTAATATTTTTATTTATATGTTTTATAGGATCTCCAACTTTTTATTCACTTGACAAGAAATTCGGTGAGGTGTTTCAGCACGACACCCACCAATAAATAAATAAATAAATGAAAAGGGGAAGGGGGAAAATTGACTTTAAAATAGAAGAATTTTTGTTGGGGTCATGGTGTTAAACATTTTCTTGCAGTATTCGATGAGGTGTTTCAACACGACCCGCTGTCATGGTGTTAAAACATTTTCTTGATATAAAAAAATATGTTTTTAAATACAAAATTTTTAACAAACAGACTAACGGAGCCTTAAGTTACTGATTATCAGAAGTGCACTAGGAATTTAATCAAGATATAGCGCAAAAAAATAAAAATAAAAAAATAAAAAAAATTGTACAATTTGATTTATTGCAGATAAAGATTTCATCATAACAATTAAACATACTCGTGTATACACATACTTAAATACATGTATACATATATGTGTGTGTCGTGTGTGACATACGTTGCTCCAACCTAGATATCAATGAACTTCTGTGAAACAGTTTCACCGAATTCATATATATCATGCATCATCTCGAGTCTCGACAACGATAATATTCGAGGCAACCTCTGTGATAGGTGTTTGACGGGGCAGGAACACAACCGCCGCCGCCTGTGTACGGCTTTCCGCCGCCACCACCATTGCATACTGGCTGATCTCTTTTCAAAGCCCCTGGTGAGATGTATTTCTTCTGTTCAAGAATTCTTCTGCTTACTTCAGACTCCATTAAAATCTCCAGTTCTTCATCACAATCTGCTATTGAACCATTGCATGAAGAGAAATTTGCAATATCATTGATGCCTCTTACAGCAATAATGCTGAGAAAGTATGAGAAGATAAGGATTTGAAAGAGAAATATGGTTTTGGAATTTTTTTCCATGTCCTGTATTGTCTTTTGAATTGTTTTTCACCATTTTAGTACGCTTTATAATGGGCTCTATCTTCATCTTTTTGAAGATAGTGGAAGCCACACTAGCTAATAATGGGGGCTGCACTATTTCACCTAACAACTAGTGTGCCATTGGTTTTTTATTTTTATTTTTTAAAATTATCTTCTTTTTTTTAGGTTGAGTTGGGAAGTTCATCATTAGAATGTCTAATAGGGAAACTCGAACTCAGTGATTATAGTTATTAGAAGACGAGTTAAGTTGATTTTAACTCAAAAATATGTTGTATTGGGCAATATAATATATTTAAATTCGATAGCTGTATGACATATCAAATATTTTTCTACTTATCCTTACTCTACCTAGATTGATCATGTATAAAAACTAACGATTTGTTACTTGGAAAAATGTTTAACCATATATATATATCACTATCACTATTATATACAAGTAGTGTTCTAAAATGCGGATATAAACGCTGCCTAGACACGCATTAGCGCAATGCGTGAGGAAAACGCCTCGCATTACTCATTGCGCGGAATAATGCATTTTACTGAATATAAATCAAAAAAATCGATAATTAATGATCAAGAACTAATAATAAACCGTTACTTTTCCAATCCAATCAGTTAAAAACCAATTGAACCAGTGCTATTTAAATAAATTAAAAAAAACTATACTCAGGGGCTGTATGTAAACATACGCAATCTCTTTACAAACTTAATTCAGCTTACCACTAAACAACCCCTTTATAAGGGTAATACTAATAGGTGTTCTCATCCCACATCAACATCCGATGTGGAATGGAACTGATAGACTTTTTCTTTCTTGTTTTCTTTTTAAATTGCTTTGCTTTCTTTTTTTTTTAATTGTTTTTACTTACCATTATTTGTTTGACTTTTCTCTCCAAACTATTATTTAAATATTATTTTTCTTATTTTATAAGGATTAAAATTGTAGCGCCCCGAGTTCTAAATATTCGGTTCACCACGTCATCGTCTGATCTAACTTTTAAAATAATATTTTAGCGGAAGAAATAACTGAAATTCATTTTTGGCAACATTAAATAAACTGTAATGGTCGATAAAATCTAAAAACTTTATGAAACAATTCGAAATAATAAATCGAGCGATTAATATTGTAAAACAATTTGCAATATCATAATTTCTCAAATAATTGAAATTCTCAAAATTATCTAATGTTTGGAAATACGGATCATTAAAATAAGATTTTCAACCATTTAACAACTATTGCCACAATCATCCATCACTTGACACCCTCTCCGAAATCTGCAAATATTGTTAAAATAGACATGAGCATTTCATAGAAATACTCAGTAGACTCATCGCCAATTAATTAATCTACAATATAATTGAACACATAAATGCAGGCTCTTTAAAAATTATAGGGTGTGGGTTGCTCTTCTCGTGCATTAAAGCACATGGCTTCTCTTTGAAAATCATATGCTCTTTAAAATCATAGGGTGTTTGTTGTTCTTTCTTCTCGTGCACATAAGGCACATAAGTTAAGCATAACATCATCATTTATCTTGCAAGATATTCTCTTCTTTCTTTCTCATGCATAAAAACATATAAGTTATGATAAGTATAACAACATAAATATTTTCGAAGAAATACATTCTCGTCTCTTTTCATAAAAATGACTTTCACATAAGTCACATAACATACACATTCACATGCATTCATAATTTAAATCAATTAATAGGGGCGAGTCTACCTTAAACTTAACGAGTGTGGTTGAGCGGGAATGACTTCAATCTTTCAAATCTCCCTACGCCTCGTCTAGCCAATTAGAAAAATAAGTTAAATTAGTTTTTAGAAATTTATAGTTTAAAAATGATAAATTACAATTTGGGGACTGAGATTGATTATTTGAAAGTTGATGGACTAAAATGAATACTTTGAAAGTTGAGGGACTAAAATAAATAATTTGAAAGTTGATGGACTAAAATGAATACTTTGAAAGTTGAGGGACTAAAATGTAAATTTTCAAAAGTTGAGTTGAAACTCAAAACGAATATTAAACTATAGAGCTGAAATAATAGATTTTAAAAATGGAGTGGCTGATTAAAATAATTTTAAAACTTAAGGACTGAAATTGTAAGTTTTAAAACTAAAGGGCTAAATTAAAACATTTAGGAACTTAGGGACTAAAATGCAATTCAAGAAAACTTTTAAATAAAAGAATTATTTCTCTCTCCCTCATTCAGTTAGAGGGAAGAGAGACAGAGGGAGCGAGGGCGAGAGGGGAGAAAGGGAGAAATCCGGTATGCCGGTGTTACATGCCGGCGATGTTGCGCGATATCACCGCCGTCGAGTGGCGGTGACCAAGAGGAGCAAAATGCCACGGTTTGGTGCAGATTTGGTGCGAAAAACAAAGTAAATCGAGGCTGAAACGCTATTTCTCCGGCGATAATTCCGGTGGTCGAGGTAGGCGGGTATCTGGGTACTTTGTTTCTTGGGTTTTTGGTTTGATTGTGTTGAGTTTGGAGTTGGGTTGGCAGTGATTGTGGTGGTGCTGCAGGTGGGTTGATTGGCGGTGATGGTGGTGTTGGGGGCGGTTTGTTGGAGGTGGCGGTGGTGATGGTGGAAATGGGTTGGGTTTTGTGGTGAGGCAGAAGTAGTGGTGGCTGTGTTGGTGTTGGGTGATGTAGATGGAGGTGAGCTGGAAGTGGCTATGGTGACGGTTTGAGTAGGTTGTCATGAAGATTGGCTGTGCAGTGAGTGTTGAAGATGAAGGCGTGGGTGGTGTTGGCCGGGTAGTGGTGATTAAGGTGGTGATGATAGAGGTTTGTGGCGTGATGAGGCAGCTGCAGTGGCTGCGATGGAGATGGAGGTGGTGATGATGATGATGATGATGGTGATGATTGAGGTGCTGAACCTGGGGTGTGGCTGCTGAGAGTGGGAGATGTTGATTGCTAAAAAAGAGGGTTGGTGGTGTGAAATGGAGTGTGTTGGTGTATGTAATAAGAATTTGATAGGTATGGGATTGTGATAGGTGGATGTTGGTAGTGTGAAAGTCTTGACATGCAATGCACGAAATTCGAGGAAAAATCGTACGCGAATTCAACTGGGTCGGGAGAATAAAACTGATAAAATGAAATTGACAAAATTTGGAATTTAAAACGATTTTGAAAATAATAATTTAAATAAATAAATAAAATAATAAAATTTTCGAAATTCGGAATTTAATTTAAAATCGAACGAACTCGATATTTCTCGACTTGGCTAGACGAACGCGTAGCGATGTTAATATAAAAATGGGTGAGATAGCAGCGACACGATTTTCTAAATTTTAAAATAATTATTAAATGCGTAAAAATTCTTGATCGCTACAAAAATATCTTGACATTTTGAAACAAATAGTATAATATAAATAAAATTATCAACCATAAATTTCAATTTTTTTTGATTTAGTAATTCTAAAATTAAAGAAAATTATTTATATATTTTATATTATTTGTGTATTTAGTTTTTATGTAATAAAATCTATTTTTCATATAAAAATTTATCTAATGTTTTAAAATTAATTAAAATATTATTAGAAGTACGAAACGCTTTATGACGATTATTTTTCGCATTGACACGTCTAAATTTGTGATTCTTGATTCTCGATCTTGACGCATCACAACACATTATTCATTTTAGAACCTTGTATATAAGAATCACTTCTAACATCACTATTCATGAGGCAGAAATGCGCTTTTGGTTCAATAGAGAACGACGCTTTCATTTTGACGGGCAGCACACGTTTCCGGCTCGAACAAAATATCCGACACCATATGAATTTTCTCTTTCTTCTGCTGACAACACGCAAGAACCCATGCCTTTTACTCCACTTCTCCACCCGATGACCCAGCTCCTCCTTTTTTCTTTTCTGTTTTCAATTGGTTTCTCCCACGATTTTCTTCGTATGCTGGTTTATTTCGTAGAAGCTTTCTGGTTCTAACGATCACAAAAATTTTAAACCTCTGTTTTTTTTTCTTTTGCTTAGGTTTGTAGCTTTCATAATTGAGAAAGAGATTTATCGAGAGAACTATTTAAGCATGTTTTTTTGGTAAGTAAATGAAGATTTTCGCTATGAATCGATGGTATGGTGTTTGGGTTTCATTTTGTGGTTCCAGAGCTTAAAGAATTATTTTTTTGTAATGAAGTTTTAACTCATGGGTTTAGAAAATTTCTTTACAGATATATATATATATATATATATATATATATATGTGTGGTTTAGTGAAGGTTCCCTTATAATTCTTTATTTTCTTAGATATGCTAAGTTCTAATAATTTGGGTATGATTGTTGTTTTTGTTGACTTTGCAAGTAGAGGTGAACGAAAGATTTGGATTCTAAACATGAAGAGAATTGTGTACATTTTGAGTGGAGGTTGAAGACTCGAAGGAATGTCAGACTTGTGCATGTAACAGGTGTGTTCTTTCTCCTGAATTGAAGCCCAGTCATTAGTTTTCTTTTATCTTTTTGATGTCCCTTGTGCTACCAAAAAAAAAAATTCAAAATTATTTTGGTACATACTATGTTCCAGCAATAGCAAAATGAGGTGAAAATATAGATACATCCAGCATATAAGCAATATTATTGATATAGCTAATAAAATGTATGCTTCTGTCTATTGCTTATTCCAGAGCTTATCCATATGATTTTTCTAGGAAGCATCGGTATATGGCCATAAATTCTACCCTTGCTTTCTTTCTTTAGTTGGAATATGAGCAGGAGGTTGTATTGTCTCCTTTTGTGATGCACGTGTGATAGTCATGGAGAATGTACAAAATGACATGATTCGCATTGGTTGCAGAGTCTTATTCTAGAAATAAATATACCACATGCTTAACTATTAGATGAGAATAAATTCAACAATGACCGTGCTTGCATAAAATTAATCAAATGCATTGCCTTTACCAAAAAAAAAAGTCTAATTTGTGCTGCTGATTTGGTTAGCTCTGTTTAAATTAGATAAATTTAAGAAATTATTTATGTTAGGAGTTTCATATTGGTCTTAGTATCAAATACTGAGCATTGATTGTGCCTATATATTGTTGTCACATTTTAATTCATCAAACTTAGTCTACAAGGAGCGAGGCTACATAAGGGAGGATAGAAGAGTCATTGAGCGTAGACTGAATGTTACATGAATATGAAATATAAAAGCTATAGATTTTTTTTTTCTTTTTAAATTAACGTGGCAACCCATGTATTCCTTTTGTTACTGTTGATTATTGATGGTTAGCTAAAGAACATGGAATTTTTAACACTATCAATGTCTACATTTTTATCCTCTTCTTATTTATTTGTAAAGTTTTATAGGCAAGGAGACGAGTGCCAGATTTTACGCTGGCTAAAGTGTTGGATTTTGGGATAGGAATAGGATCTGCAATGTTGTAAGAATGTAATCTTTTTTGTGTTTATTGTGTAAATTTTAGAACAAGTCCATAGTTCGTTTCCATTTCATTATTTCTTCTATCCCCCTCTCCTTTATTTTCGGCTTTTAATTTCTAACTTGTAGTTAAATGATATAGGGCAATGATGGAGGTGTGGCTTCAGTCTTTAGAGACAATTAATTTGGTGGACCATCACAGTCGATACAAAGAGCAAGACAAAGCCTGCTTAAAGGTAAGCTTTGATGCGTTGCCAGTTTCGTATAGAAATGCATGGAAAGACTTTGTTTTTATTACTTTAGGTGATATCTTAATCTACTTTTTAATACTTTCTTCTTTAAATATCTGAATCTAGCAACAAAGATGCTCACAAAACTTATCCAAGTTTGAAGAAAAATGAATCTTGAATCAACAAATTTTGTAGAGGTTGATCCAACTGGAAGACACTTCTCCCTTTTTTCAAATCAGTTTTTTTTAATTGTATTTGGACTAGAGATTCAGGATTTAATCTCTAATTTTTTTTCCATAGTACAATGAGATTCTTGGCAAATGAACTTCAATGACAGTGTATGAAATTTCTTTTAAAATATGAGCTATTTTTTGATAAAGATCAACACTTCATTTTTATTTGGATTTTTCAGATCAGAATGCAGCGAGTTTCTGATCTTAATTTGACCGATTTATGCAGATATAAAGCACTTGATGAGTATGAAGGGATTGAAGTTGCTTGGAATCAACATTTCTCTATTTGAATGGTATGTGACTCTGTATTAATTAATTTACCATCATTTTGGTGCTGCGAATATAGGATTTGCATTCCTTACCAACCCCTCTCTCTCTCTCTCTCTCTCTCTCCCTCTGTGTGCGCGCGCGCGCGCGCAAAGCAAAGCAAAGCAACGATAAAGCTTTTACTTCGATCGGAGGTGAGTTAACTGAAACGCGATTACATGATTTGACTGTTATTGTAAATTGAGTTTATGATGTGTTTTGCTTATTTTGATTTGATGATCACCATGCTACGATTTATTTGTCTATTGATGATTCTGTTGGTTTATTGATTTTAATCTTGAAAGGAATCTTTGGATTGTCCAAATTTTGCTTTTCGACTTTAAAATGCTTTGATCTATATGATTTAATTTTTAAAGTGGTTTATAGCATGTTCGTTGCCACTCAAGTGTTTCAATTTTAAGTAAATGCACTTAAGATCTGTGAGAAAATAGAACTGTTAGTTTTTGTACTGAAAAAAGTTTTAACTTATCTTGGCATAAAATGAACGTTAACTTTTTTATGTGACTCCGACTCTTCTCTACCACAACAACTTAATTACTAGATATTACGAGTGTCCTTCTATGTTTTTATATCTTTTTATTTGGTTACGTGGTAGTTGTTAATTCATTATTTTTTAAAAATAAAATGACCGATGGAGTTTATTTTCACCACCAACATGCTCAAAAACACTTGAAAATTATAGCTGCAATGAGAATAAGCTTCCTTTTTTCTGAATCAGAGTCATGGTGCTTTCCTTTGGAACTCGGGAAATATGAAAGAAAAGATTTGTGGGACCTTTACTTTTATATGTGGGTATGGATGGTTAGAAATTATGAACTCTGTTAACTTATTTTAAGTTATATTTATTAACATTTTCTATTTTCTTACAGGTTTGTAATTTGATAAATTTAGTTTATTACTAAATATTTTTATTTAGTAATTTATTAAGTTTTAATTAAATTACTTCATAATTATTTTGACGTATTATGAATATTTATATCTTATATTGTTGGGATAATTATCTTGTGATAATTGATATTGTTTGGAGACAAAGTGTGATAAGTATTGTGATAATGGCTAGAATTCTATCACTTATGATAAGGATCAAGAATTGTGATAATATTTTACTAGGCTTAAAATTTTTCTTTATCACTTATTATTTTTTATAAGTATTAAGATAATATTTTAGTCTTGTTAAAATAATTCTATTGGCCGAGTATCTTCATGATTTTATTCTTAGTGTCCATGTTTATCTTTTATGATAAGATTAATAAAAAAATATTGTGATTGGCCGAAAATCTCTTTATGGCTGAGCATGATGATATTGAAATATTGTGGTAATTTTCTTGATGATTTATTTCTTGATTATGCCGAGTATCTTGATTCTTGGTATTCAAGTTTATCACTTCATATGGTAAGATCTTTTATTCCATAACCAATTGTGAATATCTTACCTTATCTTCACTTATGGTAAGATTTATTAATATTTTGTCATTATGTCTAATTATCTTTGATTGATTTGCAGGTAATAGAGATTTTATGCACAATTAGGAGTCTTGGAAGACAAGCAACTTGTGTGCTATATATATGGAGAAAGATGGGACTTTTTATCTCAAGTCATTGAAGCCAATAATTTCGTGGTGTGCTAAAAATATATGGCTTCATATTTGTGACTTCAGAAGCTGAGAAACCAATAATTTCGTGTAGAGCACTAAATATACATGGTTTCTACATCATTGTAACTTTGGTTCTCCGGGTGGAGGAATCAATCACTTAGAGAAGAAAAGAATTTTAGCGTAAAGATCAAACGGGAGGTTTGGATCGTGTTCGAATGGGAGTTCGAGGTTGCTGAAAAGTGTTGCAAATTCAAAGAAAGTTACTGAAGAGTGGTGTGACGTCAGCTCATATTACATGCCATAGAAGGATCAGTGAGTAGTCTATTTCTTGGATGTTTGATAAGACTATGTGTAGATTTATCCTATAGTTTAGATTGATCTGTATAAACTCTTTTCTTATATATTGATTGGTTTTTGTCCGCAGGATGCAGGTCGTGGATTTTCCCTGTTAGGGTTTTTCCCACGTTAAGCTCAATTATCTTGTTCTTGTCTTCTTAAAATTCTGCATTGTTTACACTATCTATTTACGTTTTACAATCCAGATGAATCTGTATCAGCAAGATTCATCTGGTATTGTACTAAACAAATTCTAACGATTCTCTGTTAATTCGTTACTGTCCAGACATATTTGTGACAGTCTGATTGTTAAACATAAAACTTAGACAACTTTAAATTTTCAAATTCAAAAGAGCATATCATGTGCTTTTTCAAGTACCTTATTGTAATGATAATAATATGTTGTTGATTCAAGTGTGAAACATATCTTTTATACTCCATAAAGTTCTTTATTGTCACATTTGACATTCATGTATGACATTTATATGCATATCAAATGTCCTTAGTTGGAAAGTAAAGGATTATAAATTATAGACAACCCTTTTATCTGAAAAGAACAATTATAATTATCAGGGCTGAAGTTTTAGTCTTTTAGATACTGGTTCCATAGTGAGCATAAAGACAAACTCTCAAAGTGAAGCATTGTAACTCTTAAAGCATAAAGGTCTGAATTCTCAAGCAAGAAATTAAAAACTAATAAAGATCTATATCTATAATTAAAAAAATTGACAATTGATAAGGAGAACTTAGTATGAAAGTAAAAGAAGTAGGTGTTAGAGGAGTATGTATTTTGTCTGAGATAGTATTGTGAAATCTTCAGGAATGGTGATTGGGACCTGCAAAGATGTAATCACATTAAATAAATCAAGAAGACACACAATAGTTAATGGGCATATAGTTAGAGAAAATCAGTTAAATGCATGATCAAAATTTTATATATTGCATACTTTGTTGTTCTCTTGTAAACGTGATTGTTTTGTTCATTAAAATAATCCTGCAGAAAGTTTCTTGTATCAAGTAGTGAATGTTATTAGACTGTCTCTTTCAATTACTTATCCACGAATCAGTCTACAGAGAATTTAATTTTTTTTGTCTGTATATAATATCGTGCTTAAATTATGTTGTATGTGTTATTTCATCTTTCTTAACAAATCTTCATAAAAAAATAATTTATAAAAGATGTCAATTTGCTACAATTAGATACCACATTTTAAATAAGTTATTTTTCCATTGATTTATATTATTTTCATCTTTTTTCTAATTTATTGTTATGTTTTGTATATTTTATTGCTTTGCAGATAATTCTAGCAATTCAAATTCTTTTTTTTTTCTATATTTTTTTTTTTTAGGTTTGAAACTGCTCGGGATTTTTATGAGGAAGCATGTAATCATAAAAAAATGAATTTCATATGTTATATCTCAAGAAAGAAATTTCTTTTTAATCTTTGTTTACATTGTTTAAATGCTTGTATTATTTTTTTCTAATTATACAGGAAATGTTTTTTGTACTGCTCATTATAATCAAATTTGCAATAATATTGATGGACCAACTTGCCAAGTAACTTTGTGTGCCATATTTGTTTTGTCAAATTTTAATTTATAAGTATCTTTTGCTTCTTTTTAATGGAGACGAAGATTGCCTAATTTTTGGTTGAATTTGTAACGACCCGGTCCCCACTTAAGGGCTGGTCCCGGCCATTAGAAATTACGTAAGCGGGAGAGCCTAAGCCCATCTTACACCTCACGGATTTCTGGACGCGTCCCCCACTTGCTCAATTGGTACCATGTTTGAACTTAAGTCTCTCTCTTAAAGTGGGAGGCCTTGGGTTCAAATCCTGGGGGGATGCGTCCAGAAATTCGTGAGGGGTAAGATGGACTTAGGTTCTCCCGAAGCGGACAGTACTTAGTTTCTAACGGTCGGGACCAGCCCTTAAGTAGGGACCAGGTCGTTACAACTTGGGTTCAAATCCTGGGGGACGCGTCCAGAAATCCGTGAGGGGTAAGATGGGCTTAGTCTTTCCCAAAGCGGACAGTACGTAGTTTCTTACGGTCGGACCAACCCTTAAGTGGGGACCGGGTCGATACAGAATTGCCTACAAAAACATTGAGGATGGACACTCCAGTCTGTGTTTCTTCATGTAGAGGTTAGAACATTTAGGCTGTGGACTAACATCCAGACGGAGAGATCATTCGCGTGCAAGGGGTTCCTGGGGTGATCCTGGCTTGTTTTTAGGGGAAAAATGTCATTTGTTTTTTGTCCACATTTGTGGAAGCCAACCTTCACATGTCAAAAAAGTTATTTTCAATATTGGGAGTTTCCATGGTAGGATGATGATGTCCAAGAAGAAGAAGATGGAGTGCATAAGAAAGGTGGTGATAAAATGGGAATCAAGTGGATGCTAATGCTATTGTTTTATAATCTGTCAAATGAAAGGAAAATAATATTTTTGCTCCTTTGGTGGATTTGACAAGTGTAAAAAGTCCCGTTGAACGCAAGACAAAAAGGTTATTGTCTCCAAAATAGATGAAGAAGAGAAGCTTAGTGCAGCCTACTGCGACACACTTTGGAAATTATGAGAGAGAAGCTGGAAACTTCAAAGGATCAACATTCAAAGAAAATAGATGGGAAAACTGAGACAAAGAAAACTCTAACAAAGGAGCTGTTATATCATCTCAAACAGGTAATTCATACACTCAGTGACATTTCCTTGTTAATTTGCAATATGAATTGTGTTAGTTTCTTCAGAAAAAGAAGATGGACTTCCATTTTTTTGCCTAGACTGTGCATACATTTACTAACAAATTTGGTTTTTTCATAAACATTACTAGCTTCCACATTCTCAAGCAATGGAAAACAATTGGAGTTTCCTGAAGATGTTAACTCATTCTCAAGCAATGGAAAACAATTGGAGTTTCCTGAAGATGTTAACTCCAGGGCTTTCATCGTTAATACTCATGGCAACAAGAGCGTTATTGGTAATCAACTATCTAACGTTCTCTGTGATATTTCTACCGATATAGCTTCAAGGGAGCAGGCATCTTCTAGAAATGATCCTTCAGGTGGCGTAATACCAAAGGAAGATGGTGAATAACAAGTCTTAGCGAGATCTCATATCTCATTTGAAAGCAATGTGGATGTTGCGTTATTGGTAGAACACCATGATTCTCAGAGTAATCCTGTAAAACAAGAGGTACAGCTAAATGCACAAGAAGTAGTAACCCATAATCTTTGTTTCACATGAATATTCAGCATTTCATCAATATAAGTCATTCAACTAACTCTAATTTATGTCAGTATTATTTTGAATGTTCATTTATTAGACAAAGCTGCTACAGTATTATGAATTTATGAATTGTAGAGTTTGGGTTTATCGTGGCTTGGACTCTTACTCTTTATTTTGAATTCCACGCGAATAAACACAAATAAGAAACGTTTCGTTGCAGCGCAAGTATAGTCTACTAGTGTGTGTGTGTGTGTGTATATATATATATATATATATATATCACTCTAAAAGCAATAATGAGATATTGTTCCTGATTTTGCATTTTCTTTATGCTGTGTATAATTTGCCACAATTCTTAATGAAATTTCTTGTGAGAGGTTTAACTATTTTTATTTTACAATAATTAATAATACCTCCATTTGATAAAATGTATATATATAATGCTTCAACGTGTCCCCCTGAATTTAAAATCTCTTAATGAAGATTATAACGAGGAGTTTCAGACTTTGCACGAATAATAAATTAACTAGTATTATACCTGTGCACTGCACGATCATTTGTTATTCACATATAATATAGAATTTATATGTTAACATATGAAATGAATATTTAATTAAAAATGAGAAACGGAGGAAGATAATTAATTACAAAAAAATACTATATTATTGTTCGTATGTTTATCGTTCAAAGAATTTTCTTTAAATATGTAATTTAAATTGATTTAAAACTTAAAATGAAAAAACAAAATTTTAAACTCTCTAATATATTTTTTGATTATTTTGATTATTTCACTATATAATATTAAACAGTGTTATTAAACCGAAACAAACCGTCGTGTCTAACCTGTAAACCCGTGACCTAGTTTAAAAGGTGAATCACAAAAGTTAAAAAATCGAATATGATAATCCCGACTGATTTTTAAAAAACTCATAAACCCGATATCTGGTTTACCGAATCTTACGGGTCGACTTTCAAGACTTTTTAAAATTAATGTATATATATATAGACATACAACCCCAACCACTTAGATTTTCCTTTCCAAACATGTAAGGTATTGAACTCTCTTTCTCAACATTTTCGTCCAACGGGGGATTCAATATTAACTATTTCTTCTTTCCCTTTTTTTTTTTTTTTATTTACTCTTTTCCTGCTTCCACTTAAAGCAATTGTAAATTATAAATGAAATATAGAATTCCACATTACCATTTTTTAAATATCATATTATTTTATTTTTTAAAATAATATATCCATTTTAAAAATAAATTTTTATTTTCATTCTCCAACTTTTTGTATTTCATTGTTAATATAATAATTTTGGAACAATTTTTCATGTGTTAAAATACTTTTAGTATTTAAATTTTTGAAATAAATTATAATAACAAATATAATTAACAACAATTAATCTATGTTTTCTTTGAATTAGTAATTCTAAAATTTAAAAATCTTATTTCTATAATGTTTTATATCATGTGTATATTTAACTTTTATATAAAACCTAGTTTTACATAAAAAGCAAAAAAAAAAAAAAAAAAAAAAAAAAAAAGAGGTTATTTATATCTTAAAAATAATAAAAACAATATTAAAAAAATCTAAAATAAAAAAATATTTTTTCTCTCAATTGTATAGTTTTTCAATTTTTTTATAATTTTATTTAATTTTTCAAAATAAAATTTTTACGTTTAATCTTTGATGTGAAATTACGGACATGTTTAAAATTGGCTCTCACTTACGAGTTGATATTAAAGTTCTTATTGAGATTTTCGATTTGACAATGGATATTTTTTGATTTCAAAATAGTAGTATAATTATAAAAAATATGGATAAAATTGTAGACATTAAAAGAATAAACATCTATTCACTATAATTTGCAATATTTATTTATTTAGTCCAAATATGGTTTTAAATTTTTTTCATTAAGTTTTAATTTTATTAATATTTAAATTCTTTTATAATTATGGTTTTAAATTTATTTATTAAAATTTTATAATTATAACGTACTTATAAAATTTAACCTTAAAGTAATAATTTAAAATTGAAACTATTTGCTTGAACTAATTTTATTATATATATATATTTTTTATAAATATAATCATATACATTAATTGGTCACCGAAATTAATGAACCACGTTTATTACTTTCGGGTTAATTATACAACCCATGTTTACCAAAATTTCAAATCTTCCACTAACGTTTTAAAATGACAAACTACCACCCATGTTTAAAATTATCACATCATATAACATTATCTTAACTTAACAGCCTAGTTTGATGTTAAATGATGATATAGCAATGACATGGCCTACCTTCTAGCAAGTTGGCACCACATAAGCATTGAAATGGATTTTTTTTTTTAATTTATATTTTTAAGAGCGGTTATACATATTTTTTTTATTACTTTTTAATGAAAAATTAAAATTGAACATCCAAAATAATAGAAAAATAAAATTAATAATAAAAAAAAAATCAATTTAGCCTATTCGACTGTTACATTATATACATATATCGAAAATTGAAAATTAAGACAACAAAATTATTAATTTAAAATCAATTTAGCCTATGCGATTGTTACATTATAATTCTATTTAATTTACAGAATTTTCAAACTATTTTTTGACCACATACATTTTACCTAGAAAATCAAAATAAATGGTAGCACCAAGTCGCCAAACGGAGCCTTATAAACAACACAATTTTTAGAACCAGATTTTTACCACACATTTTTTATTTCTATTTTTTAACCGCGCATTTTATCTCAAAAAAATAAATAAATTTGTGGTTAAATTATAAATTGAATTATAATCCAACTTCCTAAGAAAGGTTAAATTAATTTATAAATTGTAATGATTGCATTAAATAACAGAGGTGTATTTACATTAAAAAAAATCTAATAAAATATTAAATACACAGATAAAAATAAAAATTAATAATTTTTTTTCTTCTGAATTTTCGATTCTAAAATTTTATATTTTTTCAGATATATATATATATATGTATGTAGGTATGTATGTATGTATGTATTTATGTGTGTGTGTGTGTGTGAGATTTTTTTTTTTTGGGGTTCTATTAATTATAATTTTTTGTAGTATTTTGGATGTTTCAATTTTAATTTTTCATTAAAAAATTATGTGTAACTTTTTTAAAAATAAAAATAAAAAAATTCATTTCAATGCTTATGTGGTGATAACTTGCTAGAAGGCGAGGTCACGTCATCGTCATATCATCATTTAACATCTAGCTAGACTAGAAAGTTAAGAGAATGATATATGGTGTAAGAATTTTAAACATAAGTGGTAGTTTGAGTAATTTTAAAACGTTAATGGTAGATTTGAAATTTTTGATAAAATGAGTTGTATTTTGGATAATTAGAGCAAATACGGATATAAGGGAATTCGATCCGTTTACAACTCGATCATTTTTTTATAATAATATAATATATGTTTTATATGTTACTATAAAATGGGTAATCATATTGACACCAGTAATTTTGTTAACCACACCACATTATATATAACCTCTAATAAAACATAAATTTCATAATTACATGACGTTTCTTTTACAAATATAACATTTACTAAATAAAATAAAATAAAAATTAAACATGATGCACCACACAATCAAATCCTCCAATCCAAAAGTTCATTACTAGACAGGACACCATCGAATTCGTTCTGAGGAAGAAGCTGGAAAGAGACTTACACAGGTTAATTTTAGTGATCCAAGTTTAACAAAGACAGGGTTCTGCCTCATTGGAGAACCAATTGTCTCAAGAAGCCAATAATGCCAAACAAACTCAATAAAGTATGGGACGTCAGCGAGAAACGAGTTGGTTTGGCTTGAACGATAATCACTTTGTTCACTAATCTTTGATGTCAAAGACAGAGATTTTGGATTGAATGTTTATTAAAGTTAGAATATATAATAAAACTACCCGATCACTTTTTGGTTTAAAAAAAAGAATCACAGCAAATTACCGCAATGCAATTCTTTTTAAAAATTTGCATCCAAGCCGAACTCGTTAAATGATTTGGAATGTATCTACACTTACCCGAAGATCTTTAGGATTTTTTCAAAGAAGTAATACATATATAAGTTATGGTTTTTAAGATTTGTGGTGTACAAAAGAATAAAAAAGAAAAAAACTATTAAATGAGATGATTATTTAAGTAAATTTATTTGTGACTAATTTATTAAATATAAAGGGTGACTATATTATCACTACAGTTTTTAATAGCCACACCACATTTTTTATTGTATTACATATTTTTAACTTTTGCTTATTATTACAATTATATCCCCCACTTTTTTAACTACATCTTTATTTTTAACATTTTATTAATTAGTACATCTTAAACCTAATGGCGATATCCGTTAAATTTTTTTATTAAAAGAGCCTACTAAATATTTTAAAATAATAAAAAAGACTACAAACGTAAAAAAGCAACTATGTATTTGTCCTTTATTTTAAATATTTTAAAGCATCTCAACAAAATTTTTGGACAAAAATCAAGATTAGATATAAGATGTGATAATTAAAAAAAACATATCCAATACAATTAAATATACCAGTTTTAATTACAGATAGCATAGTACTCATGTCAATTTTAGATTGTTCTTCTTGAGATTGCCAAGCAAGGCTGCCATTTTAGGTGGTTTTTTTGGAGGTAATCGTAACTGTCATAATTATTAAATTAATTAAAGGTAACAACATCCTTACCCTAAATAATGAAAACAGTATTTTTGTAAAGAAAGTATTTGAGATTGTGTAATATTACAAATCATATATATTACGAATTTTCAATAATCACCCATTACAATAATGTACTTGTGCAAATTCCCCTTAAAAACTTAAATAAAGAAAAATCCATTTTTTACTTTTGTTTTTACAAATTTACGTGATACCAAAGTCAGGGAAAAGTACATAACTACAAACCTAAAATTATCACTTTTTAAAACTAACAAACTTTAAAAAAAAAAAATCTAGTGTTAATTAAAAATTAATAAATATAATATTGTTTAATATAAAAATAATTATCAATTTTATATTAAATTAAACTAATATAACATTTAAATAAATAAAAAAATCATCAAACAACATGGGTCCGTCCATCACAGCTCCAACACCGACCCCACCCACCCACCAGTCCCCACCCACCCCACCCTACCCCAAAAAAATGATTTTTTTCTTCTACTTTTTCCAACCCCAGCCCTGACCCCACCCACCCACCCTGACCCCACTCTACCTCAAAAAATAATTTTTTTTCCTTCTACTTTTCCCCACCCCAACCTCTACCCCCAAACTACCCCAATCCTACCCACCCACCCACCCTCCCCGACCTCGATCTTGACCCCACCCACCCCACTCCACTCCACTCGACCCCACCCTACCTCAAAAAAATGATTTTTTTTCTACTTTTCCCCACCCCCACCCGACCTTGACTCCATCCCACCCAACCCTATGTACCCCACTAAAATGAGATTTTTTTTTTCCTTTCTCTCTCTCTCTCTCTCTCTCTCTCTCTCTCTCTCTCTCTCTCTCTCTCTCTCTCTCGATGTTTTCGCACCCTACCCTACCTTGCCACCCTCATCCCACCCACATCACCTCACCTCACCCACAAAGTGACAATTGATCACACAAAATCACAAATCACAATTACAAATTTAATTGCAAATTTCACCACATCCCACCCCACCCAACTTCAACCCACATGCAAAGTCACATTTGATCACACAAAATCACAATTTGATCACAATTATAAATTTAGCCCCTGTTTGGTGGAGATTAAAATTAGATTTTTAGTAGATTTTGATAAAAGTTGATAAGATGTGTGGTTGAAAAGTTGTAGGTCCCACGAAATCTATGATTTAGATTGATTGTTGACTTTAACTTAGATTAAAATCTAGATTTTAATTTCTACCAAACAGGGGCTTAATTGCAAAATTTATCCCACCCCACCCACCTCACCCGACATGCAAATTCATATCTGGTCACATAAAGTCACAATTACAAATTTAGTTGCAAATCCCACCCCACCCACCCCTCCCCTCCCCTGCCCACCTCACCCCAAAGTCACAATTGGTTGCACAAGGTTACAGTTCGGTTACACAATGTCGTAATTAGGTCATACAAAATCACACTCCACCCTAAAAATGATTTTTTTCTCTATGTTTCCCCACCTACCCCCATCCCATCCCACACAAACTCAAAATGATTTTTTTCTCTATGTTTTCCCACTCCAACCTCACCCAACCCACATAGTCACAATTGGTTAGACAAAAGTTACATTTTAGTCAAAAATCACAATCGAAAATTTTATCGCAACCCCACTCCCACCCCCATCCAACTCTACCCCACATGCAAAGTCACATTTGGTCACACAAAGTGACAATTCGATAATTACAAATTTAGTAGCAAAATTCACCCCACCCACCTCACAGCACCCCACATGCAAAGTTACAGTTGGTCACACAAGGTCACAATTCAATCAAAATTACAAATTTATTTACAAAACCTCACCCACCCACTCAACCCCCATAGTCACAGTTAGTTACACAAAGTCGCATTTGATCACACAAGATCACAGTTTGATCACACAAAGTCGTAGTTAGATCTATTTAGGTCACAATTGATCACACAAAGTCACAGTTAGTCAACAAGGTCACAGTGGGTCACACAAGGTCACAGTTCGTTCGCACAAAGTCGCAGTCCAGTCACATGAGGTCACATTTGGCTTACATAAAGTTACAGTTCGGTCACACAAGGTTACAGTTCGGTCACACAAATTTACATCTCATTCACACAAAGATCGTATTTGACACAACTGTAGTTCACATCACATCTTCATCCAATGATTACAAAAATATACAGTTGGTCACAATCTCTAATATAATTGATCACAATCACCCACAATTGGTCACATAATATTTATTTATTAGTCACAACTTACTCTTTTTTTGTCACATCCCTCATTTATCAAATTGCACAAAGTCACAATTAATCAATATTTTGGTTACATTTAGTTAATATTTAATCACATTTACCAAATAATTGGTCACAATTGCCATAATTGATCACAATCACTTTCACAATAACTACATTTTAACTTACTTTTTTAAAATTAACAAACTTAATATTTTTGTTTAAAAATAATGTGTTAATTAGTATTAAAAAAATAAAATATTATATATAATATAAAAATAATTATCTATTACATATTAAATCAAAATTAATATAATATTAAATAATAAAATCCAAACAATACCTAATCTACAACGCCAGCACCCGCACCCCAAAAGTCACAATTGATCACACAAAGTCACATTTTGATCACAATTACAAAATTCACCCCACCCCACCCAACCAGCAAAGTCACAGTTGGTCAAACAACGTCACAGTTTGTCACAATTACAAATTTAGTCACAAATTTCACATCACCCGACCTTATCACACTCGACCCGACTCGCAAAGTCACTGTTAGTCACACAAAAGTCAATTACAAATTTAATTGCAAAACCCACACCAACCCCATCCCCATCCCAAGTCGCCCTCACCATACCCCTCAAAGTCACAGTTCGACGACAATTATAAACTTAATAACAAATTAAATTTGGTGACCAATAATTTAATTACACGGGTCACAAGTCACACTTAGTCACAATCCAAACAAGTTTTGATCACAATTATAAATATAGTCGCAATCAAACATTTTTTAGTCGCATATTATTTATTGGTCACAAATTATTCTATTTTTACCACAATTAGTCAATATTTTGTTCACAATTACCTAATAATTGGTCACATTTGTCCGATAAACTTTTTAGCATATAAATTAATCAAACATGTCACGTCAGATGTCACACAAAATCACAGTTAACATAAATTGTAGGTCACAATTACAAATTTACTCACAAATCAAATGTTGTGATCAATAATTTAATTAAACTAGTCACATTTCGTACTCGTCATAAATCGCACAAAGTCACAATTAGTCCTTATTTTGGTCACATTACACAATAATTGGTCACAATTCCTATTAATTGGGTTAGGCAGTCTGAAGAGCTCCTATCGAACAAGGGCTCTCGAAGATCCCTCAAAAATAATATTCCAACTTTCACCACAAACAAACAAGTCCAAATAATTTGGGCATGAAAATGACTGCAACCTAAACAACGAAAATCTTAGAATTATAAGCTAAAAACAACAATTTTTCCTATAACAACATTTCTATGTAGATATTTTTTTGATATGAAAATGAGACTTTGTCGACGTGATGTCTTTAGGTTGGAGATGAAGAGGTGGGACCGTGTACTTCATGCATTAACTCATCGACTTGTTTCATTTTCATGTTCCAAAAAAACTATTCATGTAGAAGAAATATTTCGATAAGGATACTTTTCTCGAGTTTGATAAGATCGAGGTGTCATCTTGTTACATCAAAGTTTGAACTAATCACTTACGTGCCTCGCCATGGTCGTCCTCAAAATTGCTCCCACCAAAGGCAGATCCACCTCTATGCGAGGTAGCGCGGCCGCGCTAACTCGTCGACGGTGGTGGTACTGAGCTGTTCACAGGCAAATGTTTGATTTTTTTTTTTTTTTTGGGCCAAAATTAGTACCCAAACACCAAACCAGAGATAGAGAACGTTTTCAGGCAGGATCCATTTGGTCGACTCAAGCCAAATCTCAAAATTGAAATCCCTAACCTTTCCTCTCTTCCTCCCAAATTTCATTGTCTCTGGACTGGTCACTTGGTCAGCTTAGAGTTCGCCACCAGCAGGCAGCAGTTTCGCAATTATTGAAATAGAAAATTATTTTTTATGCATTTATATATGTGTTGATTATGTATAAGTATTAAAGATTTATAAATACTTATTAAAATCGATATTGTGGATAACAAATTTCGTGAATCGCACGGGTGAAATACTAGTATATATAATAATAGGATAACCGTCACCAAAACACGCACACATTTTCCTGCTCAAATTTCTTTCTAAATCAGGAAACTTTTGCAAAAAAAAAAAAAAAAAAAAGAGTATTAAATGTAATGTAATTAAGAAAAGTTGGTATCAAATGTTAGTATTAAATTAAAGTTGGTATTAATTGAAAGTTAGTAATAAATGTGTATGTATATGTATGTGTGTGTGTGTTTTGAAGCTTTTATAAAATATATATAATCAATACATTAAAAATTAAACTTAATAAAAATTAAAATACATAAAAAGAAAATTGGTGACGAATAAAAATAAAATTAAAACAAATTTAATATAAAAAATTTAATTAAGCGCCAAATTTTAAAACGTGTTATATTTTTTCTATTTTGATTAGTATTGTCTTTTTTAAGTTTTCGAATTCGATAATATATTGTAAGTAAAATATAATTTTAACTATATTTTTTATTTGCTATGATTGTATAATCAACATATTTTCATGAATTCCAAAAAAAAGAACTGTCTTGAACACCATGCAAGACATTATCATTTCTTTAATATGTATATGTATTATGTATGTGTGTGTGTGTGTGTGTGTGTCTATATGTATATATATTGAAGTTTTTATAAAATATATGTAATCAATACATTAAAAATTAAACTTAATCAAAAATTAAAATACATTTAAAAGAAAATTGATGATGAAAACAAGTAAAATTAAAACAAATTTAATACCAAAAAAAAAAAATTAAGCGCCAAATTTTAAGACGCATGAGTATTTTTTTTTTTCCTATTTTTATTAGTGTTGTTTTTTTAAAAAAAAATTGAATTCGATAATATATTGTAATAAAATATTATTTGTACTATATTTTTATTTGATAATATGGTTGTATGATTAATATATTTTCATGAATTCCAAAAAAATAAAACGTCTTGAGCACCGTGGAAAATATTATCATTTCTTTAATATGTAAATTTTTGTGTGCGTGTGTGTGTGCATGCGTTGAAGTTTTTATAAAATATATGTAATCAATACACTAAAAATTAAACTTACTTAATAATAAAAATACATTAAAAAAAAATTGGTGATGAATACAAATAAAATTAAAACAAATTTAATACAAAAAATTAAATAAGCATCAAATTTTAAAACGTGGGGGTATTTTTTTTCTATTTTGATTAATGTTGTCTTTTTTAAAATTTTGAATTCGATAATATTTTGTAATAAAATATTATTTGTACTATACTTTTTATTTAATATGATTGTATATTCAACATATTTTCATGAATTCTAATTCATTATCATGAATAGAAATCTCGTGCATCGCACGGGTACTGTGATACTAGTACTAGTATAATAATAGGATAATTGTCACCATTTTATGCACATAGTTTCCCGTCCATTTTCACATGTCTTTTTAGGAAATTTTTTATTTTTATCAATTTATTTTAATACATGAATTAGGAAAGTTCAATTAATGCATGTAATAAATGATTTATGGATTTGTGAAAAAAATATCTATAAAAAGTCATATTATAGATTTTTTTTCTTTTAATAATTATTGTATTATTTTGAAATCGAAAAATATAGAATATGGGTGTCAAATTCAAAACCTCAACGAGAATTTAATTAAAATTTGTATTTCATATTATTTATTTGTTACATTTATTTTAATATATGACTGCGTATAAGTTTTTTATGTGTAAGTTTAACAAATTGCAACATTTAATTTAAGTTGGAGCAATTTTTTATTTTTTTAAATGTTTAGCAAATTTTGTTCGTAATGTATTTGCTTTTTTACATGTAATAAAATGGAATATCTGTTTAATATATTTAAATATCAATTATTGCATTAAGATAGTAAAAATTCTTATAGTGTTATATGGGGAGTCGATAAATTAATTCTGTAAATGTCTATTAGCCTCTTTATTTCATTTTAGGAGTTAAAAATTGTAAACATTTCAACTTTTATAACTCAAAAAATTGTAAGCTCGAATTCAGTCATCAAATCAAAATTGTAAAGTAAAATGGATTAAGAAAATTAGAGAATGAACAATTAGCTGTTAAAAGAAATATGTTAGTCGCAATTTTATGTTTTACATTTTTAATATTTTTCACTATATATGAATGCACAATTTATATCGATCATTGTACTTTTACAACTTATTCAATAAATAATTATTAATTATATTTTTTGTGCATCACGCGAGTCTCAATGGTGATCATGACCTGCCAAATGTTAATCTTGTCCTGCTTCTCATTATAAAACCAATTTTCGTTCTATAATAATAAGCTCTCTTGACAACTGACTTGTGACATTAAGGACAACTTTCTTCCGAATTCATCAATCATTAAGAGTTGGTTTGATAGACTCATTTTCATGAAAAATGGAAAGTGACTTTCATGAAAAATCAAATGTTTAATTGAGTTTTTTGTTGGGTGGGCTTCATTTATTGTATTGTCTCAATCTCCGTTATTTTTCTTGAAAAAAAAAATATATACATATATATATTCTTTGGGTTAGTTAAAAATTTATTTTTTCATATTTATTACTTTCAAATATTAATTTCTTCTTTAATCAAAAATACCCAAATTCTTTCAGTTTCTTTTTGGAGGAAATTAATTTCTTAATTTCCTTAAACCTTATTTTCTTCTCACTCATTTTTAATGTGCAATCCAATTACATTCTAATTGGTCAAAGAATCATTTTACCCTTGAGTAAAGTTGAAGCGGGAAAAGATTCTTCACTACATGGCACAAGGATACCCTCTTGGTAAATTTGTTTATATAAATAAAAAAAAAATTTAAATTACTTTTTAATCATATACATTTCTTTAAACTACTTTTTAACTATATATTTTACTTAGGAAATATCGAATCTTTGTTTGTAAACAAAAATAATTTGCCAAACAGAGTTAATTGACGATGTGAACGACGGATTGTCGTGTCTTACAACATTTTGAAGTTTGGTCAACATTTTTTAATTCAAAATTTTCGAAATCTGATACTAATCTCAACTAAACAGACTAGACAACATTGGTCCCCTTCAATTTTTTGTAAACTCGTTAAAATGCATAAACAAAAAAATGTTGTGTTTTATAAGTAAAATGTGGTTGAAAAGTGATTTCAAAAAATGTGTGTGATTAAAAATAATTTAGAGAAATGTGATGCTTTTAAATAGGATAATTGACACAAATCATTATTACCTTTGACAAGTGATATGAAATTTATCCTTACTTTTATTATTATTATTATTATTGACAAAATCACCCTCCCCTAATCATTTCATTGCAAAAACAACCCATGTCGTAATTTTTCGTCTATTTCTTCCGTTAAGTAATTAAAAGAAAGGGTAATTAACGCAAATCATCCTCATCTTTGACAAGTGTTGTGAAATTCTCATTACTTTTTTTTTCGCAATATCACCATCATATACCTTCATTGTTAAAACAGTCCCTCTTGCCACTTTCCGTCTATTACTTCCTTTAAGTAATTAAAAAGAAAAAAAAAACACATTATAAATTAGATGACAAATTTGGAAGTACCAACACATAATTTCATTTTGCTGCAAAACTGTGTTGTTCTTCAAACTCTCGTGTATAACTTTTTTTTTTAAAAAACTAACTCTCATGTATAAGTTTTTTAAAATTAACTCTCATCTATAACTAATTAGGGTAATTAGTATATAATTGGAGACTCGTGGAATGCTTAGGCCCTAGTTTGATGGAGAATATAAAGAGAAATTAATTTTTAGAATAGTGATTTTTGAGATATTGTATGGCTAAAAAGTAGGGAAAAACTTTGAGTTTATATGCAGATATTTTATTGTATGAATTGATAAGTGCATTTTATACACTTGTCTATATGTCTAAATTAAAGTAAATTATTGTCATTCTTGAATAACTACTACTACCTAATGGCTTTGTAATTGTTTACATTTTAGGAATTTTCCTAAATATGGAAGAATGAAGCAATAAAGTGGAATAAAGTACATTTGGAAGCTAATTAGAGCTAAAAAGTAGAAATCAAATGTTGTGTCAACCGAAAGTTCCGAGAGAAGCTAAGTGGGAGAAATCAGAATATGAGGGCTTAATTGAAGATGAATTGAAGTTTGGAAGAATATTTGAAGTGTTTGAAAGTTAGGGGACTAATTTTTTGCAATCAGAATATGAAGGACTCACTTAAAAATAAAGTTCGTGGGCCAACTTAAATGTACCAAAAATATGAAAATGCACTGAATAGTCTCTGTTGCACGGCCAAGGGTTGTCAACCTAGTGGCCGCGGGAGAATTCTGAAATTTACAGAACCACTTTTGATGAAACTGCACGGCCACAAGAATTTTTTCTGCGCGACCTCGCAGCTTTCCAAGGCCCAGCGAGAAAAGCCCATGCGCAATTTTGAACCTTATGTTGCCTATGTTTCGGAAAGAATCTATATAAGCTGTTCTTTATACACGAGAGGTGGACCTTTGCACACATATTCAAGAGGCACAATTCAAGTTCCTATCATCAAGATCTTGGAGGACCTTTGCACACATATTCAAGAGGCACAATTTCGTCTGCGCGACCTCGCAGCTTTCCGAGGCCCAGCGAGAAAAGCCCATGCGCAATTTTGAACCCTGTGTTGCCTATGTTTCTGAAAGAATCTATATAAGCTGTTCTTTATACAAGAGAGGTGGACCTTTGCACACATATTCGCGAGGTACAATTCAAGTTCCTATCATCAAGATCTTGGAGGAGTTTTTGGAGGCAAAAGCGTGATGATCAAAGACTAGCAACATTGATAATTACTTGGTGCAAGAGTTCTCTTCTTGTTATTTTTGCTTGCTCATGATGTTTAGTTTAGTTATTTACTGGGCTTTGATTACTTTAATTATGAGTAACTAAACCTTTCGTTGGAATTATACGATGTAGTGTAATTTTACGCTTTTAATTGCATTGTTCAAGTTTTATAGTTTGATTGCATGTGTATGGTTTTATTTTGTGATTAATGCGTGAATTAAGTGATCACTAATTCATTGATTAAATGGATCATAATCCAAGAGGTGAGTTAATGATTTAGATTTAAGAATAAAACCCGGTAATTAAACGAGCAATAGATATATACGTTTATTGTTATTGCGGTCTTTAATTGAGTTCTTGCATTTCATGCACCTAATCATTACAACCTGCTGTTCGTTAACACGGTTGACTAATTAGGTAGAGTTGACTTAAACCCGAGAGGGAAATTTATGTGTATGAGTTAGCTAGACCGATCACATTAGTAGATTAAAAGTTGAACGTTGGAATTGAAGTATTGACTATGTGAAATCGTGAAATTCCAACTTTTCATTAATTGATTTAAAAACATTTTCATTTAATTGTTTGCTTGCTTTAAGTTTATTAGTTAATTTATCAAAAATTTCTCAAACAATTGTCTTTCAAATAAAGTGAAAATTAGAACACCTTTGGTACTCAGTCCTAATCCTAGTGGGAACGATCACTCGGACTTAAAAGTCCACTTTATTATTTGAATGTGACATCGTACACTTGCGATTTAGCACACATCATGATTGTGTGGTTGAAAATGAGTATAAGAAAGAAAGATGTTTGAAAAAAAAATAGATATCAAACATAGGCAGATATATTTGTGAAGTTAAGGTCTGTTTGGTTTGGGAAAAATTTAACCAAAATTTATTTTCAACTACACATTTCATTGGACCCACTACTTTACACACTTTGCAACAACTTCTCAACTACACATTCAATTTTTTTCCTTTTTCCAATTTCTCATACATCAAACAAGCTCTAAAGAATGATTGTTGATTTTATAGGGAGAGATGAAAGTTGAATTTTATGTTTACTTTGGGTTTGTTGTAATGTGAATTTTTGTAACTCGATTTTGAGTTTTTAACATGCTAATGTGTCTAAGAGATGTAATTTATGCACTAGTTGTCGTAATTCAAACCGTTGTAATAATGAAGATCGAGTAGTATGGAGAATTCCCGTGAAGAAAAAGAAGATGGAGTCTCTTCATTACTTAATTTTCATTATTACAAGGGTTTGAATTACAACAACTAATGCATGAATTAAATCTCTCGAACAAATTAGCATGTTAAAAACTCAAGATGGAGCTATGAGAATCAACATTACAACAAGCCCAGAGTAACAAAGACGTTTAAAAAAAAAGGATATCAAACATAGGCTATATATATATATATATATATATATATATATATATATATATATATATATATATATATATAACACAACTCAATCTTGAATTTTTAACATGCTAATTTGTTTGGGGATATAATTTATGCACTAATTATTGTAATTCAAACCGTTGTAATAATGAAGATCGAGTAGTGTGGGGAATTCTTGTGAAGAAGTAGATGGAGTTTCTGTACTACTCAATCTTTATTATTGCAACTGTTTGAATTAAAACAATTGATGCATAAATTACATGTCTCAAACAAATTAGCATGTTAAAAACTTAAGACCGAGTACGAGAATCCACATTAAAACAAGTACAGAGTAAGAAACCAAAAATCCAACTTTCACGTCCTATAAAATCAACAATAGTTCTTCAATTTCACAACTATATCTAAACATTTCATGGGTCACCAACTATATTTTAATTACCCTAATTAATTATAGATGTTTTTTTTTTAATGAAGTTATAAATGAGTGTTTGAAGAATAATACAGTTAGGAGACACAATGAAATTATGTGTGGGAAATTTCAATTTTGCCATCTAATTCATAATGTGTTTGTTTGTTTTATATATATTTTTTATTACTTGCGAAAGAAATAGACGGACAGTGGTAAAAATGATTGTTTTGACAGTGAAGTGAGTATGTGACGGTGTTTTGCCAAAAAAAATAAATAAAGGTATAGATGAATTTCATAGCACTTGTCAAATGTGGGATAATTTGCACCAATTATCCCTTCTTTTAATTACTTAATAGAAGAAATATATGGAAAGTGACTATTTTAGCAATGAAATGAGTAGATATAGGTGATTTTGCAAAAATGTAAAAGTAGCATAAATTTTCCAGCACTTGTCAAATATGGGGATCATTTGTGCCAATTACCCTTTTGAGTAAGTTAATACATAAAAGTTGTAAAAATAAATTTATCGTATTCACTTCATCTCACCATGACAGTTTTGTATTGAGTATATTATTACGCCCACATACTATACTAGGATAATGAATTATATCCAGGCACAGACAAAACTCACCTGTCACCTAGCAATAGCATGACCGCTATATCAGACCGTGAGTGGCGTTTATCTTCGTGAATTACACCCATGGATTCACAGACAAAAAACTCAAAATTCAAGGGCGATTAATTTCAGCAGTTTTTGGATCTGGGTTTTGCTTAAAACTGTTTCTAGAGGAATAAAAATAGCAAAAAGTGGGAAGGAAAAATGGCTACGGATATGGTTGTGGTGCAACATGCGGCGGTGGATGGTGGCTACTGCAAAAAAGGGCCGGGTTATGCTAGTCCGCTTGAAGCCATGGCTGGCCCAAGAGAATCTCTTATTTATGTCACCTGTATTTACACAGGTAATTTTATAGTTTTTACCTATTTCTGTATCTTTTATAGTGCATTCTTGAGCACGATTTTTTGGTAAGAAAATCTAACCAAAGTCCACAAAAAATGCAAAAGATTGAAAAAGTAGCAAAAGTCTTCGAGTATGGGCTATGGCTATCATTTCCTGCATATTTGTTCATTTTTCTTGTACATCCAGTAATTTATTTTGGTTGCTATGTGCCAATTTTTATGAACATCTACAGAGAAACTGGAAAGACGGTGTAAATTGAAATAAGTAATGAAGTGAATTGTTCTGTATATATGTTAAATTAATTAAAAGTTAACAGAATAACTCATGGAATTGAAAGTGAGATTGTAGATATTTTCTATAACTTGTGTCACTTTTATGTTATTAGGAACTGGAACAGAGAAGCCAGATTATCTTGCTACAGTAGACGTGGATCCGAATTCGCCGACTTACTCTAAAATCATTCACAGGCTACCTATGCCTTACATTGGTGATGAACTACATCATTCGGGATGGAATTCCTGCAGCTCTTGCCATGGCGATCCATCAGCCGCCCGGCGGTTCCTTGTCCTACCTTCACTTGTGTGAGAGATCAAATCTCTAAATTTTCAGACAGAAGGATAAATAATAAGATACTTTCGGATTCTGAGTTTTGATGCCTTTTTTTAATCAGGTCTGGTCGCATATATGCAGTTGATACTCAAAAGGATCCCAAGGCTCCGACTTTGCATAAAGTTGTCGATCCTAAAGATATAATCGCAAAGACTGGATTAGCATACCCGCACACGGCACATTGCCTTGCTTCTGGTGATATCATGGTATCATGCCTTGGAGACAAAGATGGAAAAGCCCAAGGAAATGGATTTCTTCTGCTGGACTCAGATTTTAATGTGAAAGGAAGGTAATCATTTGCCACATCCAGATTTGATCTTTGAAATTAATTAAAGAATCTTAATAATGGTATACTTAACTTTATTATGTAATATATTTGGTGACAAAGAGAAATGAAGCATACAATTATGGATTATGCATCTACCAGTATACTCAGTTTTTACTGCTAAAAAACATTAACAATGGTCCCCATGGGCACATGCCTATTATATGTGTAAATTAATGTTACTTCCAACTGGAATCTTGTTCTATGCCGAGCTTATCACGGACAATCGGTTCTTGTATTTACTCAACCTTGCTCAGATTCAAGAGTTTAGACTAAAAGAAAGACTTATAATGACATTACAAGAATGTGAGCAAATCAAAATTTCTTCAACAAATCATACTCGTGTTTCTTTCATAGGTGGGAGAAACCTGGACACAGTCCACTTTTTGGTTATGATTTCTGGTATCAACCTCGACACAAGACCATGATCAGCACTTCATGGGGAGCGCCTGCTGCTTTCACCAAAGGTTTCGATCTTCAGCATGTTTCCGATGGTCTTTACGGGAGACATTTGCACGTCTACAGCTGGCCGGATGGTGAACTGAAACAGACTTTGGATCTTGGAAATACTGGACTCCTACCATTGGAGGTGATCAATGGCATTTACTTATTATTTTCATTTACTATTAAATTCATTTTTTCGTTTTCATGGATATATTCATGTAACTCTATACCATTCCTTTTGGTGAAAATTTGTGTTATTTTGCATCTAAATAACTTGCAGATTAGGTTTCTGCACGATCCATCCAAGGATACAGGATTTGTGGGATGTGCCTTATCAAGCAACATGATAAGATTTTTTAAGAACCCGGATGGGTCATGGAGCCATGAGGTATACACAAGAACTGCTGCCTAAATCATTAGATCACTTGCGATTAAAAAACACTAGTTGCCACTGACCTTTTATATTCCAACATTGTCACTGAACTTCAATTTTGTTCCATTTGGGTCAGTAAACATCAAAATTTGTTACAGTTTAGTCATTCCGCTCATGTTCGTCTGTTTTGACTGATGGAAAATTGATTGGTGCGTTCTAATTGACAAATATTTATACTGTCATGTCACCTTTCCGTTAGTCAAACTAATGGATATCGATAGCACTTTTAAGTTGTAACAAGTTTGAGTTGAGTGACAAACTCAAAAGAAAATACACTTTAATGACCAGCATGAGATTTTGCTAAAGATTTAGTGACCATCAATGTATTTAACCCAATCGGGCTACCGAACAGCATAAATGATCAATCTGAATTGACTGCAGCTATCAGTATCAGTGAAGCCACTCAAGGTGAAAAACTGGATTCTTCCAGAGATGCCCAGTCTTATAACAGATTTTCTGATCTCTCTGGATGATCGTTTCCTCTACTTGGCCAACTGGCTTCATGGTGATATTAGACAATATAATATTGAAGATCCTGCAACTCCTCAACTGACTGGGCAAGTATGGGTTGGAGGATTAGTTCGAAAAGGAAGCGCTGTGGTTGTTGAGGCAGATGATGGTTCAACGTCCCAGGTTGACGTCCCAGATGTTCAGGTATTTTTTCAACAAAATATCGAGATTTTCACATGATGTACTTGGTTTCGGTTTCAGTTTCAATACCTTGTATGCAAGCAATATTGTCATTTAACTCATTTCTGCTGTCAAAACATCTCGGCTATATTAAACAGCACTCCACAATATAAAAGGAAAAAAATTGCCTGAAATCTCGTTTATTGAGTGTTTAGTACGCACTATATCGTTATATTTTGGATTTGATAACTTGAATAATTTCTTGTGTTGCTCTTAGGAGATTAGTCTCGACCAACCATCAACCATTCAAAAACCTGTAACTTGTTGATTTTTCTATTTTAGGGAAATCAATTGAGAGGAGGACCTCAGATGATACAGCTGAGCTTAGATGGGAAGCGACTCTACGTTACAAATTCTCTCTTCAGTACATGGGACCGTCAATTTTATCCCGAGCTTGTGCAGAAAGGTGGTCATATCTTACAGATCGATGTTAACAATGAGAAAGGTGGTCTCACAATAAACCAGAAGTTTTTTGTCGATTTTGGAGCTGAACCAGACGGTCCATCGTTGGCGCATGAAATGAGATATCCCGGTGGGGACTGCACATCTGACATATGGATTTAAGCATTCGAGGATCGAAGTCGAATTGATTCTGCCACAAGTACATGTATGTCACAAAAGGTACTGCTAAATGGATGTAATAAGGCAGCAAAATGTACTAGTTGAACTGACATTTAACTGAAAATAGCTTGTTAAAGATTAGATTTTTTTGCATTACTGATGGGGCGTTTTATTTATATTTTCGTGTTATTACCTTAGATGTTTGTGTTATACACTGCTGCTTTTAAGCTCACAGGAATATTTGAGCGTAGAAGAAATCTTGAACCAGTGTTTAAATTTACTTTGCAAGAAGGGACCAACGGAACAGAAATTTCGAAATAGAAAAACTGAAAACATATAAAACTTAAAGATATTTGTTATCATCTTCAGAGCTTCAAGCTTGGGAATTCACAAGATTCATGACCTGCCCAGCAAAAGAATAAACACGGTATTCTGTTTAGCTAAAGAAGTGTTTGTAAAAATTAACGTGCATAATTACATTCTAATAACATACTTTTTACGTGCATAAATTGGACATAATTTCGAAGACCAAAATCGAATATATGAAGTAGAAAACAAAAAATGCATAAAAATGAATTTAGTCGAGGCTAGAGTTGGATTTTTTATCCTTAAGACGATAATGTCCTGTACGAATGCTAACGGTTTTCTAACTTTCGTCTCCCAAGATATAACGACCCCGTCCAGTAATAGGAGCACTCCAAATTACGTAGACCAACGAACTTTACTTGTACTTTAAATTCTCTTCATATGAAACTCGACTCCAAATAAATGCAAAATTTATTTTTAAGTGAATATGCATCAACATGACAATGAAATAAATGGAAAACGAATTGAATGATAAATCCAAGCATATAGGGTCTATTTATAGGCGTTGGAATGTTGTGTTTCAAAAGACAACCCTTTCAAAAGACACATCTTTTGAAATTTGTCTCTAAAATAAAGAGACACAACTATAGTAAAATAACAAATTTAATAGTCACAATTTTTCATATGAAAAGAAACATTTTTTTCATTTAAATTAATTCTATAATATTTTATAATATTCTAAATAATTTTCAAATATTGTCACAATTTTAAGTGGTTTAATTTTTTATTTATCAACTAGTGGTTTCACTTAAATAATTACATAAATTGGTCAAACCCAATTTTACATACAAAGATCCAACAATCCTCTACATTAATGAAAATTAATGCAAAGACTATGCAGATACTAAAGAGAGTACAAACAGAAAGCTATTGTATCAGGAAAGGTAGCTTCTGACTTTGAACCCTCCTTAGTGAAATACTATCGAATTTACTTGGCTAATAAGTGAACATGATGTCTTGAACTGTTCAGCCGTTGGTGTAAACCAACATAATAATACTCACACAATATCTTTCCTAACACTTTCGGTTCTCATGGTTGTGTTCATTTTGGCCCTAAACAACTCTTGATTTTATAAGTGCTTTAGAGAATTCAACCCTTGAAACATTATCATAGAAGCGGCCTCACTTCTCACTTACATAGGTGATCTCCAATTAGGAGTAGTCTGTCCTACCCCACTTGGCTTATCCAAGATATATGAATAATTTAAAGTTAAGCTTAACCTATACATTCTGTAAAAAGCACTTTGGTTTGACCACTGGAATGGGTAGGAATTTAATCCTAAGGGCTTAACTGAATCTTCGTAACTTAATTGCTCATTGAACCAAGTTCTTGGGGATCTCCTATCAGCATGGTTGATTTATCATTACAAAGATTATAAGCGTAGTAGGTTTTAATCTCATTCCCTTCGATTAGCAGTTTAATGATCTCTTGGTAAGCTTTTCAATATAGTGGATCCACAAAATATTACCATTTAAGATCAACTGCAATACAAGATGATCTATACTTTTTGAGATACAATCAATCAATGTAGCAAGAATTTACTTGTCACTTTTGGAACTTTGAAGCTAACATGCTTCTCTCGCTTTAGTTGAAGCTTTATTAAAATTATTCGTAACCCCCCACAAGTCCAGGATATCGAATAAATAAACTTCCAAAATTTCTTGAAATAAAATACTTATTTCTCACTTTATCTAATGCTCTAGTTCCAAAAATTTATCTTTAAATTCATAATGATTTCGAACATTTTCAAATACCGCACTAGCATAGTAAACACATTTACTACCGGATATAAATCCTTACAATGGACGTGCATGTCTCAATATGGTACCAACAAACTTTTCTCGGGAATAGTGCAGTTCAACAATGTTCAAAATATCATTATTATAATTTGAAGAAAGCAAGATCACTCCTACACTTCACGGGTAGTCCCAAGTTCAAGTTTTGAAATATACTTGAACAACAACTCGACACAATTGAGATAAGATTTGAAATCCAACACTATATAGATTAAATTTTAAAATCAAGAACCTTAAGGACTTAGATTTTGAAGTTTAGAACTCAAAGGACTAAATAAAAAAATCTTGGAAAATTTTTAAGGCCAAAGTTGCAAATCCCAAGACCTTGAGTACTCAATATGCAATTAAATCATTAATGTAAAATTGCAACTCAAGTCCCTTGTCCTATTAAATTTCCAATTACTAGTCATTTCCATCAAATCACCAAGGTTTCTTAACTAGTAGATTCTTTAATCTTTGGTAATTGATATTCAATTGATATCATTGAATCATTATCATTATAATGCAATTCAACTTACAAATATTCTTCAAATATTCAATACTTATTATTAATTATTGCATATCGATATCTATGCAATAAACGATCTTGTTCAAATTTCAACCATTTTTGGTTATTATGAATCATCCTTATACTTCTAAAATTAGTATAAGAGATTTATACCTTTCAATTTTCATAGAAAATTTTCTATGATATAAGGTATTAAAAAATGCAACTTTTAAACTCCCATAATTCCTCAATTAGGAATGCATGTGAAAGTAATAATATTATCCCCTCACAAATCTTGGGTTAGGCTCGAACTTAGAGTCCATCAATCTTTTTTTAAAATTCAACCATATAATTATTTATATCGATTGAATAAATAACTTGATTTCATCTCTAGTCAACATACAATGACTATGAATGTCGATCTCACATGCACTTCCATATTTATGAGAGACATTAGTTGGCAATTAACAACAAAGGTCCAGAAGGCCTCGGAGGAACTATATGTCTCATTACTGTGTTTTCCTTCTCCGTGTTGGCGAGTGCCTTTGGAAACATTAACATCATTTTCAATTCCTACCTTAAACGGTGTAATTGAAAAAACGGACCCTTGGCAAATTGTGATAGTAAACACAACTGTAGTTTTTTTTTTTTTTTTGGAATATCAATAACACAATTCAAATTTAATTTCCCAAATAAGACAAATGCATTAATCAATATTTATTAAGATTGATAAAATGTCACAGCCACTTCCAAGAGATAAGATGTCTCAGCCACTTCCAAAAAAGGCAGAATGAAAACAACACTTTTAAATATAATTGGCCACAACAGTAAATAAAAACGTTTCCTTTACTCCATACTTTATAAAAACCTTAACATGTAAATATGCAAAGTACATACACATGTCGTCATAATACGAACGAGATTCAAATTTAACTTTGCATGAATTTACAGTGAATGCACATCCTTATTTATTACACAACCAATTGATTATAAAGTAATTCACTGTATATATCAACAAATTATATGCATGCACAGAGTCAACGGATTATGTAACCATTCAGAATGTCAACATAATATTTCTAACTATGTTTATAAATATATGACTTCTTTGAAGCATATCACAATAACTTCTCTATCATTCATATTTTGGGTAGAATATATCATGCACAAATAGTAAAATTATCGTCTTAAGATTGTTGGTAAAAATTAACGTACGTAATTATATTCCAATAACGTACCTTTTATGTGCATAAATTGGACATAATTTCGACTCACCAAAATCTAATATATGAAGTAGAAAACCAAAAATGCATGAAAATGAATTTGGTCAAGGCAAGAGTTGGACTCTTTGTTCTCAAGACAATAAGTCCCACATGGGTGGTAACGATTTTCTAGCATTCGTCTCCCAAGATACAACGACCACGTTCCGCAATAGGAACACTCTAAACTACGTATACCAAAAAACCTTACTTGTGTTTTGAACTCTCTTCATATGAAACTCGACTCCAAATAAATGCAAAATTTATTTTTAAGTGAATATGCATCAACATGATAATGCAATAAATGAAAAATGAATTGAATGATAAATCCAAGCATATAGGGTCTATTTATAGATGTTGAAAAGTTGAGTCTAAAAAGATACAACTCTTTCAAATGACACATCCTTTGAAATTTGTCTCTAAAATAAAGAGGCACAACTATTGAAAAATAACAAATTCAAAAGTTAAAATCTTTCATATGAAAGGACACGTCTTTTCATTTAAATTAATTCTAAAATATTTTATAATATTCTAAATAATTTTCCAATATTGCCACAATTTTAAGTGGCTTAATTTTTCATTTATCAATTAATGGTTCCACTTAAATAATTGCATAAATTGGTCAAAACTAATTTTACATACAAAGTTCTAACAAGAAGAAGTTAAAGATTGGCTAAAACTTTCAGAAACTTACTTGGGTCAGAGGTGGTTTAAACAGCAAGGTCATTGAAGTAGCATAAAGCACCACCTTCCCAAAACTTAGCTCAATACGAGTTGAACGTATAACTCGCATGTGCAACCTTAGATAATGGTTGATAGCATGAGTTCACCGGCGCAAGTTCATCACAAGTCCTATTTCCCTTCCTGCAAATGAAATCTAAAGCCGAGCCCATCTTCGATGTATCCACCGGATTCTCCACCAAGCACAACAACTTCCCTTTAAAGGGTTCGTTATTCAATGACTCCTGCAGCTGGGGATAGTCATTTCCAGGCCGGACTCTGGCGTCCCATTTGGGTTCAACATTCCCATTGCCATTTGTTAAGATTCAAAACTATATTACCAGGGACCTAGATGTAAAGTATTGAAAATCAAAGGATAAACTTAAAAGTATGGAAGATAAAAATGAAATAATACAAACACGTTTTTATCTTCCAACTGTGAAGTCGCACCTGGATCCCAACTTCTAATGTGCATCTTCTTCTTCCAATCATTACGTCTGCAACCACCATAGAATAATCCATCACATTACTCCTTAGTTTATGCTCAGCCATTAGATTACTCTTGACACATGTACACTATTGATTTAGGGTGTAGAATGTTCTTCATGTCTATATAATTGTTGTCTAGCTGCTTTTGTAATTAATCAATTTAATATATACAAAATTCAAGTTTTATTTAGATTCTATTTCTTCACTTGGTATGAGAGCTTCAATGACTAACCTTGAAAATTCCACTCCCTCTCTCAACTCAAGCTCAGTGACTCCACCATTGATGAGTGGAGCTCATGCATCTCCTCACACTTTTACCCTTTCCCAGCTACTAACTTGCTTCTGATTGGCTGGATTTACTCTACCATGACACCTGAGATTGCTATAAGAGTAATGGGAGCTTCAAGCTCAGAAGTTTTGTGGAAGAACATTCAGGATTCCTATGGAATCCAGAATAAGGCTAGAATTACCTTGCTGACCAAAGAAATGCAAAACAATAAGAAAAGAGATTAAACAATTGATCAGTATCTAAACAAAGCAAAATCACTTACTGATAATCTAGAAGTTGCTGGGAAGCCAATGCCCCTACCAAATCTGGTTAATCAGGTAATAGCTGGTTTAGGAGAGGAATACACACCAATAGTGGTTCAAATAAATAGCAGAGAGTCCATCAGTTGGGGAGAACTATAGGCCAGCCTCATGACATTTGAAAGCAGGTTGGATCACATTACTGCTATGAGAACCAAAATGAGTAACATGAGCATAAACAACACCTCTATTCAGTTTACTCAAGGAAATCGAGCTAACTTTCAACTTCGAGATTATTCTAGAAGGAATTCTTATTATCAGAACAAAGGAGGTAAAAGATTTTCTAGAAGAAAAGGCTTAAGAGCCTATGGAGGAGGAAATTTTGGAACTGGAGGAAAACCACTGTGTCAAGTTTGCAGAAATATTGGCTACAAGGCCAACATCTGTAACTCAGATATGATGAATCCTATAATCTCACAACACCACCTCATCAAAACTATGGAAATGAAGGTCAAATCTCAACCTATGTTATTTCCAATGACACTACTACCAATGGAGAGTGGTATGCAGACACAGGAGCAACACATCATGTGGTTAATGATGTCAACCTTCTGGATTCAGGAACAAAGTACAATGGAAATGACAAAATAGAAGTGGGAAATGATAATAAATTAAGTATTACACATGTTGGTACTACTTTATTACCTAGCCCTATCTAATAAGCATATTGTTCTAAATAAGACCTTACATGTTCCTAGAATCAAAAAGAATTTGGTTAGTAAGTTAACCTCTTGTAACTCTGCCTATATGGAATTTCATACTAATAACTATTGTTTGAAGGACAAGAAGATAAAGGAGCTACCACTGAAAGGGAGCCGTAGAGCAGGGTTGTATCAGCTAAATATTACATGTCAAAGCACTCAGAATTCAAGTTTCAACACATTTAAAACAATTCGTGTCAAAAACTGAGTATAGTTAAAATAATACCGCTAGCAGTCAGTCCTCAAGGTTTAAGTCTGTTAAATCACAGTCTCCTACTTCTAGTATTTGGCATCAAAGGTTGGGACACCCATGTCACAAACTATGACCAAAGTTATGCAATATTGTAATATTCCTTTTAATGAAATCAGTTTCTATGAAGCATGCCAAATTGGAAAAGCCCATTCTCTCCTTTATTCTAGATCAACTTCACATGCCAAAGAGCCTCTAGATCTCATCGACACTGGTGTATGGGGATCTGTACCCATACTTTCCACTTCACACTTTAAATATTACATCTTATTTCTAGATGACTACAATCGATATACCTGAATTTACCTAATGAAAAGGAAATCTGAATCAGCTCAAATTTTCTCTCAATTCAAAACACTAATTGAAAACAAACTTGGTAAAAGGATCAAAATACTCCAATCTAATAGTGGTGGAGAATACTTGTCCTTTTCATCAATCATCAATCAATATGGAATAGAACACATATTCTTATGCCCTCATTCCTCTGGTCAAGACGGTAGAATTGAGAGAAAACATCGGCAAGTAAGAGAAAAAGGTCTAACTCTTTTGGCTCAAGCAAACTACCTCTACGCTAATGGTGGGAAGCATTCTCTACCGCCGCTTACCTCATCAACAGACTACCAACTCCCATATTACACATGAACAATTCCTTTTCAACCTTATTTAAAACCAAAGTTGATTATTCCTCACTAAAGATATTTGGCTGTGCATGCTACCCAAACCTAAGGACTTATCTATCTCACAAATTTGATTTTCATTCAACAAAGTGTGTGTTCTTAGGTTATAGTCCTTCATATAAAGGCTATAAGTGTCTGTCATCATTAGGAAAAATTTATATCTCTTGGCATTTTTTGTTTGATGAGTCACTCTTTCCTTTCTCTAATGGTTTTCTTACCACAAAGGAACCTCCCAAATATGTCATTATTCAGTCTCCTTATCTACCATTTCTAAATCCAGTCCCACTCCCAACATGTTCAACTGATACAACTCTTCCTACACCTTAACCAGCAAGCTCCAGTCTCTCTGGTCCTGAGGCTGAGTTTGAGGGGGAAAATATATCATATGACAATGCTGATAACAAAGTTGGTACTAGTGCTGGGAATGAAAGTAATGCTAATCCTATTTCTGATGAGGATGAAAATAACACTTTCAATGCTGCTGATGATAGAGATGGAAGAAATGCTAATGATGATAATAATGAAAACACTGCTGATGAAGAAAATGGAAGAAATGCTATTGCTGATGATGAAAATGGAAGCAATGCTACTGGAAGGAATACTGGTACTACTAAAGTTGAACATCCTATGATCACTAGGGCTAAGGCAGGCATTATCATACTAGAGGTGTTCTTTGTCAAGACTACTGCACATTCATCATAAATCTCAGAACCTAGGACCACAATAGAAGCTCTACAAAATGCAAAATGGAAGCAGGCAATGATAGAGGAATATTAGGCTCTTATAAACAACAAAACCTGGACCCTAGTTCCATACTCAAGCAACTACAATATTGTAGAAAACAAATGGGTATTGAAACTGAAACAAAATGCAGATGGTTTACTACAAAGACACAAGGCTAGATTGGTAGCCAAAGGCTTTCATCAAAATCCAGGTATAGATTATTTTGAAACTTTTAGCCTGTGATTAAGTTTTCCACACTCAGAATTATCCTCACAATGGCTGTATCAAAAGTTTGGAAACTAAGGTAAATTGATATAAACAATTCATTTTTAAATGGAGACTTGGAAGAAGTGTTTTTACGTCACAGCTTGAAGGATTTGAAGTGCCAACTAAACCTGATTTTGTGTGCAAATTAAATAAGGCTTTGTATGGACTAAAACAGGCTTCAAGGGCATGGCATGAGAAACTAAGGACTACCTTATTGGGCACAGGCTTTAATCAATCCAAATCAATCACCTCCTTGTTTTTCTACAAAAATAAGGAAAAATTGATGTTTGTTCTTGTATATGTTGATGATGTAATTATCACATGCAACAACAACAAGCTACTGTAGTGTTTCATACAGGAACTAAATGACAAGTTCCCATTGAAAGATAAGGGTGAACTACATTATTTCTTAGGTATTGAAGTAACAAGACATGAAACGGGAATCCATCTCTCTCAGGGAAAGTATATCAAAGACTTGCTGGAAAAATACAATTTTAAGAATCTTAAATCTTGCCTCACACCTAGTATTGTTGGAAAAACTCTCTCTAAAATCGATGGAGAGCCGTTGAAGGACATTTCAACCTTCAGGAGTGCAATTGGGAGCTTACAACACTTAGCCTACACAAGACCTGACCTTGCCTACTCTATCAACAAACTAAGCCAGTTCTTGTAAGCTCCTACAATAGCACACTGGTAAGCATTAAAATGCATCTTCAGATATTTATCTGGTACACTGAAACATGAGTTGATTAAACCTAGTGAAACACTCAACATAAATGCTTATACAGACACAGATTGGGCCTCTTGTCATGATGACAGGAGATCAACAACAGCCTACTGTGTATTTCAAGTTGACACTCTAGTAGCCTGGAGCCAAAGACGGATGGGCCGACTAGACCCAAGAAAATCGGCCGAATCAACCCGGGACAGTATATCGACCCGTGACCCGAGTGGGTGGTTCACAAGTCAAGAAAGTGTGACCTGCGGGTTTCATGGGTCACCCTTTCACAGGTCGAGATTAACCCCGCGATTAACCCGCTGGCTCGTGTAAAAAAAAAAATTAAATAGCCGTGAGATAGCAAATGCTCTCTCCCGATAAATACGTTGTTGGCAGGAGGGCATGCAAGAAACGAAGAGCTTCTTTTTTTATTTTTTTATTTTTAAATTTAATGTATCTAACGGTATAAAAAAACTATAAATTCGAGTTTATTTCTAATATTTATCTCATTTTCAATCTACTATCTTGAATCTTACATTTTACTCACTCCAATATCATCATTAGATTCGTCATCTTTTTTTCTAATTTATTGTTTAATACTACTGTATTATGGATTCTCGCGATCTTTCTTCTCAAAATCCTATTTTCAATGATAGTTGTTCCCCTAATAGATTTAGAAGATGATAATGTTGTAGAAGTTGGATTATCTCAAAATTTAAGGAAAAAGAAACAAACATCAGAGTTGTGATAAATTTTTGTAGTAAATGAAAATGATTGTACAGTAGTATGCAATATCTGCAAAAATGCTTGTGTCTGGAGATATGGTCAAGGCATCGGCACGCTACGGAGACACAAAGAGAAATATATAAATGAAACAAGACAGTTGGATCCTAAACAAACTCAAATTACTGATTTTACTAATGCCGGTGGATCAGTTATTTTTACTGACTTTGTTTAGTTACATGAATGAATGCAAGTTGGAATGTCGAAATTTTTAGCAGCTCGTGAGATGCCCTTCACATTTGCAAAAGATCAGTATTTTGAAGAGTTCCTGCAAAAGTACATTCAACCTTCTTATAGGAGTGTAAGTAGAAATACTGCTCATTCTGGTTCGACGAAATCATTTCATAAAATGGTTGGAAATTTTAAAAATGAACTCAAAAAATTGATGGAATTATGTGTTTCACGTCTGATTGTTGGTCTAGACAAAATAATAATGGTTATGCTTGTGTTACAGCACATTTTATTGATAATAATTGGTTTCGTTTACTTGAATATCCACATAATGGTGTAAATTTGTGTGAAAATTTATATCAAGTTTTTATTTAGTTTGGTGTTTTACATAAACTATTTAGTGTTACATTTGATAATGCAAGTGCTAATAATGTATGCATTGAGCTTTTAATTAAAACGATTACACCCCTTTATGATTCTAAATTATTTCAGATGTGTTGTGTTTTTCATATATATAATTTAGTTTTCCAAAATGGTTTGGAATTAATAACACCACAAATAAGTATAATTAGATAATCTATTAATTATATTTCTTGTTCAGATTCTAGACAACAAGAATTTGTAAAAATTTGTAAAAAAATTGGATTGAGAAGAAGAAAATTTGTTGATGATGTTCCTAATAGATGGAATTCAACCTTTTTAATGTTAAAATTATGTGTTATCTGTAGCCCTTTAAGTTATCTTTCTAAATCACTTTGAATCACCTCAATCGGATAAGGGAATAGAAAGATATGATCAAAATACTGAATGTTGTGCAGTAACAAAAAGATCTTCCCCGTAGGTAACTTTCCTTGTTCGGTTGGAACTCTTTTGAAAGTGAATTTGGACGTGATTTTAGCAACTTTTCAACTTCTACAAATAAGAAATAGTAGAAAGACATTAACAGTTCCCAATCATCACAATTTATGCCAAAACTTTGTCCAATTGCTGGGGGATCCAAGTCACACCAAAATCAAGATTGAAGATATAATTTCAAGAATGAACAGGGTGACATCCATTTACATTTTTTGTTATTTATTTTCTATCATGTATCTAAGCTAGGCTTTTAATTGTTAGAATTGTGTTGAAACGTTAATTTCTTGATTACATATTTTGATTTAACATTTACATTATGCAATTTATGAATTTGATGCAATTAATTATGTTTTATTTTCATCTATGATTGTGGAGGCATAATTTTTTATGTTTGTGATAATTTTCTATGTTCGAAAGAGTAGGAAATTATTAGACTTTGATTAATTACCACAAAGTCCTATAGAGGATAAAAATATACTTCTATACTTTATGTAATCTGAAAAAGTGTTCATAATTCATTAATATTTTTCTACATGTTTGGATTAATCATAGAAATATAGTCTAATCCCTTATGAAAAAGAATCTTACGCATCGCTCGAAAGGGAACATAAATAACATTAGGAACACGAATTTTCAATACTCCATAAATTGTTGTTAAATGTTCAAGTCAAACACATGGATGATAGGGTTAACGTAGATACATGATTCTAACATGTTCATCTCATAGTTGAATTACCTCAATCGGATAAGGGAATAGAAATATATGATCAAAATACTGAATGTTGTACAGTAACAAAAAGATCTCCCCCGTAGGTAACTTTCCTTGTTCGGTTGGAACTCATTTGAAAGTGAATTTGGACGTGATTTTCAACAACTTTTCGACTTCTACAAATAAGAAATAGTAGAAAGACATTAACAGTTCCCAATCATCACAATTCATGTCAAAACTCTGTCCAATTGCTAGGGGATCCAAGTCAAACCAAAATCAAGATTGAAAATATAAGGCCCCGTTCTCTTTGTTGTTTTGAGCTCGTTTTGAGTTTTCGATTTTTAGAAATATCGAAAACGCGTTCACTTTACCCATTTCCAGAAACGCGTTTTTCAAAACACCAAAAAAATACAAAGGAAACTCAAAACGAATTTATTGCGTTTCGAATATTTTGTGTTAAAAAGTCCAAAACGACCAAAACGCGAGTTATGAATTTTTTTTTTTTTTTTGTAAATGTGAGACACTTCTTTCACTTGAAATTTTTATATTATTTTGTCATTATATATAGATCAATATTAGGATTTTTTTATTTTTTATTTTTGTAATTTATTATTATTATTATTATTATTATTATTATTATTATTATTATTATTATTATTATTATTATTATTATTATTAAATGTGAGACACTTCCTTCACTTGAAGTTCTTATATTATTTTGTCATTATATATAGATCCATGTTAAATTTTTTTTTTTTTTTTTTTTTTGTAAATTATTATTATTATTATTATTATTTTTGTAAAAGCGAGACACTTCTTTCACTTGAAGTTCTTATGTTATTTTTTCATTATATATATAGATCCATGCTAAGTTTTTTTATTTATTTATTTATTATTATTATTATTATTTTTTTTTGTAAAAGTGAGACACTTCATTCACTTGAAGTTCTTATATTATTTTGCCATTATATATAGATCCATTTTAAGATTTTTTTTTGTAAATTATTTATTTATTATTATTATTATTATTTTGTAAAAGTAAGACACTTCCTTCACTTGAAATTCTTATATTATTTTGCCATTATATATAGATTCATGTTAAGATTTTGTTGGCATGGGATTAAATTTTTATTTAGCTGAATCAATATTAATGATGAATTTATTAACATAGAGAACTAACCGATTTATTAACATTAACATTAATGTAATTCAACAAATCAACCATTTTTTATATATAAAATATCAAAAAATTACAAAGTAAACGCATTTTTCAGTTTTCTATTTTTGAAAACAGTTTTCCAAAATCACAAAGAGAACATGTTTTCAGCAATCCGAAAACAAACAACCAAAATCCAAAATTCAAAACAAAATCCAAAACTCAAAATCCAAAATCTAAACACAAAGAGAACGACCCCTAATTTTTAGAATGAACATGGTGACATCCATTTACTATTTTTGTTATTTATTTTCTATCATGTATCTAAGTTAGGCTTTTAATTGTTAGAATTGTGTTGAAACGTTAATTTCTTGATTACATATTTTGATTTAACATTTACATTATGTAATTTATGGATTTGATGCAATTAATTATGTTTTATTTTCATCTATGATTGTGGACGCATAATTTTTTATGTTTGTGATAATTTTCTATGTTCGAAAGAGTAGGAAATTATTAGACTTGATTAATTGCTACAAAGTTCTACAGGGGATAGAAATATACTCATGCTTTGTGTAATCTGAAAAAGTGTTCATAATTCATTAATGTTTTTCTACATGTTTGGATTAATCATAGAAATATAGTCTAATCCCTTGTAAAAAAAAAAAAAAAATCTTATGCATCACTCGAAAGGGAACATAAATAACATTAGGAACATGAATTTTCAATACTCCATAAATTGTTGTTAAATGTTGAAGTCAAACACATGGATGATAGGGTTAACGTAGATTCATGATTCTAACATGTTCATCTCATAGTTTTCATAAATTAAATCTTTTTGTACTTTTTAGTTTCATTGTTAATTTAGTTTTTCAAACAAAAATTCTCAAATAAAAAATCATCTAGTTCCGGTTAAGGTAATTAGTCTAAAACAAAATTTACTCAATCCTCGTCGGATCTATACTTGGACTCAAATAAAAAATCATCTCGTGAGTATTCCCGCCTGTCACTAGGGTGACCCGGGTTCGATCCCCGATAACGAGGCCAAAAACATGTTTGCTAACCAGAAGTGTATGGATCGCACAAGTAATAAAGTGGATATGAGTCCAAATATCGTTCCCACAAGGATTGTATAAACTGTATTTTAGATTACGAACCTTAACCGGAATTAGAAAAGCTTTGAATTGAGGATTTTTGTTTTAAAACTAAACTAATAATTAAACTAAATAGAAAGAAAAATTTGATTTGTGAAAAAGATGAATTAAATATGTTAGAATCATGAATCCACATTAACCTTATCATTTATGTGTTTGACTTAGACATTTAACAAAAATTTATAAAAAATTAAAAATCCATGTTCCTAAAGTTATTTATGTCCCCTTTCGAGCGATGCATAAAATCCTTTTTCTACAAGAGATTAGACTATATTTCTATGACCAATCCAAACATGTAGAAAAGCATTAACAAATTACGAACCTATTTGAGATAAAACAAAGCATAGGTGTATATTTCTATTCCCTATCGAATTTTGTGGTAATCAATTCAAGTCTAATAAATTTACTCTTTCAAACATAGAAATCTATCACAAACATCAATAATCATGCGTCCACAATCATAGATGTAAATAAAAATATAATTAATTGCATCAAATCTATAAATTGTATAATATAAATGTAAAATCAAAACATGGAATCAATAAGTTAACGTTTCATCACAATTCTAACAATTAAAATCCTAACCTAGATACATGATAGAAAATAAATAAAAAGAAAAGTAAATGGATGTCACCCTGTTCATATTCTTGGAATTATATTTTCAATCTTGATCTTGACGTGGCTTGGATCTCTTAGCAATTTGACAGCGTTTTTGCATGACTTATGATGATTGGGAACCGTCAATGTGTTTCTTCTGTTCCTTATTTGTAGAAGTCGAAAAGTGGCTAAAAATCACATCCAAATTGGCTTTCAAAAGAGTTCCAACCGAATAAGAAAAGTTACATTCGCGTGAGATCTTTTTGTCACTTCAGTATTTTGATCATATCTTTCTATTCCCTTATCCTCTTGAGGTGATTCAAAGTTCTTTCAAAAGATGATTTAAAGGGCTACAGTTCTTCCTTAAATAAGATTTTTCCAATTAGAACGTTTATTGCCCTGAAATTAGGTCTCAAAGTCTGACTAAAAATCTGTCCGAAAATCTTGTGTGATTGAAATCAATTTATGGTAATATTCTTATCACATTTTATTCCGTTTTGACTTCTAATTGCACCCAATTGACTCCTAGAAATCTTCAAGTATCGTATAATGGTCCGAATCGATCATTGAGTATTTGTAATTTGGTCCTTCTTCATTTGATTTGTACACTTTAGTCCTTGAACTTCTGATTTCTTCCAATTGACTTATTTCTTCTCTTGATTTCTTCAATTAAGCTCTCGAACTTCTTCATTCTTCCACTTTACACCTCGATTAACTTCATGAACTCCTCATGTAATTTATCATGTATTTGCTCCAAATTTTTTTTTTATTTTCTCGACTTTGGGACTATTTTTGAAATATAAACAAATAATAAAGAAATCAATAGCAAATATTCTTAAACGAACATATAAAATAAACTTTTAGAATAGAAATAAATATATAAAATACACTTCTCATTATTTATACTAATGCTATTAATGCATTTGTTAATTCAGAGCAGAATCAATTTTATATATATGATTTGGACTGGAAAAAAACATTTAAAGTGATGAAAATTTTGAACTATTTCTATTAAGTAACAAAAGTTAGTTCTGGAGTTTATTATCCAACTAGTAATCTTGTACTTTTACAATTAGTAGAAATTGTTGGACAGTTTTCATCATTTAGAGACGATCTATTCTTCTTTCAAATTATTTACTCAATGGAGGAATAGTTTAAAAAATATTATGAAAACATTCCACTAATTTTTCCAGTAGTGGCTATAATGTATCCTAACATTAAGTTATTTGGAGTTCATTGTATTTTAGAATCACTTTCTGAAACATTAGCTTTTAACATAAATATTACAAATCGACAATTGGAGATTTTTATTAATGAAATGTATTGCAACTATTTTATTAAATGTGGTAACAATGAAAATATTCATTCTTCTACAAACTCTAGTACAACTTTTATGGTAAATCTTTTTTTTCCCTAGTAGCTAAGAAACATAATGTTCTTGATTCTTCATCTACAACTTCAACTGCAAATCCGAATACCACACCCGCTGAATCAGAAAGATATTATTAATTTGATCATTATAGTTTAATACCTGAAGATGAAGTGGATAATTTAGATATATTACGATGGTGGAAATCAAATGAGCGGTCATACCCTGTATTATCTAAAATGATACGTGATTTACTAACAGTTCCAGTCTCAACAGTGGCATCCGAGTCTGCTTTTAGTGCAGGTTACAGGGTATTGGACGAAAGAAGATCTACCTCTATTTGGCCCCCATTATTTGGAAAATAATGTGGTTTTGAATAGTTTTTTGGGAGAATGTGTGGTAAAAAAATATTTAAAAAGTAAAAAATGGTAGACTTGACTAAGATGGTTGGTTGAGATTGAGTGTTGAATAAATTTGGTTTTAAAAAAAAAAATTTTGGGGGGGGGGGGACAGGGGCCTAAACTTGAAGAAGATATTTTGGAAGCTTTCATATGCGTGAAAGATTGGATATTTGCGGATCGAATGATGCAAGATAAAATTATTGATGATATTGCTGAAGATTTCAAAATTCTTGCAGCTGCTGAAGATTAATTGGAAAACAAATATATAATTTTTGAACAACTAAATTATAGTTAAGTGAATGCCAACCTAGTTGGAATGTACTTAAACTATAAAATATAGTAAAGTATGTGTCAACCTAATTGGGATATACTTAAACTATAAATATTTGATAATAGTAATTAGAAATGCATTTAGTTGTTATTTGTTTACGTTGTATTAAATTTGCAAAATTATAAATAATTCATGTAACATTAAATTTGAATTCTATGTAAATATTTCTTGGTATAAATATGAATTTATCATTTTGTTCATTTCTTATTTTACATTTAAAAAAAGTTCAATATTTGTGGGCCGGTCCCAGACTTTTTTTCACGCGGGTCATTAACGAGCTTATATATTGGCGGACCGACCCGACCTAGACCACCCAGATTGACACTTCTAATTTCAAGTGACTTGTAATATACAATTAAGTTACAACAATTTTTACGTAGTTACAATTGAAATTAAGTTATAATTGTAATTAATTACAAACTATAATTCATTATAAATTAATGTAATTAAGTTGTAATTAAATAATTATAATTAATTATAATTTATAATTGATTACAATTATAATTACAATTTAATTGTAACATAAGTATAATTAATTTGTTAGTTAGTTAGTTAATTATAAAATTGAAACTAAATTATAATTGTAATTAATTACAAACCGTTAATTACCTAATTTTGATAATATGTTTTACATTCTTAAAACATCTTTAAAATTCCCGATAGTTAGATCATGTTTGGTAATGTGATTTTTAATTTTTTATTTATTTATTTATTTTTTATGAATGTGTAGTTTAAAATGTTAGAAAAATAAAAAAATTGTTGGCTTGACTAATAATCGATGATTGAGTTTGAAAAATTGAGATGAAAAAATCATTTTACCAAATAGACCCCTTAAATTTTTGTATTTGTGTAATTAACCGTAGAAGATAACATTTAGATATTATCGAACTCATAATAAAATGACTAAAATCTATATCAATTCAATTTCTACTTTTCGCTGATCTTTTTCTTCTTGGGCAGGCTTCCGTGTTGCATGTCTTAGAATCAAGGATAATTCCTTAAACACAAAATGAATAACATCTCTCACGTGAAGGGGGACTCGGTTCCCTCTCTATGTGATGGATGTGTCATCCATTTTGTGATCTATTTTATGTGTGTAGCATGGTTCTATAATCAATTAGTCCGGCCAGTTCTGAATTAACTGGAAGATGATTGGTTGGATCCAACAATCTGATCCATGAAAACCTTAAGATTCACATTGGAAGAGCCACCTTCTTTAACTGCTTCCTTTGCCAGAAGTTTCCAACGTTGAGCTTCCTTTCTCATGTCTTCTCCTCTCTCTCCACCTCCCATAACAATTTCTAAGCACCTCACAATCTCATCTGCCATTAGGATTCCTCCATTAGTGGCAGCTGCGGCTCTCAGTCTAGTCTTCCAATAATCCTGCACGAGTTTTGAGTTCATAGGCTGATCCGCGAACTGAGGAAACGCCACCATGGGAACCCCGGAAGCCAAACTTTCAATGCAAGAATTCTACCCACAATGAGTCAAAAAATAGCCCACAGAAGGGTGTGATAAAACCTCCAATTGGGAACACCATGGAACAATCATACCTTGTTTCTCCACTTCTTTCATTAAACTTAGTGTGTTGTCTTCTTCTCCCTCCGTTCCACTTTTTCTGTCTCTAATCACCCACAAGAATGGTTTCTGGGTTTTGATAAGTCCTTTAGCAATCTCCTCCATTTGCTGTTTCGATAGATTCGAAAAGCTTCCAAAAGATATATATATATATAACGGATAATTCGTCTTTTGAATTTAACCAGTCAACATAATCTACAGTCTTCTGTATGAGATCACCTCCAAATGAGGTGTCCAAAGGATCCTTCCCATCTAAAAATGCAGAAGGAATCAAAGGTCCAATGCCCATAAAATCATACTTAGTCATAGCCCTTAAGGTTTCGAATTCCAGTGCATCAAATGTGTTCACAAGTACTTTCTGCTTGGTCCCAGCTCTATCAAGAATCTCAAAATGCTCTTTGAAATCTTTAAGAGCAAAACTGTAGATTTCAGGGCTCGAAGCTTGCATAAAAGACGGCAAATCACAAGAACTAAGGGTCCGTTTGATAGCGAGGGTAAAATTTGGGTGGAAAGAAAACGAATTCTAGGGAATTGAATTCCTGGGAATTAGAAGTTTAATGTGTTTGATTGATTTAATTTTCTAGGTGGAAAAAGTAGGAAATTTTTCAATTTTTGTCGTTTTATTGACATTATTTTTCATGGAAAATAAAGTAATTTTTTGCTATTTTAATCAAAAAAAATTTTTTTTTTTACTTTTTAAATATATTTGTACTTGATGATGATAATGTTATTTTTTGGAAATAAAATAAGTCAATTAACAACAACAAAATTGATTAAACGTGTCGAAAATAATTTTCCATGTAACATGAAAAATCTTTTCTTAACCAAACCACGAAAAAATATTTTCCACAAAATCCTTGAAAATGGGCAAGTGATGTAGGACCAAGGAAAATTTTTTCCATGCCAAATTTTTACAATCAAACACCAAAAAGTGAGAAAATAGGAAAAAAAATTCTTTTTCCATGGAAAATTTTACCTAATCAAACGGACCCTAAGCTCTAATGGCAGTCCTGGAAGCTCAACAACTTCACTGTTTTCTCCTGTGAAAATCTCCTCCTTATTGAAATACAAGTAATAAGTGTTAAATTAAAATTAATATAGATGAATGTTCATCTAAAATCCACAAATATCATGCTGTAATTATCAAGATCGAAACTGAAGCGGAAGCGTACCTGAATCCATTATTGTGTTTGATCGAACGGGGTTATGGCCTTCCAATTGATTCGTGGTTTTCTCCTTATTTTGTCCTCTGTTGATGGGGATGCAGAGAATTATGAAAAAACACGCTCAATTGGGGACCATGACCTGTATAAATAGTTGTAGGGCAACTATCGTGTTTCAATGTTATTAAATTGGCCCCTCATCAATTTAAAACATTGAATCCGTCTCTACACTTTAATCTCACGACACTTAATACCCATTAGTCCTGAATAATCTTTAGTGGATCACTTTATTGACTAAATCCTTAAGATAGCACCACACATTTTATTTTATACATGTTTGGCCCCATATTATTGAATTTTATCCAACAATCTCCCACTGGGCCATACATGTATCCTTACAAATGTGTACAACCTTATGAGCTCAAAAGTTTGCTATCATTATTAAGGGTATTTCCAAACAATCTCGTCCATCAATCATATCAATATAGGATCAAAGCGACTTTTGTTACATTAATCGTAACTAAATCCATCAATGGTTACGTATATCAATACAACCAAATGATATAGATCAATCATGAGAGTGTAGTATGAAAATTACATGTTATGTGATCCAAACATGCCTATTTTCAATTGGTCCGACTTTATTCCTTAGGTGAGATCAATACCAAACATAATGTAACAGAGTAGAATGAACTGAATACTTTATTTCTGTACAGAAAATTATCCAAATACACAAATGTGTCCAAAACCAAAACATAAAGCAACCAAAATACAAACTCCCACTAAATCATGATATCCTCAAGAAATATTACACCCATACGAGCAGTGTGCTCGTGAAAGACCTTGGGTGCTAATCCCTTAGTAAGCGGATCCGCAATCATGGAGTTTGTCCCAATATGCTCTATGGAAATCTGTCTACTCTGTACCCTTTCCTTCACAACCAGGAACTTAATGTCAATGTGTTTTGACTTAGTTGAACTCCTGTTGTTATTGGAATATAGCACTGTAAAGTTATTGTCACAATATAACTTTAATGGTCTTTCAATTCCATTCAGAATGCGCAGCCAGGTGACAAAATTTCTCAGTCATATCCCATGATTAGATGCCTCATAACAAGCTACAAATTCTGCTGCCATAGTGGAAGAATCTACGAGTGTTTGCTTAGCACTCCTCCAGGAAATGGATCCTCCAGCTAGCAGGTATATGTAGCCTGATGTGGATCTTCTACTGTCTTGGCATCCCGCAAAATCAGAATCGGAGTATCCTACGATCTCTAACTTATCTGATTTGCTGTATGTAAGCATGCAATCTCTTGTTCTCTTCAAGTACCTCATAACTCTCTTTGCTGCTTTCCAATGATCCATCCCAGGGTTACTTAAATATCTGCCTAGCATTCCAACAATGAACGCTATTTCTGGACGTGTACAAACTTGAGCATACATCAGACTCCCAACAACTGATGCATAGGGAATCTTTTGTATTTCCTTAACTTCAAGATTATTTTTCGGGCATTGATTGAGACTAAATTTGTCTCCCTTAGCAACAGGGGTGTCTCCTGGTTTACTATCCTGCATGCCAAACCTTATAAGAACTTTATCGATATAGCTCTTTTGTGATAATCCAAGAATACCTCGAAAGCGGTCCCGGTGTATCTGAATTCCTAATACGAAAGAGGCGTCCCCAAGATCTTTCATCTCAAAATTCCTTGACAGAAAGCTCTTGGTTTCGTGCAACATGCCTATATCATTAGTGGCAAGCAGTATGTCATCGACATACAAAACCAGAAAAATATGCTTACTCCCACTGAACTTGTGATACACACAATCATCAACAACATTTATCTCAAAATCAAACGAGATGATCACTTGATGAAATTTGTGGTACCACTGACGAGAAGCTTGCTTGAGTTCATAGATGGATTTCTTTAATTTGCAAACCATATTCTTCGAGTCTCCTGACACGAAGTTTTCTGGTTGCATCATATAAATCGTCTCATCAATGTCTCCATTGAGAAACGCCGACTTTACATCCATCTGATGTAACTCAAGGTCAAAATGTGCAACAAGTGCCATGACTGTCCTGAAAGAGTCTTTCGTTGAAACCGGAGAGAAAGTCTCTTTGAAGTCAATACCTTCCTTTTGTGTAAAGTCTTTAGCTACAAGACGAGCCTTATATCTTTCCACGTTACCTTTCGAATCCCTTTTGGTTTTAAAATCCCATTTACAACCAATGGGTTTCGCACCTTCTGGTAATGGGACAAGATCCCAAACTTTATTGTCTTGCATAGACTTATACTCTTCATTCATGGCATCAATCCACTTTTGAGAGTCAGAACCCTTCATGGCCTGATGAAAATTGATTGGATCATTTTCCATCATTCCATTATTTTCCTCATGTTCTTGGAGAAATACTATATAGTCATCCGAAATAGCATTTTTCCTTTCTCGAGTAGATCTCCTTAATGGTATTGTTTGTTGAGGTTGTTGAGTTTGTATTTATGGATTTTGGATGGGAGTTTCAACATTATCATGGTGAGTTTCCGGATATACTTCTTGATCAATGACAGGTATAGAAACCTGCACATTGTCAAAAGTAACAGTAGGAATCGAAATTGATCCTTCCTCAGCTTCTTCCTCAAAGATAATGTCTCTAACCTTATTTCTCCCCCCAAACTCAACATCCTAAAAAAATGTTGCAGTTCCCATTTCAAAAATTGACTTAAGCGTGGGATTATAAAATTTGTAGCCCCTTGATCGCTCAGAATAACCAATAAAGTAGCTGCTAACAGTTTTGGAGTCCAATTTATCTTCATGCGGCCTATAAGGCCTTGCCTCAGCTGGACATCCCCAAATGTGGAAATGCTTTAAACTGGGCTTTCTGCCTGTCCAAAGCTTATAAGGTGTTTTAGCAGCAGCTTTAGTTGGTACTCTATTCAGAATATAAGCTGCAGTCTTTAATGCTTCTCCCCAGAGTGATTTTGGTAAAGTAGAATGACTAATCATACTCCTTACCATATCCTTAAGAGTCCTGTTTCGTCTTTCAGCTACACCATTCATGCTAGGAGAACCTGGCATGGTGTACTGTGGGACAATTCCACATTCTTCTAGGAATTTAGCAAATGGTCCTGGACGTTGTTCACCTGAACCGTTATATCTGCCGTAGTACTCACCACCACGATCAGACCTAATGTTTTTAATTTTCTTGTTGAGTTGATTCTCAACTTCAGTTTTGAAAGCTTTGAACATGTCTAGTGACTCAGACTTTTCATGAATAAGATATAGATGCCCATAACGTGAGTAATCGTCTATGAATGATATAAAATATTGTTGACCATTCCAGGAAGCCGTAGGGAATGGTCCACAAATATCTGTGTGTATCAATTCTAAGACGTCCGAAGTTCTATTAGCACCTAGCCTTTTGTTTTTGGTCTGTTTTCCCTTAATACAATCAATACAAACATCAAAGTCCGTAAAGTCGAGGGAATCCAAAATGCCATCTGACACAAGTCGTTCAACTCTAGTTTTTGAGATGTGACCTAAGCGCTTGTGCCATAGTTTTGCCGAATTTTCTTTATTTAATTTTCGTTTAGTACCACGTGATTCCACATACAAGGTTTCATTATATGATGCAATAGTATCAAGCAAATATAGGTTATCGTATGAACATAATGAACCAGTACCAACAATATTTGAATTTAAAGAAAGACTAAACTGACAATTTCCAAAAGAACAATAATATCCTAATTTGTCCAATAAGGAAATAGAAACCAAATTCCGTCTAAATGACGGCACAACAAAAGTGTCTTTCAAATCCAAATAAAAACCAGTTCCCAATAATAACCTAAAAGTTCCTATTGCTTCAACTTCCATCGATTTTCCATCGCCCACAAAGATGAATCTTTCAGCATCATTTGGCTTTCGGCAGAACAGGCAACCCTGCATAGAAACACTTATGTGAGTAGTAGCACCAGAATCTAACCACCAAGTGTTTCTAGGTACTGAAGCTAAATTAACCTCAGAACAGACCAAGTTAAGAAATGTACCTTTCTTTGCACGCCAAGCGTTATATTTGGTACAATCCTTCTTTAAATGTCCAGGTTTCAGGCAAAAGAAACAACCCTCTTTGTCCTTATGTGGCTTCTTACCCTTAGCAGCTTCATATTCTGTTTTTCTTTTCTTGCCCTTATCCTTAGAGGTACTTGCCAAGTTAGCAATTTCAGTTATATCCTGCCTCAACCTTTCTTCCTCTTGCACACAATATGAAATGAGCTCATTTAGAGTCAATTTCTCCCTTTGACAGTTGTAACTGACATTAAACTGACTGAAATGTGCAGGAAGCGATATCAATACTATATGCACGAGCAAGTCATCAGACAAGTCGAGCTTTAGTGCCTTAAGTTTTGAAGCAGTATGAGACATCTTCATGATGTACTCCCTTATGTTCCCCTTGCCTCTATACTTCATTGAAATCAAGCTTTGCAGAAGCGTGCTTGTTTCAGCCTTATCGTTTTTAGCAAAACGCTTTTCAATTTCGGCAAGGAATTGCTTGGCATTAGTTACCTCTTCAGATACTGCGCCCCAAAAGACTTCCGGAATGCCGCGCTTAATGATCATTAGACTCATGCGATTTGAGCGTTCCCACTTCTCAAAGTTTCTTCTGTCATCGGGTGAACTTGCATCCGTAAGAGAAGCCGGTTGCTCAACCCTGAGGGCAAGATCAAGATCCATGCATCCGAGAACAATTAGTGCATTCTCTTTCCAATCCTTGAAGTTTGACCCATCCAGCATGGGAATTGAGTTAAGATTTGCAGATATTGTGGTAGCAGATGAATTAACTGTATAGAGAAGAAGATGAAAATAGCTTACATCAGTACTTTATTATGCAAATAATAATTTCAAATAATGGTAAGGCCCATCACAAGATACCCAGCACAACATCAATATTTAGTCTTTGGACAGAAATATTAACTTGTAAGTGGTACTCTCAATGTAGTAATCAAACACTGACAATAAGACATGTCAACCAATAAACCTTTCTTTGGACCGATTTATTGATCACACGTTAAGCCAAATAATCGTCACGTGTTTATCACCACAGGTGCATGTGAAATTCCAGCCAAACATTAACCTTCCTTTGGGCCGATCAATATCCGCATGAACAACACACACACGAAACCTTCTAATATTCTAAGTTAATTAATTTCCACAAGAGAGGTTGCTTTGGCAACATGTTACTTCAATTAATTCACTTCAAAATATTATATTTCTCAAAAGAGTCCGTCATACCAAAATTTGAACCTAAATTAACTGTTTTGCATATATTTAAGGCTTTAGGATTTGAATTATGAAATTCAATACTTTAGGATTAAGTAATCATTAAGTTGGATGGTTAAATTGCAATTTAATTAAACTTGATTGGCCAATTATGAAATATTTTTAAACTTGAAGGACTAAATTGCAATTTTTCCAAACTTTAGCGGCCAATTAATTAAAATCAGAAACTTTAGGGACTGAATCGTAAAATTCAGTTTTTAAAAAAACCCAACTTAAATGATTTCTTTACTGTAGGGACTTATTTTGTAAATTCAGAAGTTTGAAGGGCCAACTTACAGGATTTTATAAACTTAGGGTTTAAAATAATGTTTAAAACAAATCAGGAGGACCTGATGTTAAATAAAGGCAATTTTCGTGAATTGCAGCCAGGCCCTTAAGCACTTCAAATTTGCGAGTGAGGTCCCTGGGCCAAAAGTTGCAACAGCTAGGGTTTGGTTGCAAACCCTAGCCGCCGCGCGCCGCCCCAAGAATGCGACGCCATCACCGGCGCCGCACATCACCTACAGCGCCATCATCGGCGCTGCAGCCAAGAAATACGCCGCGCGCTCCACCAACTGCAACCCATCGCGTGCGGCGACGCTGTATACCGTCGCGCGCTGCGCTGAATCGCGCGGCTACCCCATTCCTACCTGAATCCGTTTCCATCAACCAACAACCACATAACCGACACAAATCCATAACCATACTGCAATACATACTGAATCCGATTTCAACCACACCTATATCAGATTCACAGCGCAAAAAATATATGTAAATTCATCCACAAATTCAATACCAAGATTTTGAAAACCAAGATTTCGCATATTATACAGAGAGAAGATAGATCGACTGTATGTATATTTCTCAATTTGAAATCAATTTGCTTTGTTGTGTGTGTATACAATTTCGAAAATCAGCAGGGTGTGGTTTGATTATTCATACGCACATAAATTTTGTTTTACATATATGCGTACAAAATTGATCTGATAATTCAACACGATGTTGGCTCTGATACCACTTGTTAAATTAAAATTAATATAGATGAATGTTCATCTAAAATCCACAAACATCTTGCTGTAATTATCAAGATCGAAACTGAAGCGGAAGCGTACCTGAATCCATTATTGTGTTTGATCGAACGGGGTTATGGCCTTCCAATTGATTCGTGGTTTTCTCCTTATTTTGTCCTCTGTTGATGGGGATGCAGAGAATTATGAAAAACCACGCTCAATTGGGGACCATGACCTGTATAAATAGTTGTAGGGTAACTATCATGTTTCAATGTTATAAATTTAGTGTGTTGTCTTCTTCTCCCGCCGTGCCACTTTTTCTGTCTCTAATCACCCACAAGAATGGTTTATGGGTTTTGATAAGTCCTTTAGCAATCTCCTCCATTTGCTGTTTCGATAGATTCGAAAAGCTTCCAAAAGATATATATAATGGATAATTCGTCTTTTGAATTTAACCAGTCAACATAATCTACAGTCTTCTGTATGAGATCACCTCCAAATGAGGTGTCCAAAGGATCCTTCCCATCTAAAAATGTAGAAGGAATCAAAGGTCCAATGCCCATAAAATCATACTTCGTCATAGCCCTTAAGGTTTCGAATTCCAGTGCATCAAATGTGTTCACAAGTACTTTCTGTTAACCAAAACTAGTTGCAAGCACTGTTATTTAGAATAATAAATTTTCAGAAAAGAAAAATTTATCGATTGAGACTCGTGACAGCACGATGTCCTAAAGTGAAATTGCCCGCCGTTATTTGCTGCGACCTCTTTGGACAATCACTCCCAGGATACAACGATCGAATCACTATGTGCAGCAATCACAAATGATTTCAGAACTCTCAAGGTTACTCCAGAATAACTTATAGAAATAATAGATGAACAAGAAAAGAAGAAATAACTTGGATATGTTTTCTGTATTTTTTGTCTGAAAAATAACTTCAATTTATAGAGAAAATATTCATAACTTCCACAGGATTAATGAATAAAAACTGAAAATTTATGGACTTCATTATTTCAAAAGAAACTGCCTCAACAGTCAGAAATAATAAAAATTAATTCGTAAATGATTAAAAATAAATAATAAAAATATATATTTTTAATCAAAGAAGCCCAATGCCCAAGGTCCCAAGGCCCTATCAAAGACTATTTAAATATTCGCGTGGAATGTGAATCGAACCACCGACCTCCCACATAAATTCCACATTTTCCACCACTTTGGCACTTTACGTAATTTATTTATTTCTTTCAATTAATATATATAATATATATATCTAAAAATCCCCCACATGAAAGAAATAAGATAATTATAAATATTATTCTGGAGTAAGGAAGAAATCATGCAGGCTTAGGTGTCTTTCAACTTGAACATTGGCTTTGTATATTCTATCGAGTTTGCTAATTGTAGAGTGAATTATTTCTTGAACTCATCAATTATGATTGCAAACTTGAAAAATAGAAGACACACATAATTTCTAAGACAATCATTGAGTTCTCGCGGTTGTGTTCATTTCGGCCATAAACTTTCCCAGATTCTTTGAGTGCTCTAGAAAATTAGCCTTAATTCTCATAGGAAGCGGCCCACTTCCACACTCAAATAGGTGCTTCTATCAAGAGTATACTGTATCTAAACACCCCACTGATAACAGCTATAGTAAGCATTAAGAGCATTAGCTCATCCTCTAACCAATACAATTGGTACTACAACATCATAGGGAGGGGTTTAGAATAAATCCAATGTATTACCCCCACAGATCACTCCAATAACTTTGTTGTCCCATTGAACCTTGTCCATGGGATCTCCATTCGCAAGGTTGGGTTTCCGTTATAGATGATCTATTTTCTAATAGGCTTTAGCCCCATCCCCCTCGATGTTTTCTGAATTAGCTCTCTAGCTAATCCTTTTGTTAACGGGTCAGCAATATCATCACTTGACTTTACATAGTTAATAGCTATAACCCCATCCTTAAGCAGCTGACGCATAGTATTGTGCCTCCTACGGATATGTCTAGACTTTCCATTGTAAGATGAATTTTGAGCTCTCGAAATAGCTGCTTGACTGTCACAATGAACAGAAATAGCTGGAAGTGGTTTTGACCACAAAGGAACATCCATAAGGAAATTCCTTAACCATTCAGCCTCCTCACCTGCTTTATCTAAAGCTATGAATTCAGACTCCATAGTAGATCTCGCAATGCAGGTTTGCTTTGTGGATTTTCATGATACGGCCCCGCCAGCCAAAGTGAAAACATATCCACTCGTAGATTTGGTTTCATTCATATCCGAAATCCAATTAGTATCACAATATCCCTCTAGTATAGCAGGGAATTTGGTATAATGTATTCCCCAATCTAGAGTGTATCTCAAATACCTCAGTACATGAATAAGAGTTTCCCAATGTTCACCATTAGGATTACTAGTATACCTGCTTAGTCTACTTACCGCATATGCAATATCAGGTCTTGTGCAGTTCATGAGATACATGAGACTACCAATCACTCTAACATAATCTAACGCAGAAACACCAGGACCTGAGTGTTTTCTTAAATGTATACTTGCATCATAAGGTGTTTTAGCAGGAACACAATTATATTGACTAAATTTCTTAAGCACTTTCTCCACATAATGAGATTGGGTTAGAGTGATTCCTTCAGAATTTCTTAATATATATTTTAATTCCTAAAATAACATCAGCAAGACCCATATCTTTCATCTCAAAGTGCTTTTTCAGAAACTGTTTAGTCTTATTAATCACATCTAAACTAGTTCCCATAATCAGCATATCATCAACATATAAGCAAATAATCACACCACAATTATTTTCAAATTTGCTATATATACATTTATCAACTTCATTTGTAAATAATTTTTTTTTACCATACAGAGTATATAAATCTTGATTATGGAATCGAATTGAACTAAATTGAAACCACATGATTTGCGATTTGATATGGTTCAGTTTGGCTCCATAAGAGCAAATAGAACTAATGATTTCATGCATTATAAGAAAATCATTATTCTTGACAAAATTCTATTCTCTTCCGACGTTTCATAAGAGGAAATTGCGCCTCTTGTAACTTTTTTGTTTGCATTACCAAAAATGTCATTTTAAGACATTTCCCTCTATACCTTGATAGTTCCTAATTAAAACGATTTGAAAATATGAAAAAGTAGTAAAAAAAATGGATAACAATCATATCAACACCCACTCAATTTAATAAGTTCATAGTTCAAAGAAATAAGGGGAGTTTACAAAAATGATCAATTTCATGTTTGTCAAATCAAAATTGTCCAATTCTCGTAACTATTGCAAAATTGACCAAATTGAATACCAAAATATCCATTATACTTTTAATGATATAAAAATGAAATTTTTTATTTTAATTTTTGTCATGCACAAAATTTGAGACATGTAGCTTCCATGGGAAGTTACTTATTATTTGCTGGTTCCTTTTAGTAGCATTATCTAGTAGGTATTGAGCAAATATTTTTGAAAAAATAAAGATGTTTAATTATAAAATCTATCACAATTAACAAAGAACTATATGCTCCAAGTCCATACCAAAATCATATCATTTCATTTGAAAAATATATTCCCATTCAAATTTGCTAATTCATTGGCTCACAAATCTTGGTGGAATGCAATATCTTTTTAAACATTGTTTATCTTTATAAATTTTGTTCAATAGTTATTGTTACATGTTTGATTACAATGAATTTGATTATTATCCACTTTATTTTACAACGCAAAATATACCCACAAGTATATGGATCGTGAAAAGTAATAAAGTGTATCTAAGAGTCTGGATTATCGTTCCCACGAAAATTGATCATATTAATTACCGAAATATTTTAGTTCCTATCTCTATTTGAACAATGGAAAGTGTTTTTTATTTTAAACTAAAATAATTAAATAAATTAAATAAATAAATCACAAGTTTGTTTTGTTTTTAAAAAGATTGTAAAATAGTTGGCATTCACGATTTCACCTAACCATTTAAATCAAACCCAACTCCATTTTATTTCCTAAATATGCATTTAGTGGAATTCATTAATGTATATTGAAATTCCTCTCTCCAGTTTAAATCAATTCTATCTAAGTAAGTCGACCATGTATCTCTACAGAGGGTCCGAATTATTCCTTATTTAGATGCATAAAACACAAAAATTCACACATGACTGCAGTAATAACAAAAGTATATCTCTATCTCTTATTCAATCACAAGATGTTATTCCTAAATCTAATTTGTTAGCTATATTCTCGGATTATGAAAACAAACCACAAAATTATGAATTAGTGATCAATTAACTCATGCATTAAACTCAAAATAAAATCAATATATATAACAAATAATTAAAACAATGGAGTTTATAATTAAAAAATTAACTAGACTACATCGTTCATCACAACATGAGAATTTAGTTGCATATCATAATTAAATAACAAAAACAATAAAAATAGGCGTTCATTGAAAATAATGTAAAAGAAAAGAAAGCTTGCACCAAGATTCAATTCTTCATGTAATCTTCAAGTCTCGCATGCTTTGCTTCAGTCTCCCAAGAATTTGACGTTGAAATTTAAGTTTTTAATTGTTCTTAGGCGAGGCCAATGTCCGGAATTCGTACTTCACGAGTTGTATATATAGGTTTTTGAAAAACCGAGTGGAATAAGAAGAAAAACTTGATGAAAACCGCGCAAAAAGCCTGACCCGTGGCCTAGTCGGATGCCCGTGCGACCGCGCACACAAAAATTGTGCGGCCTCGCCTTTATTCTTCGTGAGGCTGTGCAGTTCTAAATTCTTTTGCAATTTCTGACTTTGAAATTCGTTTAATTAGGTCCTTGACTTTTTATTTGCACCTTCAGTCCTCCACTTTCAGTTGGAGCATTTTGATCCCCAAACTTCTGAATCTTTTCGATTAGTTCGTTCCAGCTCTCAACTTCTTCAATTAGGTCCTTTAAATCTTGATTTCCTCACTTTAGTACCATGTATGTTTCCCAAATGACCTCAACAACAACTAAATTGTAAAATTTTGCTTCAAATGTCATCCAACTGTGTATTATTTTAGTCAATTGCTTCATTCACATGATTTTGGGATATTTTTTGGAAAGTAAATAAATAAATAACAATTAGTAGAATTTATTCTAAAACCACAATATAATATTCTAATTATGACATATAAATAAATTTATAAAATACACTTATCAAATACCCTCAAACTAGAATTATTGTTAGTCCTCGAACAAACTAAAACTAAAAATAAAATTCAAAATTATAGAATAAATTCAAAGTTAATTTTCCCATCGTATGCCTCAAAGTTTGTATCAAACATACACTTTAGAAAAGAAAACCAAATAATATACTAAAATTATTTGTTACTTATCCAATGCGTCAACTTTTCATGTATGTATGTGTGAATAGACAAAATTAAATGCATATTCCTATCAAGACATACTCAACATAGTGTGGCTAAAGATTGCATAAACTTAGATCCCACGTGGTAGGACAATGCTTTTCTTCCAATGTATCTCTCATGTATGTTCACTTTCTTATACGTTTCTCTCAAATTCTGAGGTTCATTCTACTTATGTGGTCTCTAAACATCAAACATTGCATTTTCCCATACATGGCGGTCAAAATTGGCCAAGTCTACCTAAATGATAGATGGTAAGTGGTTCCTTATTCCATGTTGTTAGTTTCGAAAGTCTTAGTCTCAAAACTTATACCATGCACTTTATTTACTCTTTATGGATGACTTTTTTTTCTCTTTTTTTTCTTTCTCTTTTATGTCATTGTCTCTTAACCATCTTAGTCCAGTATCTTTCTTATTTGCTTTCTATGTGACCCTCATGGCGAGTTTTGGGTCGGTGACTCTTAACCCAGACAACTTTAAGGCACCGAATTCAGAGAATCTCTCATATTTAATTACTCAAGTCTCAAAGGCTACAAAAAAAAGTTAAAAATGTTTTTATGTCTTATTTGTAAGTCTTCTCTCCCTTAAACTTGCTAGTTGACCTATGTAGCGAGCCTTAGGTTAATAGCTCCCAATTCAAATGAATTAGGGTACCAAGTTTTATCACCCTTAAAAGCTTGCTCGAGTTATAAATGCTACGAAGAGAAGCATAAGACTTATTTATTGAGTAGCTAGTGCTGGCATACACTTGTTGACCAAGACCTCTTCTACCAAAGATATATGTCAGGAACTTCAAACCCTCAAACGTTCAAGCATACCTATACCAAACTTTCCACCTCAAACTGCTCTTTAGCAAGTTTAGTTTCTAAGTTTAAAGGTTGGGATGTCTATAGATCTAAAGTTAGGAATAACAGAGTCAAAACTTAGGTCAAAAATTTGCAATTTGTCCCACAATGCTGAATAAATCTCCTAAAAGTAATTATTCAATCATGACTATGTGCTCAAATTTGAAAAGGTCTAACATGGATAAGCAATAAGAAAGAAGATTTAAGCACATATGTTGTCCAAAATCCCAACTAAAGTACACATTCAAAACGAACTGTATCATAGGCAAACAAATAAGCTAGAATTTTTTTGAATTTTTTGGTTTTTTTTTTTTTTTTTTTTTTATCCCAAATAAAAATCAAATGAATGCAATGAATAAATTAAATGATTATGAAACAAATGAGATGAATGAGATTTCACACTCCCAAATTAGAAAGAAACTTTGCCCTCAATGTTTGTCAAATAAATATAAATATGAAAAAAAAGACATGATAGACAGGGTACTAGTACTTCCTAGGTGTAGTGGAGGTTTTTTGTCGCCTTGAAGCTTTTCTCTCTGCTATTTGGATGATTTTGACCATTTTCTTGTATTTTTCAGCTTGGTTCAAGGTGTTTTGAGTGGTGTGTTCCTTGCAAATAAAGGATAAATTAATTTAGAAGACATAAACACCATAAAGAAACTAAGAAAGTTCAAAACCAGCACCCCCAAACTAAGGGTAAAGCATAATCCTGAATTTTCAAATATAGTCGATCACACATAATCAAGCCCTGACATCACCTTGAAAAAAGAAATTTTTTTGAGCTATCTTCTGGTATGTTAAAGTTCATAACATGGTCTACAACATATTAAAAACTCAGAGCATTTAGAGTTCAATAGGGTTGTGAAACACTATAGATAAGTAGGTGACATGAAGTTGTTTTTAGGTGCAGTGACCTGCTGTGACCTTACAGTGAGGTTGCAATGGTTCATACGTGGTTTTCATGTGTTTTATGCGAAGTAATACACGAACTCATGAACTAATGACACACACTTAAAGATGAACATTTGATGAAGATATATGCTCGGAAGAATTTCTCAAAAACTAACAAATATCTCTTTGTGGCATTGCATGGAACAATTGGGGTGCATTTTGAAAATCAAAGAGTATGCAAAGATTTGGAAACACGGATTAACCCCAAATTTTTACCTAACTTAGCATAATTTACATACACCATTGACTAAACTAAAATCATACCTCAATCCTCATAAACTTAAATTTCACAAATTCTTAGAAAATTCACAAAATCTGAAATAATCTTTAAATGAGTTTAAGAATTCATACCTTTGTTTGCATTTCGAGGTGATAAAAGCAAGATATTTTATGCAATTTAGTGTTGATGATATGCACAAAGGATTAAAAATAAAAAATAGGGTGATTTGGGGAAAGAAAACGAGTTTATAAAGTTTAAAATTGAAAGAATGAGTGAAGTATTTAAAATTGCCCATTATGCCCAGAATATACTTGTGCGGCCGCGCAGGTTAGATGGCTTACGGCAGTGTGATTGTTCTAGCAAAAGGTCAAAATTTTCATTTTTTTTGAATTTCAAATCCTTTTTAAACCCCCAAATCAATTCATAATCTGTGCTATGCTCTACCAAACACTATCTTCATAATTTAAACTTGTGTATGTGTTTATGGAATGACAATTATAGCCTAGTCTTACTAAAATATGCAAAATCAGAAACATGCCTAAACATGCAAAATTGTATAACATGCAAACTAAAAAGTCAACAATGCAATACAACTAAAACATGTAACCAATCATGCATGCATTTAAAATAAAATATGAAATAACAACTTAAAGTATAATAAATAAAAGGGAAGAAAATTAGGTTTCCTCCCAATGAGTACTCCGTTTATAATCTTAAGCCCACCTTTTGCACTTTTCATCATGGAGGCATAAATGATGCGCGTGAAACCTTGCATTTCTTACAATTGCCTGCTTTGCACTTCTCGCCACTTTTCCTCGCTTTTTTTTAAAAAAAATTCATTTGTGTCGTTTGTGGCATTATTTTGAGGATAGTTTGATTTTTCTTCCTTTTTGTACCTCCATCCATTTTCTTTCACAGCTATCTCCACTTTGCAACAACTTTCAACTTGAACCTTAGGAACATTTGGTGGACTAACGCTAAATGTGACAAGCTCATTCTCTACCCTGAAGATGATTTTCCCAATTTTCAATGTCGATCAGGGCTCGTCCAGTAGTGAGGAATGGTCTTCCAAATATGAGCAGCATCTGGCTATCCTCTTCCATGTTCAGGATCACAAAGTCTGCTGGGAAAAAGAATTTATCCACTTTGATAAGGACATTCTCAATTATCCCATGTGGATATTGAATTAATATGTTCGCTAACTTCAATGTTATGTTTGTTGGTTTAGGGCCTTAGGCTCACCTAAATCAATTTCCTATAAATAGATAAAGGCATTAAGTTAACACTTGTCTCTACATCACGTAAAACATTATCAAAACTTAAATTACCAACTGTACACAGGATAGAAAACCTCCCTTGATCTTTCAATTTTTGTGGTAACTTGTTTTGTAAAATGATACTGAGTTCCTCAATCAAAGATACAGTTTCAAAGTCTTCTAGCTTTCTCTTCTTAGACAACATCTCTTTCATAAATCTCATGTAGAGAGGCATTTGAGCTAGAGCCTCAGCAAATGGGATGTTGATGTGCAATTATTTGAAAATTTCCAGAAATTTTTCAAATTGTTGCTCCAACTTATGCTTAATCACTCTTTGAGAATATGGAATTGGTGGAGATAAGCTTTGACTGGAGGTCGAACTGTTTCTTCAACATTGTCTTGAACTTTTGGAGTTGACCCTTGCTTTTACTCAATTTCCCGTTCCTTGACCACATTTTGTCGCCTTCTATTTTCATATTCCTCAACGGTTATTTCAGGTAACACTCCACTCCTAATTGTTATTGTGTTTACATGTTCCCTTAGATTTGTTTCAGTATTGCTAGTCAACTGTCCCTACTGTCTCTCTGAAATGTTTGCTACTAACTGACCCATTTGATTTTTTAATTCTTTAATTTCAGCTGTTGATTTTGTAACAAGTCTTGTTGACTCTTCACCAAATGAATTTATCATATCCATGTTTTCCCTCATAGTGGTTTGGATTTGTTGCTGTTGTTGAAAATATGGTAGGCATTGAGCATTCTGATTGTTGGACCAAGAGAAGTTTGAATGGTTCTTCCACTTTGGATTGTAAGTTTGCAAATAAGGATCACATTACTACCTGTTTCCCATAAAATTTGCTTGTTCAAGACTTGATTGACTTTGATGAACCACAGGACAATCATTTAAAGCATTGTTCTCGAAGCAGAAGTAGCAAACTAGAGCTATCTGCACTGCATGTACTAACTGATGACTTAAACTATCAAGTTTTTTTGTTAGTGCATCCATCTTAGCATTTAGTACTGTAATTTCATTAACAACCACAATTCCTCCAGATTTTGGCGTAGAATGATCCGAGTACCACTGGTAACTGTTTGCAGCCATTTTCTCAAATATCCCTAAAGCTTCTTCATATGTCATGTCCATTACAGATCCACCTGCTGCTGAATCTACCTATTTCTTTTTGTCACAAGTCAACCCATTGTAGAATGTCTGTAACAAGATCTAGTTTGCTATGCCATGTGTTGGACACTATCGTATGAGCTCTTTAAACCTTTCTCGTGCTTCAAAAATTGATTCACCTGGCTGTTGACTGAAAGATAGGATTTCACGCCTAAGTTTTGACATGTGACCAGGTGGAAAAAATTTATCCACAAACTATTTACCTAGAATATCCTACAAGGTAATGGAGTGTAGAGGCACGGAATAGAACCAAGCCTTTGCTTTATCTGCAAGTGAGAAAGAAAATAATTTCATCTTCATGACTTCAGCTGGAACCCCGTTCATGCCCTGCATATCACATATTTCTTGAAAAGCGCGAAGATATACATTGAGGGTCTTCCGAAGGTAACCTTTGAAATACAGTCGAATTCTGGATCAATGAAATAAAAGAAGTCTTGATCTCATAATGTTTGTTGGTATGGCAAGCGATACTATATGATGAGTATAAATTTTATTCACACCCGAGCATTTACAAAAGCCTCAAGCCCGAGCTCTTTGACAAAATATAGTCTCCTAATCAAATTTGTAACCCCGAGGACCACCATGAACCCGAGGAGGACCTCAACCCCGACCACGTGAATATCACCTTATAATATATTTTCTATCCCCGAGGAAAACCTCAACCTCGACCACCATAAATCCGAGGATGACCTCGAGCCCGAACACATGAATATTATCCCATATTACATCTTGATACCCCCGAGGAGGACTTCAACCCCGACAATTATTTATATCCCGAGCATATCCTTTGTCCTCATCCCCGAGCACTTGAAAATTTAGCTAGTCATATCTTGGTACCGCTGAGCAACATATGAACCTCGAGGCCGAGCACTTAAACAATACACCATACACCATATTGAGAACCTCGAGAACTTGAACAACCCCGAGGAGAATATGATGCAAACCACGTAGCAATTGTAGCTACGCAACCCACAAAATATTGAAATTGACCCAAGAACGCCAAGAAACCACGATTTATGGATCCAATTAAAATTAATTGAACCAAGCAACCAATACAATCACTGGGATATAGTGACCTCTTGATCACAAGCAATAATAATTCTCACCGAGATTTGAACAAACAAGAATAACTCGCAAGTTCAGATTTTATTCAATGAAGAATAAGATTGTGAAAGAAAAATAGCCTCTCAATTATAATATCAAAGTTGTGTGTCGAATAATGAAAATTACATCCCTATAAATAGGACCAAAACCTGACTAAAGAGTTTTAATTATACTAGGAAACAAATACCTAAAAATAAGGAAATAAATAAAAACCGTAAAATTACGGATATTGACTTTTACGGCATTGACTCCTTCCTTTACGGCCGTAAGAAGCTTTCTGATTCACAGTTACGGTCGTGAGACTTTATTTACGGCTGAAGTCCTTTTTTCCTGAAATTCATAATTTTAACAGAGGCTGCATTCAGCCGTGACACTGTAAGTTACGGCCGTAAATCTAATTCTTCAAAATTTCAGTTCTTTTGCAGTAGACTCGTTATGGCCGTGAGCAGTGTATGTTACGGCCGTAAATTTGAGATTTCACAATTTTCTTCTACGGCTTGAGTGAGGTTGATCCACTCGTTGTTTTGGCTCGAACCTTGTTCACTCTCGCAATACTTGATCTTTGAAGCTCTTCGAACATGCTGGAAGCCTTGTTTGGCTTGATCTGTAGTTCTTTCCGTCAAGCCTGCTATGATTAGTATTATCGGGGTTCTGGATCACATCATACCCTCCTTCTTTAGGATGATTCGTCCCGAATCATAGCTTTGTTCATGAATGCAACTGCTCCCCCTGGATCAAACGGAAAATTTCTGCTTCCATGCCATGAGTTCAATAAATTATGCTCCTTTGATTGGAAAATATGGAAGAGATGGAGCTTGAACTCCCTTTTCCATACGTAGTGTGGTTGAAGCTTCCAAACATAATTAACCTGCAAAAAAGATTTAAACAAAATGGGGAGGGTCATGTTAGCTTCATAAGGTACAAGGTATGGATCCTTGTATTCATGAGAAACCACCACCAACTCCACTTCTTGAACCACGAGGCTCTTCTCTTCGTCTCTTTCCTCCTTTGCAATTTCTTCAAACTCAACCACATCTCCGACATCCACAATTGAATCACCATGTTCATGTACTACCTCATCACTACCAAAATGTGGATCTTCCAATTCAAAGCTCAAGATTTGAACTTCTACCCCAACTTCCAATTTTTCTTCATCAAATTTTGGAGTTTGATCACCTAACTCCACATTTTCAAGCTCAACTACCTCTTTTAAATTTTTGGCCTCAACCAACTCCTTCATGTTTTCATTCTCTACCCCGTCAACTTTCAATTCATGCATACCCTCATCAATAATTTTAACTTTTGGTTCATCCATCTCTTTATTACCCAATTCCACATCTCCTACCTTAAATGTTGGGTTTTTTTCAACTATTTCTACTTTCAATTCTCCCTCCTTCCCAACATTCATATCCTGAGGCTCTTCTTGCAACTTAACTACATTTTTACCCCTCCGTGCAATCATGTCCTCTTCTAGAAGTCTTAATTGATAATTCAATCTGGATAATGGATTAATCTTTTCCTTCACCTCCTTTTGATCTTCAAGTATTTGCTCTAGTGTTAAACTAGCTAGGGTGATTGATTCTCCATCCTTCACAAATTTGTACCTGTTTCTATTCTTATCATAAAATGCTTTCCTCTCATGCCTCCATGGCCTACCCCACAACATATGACAAGACTCTAGAGGTACCACATCACATAATACTTCATCACTATACCTCCCAACGGTGAAATTCACTAAGACTTGCTTGGTCACTTTGAACTCCCCACACTCCTTCAACCATGTCATCCTATAAGGTCTAGGATGTTGTATTAAATGCAACCCCAATTTTTCAACCATGTTGATACTAGCCAAATTAGAGATGTACTCCCTATCAATAGCCAAACTACACAGCTTATCACCCACACGACATCTAGTCATGAAAGTAGAACCGAACTCATAATTCATCCCTTTATGTAGATTTCAAAAATTTGAGAGACTCAAAATAAGAGGGTTCAGATATTGACAAATATCAAGAAGGAATTTAATGTTGATTCGAAAAGGAAAAACAATATCAAAAATTTTAAAGAAATTCAAGAAATTTATGTGGAAGGACACAGAAAAAGAATAATGAAAACAAAGGATCAAGAAATTCAAGAAAGTGGTTCTTGAATGGACTCTTTTTTTTTTTTTGAATTTTTGATGAATTTTCGGAATAAATAAAATAAATAAATAATCTTTTTTTTTATATATAAATCCGAAAATTCGACAACAAATACGACAAAACAAACGGAACTTAATTCGAATAAGAATAAAGCAAAACAAACACTTTTGAAATTTTTTTGTAACGATTTTCTGGATTAAAGACTCAACAAACTCATGAACAAGAAGAACGCAAAAAACTGAAAAACAAAACACTCAATAAGATATGGATGATTTTTATGGGACTCGATGATAAACATAAAAATCAAACTAGATAGAAAACTCGAGAAAATAAAATAAAGATATAACCTTGATTTTTGGAACCTAAGCTCTGATACCAAATGATGCAAACCACGTAGCAATTGTAGCTACGCAACCCACAAAATATTGAAATTGACCCAAGAACGCCAAGAAACCACGATTTATGGATCCAATTAAAATTAATTGAACCAATCAACCAATACAATCACTGAGATATATTGACCTCTTGATCACAAGCAATAATAATTCTCACCGAGATTTGAACAAACAAGAATAACTCGCAAGTTCGGATTTTATTCAATGAAGAATAAGATTGTGAAAGCAAAAATGCATTTCAATTATAATATCAAAGTTGTGTGTCGAATAATGAAAATTACATCCCTATAAATAGGGCCAAAACCTGACTAAAGAGTTTTAATTATACTAGGAAACAAATACCTAAAAATAAGGAAATAAATAAAAACCCTAAAATTACGGATATTGACTTTACGGCCGTGACTCCTTCCTTTACGGCCGTAAGAAGCTTTCTGATTCACAGTTACGGCCGTGAGACTTTATTTACGGCCGTAAGTCCTTTTTTCCCTGAAATTCATAATTTTAACAGAGGCTGCATTACGGCCGTGACACTGTAAGTTACGGCCGTAAATCCAATTCTTCAAAATTTCAGTTCTTTTGCAGTAGATTCGTTACGGTCGTGAGTAGTGTATGTTACGGCCGTAAATTTGAGATTTCACAATTTTCTTCGACAGCTTGAATGAGGTTGATCCACTCGTCGTTTTGGCTCAAACCTTGTTCACTCTCAAAATACTTGATCTTTGAAGCTCTTCGAACATGCTGGAAGCCTTGTTTGGCTTGATCTGTAGTTCTTTCCGTCAAGCCTGCTATGATTAGTATTATCGAGGTTCTGGATCATATCAAAATATAACCCCCGATCACACTTAAAATGCCCGTGGCAAAAACGTTGCCCTGACCACTCATAATACCCCCCGAGGATAGAATACCCCGAGTACATATATCTCACCAAAAAGGTGCATGTTGTGCTCGGGGCACATGATGCTCGGGTCACGTCTCTCACTGATCGGGCATGACTTGATCTGATACGTGGAGTCTACAACCTCCTAATTCCAATAGAACTCATCTTCCAACAGAATCCTATTTGGGTTTTACAACCTCATCCCTAAAAAATAGAAGAATGATTCCTAACAGGACTCATGCAATGCAAGTATTTCAATCCTATCATAATTCGTCCATATATCACTATAAATACATGGCACTCAATCATAATTCAGGTACACAATTATCTCTACAATTTATAGCCTCTTGCATAAATTTTCTCCTTCCTCTTTACTGACTTAAGCATCGGAGGGGCGATGAGGACACACCTCCTCGCCTTTATTGCAAGTATTCGGAGATCCAGTTCGTACTAGTTTATTGCTTAAGCTCAGAATATTTCAGGTGCGTTTTTTAGCATCATCACCATACATGTCCCAATGTTTCCCACGGGAGGAATCATATAGTCTCTTAAAGCACGTCCTCCATGAGATTATTCGAATTTTCCTAATTATTTTGAACTCAATCGTTTGTCATGTGAAAATCTATTTGTTGAACTGCTTCCAATTGTTGTCAGCGCCTCTATTGAAAGGTGCGTTCGATTTCTGAATCAAAAAGAAGCAAATCAAAAAATTTAGACATTCTCAACATAAACTGAACAAAATAAAAATAAAAATAAATAAAACTTAAACTAAAGTAAGAACTAAGTAGTATCGATATTAATATAAAATAGTCTCCGACAATGGCGCCAAAAACTTATTTAATATATTTTGCAATGCAAAATATACCCGCAAGTATACAGATCGTGAAAAGTAATAAAGTGGAACTAAGAATCTGGATTATTGTTCCCACTGAGAGTGCTATTAATTACCGAAATGTTTTAGTTCCCATCTATATTTGAACAATGGAAAGTGTTTTGTATTTTAAACTAAAATAAGAAAATAAACTAAGTAAATAAATCACGGGATTGTTTTGTTTTTAAAACGATTGTAAAATAGTTAGGATTCAAGATTTCACCTAACCATTAAATAAATCCAACTCCAGTTTTATTTCCTAAATATGCATTCAGTCGAATTCACTAATGTGTATTAAAATTCATCTCTCGTGTTTAAATCAATAAAATACTACCAAAGTAAGTCAACGATGTATTTCTATAGTAGGGTCCGAATTTTCCTTATTTAGATGTATAGAATACAAGAATTCACACATGATTGCAGTATTAAGAAAAGTATATCTCTATCTCTTATTCAATTATTGAATTATATTCCTAAGTATAGTTTGTTAGCTCACCTCTCGAATTATAAAAACAAACCACGAAATCATAAATTATTGTTCAATTAACTCAGGCATTAAACTCAAAAATGAATACATGCAATGAATAATTAAAACAACTAGGGTTTGGAATTAAAATAATAAACTAAGCTATATCGTTCATCACAACATGAGAATTTAGTTACACATCATAATTAAATAATAAAAACAATAAAAATAAGTTTTCATTGAAAATAATATAAAAGAAAAGAAAGCTTGCACCAATGTTCAATTCTCCATATACTCTTCAAGTTTCATCCTTTGCTTTGCTTCAATCTCCCAAGAATTTAACGTTGAAATCTGAGTTTTTAATTGTTCTTAGGTGAGGCCAAGGTCTGGAATTCATGCCTCACAAGTTGTATATATAGGTTTTGGAAAAACCTAGTGGAATAAGGAGAAAAACCTGATGAAAACCTTGTAAACGGTGCAGGCAAAAATCGTGCGGCTGTACTGATTTATGTGCTGACCATTGAATTCATGTGCGTGCGGCCGTGCTTTATTCTTTGTGAGGCTGTGCAGTTCTAAATTCTTTTGTAATTTTTTATTTTAAAATCCATTTATGTAGGTCCTTGACTTTTATTTGCACATTGAGTCCTCCACTTTCAATTGGAGCATTTTGGTTCCCAAACTTCAAAATCTTCTCAATTAGCTCGTTCCAACTCTCAACTTCTTCAATTATGTCCTTTTAATCTTTAATTCTTCTCTTTAGCAACATGCATGTTTCTCGAATGACCTCAACAACAACTAAATTGTCCAATTTAACTTCAAATGTAATCCAATTGCATATTATTTCCATCAATTGAATTTTGAGATATTTTCTGAAAAGTAAACAAATAAATAACAATTATGTAGAATTTATTCTAAAAAGACAATATAATATTCTAATTTTAACATATAAATAAGTGTATAAAATACACTTATCAATTATCTAAACAATTAGTCACCTCTTTGTTGTGAGAATATTGGAGTATTTACAGTAAAATCCATCTTCATTTAGTTGTATTCCTCCAACATTGTGTCACATCCTTTGTCAATGAATTTGATAGATAAGAATTTAAGGTAGTTGTGTATTGAGAATATCATTAATAGTGAATTCGATGGTTGAAGTTGAAGAAAATGATAAATTTATGTGGTGTAGTCCGGCATATGGTTCTCGACATTTCATGAATGTCGAGAATGATATTCTAAGTAAGGTGGAACTTGTGGTCCAAGTTGAAGAAAAAAGAAAAAGAAAAAATACATGTGGTGAAGTGTAATCCGACATATCGTTCAAGGCATATCGAAAATGTCGATAATGATATTGTAAATGTAATTTCTAACATTTTATTAATTAAATGTCGAGAACAACGGTAAAAAATGGGTCTGTATATGGAACACTTAGAATTTTGCATGTAATAAATTTATTGATGTTAGCATGCTCAATTTAGATATTCGTTTGTCAGCTTATCTTATTTGTGTTGATGGGATGTTGTTATTGGGGATCTCATGAAATTTGTTGTCTCGCATGCATGGTAGTGGCTTTGTCCATCTAGATAATGATTGGAAGTGACTTGATAATAAAACAACATCAATTTTCTTTCGACTTGACATTCAATACGAAGAGCTTATGAATAAATTGTATCATAAGCTTAATTTCGATAGAATGAAGTATCGGATCCAATTGAAACTCAAGGTTTTGAACACGAATATACCACCCGCAGATGTAATGGAAATGAGAATTTGCAATGGTACATCTCTCTTCATACACATGCGGCCTTGTGAGTAGTTACGAATCAATATGATGTCGAAGTGAATGAGTTGAATGTAGGAGTTGAATAGTTATCACCCCTAGAAGATGCATTGTTTGGGATGAAGAAACGGGTGTCTGCAAATTACAAGAGCCATAAATGATTCCTGATACAGAAGTAGGGAAAGATGAAGAAAATCATTTATCTGGAAATGCACTTCGGTTTCACGAACAAGGAGGAATGTATGAGAATCAAATCTGCTCAGTAAAAAATAGCTTCACTAAAGGCTTCGACTTCAGGCTCTAACAAAGAAGTTTTATATTAACGTAACGAAGTCAAATCGAAGAACACTTATTAGTCGTTCCTTTGTGTTTTAGTTTTGTATTTTGAGTTTTAAATTTGTTTTCGGATTTGTGTTTTAAGTAGGAATGGCAATGGGTTGGGTTCGGGGCGAGTCGGTCCCGACCCGCCCCGAACCCGAAATGACCAAAACCCGCCCCCGCCCGACCCGCCCCGCGACTGTTCGCGGGGCGGGGCGACATCCCTTCCCACCAAATGGCCCGAAATTAAAAAAAAAAATTTTTTTTTTTTGGGTAATAAAATTTTAGGTGAAAAACTTAGGAGTCGAACTAGTTAGAGTTTTTAAGTTTGAACTTTAAACATAATATGTATATTTGAAGGGGAAAAAAAATCAATAAACAACATATAATGGTATAGTGATTATGTATTATCATACCCTTAAATCCCACCAAGGTTCAATTCTTCTAGACCTCATTAAATTTATTTTTAATTCCTCATTCAAAAAAAAAATATATATATATATATATATATATATTCTCGGGTCACGAGTCGGGTCGGGTCGGGGCAGGGCGGGTCCACCCCGGGTTTCAAGTCGTTCGGGTATTTTTGCCATCCCTAGTTTTAAGTGTCTATTTTGTGATTTTTGAAAATGTGTTTACTTTGTCATTTTTGAAAATGTGTGACATCCATGAACTAACTTGAGAAGGAGTGTTGAAAAATGGAGTTTCGTAAAATCCAAGTTTGCTTGGGGTAAAATCGAGGCGATCGCTTGGGGATCTTTTCTACTAGTGATACAAGGTTTTTAATTTCGTTTGAGTTTTGTGTACGATTTGTCGAGTATTGTTTCAAGCTATTATTCCTCACTATTTCCTACTTAAAACACTATATGGTTTTTGCTATTTAGTTTAGTTCCATGTGTAAAGGAATATGCAACCCGGTTAAGATTCTGACGCACGGGATCGCCCTAAATTCTTGGAATCCAAGTCAGCAAATATTATATAATCATGGGCGGATCCAGCTTACATTTAGGGCGTTCGGCCTCCTGTGTTGGATCCATTAAATTATTATTATTATATTTTTTTTTTACCTTGTAATTTGAGCGTCAATTTTTTTCCTCCTTACCCTTGTAGTGATCGCTCGTGCTTGATCGATTTTTCTAGATTCGGCCCTTTACATAACCATATTTAGAGTTTTATTTATGGTATATTTAGTTCATATAATTGTTTCTATACCCTGCTGCACTTTCATCATCATCACACATTACCACTTTTATTTACTTGCCATCTGAGACCTTGCTAGCGAAGTTGTTATATTTTCCAATCACATTCATGAAAGAAATATTCCAAAGACAGAAGTGTCAACTAGCCACTACAACAAAAACAGCCTACGGCAACGTGCAAAAAATGTTGCCGTAGGTCTTTTGTAACGTTCATGTGCATGTTGCAAATCGCAGTGTTGCCGTAGAGGGAAAGGATATGGCAACGTTCATTGCGTGTTGCAAAAGGATGGACTGCATGTTGCGGTAGACCTTTGGCAACGTTCACTGCGCGTTGCCGTAGACCTTTGGCAACATTCATTGCGCGTTGCCGTTTATACTTTTGGCAACGTTCTTTGCGTGTTGCGATAGATACTTTTGGAAACACTCGTTGTACGTTGCCGTTGATACTTTTTGCAACACTCTTTGCGCGTTGCCGTTGATACTTTTGACAACACTCTTTGCGCGTTTCCGTTGATACTTTTGACAACACTCTTTGCGCGTTGCCGTTGATCTTTAACATTTTTTTTTATAATTTTTGTAAATCAATATAGATAATTCCACTGATAACCAACAAATTTCTCAAACATATATGTAATATATAATATATGAAACACGCATGCTATAAAAATAAATCAATTATTCAAAATAAATACTTAACAAAAATTACGGTATTTTGTTCTCCTACATTAAAACAAAATCTACAATATAGGTTTTTCACCTATTTGATTACATATCTAAAGTTTGATATTTACTATCCCTCTAAATTGCAATAGTATCTCTAGCAGACCAACAACCAAACAAAAAGGAGCTACTATAACCATTTTCAACACGAATCATCATTGAAGATGAGTACTTCCCTGACTTCTGAAGTCTAGCTCGTACTATGCCCATGACAAACCATTTTGTGAGAGAACTACAAAATTGACTTTTACCTGCAAAAACATTATAAAAGTGTAATCATCAGGATTACAACTGCACTGAATGCAAAAATGTAGAAATAAATTATACTAAATATTGAACCCAATAAATCTCAGTACACCATCGCAAGCCCTTCATAATGTACAACATCCTACACATCTTGTTGAAGTATCGTCAATCAGTGAGTTGTACACATTATAACGAACATCAAAAATTAACAGCAAAACAGGGAGTAGTTTTAGGAACCACCGAGTACCTAATTGCAAATCTTATCTTAAAGGATAAAATTCTTGTTTAACATAAAAACTAAATCATCAATCAAAACTTCCAAATGGATTGACATTGAAAAGCAAACTAGTTATGCCATTGGTTACGGGTATAAATAAAGTTACATAAAATTCTAGATTAGTACTGGAACCAGTAATTGCATTCTAGTACATTATACATGTAACATAGCACGTAAGGTTTTTTTTCTAAGCACATAGATATTCAACCCAAAATATATCAAGAACATAGAAATTGTAAATTAAAGAGTAAGTTGCTTCAGGTTTTCCAGCAGAAATTCCACAGCAACATGATGAAATAAAGCAATTACTCACTGTACCAAGAAATTGTTTGCTTTCTTGAAGAAGCTCAAGAATCTGTTCTTCTATCAACATCAAGAATATCCCACTCAATTCATCCAAACCCACTAAAGAATAAGCACACACTTCAATAGAGTATCAAAAAAAGTGATAAAGTTCATATCGTGGCCTAGCTTATGACACTACACATCTATAGCCTTCAAGCGTGAAACATCAGTGGGAAATGGAACTGCTCCTACAAGAGAAGTGCCACAATAAGGCACTACATGTGTCACATACCCAAATCAACAATATCATCATCTCAAATATTAGGACCTTTGAAAGCAATGACCTATTAATTCAAATATTAGGACCTTTAGATAATAGCTCCAGCCGCAATAAATCAAGATTACCACTAACTAAACATTTAACAATGAAGGAATGTAATATCAAATGTTGAAGGACTTACCAGGTGTGCTTGCAATAGCAGCTTTAGAGCGAAGTGATGGTGGAACATAATAGCAACTCTGCAACATTAAAGAAACAGAGATTTTAATCTCTGCCATATGACAAAACTACTACTACTAAATTTGTTAAATAATGGAACTCTAAAATATTGGTAATGCAACAACTTGGAAAAAAGGTTGTTGAAGGGCCTCCAAGGCTTCTGGCCTCTTGCATGGATCCCATGAACAAAGAGACTGCATTTTAACAACATGAAAAGAAAATTGTTACACTAAAATTCAAAAAATATCATAAAATAAGCTTCCATTTCAAGAATACTTCTTTAAGGCATGCAGAAATCTTAGACAGATAAGAGGGGGAGGGGGAGGAAAAAGAGGGAGGGAGGGAGAGGGAGGAAGAGGAAGAGCATGGCATCATCAAGCTTTTAAGCACCCTTACTGTAATAAGGTCAATTGTATCCACCCGGTATTAATATAGAAAGATTGACACCAGCAACATGTACATCAAGACATGCAGACAGGTTCAAGATAGGTAATCATGAGATAAATACCAAGTTTAAAGTTTATATAACTCACTTCACCATATTATGAGATAAATACCAAGTTTAAAGTTTATATAACTCACTTCACCATATTATAAGTTTAAAGGAAAATTATACAATTTCACCTCCTAGATCTACTTTCAAACTTTGTATAAACTGACATCAATTAACTTAGCCTATATACTTAATTCTCTGTGAATTGTGTGCTTCTTTCACTAATTGCACAAGAATTCAATTAATTTATGCAAAAATTCCATAAAATATAATAAAAAACTCTCTGGAGTGGGTTAAAAGGTTGTAGTTTTAGTATTATTTAGTATTTCCATAATCCTTGACTTTCTCCACTTCACAATATTAAATTAAACCAAGATTGAGAAACCAATAAAACAGTCCCAGAATATAAGAAAACAAAAACCCAGATTTTGTATCTTCATCTTTACCATAGTAAACACAATTCCCTTGAGCTTAGTTCACGTTCCCTCATCAAATACAAAACTGCAAGAGCAAGCTCTGCTCTGGCACCATACAGTGAACTCATATTTATCTTAGTTAACCTGAAAAGTCAAGATATCAACTAATTCAATTCTTCACCATGCAAATTGAGAGAAGGCCATTTAGAAAACTTCACCATAACATTAGGGGGTTCTGTTTTTCCTTCCACGACATTTTATTTGATTTTTTTTCACTTTTTCCTTCTTTACTAGATTTCAATTGCAATTCACAAGCATCGCATAAGTGGACATATATTCTGCTCCTTTACAAGCATTACAAGATTTAGATTTCAATTACATTCAATTTCTTATTTACTTACTCTTTCCAGATGCAAAAAATATTCTGCCCCTTCTATTTTAATTGAGCATAAGTAACCCATTTCCGTTACCTCTGGAATGTCTTGAAATCACTATGGAATAAGCCAAAGGATGAATCTAAAGATTAATTGAGCATAAGTAACCCATTAGAACTTTTCTACGTCTAATGCAAGATTAATAAAGAAATCGAAATACCTGGACTGACTGGTGGCAGAACATAGCAAGACTTTCAATAAACAATCATCAAATCTTTCAACTTTAGTAACAAATCTGATTTTTCATCAAGCTGACAAAAATTCTGCAATTCAAAAATAAAAGTTATTGTGAAATGAGGAAGCAAGAAAACTAAAATGACTGTACTGGAATTAAGTTTTTGACACCTTCTACAATGTAATGCATTAATCAACATATTAGGCTAAATAAATATCAAAGTTCAATGAAATGTCACAGAAATTAAGGTTTTAATACCTTTTATAATGTAATGTGTTAATCAACATAATAGGCTAAATAAATATCGAAGTTCAGTGGAATGTCAATTGGTGCTACATAAGAGTGTTTAACTGGTGCCTTTTATGAAGAAGAAAAGGCATATCAATATTTTCATGGCGAATAGGACCTTTTCTTTTACCAACCTATGTCATGTATATCAAGAATTCGATTAGAAAATAACAAGAGTGCTTAATTTGCTGATGAATGGCTTCAGAATGCCAAATTTTATAGAAAAAAACAGAGAAATATTTGTGCAACCATGTATTTATCGTAATTCATTTAGTAGAATGGTGAGATGGAAACAGCAGCCATACTTTGTAACAAAATCTTTTGCAAGTTTAAGCAGCTGCTGTTCTGAATCCAAAAATATAACTCTATATGCACGAACAACTTCCACAAATTCGCAAATAGAAGCCTGGAATGAATAACAATAGTCCAAAAAAGTCATTCGTATGGCAATGATAAGGTAAAGATGAAAGAAGACAAAAAACAGAAAAGATATTTGTATATGATGCATTTGAACTAGAAAATCTAAGACCTTGACTTCTGAGGAGAAACAAAAGGTTTAGTTTTCATTTGCCTCAAGAAGCAAGAAACCTAATAGACATTGATCAGTTGCAAGTACTCTTCCAAAATGCTATTTTCTTTGTTTCTTCAAGTAGAGTGGGTAAGAAAAAAGCACAATTTGTTTCATTCTATAATCATTGAATCTCCTAAATTTCATTAAAAAAAGTGAAAACATCTAAGAACATGAAAGCAGAGGAAAGGACATCATACCCCTCCTCTTATAGTTGACTTGGAACCGCTTGAAGTAAGCTCTTGACTTTTGGGCTTTGACGAAGGCCTATGAATTATTTAAAACTATGAGAAAATATTCAAAATAATGTACTAACTACTAATAACATGCAAATGGAAATTTCAAAGTGAATCATAGATGCCAACATTCCACTAACCTAGGTATGTTGTCTATAATTGTTTACAGAAATTTAAACATATCACATAGAAAATTCTCTTATCATAGAACATCAAATTTTTAAATCTTAGATCCATTTTTCCATTATCGAAATTTGAAATGCACACACACACATATAAATACACACACACACACACACACACACACACACACACACACACACACATATATATATATCGCCCAAAAGTATGAGATTAACAGTTAAAAAATTTCGAATTTTGACTTCCTCTCAAATATGAAAATCTAAAATGTTCATATAAATACATACAATTCAACATATATAAATCAATACATATAACTTCGTGTGTGTGCGTGTAAAAAGGTGTGTTGTGTGTGTAAAATCGTGAGTGGCCGAGGGAGTGTGGGGGGTCGTGCGCTCGGTTCGGTGTGCGCAGACGAGAAGGAAAAAAAAAATGGTTCTTACCGCTGGTGGAGGCCGACGAGGTGGAGGCCGGCGAGGTTATGGCGGTGGTTGGCGGTTGTGGTTGCGGTCGCCGAGAGGGAAGTCGAGAGTGAGGGAGGCGAGGGTTGCGATGGGAAGAGAGAGAGCTGAGAGAGAGATGTCGGGTGTGAGTTTGGATTAGGTTAGATTTAAGTGAAATATTTTCATTTTGTTATGTTTTCAAATTTACAATTTAGTCCCCAATAATTTGTAATTTAGTCCCATAATTTTAGATAATATGAAGTTTTTTTCCAATTGAACCCTTTGACAACGCTCATTGAGTGTTGCCAAAGGGTACCTTTCGCAACGTGCAGCGCGCGTTGCCAAAGGTTACCCTTTTGGCAACGCGCAATGAACGTTGCAAAAGGCTATAATTAGCAAAATTCACTTGCTGAATGTTGCTAAATGTCAAATAAATCAACCAACGGCAACATGCAACCACTGAATGTTGTGGTAGACCCCCTTTAGCAACATACAATTAGCGAATGTTGCCGTTTGCATGTTGCAAAAGGTCATTTTTCTTGTAGTGAGCCCAGAAACACAAGATAATTGGTTAAACAAAGAGAACTCGTAAATTACTGGTAGCACTAGCTGTTATGTGAGATAAATCTTTGTATGTGAAAGATGTCTGAATCACTATTAGGCTCGTTGTAGATTGGCGCCTTTCCCCGAGTAAATATTGGCTCATGGATTAACTTTCCTATGACATTACTGTGATGTTCATACACAGTGAAAATGAGGCCTCGGTGTCATCAATAAATTCTTGAGGAAAATCTTGGATCCAATTGAAGATTTTAGCTTGTGTTCACAAGAAAAAAATAAAGAGCTTGAAGAGATCATCAAGATCATATTAAAGTATTCTAATTCAGTTTAATCACGCCTTTGAGTTATCACTGTTTTCTTTCAACATGTTAATGCTTATTGGTGTATAAAAGGGATATTATGGTTTGTTAAAATTTTCAAATTTTGCATATGGACGGTGAAATCTACAATTGTGCACACTAGTAACTTCAAATTTAAGAACATCTAGTTATCCTTAAAGTTCAGAATCTTTCAAACTGTAGAATCGCATCCAATACAAATTATAATTATAATCCTAGAAGCCGGCTGGAGGTATTGCTTCGTGTATAATAGATTATTGTTTACAAGACAACAAGAATTAAAGTTCTTGATATCATATGTTTTCTTGCTTGGATCGTCGCTGCTAAGTTGTGGAGCTTAATTATTGCTACTTCAAGGAGCACTATGGAGTTTGACCTCCTCGGTGAGGTCGCCATTGGGGTTGGAAGGGGGGAAGACCTCCAAAAGAAAATCCTAGTTAAGGATTATTTAGGAGATTGCATTCTTGTAAAATCCTATTACAAAATTAGAGCGCTTGTGTAATTCGAATTTCTCTATTCAGACTTATAAATAGGACGCAATACTTAAACTTTTATCATTCATCAAAATAGAGAGAAAAAAAAAAAGGTATTAGAGAAAATATGTTTGTGTCTCTCTTGTAAAAAAATTATTTTGTAAATTTCTTCAACGACAGAAGATGACGTAGTCGCACATCACATTGAGGTGAACCTTTATAAATTGTGTATTACTGTCTTGATATTACTTGCTCTCGATAAAATAAAAGTAAGGTTCATAATTCACGAAGTTGCTTTTCTAGGAGGATTTTCATTTCCATGTGTAGGGATTGTCCCAAAGATTGCTTGCAAGATTCTGGAAAACTTATGATATTATTTGAAGACTTGCCATTCAAATTGGTTTCTTGACTCTTGTAGAGCAGTAAATCTGTGCCAGGTAATTTGGGGCGTACAAGTCAAGTATGCCAAATGAAATGGCAGTGCAAGGCCAAGTACAACCGGTCTCAGTAATTTAGTTAAAGGGACCGAAAAATGGGACCAAAAAGTGCACCGAACAGGTGTAGGATTTGGAGGTGGATGTGATAGGCGAATGACTGGATCTCCACCAAGTGTGCAGGTGTGCAACTTCAGTAGCATTCAATCTCATTGCAGGTAACGAATTCCCAAGATACAAGAATTTAATTAATTTTGTTTTGTACCATGTATAGAATGGAACAGAGTGGAAATTCAAAGAAGGAAATGAATTTTGAAATACAGAATTTTACAGGCACCAATTTAAACCCCTTCTAAAGAAACCTTCATTGCCTACATTCTGCAGGAATACCTTTAGTAAAGCGTTTATAATCATTACAATAATTGTATATCATGAACTTCTTCTGAACCCATCGTAGTCTTCTTAGGCTGTAAGCATCAAGTTCCTGGCTCTGCCATTCCCCATCTGAGAACTTAGAATAGCTGCTAGTGCAAGATCCACTACATGCTTGTGCATTGAAATTTCTGTAGTATGCTGTAAAGGGAGCCTTCGACCAATCGATTTTTTCTAGTCCTCCCCTCGTCGCCCAGCTGTCCGCGTTCCACAGGCTAGAGTAAATTCTCATGGGTTGGTTCTTAGGATATGGGACACCAACTGCTTCAGCATTTTTGAACACCCTAATGGGAGTGTTGTCTACCAGGAAGCTGGAACAAGAAAATGGATTAGTGACAGTATCATTTGCAAATTCAGAATGAGTTCTTGGTAAAAATTTATCCTCTAGAGATTTATAGTGAAATCCATCTTTAACTTTTGTTACGGTTTTTTTGTTAGCATTGTGGCACATCTCGTAACACACAAATTGTTTTCCTTTCAAAGAAATTTTTGTCCGAGCAACTAGGCACGTCCTTAGGATTCGAACACTAAACCTTATAAGGTTTGAAAGGGGAATCTTGATACCACTAGGTAACAAAGGATGCCACAAGAATGTCAAAATTCTCTTTCAAATGAAAACAATTTGTATGTTACTAGAAAGTAAATACGCCACGAGGTTGCCAAAAAAAAAAAAGAATGAGGCTTGTGCTTACACAATGTGTTGGGGCTTCCAAATGATTGAGTAAGTGTGGAAATTCTTAGTTGGGTCAAACCATAGATTAAACTGCTGCTCCCTGCCCCCCCTGCCTTGAGTGAACACATTGGTGTGAATAGTATATGGTTCACCAGAGACATTTCCCAGGAACTCAAAGTCAATTTCATCATGAGTTTGCCCTTGAGAAGATAACTGAAACAATAACCCAAAAATTGTAAGCCTCAATTGCATAAAACTTCTGTTAATATAAGTTTTACTTTGGTTTAAAACTAAGTACATAGTAGGCAGCAACAGTGCCAGCAGAGTTGCCAGCAACAAGTTTAAGCTGGACATCAATTCTCCCAAATAGATACTCTTTCTTGGATTGGAATCCAGAACCAGAAATCTTGTCTAAAGACAAGGAAAGAAGCTGCCCTCCATTGAAAATCTTAGCCCTGTTGTGTCCCCATGTTAGATCAAAATCTTGATAGAAATTACCACAATTTGCCACTATGCAAGAACTCATCACTAGAGTAATACCCAAGAACAATGCTGATAACCCTTTAAAGAAAGAAGCCATTGTATTTGAATTTTGAAAGAAAAACGCTGTTATGTTATTGTGTGTGATGAATTTGAAAGAGATGTACTAGATATAGGGGACCCTGAGGGGATAGGGTGGGGTGTTATTAAGAAGAGATGAAAATGCTTGTGAAGAAAAGGGGGTGGAGCTGGTGCCAGCTTTGGGCAATGAAAGCTGGATGGTTGTAGTATTTTTTGTTTTGGTTCTTCCAGCAATGATTCGGTTCTCCCCAGAACTAGGGTAGTGTGGCCCTCTTTTGGCATCATCAATTAGGACAGTCAGTGGATGACAACCCAGACTATGATCGTGTTTGGTAAAAGTTTTTTTATTGTAAGGCCTGTTTGATTGGCAAGATTTACCATGAAAAATGGCAAATATTTTGACTTCTCTCACTTCTGACAAACCAAACTCAGCCTAGAAATTTTTTTTCCTTGGTTTACCTCACATGCCTCATCTACATTGGAATTGGGGAAATCATTTTCCTTGATTATTGGCATTTCTATTACTTTTACCGTGCAAAAAACCTGCCCCTCACAAAAGGGGCGGGCCTTAGGGGTGGGTGGGGGTGCGGCCCAGTGCCCGCCCTCGTTTCCCTTGGAATTGAGAAAATTATTTTCCTTGATTATTGGCAGTTCTATTACCCTTGCCGTGCAAAAAATCCGCCCCCACAAAAGGGGGCGGGCACCAAGGGTGGGTGACGGTTGGGTCTATCCTCTTTTGTGAGGGGACGGGGAAATTTACTCTCCCGCCGAAGGGAGGGGAACAAATTTTTTATTATTGATTTATTGTTGTGAAAACATTTGCCATGTTACATGGCAAGTTTTTTTTTTTTTTCAAAACGTTTGATCACTTTTTTTGTTATTAATTGATTTTTTTTTCAAAAAATAACGTTATTATTATTATCAAGTACAAATGTGTAAAAAAAAAAATTGATAAAAATAGCTAAGTTTTATTTATTTTTTATGAAAAATAATGTCAATCAAATAACAAAACTTCGAAAAAATTTCACTTTTTTCACTTATAAAATCAATCCAATCAAATACTTTCAATTGACATTTTTCAAGAAAATAATTTTCAGGCAAATCAATTTCCTAAAAAATATTTTCCTACCACCCATCATCTTTCCAATCAAACACACCATAAGATGTTTTTAAGGTAAAATATGTGGTTGAAAAATAGTTTGAAAAAATGTGTCATTAAAAATTGATTTGAGAACATGCATTCATAAATTTGATTATAAACATTTTACTAAATGGAGACTAAATTACTGAACGAGCTTAGAGGTTGTAATGATGCAGGGAATCCTTGAACCCGATGAGTACTCAATCTGAAAAAGAAGGGGGATCCTTGACAAAAGGTAGGGATGAGGATGAGAACGTATCCCGAACTGGGGACGGGGGCGGCAGTCTTTGCTTATCTTCAATTGCTTATCTCAAAGATCAAATATTGTATTTCAAATCAAACATTATATTTTTTATGGCCTCAAATGCATGCTCCTGTTCTACACCCCATTTAAAACCCACACTTTTTTTTAATAATTTCTGTGAGTGGTGCGGCAATTGTGCTAAAATCTTTAACAAAGCGCCTATAAAAACTAGTCAAGCCATGAAAACTTTTAACCTCAGTTATGTTTTTAGGTGTTGGCCATTCTTAAATAACTTTGACTTTCTCTTCATCTACCTCTATCCCCTTAGCACTAACCACATAACCAAGAAATACAACTTTTTCCATGCAAAAGGTACACTTTTTAAAATTAGCATAAAGTTGTTCTTACCTTAAAACCACAAGCACACACCTAACATGCTCCACATGCTCATTCAAAATTTTACTATATATCAAGATATAATCGAAGTAAACTACAACGAATTTACCTATAAATGCACGTAAAACTTGATTCATTAAACGCATAAATGTGCTAGGTGCATTGGTAAGTCCAAACGGCATAACTAACCATTCATACAAGTCATATTTAGTTTTAAAAGTAGTTTTCCACTCATCACCCTTAAGATCAATTTTACTAAATATGCTAGCTCGATGCAATTCATCCAACATATCATCTAACCTAGGGATAGGGTGACGATACTTTACCGTTATGTTGTTGATGGCTCTACAATCCACACACATTCTCCAAGTCCCATTTTTCTTTGGTACAAGTAATACGGGTACGACATATGGGCTCATGCTCTCCCTTATGTAACCCTTGCTCATCAATTCCTCCACTCGCCTTTGAAGCTCCTTCGTCTCCTCGAGATTACTCCTATAAGCGGGCCGGTTTGGAATGACTGCTCCAGGTACAAAATCAATCTGATGCTCAATACCTCGAATGGGTGGCAACCCACTAGGTATATCCTCCGGAAATACATCGTCAAATTCCTGCAATAGAAAAATAGCCAAACTAGGGGGGATATGTTAGTTTCCTCAAGGGCAAGGAACGACTCCTTGTATAATAAAAGGACCATTGGTCGATTTTCCACGAAATCTTTCTTGATTTCACTACTTTTTGCATAGAAACTCACTCTTGATTTTTCTTTTCTGGCACTCTTCCCTCCCTCTCCTCTTTCTGAGGTATGTACCCCAACACTCTTTTTTCTCTCGCCTCTCCTTTTTCTAGAGTCGTGGCTCCAACCCTCTTTTCCTCTCCTTTTTCTGAGGTCATTGTTGGGCTTGTGTTGAGTGCATTTTACATGCATATTTCATATATTTTTAGTAATACTTTTGGAGTAATTTGGACAAATACCTACTTAATTGTGCATATTTTGTGGTTAAATAGGTTTAACAATCAACTTCATGGAGAAAGCACAAGAAAGAAGCTAAATGGATGAATACTTGAAGAAATTGAGGAGAAAAGAGTCAAATCCATCAAAGAGTCAAAGTATGGGGACCAAATTGATTTACATTGAAAGTTGGAGGACCCAATTTCAAATCACCAAAAGAGGATCAAGCTGCAAAAACATTACTCAGGTTAACCACGCGATCGCGTGGTTATGAAGCTGTCGCGTTCGCGAGTTCAGGCATAAACTCAACCCGAGAGTTTTCACCTCAACCACGCGATCGCGAGGTACTATGCCACGCGATCGCGTGGTCAAAATTTTGAAGTAAATCCTGAATGCTGTGATACGCGGATGTACGCGAAAAATGTGTATTTTTGGGCGTTTTTGGCTAGGGTTAGACACTTTTCTTCATGGTTTCAACCCTAAAACTCATTTTCTCTCCATTATTCATCTTCTTGCTTTTTCTCTTGTAATTTTATTTTGTTTTTGTATAGTTTTGTTGATGAATGTTGATTTGAGGAAGAAATACCAACATTATTGTGGAAGAATAGTGATATTTTGAAGCAAGAATCATTGGTAAATGGAAGTGCTTTTGCTTAATCTTCATATTTCTCTATTTATTTTACTTCATAATTGAAATGATGTATTTAATTCTTGAATTTTATTGTTATTTCACTATGGGCTAAACTATTTTGTATTGGGATTATTGATGAAGCTTGACCTAGCTTAGTTGATTTTAATGCTTGTATTAAGAATTTAAACTTTTTATTATCTTGTGCATTTATTGTTGTATTTATTGATTAGCATTTATTGTGGCCACATTTATGCTCAGGTTTCATGGAATGTACAATTATTGAGAAATTGTTGTGTATTCTAGATCAATATAATATTTGCTCTAAATTCTTGTTTAGGATAGAGATGTACCTAAAACCCTAGATGACCAATTGAGCTATTTTCACAAAGGTTTAATGCAATTGGTGTGTTTTTAATTGACATAGAGATATAGTAGGTTAATGCCACTAATTAGGGTTGATTTCACTAATTGGCTAAGCTTGGAAAATCGGGTCTAACATGATTAATGAATTGCATTTCTATTTGCTTATTGATAATTCAATTAGGTAATGGTCAAGTGGAATCAAGAATCCCAACACTTCCATATCATCTATTCATCACCATTTTTTCAGTTATTTATTTAAAATTGCAACTTTAATTCTAGTACGAGAATATTCCCAAACAAATCTTTATTGTGTGTGTTTCTTGTTAAAATTAATATTACTAGAGTGTAGTTGAATTAGACAATCCTTGTGGGATCGATAAACCGGACTCAATTAGTCCACTATCACTTGTATGCGACTCGTGCACTTGCGGTGTGTTTCTAGCAAACAGCTTGCATAGGAACCACATCACACATCACTTCATCCATATAGCTACCAATCAAAAAATTCACTAAAACCCTCCTATTCACCTTAATTTTACCACTATCATTTAACCACTGAAGTCTATAAGGTGACGGATGCTTCAATAGTGGTAATCCTAATTTCTCGATTAATGTGGTGCTAGCAACATTCGTACAACTACCACCATCAATAATCATACTACATACCTTGTCTTGGACTCGACACCGTGTATGAAATATGTTCTCCCTCTATTGCTCCACGTCATCCATGTTGATTTTAGCACTAAGGGCTCGCCTCGCTACTAATAACGGTCCATGCTTCCTGGATAACAATTCCTCATTATCACTAGTTTCCTCCAAAGCGGGCATGTCGCTGTAGTCCTCCTCATCGCTGCCACTTTCCCAAGCTCCTTCCGCTCACATGGTAATGACACGTCTATTAGGGCATTGAGAAGCTACATGTCCTTTTCCCAAGCATTTGAAGTATTGGATATCTCTACTCCTAGATGGTTGAGGTTCCCCTTTGGGTGGAAATTTGTTAGCGGACTCCTCCTTTCCCTTTGGTACCTCAATCTTCCCCTTCGAAACAGCCCCAGCTCCTTTATTTTCCCACCTCGGCTTCCAAGACGGATTAGAACCCGAAGAACCCGACTGATACTTAGCTGTCCATTTTCTCTTCAATTGTTTTTCCACTTTCATGGCCATATGTAACATATCTTCTAACTTCACATAGTGTTGTAAGTTGGCCACATTTGCTATTTCTTTATTCATCCCATTCAAGAAAAGAGCCATAGTGGCCTCCTCATCCTCCTCCACATTGGCTCTAAGCATTAACATCTCTATCTCCTTATGATAATCCTTAACACTCTTAGAACCTTGGTAGAGACTTTGTAATTTTTGATGAAGTTCCCTATGGTAATGACTAGGGACAAATATCTTCCTCATGACAACCTTCAATTCACCCCATGTACTAATAGGTATCTCACGATTTTGCCTCATAGAAGTTGCTAATTGATCCCACCAAGTAAGTGCATAATCGGTGAATTCAAGAACCGCAACCTTAACCTTTTTCTCCTCCGTATAGCTGTAGCAATCAAATATCAACTCAATCCTTTTGATATTACTCATGCTACGATCCGGTCGATCCCCAACAACCTCTCTACCTCGTTGTTCATGTCTAACCTCCCTATCTATGAGTGCCACATCATCAAACCCATCAAATTCATCTTCTTCCTCCGTCTCTATCCTATGACCTCGCCCCAATTGTCTTCTCACATTGGGCGCTTCCCTAGGCCGTTCTAATCTTTTAATTCTGCCCGAAATATCCCCGAGCATTTTCTCAAACCGTTGTGCCATCTCTTCCATCATGTTGACTTGATCGCCGTTCTTTGCTGTAGTAGAATTTTCCGACATCCTAAAACTAAGTAATATATGCCTCACGTGTATTTTGCTCGTGTATCACTCAATTTTGGCTTTTACCCTCTATTGATCTCACCTTTCTAGCATTTTTCCACTCAATGGCTTTCACCCCAATTGTTTCAAAAAACGATTCTGAACTCAAACATGTTTTAATCCCGAGTGATTCAAACCGAATGTGAGTGAGAAGTTATCAACTTGTTGGAAAACTCGAAGAAGACATTGAGATAATGGAATTCGACTCTATAAAGGACTTGACACTTTTATGGGAAATAAAATTGACTCAAGAAGGTAATTCTTGAAATCAAATAACAATTTTTTTTCTTTGCTGTTGAAATTTTTGTCTCTTTTTTTTCTTTCTCGAAAATTCAACTACGAGAATAACGAAACAAACGAAATTTTATCTGAATACCAAACGAAGGAAATAACGACTTTTGAATTTTTTGTGACACTTTTTTGGATCAAAGACTCAAAAACTTGAAGAACACGAAGAACAAAATCAAGAAAACTCAAGAAAACAAAATAAAAATATAACCTTGATTTTTGGAGCCTAAGTTCTGATACCAAATGATGCAAACCACGTAGCAATTGTAGCTACGCAACCCACAAAATATTGAATCGACCCAAGAACGCCAAGAACCACGATTTATGGATCCAATTAAAATTAATTGAACCAAGCAACCAATACAATCACAGGAATATATTGACCTCTTGATCACAAGCAATATTAATTCTCACCGAGATTTGAACCAACAAGAATAAACCCGCAGGTTCGAATTGCGTTCAATGAAGAACGAAGTTGAAAGCAATTTGCCTCTCAATAATATCAATAATTGTCTAACTAATAATGAAAATTACATCCCTATAAATAGGGTCAAAATATGGCTTAAGAGCCCTAATTAAACAAGGAATGAAATTGCCAAAATATGAAAAGAAATAAAAATAACAAGAAAATAAGGTTTTACGCGTTTTAACTTTTACGACCGTAACTAGGTTACTGATTCACATTTACGGCCGTGACTCCATGACTTACAGCCGTAAGTCCAAAATTCCGAATATCCAGTTTTTGAGCAGTGTCTTCATTACGGTCGTGATCTTCAACTCTTACGGCCGTAATTCCTTATTTCTCGAAATATCAATTTCAGCAGTGAACTTGTTACGGTCGTAAGAATTATAGGTTACGGCTGTAACCTCCGAAACTTCATAATTTTCTTCGACGACTTAAATGAGGTTGATTCACGCGTCGTTTTGGCTATGTCCCAACATGGAACTAGCTTCTTTTGATGACACGAACATTGTTTTGACCATTATTTCTTGCACTAACTTGTTCATTGCTTCATTGACCTTCTTTGTTTGCAATCGAGTCATCGGTCCTCCTTTGATCATCAACCGATCTTTGCGCGGGCTTGTATTCGTGGTATGGATCACATCAAGAACTATGCATTTTGTGTACTTCAATGTCATCCATTTTGTATATCTGCTTATATTATATACACTAGGGATTATTTTATTTATTTGGAGAAATATGCTAGTTTAATTTTATCTAAGTGGATATGTTATAAAAATACACAATCATATAGGAGATAAAAACAATATTACATTCAAGAAATAATTAAGTAATTTAATTAAACTTAATAAATTATTAAATACACGTATTTAGTAATTAAATTAAATTTACTTAAATTACAAACTTGTAGAAAAATAAAAAATGACAACTAAGTTTTATATATATAGTGATTATTATTTTTATTTTAAGGGCTAACGGGTTGGCCACGGTTTGTGAAGGTGTAACCCGTGAGACTCGCGGTTCATACCTTCCTAACTCGTAAACTGCGGTCATAGGTCGGCAAGCGATCCGGAGTCAATTCGGGCTTATTTCACAGGTCTTGTTGGTCCACTCGTCTTCACACCTCTACACTCATGCTTATCTACTTCTTTCTTCTTTTTAGCCCATGTGTTTGGTATTGATTAAAGTCTAATTCAACGTGAATAATTAATTTCAATAACACATTTCATAAGATTCACAACTTTTTAATCACATATTTCACCTTTTACTAAAATCTGCTAAAAATTTGTCAAGTTGATGTAGTCGCCTATATTAAGAACCAAGAAAACTTACAAAAGAAATTGTAGAGGTCCATAAGTCCTATTTAGCATGAATAAGAATCACAATTTTCAATTTTTTTTTTCATCAATGAAATCATTATATGATAAATCAATATACTTTAAAGATACCATTCTTCTTACTTCGAGTTAATCTACTAATAATATAAGAACGATACTCTCACATGGGTGGCGGAATCCAACATTGGATGGATCTCACCTCATGTGAGTATGTTGTCTACCATATTGTTTATATGTTGTTCATTTAACATTTTTTGTAAAAATTTTACTTATTAGCATTCCAGTACGAACATTTATTTTTTTCGATAACATGTGCTTGAAATGAAATTAAGCCTCTGTTCGGATCCAGAAAAGTGTTATAAACCAATTTATTTGACTGTTCGAGGTAAGATATGAGGTTAAAAATTAGAAAGAAAGAATGGGTATGGTTAAAAAGTGGCTTGAAAAATTGTTTCGATTTGATTTATAGACACTTTACAAAGCGGAGGCTAAAATGAGTTACCCAGTTTGAATTTCTGCTTAGACCAAGGTTTAGAAAATCGGTCGATTCGATCGAAAAATTGGTCCGATTCAATCGAAAAATTGGTCCGATTCGAGTTCAAAATCGGGTGTTAAAAACCAGGTTGGAGAACCCGATTTTTTCGTAGTTAACCCGAGAACCGGTCAACCTGGCGGGTTTAAAAACCCGATTTTGGATTATTTTTTTCGCTGATTTTTTTAAACTACTTTTTATTATTTTAAGCTACTTTTGAATATGATTTTATTTTTTAAATGAATAAATGTTTGTTTATTTATAAAATAACTTATTTTTTCAGAAAGTTCGTAATTTTTAAAATAATTTTTAATATTTTAATTGGAATCGATTCGACTCCAATTTGATTCGATCGGACATTTTAATCCTTGATTCGTTAATTTTTTTTAATTCGAATCGATTTCCGATTTTTTAAATATCCTTTAGACAAAATGACTGGATCTTCCTTTGTCTCCTGGACCAGGATTAATTTCTTGGCGAACATTTTCTCTGTATATATAGCTGTAAATTGTCGACAAATCATTGTCCATGTCACCTTCTTCGTTTCTGTAAATTCTGCACAAAGAAATAGGGTAGATTCTTTTTAGGCAAAAAGTATTTTACGCATGTGGCACATGAAAATGTGTTCCTCTGGTAATCAATTTTAAAACTGATTTATAATCTTTCTAATTTTTAATATAATTGTTTAATCACATATTTTATCTCTCTCTAATTTTTAATTTTACATTTATCTCGTAATTCGTGAAAAAAAAAAAAACCAAAAAAGTGATTTTTTTAGCCGCTGAACAGTGGCTAATCTATGTTTGGTAAAAAAGTGATTTATAAATTGATTTATTTATAATTTTAAATTAAAATATGAAGAGAAAAATGTATGTAGTTAAAAAGCGATTTGAAAAATTAGATAATTTATAAAGTGGATGATATAACTATTTATTTGATTTACCAAACAGTTGCATAATCATTACAATTTATAAATCAATTTGCATCTATTTGGTAAAAGAATTTGGTTTATTTATATTTTTGAGGTATGTGTGGTTGAAAAGTGGATAGAGAAAAAATTTATGGTTAAAAAATAATTTGAAAAATTGTGAAGTTTATCGATCTATAAACTAAAATTATGTTTTTACCAAATGGAAGTATAAACAACACAATTTTTCAAATCACTTTTTAACCACGGCAATTTTCTCCATCGACTTTTAACCATATTTTACTACCAAAAACATGAACCTTTGTTTGGTACCAATTTATATCTCTTACTTTTAACTACATATCTCCAATAAAATAATATTATACTTTTCGCTCTTATTTTAAATCACACATTCTCCCAAAAATTACTATTTCAAAATTAATTTTTTCGAATAATTTGATTATAATGGAACTCAAATAAGGGCTAAATAAATCAATTTATAATTTCTACAGTGTTATCAAACAAAGCATACTGCAGTCAAGTTAAATTTTAGGTAGGATTGATAAATTGGTTGAGTTAAACGTGGGATTTCAACGAACTAGCTCGCGAGCCAAAAATCAAAACTCAAGCTTGACTCGAACTTTTTAGGGGTCGAGCTTTTTTTTAGCCCAAGTCGAGTCAAAGCTCATCCCAAAAAATAAGGCTCGACTCGAGCTTTAAGCTCGAGCTTTTTCGAGCCGAATCCCGAGCTTTTATTATTTTTTTTATTTTTATAACAAAAATTCATAAATTTGTTATTGAAAAGGTATATATACAATAAACTGAGTCGAACTCGCGGTCGAACTTCAAGGTTAGAGCTCTCATCGAGCTTTTTAGGCGAGTTTTTTTTTTCTTTTTTTTTCGAGTGTTCGAGCCGAGTCAAAGTCTGTCTCTCAAAAAAAAACTCAACTCGAACTTTAGGTTGAAATCTTGAGCCACGAACCGAGCTAAGCCCAATCTTTTTTCGAGCCAAGCCCGAGTTGCTCGAACCGACGAACCATTTTGTCATCCCTAGTTGAACGGTTTGATTAGCTAATCGTTGGACTCAGCTCAGCTCAACCCACCATGGAGGCAACTTGCGCTCGTAGATCGTATTCCCTTTTTTTCTTTCTTTGGAAATTGCACTTACACTCTTGAATGTATAACAAAGATGTAAATTTTGTAAGAAAATTGTTAAATGATAAATTGTTTAAAACCCTCCCTTATACTAAAAATATAAGTATTTAGTATACATTTTTCACATTTTCTCTCTCCAATTTTTAACCACATATTTTACCTCGGAAACACAAAAAAAATTAAAAAGAATTTGTTTCTTTGTCGCAGAATGGACTGAAAATGTAAATGTACGGAAATTAATAAACTCAGTGTACCAGAAAATATGTGAGGGATACAATCGATAAAATTCTTGACCAATTGTACTAATCATCTGGTCTTATATCTTCCTTTAAGCAATTAAATATAGGAGAATGCTACTTGAACAATTAGGGGAACTACCCTCTCACATGTGTGTGTGGGCCCACCACCTATGTGAGAGGGTAGTTCCCTTGGTTGTTCATTTTGATTATTTATTTAGCATTTTTCTTAAATATGTCTTCTTTCAACCTAAACATCCACTAAATGGCAATGCAATATCTAATGCCATAGTTGATATCCATGGCATTTGTAAATCATTTGTCATTAACTAAAGATAATATCAAATATTATTTGGGGAATATCGGTAAATGACACCCTTTTACATATTGTTTTGTCAAATATGTTGACATATGATTATTCACGTATATATTGTTTTGATTATAACAAACAAGATCTCTTGTTTTACTAATGGTTTCGATTCTTGAGTTTTATCATATATATGTCATTTGAAATACTCCAAGATCAAAATCGTCATCCATTGAAGTACAAAATAATCAAAAAGAGATTTGAAGTTAACAAGATCGTCGAAGACCGAAGATTAAAGTTTTAGAAGATTTATGTAGAAAAATTTCAACTTATTTGTAAAGGTATCGACTCATCAATTTTTAGCAAGTTCATAAAGCTCAAAGATATTTTTAAAATCATTTCTTGCATAAAAATGATTTTTCAAATCATAACATGAAATAGATTTTGGAAAAATGAACTTTTTGATATAAAAATAAAAATTCCAAAATTTACTATTTCGGTCAACCGAAATTATCTTGATCGACCGAAAATGTGATCGACCGAAATTATTTGCTCAACCGAAAGTCCAACGGTTCAAATGATATAATGGCTAATTTTGAAATTTCGATCGACCAAAAGTGTTGAATTGATCGATCGATAGTTCTTGCAGCTCATTTTCTTGATTTATAAATAGTCATTTCTCTTGCATTCAATTCCAATAACTACAAGAGCAATTAAGAGAGCATATTTACTTGAAAATCATTAAGCTTACTTTGTTTTACATTCTATTTCATTTATTACAAAGAATTTCTTGATTGATCAAAACTTTTCATATCTTTATCAAGAATTCTATTTTGAAGAAAAACTCTTTACTCTTGTTTCATTATTGATCATTGATTGAGTTCTTCATCACCAAACACTTATTGAAGTGTATTTCTCTCTTCGTACTTAGCTAAGTATTATTTGGAAAGAGAGATCATTGGTTGAAAAACTTTGATTCAAGCAAAACTATCTCTTATCATTTATCAAAGTTTTCATAAACATTTGAGCTTTAAATATTTGCTATCCATTTAAGTGTTATCCTAAAACTCTCAAGATACTTGACTTTATCATATCATTTGTTAATAGAGTTTACTCAATTGTAAAAATTCTCAGTTGTATTTTGCTTATGGTTTCGAGATCCTTGTGAAAACTCGATTGTAAAGGATAGGTGCTCCTTATTATAAAGTCACCTAAGGATAAGTGCTCCTTGTTATAAGTCACTTAAGGATTCGATACTCGTTGTTGTAAGTTATCAATATAGTGGAGTTGGCCTTGCTCGTGACGGAGAGCTCGGTAACGGAGAATGTAGATCACGTTGGTTGATTGAACCTTCTTAAATCATCGTTTGCACTCTCTTATCTCTTTTACTTACTTCCATTGCACTTGTATTTATTTCTTATTTCATATTGTGCAATATCATTTATTGTTCATAGTTGGTTAATTGTATCAACTTAAGAGTATTTATCAAAAAAGTTTTATAAAACAAATTCACCCCCTCTTGGTTAGTTTATCTTGGGCTATCAAAATAGACTTTGACCAAAATAAAGAAAATAAAAATAGTTCAAAAATTAAATATATGATTAATTGACTAATATATCCCTGATATCAATATTCACAAAATCACATTTTTCCTCTTCATTCATCTGTTAGCATTTTCTTTCCCAGGCTGAAGCAATTTTCTTCCTCTGGCTGAAGCAATTTTCTTCCTCAAAAGCCTCAATGGTAGAATCAAGGAAAAAATGGTGGCCATTGAAGAGGGTCAAATCAAGGAGGGAGAGAGAGTCAGTAGGTGATTGTTCGGTGACCAGATGCACGACAAGGAGAGGGTGGTGGAGAGGGTTTTATTGACGCATTTGCAGGTGGCAATTTTAGCGGAAGGGAAGATGACTGAAGATATGTGGAGGATGTGGTAGAATGTTGAGAAGGAAATAATCCATGGACGATGAGAGCGACGGTGCCGGGATGATTTTGTGCGTATTATTGTTTTGGTTCCGAGTGTTTAAGAATTTGGGTTTGGTCGGAAAATATGATGTCTGGTATTAATAATTTGAATTAATTATTGACTACTAATTTTGTTTGTCTCTTATACTTCAAATGGAACCCTTCTAGTTATACCGTAACGATATGCATGCCGTTATGAATTTGAATGGAATCGGACATGTAAATTATAAAATCTAGGTACTTTTGAACGTCGAAATATTGTTTGATGATGTCGAAATAGATGAATACTTAAGTAGTCTGGATAAAGGCATACGTGTCGTTCTAGTTATTCAGCAACGACATGCTTGCTGTTATGACTTTAAATGGAATCGGACATGTAAATTATAAAATTTAAGTACTTTAGGACATAGATATGTCATTTAGAGATGTCAAAATAGATGAATGCTTAAGTAGTCTGGATAAAGGCATACTTGTAATTCTAGTTATATCGTAACGACATGCATATCGTTATCAATTTAAATTGAACTGGACTAGTTCTTATTCCTAAAATTACAAAATTTAGGTACTTTTGGATGTTAAAATGTCGTTTGGATGTGTCTAAATAGATAAATGCTTAAGTAGATTGGATAACAACATACTTGCCGTTCTAGTTATATCATAGTGGCATGCATGCTGTTATGACTTTAATTACAACCGAACATGTTCTAATTCCTAAAATTATGAAAATTAAGTACTTTTGGACGTTAAAATGTTGTTTGAGATGTCAGAATAGAAGAAAGCTTAAGTAGATTGGGTAACGACATACTTTACGTTCTAATTATATCTTAAAGGCATGCATACAGTTATGACTTAAATGCAACCAAAAAGATTTTAGCTCCTAAAATTATGAAATTTAGAGACTCTTGAATGCCAAAATGTTGTTGGAGGTGTTGGAATAGATGAATGATTAAGTAGATTGGACAACGGCATACTTGCCGTTCTAGTTATACCGTAATGACATGCGCACCGTTATGATTTTAAACGCAACTGAACATGTTCTAACTCCTAAAATTAAGAAAATTAGGTATTTTTCAATGTAGAAATTTTGTTTGTGGGTGGAGAAATAGATGAGTACTTAATTAGATTGGATAACGACATACTTGTCGTTCTAGTTATACCGTAATGGCATGTGTGCCTTTATGACTTTAAATGCAACCGAATAGGTTCTTACTCCTAAAATTATGAAATTTAGGTAATATTGGATGTCAAACATCATTTGGAGGTGTCAAAATAGATGAATGCTTTAGTTGGTTGGATAACAGCATACTTGCCGTTCTAGTTATACTGTAATGGCTTGCGTGCCCTTATGACTTCAAATGCAACCTGACGGGTTCTAATTCCTAAAATTATGAAATTTAAGTACTTTTGGATGTTAAAATGTCATTTGGAGATGTCGAAATAGATGAATGCTTAAGTATATTGGATAACGACATACTTGTTGTTCTTGTTATACAGTAACAATCTGCGTACCGTTATAAATTTTAAATGCAACCGAACAGGTTCTAATTCCTAAAATTATGAAATTTAGGTACTTTTGAATGTTAAAATGTCATTTAGATATGTCTAAATAAAAGAATACTTAAGTAGATTAGATAACAACACATTTACTGTTCTAGTATATCATAACGACATGTATACCGTTATGACTTTAAATGCAATCGAACATGTTCTTACTCCAATAATTATGAAATTTAGGTATTTTTGGACCTCGAAATATCGTTCAGGGGTGTCAAAATAGATGAGTGGTTAAATAGATTAGATAACGACATACTTGTCGTTCTAGTTATACAGTAGTGGCATGCGTGACGTTATGCCACTAATCGCTTTTCAAATTGATTTTTCGAGCGTTATATTTTCTTGTCAATATTAGATGGGTTATTATATTGATTTAAAATCAATCTTTCCACCTCTATCTAGTTTATCACATCTACTTCGTCCTAAACACAATATGCATTCATTTAAAATACTTGAATTATTTGATATGAAATCTACAAAACTAAGTGCCATCAAATTCATTACAACAATTAAAACTCTAATTTTTGTTACTTTTAAATATTAACATCTTTAGGGCAAAATAATTCTAGAAATTAGTAACGTAGGAAAATAATGGTACGTATGCCACTTTAATGTGCCCATAATGGCAATTGTGCCGTTATGTGTCTAAACTATTTGGAATGACATGGGAATTGATACATCGACTTATTAGAGTGACTTATAGAAAATAAGTTTTCCATTATCCATGCAAAAGAACAAAAAGCTCGTTTATGATCATAACAGCACATATGCCGCTTTAGTGTGCCCATAACGGCATTTGTAGCGTTATGTGTCTAGACTATTTGGAATTACGTGGAAATTGATACACAAGCTTATTAGAGTGACTTTATAGAAAATAAGTTGTCCACTGCCCATGCAAAAGAATGACAACCTCGTTTATGATCATAACGGTACGTATGCCGCTTTAGTGTGCTGTTATGTCAATTGTTCCGTTATGTGTCTAAACTATTTGGAATGACATGAAAATTGATACACTGACTTGTGAGAGTGACTTTATGGAAAATAAGTTGTTCACTGCCCATGCAAAAGAATGACAAGCTCTTTTGTGATCATAATGGCAAGTATGCCGCTTTAGTGTGCCCATAATGGCAATTGTGGCGTTATGTGTCTAAACTAGTTGGAATTACATGAAAATTGATACACAGACATATTAGAGTGACTTTTTAGAAAATAAGTCGTCCACTGCCCATGCAAAAGAATGACAAGCTCATTTATGATCATAACGGTATGTATGCCGCTTTAGTGTGCCCATAATGGCAATTATGCCGTTATGTTTCTAGACTATTTGAAATGACATGAAAATTGACACCCTGACTTATCAAAGTGTTTTTATCAAAAATAAGATATTTTCAGCATGCTTGAACATAATTATGGTTTAAGAATCCTTACTTGAGGTTCATATTTGCTGCTTTTGCTGGTAAGGTTTTACAAAAAGTTTCAATATTTTTATAGAGTAGTGGCAATATTTTTTTGTTTAATATAGATCTTTTATACATTTTTATGCTTTCCTGGTATACAAAAGCAACTATAGAGAGAGAGAGAGAGAGAGAGAGAGAGAGAGAGAGAGAGAGAGAGAGCTGGCAATGAATTTGGGTGACAAATTAGGGGATGTTTGGTTGTCACTTGAGGGTATGAAGGATATTTGACATGCATGGGTATTTTGTACATTGTATAATATATTTCTACTTTATTTAATGGAGGAGTTCACTTGAGAAAACATAGTGGAAGGAGATCTATTTTACTAAACTTATGGTTTGACAAGTCTCTTTAACTAAAAACCCCATATTATTTTCATTTGTTCGCCACCATCCTGAAAGATCAAAATGATTTCTCTTTTTTGATTAAAATACTGCAAATATGATACATAAAAAATATAGTCAACTTTATGAAATTCAAAATTATTCATGTTTACTCTGTTAAGCTCGCTTGTGAGTCTACAACGAATGTTGGCTTGATGGCTCGTGAGTCAAATCATGCGAGCCGATGAATGACATGCAAGAGTAATTTCCTAGTCTACTCGTTAGTGGGGAGAGCGACTCGTCTCAGTTAAATTTTTTGTTGGATTTGGCATTGGTGTTAATCCAGACCAATCGAATTGAGCGTGGCCAGAGGAGCCACAGTGGGAGCCAACACTGGTGGTGCACGAGATCTGTCGAAACACGCAACGTCAATGATGAACGGTGTTGGTAGCGTCGGGACTGGCGCTGCACACCGTGCTGCAGAGTGGGGGTCGCCACGGAGCTGCGCCACTACCTGATTTTGGGGCGGAGGCTAGGGTTTCAAACCTTAGCTGCTGCAATTTAATTTTTTTGAGGCAGGGGCTTGGGCTAGAAAACAAGAAATTCTAGGGACTTTTTGTGCTATTCTTGTACATTTTGAATATTGGAACCTGCGGTCCCCAATGGTATTTGGGACCGAAATTGCTCTGTTGCTAAACGTAGGCAATGTTATGTTATCCACCCTCCAATGAGAATGGGCCAACTGTCTGAACATAACGTTGCCCACGTCTGGTAATGGAGCGGACCTATATTTTGGACATAATGTTTTTTCTAATTTAATATTTAGCCCATGAAGCTATAAATTACTCAGATTGGGTCTTTAAAGTTAAGGGTTTTATAATTCAGCCTCTAAAGCTTTGGAAATTTTTAGAATCAACCTAAAGTTAGAAAAGTTTCTAAATTGGCACGTAAAGTTTAAAAAATTCTTCACTAAAGCTTCATAAGATTGCAATTGGGTACCCAAAATTAAAGATTTCCTCATTATTGGCCAATAAAGTTCTGAGTTTTTTGAAATTTAATCCTTAAAGTTTTGGATATTTAAGATTAAATTCCCTACAGTTTTAAAATTTCAGATTTTGGGTCCTCAAGTTTTTCGATCTTCATTCTTGGATCCCTAAAGTTTTGAATTATTAATCCTTAGGCTTTTAAAGTTTCAAGAATTAAGAATATGGTGCTTAAAGTTTAGGATCTCAAATTTTTTTACTCTTAAAATCTTTCGGATCTATTAATTGTCTTGTGTTTTGAGATAAATGAATTAAAATGACACGTTGCAAAAGTAACCCTTGTCATGTATATTTGTTTATTTTGAAATATAAAGATGAGTAAGTCTATTATTTTTGTGAATCGTGACCTGCCCAAATGAATGTTACTATTTGGAAAAATGGTAAACACACCTGTGATAATAAAGTATATCATGTGAATAATAGTCGCACCACGAAAGGTGCTCCAAAATAAATTTCTTACTCCTTAATAATTTTGAATACTTTGACGTTGTGAAGTATATTAGCAAGTAAGAGTCATTCTTCCACGGAGATTGTGATAGTTTAAATTAATTGATTTGTTAAAAATAGAGGGTTGGTTTTATTGTTACAATAAAACAAAATAACTAAATAAATTTCAAGAATGTAAAAAGAGTGAAATTGATAAAGTCATAAAAGAGGGTAAATGATATGATTGAGGAATAAGTATCCACATCTATACATTAGGTCATAATAAATAAATAAGGTCATTTCAATTAAGTATATCAATTGTAATAACCCTAAAAAAGCACGCAAGCTCGGCTAATCCGAATCCTTCTTACTTAGTCGTTGGATAGAACTAGCTCTCTATCCAATCTCTTTCCAATAAACAATCTAGAATAAGCTCCCCAAATTTAATTAATTGAAAGATTAAAATCCTAAGGATAGATTATTCCAGGCAACAAACTCATAAGCTCAGTTTATTTAACCTATGTCACATTCCACATGTAAGACAGTGATTCGTCTTGTTCAAATCAACTTTGCATTTGTTACATATTATCTTGGTAACTTAACAATTATGGATTAAGCACCAAAAATATAATATTAATCACTCTAACTCTAGTACATATTAGGCCTCCTAAGAAATAAAGAAAGAACAATATGTCATGAAATCAAACGAATGCAAACACAATCAAAATGTATAAAGAAATTAACTTAGTTTTTATAAATTAGAAACCCATGTCTAGATGCTTTAACTTCTTCCTCAATGAAATGTGAATGTAGCTACTGATGTTACACATAATATCAACATCAAATATAAGAAATAAAATAATGAGAAAATACAGAAGAAGAAGTAAAGAAAGCTTAGTAATGAGAATTGTTGTAAATTCCTACAAGAAACCTCATTTGAATTCTTCTAATGAATTCCCCATAAAACTCGATTTTTTCTCTTTGTTTAGTGTGTAAGAAGTATATGTAAGAGTTGTGTCTTCTCCCACATTTTATCTTTTTATTTATAGAGTGAAATAGCATCTCCTTTGTGATAAGATAATGTCTATTTGTAAGAATTACTCTCTTCACCAAGAATTATTCCTATCCACTATTGATCTTCTCTTTTCCACCATTTTCTCCATTCATTTTCAACTTTTGTTTCCACTAATTTGTGTCTATTCTTTGTGTCCACACTTGTGCATAATGGACTTCTAAAACAATTGAAATAATGTAGAAAACCAGATCTTGAACAATCGTCCTCTGACGAACAATATATTTTTCCTCCGACCAGTAGTTGGTAATTTCATCATATCTTCTTCGTCCGATATCTGATTGATGCGATTTGAAATTATGTGAAAAGATAACTCAAACGGATACAATTCATCTACAAAATATATTTTCCAATTCGAACGTTTATGGGATTAAACATGAGCTTTCATATGAAGTTGAAAACTTTGAGCATAACTTGTTCAGGTAGAATTCTTTCGTTTTCACCCGTTTGCATTTATTTCGCCCAATTTAGCTTCCAAACTCTTCCATTTAAATATCTAACATTGTGTGAGAGTAGAAAAATCACAAATGGTTTGTGTCATCTTTTTGAAAGTTTGTATTTAAGTCCCGAACTTTGAATTTTCTCATTTTAGCTTTTTTTTTGTTGTTTCTAATTTCCTTTGATTCCTTCATTTCGCATTGAGTTTCACCTAATACATAAAATATAATAAAATTAAGCTATAATTCATTAAAATTAAGTAGCAATTACTCTATTTTAATGATCAAGTGTACAAATACACTTATCAAATAATAAGTCGGTCCAAAGAAAGGCTTATTGTTTGAAAAATTATTATCGGTATTTGATTACTAATGGAGAGTGCCACTTACAAGTTGATATTTATGACCAAAGACTAAATATCAATTTTTTGCTAGGTATCTTGTGATGGGCCACAATCATTTTATTTTTTTCCTGATTTCGGTTCAGGTACTCATTCTGCTAATACACTATCTGTCATCTAACTCCATCACGTGCTTAAAACTATGAATTTCAATATTGGAAAGCGAACATTGTGATTCTTCTTGTTTACATGGATCTTGACCTTGCACTTCATATAGAACGACCACTTGTAAGAAGACAAAATACTTAACCGATATAAGACTGAAAGTATTCACTTATAAACAACTCATGAAGATAAGAAAAGGAAGACAAGGAAAGGAAACTGTAGTTGAGATACCACAGAAAGTGCAAAATAAACAGGATAAGGAATTTATATGTTGCTTTTGCAATATCCGTGGACGATAAATAAGGAATGCCTCAAACTATCGTGTTAAGAAATACATACTTCTCATTTGGACTGTTTTGAAGTTAATTTATCTTATGTACCTGTTGAATCTGGGCCCAAAGAAGGGTACAGTGACCCACCAGCGAAGGCCCAATAGTGGCCCAACGGACCTTGACCCACAGCTAAGGCCTAAAATATCACATTGGGATGAATGCCGAGGTGGTATGTCAAGCAAACCTCTTTAGCCGACCTGGTTAACGCCCAGCCGATGTGCTTTATACTCAACCGGGGCGCTTTATGGCGTTGACCAGAAGAGAGAGATGGAGTCAGTGATGGGACACTGCCTTTACCCAGACGTGACAGGCGCCCATCCCCTACGAAATGTAGCAATGATTACGGTTGAAAAGAAAGGTTGTCACATCCATGAGCTAGGGTGATGACAAGTGTAAAGTACGCCACGTGTCATGATCCGAGACAAGAAGTTCCTCTATAAATGAAGCACAATTGTCTCCAAGTGAGGGGTTAGCAATTTCTCACTCTTAACTCTATATTTCTCTCAGTCCCTTTTCTCTCTTCTACACATTTATTATATCTCCCGCACCCAACACAAATTTACCTAAAAATGATTACTGACTTTGGCATCGGAGTGCAAAAAGGAGCCACCTCAGCCCCCTTTGTAAACTGATTGTTTATCACAGTGCACAGGAGAACCACGTGTTCAAGAGGAAGGAGCTGAGACGTGTTGGTCCAAGGTCCTGCCGGATTTTGTGGTCAACATTTTGGCGCCGTCTGTGGGAAGCCATACTGCTAACCACGAAAACACATGATAAAAAGTCGCACATAGAAAGGTAGTCCTGAAAAAGGACGAAGAACCCCTTACGAAGGAGCGGATAACTGCAAGAGCTTTGAAAGATAAACTGATTGGCCTTGAAAAAGGCAAGAGCTTTGAAAGATAAGCTGGTTGGCCTTGAAAAAGGCAAGAGCTTTGAGAGATAAGCCAGTTAACCTTTAAAAAGGCTTAAGACTTTGAAACACAAGTGTATTCACCTTGAAAAAGGCTTAAAACTTTGAAACACAAGTGCATTCACCTTGAAAAAGGCACAACACTTCGAAATATAAGTTTAACAACCTTGGAAAAGGCGTATAACTTTGAGATATAAGTTTAGTAACATTGAAAAAGGCGGGGACTTTTTGAAACGAAAGTTCACTCATCTTTGAAAGACAAGATAAGATTAAGGAGTTTCCCTAAACATGAACGAAAGTGATGGTGATGTTAACCCCCGTAGGGGAAGAAGTGGCCAACACAGCGAGGGTGAGGTTCCTCAAGGACTCCGTGAAAACGCCAATGAGGAAGTGGCACAACCTAACCCACCTCGCCGGCATCGAAATCGCCGCATGATGCGAGACATGACATGCATGGCGGCCCAAATGCTGGAGATGCAGAAGCAGCAAATAGAACAAACTGCTGCAATGAATGCCTTTATGGCCAGATGGTATGTTATGAACGAGCCTGTGATACCTCAGCAATACTCACAGCCACAGTATTCACCATCCGAGGCGGCCACTGTCTCGTATTATTATCAAGATCCACAGACATATGCCGAGGTGGAATGCGAGCCTTTCTACGAGCGAGACCCGGAACATGAAGCACATGAAGAACAAAACCCACTCCCAGCTAGACGCAGGGAGGCTTCTCCCGAAAAATCCGGCAGTGTTTTCAGCCGAATAGGAGGGTTATTCAGGGGCCAACGACGAGGACAAACGGACCCAGGTCGGCACAATGCCACAGAGCCTAGAAATAGGCGCGAGCGACGCGCTGAAGAAACCTTGTCGCAGGGTCAAATGTATAAGGACCGACATGGTATGGGAGCAGAAAGGTTGGCATCAGCACATAAGCCTAGGAATAGGCATGAAAGAAGAGCCAAAGCAGTTCGGACTAATCCTTGCAACGAATTACAGAGCCATGAAAGGCCAAACTACGGCCGCGTTCCACCACCACAAAGGCAGGAGTACGCTCCGCCACTCTATGGCCAATATCGTGATCCGGAGTATTCCGGTCACGACGAGAACAGCGAGCCGCCGTCATACGAGTTGGATGATGAAGAGGAAGTAAGTCCCTTCACAGAGGGTCTCCGTAGATGCCCCGTACCCCACGACTTTGAGATGCCAGAAATAGCAAAATACTCTGGCCGAGGTGATCCTGATGACCACCTGTTAAATTACCGCGCCAGCATGGAAATAGCCGGAGCCACCCCGGCACTGAAATGTAAAGCCTTTGCTTTAACCCTTGAGGGAAGTGCCATACGATGGTATAAAAAACTCCCTCCTGGCAGCATCCACAGTTGGAGAGATATGAAGACAGCTTTTAAAAATGGCTTTGTTTCCTCCAGGCCTGGCCAGCTCCCGCTCCAACACCTTCAGGATCTGAGGTAAGGAAGGGACGAGTCTCTGAAAATTTACCTAACTAGATTTACTGAAGAAATGCATATCTGCGAAAATATCACAGAGGCGGAGATGTTTTCCGCCTTAAAAGGAGGGCTAGATATGACCAGCATGTTTTGGAGGGATGTCCGGAGCAGGAAACCAAGGGATTACAATACCCTAGTAGACCTGATGAAGGAAGAGATTATATCGGAGGAAATGGCTAGGGCCAGAGATAATCACCCCCAAGGGAGATACAATCTAGGATATTCCAATGAAGCGGACCTCAAAAAGGGAGGAAACAAAGATAGGGCCGGCGGTAACCGAGGTGGTGCGCCTCGTCCATTTCCGGGGACGGGATCTAGCTTTGCAGCAGAAATCACGGAAGCTATCCCTCACTTGCACTCTAACACCCCTTCTCAAAATCCTCCCACGGCTCAAGGGAGAGTGGAAAGCGGCCGAAGTGGAAAATAGCCCATGATTGGGGCTTACTGTGCCTACCACAGATATTACGGTCACGCAACAGAGGATTGCAGAGAAATCCACATGTTAGCCGACCAAAAGGCACAGGGGAGAAGGGGAGGTGAATTCCCCCCTAACACAGGGCGGACTCAAAAATATGGTGGCCAGAAGTTCAACCGAGCTGATAGGAGAGCTCCGTGGAAGAACTCAACTAAGGAAAGAATTGATAATCGTCAAAGAGACAGGAATAAGGGTCAAGATACCGCCTCGACACATGCCAAAGACACACGGGAACCACCTATGCCTGGGGCCGAGCTCCCCATCCGTGAAATCGACACAATACTGGGAGGCCCCCACCCAGGTGGGAGCACAAAAAATTCCCAAAAGAGGTATATAAGAGAGGCCAAGCAGCCTGCCAACGTGAATTATCATATCCATTCCCATCCCGTTGGGATACCTCGGACGGAACCTATCACATTCACACAAGATGATGCTGTTGGAGTGCACTTCCCACACAACGACGCATTGGTTATCAGGGTGGTGGTGGCTCGAAATGGGCTATCACGGATGATGGTGGATGATGGTGCCTCGGTAAATGTGATTTATGGGGTAATTTTTGATAAGATGGGGATCAGCACTCCACTCATTCCAGTCCCTGATCCAATATGCGGATTACGGGGGACAGCATAACTCCCAGAGGGTCCCTAACCCTTATGACTGAAGTAGGGCAAGCACCGACCCTCTCCAGAATCCCTATGGAATTCTTGGTGGTTGACAAAATCTCCTCCTATCATGGCTCAATTGGGAGGCCTGGTCTTATTGACTTGGGGACTGTAACGCATACCAAATACATTTGTATGAAGTTCCCCACGGAGCATGGCGTTGCAACTGTGAGGGGAAGCCAAACAGAATCCCGGGCTTGCTACACAAATGCAATCCGGAAGTTTCAAGATCGAAGCTTGAACATGATCAGTGATGTAGCCATGGCCGAGGCTGCTCCAGACCCCGAAAGATTGGGTGAAGGGCCTTCTGGAGATAAGGATGTCACAATGACCCTAGAAGAGGATCTAGCAGATCTAGACCCCAGGATGGCAGGTGACAATTGCCCCACCCCGGCCGAAAGGTTGGAATGCTTCGGCGTAGACCCACTTGATCCAATCAAAGAATTACAGATCGGACTGGACTCGCCAACCGAATAAAAGAGTCAATTGAAGGACTTCCTACTTCAAAACCTCGATGTGTTCGCATGGAAGCATGGTGACATGATTGGGATCGATCCTAAGGAGGCCTGCCACAGGCTCCAGCTGGATCCCCGAAGCCCTGGGCACAGGCAAAAGAGAAGGCCCATGAGTTCGGACAAGTATGAGGCCTTGAAAGACGAGGTCGCAAAGCTATTGAAAAATGGCTTCATCAGAGAGTCCCGATATCCGAAGTGGGTATCAAATCCTGTTTTAGTACCAAAACACAATGGGAAATTGAGGGTGTGCATTGATTTTTCCAACTTGAACCAGGCATGTCCCAAAGACAGCTTTCAATTTCCCCGAATCGATCAACTGGTCGATTCCACAGCAGGACACGAGTTGCTAAGCTTGATGGATGCATATTCCGGGTACAATCAAATCCCCATGTTCGAACCGGATGAAGAGCATACTTCATTTATCACAGATAGAGGACTCTATTGCTACCGAGCTATGCCATTTGGCTTGAAGAATGCGGGAGCTACCTATCAGAGGCTAGTAAATCGCATGTTCTCGAAACAATTGGGGAACACTATGGAGGTGTATGTTGATGACATGCTAGTCAAAAGCATGGTCGCTGCGGATCATATCCACCATTTGTCAGAAGCATTTGATGTTTTGAGAAGATATAGGATGAAACTCAACCCAACGAAGTATGCTTTCGGGGTAGCATCTGCGAAATTCCTCGGATTCATGGTGAACAAGAGGGGAATCGAAGCCAATCCGGAAAAAATCAATGCTTTGCTAAACATGCAGTCGTCTCGAAATCCAAAGGAAGTGCAAAGCTTAACGGGACGAATTGCGGCCTTGAACCGATTCGTCTCAAAATCCACTGAAAAATGCTTGCCATTTTTTAAGGTCCTAAAGGGGGAAAACGATTCCAATGGACACCGGAATGCGAGCAGGCGTTTGCCGACCTGAAAGCTTCTTTGGGTCGTCCCTCATTACTATCAAAACCAAAGGCTGGCGAGCCTCTCTACCTATATCTGGCCGTATCCAAGGAGGCTGTTAGCTCGGTGTTAGTTAGAGTGGAGGATGGGAATCAATTACCAGTGTATTACGTAAGCAAATATATGCTGGACGCCGAGACGCGCTACCCAGACATGGAGAAGCTTGCTCTCTCGCTAATCACAGCCTCTCGCAAGCTTCGCCCTTATTTTCAATCACACTCCATACACGTGCTGACCAACTTTCCCATGAGACAAGTGTTGCAAAAACCAGATGTTTCTGGGAGGTTACTGAAATGGGCGATAGAAATCAACCAGTTCGACCTACATTATGCGCCTCGGACTGCTGTAAAGGGTCAGGCATTGGCGGACTTCGTAGTTGAATTCACACATCCACCTGAGGTCGAAATGGTAGATAACACGGATGAAAGCCAACATGATGGCCAAGAGTGGAAATTGTTCGTTGACGGGTCCTCGGCTGATGGACGATCCGGCGCAGGAATATTGTTAATAAGTCCAGAAGGGTTTAAATTACGCAGTGCAATCCGCTTCGAATTCAAAGCCTCAAACAATGTTGCTGAATATTAGGCGTTATTAGCTGGGCTAAGACTTGCGAAAGCCCTGAAAATTAAATCCGTAGTGGCCAATAGCGATTCGCAACTTGTTGTGAGCCAGTTCAACGGGCAATTTTCTGCCAAAGAACCCTCTATGGTCGCTTACTTGAAAAAAGTAAGGGATTTAGCTGCGCACTTCGGGAAAATGGAGTTGCAACGCATCCCCAGGACAGAAAATTCCAACGCCGATGCTTTGTCCAAATTGGCAAGTAGCGGCGATTCGGAGTTACACAATCTAATCCCAGTTGAGCGCATGTTTACTTCCTCTATTAAGCCAGGACCGGAGATCTTGGCGATTGAAGAAGAGGAATCCTGGATGAACCCCCTGATCGCCTATTTGAAACATCAGACAGTTCCAAACGAGCCAGAAGCAGCTCGGAAATTGCAGAAATACTTCGCGAATTTCGTAATCTTGGACGACATACTTTATAAGCGGAGTTACACCTCTCCTTTGCTGAGATGTGGGGGGCTAGAGGAGGGGCAGTATGTGATGAGAGAAATCCATGAGGGCATATGTGGCAACAATGCCGGGGCTTTATCGCTAGTTCGGAAAGCCCTCAAACAGGGATATTTTTGGCCTACCATGCGAAAGGATTCCCATGACTTCGTGCGCAAGTGCGATAAATGCCAAAGGCACGCGACCATACCACATCAGCCGCACCACGAGCTAACTGTGGTAACTAGCCCTTGGCCTTTTGCAAAGTGGGGGGTTGACATTATTGGTCCTATGCCTAGAGGAGCTGGTAACAATTGCTTTACGATAGTAGCAATTGACTACTTCACCAATTGGGTCGAAGCAGAACCTTTGATGAAGATCACCAAGGCCAACACCACCAAGTTCATTGGGAAAAATATCATATGCCGATTCGGGATACCACATTCACTGGTTAGTGACAATGCGAAACAGTTCAAAAACAGAAGCGTCGATGAATTGTGTGACGATTTGGGGATTAAGAAGCTGTTCTCATCTCCACATCACCCACAAGCCAACGGACAGGTCGAAGCGGTGAACAAGACCATAAAAAAATACCCTGAAAAGGAAGTTGGAATTCAGAAAGGGCGCATGGGTAGACGAACTCCCACAAGTGTTATGGGCGCTTCGAACCACCTCGCACACCGCTACTAGTGAAACACCCTTCTCGCTGGCCTATGGAGCCGAGGCGGTATGCCCCGTTGAAATCGGAGTCCCTTCGCTTCATCAAATTCATTATGACGAAGTTAGGAACGAGGAAGCGCAAAGGGCCGGTTTAGATTTTCTCATGGAAAAGCGGAGTGATTCCCAAGTGGTAATGGCCAAATACCAGAAAAAGATGGTTCGATACTACAATAAAAGGGTGAAAATCCGACGCTTTAATATTGGGGACTTGGTCCTCAAAAAGGTTCTTCCTTCAACACAGGAGCCAGGAGTAGGGACTCTAGGTCCTAACTGGGAAGGCCCTTACAAGGTCGTTGCCGAGGTAGTACCCGGAACATACATGATTGAGGACCTTTCTGGAGTACCTCTATGTAACCCTTGGAACACGGACCACATTCGCCATTATTTTCAGTAAAACGAAATTCCTCTTCTATGATTGCAACGTTATCATATGTTTTCATAAAATCATGGGTGAGCTGTGTTGAAAATTACGCCAATTTCTGTATTAGACAAACACAATGGATAAATGCAAATTACAAAATTATTTCGGTCATAACACCATACGTCCACGCTATGCATAAAAATTGTTGAAAACAAGGGACTCTTATAAAGCCCACACGGAAATCACTGTGTAAAAAATTGATTGTGTTGGCAAAAGAAATCCATACAAACTCGCTTACATAAGTCCTACAAAAGGTGATTTGAGAAACGTTCAAGTAAACGTCAAAACCGAATCCAGCTGGTAAGCATAAGTGCCTCAGACATTGTCATATGAACCAAAGTTCTTAAAACGTTAAGTTAGTTCATACATACGGGGTGCTCTCGAGTGCGCAATATTAAATGTTTCCGCAAAGTTGTCGATACTTTCATACATACACTTAGACGAAACACTCACAAGACATATGTGTACTAAATACTGTGTATTCAAGCATGAAAGTCCCTATATTATTTTTGTTGCAAAAATACATGCGCACTTCGTTAAAAAACGAATGACTCTTGCGAATTTACACCATGACCAAGGCATATGGGTTAAAAATATTCACGCCATTAATAGAAGCTCATGCAAAGTTGTAAGTATAAGTGCTACTGAATATAAGGTAAAACTGCCCAAAAGTTGGTTTAAATCAAATCTAACCAGCAAACGTGAACACATTAAGCTCGTTAGATCTGAGGGACTAGACATTTACAGATAGACATTTACAATGTCCCACATATCATCATACAATTATGAAGCATTCACACTTGGAAATATTCATGCTTAAACAGATTAGAAACATTGCTACACCGAAATATAAATAAACCATTCCATTCATAAAAATGAGGCATTTACAGATCAAATAAAGGTTACATTTACAATATTAGGTGCCGAAGCACTTACAAAAAAAAAAAAAAAAAAAAACACACTAACTAACAACTAGGCCGAGGTGGAAGAAGATCGGTGTGGAGGAACACCTTCTAGAGAGCCCTTACTGGATGCGTCTAAAGGATCTGCTTGAGCATATTATCAGCGTGGCGGAGAGCAGTCTCAGCGTCCCTCTTATCCCGTTGAGCTACCTCTACGGAGGACTCTACCTCGTCAATGAGAGCCAGAGCTCTGGCATTCATAGCCTTGGCAGCGAGCAGCTTCCGAGACGGAGTAGCACTGGAGGAAAAGGCGGCCCAACCCTCTGTCCAAAACTGTTCGGTAATTAAGGCCGCCCTGGCTGGAGGCGAACTGGGGGAGTCGAACAACGAAGGGCTGAAAGTGACATCTCTAGGGAGGATGCTAGTTTTGATATGCTTGAGCTCTTCCGCCCCCTCTGGTGTCACTTACTAGGCCAAGCCTGGAATGGGCACAGAAGGCTCATCCTCCAAGTCTTCTATCATGGGAGGCGGAGGCGCAGAGGTGGATTCCTTGCCCTTACCTCTTCTGAGTCTCTTCAGAGGGGCGGGCTCCTCTTCAGGGGCATGTTCAAACGTGTCCTCGAACAAGGGAGGAGGAACCGAGGCATCCTTAGTCTCCTTATCTCTCTTAGATCCGCCCCTATCTGACCTTTTCCCCTTCCCCTTTGGAAGGACTCCCTTAGGATTAGCCCCCTTTTCTGTGCTAGGTTGCTGGGGACCCACAGGAAGCAGAGTAGGCGGTGACAGTAGGGCTGGTAGAGGCCCCTGAAGTTGGGCCGTAGACGCCTCGGACACCTCCTTTGCCACCCAACTTGCAGGTTGGCCAATACCACCTTCTGTTTTCTCTCAATTTCACTACCATGACGAAGTGCAGGGGGGATCTTCGTAGCCATAAGCCCCTTTAGAGAAATATTTGGAAAATCCTTGGAACCTGACAAGAAAGAAAGGAAAATGAGGCTGCAAGCAGAAAGAGCATAAGATGAAATAGCAATAGGAAAACGAACTTACTCATGGCTCGCATAAGACCGTGTTTAACAAACAGCTTGTTTTGCTGAATGACCCCTTGGAAGGTGCCCTTGTAAGCAAACAAACGCCTCACTGCCGCTAGGTCTGCGTCGGGGAGGAGGCGAGCAAAAGTGTCCCCTGCCATAAACCGATGACACGTTAGTAAGCAACGAAGAGAGGTGGATGGAAAATAAAAAAAAACAAGTGACACATGACGCTTAAGGACACTAAAGCAAACACAAGACTCACTAGGAGTGGAAAGAGTTCGGGGAACTGAAATTTCTGGACTAAGGTCCACAGGCGAATTCTGCCACTCCCCAGCCACCCAGAACCACTGATTCCTCCAGTTCTTTATAGAAGTAGGTTGGCCAGTAATGACGGGAGGATATGAGCCCCTAGGAGACAAGTAATACCAGTCCTTCACATCTGGTCTCACATCCCTCTCCCTTCTCACCGATTTCTTAAGAGTGTACAAGGTATGAATAATGTGTAGTGAGATAGGATGATCGGGGTTGACCTCTTGCCACACTAGCCAAGCGCCCACGGCCTGTGTCCAAAAGTTGGGTGCCAACTGGTAGGGGGACAAGTTGTAGCTCCTAAGCAAGGCCCTGAAGAAAGGATGCAGAGGTAACCTCATCCCACAGGATAAAGCGTCGTAACATATAGCTGCTTGGCCTGGAGGAGGACTGCATGGTCGGAAAAAAGGTGTTGGATGCACTAAACGGACCCCTTCTGGCATCCTGAACTTCGCCGAGGCACAAGCCAGATCAACTCCTCGAATCTCGGTAGCAACCTCGCTGCTCTCCCACAAATCTTATTTACCAGGTCCACCCAATTTTCGACCTGGGCTATTTCCTCCCCTGAGAGCCCCAGCTCCTCTCTATGCGCCCGGAAAGGGGCCCTGTTGCCCAAATCAAGATCCTGTGGGCCAGAAGAAGAACCCGTTGCTCCCTCTCTCCCCATGTCTCTATCACGTTTGCTTCGAAGTTCTCTTAGTGCGGATTCCTCTTCGGACGACAGATGGGCCATGTAGTTCTGGTTTCTCTCTTCTTCGCTGTCAGAATCACGCAAATAAATTATACCGCTAGTTTTCCTATTCCTCCTCTTAATCTGCTCCCTAAAGAAGCGGGGACTAAAAATCGATAAAGAGATGGGGCAGAAACCTCTGACGGGAACCGCCATTGCTAACATTTCCTGTGAACCCGTTCCCCCAACTCTTTCCATTTTTTTCTTTTGTTTTAAAGGTGGGTCAGACTCAACAAAAGGAAAACAAAATGCAAAAACAAAAATTTTTAAACCCACAATGAGAAACTAAAAATAAGAAAGTCTTGCGTATACAGGGACCAAGAGATTTACCTTCAAAAGAAGAATGCGTGAGACTGTGCACTTGGAATGAAGAACTCGCCAAGAAAAACTGTGAAACGTCAAGGGCGGGTGCTGGGTAGAAAACCTTTGAGGAAAAGACTCGAAACTTGCAGAAAAGAGAAAAACGGAACAAACTTTCGCCAGAGTATTGCTGCAAGGGCTCTTAGAAAGTGGTAAAAGGGAAAATAATAAAATGAAGAAGGATTTATAGGGATCCCAACGATCTAGATTCCTTGATTTTTGTGAGCCGTATGATTAATGTGATTAACTCATGCTTCCTGGAAAATAGGCTAATCAAAGCGCCAGCTGTCAAAGGGAGGGATAAAACCGTTCAGCTACCACAGTGAATACCACGCGCTGTAAAATGCTGCTCCCCTCCCATTTTATATATATATATATATATATATATATATATATATATATATATATATATATATATATATATATATATATATATATATTTCTTGGAAATAGATACCAATAGCCCCTCTGAATTAAATGCGCCGCTTAAGAAACGCGCTAGTACGATCCCTGCCCCATTTAGGAGGGAAAATCCGAGGCAGAAGATCGGCTATAATATGGATCCGAACCTTACATAAGGAATTTCATTATCGACTCCCTAAAAAGTTGATGCTGAGAAATCATGGCAAATCCTACGCGACCATGAATGATCCCTTCGGATTTGAGGGACTAGTGTTGAATCCGGGCCCAAAGAAGGGTACAGTGACCCACCAGCGAAGGCCCAATAGTGGACCAACGGACCGTGACCCACAGCTAAGGCCTAAAAAATCACCTTGGGATGAATGCCGAGGTGGTATGTCAAGTAAACCTCTTTAGCCGACCTGGTTAACGCCCAGCCGATGTGCTTTATACTCAACCGGGGCGCTTTATCGCGTTGACCAGAAGAGAGAGATGGAGTCAGTGATGGGACACTGCCTTTACCCAGACGTGACAGGCGCCCATCTCCTACGAAATGTAGCAATGATTACGATTGAAAAGCAAGGTTGTCACATCCATGAGCTAGGGTGATGACAAGTGTAAAGTACGCCACGTGTCATGATCCGAGACAAGAAGTTCCTCTATAAATGAAGCACAATATTCTCCAAGTGAGGGGTTAGCAATTTCTCACTCTTAACTCTATATTTCTCTCAGTCCCTTTTCTCTCTTCTACACATTTATTATATCTCCCGCACCCAACACAAATTTACCTAAAAATGATTACAGACTTTGGCATCGGAGTGCATAAGGGAGCCACCTCGGCCCCCTTTGTAAACTGATTGTTTGTCACGGTGCGCAGGAGAACCACATGTTCAAGAGGGAGGAGCTGAGACGTGTTGGTCCAAGGTCCTGCCGGATTTTGTGGTCAACAGTACCTATACACACTTAGTGGATGGTTTTTGGTACTACCGCTCACATAAGTTTGTACGCAAAGTTGCCCGTAAATTTGATAGTCAATTGATGCTGAAAGATTCATCTGCTAGGGTAACAGTAATACAGTTATAGTTGAGGATATAAAGAATTTTAGGTTATTATTAAGGATTGGTTATTATTTGGATTTAGAAGAGACATACAAAGTACCGTCTTTGGACGGAATTTAAGTTCTGTTTTACATATTGAACAAATTTGGTCATTATTGTTTAGTTGGAAACAATAAAGCCATTCGTCTTCATAATTCAAATCTTGTTGGACTTATACTTATCCATGGATGATAACCTATATTTATTGGATATACTTGCTTTATATAATGAAACTTGCATGTTAGTACACATGGTATAAAACATAAATTAACTAATAAGGATTCCGCTACATTGTAGCACAAGTGCTAAGGACATATCTCCAAACAGAAAATTGAAAGACTTGTGTCTGATGGGGTTCTTGAACCCCTTGACTTGATAGACTCTTGAATTCGTGCTGAGTACATAAAGGAAAATTGACAAACATTAGGAAATCTGGTGAAATGGAAAATGGTACTTTATCATGTCCATAGACAATTATTCAAAGTTTGGCCACCTATATTTGATTAACGAGAAATCACAATCTCTGGACGTTATTAAGTCCTTCAAAGTTGAAGTTGAAAATCAACTTGACAAGAAGATTAAAGGTGATATCTGACAGTGTTGGTGAATACTATGGTAGGTATGATGAATTCGTTGAACAACATCCATGACCTTTTTCTTAATTACTTGAGGATATTGAGCTTGGAGGGGGAGATAAGGTTAAAGACATTATTTTTAAAGAGGAATTTATTTCTCCTACTGTTGTTGCTATTGACGGTGATTATACTCCAATTCATGACATTATTCAATATGAAAATCTAGATTATCATGACAATGTTCAGTATTTTCTGATTCAGAATGAAGGAATTGTTTCTGATAAATAAGCGCAACAACCTCAAGGATAATGCTATTGAAAAGATCCACTAGAGAAACGAGAATTTCGGTTACGAATGATTGTATCATCTTTCTCCAAGAACATGAGTTTGACATAAAGTAATTGAAGATGATACAATCAACAAACAAAGTTCTAATTCTCAAAAGTGGGTTGATGCCATAAAAGACAATGACATTTAGGATCTTGTCAAATTGCATGAAGGTGCAAAGTACATTGGTTGCAAATGAAGATTTAAGACCAAAAGGGATTAAAAAGGCAATGATGAGAGATATAAAGCTCGTCTTGTCTTCGGGATTTTAACCCAAGAAACACGTCAATTAGAAAGAGACTTTCTCTTCAGTTTTATCTAACGACTCTTTCAGGACGATAGTGGCACTTGTAGCTTGATGGATGTAAGTATTGTGTTTCTCAATGGCAACATTGACAAAACAATATGTATGGTGCAACCTGAAAATTTTGAGAAAATGGTTCACAAACTAAAGAAATCCATTGATGGTCTCAAGCAAGCTCCCGCCAATGGTATCACAAATTTCATCAAATTATTATCTCGTTTGGATTTGATGTAAATGCAGTTGATGATTCTGTGCACCATAAGTTTAGTGGGAGTAAATGTATCTTTTTTGGTACGAAAGATTGTGGATATGAAGATATATTCAGCAATAAGGGAGATAATTTCAGTCTCATTCAGTGCCCCCAATATTGAGTTTAAAGTAATAAAGGATTAAGGTGTATGAGATTCCTTATGCGTTTGGCTATAGGAAGTCTTATATAAACTCAAGTATGTATGCATCAAGATATAGTGTCATAGTAAGAGTATTTGACGGATATTTGATTAATCCTGGGATAAATCATTTGAAAGTCCAAAAGGATAGTGCAATATTTGGATAAGTGCAAAAGATTATAAGCTCACCTAAAGAAAATTGGGACATTTGGAGATCAATCCTTATTGTCAAAGAATGAATTCAAGGTATTCATGTGTCTATAGAGCATTAGGACACAAACTCTATGCTGCAGATCTGCTAACAAGGGTTCATAGCCCAAGTGGTTCATGAGCATACTGTTCATATGGTTGTTGTATTGTTTGGCATTATGCTACTTTATTCGGAGTTTGTACTTTAGTACTCTTCATTGATAGACCTAATCTATTGTTATTTCCCGTAGAACTAAGGAGATGATTTATTTTCAAATTCTGAATTTGATATTTCCGTTTGCGGTTAGCTTCAATGTTGAAAATATTTAGCATGATCTTACTAAAGAATAAAGTTAGCCAGGTTGGAAATAGGCATGTTAAGATCAAAATACATGTAATTTTCATGCTACACATCCATGCTTGATCCACATATCATTCAGTTATGTCAATATACGGGACCAATGAAGGGTTTAGTTACGATAAATGCAGCAAAAGCCGCTTTGATTCTATGTTGATATGATTGATGGACAGATTGTTTACTGATGCATTCATTAATGATAGAAAAATTTTGAGTAATCATAAGATTATGGTTGATACAAAATTGTAATGTGACACATATAGCTCAAGTAGTAGATTGTAAGGTTTTAATCGATTATGTTGGCTTATATATGAATTATTTTGTATTGAATCAAATGTTATCAAATTTGGTTAAACTCATTTAAAGTTATCTAATAAGGATTTGGTATATAGGATTTTATGCATCTAATTAATGTAGGAGCTTTTATGTGTTGAGACTAGACCATTGTTCCTAAATTCATGATGGACCAAATTAGGTTAACAAGCAATTTGTATATAAATACAATTATGGTCCCTGAATCACACGTATCGTTCATTCTTTTCCGACTCCCATCATCAGAAAGAAAATAAGGGACAACGTGTTGATTTGGAAGACTCAACCACAAGACTTGATTATCGTGAACAATTGCTATGAATATCAAACTTTGATAAAATCAGCATCAATGAAATCCAGGTAATTTCCAATTCATTATTTCTTGATAATTTGAAATGATTGTTATTTGGGATATAAGGTGCTTATATTACTATTCCAAATTCAAGAAGAAAGATTTTAAGTTGTATTTTGAAAGAACATATTTAAAGCCACATGACTCACTGTTCTAGAGAGTCGTTGAGTGTTTCGTACAGGGGGGCTGTAAACCCCCCCCCCCCCCACCACAGTAAGGTAGGGGGTACAAAAAGTTTTTTTCTTCATACAAAAGCTCTGTCTATATATCCACGGGATCACAAGTCTCTAGATCTAAACTCCACACTACCCAATACAGATAGAGGTGAAACTCATCTCAAAATTAAACAAGTCAATACATTTTAACACTTTTAGACAACACAATTTTTCATCTTGAAAATGAGCAAATTACTTCGTATGATAACTATGGATTATCATGGCTTATTGATTAGCTGAATTCTACTGGTAAGAACACCTTTAACGAAAAATAGATAAAATTATTTATTGATGGAGTAGTATGTATGAAACAATGGGAGATTATTAAGTTCTATGGACAAATCATGCTTGCTCAAAGTAAAGTGGCATTTTAAGAATATCAAATCCTAAACTATATTTTGTGTATGAGCCATGAGGCCTCAAAGAAAAATTAGGTCTGGCATTTCCTAAGTCCTAACCTTATGCATGGTGTTGTTTTGTGTCCCTTGCCTTTAAATTGAGGTTATGAGTTCCGAACTTATCTCAATTTATTGAATCTGAGTTTTTTATTTTTTTTTAATAAACAATGTCAACGTGGATGATAAAATCAAATGTACATATCATGTCACTTGAATCGGGATGGCAAAAATGTCAAATCAATAACATTTCTCTCCAATTTCACTTGAAAGTCGCGTGCGATTTTAATGTTCATATTACATTTTTTCATCACAAAAAGACCCAAATTCACATTTTTTAAGTAGGTTGAGGGTTCATAGTATCACTTTTGAGATTTTGAATCAATCAATTACTACATTAAAAATTAGCATCACTTTTGAGATTTTGAATCCATCAATTACTACATTAAAAATTTGGGATGCCAGCCTTAATTTTCCCTTTTAAGAATAACAAATTCAGAACTAGATGTCTTTTTTTCTAGTACAGCTGTTCTAACTGCTAAGCCTCATCCCAGACTATCCTTTTTAAGCGACCACAGCACTGGTGGATAAGCATGGAATATCTGGTGGTTATGCGTAAGCCTAAATGAGATATTTGAACATCCTATGTGTGTATTCAATGACATTGTCAAATAAAACTTTATAACTATTAACTCTATTTTGTCCTATTACAGGTTGTCATGAAATTGACATCCTAAAATATTTTGTGTAGTTGTGAAAACCAGTACCTTACCCATTTCTCTATCATTTTGAGGTATAAATGTAGGGCTGACTTGGTAAACATACTGGAATTACTAGATTAATATGTGTGAATTTATATTTGCATAATTAGCACCGCAAAAATTGTTGGAAATGCATGCACCTATCTACTTTTCTACACAGTCAAATCAAATATAACAATAAAACTTTTTTTTTTTTCATTTCTTATTAATTTAATTTCATCGAAGACAATTAAACCCTTGTTTGATTTTTATTAAAATTTCCTCATTTTTCTACAGTGCTCAATCTCAATCAACCATTAAAAATCAAGTCTTCAATATTTGATTTTTCAACTAAATCTCAATCATCATTTCTCCTAAAAATCACTATCAATTTCAAAAGAAACTCATTTTAACCAATACCAAACACACTCTAATTAAGCAACGAGGTTTTTTTTGTGTGTGTGTGTGTGTGTGTGTGTGTGTGTTCTATAAAATAGTTTTTTATCGATGTTTTAAGAATTAAATCGGTTGGTTCAATTACAAAAATCAAGAAAGGGCTAGTTAATATGTAAAAATTAGAGATTCAAAACCTATTAAATTATTACTTCACAAATGGCGAATTCACTGTAAATATTCTTTTTTATTTTTACATAACACCTAATTCGATCATTTGACCTTTCATCTTCTTTTTGTGCCTAGACTGATTTTGAAAAAGTTGATTCTCTCAAACAAGTTTGGAAAATAAAATTCAAATGAAAAGACAAATTCGCTTTCACAGCTACAAATTTTCATTTTTTGGAATTCCAATTTCAAGAAATTGATTCTCCTCTTACACCTGTGAAACCATAGTGGCCGCCAAGAATGCAACTGTTAAAGGCATATAGCTTATTATAGAGGCATCTGCAGTAGGAAAGTGGGACATGATGGAATTTTGGGTTGTTTGGCCCAGCAACCAAACCATGAACTCCCTGTACAATTGGTGCTCTTTGTTTAATTATCACGATTACGATAAAGAATTTATTTAAGTGCACAATTTATTTGACAATGTAGATGACAATTTGATGTGTGAAATTGTTATTGTTGTTGATTTAAAACATGATGTGATGTATGGAAAGAAAGGATTGCCCCCACGTAATCAAATTGTTACCCTAATTGTGACTGTAGCAAAGTTGTTCAATAATTATAAATTATCTATATCTATATTTTATATTATTATTATTATTATTATTATTATTATATATATATATAAGCAACCGACAAAACTCAAATTTTATTGTGTTCATACTGCTACTACTTTGACCAATGATGGAATAATGCTTAACTAGTTATTTCCCGTGCGATGCACGGATGACATCATTGTTATATTTCGTTTGCAATGAGAAGTATTAATGAACAAAGTGGTATAATCAAGTAATGAACAGGCTGAAATAAAATTGGACATTGATAATCAATATTCAAATTAGATGGATTAATAAAATTAAACAAAGTTTTGGAAAACTTCTTCAAAAACAACATTTGTAGTGGAACCCCCGAACATTTCTTTAAAAACAAAGTCCGGTTGACGGATCAATATTTCTCAATAACATATTGGGGATCCAACCTTCAACTTCAACTCATGATTTGAAATCCCCAAATATTTAATGTTATTCAAAAACTCAGGAGTATGAATGTGTTCAAGTACCTCAATGTTTGAATGTGACCTGCATGCTGCATCATAACTGAAATACATCTTGTATTCTGTTATATTTTGAAATGATATGTACTCATTTACATATTCAACAACCTCGAGGGTGGGAACTAATATCGCTATTTCTTGCAAATATGAAGGGTTATTAATATTTTCCAAGAAAGAAGGATATGCGCTTTCCACAATTTTAGCAATAGAACCTGTGTGATCTTTTACCAAAAGGTCGTCTTGTATGTCAAAAGTAGTATGACCATCGCTTGGACCACCGTTTGTACCATCTCCAATACTCGATATCCATTCAGCGAAAAGCCTTTAATTCGACTTGCAATTCCTCGCTCTTACATAATTGATTAAAAATATGTTTTTATAAATCATAATACCATAAAACCATTCGTTAATTACACAACTTATTTTACCTAAAAAACATAATAAACATGATTTCCATATTTTTAAACATCATAATATCTGAAACCCTATGGCTCTTAAGGACACAAACTATCTTCCCTACTTTTTTTTTTTATTGAAATGGATATCTTCCCTACTTTTCAATGATGTATTTTATATCGCAATAATTTTAAAAAAAAACATGTTTACGAAAAGTAAGTCTTTATTTGGCAAAAGTGTTTAAAATTTTTCTTCCAACACAATTCATCAAACCACTTTATAACTATCAATATTTTTTTCTAGACTTTTACACCACATATTTTAATTAGAAAACATTAATAAATCAATTTATAAAGATATTTTTTTTACAAAAAGAGCCTCAACTTTGTAGCCTTTGTTAGTTATGTTAGCCCCTGTTCGGCGGCTATGTTAAAATAAAAATTGGTTTTTTTGTGATTTTTTGGGTAGATGGATGGTTAAAAAGTGGAGAGAGAGAAAATGTGTAGGGTTAGAGATTGATTTGAGGAATTGTGTAGTTTAAAAATCAAAAAAACCAAAAAAAACTATATATCCGAACATAGGCTAATTTTTTGAAGTGTTTGAAAATTGGCGAGTGAAAATTTGTATGATTCATAAATGATTTAAAAAATTGTGTAATTTATAAATGAGTTAAAAATCATTTTTCTTGTAAATCAACGCACGGCCACCAACCTACCATTGACTATTCGCTTTCTTTGCCCTAAATAGCCAAGCACTCTATCCTTTCAATATCTGAACTAATACGAAAGCCCTAAAATTTCCTCTCAGCCGCAGCACCGAATCTCGCCAATCTTCTGCCACTCATAATCAATCCTCCATTAAACTTCTACTCATCTATCAACTACTACATGTAATCTACCATTACAGCATTTATGATTCAGATCTAACTTCATTTTTGCAATGAATTGGCGAGGATCCAAACGCGGGCCGCAGTCTTCTTTTGTAAAATTCAGATCTACACTTCCAGAGTTTAGATCTCCAAATTTCTTTACCAAATTTTTTCCCCATCAAAATCAGCTTCTGGAAAAGGTTATTCGTTCTATCTTGGTAAGAAATTCGATTTTTTAAATTAATTTTTTCCCCCTCAAAGTTGCGTCTATATTTGTTCCAATTTGTTCTCTATACCAATAATTATATTTTCATGCAAAAATAGGAGGTCGTGACGTTGGTTTCAATTGGAAGATGAACGACGGCCCTTATGGTTTCAGTATGTGTTGTGAGAATCCATCTCAATTTTTTTGTATGTTCGATAATTTATTTGTTTTTTTTTATTATTTTAAATTTGATTTTTATTGTGTATAATTTCAAAAATTGATAGACAACGCTCTAGTGCAAGAACAGTATTAATAGCAAGTGTCCTCTTCACCGGTCTTTATGTTTATCTGGGAGGACGTGCGGTAGGACAGTAACACAATTCAGGTATTACAATTTTTTTGGCGGACCAGTGGTTGAGACAGTTTATATCTAGATTTCGTTGCCTATTATCAACTAATGTTTTGTTAGATCCGTGCGCAAAGTTTTGACATAAATGTTTTTTTATATATATTTGAATTGATTTTCTATTTTACTTGTATGAATGGTGTGTATCATTAATTGATATCTCAAGAAGCTCTTTTTCCCGATTTTTAAAAACGGAGTTAGTTATTTTTTGACCTGAATGTTATTATAATATATATTTTTTATGATCTTCAGAATTTACTCATTTTAATGGTGTGTATCAATAGTTGATATCCGAAAAAGGTCTTTTAGTGGGTTTCAGAATCTATATGGTACTGTGTCGTAGCAGATGTATTGTATACTAATCTTTGAAATTTGTATGTTTTAGATAAGATTTAATTCATGTAACTTTAAATTAAAATCCATACTAAATAATTTTTTTGTTATATTTTCTTGAGTAGGGTACCTTTGGTAAACGTGCTCAAATCTAAGTGATGCGATTGCAGTTCATCATTCTTGCTACTACAGATATGAGCCAAGGGATTATAATAGAAATAAGCGTGTGCTAATCTGAGTTTTATATTGTTTTAAACTTGCAATCTTTAAATACTTGTACTACAATGAAGTTTACCCATGTCTAAACTTGAAAATTGTCTTCATACTGAGGTTCTCATTCCGTTATTGAGTTTATACTGGCCTGATCCTAAAACTTTGTCTCTCATGATGTTATTAATTGTATTTCCTCTAATGTGCAAACTTGTACAAATATCTATCTAATACATAAAAGTGATCTAAAACAAATTTACTACAGGAAGCAACATAAGTATCGTGATTATATTATAAGGTCAACAAAACTAAATTTAATACCATTTGTAAACAGTGTAACAGCATCTGTGCTCTGTTGTTTTGAGGTAAATAATAGATCCTTGTATAAACATGATTGTTTGCTGCATTTATTGGAATCAATAGATGATATTGACCATGGGGCATGAATATCATCTGCTGCATTATCATGTTAAAGTTATAATTAGTGGAGAACTGTGTTTTTTTATGGGAATCAATGCACTTGTAAATCTAATCAAACGTATAATATGCATATATGCATTCATAGACAGAGATAATGTAAACAACCTTGATGCCTATCAACACTAAGCCTACACTTTTGATTGCGTGTACTCATATTGCTATTGTATTTGCTGAATTTTGTGAGTCTTTAAAATGAATGTTAGCTTGAATCTGGAAGTTGCTTCTTCCAGTTTGAAAAGCCCAGAAGTTGTGTATTTGCTATTGCATTTAATCAACTTGTGTTTGTGTTTCCATCACTGTTAATTTGAATCTGAATTGCATATCTATTTCTAATACTAATCTGGACTACATTTAGTGATAAAATGAAGAATTTTACCTGAAGCATTTCTTTCAAATATCTGCAAGTGGTCACTTGTGTTTTCTTCATCCCCAGAACTTCTTTATTTGCTATTGCATTTGCTGTACTTTTGTTTGTGTTTCCATGAATTTTGATTCGAATCTGAATTGCAAGACTCTTTTGCTGTAATCTGGACTGCAAATTTCTTTATGAAATAAAGAATTTTATCTCACATTTCCTATCAAAAGTCTGTTGGTTGCCTCTTGTGTTTTGCAAATCCCAGAAAATAAGCATATCCTCAAACCCATGCATAGCATCTATGCTCAACAGCAAAAGCATTTTGAACACCTTGTTGTCCATTTATATTTCTTTAAGCATGCTCAGGTATTTTAAGTATTCTGTTTAAGCATGTCCATTTATATTTTAAGCATTCTATTTAAGCATTTTACTCTGTTTAAGCATGTCCATATTTTACAATCTCATGCATAGAATCTATACTTACAAAAGAAGTGCTTAGTACTTACATGTCTATTCGTCAAAACCATCTCAATGCTAACACACACGTGTCTCCGGTTGAAGTCAGGAACTTTTCAAAGGCGTGCTACCCGGACGCCGATCTTCCATTCCATCTTTGCTGCGTTAATGTCTTGGATGCATGTGCTGTTGTTGGCCATGGTAGCTGAAGGTTTCTTGGATGCAGCTGTTCTTGCTGGACTGGGGATGAAGAAGAGGCTGATGTATGGTACTGCACTGTGAATGTATCAGATTTTGCTGTAAAATATTAGTGGAACGGATGGGTCACTCTCATCATTAAATGCTATAGAAATAGGTCGTCTGGAAAGAGGTTTCCAGGCAGCTAAGTCTGGATTTCAAAGGGCAAAAAGTAGATATATAGTTTCCTATTCTGTTGTCTTTCAGCCTATGTATTGACATAATTGCCTATGCCTAATGACTGGCTCATTTATAGCATTTAATTTAATTAACACGCTTCAGGTATTAGGCAGATTTATATCAGATTGTATATGTACTTCTTTCCATTTCAAGTGGAAAACAATATCTTTACAACGTACATGACAGGCTGTCCCATTTTTTAAATCCCCTTATGCATATTTGGACTTTTCCTCGTTCTTTTCTTTTAAATTTTTTTTAGCTGGAGAATAGAGCAAATGGGCGGGAGAATTGTAGGCGGGAAAATGGGCCAGGCACTCTCCCTTTTATATATTAGATAGATTATAGAGAATTTTTATGGAGAATTTTTCTTTTTTTTTTTTTACTTATTTATATTTGGTTATTTGTGTTTAAACATCTCCTTTCATAAAATTATTCTGATCTTTTAATGTTTTGAATCTTACAAATAAGTATTTATGTTCAATCATACAAATTCAATATAAAATTTTCAGTTCAAAAATATATCGAAGTTGTATTACACATCTAATACTAAATAAACCATACCGTATAAAACTTCTTTTTTATAAATAATCTTAATTTTTTAGTTATTTAGTACATCTAAAAATTCGAACTCCTTTGTATTGCGTTTTATTAAATTAATGAGTATTTTTATAGAAAGTTACATTTAGTATATAAATAATTTTTTATAATGATTGTGATATTTTATTGATCTTAATCTTATAGATGAATAATTTTGTTCAGTCATACAAATCCAATGTCGAATTTTCATTTACATTTATATCGAATATTTAATCAAGTCGTATTAAATTTTGTTATAAATAATCATACTTTTAGGTTCTTTGTTACATATACATAATAAAGTTCTTTTCTATATTAGATTACTTATAGATTATTTTTCAAAGCGAGCTCAAAGACACATATTCGAGTTGAAACCAGCTCAATAATAATATTCAATTTCTAATTAAGTGCTTTATTGTGAATTAATTCGTGTTGATAAACAAACTAATTATATAGAAGCAAACATTTGAATTTTTCTTTAATAAATTGTAGTTAATTCTTTCATTAAAAATTTAATTTTAAGAAAATTTCTTGGATGATGATTATGAAATGTATGAGCAAAAATTATTTCCAAATGATTGTGGATTTGAACAAATTAATCCTTGACTCCATAATTTTGATTTGTTGACAACAAAAAGTGTGTTGCATTTTATTTTTTTAAAATTGAAAGTTTGCCTTTATTTTTATTTTTCTTTAATTTTTTAAAATTTGGCGGGTTGGCTGTTTAAAACCGTGGTTTTGACAATTGAAACATAAACCAAATATTTTAAAGCGGTTTGGAATTTTTTCATATCGAACCAAATCAAACTATTTGTTGCGGTTTAGTTCGATTCAACGGTTTATTTATTCACCCATACTTTGTTGTATGCAAGGAAAAGTGAAAATTCTTCTTATGGAAGATCATCCTCTTATTTTGAAAGATTTGTTATATAGCAGGGATAACAGGATTAAGAATTTTGTTCAGAACATTCAGACATATAATATGATATTTTCGTTCACTTCTTTGGAGGGAATATATAATGGACTGAATGATGATAGAGGGTTTCCCGTCTTCAAATTACACGATCAAAATTGTCATAAGATTGTGAGTTTGTTGCTTATGACAGTTCAGCATCGTAATTTGCTCATCTTTACACTGTTGACAATGAATGAGGTTGAAAGCAGAAAAATGTTCTTGGGATACTATTATTTATTTATTGCTTATATATTTATATTGTTTAAGGATAATTTTGTTGTGATAGTCTAAAATTTAATTTATGTCTTTTAATGTCCCCCGGTAGGAGTGGATCATGCTATTCAATGTTGCGTGATTGTATAGTTTCTAATTTGAAGGATATACTAGACAAATACAACAAATTGATAAGGCAGTTTAGGTCGGTTAGAGAAAAGATAATTGAGGAAAACACTTCAAATGTAAGACTTACACTTATTGGTCGGTGGACGAGCGATAATAGGCGATATGATTTGCTTGTTGTCGGTGAAATTGTCGGTGGATTTTGATACACAACCTGGACACATAGTAGACCGTTGCAGCAGATAAGCGAAGTACATACTCTTTATTTGCCTTGGCAATAGCCATTACTCTTTCTGAGAAATATTGATCATACACAGAGATTGTGCAATGGAATATGGTTTATAGTTACAAAACTTGGCGACCATGTTCTCGAAGATCAAATTCTTTCGACTGCAATGCAGGACACAAGTTCTTTATTCCAAGGACGTCGTTGAGCCCTTCTAATTCTAGGATACCTATTAGATTTCAAAGAAGACAATTTTCATTAATGGTGTCGCCATGACTATCAATAAGAGTTAGGGACAATCACTGCTGCGTGTAGTACTTCTTAAATGGCCGGTATTTATATATAGACAACTTTATTTTGCGATTTCTTGGGTGACAAATTGTTCCGAATTAAATATCTTGATTTGTGATAGGAATAGAAGATCAACAAAATCAACAAATAATGTTGTGTATAAGTATTCCAAAATTTGTAGTCATATGAAATCAATAAATGATTATCTTATCTCTTATTTGCGAAATTTATTTATTTTATCTAAATGATTCATCTAATTTCACATTGAATTATCTTTATCCAGACGTTTATTTTCGTGCATTGCACAGATGATTCACTAGTATTATATAAAAGTAGACGAGTTTGGTAGAAATCCCTGCCTCTTGTTTCCAGCCTAAAACGAAAATATCATTACCCAAAAAGGGGGACCAGTAAGGAAAAAATTTAACCAAAAGAAACTGCTTAAATATAATATATAGATTCTCGCCCCATCAACAGAAATTCAAATTTCGGATCATTAAATGCCCATTTTAGATTGCATTAAATGCGCTGTCTAGGGGTGGGCAAGAAAAGGGAACCGATATGACCAAACCAGAACCGAACCCAAAAAATCGGAACCGTATAGTTTTAAAAAAAATATATAGGAAATTGGTTTTGGAATCGAGAATCAATTGGTTCTCGGTTCTGCTTTTAGAACCAAAAAACTAAAATTAGAACCAGATTTTTTTTATCATTGTTTATTTTTTTATGATTTTAATTGGTTGTCCTAAAACTAAAAATCAAAAGGATTTGTAATTTTTTTGGGTAAAGAGAAAATGATTAAGTTCTTTTTGTGAAATTTGTTACGTCTCTACCTTATTGTAACATTTAACTTCACACTTGGACTTAAATTCTTTGTAAATAAAAATAGAATGAGACTAACTTATTAATAAGCAAAGTTGTAAATGACCACGGTGGAGTTAATTAAATATTTAAACACAGATATAAACAATTAATAATAATGCATTTAAAACTCATGATTCATCCCACAAGTTTACCATATAAATGGCTTCTTTCCGTGTTCGAAGAACCTTCCAAGCCATTTATTTCTTATTTTCATTTTTGAATATCTTCTGTTTCATGGAGAATCCTATACTTTTTGTGGGATGAAAGGATTTTCGAAATTCTTGATCTTGATATATTAGGTAGAAATTTATTTCAGGTTATTGGCTCACTTCTCGAGGTCGATACTCCTCGATAATGCCTCCGAAAAATAATTATTATTGTAAAACCGAATTGGAACCGAAATCGAATCAAAACCGAATGATTTGGCTCTTGTGATTCAATGGAAACGAATTATTCTATTTTACAATAACCGAAAAGTATGGTTCGGTTCCGGTTCTTGAGATACCCGAACCGAACCTCCCGATGCCCACCCCTAGCTCTGTCAAAACATTAAATGAAACTAGCTTTACTCGATTTTAAAAATTGAAAATAAATACAACATAATCAATATCAACATTTATATCTATTTCACTACATCTTCCTTCATTTGACTTGAGATAGTGTAAAACACATTTGCCCACTAGAGGATGCATCCACGATGGCCGAACACACCAACAAAGTTAATGACATAAACTCAACCAAGATTGAGTGTAACACGACCTGTCCCGAAATCACCCAATGGACTCGAGAAAAGAAGTGCGCTAATGATGAATGTCAGCTAGATGCCGGACTTACCACTAAGGCTAACTGCTATCTACTACCAATCATATGCTAAATAATGACAAATCATTTTATTTCAAAACGAATGTGGGCCCAAGTTGATATTTAAATACTTAATTTTGAATGAAACAATAACCTACACATGTCATACTAGTATGGCTCCAAAATCAACAGGCTCTTCAGGCTTCCAAAATCAACTGTTGCCTATTAAGAAAAATGGTGGAAATATATAAGTTGATAGCTCAGTGAGTGGAGAATCTCGAAAATAATCATACTTTCTCATTTATACATTTTTATCAAAAATCAAGTTTATATTAATTGATGATTCACATAATAACATCATATATTCTCACATCAAATTATTAATAGTCTACTGTCAACACAACTTGTATGGGTATGGTCATACCTTAACAAATCAACCAAAAATATACCATCTGATTAAAATGAATATGTATTGGAAGATTGATGTTAAAGGAGGTAAAATTTTGAATTGGGTTTTGTGAAATAGATACTTATTGTTTGGTTTTTCTTGTCCTAATATGATATTAAACACTTGGATTTGGGATTTAAAGTTTGATTTCACCATTTTCAGCAATTTAAAATATTATTTTTTTGAGCAAAGCATACACAGGCCAAAAATAGTCAGAATTGGAATTTTAATATTGTTTTGTTGAGTTTTGATTTTCAGATTTTAAATGTAAGATTAAATTATATTACCAATATTGGAGTTTTGGTGTTGTATTGATGTACTCCATGAGTTATATAAGGTTGTGATTTGGGGTATGAATGGTTAGTGGATATAATTGAAGAAAAGGAAACGTGGAGAAAGGGGTTAAAGTTGGTTAAGGAGAAATGGATAGTGATATGAAATAGGTCACTGAAACGTAGAAATGGATATTACCAACATCCTATGGATACATTGATAGACTTTATTGTATTAGTGAGACAAAATGGGTTGTGAAAAGGAATTAGTTAAATGGAACTTTGCTTCAATTGTTACTACTGTGGAATAAGATTAAATGGTTCTAAATTCTAGTAATTACATCATTTTTCAGGGAGTCACACGAGGGGATCATGAAAGATTATCAATCAAATTAGTCTTTATTCAATACACAGCCAGGTGAGTGGAAAAACTTAATTATTTTTAAATATTGACAAATACTTATATAATTACGTTAAACGTGATTATGTGATTTATTTGTCCAATGACATGATTATTGTGAAATCTTATGAGAATATGAGATTTTTGGAATTAGAAAGATTTTGAAATGATAATATGTTAAAGGAAATGTGAGACATGTATGTGACTTTGAAATCGACCAGAAAAGTACCCATGATTATATACTTATTCTAGTTCACTGAGGCGGCCTTGGCAATGTTTTATACTATACTGAAGGGTCTTGACAGGGTATGATATTACCCTGAGGTGGTCGACTGTGTATGATATAGTTCACAAAGGCGGTCTTGGCCGTATTCTAAAATTAATTATCAGAGGTCTTTAAGACTAGCACAAGAGGCGGTCTACAAATGTATGACCAGATTACAGATTTTAATCAGAGGGTAAATTGTTGGTTGATTTGTTAGGGTGTGGCCATACCTAGAGATTATAGGCTGTGCTGACAGTAGACTATTGATGATGTGATTTGAGAAGATATGATATTATATGAATCGTCAAGTGACATAAACTTGATTTTCGATAAAAATGTATAAATGGGAAAGTATGATTATTTTCAAAATTCTCCACTCACTGAGCTATCAACTCATATATATTTCTACCATTTTTCTTAATAGGTAACAGTTGAGTTTTGGAAGCCTGAAGAGCCTGTTGATTTTGGAGCCACACCAGTATGACGTGTAGGTTATTGTTTCATTCAAAATTGGGCATTTAAATATCAACTTGGGCCCACATTCGTTTTGAAATAAAATGATTTATCATTATTTAGTATATGATTGGTAGTAGATAGCAGTTAGCCTTAATGGTAGGTCCGGCGTCTAGCTGGCATCCATCATTAGCGTACTTCTTGTCTCGGGTCTATTAGGGTGATTTCGGGACGGGTTGTGTCAGAGTGGAAGCTCTTGGTCCAGGTTGTGAGACTTTGGCAAGTCTCGGATTACAACTGCAAAGACCAAGTAAACAGTATAGAGATGGTGTTTGTTGATAAAAATGTTAGTTTCTTGACCTCTTTTTTTATATGAATGTTCTCTTCATGTCTTTTGAAAAATATAATGGACTATCTAAAAACCTGCATATAATACCTGCCTAAAGATAGTGTTTGCTGATTAAAACTGTAGTTTCTGAACCTCTTTTTTTTCAAAGCAATGTTTATTTAATGACTCTGTTTTTTGTAGTCTCTTGATGTCCTTCGAAAAATATAATGGAGCGTGTTTCGAAGACTGTAAATAATAATTTCCTAAAAAAGGTGTTTTTGTTCATAAAAAGTAAAAAACATTAAAGACATAATCAAAATTTAGCAATGAAGTAGACAGTGAAGTAAAATAAAGTAAAAAACATTAATGACATAATCAAAAGCAAAGTTGCATGAGCATGATTAAAACCAATCATTACTGCATAAACAATAATAAAGCTGGATCATATGGACTCATACACAAAAAGTTATAATCTAGCAATGAAGCAGACAGTAGAGTAATAGAAATAAAGTAAAAAATTATTAATGATATAATCACAATCAAAGCTGCATAAGCATGATTAAAACTAATGATTTCCTCTACCATAGAAATACAAATCTAGCAATGAAGCCAATATCATAGAAACACAAATAAAGTAAAAACATTAATAAGACAACATTCACACATAGGTAATTATAGATTTCATACATCGGTTTACAACTTCAGAGTTGAGGTAAGTAAGTAAAAAGGATGAAATCTCAATCCATTTTGCTAATATATGTCCTATATTTATTTAAGTCATCTGGCTTTCACATTGGTGCAACATATTTTGTACATATTATTGTCAGAGTGAAAGGATTTAAGCATCAATCAAATAGTCATTGACTCGCATTCTCAAGTCTTTGATCAAGAAAGGAAAGTTATACATCGTGGAAAATTTTTATGTTGGTTATAACAACGTGAAGTACAAAGCAACAAATCACAGATACAAACCGAATTTTCTGCACAAGACTTGAGTTGTAAATGCAATGGATGATGATTTCACATTCGAGAATTTCCTGTTCCGTTCGTTTTCTAGGATTTCATCATCCCTTACGCTTACCGAATATGAACTATTTGGTATTCTAAGTCTTTCTTCATTTTCTTCTTTCTGGGCCGAATGTAATGCCCATCCTAAGAATATATATATTGCAGTATTAGTTGTACACTAACACTAATTATACTTGTGGCTTTGTAATAGATATAATTGGTGAAGTTGTAGGCAAAGTCACAGCAAAAATTTGGGAATCTAGCACAGGAATAAATAAGTTGATCGATATTGTCGTCGAAGACTTGGTGTACGTAATTCTAACATATTTGCTTACTGAATCACAATGGAAACCTTAGATGTTAGTGCTATTCCTATATAATATGTAAATTATTCAATGTAGAAAGAATAAGCTCCAATGTAAACTATGGGACGACTGCCCGGATGAGTTGAGTAAGTATCTCGAGTGTGAAAAAACAGAACCTGTTGTGATCATACCACAAATATATCATGCTAAAAAATCTGGAGGTATTGTCTGGTTGAACTACATTTATATATGCAATGTGTTCAACCACAAAACATAATTTAATTTTTAGGACATCTTCACGGGTGAAGTTAGGATATCAATCAAGCAGTTACTATGTATCAAAGATACTGGTCGATGCTCTAGTTAGAGAAATTACTGAATTTCAAATCAAGAAAGCCATTATGTTCAATTTTCATAGTTTTCTCTTCCACTATAATTATTGATTAGTACTAAACTGTCACTCACATAAATTCAATATTTATGTGAGCTTGACAAGAATTGGAAAACTAGATAACAGTTCTCAAAGGATAAGGTGGGGGTATTCTTTCTGTATGGTTATGGTGGTACATGGAAGACTTTTGTGTGAAAAACTTTGTTTAGGGCTTTGAGGTCAAAAGGAGAAAATGTGTGGACAGACAACAGTAGCATTAAGTTGTATAGCATCTCTTCTTCTACCGAGAGGTAGAACAACTCATTCTAGGTTTGCGATTCCTCTTACTCCGAATGAAGATTCAACATGCAACATTAAATAAGGATCTCCACTTCCAGAGTTAATTGTTAAAACTAAACTTATCTTTTGGGATGAGGCACCTATGATGCACAAGTATTTGATACTATCTAATTTTTTAGACAAGTTACATATTTCTATATTGTCTTCTTCTATTGTTCTTATTATATCTGTTTGCTTTACTATTGTAGTTGTTTCTTTTCTGATTTCTAATGATTTTTCATATACTCCTAATATATTTCATATATTTCCTATGATGCACAGGTATTGCTTTGAAGCTTTGGACGAGATTATGAGAAATATTTTAAGGTTTAGCAATCCGTTGAGCATGCAACAACCTTTTGGGGGTAAAACTATTTTTTTTTGGTAGAGATTTCAAATTTATTTTACATGTGATTCCTAAAGATAGTAGGCAAGATATTGTGCTAGAAACCATCAACTCCTCATATTTGTGGAGAGATTGTAAAGTTTTGAGATTGTGCAAAAACATGAGACTTCAAAATCTCGAATCAGACAATCATTCTTTTGAAATAAAGGTCGTCTCTGATTGGATATTAAGTATTAGAGATTAAACAATAGGTGATGCAAATGATGGTCATGCAACTGTTGACATACTTGAAGACATTTTGATAAAAGATTTGATAAGTTCTATTGCAACAATTGTAGAAAGCACATATCTGTCTTTCTTAGAAAATTTATAGCCCATCATATTTGTAAGAAAGAGCAATACTTGCTCCAACCCTTGAGATTTTTGAATCAGTAAATGAGTATATGTCATCTCTCAACCTAACTGAATATAAGACATATTTCAGTTCTGATGCAATTTACAAGTTAGATTCAAACATTGAGATACTTGAAGACATTTATACTCCAGATTTTTTGAATAGCATTAGATGTTCAAGAATGCCTCATCATGAGTTGAAGTATAAGGTTGGAGTTCCAGTTATGTTATTAAGAAATATTGACCATTCAACTGGCCTCTATAATGGTACTAGAGTGGTGATTACAAGACTTGGCAATCATGTTTTGGAGGAGAAGGTTATTTCAAGAAGCAATGCTAGGTATAAAGTTTTTATTCCAAGAATGACTTTACGCCGTTGTGCCAAGGCGTATGCGAAAGAGTCATCTATTTGAAAATTATGTTCTCATAACATAATCTTGAGTCAATCACTTTAAGATATTCTTCACCTTGATCAGATCTAAGTGCTTAGAATATTTTTCTAATTTTGGTCTTACAATTTATATCTGTATTATTTGAACTTTTCAAACTCTCATATTTAAATTTTATTTTAAATAACAATGACAATCATGGTTATCTAATGACTAAAGACCACTCTAATATATACTCACTTACATCCGAATGTAACATGCTCAGTGGGTCAACCATCCCACTTTTCCTTTTTCCAAGAAAAATTGACTGTTAATTTACCCTCAAGGTGAGATAAACAAATATCTCTATTAATTGAATCAGTCAAGTGTCAGATTTAATTGCGACTTCTTCTCTGCCTTATCAATATTCAGAATGTAGACTATTTGTTATTTACCTCATTTCCATAGTAACTCATCTAAGTTAATGAATAACTATTATTCTTAATTAACGAGGATAATCACTTTATCTTCAAATATAAAATGGAATTGTTGTTCTTTATAAGAACTGTAATTAACAATTGTCTAATTTTAAACTGAATGAGAAGAAAAAGATAGATGATAGCTTCTTAAGTTTTTCAAACAACATTTGCTTTATTACCTACAAATATGTATATCACAATTTTTAGAAATTATTCTACTTTTATCCATTGTATATTATCAATATCTAATACTCGATTAGCTAAGTAGATTATTTAACCTCTATCAAATAGAAAACTGAAGTAGAAGATTCACCAAACTTCTCACTTCTTCAAATCGGTTAAGGAAGCCTCGCAATTACAAATTTAGTGTCCGATTATTGGCATGTTCGAGAAGAGTATTCTCGATCATATCATTTTTTAGATCAGTTCTCAAAGGACGATGCCAATTCAAGGATTTCAGTCTAATAAACTTACTCGTGTCAATTACACTGTATAAGTTCACGTAATAACTCAAATTTTAAACTCATACAACAACAATAATAAATTAAAAATAGAATAATGTATTATCATACACAAATCAATTTGATAAGGTCTTTTATTAAATCGATTACTCCCACTGTTTTACTAGAATTAATGACCCTCAACATTAATCTCATGGAATCCTGTTAGATTCACTGTGGGCTAGGATCCCTTTTGCTCTATTAGAACCTTGAGTGACTCAACAAGTCCTAATAAATCATCTAGGTAGATACTCCTATCAATCACATCTCTATGTGACTCCTAGATCATCAAGTAGACAACTCTTTGTCGCATACATCTTATGTATTTACTTGATTGTGCCTCTAAAATCTCATCTCATTGAGTGACTCAACAAAAGATAGATTTCGGTTAAATTCTACCCATGGTTCAGAAACTTCTTACGTTTCATAGTGATGAACACACATTCCCAATCGCAGTCTTGAGTGACTCAATAAACCGCATCGAGGGCGAATTCTGGTTTTTCACTATAACAATGGGAGGAACTTTGTATTAACCAATTAATATGAATTTAATAAATTGCTTCCAAAATTACATCCCTTTTGATTTACTCAATAAAGGATGTAGTTTCGGTTAAGTCCGACCCATTGTTCAGAAGTATATGATACTTCATAATGAGAAACATATCTACCAATGAGTAACCTTGAGTGACTCAACAAGCTGACATCGATAATAAACTCTGATTTTTCATTATAACAATGGAAAGCATATGACTTAATATAATTTTAAGTGTGGGGTTTGTCTTATCATTCCTATATATATTAACTAACATCAATCATGCAATCAATCATACATATAATATTATTATGAATGATTATGGACAATATCTATCTAGTCTTCTCGAGCCATAAAGAAGTCTAGTTGGTCAATTTTTAGGGGACATCGCATTCAATCATCAAATGCTAAATGCAATAATCTTCATTTGTTGCAGCAACTTGTATCCTATACTAGTTGTTTTCTTGTGGTCAGCTCCAACCTGTATCCTATACTAGTTAGCACGCAGGCCTGTGTCAAAGGATGTGTAGACCCATATCTACAAACTAGAGCTCCCAGGCTCAAATAAATTAAATAATAGGCACGCAGGCCCAACCAACAAAAACAGTAAATTAACCACGCATTCAATCAATCATATGGGTTGAGTCCATAGCCATCCACTAAATACAAATTCATCATATAAATGTGTAATAATATATAATATAAAATATTATATAAACAAATTTCAAGTTTCTAGCAATTTAGGTCGTCTAAACTAATTTAGATAAAACGAATAGGAAAAATAATTAATTAATCAAATTAATTAACCAATTTTAATCTGCGAGTCTTATTCAATTAAAATCATATTTTAATCAAATATCAAATTAGAGTCCAACTCTAATTCGAAAAAGGGGAAAATTGAATTTACATCTTAATTTAGGATAAAATTCCTAAAATAAAATAAAACTCAATTTAGTAAGTAATTAATTAATTACTTTAGTTGATAGGTTTATTTAATTAAAATCAAATTTTAATTAAATACTAAATTAGAGTTCAACTACAATTTAAAGATTTTAGTGCTAATTGAATTTAGGGTCAAATCCCAAACAAGATTCAGTTAATAATCAATTAATCGAATTAACTAATTATTAAATCAAATTTAATTAAAATCAAATTTTAATTAAACACCAAATTAGAGTCCAAACTCTAATTCTAAAATTAGGGCAATTTGAATTAACATTTTAATTTAAGATAAAACTCCTAATAAAATAAAATTTAATTTAAGGTTAAAGTTATCTATTTTGTTAAAATTCAATTTTAACAATAATTTGAAAATCGTCAATTTTAAAATAAAATTTTGAATTGGGTCAAAATTAAATTTCTGGTCAAAGTTTTAAATTGGGTCAAATCCATTCAAAATCAAATTTTAAACCCTTTAAAAAAATTTGCAATCTGACCTACATTCAAAATTATAAGCAGACCCTTTCAATTTCTAAAATTGCGCGACAAGCCCTTAATATAAAATGGCATTTTTACCCCAGTTTCATAATTGTAGACAGGGGCTCACAATTTCACAAATTGCAAACGAGCCCCCGCCTCAAATCAGTCCAACTGAAACCCTAGATTTTAATTGCAAGCAGGGCCCTGCAATTTCGTTTATTGCAATGCAGCCCAGCCCCCAAAAATCAGTAACTGAACCCTAAAGCCACAGTGACGCCGCTAGAAACCTAGTGTCTCCTTGACAGCGACGGCACATCACCGTGTAACAGGGCCGCTGTGGCGCTGCTGTAGTTATGAGCTCGGATCTGCAACAGCATCGAAGGCAGTTGTAGACCGCTGCAGCAAGCAACTGCATCACGTACGTGAGCAGCGTGATGCTACTCTTACAGCGCGCTGCATCGTCGTTCTTTCCCCGACGCTTAAGGCGTCGCAGTAGGGCTGCTGCACCGCTATGTGCATCCTCCGGCGGCTATTGTCACCTGCTCCTTCCAATCTGTTTTTCAATCCAATTTTCGACCTAAAATTAATTTTCTTTCAAAATCAGATTTAGATAAGAAAAGTTAATTTTCTCAAACGCTGGAAACAACAAAATTGATTTCAATCATATTGAATTCACCAAATAATGAAACAAATTCTAACAAGTAAAAAGGTAGGCTCTGATACCACCGTAAGGATTCAAGTCATACATGCACAACGAAAATTAAAAGAAATCGGAAATCATAGCCCGGATCAACCTTGCACTTGGATAGAATTTGTGATGAAAATAATACCTTTGATGAATGTCATGAATCTGAAATCTGAAACAAGAGGTACAATCTTGTCACCACTAGCTGTCTAACTTTCCAGCCTCTAACAGAAATTCACACAGCAAGTTAGGACCTGTAAGAGGTTGTGTGTGGTTAAGTGTTTTAGAAAATTGTGTTATAAATTTGTCTTTAAATTGTATTGATTATGTTAAAGAACATAGGCCTAATAAATGAGTTGAAGAAAGGATCGGGCCGTGTGAGCCTGTTATTGTACGGGTTAAGTATACAAATACAAAACTTTAAAGGCTTGTTTTTAAATATAAGGTATTTTTAAAGATCTTTCAACAATGTAATTTCAAAATCAAGTGAAATATTGAAGGTGTTGGGAACAAGCTCAAGAACGCCGCATCATGCACATTGCCCGAGGTGGTGCAAATACTTACCGAGCTTCCAAAAGCCAGCAAGCTCCAATTCAAGAGATTCAACAGTCTCGGACCTTCACCTACATCGAATTTAGCATCTCTCCCCACACCTCCAACGAAGAACTTAGAAGAAGCCACATTTAAGTCGCTTCATCTTTTTTTTTTTTTAATTTATTATCTATATTCCCTTGTGTTCCCGCATTTCAATTTTTGTACAATATTTTTTTCTTTCCTTATCTGTAGTGGAGCATAGAAGCTGACGAAATTTGTGTACAGTAATATGGTAGGTGGATATGGGGATTTTTACCTAATATTATCGTGTGCTAACTGTGATTATGTGATTGAAAAAGTATAATTAATTTCAATAATTAAATCCAAGAATTGTAATTAATTACAATTTTAACTTTAATTGTTAAAATTAATTGGATTATTTAAAAACTGTAATTAATAATTTAATTGTATATTATAAGTCACTTGAAATTTCATTTTTCTTTTAAAATGAATTGAATTAGTTATAAATTATAATTATTTACAATTGCAACTTAATTACATTACATAATGAATTATATTTTGTAATTAATTGTGATTGTAACTTTATTTCAATTGCAACTTAATTATATTTTGCAATTAAGTTACAATAACATTACAATTATAATTTATTTCATTTCATTTTTCTAATTAATTACAATTATAATTAATTATTGTTTCAACGACAATACCATCACCATCACCGCCGCCACCACCGCGGTCTTAATAGCAGCAACACCGTCTCAATGTCAATACCACAACTACCTCAATCAAAGGGGGAAAAAATAAATAAAACAATTGTTTTAAAATCATTGTTTCATTTACAAAATCCTAATGGATCATCTGGTCGATATTTTCTCTTTCTTTACACTCTCAAAACCACCGTCTGCTTCGTTAGAAGCTCTTACGTCCCACCTCTCCCTCTATGACTGCTCCATTTTAGAGAAGAATTTAAGGCTAAAAAGGAACCCAACTTTGCCACATCTGTAGCAGATGAATGATTTTGGGGACCAACACAATAGTTCCCTACGCCCCCACCCTAATTTCAGCTTTATTGATTTAGATATGTGTTGTCTTTTCAACTTTAAAAAATTCAATGTGTCTTTTCTAATAAATCAATTGTTGGGAACAGGGTTACTCTACTCACAAAAATTGATTTGTTGTGATAGATCATCCCGTTACAGAATTTTCTGTTCTATGTATTCAACTTGAAATAAATAATTTTGTGCACACAAAAAGAAAGAGATATTACCCTTGTAGCGTACTTTACAATAATCTCTTTTCGCTGCTTCTTGATTTCACCAAAGCTCCAAACCCTCAAGCTTTCCTCGGTGTTCTCCAATGACAGTTGTACAGGTGTGTGGTCACCTTTCTCAAGATCTAGGTTAAACTAGGATTAGGGTTTCTTTGTAAAGAGGAAACACACACTACACACTTTAGTGTGTGTCTCGCCACTTTTCCAATTAGGTTAAGAAAAATAGTCTTAGGAGACTATTTGTAACATCTTTACATTCCAAAACCCTACCCGACCTAGTACCATAACCCAGGCTCATTTCTGCACAACCCAATACAGATAATAAGTCTGTATAAACCCATTATAGTGAAGCCACCGAGGGAACCTGATCGGACCCAATTAACCTAAGCTCCAATAAATTAATTATGACCCGATCAACTCTTGATCAGTCAAAATTAATTTATTAATCACGTTCTATTCCACTAAAATAACGAGATTGCACTCTTAGTAAAATTGAAATTACTGAAACAATTAATCAATAATTATATCCTCTGACTTATCGTTCTTACATGTTACCCCCGTCGATCAACTCGAATATTCGGAGCAAGTTAAAATGATCAAAATGCACTTCTCCGAATATTCATAAATTCTCAACTCTCATCTTCTATCTGACAGTTCGATGTGATCCCATCATATCATAGAATTCAACAGTCACTGTCGAATTACTGAGCTCAGATTCAACTGTCTACTAGAAGAACCAGTGAGATTATGATCATACCTAAAAGGTGACGGATTCCATAATACGAATATATGTTCCTCGTTAGTTCACTTTAATTCCCAAAGTACCGAGATATTGATTAGCAATTTGATCTCACCCATTGATACCTTAAAGAACTTCAAGTTAGTAATCGAAGTCCATTATCCGATTAGGATTAAGGTCCCACGTACGATAATCAAGTGAAATTAAATTTGTATGGTCAATGTCACAAATTAATTTCACGTGGTCCCGTCCAATACGTTCCAAACGTACTCTCAATTTTATTACCAAAATCAAAGATAGACTTTAATAAAATCGAGACGATCTTATCAAAATAAATTGTCCATATTTATTTACTGATCGTGAACGTTAATTTTAGATCGAATCACAAATTGAATATTTCTATGTTTAACAACTTAAACACTCAATTTGTAATATCAAATCGACCCGTGGATAAATACAACATCATATTAATACAATCAATTAATATTTTATTTTAAATGTCGTGAATTATACTCTTTGGGCATATATAATTCCAAGAATCAATAATGTTACAAAAATAAAAATCTAGACCACGTTTACTTCTAAATTTCATCTTCTTCATATAAACACTTGCATTTCTCCTTCACTAAAACATTCCCAAAATCAGATGACGTAAAAAAAAAAATTATTATACTTTTGTTTGAAAATTATGTTTAAATATTACTTGTTTGGATTTAAATATTTTGTTGATTTCGATCATTATTATTATTATTATTTTATTGTATTCATGTCTTATTTTGATCTTGAGGTGAAATGATATCTGTTATTTTTCACCCTGTTAATAAATAACATTTTGTCTTTGACCCTATTATTAATTTGTTGTTTTTGTCATTAATCTGTTATTTTCACCTTGTTAATAAATAACATTTCGTCTTTGAAAATATGATGAAATAGAAGTAAATGTTATTAGCATTAGGAAGGAAACTAAAAGGTTTATTAGCATTAGAAATTTCTCAAATAATAAAAAATTAATCCTATGGCAATGTAATCATGTATGGTTAATATTATTGTTTATCTGGAGTTTTAATCTTGTGTTGTCCTTATGTGTTTTTTTGAACTCGAGTGTAATTTTAATTTTTTAGGGATGAAATATCAAGGTTCCGATAATGTGTATCTTCTTCAAGTTTTTGTTGGTCAAATTCAAGGGTTTGGTTCACATGAAGATGCATATACTTTTTACAACACATGCACGAGAAGCTGGTTTTAGTGCTAGAATTGCAAATAGAAAAAAATAATAATAAGGAAACGGGTGAAATGATATGGAAGTTATTTGTTTTCTCTAAGGAGGGGAAAACAGACGAGACATATCAGATTACTCTTAAAGATAATGTTCCACGGGCTGGCGAAAGATCTTAGGGACATACAAGAGTTGGAGGCAATGCTAGGTTACCAGTGATGAAACAACAAACTACTAATACTTGGATTGTTAGACAGTTTGTAGAGGAACATAACCATGATTTGACTACTCCCAGTAGAGTACATTTATTAAGATCACACCGAAATATGTCCACTGCAAAAAATGCACTCGCGCAACAATTTTCAGAGGCCAATATACCCACATGTCAACAAGTACGACTAATGGAGATAGATTCGGGCGGGAAATTATCAATGGGCTTTACTGAAAGGGATATTAGGAATTACCAAAGAGATTTACGACATGATCAAATCAGTCAAGACACTGAAGCATTAATCGAGCATTTCACATTTGAGAGAGAAAAATCTAATTTTTTTTTCTTTGATTACGAAACAGACTCAGAAAATAGGAAGCTTCGATTTTTTTGGGTTGACTTTGAGTCAAGAGGCTCATATGCTTTCTTTGGTGATGCGATGGTGTTTGATACAACCTACAACACCAACAAATATGCAATGATATTTGCCTTGTTTGTAGGTGTGAACCACCATGGTTAGACTATTACTTTTGGGTGCGGGTTATTGAGTGATGAGACTACCGAATCATTTTAGTAAAAGTCGAGATGAGACTCAAGTTGTATGTGATCCAAATGCCGTTAGAGCAAAAAGGGCGTGAAAAGCGATTAAAGCCATCCAAAGAGAAGGCAATGTCACAATCAATCAAAACATGCCACATTTGTAATGTTAGTGGTCATAACAAAAGGACTTTCCCGATGATCCGTGATAGTACCGTATTTAGTTGAGCATATATTTCTCATTATCACATTAAATCAGTTTTAGATATTTTATTTCGAATCTAAAAAAAATTCCATTATTTTAATATTTTCAGGTCAGAGGGTTGGATGACCTATATCGTTTCCAGTATTCTTTCGTTGATACACAGAATGATAGGTTTACGAGTATATCCAGTAACAATAGTATGAATCTGAATTTAAACAATTACTTCCCATGATGGTTCAATTTATGTTATGTTGATGTAAGACTAGTAATTTTCTATTTTAGTTATGAATATTATGATCAACAAATTACTTTTGGTAATTGTTTGCTTTGTTTAATGTCGATGTAAGAATAACAATAATTCATATTTCAGTTGTTATGAATGTTTTGTGATCATTTAAACATGTTTACTATAATTTAACCTAAAAAAGCTTGAGGGTGTACTTATTTGAAGCTATGGAAGTTATGTTTCTAAAAAATTAGATAATGAATTTTCAAGCCAAAAAAAAAAAAAAAAAAAATTGAATCTACAAAAACAGGATAGAGGATGCGTGATGGTCGAAAAATGGACAATAAATATGTCAATTCAATTATTTTCTAATTCTCGAAAATGCGAATTAATTTGGAAATTCGAATGCTTTATGGGGGGTTTCTATCAATTAACATGTTAAAATAATAGATAAATTAAAAAAGTTGGTAATAAACTGTATATTAAACGTTGAAAAGACAACACACAAACACACACAAAAAAAGGTTGACATTAATGTTGGGGTGGGGGGCGTAGTTGGGGGGGGGGGGGGGGTTTACAATATGCTTTTGGGGACCAGAATATTGGTCCCCAAAAAAACTTACTTTTCTACTGCCAATGTGGCAATACCACGTTAGCGTCGGGCAGCATAATTGTCACCCAACGTGAGCAACAAAATCGATTTGTGTTTCAACAATGTAATTTCAAAATCAAGCTGAAGATGTTAGGAACAAGTTCCGGAACACCCCCACCATGTGCATTGCTCGAGGTGGTGCAAATGCTTACCGAGCTTCTAAAAGCCAGCAAGCTCCAATTCAAGAGTTTCAACAGTCTCAACCCCCTTCACCTACATCAAATTTAGCATCTCTCACCACACCTCCAACGAAGTTACAATATCTTTTTCTTTCCTCATCTGTATTGGAGCATAGAAGTTGACAGAATTTGTGTACAGTAATATGGTAGGTGGCCGTGAGGGGCTTCCCCCGTCCCCCCCCCCCCCCCCCCCCCCCCGTCCCCCCCAATTATCATGTGCTATCTATGATTAAAAAAGTATGATTAATTTCAACAATTAAGTCCAAGAATTGCAATTGAATTATAATTAATTACATTTTATAATGAATTACAATTTGTAACTAATTGCAATTGGTCACAGTTTATAATTAATTACAATTGTAACTTTAATTGTTAAAATTAATTTGATTATTTACAAATTGTAGTTAATTACAATTGTAATTTAATTGTACCTTAATTAGTCACCTGAAATTTCATTTTTCTTTTAAAATAAATTGAATTAGTTATAAATTGTAATTAATTACAATTGTAACTTAATTACATTATAATTATACGTTGTAATTAATTGTGATTGTAACTTTATTTCAATTGCAATTAAGTTACAATTATAATTTATTTCAATTTTGTATTACTGTTTCAACAACAACATTATCACCATCACTATTACCATCACCATCACCTTCACCTTCACCTTCACCGTCGTTTCAATAGCAGCACCACCACCATCTCAAAGTCAATATCACAACTACTCCAACCAAAGGGAAAAAAAAATCAAACAATTGTTTTAAAATAATTGAGAAATGGAATTGTATTTTCTTTTACAAAATCCTAATGGATCATTTGCCCGATATCTTCTCTTCTTTACACTCTCAAAACCACAGTCTCCTCCCCTAGAAGTTACGACGTCCCATCTCTCCCTCTATGACTGCTCCATTTTAGAGAAGAAATAAAGGCTAAATAAGAATCCACAAAATTCATCTGGACACATGAGACCAAAATTTGGATCCCTCAATTTCTCGACCAAAATTTGGACCCACCCCTCAATTTCTCGACCATCACAAAAATGGATAAGATTATCTTTCCTCTCCAAAACCTTATGAACCAGAGGACTGTGACTAGTCATCAACTCCACATTAGGAGAGGGTGAATTTTCTTACATGTACATTCTTCTTTTCTCAACCAGTATCTCCAAAAACACACGAGCAACCTTCTTTACATTTCCAAGAACCTCAATGGGGATCCTATGCGTTGCTGCCTTGCAGATTGAATTTGCAATTTCCCACTTGGACACATCAACTGTGGGTATGGATTTTTATGCTAACGCCGCTGCTTCTTTGATGACAAGCAGGAGGAGAAGAAGCGCAAAACTCATGAGGATACCAAGCACAATCGTCGCAGGTTTCCAAGAGAGACGAAAGAAGAAGAGATCAGGTTTTGTTTGGGGTTTAGTAAATAAATACATATTTAATAAAAATTAAAATAGTATATAATTACCTGATTTTAAATCAGATTTAAAACTTGGTCATACCCAATAATAGAAGGAAAAATCTTAGGTAAAATGAACTTCTCTTAAATCAGATGAGAACCAATAAAGTCAAACCTCGATTCTCGTGTCAACGGGGCCCACAAAGAGATCCAAGACCAAGGAAGTTCAAGAGTTGATGGTGAGACTCATTCACAAAGTTTGGCATCAAGTCCAAATGGAATACATGTCGAGTAACAAGCCAAGAAACACGTTGAAGATAAACGACTTAAGAGCAGCCGAAAATCCAACCGCACAAATGCACGGTTGAAACGGGGCGTGGCCGCACACACCTTTGCTGAAATGACAGAATGTAAAGCGGCTACCTGTGCGGCCACATGGAATTTCCTTACGTGGCCGCCCAGTTCAATTGAGACCGGATTTTCTTGAGTTTTAACCTTGTTTTCAGGTTTGTTCTTTATTATTCAAATCTTGTACTATAAATACTCCAAACCCTTCAAACTATAGTTTCTTAACTTGAAGCTTATATTGTGAAGACATTAGCGAAGGTAAAATCCTTCATTTTAATTGGTCTCTTGAAATTTCTTCAACTTCATTTAAAGTTTATTATTCTTGTGTTGTTGTTGAATTCAAAATATTGGTATTTACTTATTTCTATCCATTGTGTTAGAGTTTATTTCTTGAAAATTTGGTTAGATTAAGCTTGGGTAAATATTTATTTATTATAATTTTAACTTTCTTGGATTAATTCAAATTATTGTGTGATTTTTTGGTCAACATACCAAAGGGGATAACATTAAAATCTCTCTCTCTCTCTCTCTCTCTCTCTCTCTCTCTCTCACACACACACACACACACACACTTACTTTTTTTGTAATGTGCATCTTGATAAATTCATTAGCCAACAATAATTAAGATTTAACATAATTATAATTTATAGTACTAAAGAATTGATGCACCATATTGCTATTTTGGATCCATAATTAGTTCTTGCCCGTGCAATGCACAACATATGTAGTTTTTATGATTGATTCCAAGAGAAAGCATTATGATGTTCCAATGTTCACATAGTAAAATAAGTAAGTCATAGATAATTTAATATGATAACAGTAATCACTTTTTAATTTTGAAAAGTTAACATATTTAATCTAAGTTCTGGAAACTTCTTTAAAAACTACATTTGTGGTCGAATTTATTGATTGCCCATCTTTGTCACAAATTAGTATAGCTACATAGAGTTGACCATGACTGAAGACTGATTTTTATAGATAAAGTCCAAAACGCAAAAGAGTCTGACCCTGACTCTTATTAATTGTCATGGTATATGAGACAGTCAAAGGAAACTCTCTTCGTTGAAACTTAAAAGGTAATCACAAGTCTGATGGAAAAAGAGGAATGATTACAATTGATGCAATCATTGATGAAGCCACGCAAAATCTCCAAAAATATTTTTGGAGCTTTGCACTAAACACTTTATGTTACACACTTTGTCGTGTTCCATGATAATTGGTTGATGAAAGTCCATATAACATATGGATTTCAAAGGTCTAATCTTCCTCGCGTTAAGATTTAAGACTTGAATACTTATTAGAAGTATACCAAATTTGGATAAATTATAGCCTTAGTCCAATATATATATTTGAGGGATATCCAAAAGATGGTTGGATATTATTTCTACGTTCCTATCAAGAAAGAAAGTCCATCTCGAACTTTGTCAATTTCTTAGAGAAACAATTCATCTAAGAGAACTGTGGGAGTAAAAGTAGAATATGAAAGAGTTCATGACTACGCATATATATACTTAACCAATTAATTATGCTAGAATATGTGCTTACATTGGATAAGGTGCTGATCGATGCTTGGGACGCACTCGCTACTAAGAAGTCAGAACGTGGTGACGACTAAGAATACACTAGCTTCATGTTAAGATATTAGGATCATGTACGCTCCATTGAGTTACACATCCCCAATTGTTAATATTGTATTAGTCGTCAAGGATAATGAACCTATATTTACATAGAAGCTAAGTCAAAAGTTGACTAAATGAGATGACGAGAAGCCATGGAATTCGAGATAAAACAAGTTTTGGAACATGTTTGATCCGCCTGAAATGGGTAAGACCCATAGGCTGTAAATGCGTTTATTCTGAATCAATTCAGATTCTGCTTGCAATAGCAACATCCTGTGATCATGGGATTTTTGAATCCTTAAATATATAAACATAGTATACTAGCTACAAATATCTAATTATGGATTAAAGCAAGCCTCACGGAGCTAGAATCTTAATTTTGATAAGATAATCAAAATGTTTGATTTTATCCAAAATTGCAGATGAATCATGTGTGTATATAAAAGGTTAGTGGGAGTATTCAATATTTCTGATATTATATGTAGATGACATATTATTGATCAGAAGTTGATTCTCTAACCTTTAAAGTAAAAGTGCAATTATTTAAATTTCTCCACGATGGATGAGAAATAAAACCTTCAATTTGGAAACCAGAATCTATAGAGATAGTTCTAGAAGGTTGTTTTAATTTCTCAATCCATGTAGATATAATACTAATTTGGTTAGTATAGAAGAATCCAATTTAGGATTCGATCTCAAGAGTTATGGGATTAATCTTCTCAAAATGATGTAGAGAAGATACTTGATTTTTTGACAATAAGATCTTCTTAAACGCGATGATATGTACGACACATTTTGTATTATTGAGTACTTGAGAAGCACTAAGAATACAATAGTCATGAGGAGGAATGTAGACTTACGATCTTTGGATATAGAGATACCAATCTTCAGTCCAGGAAAGAATGAAGGAAATGATCAATCTAATTGTTAATTAACTTATAGTAGTGGTGTTGTGAATTTGAAATGGTTCAAACAAGGGACCACTAACTATACAAGCGAGACCAAATACATTGGTGCTTGTGAAGTAATCTCAATCGTTAAGTTCATTAGTGAACTATAAGTGTTCCTAGTATTGTAGCTCCAGTAATAAGTATTGCGACAACAATGGAGCCATCGCGCAAGCGAGGGAACTGGGTCTCATCGATGATCAGAGTATGTATTTAGGGGTTACCATCTCATTCGAAGATTTTGGAAAAATAGAATTCATACCCACTAACCTTGAGAAGGTTGAATATGTGAAAAGTCACATATCGAATATCCACTTGTAAAATCACTATCCCAATAGGAATATGATTATCATAATAGGATACATGAGTTTTTGGATCTAGTGGGAGAATATCAACGTTATGCTCTAAACCAATTGTTGGATAGCATAACACATATATTATCATTATCTCAATAAAGGCAGGTCTATTGTTACATTGAGTTTAACTCATTATTTAAATAATAGAGTTCGTAGAGTAAGTTTAAATAAATTGTAAGTCACAAGGTATTGTGACTGTGAGATACAAGTTATTGATAACTTATTCTAAAATTGTTCCTAGTCGAAGTAATAACAAGATACGGATATTGTTTTTATAGCTAGACTAGCATGTGATGCATTTCTTTCTTATGAAGAAAGTAGCTTATCTCACAAGTTAGAATGTAGAGGGACATTCAAATGAACACATGGATGCACTGTTAGATGAACAAAGTATTGGATAACCCGCCTAAAGATTCCATATGGATAATTATCCAAGCGTTAATGGTGAATCTCTAATGTACGGTTGTGAATTTGATTATTTGACTTGAGGACGTCATAGAATCTTATATGAGGATTGCTATGCTTTGGTGAACGTTGATGTTGGCTCTTGAGAGGGAGTCATTAGGATGACGTCGTACCGGGTATAGTGAGAATTATATGAAGGTTGTGTATGTTCAACATGAGGATTCGTCATTCCTGGGTAGTAGGAGATTATAAACTGTATTTCGCTCACTTAAGTTGATGTAAATTCCTCGTCCGGGGTAAAATTATGAGTTGAAAAGGTGTTTTCAGTCATAACAATCATCAACTAAGATAAGAGTTGAATAACATAATTGGTTGAAATAAGATTGATGCTATCCATATCTCTTAACCAATTTGGTTATATTGATGAAGAGATTATATTTCCATGGTAACCACACATAATCTGGTTTTGTCATAACCACATGACATTTTCATTCACATGGATTGCCATGATACATTGATAAACGTCAATCTTGGACTACGACGTGAATTAATCGATTTTGGTGAATCGGTGATGAATTAGAAATAGGGATTTCAATTTATCTTATTTCAATCAGATTAGAATAGTAATAAGTCGACGTTGCCATCGTGATTGGAACCTAATGGATCATACATAAAAGTAAGAATTAAGCATCTGGAATTAATCTTGTACAAGTGGGAAATTGTTGGAATAGTGTCCAAACCCAATTAGTTGGGCCGGACTTGGGTTAACCCAAGTTCATTATCTCTACCCTAATTAGGTTTAGCATAAACTAAGTCGTCTTTTTGGTTGTTAGTACAACCTCTTCCAGATCCTAGCTTGCTATGTGGATTTTTGTTAAAGGCTGGGCAGTTGGATAACTGGTGCTAACAAGATTGTACCTCCTGTTTCAAATTTCAGATTCATGGCGTTTATCAACGGTATTATCTTCATCACAAATTTTATCTAAGTGCAAGATTGATCGGGACTATAGTTTTGGGTTTCTTTTAATTTTTGTTGTACATGTATGACCCGTATCCTTCCAGTATAAGAGAGAATAAAAGTAAAAGTCATTCCCGTAATAACAGTGAATAAAGATAAAAGCATCTTAAAAATGTGACAACCAAGAGTGATACAAGCGACGTACTACGGAAAGCATTACTAACTTGCGTTCCTGTCCGAATCATGTAAGATACGCTTCCACCAATCTGCTTATTGAATTTTTCCTGTCTGCAAATCCCCTTCTTCTTTTAATGAAATAGATCTCTCTTCTTCTTCAACTCTTAACTGAATCAAATAAGATACGCTTCAACCACCAATCGGCCTTCTGTTTATGATCTTTTACTATTTGCAAATCCCCTTCTTCCTTTAATGAAATAGAATTGATCCGTCTCTTATTCTTCTTTGACTCTTAAAATGGTCGATAAGTTATCTAATTTGACAAACCTTAAATTATAATTTAGGCTATGTTTGGCAACACCATTACAATTATAAATTAATTTATTTATGTTTTTAAGGTAAAATGTGTAATTAAAAGTAAAAAGAGAAAATGTACAATTAAAAAGTGATTTAAAAAATTGTGTTGCTTTTTAAGTGATTTATAAATTGTAATTATTAAATTAAAGAAGAGAGGCTTAAACTGATTGCACATACTTTTCATCTAAACATTTTGTATGACTCAATGGCGCCTAGAGAAAAACATTCTTAAATCTTATAGATTCAAAAATACAGACGGTAAACTGTGTGATCTTGGTACTTACATAAATGAAGGTAAAAAAAGCCTATCAATATCTTGCTAAGCTGTCTTATCCACCAAAAAGTGTCTTCAATTTACAACTTGACTATTTTAACAATGCCAAACAACAATTCCCGAACCCCTTTTTCTGTTGAAAAAGGGAACACATCTGCTCGCACTCCCCTCCAAAGGATTGCTTCTCCTTCATTCTAATAGTGATGGCTTTGAAATTCTCATTCTCAGAATTGATGTTTAGAAGGTAAAACCGCCACAGAATGGGAAGAAGAGATTAACGGGGAGATGTAAAGAAACCTTGAATTAGGATTTCCACAAAATCAAGAAATAGACCATAGGAATCCCAAATCTTTCACGTACTTAAGAAGCTTGGACGGCCAGTCGCTGAAGATGATCAATGAACACTTGTAGACTCACATCATCGGTGAAAATCACGTCTGAGCCAGCTGCCATCTCGTGTGCATTACTGTACGTAGCGGATGGGTTCAACTTTGCCAACAGGAATCTTGCCTGCTCAAAACAGGTCCAAGTAAACAAAGACGCAAAAATGCTTGTCATTTCAATCAATTGAAACAGTAAAAGTTCTACATACTCCCAAGCTAACATCCAGAAATGTGCCTCATTAAGTTAAAGTGAAGATTATTAAGTCAAAAGTGAGGATTCAACAGTTATCTCACAGTTATATTCGCTCACAAAAACACAGAATATGATTATATGCAAGTCCATCAAACTAAAATGAAGACAAAAAGGTGACCTGGGAGCCATGCTGATCACAGACCACCAGTCTTGGGACCGGAAACCGGTCACGAATAATCAATTCGGCATCATCATGCGGAGCTTGTAACAAATGTGCAAAAGCCTATAAAGACGAGAAAGAGTTTTACTAGAAAGAAGTCATCTTATAAATGAGACAATAGATATCACCCACATCTACTTCAAAATAAAAATTGAAATACCGAATTTCAAGAACTTTTTTGACAATATGTTCCGTGAAAGCAAGATCTACTCCAAAATAAGAATTGAATCACCAGGTTTTCAAGATTACATCTGATGTTTGGAAGAAAGTTAAGATATGAAGAAAATATGTTTTAATACTGCTGATGCAGCAGAAGCATAGAACATTTCCTCGTCTTAAAATGATTGAATTTACAAATAAACATAATCCTCAGAATGTAAACCCAAAATATCGAAGAAGTATAACAAGGCGCACCTGATGTTCTGGCTGATTCTGATAACCCATGTTTCTCCATTGAGCAATTGTCGTTCCATGAAAAATAACTACACTGAAATATGAATCCAGCAACAGGATACGATCAGGTCCAATGGATGACACGTCCAGCAAAGCAGGTGCAGGTAGTGAATTGAACGAATACGATATTAATGACGGTTGAATCATGACTGCAGCATTGCTTATGATCTCCCTATTCAATAAAATGCGGAAATAGGCCGTCTCATCAGGACTATTATTGAAAACCTGGTGCGGGGAGAGAGAAAGTTTGAATGTCATATACATTAAAAAAATGAGGAAAGAAAATAGAGCCCATGTTTGATATAGATTAAATTCAGACTTTTAATAGATTTTGATAAAAGTTGATGATATATATGGTTCAAAAGTTGTGGGTCCCATAAAATGTGGATAAAATTAATTATTGACTTTGACTTGAGATCAAAATCTAGTTTTAATCAGAACCAAACAGGTGCAAAATTTCAAGCAAATATCACCTGTATAAATTGTGATCTCCGCAGATTAAACATGAACTGAGGCAACAGTGAAAAACTGGGATTTAACGTAAATGAGGATGGATCATCCTTTCGGTAGTCACCAAATTTGGAACATAGACGAATCAGATTCCGGTCTAACCACCTTGTGGCGTCAAATCCTTCCTGACAATATAGAATTATTCATCAGAATATTGCCTACACAAGTAACTAAAATTCGGAGAATAATATCAGTGCATGTACTTCCCTTAGGTGGTACAAGTTATATATACTTCCAATCATATCTTACCAATTAAGTTCAATGCAGCAAGTCAGTGTACCACATATCAGGATGACACCCACTAAAACTTTAGCTTTCTTCTCACTCATCACATGCTAACATTTTAAACTACAATCTTGACATTTCCCACTAGAACTTTAGCATCCTTCTTATTCATCATAAGCTAACATTATAATTTACAAACTAAAATCTTGAAATTTTTTCTTATCCCCCCCCCAAAAAAACCTTTTGACCCCCGATACCTAGGTTGCACCAACACTCTGTCGGGAGCTAGCGTGTTGTGTCGTACACCGACACTCTCCGAACAAGTTTGTTTTTATTTGATATCCTCATTTTAGTTCAATAAATATACAATGTGTTGTTTGTAAATAAGACTAAAATAATAATAAATTAAAAAAATTAATTTACGTGTCTCCAACGTGTCGTGTCCTAACTTTTTTTAAAAATCACGTGTCCGTGTTGCGTCATATTCGTGTCGCGTGTCGGTGTCCGTGCAACTTAGCCCGATACTAAACTAGCAATAAAAAGATCGCTTGATTTCATTATATATACTAAGATGAATCCATTTGAAAGATAAGGTAGGTTGTGTGACTAAGAGAAAGTGGGGGACTTCCTGAGTGGTCCTATGCCTAATTTTCATTCTGGTAGGCTGTACTTGAAGTCAGTTTTTCCCTACTACAAAAAAGGACCTCAGAGAACACCAAAATTTGAGTGCAAACCTACAATCTATCAACCCTACATACAAGTCACTAAATACATCGGGCAAGGAAATCTAAGAGTTAAGATACTCCATATGATCAAACAAGTTTTTTTTAGAAGATGAGAGAAATGAAAAAGAATTAATTGATTACGAGTTTAGATCTTGTTTTTTCCTTTCCTTTGAATGCCTTCACGCATCTCTCTCGCTAAAGTCAGCACAATATGACGATATTCTACTCTCCTTACAAGTTTCAGACCAGGAAAAAGTTTTTCATCACCTATGAGCTAACCCCCAGGATATTTCAATAAAGAAGAAAATGCCGTAGTTCTCCAAATATTGGGAAGGGGACTGAAAGACAATGTGTTAATTATTAACTTGACAAAATTTAAAAAGAAAAAGAGAAACTCTACTCCATCAGGGAAGTGCGTGTTGCATACTATCGTTAAAAAAAAAAAAAAAAAAGGACTCCTGATAGGATGTTCCTTCCTCAAAATGCACCCCAAGCAGCAGGATTAACTGCTTCTCTGCCAGTAGTTTGTGATATGAACTAACAGAAATATAACACTACAAACCTCGCAACACAACAAATCTTCCGGCTCAAATCAGGAATCTTTAAGTCCATGAAATTATTATCAAGAACAATAGAATAAGCAAAATCCAAACTCAAGAACAGTCATAAACCCGACTATTGAAAAAACTATTATATCCTGTGTACACAATTCTGGGAACCCGTGACAACAACTCTTTATGTGCTTGTTTATAGGACAAAAGAGAACAAATTAAATCTAGTTTGGATCTTCAGCAAAAGAACCACAGAAGTGATCTTTGAGTGAACAGAATTCAGGGAACTGTTCCAACTACTCTTATGTTGTCAGTGGTGGGCAAAACAAATTAAGGGTGTGTTTGATTTTGTTTAAAAAGAGTTTTTGTGGTTTTGAATAGTAATTTTTAGAAGAATTTGTGGTTAAAAAGTAGGGAATTTTTTATATTTTGTCTATATAATATTATTTTATTGATAAATGTATGGTTGAAAAGAAGAGAGGGAGAAAACCATAATTTTTGAATAATGAAAATCAAACAGGGGGCTAAATCTAGTTTGAATCTTCAGTAAAGAGCCAGAGAAATGATCTTTGTTATTCACTTATCCAAATTTAATCATGCATTCCTTCAAATTACCAGCATATTAAGCATGTATCATTTGGACACCCTAATAAGCACTGACGGGTGCAGTACAATAATAATGTCATGGACACGATGCAAATAGAGTTGAGGAGAATTAGAGAAATAAATGGTTTGAAATCAGAATATAACAAAACAATTAGTAATAAATAGGGGTACATTAGTAAACAAACAAAATAAATACTTCCCAATAAAAAAACATGCCTATATAATTGGGACAAAAGAAAAAGGAAATGCAGCCTATATAATTAGGACGGAGCGAGTATTAGAATTACCTCCATCTCCATTTTATAAGAAGCTAATCTAGCCATGACTACGGCAGCAACCTCTTGATCAAACCCACTCACTAAGTCCTGCAGACACAAACTCAAATCAGGATTGACCTGTAGATAAATGTTAATTCAGAAAAAAAAAAAAAAAAAATGAGTAAACTAGCCAAGAAGCTTTATAAATTGGATGTGTAAATAAAACCCGAAATCTGCAGAATATAACATGTACAAGCATATGGAATGCCAATCTTTTGTCAGACAAAGAGTCGTCGTCACTGGAATATTCAAAGTTATAACTTGTAGAAACACTGAATAAAATTTAAAATTTGTTCAAGTCCAATATTGTTCTTGGAAATCACATCAGAAAGAAAAAACATAAACGGGTCGATTGAAGATATCTCTCACCTCATATTGCCCATACTTTTATCAAGCTGACTTATCTGTTTAACTAGGAATCCAAAATACATTTCAGAACTTACTTTTCTACTATGATGGGAAGACACTGAAGTACATTTATTCAAAGGCCAATGATTATTAATCAAATATACTCTTAAAACCTTTAAAAAAGGGTTAACAGTAAATAATTATTTTCACTATTTATACATTTCCCCTCTCCTCTCCAACTGATTCAGATACATAACGTGCTACAGTGAAACCATCAGTTCAGGTTATTGTTGTCATCATAAAATATATCCTTACAACTTTACTATCAAAAAAAATGTCCTGATCATCCCATCTAGGCCAGAGAAGTGATGTAGGATAACTTACTGAGAATTTTCTGTTGCTCTTTTGGTGCAACATATAGAGCATTACGCTTATTTGGATGGGCTTGTAGGTATATTAAACATGTTTATGTTTGGCAATCTACTTATAAGCAAAATCAATATGATGAATCACTGAATTGCCATTTATGTTATTATTTAACGATTTTTTAATACAAAATTGGTGGAAAAAATGTATTTATAGGTAAAAAGAATTTTACTTGGTCAAACACAATAAGCAAAATAAGTATGGGGTTTGGTGTCGATTTTTTGCTCTCTTTTTCAAGAATTTGGCTTAAAAAATAAGTCAGCTTTATTTTTAGTCCTTCATGTTCGGATAATTTGGGAGCTTATAAGTTATAAGAGTATATGACCAGCTATTTTTCAGAAAAAACCCAACCCAAACATGCTCATTAATTATTTTGAACACATAAAACTAGACAAAAAGAGACTGATTGGGAAGGGGGAATTCTCTACATCTTGAACGGGATAGTTCCAAAATTTTGGGCAAAAATAAAGAAATCTCTTACCACACAACAAACTATGACAACTATCATCTTACCTCAGTGCCAACAGCACCATCTACCCATCGTCTAGTAACAGTTGTGGCTCTCAGTCTTGTTTGGCCATCGGGACTCTGGTAACTGTATTTATATCACAATGAACAAATTAAATTAGGATACCAGCAGTTCTATTCCAATTTATGAAGGTTAAGCAGATTAATTAGTACATATAAATAATATATGCACCTATTTTGATAAAACATTGAGATTTATCTACTTTTGAATTGGTCTAACTTCATTTTTTACTACAAATTTCATGAGACCACAACCTTTTCAATTCTTCCATTAAATTTTACCAAAATCTACTCAAACTTTTATCAAAAGCTTTGTCAAATAGGCCCAGCAAATGAACAGTGTGTAAATTGAAAATGGGTAGGATCAATTTCAAGAAGGGAAGTACTTAGCCCTTGCTTGAGCCCTATTATAATGAAAAAATGAGTTTTGCAATAGTGGGTTTTGGTAGAATATGTGGTTAAAAGTAATAAATCTTGTTGGGTCTGCATGTAGTATTATTTTATGGAAGAATGTGTACTTAAAAATGAGTTTTTTGAAAGAAAAATAAATAAATAATATAATAGGGATCAAACAAGGGCATAAAAAGATTCTTCACAAACCATGTAATAAATTTTATGTATAATTGATGAACACATTCCATTAAATTTTGCCAAAATATGCTAAAACTTTTATCAAAAGCTTTTTCAAAAAGACCCAGCAAATGAAGTGTGTGTAAGTTGAAAACAGGTAGGATCAATTTCAAGAAGGGAGTACATAAAAAGATTCTTCACAAACCTTGTAATAAACTGTATGTAAAATTGAGGATTAGTTCCTGATGGATCTGACTTTTCATTAGAAGAAATATCAAAAAATACAGTCATGCAAGTGTTTCTATCGAGACCACACATCTTCCAAGCTGTAGTATTCCCCTGTCCAATAATAGTATTCGCAACAGCAGGTCCTTTCTGCAAGGATCTCATGGATCATTTTCAAACAGATAATAGTCTTCATACAGAAATAGATCCTTTAAATTTTGAAAGGATATGCCCGCTAATCTCAGCTACTATTATTACATGCCTTATACTTCGCATAAATACTGAATGAACCTACCTTCTCCAGTGATGTGCATGAACCAATGATCCCTTGAATCTTAATATCCTTTGAACAGTTGATCTCAAGAGTGCCACTGACAGCAATAAAATTTATTAAGTTTTTCTCGTTCAACAATGTCCTCTTAAGAAACAAATGCAATATATGTAGATAATCAGAGTCATAAAAACATGGAGTGAGCAAAGAAACTGATGTATTCACAACAGTAGAGAAGCTGAATGTGCAGAAGTGCTCGGTGGTAATCTCGTAGTAAAATATAAGTTCCAAATCTAGCTGTATATAAGAAAAGTTCTACTTTAAAAAATCTGACCGAAGTTAGCATCATGCCTGTATTAGAGGAGTGAAGAGAAAGACAAATCAGGATGTACTATGTACTATATAGAAAAACAGGATCACCAACATTCCTAACGATGTTTTGGATATGGGAAATTGATTAAAGACTCTGTATTGGCCCTTACCTCCATATGCTATCATAGTTAAACATCAGAGTTTCACAGAAGCCTCAAGAGAGAAGAAAATAGTAGTTCAATAAAGAAAAAGGAGGTTTCTACATTCAATGTCAGGCAACTCACTTGAATGAAAGCCCAAGAGATTGTTCCCCATCTTCAAAAATGCGCTTGAACGATTCTTTGAAGACAGAGTGACCAAAACTTTCAGCTAGAACAACGAGTCCGCCAGTTCTTTCAATGGCAACCTTCATCTCAGCAATCCCAACCTGAAAACTTAAAATGTAAGCAAGCAGGATAAAGGTAAGGCAGTATTTCGAACCCAGCAAAGGATCAGTCAGTTTTTACGCCTTGAAAAATCCTAAAATGGCAGCCCAGAAACTGTAGACAGAATATGAAAGCACAACATTACAGTGCAAAAGCCACAACTTTCTATTTTACATTCAGTATATCATAATTTATAAGCTGAATATTATGTCCACAAGCCAAAGATGAGGCCCTTCAAATGCAAGGTCAGCCAGGTATATGTGTAGTAAGACAACAAAGTACACACACATATATATATACAGACACAAAATGCAGGCATACAAACATTCACATTTACACAAAATATATGTTCAGTTACGTATATAATATTCTGAAGTTAAAATATGTTATTCGTAGTTTGCCATCCTAGTCCAACAAACTTCCAACTTGAGTTGATTATGCAGATAACAGAGAGGTCACAAAAAGCACAGACTCAGCTATATCAAACAAAGCTTTACCGTACTGGTGTGGGAGGAAAAGCAAATATAGCCTTATTCTTCATCTAGATCTTGCGAAGCATAAAAATTCAGTATTAAACCAACCATGTAATGCAAAGATGTACAAACCTGATCAAGTGCAGAGGCAAAGACATCCAACACATGGCCCTGATTGACTAGCTGTTTTCCAAGTTCCTCGTAGTAATGTACTGCTTTTTTGAAAAATGGTGCCGCATCCTTGTCAAGATCCTTATGGGAACGAGCTGGATCTGACAAGTCTTTGGATACAATCTATAAACAAAGATACCAGATGTCAAATAGTATTCACATCAAATCAACCAGATTGAAATAGTCATGACATTTAGACGAAATGACAGCAACGGAAAATGGACTTGCTCAATAAAGACGGATACTTTTAACCACTCAGTTTTAAAAGGAAAATAAAAGGATACGACAAGCCCATGACATCCTTTTCTAATGTGAAAATAGGTGGAAATAACAAACAGTTTAAGTATTAAATTCCACAGCTCAGCTACAGCTGGCAAGGCATGTTTAGTTACCGGCTGTTAACGAATAAGTGAATAGACATTTTTTAGATTATAAACACCCATTTGTTAAATTTACAGGATCTTATCTGAAAGAAGATTTACCAGGAATCAGATTTATCTAATTGTGAAATTCTGGGATTAACGAGATAACTTAAAACCTTTATTGTGTCATTTTGCTTTTTCAATGTATTATTGCATCAGTAGGATTTTTATTTTTTTATAATATTAGCAACTTAGGGCATGTTTGGTAATGAAAGAAATTTCTAACTTTTTCCTAAAATTCATTTTCAACCACATATTTCTATAGAACCTATTACTTTTCACACTTTTTAACGATTTTTCAACCACGCATTACCCCAAAACCCTTTTTTCCTTCCTTTACCATACAAGGCTCTTAATGCTCTCCCTTCCATCAATTATTGTAAGGTTAAAATTACTGTGCATTGTCATCAAATAGCATTAATCAATGCCAATTTAAATCCATAACTATGGAATAAAATAATTAACTCCATCATAAGTTGCATTCTACCAAAATTGTTATATAGAATCTGGATGTAAAACCCCATTGCAACAAGTCACAACATAATAATTAGAGATGGGAGAAAACCACAAAAGAAAGCTACACACCAACCAACCAACTCATTTCTTAATTGCAAAAAAATGCAACACGTAATTAAGAGACAATGAGTTACAATCTAGCCGAACGGTAGAGTTGAAGGAATGCTAAAGGAATTACCGATCCAGGACCTTCAGTGCATGGACCACCTACTAATGCAATAATTCGTGCACCAGTTCCTACAGTTGATGCCCCTAGCAACCCCGCTGCAACACTCAATGCAACGCCCGTACACCTTAATGCCCTGTTCCCTGGCGCCACTGGCCATTGATCTGTTCCCAGCTCATCCAACAGCTACATCATATACAAAGAGTTGGAATAAACAATTCAATTATAGGAAACCTAAAATTCAACATTTCTATAAATAAACAAATTGCTCCACTCTACTTTATATTTTCCAGCCAAGAACGGAAGTTCATCCAAAAATTGTGGATGCCCATTCAACAATACTCAGAACTGACGTCCAAACACTCAGCATCAAAAGTACCTTTTAAGCTATAATAAGAAAATAATTACCGAATTGAGTGAATACTCGCACTCAGATGCCGGCAACAGAAAACGGTTAATCCCGGAATTGGGAGCCCCTCCCAGAGGATTTAGCCCGTCACTACCCTTCTGAAAACCAGGCCCAGCTCGTCTATTGGCCGCCCCCAGGCCGAACTGCTCCAAGACCTGATCTTTTGACAACTCTTTCGATCCCCTAAACACATAAACCTTTGACATCTCTGAAAACCCCAGCTCGTGCACCTGTACCTGCGTGCCATAGGACACAAATCCAACCATCGCATTATCCGGCAGCATTCCAATCGCACGCTTCAAGGCAGATTTTGCGAACTCCAGCTCCTCCTCGAGCAAACATGTATCCAAAACAAACAGATAGATGGGACAAATTGTCGTGGACGGGCTGAAATTCTGTGGGTTTTGGGGATAACTGGGAATGGTGTATTCGATTGAAGGGAAATTAGGGTACAATTCTGCAGGTAAATTGGTCTGCGAAATAGATTGATAATGTTGCGGAAAATGGTTGCGCTGGTAGCAAAACGGGCACATCCATATAAGGGCAGTAAAATCAACGCGGCAATAGGGGCTGAGGACGGCGGAGCAGGTTTTGCAGCGGAGCGGAGGGTACGGTAGGACTTGAAGGTCCACATGGGGGCGGATCGGCTGGATCGATGCAGCAATTGGGATCACGCACTTGGATGCCTCCACCTTGGTCCGTGGCCAGTTGTTCCACGTCATTCGAACGCCTTCAATGCCCTCCAGATCCGCCTCAGGTAGCATCGACGCCGCCATAATTAATAAATTGAAATCAAATTGCGGTTTTTTGGATTATGTTTGTTATTGATTTGGGGGTTTTTGTTGGGCGACCCCAAAAGAAAGGATGAAGAAGGAAGTCAAAAGAGAAACAGTTACTGCTTATTGTGGGAGAGAGCGAGAAGGGTAGGGAGTGAATTTAGGAGTTACACCGAACTTCGTTTCCCAATTGTTTCGACTTCAGACAAAATGGGTGATGCATTAGAAAATAGACGAAATTTGGAAATTTGTTATTCAAAAAATAAATAAAATTCTTATGTGAATAGAATGCCTCAATTTGGTAAATTATTTATAAACTATATATTACTTCAAATCATACATATTTCGTTAAATAATTTTTTAATTACATATTTTACCTCAAATACATTACATTCTTTGTTTATAAATAAAAAAAACTTTTACCAAAAAGAGGAAATGTTAAGTATACGTGATATAAAAATAGTCATTATGATGTGATCATTCTACGTCCAGATGCTCCTAAGATATGATGACTCATCATTTTTTAAATCTTATAATTTTTTAATTATTTATGAATTAGTTATTAAAAAATGTCGATCCCTTAAAAAAGCAATCCACATGCACATTTGTTTTTTAATTTTTTTGTGAATAATTATTAAATTTAATTTTTTTTTTAAAGTCAATCCCTTTCATCAAATTTAATTAAAAAAAATGTCAGTCCACGAGCACGTCTATAATTTATTTTATTTATTTATTAAATAAGTTATTTATTTTAATTATTTTGTAAACGAGTTATTAATTTTTAATTGGTACTAGAAAAATTTTAATGAAATTTACCTTTGTTTAGTAAAAGTTTTTCTTTATAAACAAATACTTTGTTATTTTCGAGATAAAATATTTGATTTAAAATATGATTTTAAAAATTTATTGTTTATAAATATAAACAAATTCACCAAACTAACTATAATTTATCAGAATCAAATTATAAATTTCATGTCTCTTTTTATTATTTTAATTATTTTGTAAATTAGTTATTAATTGTAAATACTAAAAATAATCACATAATCAATATTATTTAAATGTAGAAGGAACCATTAGAGAGTATATTTTAAATATCTCCGTCTATTTATCCACATTCTTTAAAAATTCGTCTACTTCATTATCATGTCGTCTCAATCTACGTAGTCTTTGGAGATGCTTTACTACCCCAATTTCCTCACCGGACTTCATAATATTTCTCAAATCTCCCCTAATTTCACCAGGTTGGACTCCATCAAATATTATTGCACATACCAAATACTTAATTTCACCAAATTGGATTCCATCCAACACTACTTTCATCACCTTAGATGGAGTTGCCACGTAGCTTAATTATCTATTTAAAAATGTCATCTAACCCTAGTCTTTTGAATTTTTCTTTGTCTTTTTTTTTTTTTTGGTAAATATATTGACACCAAATCTTTTGTTAACTACACAACATTTTAATTGTAATGAATATCCCTAAACTTTTCTTATTTTTACAATTATGTTTCCAAATTCCTTTGATAAACTTTTTATCATTCACCATATATTAATTTTCACATCTTGTTTATAGGGAAGATTTTCGTCCAAAATGTTTGTTATGAGTGCGAGAAGGGCTTATTTATCTATTGTATTTTTAAATAATCAAAATAAATAAGTAATACACAAATCAGAAAAAATATTTGTCCCCTCCTTTCAATGCACATTAGCAGAGTATTTTGATAAAAATTGTGAATAAATAATAAATTTTAAAAATTTTGATAAAACAAGAACGAAATTGAGCAAATATTGAATATATTTTTTTGTAATTGAAATATGGTGTAGATATAAAAATTGTTATATTAATATAATACCCTTTTTTCTCTTTATTTCATCTTGACCCAAAAACTCTTGTTGTAATCACACGAGGTCTCTCAACTTTCAAAATTCATCACGTTAATCTTCAGATTTTGAGTTTCCTTTCATAAACACCCTGGTTTATTTGCAACCTTGGTCCCTCCACTTTATGATTTCTTGCCTATTAGTCCTCATTTTTCATTTTCATTTCAATGTAGTCATCCCAAAATAAATCATCAGTCATTGTCTTTAATTGCGTATAACTTTTGATCTACAATAACGAATTGCGCTCCTTTTTTGTGCATTAAACTCTAAAATCAACCATCTTTCTAATGTTTTATCATATGCACATTTATTAGACATTGCGTTTTGATTTTGTCATTGTAAATGCTTATTTTGTGAGGACAAACTTTTATTTTTAGCCTTTTTTACAAGTTTTAATAAAAAAAAGGATGGAATTTAATTTTGCGAGTTTCAAAAATATTTGCAGAAATCAGTTTATGTTAATCAATGATGAGTCATAAAAGGGACTGAAAATATGAAATGTCTAATAAAGGAACATATGATACACCAATAGAAAGATGGTTAAATTTGGTGTTCAACAAAAAAAATAGCAATTTGGAGTTGTAGGTAAAAAGGCATATGCGTTTGAAACCAATGACCTATGCAGCAAATTTTGGAAGGACTAAATTGAAAGAAATTTTAAATTTGGGGACTAAAAATCAAAAAGTTAAGGAACCTTAATTGCAAATAAATGAGGGCATTTTCAGAAGGAAAGTCAATATTTGAGGACTAAAGTAATGAAATTTGAAAGCTAAGGGACCTCGTGTGTAATTACAGCATGGTTCAAAATGAAATAAAAAGAAAAGGAAAAAGAAAAATTCAAAAGTCAAGGGTGAGTTGGCATTTTTAACAAAAAAAAATTTAAAAATGGTTATGCCAACTTGTAATTCCATTCGCCACGTGACAATATCATCCAAGGTGGTGACGATAGTGTTGGATGGAGTTCAACTTGGTGAAGTTGGTGAGGTTTGTGAAACATTGTGAAGTTCATAGATAATTTGGACGGGGGTATAAGTTCGATGATGATTGAAACAATTAACTCTGGATTTAGCAGGTGATCTATTTATGGATAAGAATAAACATTTACTTCTTACGGGGGAGTCTATTTGCTTCAATAATGGGTGAATTTGTAGAGAGATTGTTGCACACTTCATCTACTATTTTAATGGAACATACCACGATAGTAAGAACATCCTAACATTTGTTGTTAAAGTATCGTAAACTTAGACAACCTCATTGATAAAATCAATGTTAGAATCTGATCTCAAAGCAACATCAGAACTTAAATATGTCTTTCCATCGGTTTAACTATGAGAGGCCATTCATTCGTTAACTCATTCAACAACCTCAAGAGCTGGAGAAAAGATTGCTTTTTCTTTCAAATATGGTGGATCATTGATGTTATTTGAGAAAGAAAGATATGTGTTATCTACAATTGTTGTAGCTAAACTTTTTTAATGATTTATAAAAAAGATCGTCTAGTATTTCAATGGTTGCATGACCATCATTTCGACCGGTTGATTATTCTATCTCTAATACTTGATGTCTAATCCGGAAAAGCCTTTAATTCAATGGAATGAACGTTCGAACGATTTTGAAGCATCGTGTTGTTTGTCAATTTCAAAACTTTACATTGTGTCTATAAATGTGAGAAGTTGATAGTTGTAAGTACAATATCTTGCATACTTCCTTTTGAGATGAGAAGAAAAATCTGTATTTAAATCTTCTCCAAACACAACTATTTTACCTCTAAAAGATTGTTCCAAACTCAATGCATTGCTGAACTTTAAAATGTCGCTCATAGTCTTGTCAAAACTTAAAAGCAATACTCGTTCATCATAGGTGTCTCATTTTAAATGATAAGTTTAGCCCCTTTTTTGGTCCCATTATAATTAACTCATTTTTCTCTCCCTTTCTTTTAACTACACGTTCTCCAATACATTTTACTCTCTCTTAATTTTTAACCACACATTCTTCAAAAATCACTATTCCAAAATAAGATTAAAAAAAAAAACTCATTTTAATGGGTATCAAACAAGGACTTAGTTTTGACAATTAACTCTGTGATTGGACTCCCTTGTTTAATGTTGTAAGTTGAATCGTGATTGGGAGTAAGAGGAATGACAAATCTAGAAAGAGTCGTTCTAATCCCTGGAAGAAAATAGATGTTACACCATTTGATGCTACAATCAATACAATTTCCCCCTTTTATCTCAAAGCTCCTAACAAAATTTTTCACACAGAAGTTTTATCGTACCTCCATACCCATAAAGAAAGAATACACTGCCTCAATCACCGTCAGTAGCACGCATTATTGTTTCATAAACATTCATTTTCTCAACTATGAGATATGATACAAACTTTGCTATCTTCATCCAAAGTATTTATATCATAACACATTTCATCATGTATAATCTTATTCTGGCAAACAAAAACATTGGGAGTATCAGGGAAATGAATTGTTTGAACGTCACGGAGACTTTTCCCGCTACCTCGCAATATCTTTTCAATCTCCACAAGAGTATAATTTTTTATATATTCGTCACTCGATTTCAAATATCTAAAATGAAAAAAATAGGAAATCAATTAAAACTATAACATACTAATTATTATAACTATTATGTTATAAAAATATTAATTAAAGAAACATAATATCTTCACAATACAAAAAGGTTGTATAGCCTATAAAGTATATCATCTGATAGATACTATCAACTTTCTTCCCAAAAGCTAGGTCTCCACAAAGAATTTGACAATAGTAAAGTTGAAAATAAAATTCTTAAACAGTTTGCATATCCCCAATGACGTATTTCAGCTATCCCATCGACATATACTTAATCTTCATCTAACAAACTAACTGCATAGCAAGCATCTATGAATGAATCATATTGAACATCATCCGACTCTTTTTTCTTAATTTTTTACATTCATTTAAATTTAGGACCACACATATTTAATTTGTTGTAATTACTTCATGTTATGTAAATTATAATATTTTGAGGGATATTAATTATATTCATGGTAATAAAAAATATGTGGAAACAATTTTTATTTATTCTACGTAATATAAGTTTGAAATTTTGCATCGTCTAATTTAAGTTTGACCAATTTCTTATTTTTTAAAATGTTTGTTATATTTTATCGTAATGTGTTTTCTTTTTCTTTTTTCTTTTTTTACATATACTTTTTGCAATGTCAAAGTAAATATGAAATGAAATATTTATTTAATATATTTAAATATCAAATATTGTATTAAGATAGATAGCATCAATTCTAATAGTACTATTAGGGTATTGATAAATTAATTTGTGGATGTCTATTTGACATTAAAAAACTACAAGATTTGCATTTTCAATGAAGCTCATAATAACTTATAAAAATTATTGAAATCAACGGTATTTATTTTTAAATATATAAATTGATATTTATCATTAAATGAGTTTTTTAATAATATGAATTAGTTATGTTATTTTTAAATTTTATGTTCTGGAACAAAGAAAAAGAATCAGGTTTAACCGACACAAGAAATGTGATGGAGGTTCTGTAATTTGCAGCCTAAAAAGATGCTAAATTCTTAAAGAGGAATTTGGTTTAGAGAATCTTGTTTCTCAAGGAAGATTGGTTTTATGGAGAATCAAAGAAATGGAAACACAAGTGATATAAAGAGAAATTAGGTGATGAAATATTTGTGTATCAGTTAAAATTATTTAATCCATAAAAGTGAAATAAATAATATCTTAATTCACATCTAGATATCAAACTTCATGAAAAATAATGGTCACTTGTGGCTTGAGATAGCATTGATATAAATCCCAATCAGTTAGAACTTAGAATGTAATACTTTCTACAATTCTGGTTATGTATTCATCATTGCATTGGTTTAACTAAAGGATGATAAATATTAACATAAAACAAGGATTTTGGATGACTGTTCCATTTCCTTCTTAACGAACAAGATACGTGGCATATCTCCATTTAGAAGTGTCAAAACGGATGGACGGGCCGACCAGACCTGTGAAAATCGGCCCAGATCAACCCGGGACCGCAGGCCAACCTGTGACCCGTACGTGCGGTTCACGGGTCAAGAAGTTGTGAACCGCGGGTTTCGTGGGTCAAACATTCGCGGGCCGCGATTAACCCGCTGGACCATGAAAAAAAATTGTTTTTATTAAATATGGTAACATTGAAAATCTCTCTTCTTCTACAAATTCTAATATAATTTTTAAAGCAAAATCTTATTTTTTTTCTTCCTAATAGCTAAGAAGCGTAATGTTCTTTGATAATAATAATTAGAAATACATTTAACATTTAATTGTTATTTGTTTATATTTTATTTAAATTTGCAAATTTAGAAGTAATTCATGTAACATAAAATATAAATTAAATTCTATGTAAATATTTTATGGTATAAATATGAATTTATCATTTTAATCATTTTGTATTTAGAAATTTGACAATAAAATTGCTATAAATATGAAAAAATCTATGTTTTTATTCATATGGGTCAAGTCAGAATGAACCGCGACCCGCATGGACCAACGAGCGGGCTTGAGTTGTAGTTCGAAATTTGTGGGCTGAGCCGAAACCGGCCCAGAACCCGTAGCGGGCGAGCTTTTATTCAAGCAGGTCGTTACCGAGCTTCTATGTTGATGGGCTTACCCGGCCCGGACCACCCGAATTGACACATCTATCTCCATTGCACCGAAAACACATGGCATAATTTCAAATTTATAATATTGTAAAATAATGCTCTTTTGGTTTATTTATGGAATATGCATTTCCTCTAATTCTACATTTATTCACTATTAATTTATACGAGAGATGTATAATATATGGAAAAATATATGGAAATGGTAGCGTAGAAATAAAATGATTTTATTTGGGAGAAAATAGTTATTGTAAAAAATGTGTGTTGTTCACTTGCTCTACATAATTCGAAAGAATATTAGTATGTCTATAAGTTATTGATAGAAAAAGGAGTTCCACAATGTAGTTATACACTTCCAATATTGAATGGATTGGTTTTGTTGCTTGAAAATGGCAAAATATCTGCATATATGATTTACTGTGTGGCAGTTCAAATGAGTTTTCAATGTGATGTTTATTTTTGCAGTACAATGATAGAGGTTTATGCAAGCAATAGGTTTTTGTGCTGCTCTGAAGATGTTTGGTGAAATGCCTCAAAGGGATTTTAGGACATGCAGGGAGCAATGTTGCAGTCTTTACTTGAAATCTTAGCTTAAAGCTTGTTTGGTAAAGTAAAAAATTTTACAACTTTTCAAACTCAATTTCAATCATCAATTCTTAGTCAAGCCCACAAACTTTTCAAACATTTTTAAACCACACATCCATCAAAAATAAAAATAAAAAATAAACCACAAAAATTAAAAAAAATCACATTACCAAACAAGCTCTTAATGTCATTCTGTGTAAGTAATTTGTTCTTAAGCTTGGAGGGCAAATTATATGTCGTGTGCATAAACTAATACGAATGCTAGAAATTCTCTGGTGAAAAAATAATGTTGTGGGACGAAGTGGTAGGCAATTGTATAGAATCAATACACTGTTGAATTCTGGGATTGAATTTGGATTGCTTTTGCCCTTTAAAAGTTAATTCTCAATTTTGACATGCTAATAAATGAACTGGCTAATATTCCTAGATGTGTAGCAAATAGATCGTGACAACTTTTTGTCATGTCTGCTTTCTTGCGTTGAAGACTTGAATGTTGTCACAGGAAATTTGGCACGCTCATGGTGGAAAACCTTTGGAGCATGAATAGAAAAATTTATCAAACGAGTTGCTGTCTATTTGACCTCTTAATGCTTTACTTTGAAATTTCTTATAATTTTGACACATTCACGTTTACAGAAAAACTGAGTCTTGTTTAATGAATTTAATTCTAGAGAAAAATATTTGCAACTATGTGAATTAGTGGACGATTACAAGGTTAATATCACAAGCACGGTAATTGGCGAAGATGCTCCTTTAGAAGATGATGTTGTACGCAACTTACGAACTAGCCCAGTGCATCCTACCAAAGACCGGACCTCGATAGATGACTTTAAGATGATAAAGCTCATTAGTCATGGGGCATTTCGATGAGTTATCTTGGCAAAGAAGAGAACTAGAGGGGATCTGTTTGCAATCAATGTGCTTATAAAATTTGTTATTCTTCCTTTGAATCTAACTGCTTATTTTTTCTCCTAAGATGATATGTGTTCAACAATTTGATTTTAAAGCTTAAGCTCTTAGATATGGCCACATGTATATCATCAAAATTGTCTTTAACTTCAACATGTTTCATAGGCTTTTTAGTGTCATATTGCGTACTTCCTAATATTGAGATATACAGTACATTACTATTTGTTGATCTTTCTTTTATTGATCACAATTATCCATATTGTGTTTTTAAGTGTTTCATTTGACATCAATTCTATTCTCATGGCTGGATGAACTGAAATTGTGTTTGATGAACTTATGTTGGTGAATTATACTTTTTTTATGGAAAAAGTGAACAGTTTAACAGATGATCATTATGATATGTTAAAGTTTAAAGGGTTCAGGTTTTTGTTATAAATTTCTTATTTTAGTTTTGTATTTATAATATAAAGTTGAATTGGAATTACTGATTTTAAATAGATTAGGCTGTCCTGAGGTCATTTTGGTTCTTTTTTAAGGAAGAAATAATTAAAAGAAATTTGTATTTATACTAGGAACAACTTCGATGAAATTGAGTTAGATTGCTAGAAAATATTTAGGATAAAAATCCTTAAACATTATGCCTTTGTTTGATTCTATTTAAAATTTTATCTTTTTTTACGGTATTCAATCTTAAGATTCTTAACCATACATCAAAAGTCAAATCACAATATTTGACTTTTCAACCAAATCTCAACCATCCATTTTCCCAAAAATCACTATTCATTTTAAAAAAAAACTTTTTGAACTATAACCCCCCCCCCAACACTATATAAGTTATGAAAGTGCAATATTATGTACTTCCCTAGATGAACTACAGTCACGTGCATTGAACGTGCACACGGTATTATATATTTAACGATAATACGACATGTACGCATTGCACATGCGTCAGACCAGTAGCAGAATCCACCAGTTAAAATTGGAGGAACTCACGATTTTGAATTTCTATAGTAAAAAATCAATTATTAATTTTATTTTAGACTTTAGTATTTGATTTTATATTATTATTATTATTATTATTATTATTATTATTATAAATCTCGTTCACCGGAGTAATGTTTATAATTTTCATTTTCCAGATTACAAAAAATTGGATTAATTTACCCTTTTAATATTATTTTGAGAGATAAACAAATGTTATTTAGCCTCTGTTTGGCAAAAGTGAAAAATAAAGTTTTTAAACAACACAATTTCTCAAATCATCTTTTAACTACACATATTTTCTCTCTCTACTTTTCAACCATACATCTTACCTAGAAAACATAAAAAAACATGTTTTTTAACACCAAAATTTTAACAAACAGAGGCTTACCTTTTTACCCTCATCACGTGCGATGAGTGTTCGAGTAAATCCCGCAAGTGTACGGGATCCTTAACAAGTAATAATTGTGATGAGTTGAGAGTATCATTCCCACAAGGAATAAGTTTTAGTCTTAATTATCAGTTTACTTTTGATTCAATTAATGGAAACAATTGAAAAGATGATTTTATTTGTCTATTCTAAAAATTGCAATGAAAAAATAATAAATAAAATGTTGGGGAGTAAATATGAATGGGGAGCATGTATTGGAATCCGAATCCACTTGTTACCATCTATCTCAATTCAAAATTTTGTAGTTTAATTCATTCATGCGTTGCTTGATAAATCGATAATTCACATGCAATTAATTTTCTTTTCTAAAACAAGTTAAATCTATCCTAGACATAACCTAAATCTATTCCTAGTCTAAATATGAATGCTTAGAACGTATTAAATCACACAATTATTCATTAAATTGCACATGTCATAGTGTTATTCCTAACATCTAGTATTCATATGTTGGTTATGCAATGTTCCAACTTATCGTGACTTTTTCAAGACTACAAAAAGTAACGATATATTTAATTGGTGACCAATCAATCAAATAAAAACAATAAAGCATGCAAGATCAATCAAACAACACAAGAAATTCCTAAACTACTAGTTCTTGAAATGAAATAAACAACAAGTTTCATCTTCATCCAATACATAAAAGGAATTTAGCCTACACACATAATTGATAAATAATCAATAAAATAATTGGTAAACATCACCCGGTTGAATGCACAAAAAAATGGAATTCTGCAGATTTCTTTTTAGTTTTTACTAGTGTTAGACCCGTGCGATGCACGGTCATTTGTATAGCGACCCAGAATTTTTATGCAATAAATAATTATTTTAATATTTAGAAAATTGTATCGCTACTATTTCACCTATTATTTTGAAGTTAACGCCGCGACGGATTCGTCTAGCCAAGTCAAGAAATATCGAATTTGTTCGATTTTAAATTAAAATCCGAATTTCTAAAAAATATGTTATTTAATTATTTATTCAAAGTATTATTTTCAAAATCATTTTGAATTCCAAATTTATTAAAATATCCCAATGATCCTTATCAAATTATTTCAAGTCCAAATACGTAATTCAAATTTATCTCAATAATTATTTATTTTAATTTGATTATATTTAATTAAACCAAATTTTCTCCACATGTTTTCATATCTTTACACCATTTTCTTTATTCCTCTTTCCATCTCATTATACAACACATCTCCTTTTTCTTTTCACAAAATCTAATCATTTTATTCTAAAACCTTACACCTAATCTAATTCCTACCCAACCTAAAACTCCACCACGATTTCATCATACAACCACACCTCCATTCAACTCACATGGCACAACCTATATTCCCTTTCCATTATTTTTATTTGATGATTCCCCATGTCTCCTCTTTAATCATTTTAATTTCTTTCTCTTTTCCTTTAAAAACACCAACATTCATCACCCGTATCCATCATATTCTCCATCAAATCAACCATCAAAACATAATGATGATATTCTATTTCACACCAAATTCTCCACTAACCAAAACACAATTTCATTTCCACCTATCTTAATTCCATCACACTAACACAAATCTGTATAAAACCATAAGTACAGATCAAACCACCTTCATCCCCATGAATCATCACGTCTACCATCAATGCCTGCACCCAACTCCATCATCTTCAATAACCACAGCCATTCCAACCACCAGCCTGCTTTGTCATTTTCAATTTCCAACTCCATCTTCAACCAACACTACCTCTGCCTCAACTCCATAACCGGCAGCCACAAATCAATCACCCAACCAACCGGCTACATCATGATCATCACCAGTCCACTGCCCCAAAATCACTATCACACAACTCAGAGAAATCAATTCACAGCTCAATTCATAAAGCCATGGTTCCGCAGCCACTGCCACAAATAAACCACCATCTCCAAATCCAAACCGTCACACCATCACTGTTCCATCGCCAATCATCATCATCAATTCTGTTTCCATCTCCAGTCACCAATTCAACCACTGCAGTCACTCGAAAACCACCACCGGAAATCACAACCACCGCCTGAACCTCCATCGACGCCACTGCCCAACTTCAATAGAAAATCAGAACAACTCCTATAACAACCCAAAACCTGCAGCAAAACCACCTAAACCGCCGTTCACTACCCCAATCACCAATTGCTGCCAAAAGCCAAGTCCTTGAATCCAACCACCAGCAATCATAGATAAAACCCAAAATCAACTAAACCAAAGACTTACCTCGACGCCGACTGCCAGTGACCGGATTTGTCACCGGAAATCGCAATCAAGATCAGAGCTTGAGCCTTGGATTCACCTCGAATCAACACCAAAACCAAAGAAATAGAATACCCAAATACTTACCTCAACCTTAAGCCCTTCGCTGCCAGATTTAATACCGGAGATTAATCGCGATTCAAGCCTAGTTTAGCCTCGGTTTTTATCCCCATCTCACACCAAACTCTTTCAAAACCGGAACCCCTTCTTTGCCGCACCTTACGCCGGTGTCTCGCCGACGTTTCTTCAGTAGAACCACTGCCCAGTTCGTCGGCCGGTTGAGAGAAACGGGTAGAGAGAGAGAGAGTATGGAAGTGAGAGAGAGAGTATAACGAGAGAATGGTTAGAGAGAGAGAGAAAGATCTGATATATTTAACTTTTCAGAAATTGCAACTTTAGTCTCTGAAGTTTCTAAGTCTTTCAAATCAGCCCTGATTGTTTTAAAACCTATCAATTCAGTCCTTAAGTTTTTTTAAATGATTTTAATCAGCCCTTTCATTTTCAAAATCTGATCACTTCAGTCCCTGCTGATTTACTTTTAAGCTCAAATTTCAAAAGTATTCATTTGAATCCCTCAACTATCAAAAGTATCTACTTTAGTCTCTCAACTTTCAAAATATCTATTTTAGTCCCTGAACTTTCAAAGCATTCATTTTAGTCCCTCAACTTTCAAAACATCAATTTTAGTCCTCAAATTATAATTTATCATTTTGAACTATATATTCGATAGACTAAAGTGACTTATTGGCTAAGACGAAGCGTACGGAGAATTTAAAGAAATTGAAGTCATTCCCGCTCAACTTTGCACTCGTCGGATTTGAGGTAGACTCGCACTTATTAATTGATTTAAATTATGATTTCATATGAATGTCATGTGACTTGTGAAAGTCAATTTTCAAGAAAATTAAGTATGTTTTATGAAAGGTAAATATACCTTATGTTTTTATGAAAAGTAAGTATACCCTATGTTTTTACGATAATGTTTTATATGTTTTGGATCATTGCTATGCACATAAGAATTCTTACCACCTAAGTTCGGTAGAATTCTGTGTCTCCATAAGTTTATGAGGATTTACCACCTAAGTTCGGTAAAATTCCTGTCTTTCCATATGTTTATGAGGATTTACCACCTAAGTTCGGTAAAATTCCTGTCGCATATGTTTATGAGGATTTCGATCCTATCTTATGTTATGATGGAAATGATCCCTATGAATTTCATGAATTATGTTTTGGTATACTTACTGTTATTATGATTTTACTACATAAGAATTCTTACCACCTAAGTTCGGTAAAATTCTTATGTTTATGAGGATTTCGATATTATCCTATGTTATGATGAAAACTTACTGTTATTATGATTTTACTGCATAAGAATTCTTGCCACCTAAGTTCGGTAAAGTTCTTGTGTCTATTTATGTTTATGAGGATTTCAATCCTATCTTATGTTATGCTTTCAAAAGAAATTATGCTTGGCATAATTAAAATGTTTTTATAAGTATATGGTTTTCAAAGAGCTGTTTTCAAAGAGCCTATGATTTGCAAAATATGTCCCGTGCTGTAATGCACAATATGAGTTTTATCAAGAGCAGTTTTATAAAGAAGCTCTATCAATGCCCGTTTTATAAAGAGCCGGGATTTATGTGTTTAATCATCTTATAAATTAAATTAATATGCGATGAGTCTACTGAGTATTTCCCCCATGAAATACTCACCCTACTTTTAACAGTTTTGCAGATTTCGGAGACGGTGGCGAGCGATGAATGATGGTGGCAATAATCGTTGAACGGTTGAAAGTTTGACGTTAATGATTTCCGTATTTTCCAAACAATCGAATAATTTAGAGAAGTTCATTTATTTGAGAAATTATGATATTGGCAATTTCTTTACAATATTAATGGTTCGATTTACTATTTCAAATGGTTTCATAAATGTTTTCAATTTTAGCGGCCATTACAGTTTATTTAATGTTGCCAAAAATGAATTTCAATTATTTCTTCCGCAAAAATATTATTCGAAAAAAATTTAGACAGAAAATGACGTAGTGAATCGGGTATACGGAACTCGGGGCGCTACAAGTTGGTATCAGAGCTAGTCTGCGTTTCTGTAGACTGGAAAAATTTTCAAAAAGAATTTTCAAGAAATATTTTCATTATAAGATTTTTATTGATGAAGATTGCCACTGCCATCATTTCGCTCCACCAACTCCGAGGTAAAGAAGTTTATAATGTTTAAAATTATTTCAGTATTTCGAATACTCATTTTATTGATTTATGAGAAAGAATGAAGAGTATTTCGGATACTTATGATTTATGAGAAATAAGAATGTATTTCTTCGAAAATAATGATGTTGTTATGCTTTGTCATAACTTATATGTTTTAATGTATGATTATGAAATTTTTTTTAAGAAATAAAACGAGTGTTGAGCATAATGGGAATAATATGATTTTATTGAGAATTAAGTAATGGATATTATGTTGAGTAAGTGAATTATTTCCTCTATTTTGAAGAGAAAATTATTATGAAGTTTGGCCTTGTGAATAAATTTTGGGAACATGATTTATGGCATATATTTATAAGTATGAGTTATCTTTTGAGCCATTAAGGTATCGAAGGAAGTGATATTGTGATATTGAAAAATATGATTTGAAATTTCTATGTTGAGGAATTATGAATTGAATTATGGGATATTTTGATGATAATGAAGTGTTGGAATCGTTTTCAATATTTTTAGATCGTTGTGATCAAATGTGGAGTTATTTATTATTGTGAGTTATGAAGTATGCTTATGGTTTGGATAAGTCCAAATTACAAGGGAGACTCTGTTCAGAATTTTATCAATTGAAATTAAGAGCATGATATGATAAGCATCTACTAAAGGAATTAAGGTTAGACATGCAAGTACATTTATATCACAAACGAGATTTGGTTGATGATAGCAGAGATTTTATTATTTTCTCATAAGGAGAACACACAAGAGTCACACTGGAAAGGAAATACATGAAACACATGAAAGCATAAGAGAAAAGCATGGAAAGATCCTCAGAATGAGAGATGTGTTTCCGGAGTAGCCGTATCCTACCACCTCTGATCTTTTGAGGATATAAAGAGAAAACCTTCAAAGAGGTGTGTTTCGAGAGTAAGAATACTCCGTAATCTACCACCTGGAACCTTTGAGGTACACACAAGATTTAAACATTAAGGAAATCCTAGTAAATGGAGGGGTGTCTCGAGAGTGAGAATACTCCGTACTCTACCCCCACCTATTCTAAGATTCAAAGAGTTAAATTTACATTAACCGGACTCCATTTTCGCTTGATTCCCCTTCCTTGCGACCAATCTATTTTAACTCCTGCTGGATCTTGTATTGAGATATATGACTGCAACTTATCCAGTAGTTCATCAATAGTAGGAGCAGAAATAAGAAGCCTTCTGGAAAATGGAGAGATGAATCCCTGTTCCACAGCATAATCAAGAAAGGTTAACAAACCATCAAAGAAATTGTTAACATTCAGAAGCCCAATAGGCTTAGTATGGAGATCTAGTTGAGCCCACGAGGTAATGTTAAAGATTTCTTCTAAGGTACCAAAACCTCCGGGCAGGGCTATAAAGGCATCAGAACCATATAACATACAAGTTATGCGTTCATGGATGGATAAGGTTTGAACTTCATGCCCTCGTGTTTTGCCTGCAACATCTACCAAAGGGACAGGTATGACACCGATTACTTTTGATTTCTCTGCAAGAGCAGATTGGGAAACACAACCCATTAGACCACTGCTACCACCCCCATACACAAGAGTGATACCTTTTTCCCCTAGTTTCTTTCCAAGATCTACAGCCGCTTCTAGATAACCGAAGCCTTTCCCCACTTTTGATCCACAAAATACACAAATAGTTTTGATCTGTCGAAGTTTTGGTGCTTCCATCTTTGATAGTAAAGAAAGGAAAACTTACGAAGAAGATGTGATTTTGGGATGCCTGAACTATGAAATATGTTTGACTATTTAAAGCCGGAAAAAATTTACTGTTTTTGATTGATTCTGAAAAAGTAAAGATTTACTTTTGACAAAATCAGCCCACTTTTGAATATTTTTATCGTATCGAGGCTGTCACCTTTCGGCGATTTAATATTTTATTTCCAGCTTTATCAAAACTCGAGAAAAGGAAAATATATTTTATTTTCAAAACGCGTGAAAGAAAGCAGCAAAATATTTTAAAAGATTTACCTTATAACATTGCTGAACTGCCAGAAGCCTCATTTTGTAAAACAGACTGGCAAACAGGATCTTTTGCTATTATATTTTGGAGACTATAACGATTTTTGTCCTCGTTAAACTGAGCGTATAAGGAGAGAAGTTCACGTTGCACATAACCACTTGGGTGCGTCTCAAGAGTCAGTCGAATATCATCCAAAGACTCCTTACTCAGTCCACCCTTTATGAATTCGATTTTATCATCCCGATTAGTAGAAGAATATCCTACTGATTTGCAACGAGTATTACAGTTCCAACGAGCACATTTGTAGCAACCACCCAGTCTTTTTGCTCTTCGTTTCTTTGCAAACGTGCTTTTGCCTAAACCAGGCATGTGCTTTGGAAATGTTGATGGTAATTCACCAGATAGTCGAACCTTTGCTTCTATCAACCAGCGAACATCTTCTGGAATATCATGAGCCATTAGCAACCTCAATCTTTCGAGCCTTATTTTATAGATCTTTCTCAGATCATTCATAGGAAGACTGGAATAATACTTGCGAATGTTAGAAAGAATGATATCCATTGTTTGATGATTCAACCTCTTCTCAGCATGAACTATTTAAAAGCGCAAAGGATCTGAGTGAATCCGCGTGATGTTGTGACCAGCAAGAAAGCGCAGGATTATTTTAATGAAAAGAGGAGACAAGAAGTAATGCGCTGTTAAATTTTATCGATAAAGGAGATTTGATTGGAGATTTGGAATATTTTCTTGGATTATGGGTACTGATATTTTGTTTTAATAATGATAATCTTGGTATAGTGTGATAATACGTGGAAAGTAAAATGAGTACCGTATTGAATCAGAATTCATACGTATATACAAGTGAAAGAAATACTTTGCAGGAAATGTGGTGATATTTAAGTAAAGAATTTTAGTTTGGGAGATATTTGTTTACTGAATTTTGAGTTACAAATGTTGGAAAGATAAGTTGATGATATTATGTTGATATGTTACGTAGAGAGAATATTCAGGTAATTCTTTGATGATTTTGGGAATTTTCGATGATAAGAAAGGAAAAATTATTATGATACGATATGTCCGTAAAGATTTGATGAAATTTTTACATACGATTGGGAATTGTTTTGATTATTTTGAGAATATTCGATGATAAGAAGAAGAGATTCTGATTAAGTATTCAGAAATTATAAGATTAAGTAAGTTTAATTTCGAGGACGAAATTATTTTAAGGAGGTAAGATTATAGCGACCCAGGATTTTTATGCAATAAATAATTATTTTAATATTTAGAAAATTGTATCGCTACTATTTCACCTATTATTTTGAAGTTAACGCCGCGACGGATTCGTCTAGCCAAGTCAAGAAATATCGAATTTGTTCGATTTTAAATTAAAATCCGAATTTCTAAAAAATATGTTATTTAATTATTTATTCAAAGTATTATTTTCAAAATCATTTTGAATTCCAAATTTATTAAAATATCCCAATGATCCTTATCAAATTATTTCAAGTCCAAATACGTAATTCAAATTTATCTCAATAATTATTTATTTTAATTTGATTATATTTAATTAAACCAAATTTTCTCCACATGTTTTCATATCTTTACACCATTTTCTTTATTCCTCTTTCCATCTCATTATACAACACATCTCCTTTTTCTTTTCACAAAATCTAATCATTTTATTCTAAAACCTTACACCTAATCTAATTCCTACCCAACCTAAAACTCCACCACGATTTTATCATACAACCACACCTCCATTCAACTCACATGGCACAACCTATATTCCCTTTCCATTATTTTTATTTGATGATTCCCCATGTCTCCTCTTTAATCATTTTAATTTCTTTCTCTTTTCCTTTAAAAACACCAACATTCATCACCCGTATCCATCATATTCTCCATCAAATCAACCATCAAAACATAATGATGATATTCTATTTCACACCAAATTCTCCACTAACCAAAACACAATTTCATTTCCACCTATCTTAATTCCATCACACTAACACAAATCTGTATAAAACCATAAGTACAGATCAAACCACCTTCATCCCCATGAATCATCACGTCTACCATCAATGCCTGCACCCAACTCCATCATCTTCAATAACCACAGCCATTCCAACCACCAGCCTGCTTTGTCATTTTCAATTTCCAACTCCATCTTCAACCAACACTACCTCTGCCTCAACTCCATAACCGGCAGCCACAAATCAATCACCCAACCAACCGGCTACATCATGATCATCACCAGTCCACTGCCCCAAAATCACTATCACACAACTCAGAGAAATCAATTCACAGCTCAATTCATAAAGCCATGGTTCCGCAGCCACTGCCACAAATAAACCACCATCTCCAAATCCAAACCGTCACACCATCACTGTTCCATCGCCAATCATCATCATCAATTCTGTTTCCATCTCCAGTCACCAATTCAACCACTGCAGTCACTCGAAAACCACCACCGGAAATCACAACCACCGCCTGAACCTCCATCGACGCCACTGCCCAACTTCAATAGCAAATCAGAACAACTCCTATAACAACCCAAAACCTGCAGCAAAACCACCTAAACCGCCGTTCACTACCCCAATCACCAATTGCTGCCAAAAGCCAAGTCCTTGAATCCAACCACCAGCAATCATAGATAAAACCCAAAATCAACTAAACCAAAGACTTACCTCGACGCCGACTGCCAGTGACCGGATTTGTCACCGGAAATCGCAATCAAGATCAGAGCTTGAGCCTTGGATTCACCTCGAATCAACACCAAAACCAAAGAAATAGAATACCCAAATACTTACCTCAACCTTAAGCCCTTCGCTGCCAGATTTAATACCGGAGATTAATCGCGATTCAAGCCTAGTTTAGCCTCGGTTTTTATCCCCATCTCACACCAAACTCTTTCAAAACCGGAACCCCTTCTTTGCCGCACCTTACGCCGGTGTCTCGCCGACGTTTCTTCAGTAGAACCACTGCCCAGTTCGTCGGCCGGTTGAGAGAAACGGGTAGAGAGAGAGAGAGAGTATGGAAGTGAGAGAGAGAGTATAACGAGAGAATGGTTAGAGAGAGAGAGAAAGATCTGATATATTTAACTTTTCAGAAATTGCAACTTTAGTCCCTGAAGTTTCTAAGTCTTTCAAATCAGCCCTGATTGTTTTAAAACCTATCAATTCAGTCCTTAAGTTTTTTTAAATGATTTTAATCAGCCCTTTCATTTTCAAAATCTGATCACTTCAGTCCCTGCTGATTTACTTTTAAGCTCAAATTTCAAAAGTATTCATTTGAATCCCTCAACTATCAAAAGTATCTACTTTAGTCTCTCAACTTTCAAAATATCTATTTTAGTCCCTGAACTTTCAAAGCATTCATTTTAGTCCCTCAACTTTCAAAACATCAATTTTAGTCCTCAAATTATAATTTATCATTTTGAACTATATATTCGATAGACTAAAGTGACTTATTGGCTAAGACGAAGCGTACGGAGAATTTAAAGAAATTGAAGTCATTCCCGCTCAACTTTGCACTCGTCGGATTTGAGGTAGACTCGCACTTATTAATTGATTTAAATTATGATTTCATATGAATGTCATGTGACTTGTGAAAGTCAATTTTCAAGAAAATTAAGTATGTTTTATGAAAGGTAAATATACCTTATGTTTTTATGAAAAGTAAGTATACCCTATGTTTTTACGATAATGTTTTATATGTTTTGGATCATTGCTATGCACATAAGAATTCTTACCACCTAAGTTCGGTAGAATTCTGTGTCTCCATAAGTTTATGAGGATTTACCACCTAAGTTCGGTAAAATTCCTGTCTTTCCATATGTTTATGAGGATTTACCACCTAAGTTCGGTAAAATTCCTGTCGCATATGTTTATGAGGATTTCGATCCTATCTTATGTTATGATGGAAATGATCCCTATGAATTTCATGAATTATGTTTTGGTATACTTACTGTTATTATGATTTTACTACATAAGAATTCTTACCACCTAAGTTCGGTAAAATTCTTATGTTTATGAGGATTTCGATATTATCCTATGTTATGATGAAAACTTACTGTTATTATGATTTTACTGCATAAGAATTCTTGCCACCTAAGTTCGGTAAAGTTCTTGTGTCTATTTATGTTTATGAGGATTTCAATCCTATCTTATGTTATGCTTTCAAAAGAAATTATGCTTGGCATAATTAAAATGTTTTTATAAGTATATGGTTTTCAAAGAGCTGTTTTCAAAGAGCCTATGATTTGCAAAATATGTCCCGTGCTGTAATGCACAATATGAGTTTTATCAAGAGCAGTTTTATAAAGAAGCTCTATCAATGCCCGTTTTATAAAGAGCCGGGATTTATGTGTTTAATCATCTTATAAATTAAATTAATATGCGATGAGTCTACTGAGTATTTCCCCCATGAAATACTCACCCTACTTTTAACAGTTTTGCAGATTTCGGAGACGGTGGCGAGCGATGAATGATGGTGGCAATAATCGTTGAACGGTTGAAAGTTTGACGTTAATGATTTCCGTATTTTCCAAACAATCGAATAATTTAGAGAAGTTCATTTATTTGAGAAATTATGATATTGGCAATTTCTTTACAATATTAATGGTTCGATTTACTATTTCAAATGGTTTCATAAATGTTTTCAATTTTAGCGGCCATTACAGTTTATTTAATGTTGCCAAAAATGAATTTCAATTATTTCTTCCGCAAAAATATTATTCGAAAAAATTTAGACAGAAAATGACGTAGTGAATCGGGTATACGGAACTCGGGGCGCTACAATTTGTTACTCACATATATCGATTTTATATATTAACATATGAAATGAATATTTAATTAAAACTGAGAAACGAAGGAAGACAATTAATTACAAAAAAAAATGTACAATTGCGCATATCTTAACTTTTTTTACGATTCGTATGTTTACCGTTACAGAAAATTTACGCTCGGAATTTTATTAAAATGAAAAGGAAAGAAAAAAATAAATCGATGAACGTTCCAATTTTATACTCTTTCATTTTAAAGAAAAAATATTTATGTGATAACAATAACTTTTTTTATTTTCTTTTACGAATTCAAAAAATATATATATAAATGATTTTCATATGTTAACATATGAAATGAATATTTAATTAAGAATGAGAAACAAAGGAAGACAAATAATTACAAAAAATGTACAATAACACATACATTTTTTTTTTTTTACGGTTAGTATGTTTACTGTTCAAAAAAAATCTTTAAATATTGTAATTTAAATTGACTTAAAGTTTAAAGTGAGAAAATAAAATTACATTTGATTAGAATTCTTAATAAGTGAAAAAATAGATATATCTGTGATATACGCTCAGAATTTTATCAAAATGAAAAAGGAAAGAAAAATAGACGATGAACACTCCTATTTTATTCTCTTTCATTTTCTATTTTTGAAAAAAAAATATATTTATGTGATATTATCAACTTTTTTTTATTACTAATTAGAAAAAAAAAATTATAATTGATTTTAGATAGGGAAGGCAGACCAAGTAATTTCGGGACGATTTGATATTTGAGATGATTTTACGAATAATATATTTTCAGTTTAATCTCATAGTTATCTTGTATTAAATTTCTAGCTAAGATCTTCGATTTGACACCCATATTACATAATTTTTCGACTTCAAAATAATACAATAATTATTAAAAAAGAATAATAATTAATACAAAAATAATATACAGATAGTATTAAAGAACTTAATGATATAATTTAAAATGAATGAAATATTGAGTAAAATTAAAAAATATAAAAAAATTTACATTTGATCTTTGAAAGAATTTTACGGACACTTCACTTATTAGCTCGTATTAAACTTTTCTTTGAGATATTCGATTTGACATCCATATTACATATTTTTCAACTTAAATATAATAAAATAATTATCAAGTGAATAACTATTATTACAAAAAAAAAAAATAGTTTATACATTAAAATAAATTAAAATTTTGATGTCATCAATAGCTTATCACGAATTCTAATTTTATGTACCACATTAATTGTTAAAATGTTTATTACATTATTTTTCTTGCATATTATTTTTGTGCATAGATTTTCAGATTTAGAAAGTCATTTTGGGTGAGAAATTATATGCGTGTTATTTTTGGCATTGACGTTGTTTTTATAGATGTATAGATAGATAGATAAAATACATATTTTTCGAATTAAATATAATAAAATAATTATCAAGTGAACAATAATTATTACAAAACAAAAAAAATAGTTTATACATTAAAATAAATTAAAATTTTGATGTCATTAATAACATCGCACGAATTCTAATGTTATGTATCATAATAATTACTAAAATATTTATTACATTATTCTTTTTTGCATTAATTAAGCTTGTCTTGAAAGATTCTTTAAAGTTTCCAAATATAGAAAGGAGTTTAGGCGGGAAATTGGGTTTTTCCTTTTTTTGGCATGTATTCTATTATTATATATAGATAGATATCCTCCAGCTGGTTCCTTCTTTGATTTTCGGACTCAGCCGCACACCAACCACTTTAGCATCCGTTCAGTAAAGATGAAAAAATGATTTATAAACTAATTTATAAATTACACAATTTTTCAAACCACTTTTTAATCATACATATTTTCTCTTCCCAATTTTCAACCACTATTTTTTACCTCAAATTCATAAATAAATCAATTCTCTGTTTGTTAAAAGTTGTATATTTAAAAACATGTTTTTTTATGTTTTCGAGGTAGAATATGTGGTTGAAAAATGGAGAGAGAAAATGTGTGTGGTTAAAAAGTTATTTGAGGAATTGTGTTGTTTAAAAATATGAAAAAACATATTTTGCCAAACAGAGGCTTATAAACCAAACAGTGTTACCAAGTAGAGGCTTAATTAACTCCTCGGCCGACCACCTCTCTATTCCAGTCGATAATCTGACTCTCTCTATTTAACTCAATTCTCTGTCTTTTTCCTTAAATTCCCACCAACCTGCCGAATGTATATCCTAACTATTTGATAAGAGAGAGTTTTCCTATCCTAACTATATAATAAGAGAGTTTTCTGGTTTTGCAACAGTAGTTGATAGCTGCACGTAAGATATTTTCATTTTTTAGTCCAACCTTTTCTCTTGAAGCCCTCTCTGTCTCTGTCTCTTTCTCTCACTCTCACAGACACACTCGATGCCGATAGAGACATAAGGAGACCAGTGACTACTGATCGCTGACTCACTGGCCAGTGCTGCTGCTACCACCTTCGACTCCCACAAGTTAGTGACTGCCACTTACAGCTGTTGTCCAGTTAAGTATATAATTGAAACCTTGTATGTGCTATTTTTATTTAGGGATTTTCTTTTCAATTCATCTGCCTATTTCTCTCAAATCCCAGGTCCAGGTCCAGCTCTTGACGGTCGGTACTCTTTCTCTCAACTCCCAGGTGTGACTCCGACGCCTTCTTGCAGCAACAGGTATATAATTTCATTTTTCCCTTAGTTTCTTCCCTTCATTCGTTTTACAGTAAGAGACTAGGAGCTGCTGATTTTTTTTCTGCCTATTTTATGAAATTTTAATTTTCACTTAGGCCATCTCCAACCCACATACACTAAATTCGCACTTTTACACTAAATTTGAATTACAGTTACACTCTTCCAGCTTCTCTACTCCGACCCAGCAACACTAAGCCTTTGTTTGATTCTCATTATTCCACATTAAAAATACAATTTTTTTCTACAGTAATCAATCTCAACCATCCAAAAAAGTCAAGCCCACAATTTTTTACTTTTCAAACTACTTTTTAACCATTAGATTTCCAAAATCCAAATTATAATTTGAAAGAATGAGAATCAAACACACACTAAATCTTATACTAAATGTACATTATTCATCATTTTCATTATTTTCTATTTTTAAAAAAATACAATTTCATTATATTTAATAAATTCTGTAATTAAATACAAAAATCGTATTCATATTTAATAATTAATATTATATAAAATTAATTTATTTAATAATTATTTATTTTGAACACTTAAAAATTAATTTTGTCGTAAACAAATTGAATTTCAACTTGTTATTAACTGAAAATTCGAATAACATACTTAAAAATTTAAAACACGGGATATGAAATATGTAGCAATGACACAACTCGAAATAATATAGAAAATTTAGTCTTGGGAGTCGCTATATTCCTCCCACAAGTACTCAATCAACACATTTCTTAGTGCAATGTGTGCTTTCTTGTTCTTGATCTTTCGAAGTCGAGCTAAAAACTCTAAAAAACGTTCATTCTTGTCTACAGCGACCTCAACTGTTGAACTCGACGCTCCACATATGCGCCAATTGGTGCACTTAGGTCTCGTTTGTCCTCTATTATCATGTTATGCATGATAATGCATGCGTCATTATGTCATGCAACACATTTTTCTTCCAAGATCGAGCCGGTCCACTGACAATTTGAAACCTTGATTGAAGCACCCCAAATGCGCGTTAAACGTCTTTTCTACAACTTTCTTGCCTTATTGCAAAATATTTTTTCTTCGAAATTTAAGGATCATGGATTGTTTGTACAAGTGTCAACCACTTAGGATAAATTCTATCGGCTAAATAGTATCCCATTGTGTATTGTTTTCCCTGTATGACATAATTTGTCGATGGATCTATACCATCTGCCAAGTCGGAAAATAGATGAGATGACTCCAACACATTAATATCGTTGTTTGACCATGGCAATCAAAAGTGAACATGCCATATCCAAAGATCATGGTCACCACAGCCTCGAGAATTATTGTAGGGGATCTACTACAACCTATATATTGTCCAGCCCATGCAGTGGGACAATTCTTCAATTTTCAATGCATACAATCAAGGTTGTCTAACATACCTGGAAAGTCATGTTGCTGCCCAATGTACAATAATCTCGTAATGTCTTTGGCATTTAGTGACCACAGGTATCATGTTGAAAATACCTCTAAAACAGCTCGACATAATCGTTGTAAACTCTCCATTGTTGTAGACTTACCTATTTTCACGTACTTGTCAGTGGCGTCTGTTGCAATACCATATGCCAACATCCGCATTGTAGCCATGATTTTCTGGATAGGGCAAAGACCTAGCCTTCCTAGACCGTCTCGTTTTTGCACGAAATACTCATCATGACTATGCACCGCCTGAAGTATACGCATGAATAGATTTCGGGATATGCGATAGCGTCAACAGAACTTTTTTTTAATCGAACTGTGCATTTGCAGAGAAGTAATCGTTCAACAAGCGTTGATCTGCTGCTTCGTGATCGCGTTATATCACAACATGCCTGATGGTTAAACCTCTACGAGCTGCATCATCCATTCGAGTCTTAAGCAGACAGGCCCGACGACGGATGTTGTTTTGTTGAATGCGAAGCACAATCTCCTCTTACTCATCAATTTTTTTAATATGTTCAATGTGCTCTTCGTCACTGCCGTGGTCAAGCATGGAAGATGAGGACACGTCTACATTGAAATTCATCTTTCTTAAATCTTTTATTCAAAGTTGTAGTCTAGATAAGTTACATTAACCTATTTATAGGGGTTTTTTTTAATTCTTAGTTTACGAAAATATATAGTTCTTCAAACATTGCAGAGAATCATTTGCTTTATGTTAACATTGTAGAGATTTATTTGCATTATTTTAACTTTGCAGAGGTTCTTTTGCTTTATTCAAACTTGCTGCAGAGAAAAATTTGCATTATTTTAACTTTACAGAGATGCTTTTGCTTTATTCAAACTTGCTGCAGAGAAAGATTTGCATTATATCACATATTTTGCAGAGATTCTTTTGCTTTATTCAAACTTGCTGCAGAGAAAGATTTGCATTATATCACATATTTTGCAGAGATTCTTTTGCTTTATCCAAACTTGATACAGAGAAAAATTTGCATTATTTTAAATTTGTAGAGATACTTTTGTTTTATTCAAACTTGCTGCAAAGAAAAATTTGCATTACATTACCTATTTTGCATAGATGCTTTTGCTTTATTCAAACTTGCTGCAACTTTGCAGAGATTCTTTTGCTTTATTCAAACTTTACATACAATAATAATGTTTCTTGTCAGGTGTTTTTGGCTATAAATGGTGGCAACCAATTTTGAACTCGTAGATCATAATTTGGAGTATCAAAAATTGTTTCTGCAATTAAACATGAGTTCTAGCTAAAGATCACCTAACTGTACAGTTGATGAGGACGTACATTTAACTCATGTTTACTTGGATATATCCCAGGGTCCCATCATTGGTATTCGACAAAAAGGGTTGAAGCTATGGCAAAGAATTTTCGAGACTTACAACAACACTAAATCACCCCAGATGAATCCTCGTCCAGAACGGTCGATCTCAACACGTATGGGTGAAATTACCAAGGCCGTCTCAAAATTGCGAGGTTGTTTGCGTCAAGTTGAAGATTTGCATCCAAGTGGCACATCGAAGCAAGAAATTGTGAGCATTCGTATTTAATATACATCGTTATTTTTTTTGTTACACTTTACTGATAAACAATCTTACAACATGTCTTGCAGATGGACAAAGCCAAAATGTTGTATGCACAAGACCCCACTAATAAGGGTATTTTCAAATTTAATCATTTGTGGCCCTTGCCCTGCTGAAGGACATTGAAAAATTCAGCCCCGACGCCAAATGTGTCACGTCGTGAATTTCAAACCTCTCAAAATGCATTTGAATCTTTTGAACTAAACATGGAGGATATTGCTGTTGGGGGTACCTCATCCAAACTGTCAATGGGTGTTAAAAAGGCCAAAAACAAAAAAAAATTGAAGATGAGACCAGAAAGAATTGGATGAGATTAAGAATGAAAACAAAGAACTCACGAAATTGGAAAGGAAGGGAGTGGCTGACAGGAAAAACTTTTATCAGTTGCGGATGTATAAGGAGGATAACAAAATTTTACTAACAAGCTTGGATTTCATATCAGATTCGATGACACGTGAGTTTATAAGGTGTGAACAACAATGCATCATTCTTAAAAGGACTCAACAACAACTGAATGAAAGTCAATCTGACTCAAGCTCGTTCAGTCCACTGTGTGGTGAGTATTTTAGGTAATTTTTTTAACAGTTGAATATTTCTGACCACTTATGACTTATGTATCTACATATGAAGATGGGTTTATTATATGATGTTGTAATTTCAATTAATAACTTCTAACAGGCCTCTTTGTTGCTACTTGCAATTTCTATGATTTCATACTCAAACATCTCGTGTTACTTTAGTGTGATGTTTGGGCAATATTAAAAATTATGGGTCGACATCTATAATAGGTCATCAATCTTTTTCCCAGTTTAGATTAGAATATTTATTTGAATATTTGGGTAGAATCTTTTGTCCGTCTAGATTAGAAGATTTATTTGAATATTTGGGCAGAGGGAATACGATTTTCAGATTTTTTTTTTTTACCTAAATACTAGGGCAAAGTTTCGCTAAGCCCTTGTTTGGCTTATGTTGATACTTGGTAAAATAGTGATCAAATCAATTTTTATCTATGTGCTACTAATTATTCTTCATTCCTTTATATCCATTTATAATTTGAATTGTCTATAAAAACTTTCCAAACATGCTTTACATGGCAAAATTCTGCTTCTACAATTTTTTTTTTTTAAATCATTTCCTTTCCATTTGAACCGGTTGCAAATTCCAATTTAGCCTCAGTTTGGAAAGAATTTACAAACGGCTAATTTATAAATAGATAAATTTTATTGAAATGTGTGATTGAAATTAAGTTTGATAACTTATAAACGATTTATAAATTTTGTCAAAACGGGTGCTAAATTAAAAATTCTCTTTATCACTTGGCATTTTTTTTGGGAGTGTTACCTTTACTGAATCCTTATTTATCATCTATGGAGTTCGGTATATTATTTTCTTGATTTATGTCTGCTGTTCTGTTTTTTTTAAAAAAAAAATAATAAGAAAAATATAAATTTATTTTAAATGTGTGTGTACACATATATATAGTTGTCATACATGCAATGACACACAAACACGCACTCTTTCTCTCTTTTCCCCATTTCGTGATTATTCCATTATTTATTCGATGAAATTGAACAAAGCCTTTTTCAAGGGCTTCTCCATCGAATGGTGGAAGAATTGATATTGATCATGATGTCCCTATTTTTGCTACATGACTATTTGAAGAAACTCAAATCAGAGCATGGAAATGTTTAGTTAAGGAACATAACTGTTGATATGATACACTTTCTCTTCTATTTCCACTCTACTCTTAAGTTAGCTCATAAAATGGATAGTTTGAATACATCTACACTTTTGTCATATATTTAAGAAAAATAGATAATGGAGGCATCGATTGCTCTAAGTTTGTGTTTTCTGAAAGTTTCTTGGTGAAATGAGAAGAATGACATGATTATTATGGGAAACATCATTATTTGATCTGGAAGAGGTACACATCCCTTATGTAACTTTGAGCCTTTGATGAGATAATCTTACATTTAGAAGATACATGTAGACTTTGATGTTGCATTTGATTATTTTACCTTTTATTTTTTGACTCATCTTCTCTTATTCTATCGTTTTGCATTTATGCTAACAGGAGAAGTTGGCAAAGAGCATGGATATTACCTTCTAATTAAGAAACGGCCTTTAATATCATCTCTCCTAGGTATCTTAATTTGCCATGTTCTTCATATTTAAGGTGGTTATCAGCCCTGTTAATTTGGTTTGACATATTAATATGAAGCTATTTTGGTTTGCAAACTACCTCAATTCCAAAACTTAATGACATTAACATAACAATATCAATGTCCTTGTGTCATTTTCTCCTGTAAAGCAAAAATAAATTTATGAGAGATTCTATAATAAACCAATAAAAAGATCTTGAAAACTGGTCACTTGTGCTCCCCTCACTTAAAAAGTCTTGAGATATCACCGTAAAATCTGAAAAGCTAACTTCTTGCATATCCCCGCCTTCATATATTTCTTACCATGCACACAAATGAGACATTTTATTAAATTATTTGCACCTTTTTTTTTTTAAAGATTTCAAATTGCTTGATTCTGGTTATTCTCTAATTTTCATCATTGTAATTTCATTATTTAGATTGCTGATGCAGTGGTAGTAGTGAGATATCTGCGAGCAACTCTTATACATCCTAATATCATGGGAAGCTAACTTGGCAATAAGAGGTTAACAATTTACTGCTTTTGTATCTCATCAATTTATCTAATGAAACTATGGTACAACATTGTGTTCTTATTTTGTTTGAAGAGACTGTAATAGGTACCTTTCATTCAAATGATTGTAATTAAGATTTTATTTTTGATTTAGCAGAAAACACAAATTTTTTCTGCGCATAGAAGTTGTAGACCAATAGCACATTTTTCTTATTGCTCGAAAAATCTAAACTAGATTGCAATTACAAGCTACAAATGGTCAAATACCACAATTTTTTTTAAATACTTTTAAAATAAACTAATTTTGCAAAATTCCTCCAAGTTATATTAGAATAACACTAATAATTCAACTGTAAAACGGTTCTCGTACAATGTACGAGTCAAAACTAGTATGTATATATTTCTCTCCAATCAACCGTAGCCGACCTCCTCTCCTCAATTAATTCCTCCCTCTTGCCTATGTCTATCTTCCCCCCAATGGCCAATTAGGTCTCTCATTTATAAGATCATCTCCAATGCATTCCATGGATTGGAAAAATATACATGACACATCAGCAAATAGATGTAATATGGTAAAAATCCTTCTCCAATGCACAACGTGGATTAATATGTTAGACTGACGTGGCGCTACAAAAATAGACATTGTGGGGGTGCAGAGTCTGCATCTAGATGTTCCGTGAGACGTGTTGACTCAGCATTAAATTTTATTTTTTAATTATTATAAATAAGGATGTTAGCCAATCAGGTTTTATGATACAAGTTAATTTTATTTGGACTCTTTATACAGTGAGAAATCATGTAGATAAAGCTGAATTTATGCATAATAATTAAATTTAAATTTAAATAAAAATGTCACATAATCAATATTATTTAAATGTAGAAGGAACCATTGCAGAGTAAATTTTTTACTTCTCCATCTATTTATAAACGATCTCTAGAAGTCCGTCATTTCATTGCTACGTCTGCCCCAATTCACAGAGTGCATTGGAGATGCTCTAACCAGCAGTTGTGCACTTCATTTTAGTCCCAAAAGGAGTCCACTTCCAATCCATTAAAGTCCCAATTAGTGTAGGCTTACTTGTAAGTTCACCAGTTTTACAAACATGGTAATTTGGTCCTTGTGCAATTAAGTCCTTCAATTTTTTGATTTATGAACTTGACCCCTTGAATTTAAGAATATCTCTCATTAAGCTCCAAATTGGATTCTCAAACCTCATCATCCACGTCCTTTTTGTATAGTTTTAGTCATTTTTCTTCGTTTTACCTCCAAACGCATCCAAAATTGAGTTTTTCCTAAAACAAATAAAATAAACACATAATTTAGCAATATCATATTCTAAAATACTTGTAATTGTCTAAATTTAAAGTCGAGATCAGTACAAAAAATGTACTTATCAATGAGAAACACCACAATCATCGTCTTCAAAATTGTTAGTAGAAAATAAATTATCGGATATAAGTTATACATCAAGCACCATATTTAACACATTTGAGAGAGCAAAAAAAAAAAGGTTAGAACTTGAATTGCTTAATTTCATTTCTAGGTCATACATGTAATACCTAAACTATTTTCACAACTTAACCAAAAACATTGCATATTACATGAACACAATCACATAATATCATTACCTCCTTAACCAATGGCCCAAGATAAGGTAGGTTAGGGCCCTCAAGGTGTGAGCTACGCCTTTTCTATAAAATTCACGGATTTTGAATGTAATACTGAAAGGAAAATTCCATTCGCCTCTTACATATTACTATCACACGTGAATGGCTGATTATCGATTTAAGACAAATGATTTCCTACTATGACATGTAAAATGATGGTTGTGATTGAAGAACATGTAAAGAAAATGGGGGGAAATTGTATAGAAGATTTTGTGAGATGGGTTACCAGAATTGCTTGTGACAGTTTTATTGTTGTTAATTTGAAGATGATGTGATGTGTGAAAAATAAATTTATCCAAAGTTTAATTCTTTCAAACTTTTTGTCAAAACATGGTTGTCAAGGTCGCAATCTGGATCATAGAATCGTACCACCCTATATGGAAAATCGATTCAGATCGTGTACATAGTCGTTTTTTTGATAGGATTGGCATAATGATCGTACAAGATCGCGATCATGTACAATCCGAATATTTTTGCGTGAATGGAGTTGAATTTCAAATTTTACTCAAAACCCATATATATATATTTTTTTTAAATAATAGGCTGGGTTCTATTTTTCTTTGTCCAAAGTAAAACTATAAAAAAAATGATTAAAGAAATTCAAATGACAAATCAATCCAGAATGTCCTAAATAAAACCAGACATGTTAATATATTAAATTGCTCTACTTATTTTTATTTACATGAAACATGTGATGATGACGTGTTTAAAATTTTTGAGAAATAAAGAAATTTGAAAATTCTTAAAGATGATCTTAGGAAAGATGACGATGATGAATATTTATTCATGGAAGGTGTCAGGAGAAGGAATAATATTGATAATGAGTTTGAAGTGCATGACCATAATTTTGGATATTTATAAGAATATAAAATTTTGGATTTAATTTTTATTGTTTTTAAGTTAATTATTGACTTATAGTTGTTAAATAATTACATTTTAAATACTTACATAGTAAAAAAATATTTTAAAATCATTATTTCATAGAATCTTACAATCCTCGATCCGATTTCTCAAACCCCTCTATCGATCAAATCCAAAAATATGATCCTGAAAACCCTAGTCAAAATTGTCTACACGTGTAGCATTTCCCGAAGAAAAATATGAATTTATGGAGGCACAAATTTTTTGTTTTTATTTTTCATAGACGTTAAAATGTGGACGTAGTAACCAGCCCTCAGTTTTTTTGGGAAGTGATATGACGAGAGGGATAAAAATCAATTATCATTTAATAAACATCAATTAAAATCACATTTTTAATTATATAAATAAATTATCATCTACTTAATATAAAAAAGATTAATTATATTAACACCACTAATTTTGTTAACCACACCACATTATATTGACATCACTAATTAAAACATAAATTTTATAAGTACACCATATTCTTTTTATAAATATAACTTTTGTTAAATAAAATGAAAATAAAATATGGTACACAACATACACCACCAATCCTTTTTAGGTTAACAATTAAAAGAATAAAATAATTTCGAAAACATGAAAATTAGCTAGAAAAACTAAGAAATACGATCAAAATATAAGATTTAATGAATATCAAGATATGACACCCAAAAACATAAGATCTAATCTTCTTTTATGATTTTCTTCTTGCAGATCTAACAAAAATACACAAACACGAATTTATCTACACTCCATTTAATAGTTAGAGTTGCAGCAAAATTTAATTTAGGATTTTTAAATAAGATATGTGGTTTTTTTATATATACAAAATCTCTATCTATTACAAAGAATATAGCATTTACCCGTGCAAAGAGTAATAAAATCTCCAGAAACCAAATCTTTATCGAACCATAAATATGGATTTGCATATGCTGACAATCGTGTATTATTGTTAATAAGAATAATAAATTCTATATAAAAAAAAAGAATAATAAATATATAAGATAATTTGTTTCTTGGGAAAATATGTAGAAATTTTTGCAGACCTTCATGTTTAGAGAGATGAAGATGGAAGATGATTGTGGTGTACTGAAACCATCCTTTTGGGCAAAGAGATGAATATGGAAGAAGATGATTGTGGTGCACTAATTTATTTTCATTTTATTTATTATTTTTGCAAAAGGAATGTATTGTAATTATAAAAATCCCGTTTTAATAAAATTGGAGGGTTATTTTATAGGAGGATTATTTAAGTCAATTTATTTGTGATCAATTTAGTAAATATGAAAAAATGTGATGTGATTAATAAAAATTGTGGTGTCAATATAATTACCATATAAAAAAAGATAATGAATTATAACATGAATTTCGGGAAAAAAAAAATCTTGAAGTTTGATATTTATGAAAATACAGTATTGAATTATGGTAGTTAAAAATTATTATGGGAAAATTAGTCCAATACCCTCAAAAATTAACTTTGATTAATGCACTAAAACAAAGAAATAACTCTTTTAAATACTGTATTTAATATGCTGATAGTCCTAAATTGATTAGAAAAGGGAGAAAAAAAAAAACCGTCGCTTTCTTCCCTGACTCTGCCTCCACCCGTAATTTCTTCTCGACTTTGTTTTCCCTAGACCACGATGTAAGAAATTAAAATGAGTACCTACAACCATGTTATCCCAAATTTAATTGGAGTTAAGCAATAAACTGATGTATGTACAAAAGGTCTTCAAGTCAATACCCACTCGATAACCCCTTCAACTTGATGGAAACAAAACATGGAAACAAAACACAGAACTTTCAATTCGGCCAAAGAAAATTCTATAAGGATTTCACTTACGGGTTTGGCTGCGGACCATTTGCATTTGATATATTAATATAGACAACTACAAGACAACTTTCATCCATCATGGAAGTGGATTATTTTCTCATGCAGTAACTTCCATCTAATAACCAAATGGAAGTTATCTAATTAGTTTTTTATCCACCATTTAAAATAAAAATTGTTGAAATATTTTGTGTACAATGACGCTAAAGAAATAAAGGATAATTATATAAAATCTGTGCCGACAAACGGACATAGTAACGTCAAGGAACAAGAAAAAGAAAAGAAAAGAAAAGAGAAGAAAAAGAAGCAAAGTCGAGGCAAGTGTTGAACACTTTGTTCATAAGTCGAATTTACCCCGCAACGATGCTTACTGTTTATGACAATTAACTCTCAAGATACAACGACTTCCACTTGAGTTTATAACACTCTAAAACTCAAGCACAACGAACCAGAGTTATGACTTTTGTATTTCAAAATGAATATGAAAAGAAAATCAAAAGTATGATATAAAAATGCAAGAATTTTGATTCAAGAGAAAAAGAGATAATAACATTATGTTTGCATATCATTGGTGTGTGGAATAGGACATTCCAAAGATTCTATTTATAGATGATGAATGTAATACCACTTTTTCGTTTTACGTACTTTCTTGAATCTCACGTAATTTTATGTTGATGCGATTACAAATTTTGTAATTGATTATTATTATTATTATTTATATTTGAATTATTTTGCAGTGAAAGGATTTGGAAGCCGTCTCGATCAATGTGCCAAAAAAAAAGTTTATAAGTTTTTTATATGCAAGTCTATGTCTAATTGTTTATTTTAATTGTTAGGCTTGCCAATTCTATTTTTATTAAGTTAGTGGCATATTGCATTTAAATTTGATATTGGGGGTAAGTTTTAGAGGCTTTTGGGGGTTCAATGAGAAAGATTTGGACTTAATTACCAATTTATGAGAGTTGAGGGACTAAATTGCAAATTACCAAATCTTAAACATTTAAACCTAAATTCTATCTCACGCCCCTCACTCTATCTCACGCCCTCTCACTCTCTCGCTTTGTTTCGGCCTCTCTCCCTCTCGCTACCTTCGGCTCTCCCTCTGTCTCTTACGGTCGGCCGCACACGACTCCACCCACCACGTCACCGGTCACCACCACGGTAAGTCACCTCCTTGCCGTCTCTCTTCCCTCTTTCCCAGACCGCGCGCGCACGCACACACGGGACTCAACACACCCGCACGCCACCCCTGCCGAACACACACATGTAATTAGTGTATGTATATATATGGGATTGTATGTATATGTTGATGTATATGTAATTGTCCTCAGGTATAAACTTCAGATTTTGTTTGATATAGATGAAATTCCATATTTTTTCAAAGTTATGAAATTAATTACAGATTTCGAAAATCTTGAATTAGTGGCTTAATTAAATGTTTAGGAAGAGTTTAAGTTATAATGTGCATATTTTCAAATTTAAGTTAGTTGCATTTTCGAATTATAATTGTTAAATTAGAGAATTAGGTAATGTTTATATATGTATGTATCGATGTAAATATCTCCCTCAAGTATAAATCTCAAATTTCTTCAAATGTTTGTTTAAAGTTCCGGATTTCAGATTAATCTATGATTCCAGACTTATAATTGTAAATTCAGATTTTTAAGTTTATGTGGAGTAATTTTTCAAATTTTGATAAATTATGAATTTAAGGTTGTTAGTTTATTGTTCGTGTTTAACTATGAGTGGAAATTTGTGATTTTCTACTTTGGAAAAACTCATGAATGGTTAGAGTTGCTGATAAGAATTTGGTTAATTTTGGTTTACGTTGATATATTTATCTGAGTTTGAAATTAAAGGATCAGAAAACTTCCTATAGTATATGTAGTTAAATCCCTATTTTGAATGTGAAAATGTATGTGTTGTTCATAGTTGAAGGCCACAATTAGGTTAAATTGAGGTTTGATCTCGATTGAAAGTTCTGTTAATATTAGAAGAATGAGATTTGTGATTTTTAAACTAAAAGGATATGTTATTAATGAATGGAAATAATTAGGAATTTTGGGCACATTGACGTCACGAGCATCTGAGACTCCTCCACTCGCAAGTCAAGATAACGGTAAATACTAAAGACGTCGGTAAGTAAACTTCCCCTATTTTCATGAAAGTAGAAAGTTAATGTGAAATTAATGTGCGTAAGTGATTTCGTGTTAATTACTTAATGTTGATGTATTTGATTTGCGATATGCAAGTATGTTTATTTAAGGAAATGTTCAAGCGTGCACGTTATCATGTCATTGCATCATTAAGCATGCATTGGCATCGAAATGGGGAAGTCAAATGTTTTAATGAAATGAATGTGTCAAAGTGCAAATTTTATCAAAAGTTATGTATCCCAAGTTTTTCAAGAAAGAATGGGTGTACTTCTAGTTCATGAAAGATGCGAGTGGGAAATGGGGCGCGGGGGACCGGCGTACCTGAATGTAATGAGCCGTAATGCGGTGGAATGAAGTGAATGAGCCGCTTTACGGTGAAATAAAGTGAATGAGCAGCTTTGCGGTAGAATGAATGTTAACCGCTTTGCGGTTTTACTTGTAAATGTGATCTGGTTCCAAATAAGAATTTCCCACTGTTATCTGATTGACTAGAAGTTACATCAAGTGAGCTCACGAGGGAAATGAAGTGAAAGTTTTGAAATGTTAAGTTAAAGTTTGAATGTTCTGGAAAGTAAAGTAAATGGGGATACATATATGGAATTTTTAAAGCATTCATGTCATAAGCATGCATTCATGCATACAGTTTACTCACTGAGCTTTAGCTCACCCCAATCCCTCCCCAACATTTCAGGTGATGAAAGTTAGGTGATCCGAGGAGAGCACTTGTCAGCTGACTCAGACAGTACCTGGTGTCGCCATTATTTAATAAAGTAAAATTTATTTAAGATATCATTTAAATTATTCCTTAATTTATTTATCATTGATAATTGTTTGGATGAAGTTAGTTTTGATTAAGTATGGGTGACGTATTAGATGTTAAATTTTCTCTTATTTCATTTGTCAATATCTATTGATATTTTGGAAATTTTATGCTGAGGAGTTTGGGGATTGAATGAATTGGTTTTGGCGATGATGAATGTAGTTGAGATGTGATTGATCTTGTTTAAATTTTATGTCGGTTATGTTGTCTCTCTACAGGTTGGTTAAGTCCAATTTATAGAGGAGATTCTGCCGAGATTTTTGTAAAATTTTATAATAGATAAATGAAAATTTTAATGTGTAAACAATTTAATTCCGCATATAAAATGTGAATGGGAGTTGACACGCCTAGTGTTAAGTATTTAAAATTGGGGTGTTACAATGAAGGGTTGTGGACGAAGCGGTATGAAGCCAAACCATGCATCACTTCGAAAAGACACAACTTTTCGGACTACCATGCGATCACATAGTTATAAGCCGTGTGATTGCATGGCTTTACGCGGAACTGAGATTTTAACAAAAACAGTTGACGTGTGATCGCACGGTCAAAAATTCGGCCAACTTTTTCACTTCTCCATAATTTCTTATTCATCCAATATTGGATTCGAAGTGCCAAATATACCTTTCAATACATGCAGAGAAATTTAAATTCTCTTTCGAGGGCATTGCCAGTTCCCACGACCCGAAGCGACGAAGTCACAAACTAATTTGCCTGAATAGATTGGATCGAGTTTGAATATTTAGCCGAATTTGACACGAACATGGGTGCTGGACTTATGCAGATTCTTTCATCCTAAATCATTCCAAAACATTTTCAATGTAGGCCTTATGAGACAATCCTAATGACCTTTCACATCCATCTCTATGAATTTCTATGCTAATGACATAAGAGGCTTCACCCATATACTTCATTTCAAAGTTTTGGTTAAGAAATTGTTTTGTGTCACGTTGCAAACCTAAATCACTGATTGCAAGTTAAATGTCATCCACATATATGATGAGAAAAATGTATTTGCTCCCACTGAGTTTAAGATATATACAATGATCAATTATATTTTCTGTAAAACCATATGAAATAACAACTTTATAAAACTTCAAATACCATAGATGGGATGTAACGTCCCGAATTTCGTGAAATTCGGGACGCCACTTCGTCTTTTAAAACTGAATTTATTGCGGAAAATAATTTTTAATTCAAATCATCACATTTATTATTTGAAACATCAGCGAAAACTTAATCAGTTTAAAATATAGAACAATACATAAAACTTAGGTCTCAATATTTTAAATGAAATTAACGATAAATAATCTAATCAGTAACATTCATAAAATTGACTAAAAATTTTTATCATTTATTTAATTTGCCAACACTGCCCTTTTATTCGCCGCCATCTCTGAGATCTACAAAAGCTGTTAAAAATGGAATGAGCATTTTGAAAGAAATACTCAGTAGACTCATCTCCAATAATTAATTTATAGAATAATTTAACACATGCTTATGAAATCATACAGTGACATCATCATCTTCATCATCATGGGCTCCTTTAATAAAAATAAAAACAAAGGCTCTTTAAAAATCATAGGGTGTGGGTAGTCTCTTCTTATGTAATAAAGCATGTAAGTTATGCATAACATCATTTCTCATCTTATCTCGTAAGAGATATTCTTTTCTCGTCTCGTGCATCAAAGCATATAAATCACGTAATTTCACATAAGACATGTAAATTATAATTTAAACTAATTAGTGAGGACGAGTCTACCTTAAATTTGCAAGTTTGAAAGTAGAGCAACAATATCACATCAATCTTTTAAATCACCAAGTGTATCGTCTAGCCAAAAGAAAAATTAAACTAATTTAGTATTTCGAAATATTAAAGTGACCAAATAAAGCTTAGGGGTTAAATTGAAATTTTAAAGAAAGCATGGATTTTAAAAGTGTAAGGGCTGAAATGGGTTTTTCGAAAATCAGTGGGCTGAAAATGACAAACTCAGAAAGTCCTGGCCAAATTATATTTCGACAAAATTCTTTGGTCGAAATAGACTGATTTGAAACTTTGGGGCTTAAATAAAAACGTTTTAAGGACTGAAATAATAACTATTCAAAACTTGGAGTTTAAAAGCAAATTTCGAAAAAAAATAAAATATAACAATTATATAAAAAAAAATTCCTCTCTTTCTCATCATTTACAATCAGAGAACAGAGGCGTGAGGGAGAGACGCGACAGAGGTGGGCGATCGGACCATCGCTGGTTCAGTTTACCGGTGTTCTTGCACCGGCTCACTGGCGGTGGTAGTGCCACCATCACTTGGCGGCGACGGAGGTGGGTAGGGATTTACGAAAAGAATCTGAAATGGGGATCGATTTAGTGTGAAACCGAAAATGGGTTATCGGTTTTCCGACGAAGAATCCGACCAATACAAGGTGGCAGTCGAGGTACGGTATTTGGGTTTTTGTTAAATTCTTGGTTTTGGGTTTTATTTAGGAATTTTATACATGGCAGGGAGTGGTCGATTGATTGGGTGGTGAAGATAGGGGTTTGAGAGAGAGGCGGCGGCTTTGGAGTAGGGGCGGTCGAGTGGTGTTGTCCGTTGGTGTGATTTTGAATTTGGGCTGATGTGGGCATGGAGGTGGCGTTTGGATTCTGGCCGTGGCAGGAGTGATTTTGGAGTTACGAACAGTGGTGGCTGGTGGCGTTTGTGGTTATGGGAAATGGCTTGAAGATGTTGTTTGTGCTGGGTTCGTACAGTTGAACGTTGACTATGGAGGTTTGGATTGAAGTCTCGGATTGTGGAAGGGTGTGGTTGGGTGATGATGGTTACAGACAGTGGCTTTCGATGTTTGGATAGTAGTGAGGTAGTCGAGTGCTTTCCCAAAATCGTCTGCAACACTTTCGTGCAGTTTGTGGTGGCGTGAAGGATGAAGTGGAGATGGAAAAATATACATTGAGTTGGATTCAGAAATTGGCAATTGCTTGATTGGTGATTGAGTGAGAGAGGATTAGGGGGAATAAACTGGTTGATGTAGAGTGAGTGTTGATGATTGAGGAAGGAATTATGGAATATGGATGTGTTATTGGGGAAAACGTGTGAAGACTGGAGGGAGTATAGTATGCTGATTGAGTTCCAGAAATATACTCAGCTGATCGGGTAGAGGAAATAAACATGTGAATGGATTTTGGCTGCGAATGACAGGAAGAAAACGTGGGGTGATGATGGGGAAGGAAAATTGTGAATTTGGGAGGATTTGGTTGGTTACTGACTCAAATTTTGGTAAGTTATGACAGGTTTTGGTTTAGACCAGAATTGTGGGCATTTGTAAGGGAATTGAGGTTGATTGAGGGATTGAAGAGTGATCGTGGGAAAGGATAAAAAAAAAAAGTGTTGTATATGCAAATGGAAGCTGGAGAGGAAATTTTGGGATTTAAAATAAAATGAATGTGAATTGGGGAATTTAAAATAAATAAAACTTTGAGAATGAATTTAAATTGGAGATAAAATATTTTGAACTCAAATATTTAAAGTTTGGACTAAAATTTATCATTAAAGATACATTTGGAAACTTCTTAAAAATTGAAATTGAACTTTAAAGATAAATAATGAAAATGGGATACTTTTAAATAAAATTTTGAAATTTGACCTAAGATTTTAAATAAATTTAATTTCACTTCATTGGCTAGACGAACACATGCTTTTAAAATAAATGGACAAAGTCGTAGCGACACATTTTTAAAAATAATATTTATTTAAATAAGTCATGAAAAAATTCTCGATCGCTACATGGGAAGCTATGTTAGCTCATATATATATTTCCATAATTTGCGAACCATATGATTACCTTTTATCACTAGTGAATCTTTTGGGCTATTTCATGTATATCTCTTCCTCAAGATCCCCATTTAAGAATGTTGTTTTCACGTCCATCTGATGTAGCCCTAGATCAAAATGAGCTACTAAAACCATTATGATTCTAAATGAATTTTTCTTAGAAACCTGAGAAAACTTTTCATAGTAATCGATGCCTTTCTTTTGACTGAAACCTTTGACTACAAGTCTAGCCTCATATCGTTCTATAGTACCACATGCATTTCCTTTGGTCTTATACAACTGTATGTCCATCTAATAATTCAGCTAGATCCCAAACTTGATTTTTAGCCATAGATTCCATCTCTTCCTTCACGACGTCATAGCAAAAACATGAGAGTTTCCCTTCGACAGCTTGTGAAAATGAGCTAGGATCATTGTCAAGTCCAAAATACGTATCAGACTCTTGAAGATATACAACATAATTGCTAGAAATTTCTGATTTTCTTATTCTCAAGGATCTCCTTATGCCTATTACATCATCTTGATTTTGCATATCTTGAATAGTAGTATGTTCTGCATTTAGTGGAAATTCTTGTTTTACGTTATTCTCATGAAGTAACGGTTGTTTTTGAGTTGGTTCATTCCCAGTTGTACTTGAGTCCTTTATATTGAAATGAATCAATATACCTAGATTGGAAGATGACCTAAAATATTTATTTGTTTCCTGAAAATAATATTTCAAAGAAACTCACTAGTAATAACTTCACGATCCTCTAGAAGTTTTACATTTCTAGCTTCAAAAATCATTAGAGTGTGTGAAGTACAATATAATCTATAACATTTGGAGGTCACTGGATAGCCTATAAAAATCCACTAACTGTCCCCGGTCCAATTGTTTATGTGAGGATTATAAACCCTCACTTCATTTGGACTACCACAAATGTATACACGTCTCAAACTAGGTTTCCATTTGTTCTAAATTTCAAACGGTGTTTTAGGAATTGCCTTAAAATGAAACATTGTTTAAGATATACACGGTAGTTTTTAAAGTTTCACTATATTTAATATAGCCCTAACATCATAACCACCGCCTTCACTAACAAAAAAAAAATCAAAAGATACAATGGTGAACACCGATGTAGCACGACACTATGCACATCAATGCACACATAGTGAGAGTGCACTGTGTACGGACGCTGCACAACAGCGTAGTGGGCGCTGTGCACAGTGTAGCACCATTGTCCGTAGCAGCACCGGGAAGTTAAGACTGACAATGAAGAGACGTAGGGAGAAGTCGTTGGCGAGGAAGAGATGAAGGTCCTAGGTCGCCTCGAGTGCGAAAATGCTATGCAGCAACGACGAAGTGCGAAGAAGGCCAATTACCAAGCGCAGGTGGTGTCACTTGACAACGGAAAAGCTGCTACAAGTAGTAGCTTCGACGACGTTAAAGAACAAGATGCAAAAGTAAGGCTAAGAGGTGTCTCCTGTGAGCATGAGACTTCACGTTGAACCGCCGGAGAGTGGTGCTATTAGAGGACGTGTGTTGTACTATCAAAGAGTGGTGTCTCCAGAAGATGGAGGTTGTGATGTCGGAGAAAAATCGTGAAATGATTGTTTGGAAAGAGTGGTGAATAGAGAGAGTGTATGTGTGTGTGAAATGAGGGAAATAAGGGTTTGAGGTAGGGGTGTGAAGGCTGTGATGAATTTATTATTATTTTTAAAAATCTATTTAACACCTGATTTTTATGGATAAAAAATTTATAAATCTTATTTTCATTTGAGTAGCTAAAATATAGTATTCTATGTAATTTTTTCATTATTTTAAGTGAAAACTACAGCTGGGGCGGTTTTTAAAATTTACAATTCATAAAACAAATTTGTAAGTTTTGTATACACTAATCAAGTATTAATTCCTATTTGAAATATTAATTAATAATTTTACAACCCCACACCCCTACATACCCACCTAATATCCAAAACACAAAATAGTTAACATCCCCAATACGTTCCATTTTGATATCTTCAAACAACTCCTAATTCCAGTGAGGAAGCTTCCACTCAATTGCACTCGACGAACTACACCCACAGCTCCCACCACATCGAAAGAATCCTATAGTTGATAAAGGAAGGTGACGACTGGACGAACCACACATACGGTTCTTGTGTGCAGTTCCAGATCCTGCATTACAACGACCCCAAGCGATGGGAGTTGGGTTGGGGGAAGTGTTGTAGGGTAGATCTCACTGATTTTTTCTTCTTATTCTATTCAATCTACAATTTTTTGGGGAATGGTGCTGCATTGTGATTATGGTGGTGCAAAATTAATTTTGGGGTGACGGTAGTGGAAAATCAATTTTGAGGGGTGACGGTGGAGGTTGTGCAGTGTGGTTCGGTGTGTTGTGGTAATTGTGCAATATGGTGATTGTGTGATATTGTGAGGAGGTGGTGGGGGCAATGATGGTGGTGTTGGCTGCGGTTAAGGTCACATGTCATGGGGATGGCATTGAGGTAAGGCTGAGCCTGAATCACAAATGTTAAACCCGTCTCTATTTCTTGTTAAAGCCCAAAAATTTCCCCTACAACTCCGCCATGGACGAATCCAAAGCCCATTGCTTTCATTCTTTGGTATATCCATTTCATCACCCTTTACCCAAAATCCAAAGATTGAAGATCTAGACTTCAGAACTTGAACAAATGAACAAGTCAATACTTCGGAGAGATGACAAAACTTCTATTTATAGAAATAATAGAACGCCAATCTTTAGTAAAATAATGATGTAGTCTCAGGCTTGTTCTGATTCATTTTTAAATCCAACATCAGAACAAGTGCAAAGGGTGAGGCTTTCAAAAGAAAACTCGAAACTGAATGATGATTTAAAAATTCATCTAATCACAGATTGTGGGTTATAGGTCATAGTCACATGTGGTTGTTTGTTAATTACTTGTGGAGGTGGCTGTGTGTTACGTGGTGGTTGTGTTTTACATTTGTGGCTACGTGATATGGTAGTGGTTGTTTGTTGGTGGTCCATGGGTGACATATATAAGTCATAGTCACATGTTCAAGTAACAGTTATAAGTCACATGTTAAAGCCACACTCACATGTTTAAGTCATAGGTTGCATGTTAAAGTGCCAAGTCACACTTTATATATAGTAGTTCACATGTCACAATTCATTTAATTACAACATTTCATAAGTTATAGTTTAGGTCTCAAGTTACATGTGACAATTCATCTAATCACATATTAGAGAAACCAGTTATGTCATAGGTCACGTTAGTTAGGTCACATGTCACAATTCATCTAATTACATATTACAAAGCACTCTTCATTTATCGTAGGTCACATGTCACAATTCATCTAATCGTAGATCAGAGAATCCACTGAACAACTTGTTTGATACATTAGGTCACATGTCACATTTCAAATGTTCAAGTCACATGTCACATTTGATGCATCAAGTCACATGTCATACTTCGTATGTGACTTGTGCAGGTCAATTGTCACACTTTATATATCAAAAGTCACGTCACCATCATTTCTGACATACCGGTCATAGATCACGCTTCAAAAATGTTCAGGTCACAAGTGACTTGTTCAAGTCACAGGTAATATTTTATAGGTCACATATATTTACAAATCACATGTTATGGTTCAATGGTCAATATTTATTGGTCACATGTTATAGCTCATAAGTCACATATAATAGTTCATAAATCACAAGTCACCATTCAAGAATCACATGTCATAATGTATAGGTCACAGATGTTCAAATGTGGCTATAGTTCACATGTCAATATTAATTAATCACATATTATAATTCACATGTCACCTTCATCGGTATCAAATCAATGTTTACACGTCGAGAATTGATCACAGATTTCTAACAACATCATAGGCAACATCTCAATATAAATTCAGGAAAGCTGGTCGCATGCCTTTGACGGTAAGAATCGAAGTTATTTAATCTGGTTAATTCAATAAATTACACCAGATGACGTTTTTCAATTTTAAAAAAAATAGATTTAAATTACACCAGCGTTACTCAGATTAATCGTTGGCGATGCTTAGTTGATGTTCTTCAATGATCGCTATATTTCTCCCTCTCTCTACTATTTAAGTCGACGATATTGGTACTGGGTGTATGTTGGTGAATGTAAAATGGGGGATGTTGACGGGCGAATGTCAGTGATTGAGGCCCGAAATGGAGAGAAATTGGTATTATGAATTGTGGTGGCGGCTGTGGTGGTGATGGTGGCGACGATGACAACAACTGGTGGTGGATGGTGAAGGTGGTGGAGATGGGTGGTAGGTGGTGGTGATGGTCAAAATGCGTTGTCTGTTATGTTATGTAAGATTGGGTGGGGTGGGTGGATTTTTATAATATTTAATTATCTATATTTATATCTTCTATGCATATGTAAAAATAAAGTCTATGCCAAAAATAAGACGGATATTTTTTCTCACTCAAAAAGATTCTTTAAATCTGGAAATCTATAAGAAAAAGTAGTAGTAGTAGTAGTAGTAGTAGTAGTAATAATAATAATAATAATAATAATATGCAAAAAAATGATGTAATAAATATTTTAGTATTTATTATTGTACATAAGAATTTGTGCTATGCTATTAATGACATCAAGATTTTAATTTATTTTAATGTTTAAACTATTTTTTATTTTGTAATAGTTATTATTCACTTGATAATTATTTCATTATATTTAAGTCGAAAAATAGGTAACATGGATGTCAAATTGAAGATCTCAACGAAAAGTTTAATACAAGTTAAGAAATGAGAATAAATTGTAAACACGTTATCCGTAAAATCGTCTCAATACTCAAAGATCAAATGTAAAAGTTTTTATATTTTTTAATTTTACTCAATATCTTATTCATTTAAAATTATATAATTTTAAGTTCTATAATACCATCTATAAACTATTTGTATTAATTATTATTCTTTTCATAATTATTGTATTATTTTGAAGTAGAAAATATGTGCAATATATGTATCAAATCGAATGTCTCAACTAGAAGTTTAATATATGATAACAATTGGAAGCAAATTGAAAATATATTGTCCGTAAAATCGTCTTAAAGATCAAATTGTCCTAAGTTTCTTGACCTGCCTTCCACTTTTAAAAATCAATTACATTTTTTTTAATTCGTCAAAAAAAAAAAAAAAAACTTTGTCAATATCACTACATAAATATTTTTCTTTAAAAATAGAAAATGAAAGAAAATAAAATAGGAGCGTTCATCGATCTATTTTTCTTTCCTTTTCCTTTTAATAAAATAAAATTTTAAGCATATATTACAGATATCTTGTTTTACTTATTGCAAATTCTATTTAAATGTAATTTTGTTTTTCACTTTAAGTTTTAAGTCAATTTAAATTACAATGTTTAAAGAAATTTTTTGAAACGATAAACATAAAAATTGTAAAAAAAAAATCTAAGATATGTTTAATTGTATTTTTTTTTTGTAATTAATTGTCTTTCTTCTTTTCTCATTTTTAATTAAATATTCATTTCATATGTTAACATATGAAAATCAATTATTTTTTTTTAAATTCATAATAAAATAAAATGTTGTCAGTAACATAAATATTTTTCTTTAAAAATAGAGAATAAAAGAATAAATTATGAGCGTTTGTCGATTTATTTTTCTTTTTCTTTATCTTTTCATTTTTAATAAAATTCTGAGCGACATTTCCTGAAACTGTAAATACACGAAGTATTGTACATTTTTTGTAATTAATTGTCTTCCTTTGTTTCTTATTTTTAATCAAATATTCATTTCATATCGTATATCGCATGGGTGTAACACTAGTTTTATACAACACCTGATCTTTGAAATTTTAAACTTTTTTCTTTAAACTTGAATTGATATGACATAAACACCTTTGTATGAATAATTATAGGGAGATGTTTTTAATTAACGTTTTTAAGTGACATTGTAACATGGTGAACATACATTGGATGGTGTAAATAGCTATCCCGCTACTTACTTTTTCACCATCCAATGTATGTGCAACATGTCAAAATGTCACTTAAAAACGTCTCCTTAGAATTACCTAATGTGAAAATTACACATATCCCTGTTTTTTAGGAACCAAATTCAAAAATAAGTCTAAACCCATATTAATTCAAATTTCAGGTTGTAAAATAATTTTAATAATTAAAAATTATTATTATTATAAAATTAAATTAATTAGCCAAACTATATCCCTCATTTCCAAACCTTAATTCAATTCTTCTTCTTCTTCTCTCTCTACCTATCTTCTCATATAATCCCACGGCACCATTATCTCTCTCCCAAAACACGCAACCAAAAAAGGCGGTGACTCCCCGATGCCCCATCTAACCACTCTCCGACGTAGAGGGATTTTCAGGTATGAAAATGTGCATCGATCGAATAGCAGCTCTGCGCATTGATCGGGAAGCGACATTGCTGCCTAGTGGTGTGGGCTTTTCTGGCTGAGGTTGAGGTAGCAGAGGTGGCAACGATATTTCGAGATACCTTGGTGATGGTAGTAGTGTAGTTTATGGTTTTGGAATTTGGGATTGGTCTGCGATTTTTGATTTTTTCCAGAGGTTTTCCGATGGGGGCAGCGTCATTAGAGGTCATGCCAGAGACTTGGGGCGGCACAGGTTAGGGGATATTTTGGATACCTTGGTGATTGAAGTGATGTGTTGATTGTTTTTGGCATATGGAGATGGTGTTTGCAATTGTTTATTTAGAGATGGTGTCTTCATTGTCTAGGATTTTTTGGTGTCGGTGGCGACATAGAGGCTGTGCTGGCGATTGAGATGGTGGAGGTGGTTGTTATTAAGGGACACAACGGTTTTTGTGGTGGTACTGAGACTGAGGAGGCGGCTGTAGTTGTTGATCAGTAATTGATAAATGTGACTTGAGAAATTTGTGACCTAATAATTGATAATAAGTATAAACTATAAACTAATTGTGACGTAATAATTTGATAGGTTGTGATCTAATAATTTAACATGTTGTAACCTAGATTGATTAGTTTGACTTCTGTGATTAATTGTTTTGATAACCCGTGACCTTGAAATTTGTTATTGTGACCTAGAAATTATTTCGATTTGTAACCTCCTATTTTGATTATTTGTGACCTAAAAGATTGATGTATTGCGACCTAAAATAAATTTGTGACCTAAAAGATTTGCCTTTTGTGACATGAAATTGTACAATATTGTGACCTTAATATATATATAGGGTTATGTACACAATTACAAATATTTAGAGCATGTTTGGTAATGTGAAAATTTTTTATTTTTTTGGTTTTTTGATGGATGTGTGGTTTAAAAAAGTTTGAAAAGTAAAAAATGATGAGCTTGACTAAGAATGGATGGTTGAGATTGAGTTTGAGTTTGAAAAATTGAGGTAAAATTTTTACCATTAGCAAACAGGGCCTTAAACTTGAAAATTTTTGTAATCGGGCATTTTGTAACTAATTACACAAGTATCAAAATAATTTTCAAAATCAGGTATTTTTTTATTAATTCAGAATTAGGTTCTGTAATTAATTACAATTGTAACTTTATTTCAATTTGTAATTAGTTCAACTGTAAATTTAACTACAATTGCAATTTATTACCACCACCGATCACCGCTTAATTTGTAATCAGTCACTGCCACAACCACCGTCGGAAATACGATTGTAACTTATTTTAATTTTGTAATTAATTACAATTGTAACTTATGAATTAGGACTTTATTTCAATTTGTAATTTATTACAATTGTAAATTTAACTACAATTGCAATTAATTACCATCACAACCACCACCACCACTGATCACCGCCTAATTAGTTATCAGCCACCGCCACAACCACCATCAAAAATACAATTGTAACTTATTTCAATTTTGTAATTAATTACGATTGTAACTTATGAATTAGAATTTTATTTCAATTTGTAATTAGTTCAAATTGTAAATGTAACTACAATTGCAATTAATTACCGTCGTCGCCGCCACTACCTAATTTGTAATCAGTCATTGTCATGACCACCATCGAAAATACAATAGTAAATTATTTCAATTTTGTAATTAATTACAATTGTAACTTTATTTAAGTTTGTAATTAATTACAAATGCAATTAAATCTCAATATCACCATCATCATCACCACCACCACCACAACCACCATTGCTGCCATTGCCGCCGCCGCTGCCACCACCACCACTACCACCACCGTCTCACCACCAAAACTACATCAATCAAAAAAAAATCAAACAAAAGCAGATGCAATCAAAGTTCAAAAATACCCACACCGCACCATCTCACCTCCACCACCTTCACAGTCATTCCCACCATCACCAGCATCGATGTGCACACATTTACCATCGCTGGACACACCTCCACCACCTTCACAGACATTCATATTAGCCATAGAGACCACAACCAGCCATAAGAATCCACCCTCACAAGCTCACACTAACACTAAATTTGAAAACTACAACTAACCACGAGAAACCACCCTCACACCAACACCAAATCTGAAAAAAATACCAACCAAATCAGATCCCACCATCATCAAAATTCTCAGCAGAACTCAAACATATTAATAACCAAAATCTCCAATTGCACAATCAAAGCTCTAATTAACTATTGCAGAAACAAATCAAAATCTACAATTGCACAACCTGTTCAATTCGTTCTGCACAGGTATGTTGTTGAGTTCGTTGCCCACTGAAGCCAACACCAACAAAGATCGCTTCTTATCCCTTGGTTTCGAGGAAATCTTGACGGTGGTGGAGGGAGGTTTGAGGTGGTGGATGAAGGAAGGTTTGATGGTATTATTAATGCTGTGTTTGGGTTTGGAGAAAGAAAAGAAGGATTGTGAGGATAAGGAGGCAATGATTTCTCTCTTTACCAGTGCAAAATGAGAATCTGTGGTAGTGGTAGTTGTGGTGGCGGCGGTGGCGGTGGCGGTGAGGCTGATGGTGGTGGTGCAAGTTTTTTGTGTGTGGTGGTGATGGATGCTTGTTGCCATCGATCTGAATTTGGGGGGGGGGGGGAAGATAAAGAGGAATTGTTAGAATTTTGTTTATATTTATACACCTGATTTAGTATAAATAGTTTAGAATTAACTGATTTTAAAAATTTAAAGATTAAATATATTAATAGAGCTAATTAGCCCATATATATATTATGGAAGAATACATAACTAAGGTTTTTAAAATACACAATTTCAAAATTAAGAAACTTAAGGTTTTATTTCAAAAATCAGGTCATAATTAATTATATTTTTCTTTGTTTATGGTCACAAGTCACAATTTTTTAAGTTCTAATTTATTATGGTCACAAGTTACAAATCAAGTTATAAGTTTATGGTCACGATCACAATTTGTTAGGTCACAATTTATATCGGTCACAAATTTCGAATTTCGTAGGTTACAATTTTTTTCTGTCGCAAATCTCGAGGTAATTGGTCACAACTTAACAAATTATGAGTTACAATTTCTTTATTGGTCACAAATCACAAATTTCATTGGTCACAATTTTTTTCAAATACAAATCAAAATTTTTTTAGAACACAATTTTCACAAATTTTTAGTTTTCTTAGTCACAGATCATAAATCTTATAGGTCGAAATTTATAAAATTATTTGGTTGACTCATTTTTTGGTCACATTATCGATTTAGTTGGTCACCATCTATTTCTCGGTCACAAACCACAAATTTATAGGTCACAAATTATTATCATAATAATTAATTGGTCACAACTTATTTTTGGGTCACAAATATCAAAATATTAGGTCACACTAATTCAATTAATAGTCACAAACTATCAAATTAATTGGTCACAATTTATTTTATGGTCATAAATATCAAAATATTAGGTCACAATAATTCAACTTAAGGTCACAAATTATCACATTTTTAGGTCACATATACTATTTGCTAGTCACAAATTGCGTATTTTGGTCACACACCATCAGCACCATCACCGGTCTCAAACACCTCTGCTGCCGCAGCCACCACCGCTGACCGCCAACATCTCCGCCACCGACTGCCAACAGACACTGCTTCCAACACCATTCCTTTCCACAACAAACACTTGGATCACAATTATCAAAAGTCACAAATTCACCCACCTACCCCACTGATAAGTGTGTTTTATACACTTATCTATATGTCTAAATTAGAATAAATTATTATCGTTTTAGAATATATGCTATTTAATTTGTCCTTATTTGTTTACTTTGCAGAAAATATCTCAAAAGATGAAGAATGAAGTAATTGATGAGAAAAATGCATAATTTGATGCTAATTGGAGCTAAAATGAGCAATTGATAAGTTTGTGACGTCAACCGAAAAGATGCAATGTGCCAAAGTAAAGGAATAAGAAGTTGGAGGATCCACTTGAAGGAATTGAGAGTTGAAATGAGCGAATTGAGAAGATTCCAAAGTATGGGGACTATATTGTTGCAATTGGAAGTTGAAGGACTGAAGAACAAATTAAACATGAGGGACCAACTTGCAAATATCAAATGATTGTTTTGGATAATAAGAAGATACTTTGAGGATTTTTAGGAGTCAATTGGATGCAAGTAGAAGTAAAAAAGGAATGGAATATGATAAGAATATTACCATAAAATTGATTCCAATCCTAGAAGATTCTGGACAGAATTCTATTCGGACTTTGAGACCAAATTTTGGGGCAGTAAACGTTCGAATTAGGAAAATCCTATTTCAAGAAGAATTGTATCCCTTTAAGTTATATTTCTAAATCAATTTGAATCATCTTAATCGGATAAGGAAAGAGAAAGATATGGTCGAAATACTGAACGCTGTGCAGATACCAAAAAAGACTCGCGCGCGGATTTGATGAATTTCTTTCCTTCCTCAACTTGATCTCTTCACCAACTATAAATACAATCTATTTGCACGAAAATTGGACCTTTGCCTCTCCATAGAACGAGCCACAATTGAGATTTCAACATCAAATTCTTGGAGAATCAAGCATCGCAGAGGGGCGTGAATTGAAGATACTTGAAGAATTGATAATTGGTGCAATCTTTCCATTCTTCTTTGTTATTTTCAATGAACGTCATTATATTTTGTTTTTACTATTTAAATATGATGTGTAGCTAAATTTGATGTTGGGATGAACGATGTAGCCTAGTTAATTATTTTAATTCCATATTCCTTATTTTAACAATTCAATGCATGTGTTGATTTATTATTACGTTTAATGCGTGAATGAATTGGCCACTTATTCATGATTTTATGTGTTATTTCCATAATCTGAGAGGTGAGTTAATAACATAGATCTAGGTAATAAATCCGGTAATTGAACGAGAGATAGAGATATACTCTTGTAACTATTGCGGTCGTGTGTGAATTCTTGTGTGTAATGCATCTAAATAAGGAATAATCGGACCCTCTGTAGAGATACAACGTTGACTTATTTAGGTATGATTGATTTAAACTCGAGAGAGGAATCTCAATTTGAATCAGTGAATTCGATCGATTACATATTTAGAAAATAAAATCTAGAATTGGAATTAATTTAATTGGCTAGGTGAAATCGTGAATCCCAACCACTTTACAATCATTTTTTTAAAAAAAAAAAATTCACAATTTAATTATTTAATTCATCTTCTTAGTTTTAATTTAAAACATCAAATTCATTTGTTCGTTCAAATAAAGTGTAGAACTAAAATATTTCGATAATTAATAATAGTCCTCGTGGGACGATAATCCGGACTCCTAGGTCCACTTTATTACTTCTCACGACCCGTGCACTTGCGGGGATATCTCGCATCGCGAGATATAGGTGAACAAGTTTTTGGCGCCGTTGTCGGGGACTGTTAATTAATATCGATACCCATTAGTTCTTATTTTACTTTGAACTTTATTTTACTTATTTTTATTTTTATATTATTTTTCAGTTTTTGTTTTTAATTTTTGTTTTATTTAATTTATGTTAAGAAGGACTAAGTCATTTGATTTGCTTCATTTTGATACAGAAATTGAACGCACCTTTCGACAGAGGCGTGGACAACAGTTGGAAGCGAATCAACAAAAAGACTTAGCCATGGAAGATGACACAATTCAGGATAATCAGGAAAATCAACAAAATCTGCCAGCAGCTGTGAATGGACAGCAACAAAATAATGAAAGACGCGTTTTGCGAGCTTACATGGTTCCTCCTGTGGGGAACATTGGAACTTGCATAGTGCCGCCTGCTATCCCTGCTAATAACTTTGAGATCAAGACTTCTTTAATCTCTCTGATCCAAAATTCTGCCGTATTCCACGGGCTGCCTTCTGAAGATCCACATGCACACTTACGGACGTTCCAAGAACTCTGTGACATGCAGCGCATGAATGGAGTTCCGGGTGATGCCGTGAAGCTGAAATTGTTCTCATTCTCATTGGTAGACAAAGCTAAAGCTTGGTTCTATTCTTTACCTCTCCACACTATCACCACTTTTGAAATCCTGAGCCAAAAATTCGTAGATAAATTTTTTCCACCTGGCCGGATGTCAAAGCTTAGGCGTGAAATTTTGTCCTTTAGTCAACAGCCAGGGAAATCCATTTTTGAAGCTTGGGAAAGGTTCAATGAGCTTATCAGACAGTGTCCTACCCATGGAATCTCCGATTGGATCTTAGTCCAGACATTCTACAATGGGCTAACAAATGAAAATAAGAAGCACGCGGACTCAGCAGCTGGGGGTTCAGTAATGGATATGACTTATGAAGAAGCTTCTGAGATTTTCGAGAAGATGGCTTCAAATAGTTACCAATGGTATTTAGAGAGGTCTGCGCCTAAGTCTGGAGGAATTGCTGCAGTTAGTGAAATTACAGCATTAACTGTTAAGCTGGATGCGTTGACAAAGAAGATAGACAGTATGGGTGTGTAGCAAGTGAATTCTGTTCAAAAAACTTTGTGTGATTTTTGTTTTGAAAATCACGCTATAAATTTCTGCCCACTTCAAAAAAATCAATCAAGTTCAGAACAGGTCACCTTCATTGGGAACAGACAGCAGGGTGGTCCATATTCACAAACATACAACCCAGAATGGAAGAACCACCCCAACTTCTCCAAGACTAATAATCAAAATGTTCAGCATCAACCTGGTTTTCAACAACAGCAGCAACAACGATCTCATAAAACCATGGCAGAAAACATGGAGATGTTAATCCAGCTAGTTAAGAGTCAGAATGGTGAAATTATGAATCAAGCAGCTGAGATTAAGAATTTGAAGAGACAAGTGGGAGAGTTGGCAGCTAGAAGTTCCACAAGGCAACCAGGACAGTTACCGAGCAATACTGAAACAAACCCTCGTGAGCATGTTAATGCTATAACAACAAGGAGAGGGGTTCAGCTATCTGAAGTGACTGTAGAGGAATATGAGAAGCAGAAGAACCAAAAGAAAGATGTGGTGGAAGAACAAGAAAGTGAGAAAGAACAGAGGTCGACTCCTGAAATTCAAGAAAAAGCTGAAGAAGACGTTCGAGTTAGACCCCTAGTCAAGGCATATGTACCTCCAGTTCCATATCCACAAAGACTGATAAAGCATCAGTTGGAGCAGCAATTTGGAAAATTTTTGGAAATATTCAAGAAACTGCACATAAATATCTCATTTGCAGAAGCTTTAGCTCAAAAGCCCCTCTACTTAAAGTTTATGAAGGAGATGCTGTCAAACAAAAGAAAGTTGGTTGATTTTGAGACAGCAGCACTGAGTGAGGAGTGCAGCGCCATACTTCAAAATAAATTACCACAAAAATTGACTGATCCAGGGAGTTTCTCTATCCCTTGCACTATTGGTAATTTCAATTTTGATAATGTATTGTGTGACTTAGGGGCTAGTGTTAATCTAATGCCTTTGTCTGTATACAGGAAACTTGATTTGGGGGAGCCTAAACCAACCAATATCACACTAAAGCTTGCTAACAGGTCTATACAGTATCCATATGGGATAGTGGAGAACGTGATTGTGAAAGTGGACAAGTTCTTCTTTCCAGTTGACTTTGTGATCCTTGATATGGAGGAGGACTCTCAGATGCCCCTGATATTTGGAAGACCATTTCTTGCTACAGGGCGAGCTCTCATAGACATCGAAAAAGGGAAAATCATCTTTAGGGTCGAGAAGGAACAAGTCACTTTCAGTATCAAGCCAAGGCAAGACCTTGAAGTTCTAAAAGAAAGTTGCTTCAAGGTGGAGGGAGTGATCCAGAAACCCGAAGAAAATGTGGAGCAAGGGATAAAACTTGAGAATGCTTCGATTTTACAAAGAGGGATTTTAGAAGCGAAGCAGGAGAGGAGTAACTTGAAGAAGGAGAAAAAACCAAATTTTAGTCAACAAAATGTGGAAAATGAAGTATTAGACTTCAAGAGAGTGAGGAAAAGGATTGAGAAGTGCAAGGCAGGTAATTGCAAGTTGTGCAGGGGCTCAAGAGGATCATTCAAGCCTCCATGATAAAGAAGTGCAAAAAGTCGAGCTTTAGACTTAAAACAGAGCGCTTGTTGGGAGGCAACCCAACCTTTCTTCCCTTTTATTTATTATGCTTTCATAATTTATTTATTTATTTGCTGAATTTTAGATAAATGCATGATAGGTATCCTATTTGAGGGTTTTACATGTTTACATGTTAAAACTCTATTGCTTGTTGCACTATCTTTGCATATTTAGGTATGTTTTTAATTTTGCATATTTTTGTTAAACTAAGCTTTTAATTGTCATCCCACACATTAAACACACTAGTTTAGATCATGAAGTTAAAGTTTGGAAAATCATTGCATCGATCACGAAGTGATTAGGGGGATAAAAACAATTTTAAAAACCCAAAAATGGGAAAAATTTTCAGTACTGCCGTGTACTACGCGATCGCGTGCCAATAGGCTATGGCTATCGCGAATGTGCATTAAAAAATCAACAGATTCTTAAACCTTGAACCACGCGATCGCTAGCACTCCAGCCAGGCGATTGCGTGGCTGTACTGGGACCAAAATCGGCAGTTTAAGTGTTGTGCCCCATGTTTTCAATTTCAAACATTATAAACTCTTTTTCTCTCCCCTAATCACCTCATATTTGATCTTCCATTTTGTGTGCATGTCATCAACACCTAGTTGCACCAAATTCATTGCTATTTTCACATCCAAATCAATGAAAGGTATGAAATTCTTCACTTAAATCCATGTTTACTCAAAATTTTGAAATTTTCTTTGAGTTCTTGGATTTTGAAATTGTGAATGGTGAAGAATGGGCTTAGGTTAGTGGTTGGAGATTGTGATTTGTGGTTTAGTAGACAAAAATTTTGGGTTCATTCATGCCTCCAACCCTATGCATATCCATTGATTTTTGCAATGCCCATTAAGTGTTTGATGAAATGCCACAAAGACATTCTTGTGCTAATTTTAGAAATTCATTCGAGCATTTAACTTCATGACATGTTCATCATTGATTGTGTGTATTTAGTTCAAGAATTAGTTCACTACATTGCATGAAAATCATGAAAACCAACATTGCATCAGGCAGCCCCATTGCAAGGCCACTGCAGGCTATTGCACCCAGAAACTGTCTCACGTCACCTACTTCTCGACATTGTTTCATGATCCTATTGATCTTCAAATGAGCTGAATTTTTAATATATTGTCGATCATGCTGTGAACTTTAACGTATCAAAAGATGGCTCAGAAAAATTTATGTTTTTCTAGGCGATGTAAAGGTTTGAATGTGTGTGGTCGACCAGTGTTGAAAATTCAAAATTTTTCCTTAACTTTAGTTTGGGGGTGTGGTACTGAACTTCCATTTCTTCTTATTGGTGTTTATGTATTCTAATGTTAATTATTTCTTATTTATAGGGAAAACACCCCAACCAAATTTCAACAATACAAACAAAGGGTCGATTCATCCAATGCAGTGCAACAGGGAGCCTCAAGGAAATACATCCTCTACACTTGGGAAGTTCTCATTCTCTTTTCTTTGTCTCGTTTTGCATTGTTGAATATTTTTGACAAACATTGAGGACAATGTTCATTTCAAGTTTGGGGGTGAAAATTCATTGCATTCATCATTCATTTTATATTCATTCGATTTTATTGGGATAAAAAAATTGAAAACTTTGTTGACATGTTTATTGCCTATGATATAGTATGAATCAATTTGTGCTTACGTTTGAAAATTGGACAACATGAAAGCATGAACTTATTTTTGAACTAGTTATGTTTTGCTAGATTCATATTTATTGCGCACGTAGCCAGTGTTGGATAATTGCTTGTGTAAGGGATTTTGTTTAATACATGTGGGGCAAATTTATGCAATTTGAATTTAGGAATGACTCAAAAATCCCTGAACTTAGACCGTTAGACATCCCACCCCTAAATTAGAACCAATCATGCTAAAAGGCAAGTTTGGGGGTAAAATGGTTGGAATTTGTGTGTATTGATGGGTTGGAGGTCTGTGGTTCTAGGTTGGAGGTCTGTGGTTCTTGGTTTTGCACTTTAGTCATTTCAGTTTGGTCAACTGGTATAAACCATTTCCAGTATAAAAACAAAAAAATGCTGAAGGTCTTATTCTGCTCTTCAAATGCCTTTTTGACTCGAGTAAGTAAGTCCGAGGGGTCTTTCAAACCTGGTGCCCTAAAGCCAACTGGCTTGGGAGTTTCCGATTTGAAAGCTCGCTACAGAGGTCAATTAGAAAGCAAGTACGGAGAGCGGACTTACACATAAGACATTATAACATCTTTAACTTTTCGGTTTAAGCCTTTATGATTCGGGCAAGTACGACTGAGGGGTTCTTTGAACCTGGTACCCTAAAGCCAACCAGTTCGGGAGTTTCCGGTCTGAAAGCCCGCTACAGGGGTCATATAGAAAGCCAGTATGAAAATTTCTGCACAAAGATGGTAAAAGACAGGGACATTAAAAGAAAAGTCGTCCAATAAAAAATAAAAAAATAAAATAAAATATTGCATGATATAAGCTTTGTTGACTGAGCTGTGGTGGTTGAGGTTGTAGAATTGGGGACTGCTTTCTTTTGATTTGTTGTGCACACTTATTTCTGATTCTGACTGCCTTGTGTGGAAAAAGCTAAGAATATTTTTAGAACCCACATAGATAGAAACTCGGGATATGTGAGAGAAAAGCAGAAAGTGGAGATCATCCATGAGCGCTGAAAGAAATTTTATTAGAAATCATAGATTGACCACATGGGATTCGGGCTGGATTATGCATAATGAGCCACACAGTGTTGAGTATATCTTTTGCATAAATATGCGTTTGACATTGGCTATTCACACACACACTTAAAAATCTGGCAGATATAACTAGAAAATATTTTGCATTGTTGTTCATAACTCTTGTTAAAGCTTAAATTAGTTTGGACTATGGAGGCATATGGTAAACATGTTGACACAACAAAAATATTTGTTCTCATATTTCTTTAATTTTTGTAGTTTATTTTCCATTATTTGAGGACGAACAATTATTCTAGTTTGTGGGTATTTGATAAGTGTGTTTTATACACTTATCTATATGTCTAAATTAGAATAAATTATTATCGTTTTAGAATATATGCTATTTAATTTGTGCTTATTTGTTTACTTTGCAGTAAATATCCCAAAAGATGAAGAATGAAGTAATTGATGAGAAAAATGCATAATTGGATGCTAATTGGAGCTAAAATGAGCAATTGATAAGTTTGTGACGTCAACCGAAAAGATGCAATGTGCCGAAGTAAAGGAATAAGAAGTTGGAGGATCCAGTTGAAGGAATTGAGAGTTGAAACGAGCGAATTGAGAAGATTCCAAAGTATGGGGACTATATTGTTGCAATTGGAAGTTGAAGGACTGAAGAACAAATTAAACATGAGGGACCAACTTGCAAATATCAAATGCTTGATTCGGATACTAAGAAGATACTTTGAGGATTCTTAGGAGTCAATTGGATGCAAGTAGAAGTAAAAAAGGAGTGGAATATGATAAGAATATTACCATAAAATTGATTCCAATCCTAGAAGATTCTGGACAGAATTCTAGTCGGACTTTGAGACCAAATTTTGGGGTAGTAAACGTTCGAATTAGGAAAATATTATTTCAATAAGAATTGTAGCCCTTTAAGTTATATTTCTAAATCAATTTGAATCATCTTAATCGGATAAGAAAAGAGAAAGATATGGTCGAAATACTGAACGCTATGCAGATACCAAAAAAGACTCGCGCGCGGATTTGATGAATTTCTTTCCTTCTTCAACTTGATCTCTTCACCAACTATAAATACAATCACTTTGCACGAAAATCGGACATTTGCCTCTCCATAGAACGATCCACAATTGAGATTTCAACATCAAATTCTTGGAGAATCAAGCATCGCAGAGGGGCGTGAATTGAAGATACTTGAAGAATTGATAATTGGTGCAATCTTTCCATTCTTCTTTGTTATTTTCAATGAACGTCATTATATTTTGTTTTTACTATTTAAATATGATGTGTAACTAAATTTGATGTTGGGATGAACGATGTAGCCTAGTTAATTATTTTAATTTCATATTCCTTATTTTAACAATTCAATGCATGTGTTGATTTATTATTACGTTTAATGCGTGAATGAATTGGCCACTTATTCATGATTTTATGTGTTATTTCCATAATCCGAGAGGTGAGTTAATAACATAGATCTAGGTAATAAATCCGGTAATTGAATGAGAGATAGAGATATACTCTTGTAACTATTGCGGTCGTGTGTGAATTCTTGTGTGTAATGCATCTAAATAAGGAATATTCGGACCCTCTGTAGAGATACAAAGTTGACTTATTTAGGTATGATTGATTTAAACTCGAGAGAGGAATCTCAATTTGAATCAGTGAGTTCGATCGATCACATATTTAGAAAATAAAATCTAGAATTGGAATTAATTTAATTGGCTAGGTGAAATCGTGAATCCCAACCACTTTACAATCATTTTTTAAAACAAAACAATTTCACAATTTAATTATTTAATTCATCTTCTTAGTTTTAATTTAAAATATCAAATTCATTTGTTCGTTCAAATAAAGTGTAGAACTAAAATATTTCGATAATTAATAGCAGTCCTCGTGGGACGATAATCCGGACTCCTAGGTCCACTTTATTACTTCTCACGACCCGTGCACTTGCGGGGGTATCTCGCATCTCGAGATATAGGTGAACACCCACAAACTCTGGCTGTGCATCACCACACATATTTTCCCCAATCACCACTACACAGCCATCTATTGTGCAACTACCACCACCACAACCGCACCAACACTACCACCTCCACCTCCATCTTACCGTGCACAATCGTGCCGCATTGCACTGCACTGCCACACCTCCGTAGTCATCGCCTCTGCCGCCACCACGATACACACAATAGCCATCGCACCGCATTGCACCATCACCACACCCTGTACACATCACTGTACTTCACTGCATCGCCTTATCTCCACAGCTCCACATCCATCACCACCAGTTTCACCACATCATCGCCTATAGCCCCACCTCTACAACCCAAAAAATACCGCCACTTACCTACCATTTCCACCACCAGCCCCACATCCATCACTAGCAGCTTCCCAACCATCCCCACGTATTACCGCCGCAACCACCACAATCAACAGGAAACAACAAAATGGCACAAAAAATAAAAAAATTCAAAAAAAATGGAGGTTGTAGCGACCTAGCGCAGATGTCGTGCATAACACCAAGCAACGTTGTATCGCGACATTGCACACATCGGCGCACTGTGTACGGAGCTGTAAAGTGGTGTGGTGGTCGCCGTGAGCAGGGGAATTTTCGAGAGGAAGAGATGAAAAGGCGGTTTGCCTGCAGTGCCTTACAGGTCGTCGTCGTCAGATGATGGATTAGTCGCCGTCGCCGTCGGAGGGGAAGATGAAGAGGGGTGAAAAATTGGGTTTATGAGGAAGTGATGATCTCAGACTCGTGTGTGGATTATAGTGAGATTAATTATTTATTTTTATAATAATTATTAATATTAAATAATTTAATTATGACTTGATTAGTGAACTAATAAGTTCAAAATCTTAGAGTTGAATTTCAAAGTTCACAAATAGGCCTTAGTGTAATTTCCACTATAAAATATGGGAAAATTACACAGAGACTTGTATTTCAAAGATGCAATTCAAAAATCTTTTGAGGGAAATTATTTTTTTGTAAATTTCATGTGCTAATTCATTTAATTAGGTGTTTGATAATTAAAAATAAATATAATATTATATATAAGACAAACATAATTATCTATTATATATTATATTAAAACTAATATAATATTAAATCAAAAACTTAAATTTTGACGTCACAACCTCCCTCACCCCCGCCCTTGCCCTTGCCCCGCCCACCACCACCCCACCCACCCACCCACCCATCATACCCCAAAAATAAATTTTATTTTTTTCCTTTCGATATTTTACTATCATTCCCCATCCCACCCCAACCCCACCTCATCGCAAAGTGACAAATTGATCTCACACTAACCACATCACCAGACCCCACCCACCCTGCCCACCCATATCCAACCCCACCCTAAAAATAAGTTTATTTTTATTTTCTCTCCATGTTTCCCTACACTTCCCCATCCCACCCCACTCGACCCTACCCTACCTCATCACAAAGTGACAAATTGATTTTATCCAGCTACAGACCACGACAACACCCCGTCTGCCTCTCCCCCACCCTACCCCACCCCACCTCACCGCAAAAATGATTTTTTCCTTCTACTTTCCACCTATCCCCACCCAGCCCGACACCACCCTACACATCCCACACACCCCAAAAATGATTTTTTCCTTCTACTTTTCCACCACCCCACCAACCCCACCAACCCCACTGCCCACCCCATCCCACCCCCACAAAAGAGTTTTTTTTGTCTCACCATGTTTTCCCACCCTACCCGCCACCCACCCCACCCCAAAATGATTTTTTCTTCTAATTTTTCACATCCACCCCGCCCCCGCCCCTACCTGCTACCTACCCTACCAATCGACCACACCCATCCAAAAATGATTTTTTTTCCCACTTTTTCCAACCCCACTGGACCCGACCCTTGCACCCACCCCCCACTCCACCATACCCACCCATCCCATTCCTACTTACCCCCAAAAATGATTTTTTTCTTCAATTTTTCACACCCCACCCACCTCGCTCTCGACCCTAACCAACCACCTACCAAACCAACCGACCCCACCCAAAAATTATTTTTTTTACTTTTCCACACCCCATCCCGATGTTACACTCGTCATCCAGCAACCCCACCCAAAAATGATTTTTTTTTCTTTTCCACACCCCGTCTCGACCCTACACCCGTCACCCACCAACCCCACCCCTATAAAACTATTATTTTTCTTCTTCTAATTTTCCACACCTCGTCCCTACCCCGCCACCCACACAACAAACCGACCCCAATCAAAACTGGTTTTTTCTTCTACTTTTCTTCGTCCAATGGCCATAAAAAGTTATAGATGGTCACAATAATTTATAGTTGGTCACATATTATTTATTTATTGGTCAAAAATTACTTTTTTTCACGATTAGTTAATATTTTTTGTCGCAATTACCTAATAATTGGTCACATTCCATACTCATCACAAGTCACACAAAGTCACATTTAGTCGACATTTTGATTACACTTACCTAATAATTCGATCACCCCACCTTGCCACATCCCACATGCAAAGTCACAACAGGTCACATAATGTCACAATTACAAATTTAGTTGAAAAACCCCACCCACATACCCACTGATTCCTAAAGTCACAGTTGGTCACACAAGGTCATAGTTTGATCATACACAGTCGCAGTTAGGTCACACGAGATCACAATTAGATCACAATTGGTTTAGTTGCAAAATTCGATCACACAAAGTTACAATTCGATCACATAAAGTCACAGTCGGTCACACAAAGTCACGGTTCGATCACACAAGGTCACAGTTTGGTAACACATGTGACCGAACTATGACATTGTGTGATCGAACTGTGACCTTGTGTGACCGAACTGAAACTTTGTGTGACCGAACTGTGACATTGTGTGTTCAAATCGTGACTTTGTGTGATCAAGTACGTGATGTGACCAATTATTAGGTAAATGTGACCAAAATATTTACTAGTTGTGACTTGTGAGAAATGGGGGCTGTGACCAAGAAAACTAAGAATACGGAATGTGACCAAATATTAAGTAATTGTGACAAAAATATTAACTAATTGTGATTGGGGAAACGAGTAAATTATGACCAATAAATAAATAATATGTACCCATTATATGATAATTTTGATAAATTATAGGTAAATGTGATCAAAATATTGACTAATTGTGAGTTTGTGCGACTTATGATAAGTGCGGAATGTGATCAAGAAAACAAGTAAGTTGTGATCAATCAATAAATAAATTATGATCAATTATTGATGACTATGACCAATTATTAGGTAATTATGACCAATAAATAAATAATATGTGATCAATTATGGATGATTGTGACCAATTATATAGATTATGACCAACTGTGACTTGGTGTGACCATTAGACGAGGACGTGATGTGACCTACAATTGTGTCAAATATAATTATGTGTGACCGAACTGTGACTTTGTAAGAACGAAGTGTGACTTTATGTGATCGACCTGTGACCTCGTGTGATCTAACTGTGACCTCGTTTAACCTAACCGTGACCTCCTGTGACCTAACTATGACCTCGTTTGACCTAACTGCGACTTTGTGTGGCCGAACTTTGACCTTGTGTGACCAACTGTGACTTTGGAGGGGTGGGGTTATACAACTAAATTTGTAATTGTGACTCTGTGTGACCTTATATGACTAAACTGGGATCTCGTGTCACCTTGCGTGACTGGTTGTGACTTTAGGGGGTGGGGTGGGTGGGGTAGAGCTCGGGTGGAGCTAGGAAAAGTTGAAGAAATCATTTTTTGGGGTGAGGTGGGGTCGCGGTGGGTGGCGTGGGGGGTCGGGGTTGGAAAAGTAGAAGAAAAAAATCATTTTTTTTGGGATAGGTGAGGTAGGGTAGGGTAGGGTAGGGTGGGGAAAGTAGAAGAAAAAAATCATTTTTTGGAGTGGTGTGGATAGGGTGAGGTCGAGGTCGGGTTGGGGGTTGAAAAAAGTAGAAGAAAAAATTTATTTTTTGGGTAGTTGGGTGGGGTTGAGATGGGGTGGTTGGGGCGAAGTGTGAAAAAATAGAAGAAAATTCATTTTTGGGTGGGGTGAGGTGTAAAATTAGAAGAAAAATCATTTTTGGATGGGGGTATGGTAAGGTGGGGTGGGTAGGTTGGTGGGGTGCGGTGGGATGAGATGAGGTTGGTGGGGTGGGGTGGGGTGGGGTGGGGTGGGGAAATATAGTAGAAAAATCATATTTCGGTAGGGGTAGGGTGGGGGTGGGTGGCGAGGAAGGGTCGGGGCTGGTGGGTGGGGGTGTGGAAAATTAGAAGAAAAAAATAATTTTGGGTGTGGTGGAGTGGGGATGGATGGCAGGGTAGGGTAGGGTCTGGACGAATTGTGAAAAAGTAGTAGAAAAAAATCTTTTTTGATGAGGTGGGGTAGGGTGGAAAAAAAAAACTTATTTTTGGGGTGGGGTGGGACGGGACGGGTGGGTGGGTGAGATGGGAAAAAATAGAAGTAAAATAATTCTTGTGGTGGGATGGGGTGAAGTGGATGGGTGGGTGGGGGTTGGGTGGTTGGGTAGGTGGGTGGGGTGGATAAGGTGGTGTCGGGGTGGGGGTGAGTGTGGAAAAGTAGAAGGAAAAAAGTCTTTTTTTGGGTTGGGTGGGGTGGGGTGGGTGGGTGCGAGAAGGGTTGGTGGGTGGGGGTGGAGTGAGTGCGGGGTTGGGTTGGATTGGGTTGAGGTGGAGTGGTTGTTGATTATGTATTGTTTTGATTTTATTATTTAATATTATATAAATTTTAATTTAATATATAAATGATAATTATTATATTATATTAATTAATTAACTAATTAATACTTGATTTTTTTAAAAAAATCTTAAGGTTTTATTCTCTTTACTGTTTTGAAGTCATTTTCTATTTTTTATTTTTGAAAACATTAAAAACATGTTCTCTTTACCATTTTTCAAAACGTATTTTACAACAAAAAAAAAAAGAAAAAATTGCAAAGAAAATACAAAATGATGAATTCATTGTTTTAAATGTTTTTAAAGGAAACCATGGTACACTTCAAAACGCGAAAAATGTATCATTTTGGCAAGGGTTGGGCCAGCTCATTTGGAGTGCGCACTTGTCAAAAGACAGGTCGCTGGTTCGATCTCCACCCATTGCAACTCTCTGTATTTTTTTTTTTAATAATTTTGATTTCAACTTTAACCTAAACGTAATGCGTACAGATCTCCTTTTTCTTGAGCAGCCTCAGCCTCCATTTCCCCGTTAAAGAACACCACGCTCCCTGCAGCGACTTTATTGAACTCAGACCTACAGTAGACGCAGCCTCTCCTCTCCTTCCCCGTTAAAACCTCTCCTCTCCTTCCCCGTTAAAAAAACGCCACGCTCCCTGCAGCGGGCTCTTCACTGAACTTCGACTAAACCACAGGTATAATTTTATTTTTATTTAATTTATTTTTTTTTGGTAGCCATGTGTGCATGAACAGTGCGACCTTCTAAGTGTAAGATAACTTGTTAAATAGTTTACTAACTAAAACAAATAATTTGCAGAAAGTAAGTGAAGCAATTTACTAATTAAAATAAAATTTACAAGAAGCAGTAAACAAAATGATGTGGAGCAGGAATTAAAATGAACGTTGGAGCCGGGGCCTGTGTTCAACACAGTGTCCTTAAAGCAATATTCGCCCTCACATTGAAGTAACTCGAGCGCTTGCTTCCCAGGATACAGCGGCTGAAACTGCAGCTGTGCAGTCGAACAGAAAAGTGTCTGAACAGAATCACCAAGTGACTGGAAGAAGGCAGAAAGCAGGATGCAGAGAGATTTTCGTGGTTGTTGTGGTCTAGACTGAAGGATTGTTGCAGTATATATAGGCAGGGAGGAGCCTTTGTATTTAGTACTGCAGTTGAATTCTATATTTACTCCAGACGTTTTGGAGTTACAACTGCATTTGAATTCTACACTTACTCCAGACGATTTTTGGAGTTACAGGTTAAATGGAAATCGGTTTGGAGTTATGTTTTAAATGAAAAATTCAAAACAAAATTCCAAAATGTGGCTTGTACTTTGTGGCCAATTTTTGACTCGTTCGGTCCAACATTCGTGTACGCAGGTCGCGCCCGCACACAAGTTCAAGGCTCGAAGGCCAAGTCGGTCCAAGATTCGCACCCCCCCTGCGGGCGCGTAGGCCATGGAGAAGTCTCTATGCAACAAATGGTTACACCTTACAAATTGTTAACCATATATAAATTGGTCCACAAATTCATTTCTAACCAATGTGGGATTGTAATCCCTTTTAAGGCTCCTCTTCAAATCCCAATTTTCAATCAATGTGGGATCAATTTCACATTCACACAAGTGAAAATCAATTGCCAAAATATATTTTCCAACAATCCCCCACATGAATGGAAATTGATAGAGACACAGAATACTTGGTGATAAAGTTCCACAGTTGAAACCTGCATAGGATAGGTAGGGGTTTCCTTTGAACCTTCCCTTGTGAAAATACATTTACTTTATTAGCTGATCAGTAGACGCGATGTCTTTGAACTGTTCTGCCTTCTGTGTAAACGATGATGTACTTCACACAGGATTCTTCTTGACACATTTTAGTTCTCATGGGTATGTTCATTTATGGCCATGAACATATGCCTGGTTCAGTGAGAGTTGTTAAGAATTAGCCTCATAATTCCCTTCGAAGCGGCCCCACTTCTCTCTCACATAGGTGATTTCTTAACCAAGAGTAACCCGCATTACTCCGCTTGGATTTCCGACGCATAAGAATCATTAAAAGCTTATTGCTTATCCTCTTCCCACGGGCATCACTGTTATTACAGGAATGGACAGGAGATAACCCCCACAGTGATCTTATTAAGTATTTGTAATTAGGTTTTCTCATTGAACCTAGATCTTGGGAATCTCCAGTCAGCTAGGTTGAGTTTCCATTACAATAACTTATTCTTTTAGAGGCTTAAGTCTCATTCCTCTCGATGACTTTGCAACTAAATCTCTATTTAACCCTTTGGTTAGCGGATCCGCAATGTTATCTTTTGACTTTACATAGTCAATCGAGATAACTCCAGTTGAGAGTAATTGTCTTATGGTATTATGTCTACGACGTATGTGTCTAGACTTACCATTGTACATGTTGCTTTGTGCCCTTCCAATTGCCGATTGACTATCACAATGTATGCAAATTGCTGGGATAGGTTTTGACTATCTTGGAATATCCTCTAAGAAATTGCGTAGCCATTCAGCCTCTTCACCACATTTATCTAGAGCTATAAACTCAGATTCCATGGTAGATCTCGCAATAACTGTTTGTTTAGAAGATTTCCATGATATAGCTGCACCTCCTAGTGTGAACACGAATCCACTTGTAGACTTTGAGTCTTTAATATCAGATATCCAATTAGCATCAGTATATCCTTCAATAACTGCAGGATATCTGGTATAGTGCAGTCCAAAATCACGAGTATATCTCAAGTATCTTAGTACTCTTACTATTCCTTTCCAGTGGTCAGACCCTGGATTACTAGTATATCTACTCAGCTTGCTAACTGCGTAAGCTATATCTGGTCTTGTACAACTCATTAGGTACATAAGACTCCTGATTATTCTAGAGTACTCTACTTGAAAAATACCATCGCCTCTATTTTTCGATAGATGTTGACTTGTATCTATTGGTGTTCTTGCCACGCCGGTATCATCATTATTGAATTTTTCCAAAATCTTGTCCACATAATGTGACTGACTTAGAACAAGTCCATCTGATGTTCTTGAAATTTTAACTCCAAGAATCACATCAGCTAAACCCATATCCTTCATGTCGAATCTTGAATTCAACATATTTTTAGTTGATTTAATCATCTTATCGTTACTGCCAACGATGAGCATGTCGTCAACATAAAGGCATAAAATGACATAACCATTTTTTGTGTCTTTGATGTAAACGCATTTGTCACATTCATTGATTTTAAATCAACTTTCCATCATTGCTTTGTCAAATTTTTCATGCCACTGTTTTGGTGCTTGTTTCAAGCCATATAATGACTTTACCAATTTACACACCTTGTTTTCTTGTCCTGGTGCAGAAAACCCCTCAGGTTGTTCCATGTAAATTTCTTCTTCTAAATCTCCATTTAGAAAAGCAGTTTTGACATCCATTTGATGTACTTCGAGATTGTACAAAGATGCAATCGCTAATATTAATCGAATGGAAGTTATTCTCGTTACCGGAGAATAAGTGTCAAAGTAGTCAAGGCCTTCTCATTGCCGATATCCTTTAATTACAAGTCTCGCCTTGTACTTATCAATAGTTCCATCATCTTTCATTTTCCTTTTGAAAATCCATTTGCAGTCTAGTGGTTTGCTTCCCGGGGGAAGATCAACCAGCTCCCATGTATGGTTTTGCATAATGGAATCTATTTCACTTTTAATTGCCTCTTTCCATTGAGGTCCTTCTGAAGAGTTTACAGCTTCTTTGAAGCTTTGAGGTTCAGTTTCTAGCATATAGGTCAGAAAATCAGGACCGTAAGATTTTTCTGTCCTTTCACGTTTGCTACGTCTTGGTTCAACCTCTTGATTCTGACTATTTTCAATCATGGTCTCATGCGTTCGTTTAGAAGAACTTGGTTTTTCTTTGGACTTGTATGGAAATACGTGTTCAAAGAACGATGCATTTCTCGATTCCATTATCGTGTTTTTGTGTATATCAGAAATTTTAGAATCAAACACAAGAAACCGATAAGCACTATTATTATGTGCATATCCAATAAATATGCAATCAATAACTCATAAGGGCTCCTTTCTTCTTTCTTTCGGGGTACCTTATTTAAAAGGTAATTAGCTGATAACACAGCTTCCCCCCACATGTTTTGAGGTAACCCAGAACTTAATAACATTGCATTCATCATTTCTTTCAATGTTATATTTTTCATTCAGCAACACCATTTTGTTGAGGTGAATAAGGTGCTGTTGTTTCGTGTTTAATTCCGTGATATGCACAGAATTCAGCAAATGGTGATTCATATTCACCACCTCTATCACTTCTCAACACTTTGATCTTTTTGTTGAGTTGATTTTCAATTTCATTCTTATAGAGAACAAATTTCTCTATAGCTTCTTCTTTACTTTTAAGCAAATACACAAAACAATATTTTGTACTATCGTCAATAAAAGTAATAAAATATTTGTTTCCTCCCCTTGTTTGCACAGATTTTAAATCACATACATCGGTGTGAATTAAATCAAGCAGTTCAGTTTTTCTTTCAACAGATTGAAATGATGACCTTGTCAATTTTGCCTCAACACAAGTTTCACACTTATGTTTATTATCAATTTGGAATGTAGGTATGCAATTCAGGTTAATTAGTCTACGTAAAGTGTCGTAATTAACATGTTCTAATCTACCATGCCATAAATTGGAAGACTCAAGCAAGTAAACGGAAGAGTTATTCATTTTTGGCTTAATAGCCATAACATTGAGCTTAAAAAGTCCATCACTTACATAATCCTTTCCTACAAACATTCCAGACTTAGACAAAATAACTTTGTCCGACTTGGCCTCCGAGCCTTTGTATTTAGTACTGCAGTTGAATTCTGTATTTACTCCAGACGTTTTGGAGTTACAGCTGCATTTGAATTCTACACTTACTCCAGGCGGTTTTTGGAGTTACGAAAAATTCAAAACAAAATTCCAAAACGTGGCTTGCACTTTGTGGCCAATTTTTGACTCGTTCGGTCCGACATTCGTGTACGCAGGTCGCGCCCACACACAAGTTCAAGGCTCGAAGGCCAAGTCGGTCCAAGATTTGCACCCCCTGCGGGCGCGTAGGCCATGGAGGAGTCTCTATGCAACAAATGGTTACACCTTACAAATTGTTAACCATATATAAATTGGTCCACAAATTCATTTCTATCCTATGTGGGATAACTATTTAAGCATTCCCAACAAGTGAAAATCAATTGCCAAAAAATATTTTCCAACACTAAGCACTTTTTAGCAATGGATTTCTTTTATATTCAGGAGTATTATTTTTAGGCTTTCTGAGTTAAATGTTTTAGAAGTTGCACGATATCGGACAATTAAATTAGTTTGCAGATGGTGTTGGATAGTGTATGCCCGTCGAGTTAATTTATTTGTACTCGTGACATTTTTGGAATAAAATATTATTTTAAATATTTGATTATATTAATTTGAGCTTGCATTAATCCATAGATCGATTCGATATTACTAATTGAGTGTTTAAGTTGTTAAACACAGAAAGATTCAATTTGTAATTCGATCTAAAAATTATTGTTCACGATCAGTAAAATAAATATGGATAATTTATTTTTGATCGTCTTTATTTCATTAAAATCTATCTTTGATTTTGAAAATGAAATTGAGAGTACATTTGATATGTATTGAACGGGACCACGTGAAATTAATTTGTGACATTGACCGTGCAAATTTAATTTCACTTGACTACCGTACATGGGACCTTAATCCTAATCGGATAATGAACTTCGATTACTAACTTGAAGTTCTTTAAGGTATCAATGGGTGAGATCAAATTGTTGGTCAATATCTCGGTACTTTGGGAATTAAAGTAAACTAACGAGGACCATATATTCGTATTATGGAATCCGTTACCTTTAGGTATGATCATAATCTCACTGGTTCTTCTAGTGGACAGTTAAATCTGAGCTCAGTAATTCGACAGTGATTGTTGAATTCTATGATGTGATGTGATCACATAGAACTGTCAGATAGAAGATGGGAGTCGAGAATTTATGAATATTCATATAAGGGTATTTTTGTCATTTAACCTTACTTCGAATATTCCAGTTGATCGACGGGGGTAACATGTAAGAGCGGTAAGTCAGAGGATATAATTATTGGTTATTGCTTCAGTAATTACAATTTTACTAAGAGTGCAATCTCGTTCTTTTAGTGGAATAGAACGTGATTAATAAATTATTTTGATTGGTCAAGAGTTGACTGGATCAGAATTAATTTATTGGAGCTTAGTTTAATTGGGTCCGATCATGTTCCCTTGGTGGCTTCAATATAACAGGCATATACAGGCTTATAACTTGTATTGGGCCGTGCAGAAATGAGCCTGAGTTATAGTATTAGGGTTGGTAGGGTTTTAAAGGGTAAAGAAGTTATAAATAGTCTTCTAAGACTATTTTTCTTAACCTAATACACATGTGGGCGGGGCACACACTAAAGTGTGAAGTGTGTGTTTTCTTCTCTTGAAAAAAACCCTAACCCTGGTGTAACCAAATCCCAGAGAAAAGTGACCACACACTTGCATAGCCTCTGTTGGAGAACACCAAGGAAAACTTGAAGGTTTGGAGATTGGTGGAATCAAGAACAACACAGATAATTGTCAAATCACGCTACAAGGGTAACGATTACTAAACTATTATCTGTTCAAAATTATTTGATCTAGTCAAATACATAAAACAACGAATTCCTACTATGGGATGATTCAAATCACATGAAATTAATTTTTGTGATTAGATATCCCGTTGCACAATTTTTTTTCCCAACAGATGGAACCATAATCCTTTGTTAGTATCCTCACATTCTTCTGATAACTACTTGGAAGTAAATGGTCTGGTTGCTTGTGACTTGTGAGTAATTTGGAATACATGAGTTGTTGAATTGTTTCTGTTACTTTTTGGGGCTACTGCTGGGGCGGGGAGACTGTGCACCCTGATGGTGGCATGAACAAATTTGACTTCAATAGAAGACATCAATAGTAATTTGTGAAATGACAAAGTCAAAGCCTTCACTGTGTATCCGATTATCAACTTTTGTGATCATATTTGACAAAGTGACAAAAATAATTTGTGAAGTTTTTCTCAACATTTTTTGGACCATTGTTGCAATGCTTTAATTTACCTGCTGGCTAATGGTTCAATTATACTAGTTAATTCTTCTTTTAAGTGATCGATAATGCAATGGCTGAAAGTGTTGAAATTTCGTGCCGTGATACGTTTTACTTTATTTATGGAAGCTTCTTTTTCAAGAGGCATTTCAAGAGTTTCTTGTGAATAAAGGGATACTGTGGCAATGAAAAGGGTATGAGAAATTTGGAGGGAAGGAACTCATCTTGTGAGAGGTTTTACTAATTTAAAAGGGAAAGTTAGAAAATGTGGGGATTCTATTGTGGTTTATTCTTTGTTCATTTTGATAGCAAAAGGAAGTTATTGAAAAAAGTTAGGGACCTTACTTTTCCAAGTTTATCAAAAGCAATTTTCTTGGATTTTGTGGGACCTTCACGTTAGCAATAGCCAGGAGGACTGGATGTCCACGATGCAAGACACCAAATTCAAATATATGTTGTTTGGTTGCTTAGCTATTTTGGTAGCTGGAATATGTGGAGTCAGTTATAGTTTTAAGTTTTTGCATTGATTCCCTGAAAGACGTCAAATTTGCCATATATCTTTTTGGTTTCATTTAGTTGACAAAAATATTTTGCCATTTAGCGTACACAAAGGAGGAAAATGAAGAATAATTGACATTCTTTTTTACTGTCTTTCTTTGTTAGAATGTGATTCAATGGGAATGATTCCCTAAAAGATGATATCAATAAAGGGTTATCACTTAAATTTCATCCTTGTAGGATCATCACTACTGTACTGAAGGCATCTTTTAGAATATGTCGAATCAAATGTAGATAAAATAGTAAAAATATAGCTAGAAACTGAGAGCTTTCATCATTATTTTTTGTTTGTTTCGTTGCTGAGGAGTAACAATAAAGCTAGAAACTTGACAACCATAACATTATGATCTTCTAATGCCTTTGCAAATGATTTTTGGGGCATGCTCAAATATGGACCCTTATTCGAATGGAGTTTTATTTCAATTCCTATGACGGGACAATATCTAATAAAAATGAACACGATATACATTAGTAATCTTGTGATTTTTTTGTACCGATGCAGTAGTCAAGTTACTTTTTTTATTTTCATTAGAAGTTACATATTGTTCATAGAATTAATTTGTGTGAAGAACATGGATGGTCACAAATGTTCTACTTCGACACCAATGCAATGGATCGATACAAATGAGAATGCATTTATTCAACTTTGTTATGACTTCGTGAAAGCAGGAAAATTACAATGTTTTACATTCAAATCCGATGACTGGGGCAAGATCAATGATGAATTGCTTTGCATCACAAATGATGATTACGGAATAGCACGACAAGTGCGTGAAGAAATTGCTAATCAAATGTGGATTGATTACTCCACAAGGTCAAGATGACTTTTAAATTTATTTTATTTAGTCAAACTCTGTATGAGTAATTTGAGTTACATGTATTGGTGGAAGTAATTTGGACTTGAACATTATGTTGTTAATTTCTTATAATATTTTTTGGAGTTGAACATTAATGACATTATTAATTAGTCCAAAAAAATAGTTAAACAATATAGATTGTTTTATTTAATCCACAAGAAAATTCATTGAAAATAGTCTAAGTAGTATTCTGAAAAATTTGAAACAGAACGTGTTTTCCAATTTTTCATTTTCAGAAACAGTTTTCAGAAATGACAAATCAAACGCATTTTCAACAACTTTGAAAACAAAAAAATAAAAACAAGAAACATAAAACATTTTTCAAAATGAAAATACAAAACAAAATATAAACAAAATGATGCGAACCCCTTTGGTATTTAAATCAAAAATTCCCACCACAATTTTGTACCAACCTAAGAAAGCTAAAAAGGTAATAAATGAGGAATCTTGACCTAAGTTTAACCCAACCAAAATTCTAAGGAAAACTAACCCTAGCCCAATGGAGAGATTAAGACAAATACCAAGATTTGTGGAATAAACAACAACAACCAATACACAAGAATAAACTCTCAATATACAAGTTGAAGTAATATTCCAAGAAAAGTTACAAGTGAAGAAAGGATTTACCTCTCTTAAATGCTCTCAATGGAGTCTTCAATGTCAACCAAAACTACTAGGGTTTCAATGCTTTACAAAAGATATACAAAGTGAAAGAAAAGAAAGTTTGCAAAATTGTACAAAAAACCCCGCATTTACACTCGGGAGACTTTCGGTCGAACAACAGGTCGACCGAAATAGCACTTTCGGTCGTACAGAGCTCAGCCGAACCCTCCTGAGGCTTGCTCCAAAAATCCTTGTAGAGTTTCGGTCGACCGGATGGACTTTCGGTCGACCGAAATGTCCTGAGCTTCCAAACTTAGGCAATTGACCTCGATCTTGCTCTATTCCATGTGGACTTGATTTCGGAGCTTGAAAATGAGTCCCGCCATCGACTCTTGGACCTCTTTAGCCTTGGATCTTGTCATGGGTCCCACCGATATTCTGATAGAGGGTTGACCTGTTTGACTTTGACTCGATTGACTCCCTGGATTCTCATCATCCCCTCCCTCTTGAAAAGGATTCGACCTCGAATCTTCACCTGCATCAAAAGGGGATAAGTCAGAAACGTTAAAAGAAGCCGATACATTGTACTCACCAGGAAGGTCAAGCTTGTAGGCATTGTCATTGATTTTCTCGAGGATTTGGAAGGGGCCATCACCACGTGACTGTAATTTTGATTTTCTTTGAGTCGGGAACCGCTCCTTCCTCAAATGCAACCATACCCAATCACCGACCTCAAATGTCATTCGTTTTCTACCTTTGTTGGCACTGGAGGCATATTGTTCATTCTTCTTCTCGATTTGGAGCTTGACTTTCTTGTGGAGAGATTTTACCAACTCCGCCTTTCTTTTTCCATCTAAACTACCTCGTTCATCAATAGGTAACGGAATCAAATCCAAAGGAGTTAGAGGGTTAAAACCATAAACAATTTCGAATGGAGAAAAAGAAGTAGTAGAATGAACACTTCGATTATATGCAAATTCAACAAAAGGTAAACACTATTTCCAATTCTTTAGCTTGCCCTTAAGGACGGTGCGAAGAAGTTGTGTTAAAGTTCTATTAACCACCTCAGTTTGGTCATCGGTTTGGGGATGACAAGTTGTTGAAAACAAAAGTTTAGTTCTCAATTTCCCCCACAAGACCTTCCAAAAGTGGCTAAGAAATTTAACGTCCCTATCCGACATAATGCTCCTAGGAACCCCATGGAGTCGCACTATCTCCCTAAAGAATAGGTCGGCTATATGAATGGCATCATCGGTTTTATGACAAGTAAGGAAATGTGCCATTTTACTAAACCTATCTACAACCACGAAGATGGAATCACTACCTTTTTTTGACCTAGGCAATCCTAAAATGAAGTCCATAGAAATTTCCGTCCAAGTTTCACTAGGGACAGGTAGGGGTGTATATAATCCATGCGGTTCTACCTTGGACTTGGCCTTCCTACAAGTTATGCACCTCAAACAAATTCTCCCAACATCTTTACTCATTTTAGGCCAAAAGAAATGTTCTTGTAAGATTTCCAAGGTTCTCCTTACCCCAAAGTGACCCATTAATCTCCCGCCATGGGCCTCCCTTACCATCAACTCCCTCAATGAGCAATTTGGCACACAAAGTTTACCTTCTCGAAACAAAAACCCCTCATGCCTATAATACTTACCAAATCCAACCCTCTCACATGATATAAATATACTAGCAAAATCCGCATCATGCGCATACAAGTCCTTAATGCTCTCAAAACCCAACAATTTAGCACTCAAGGTAGTAATAAGAGCATACCTTAGAGAAAGGGCGTCGGCTACCACATTCTCCTTACATTGTTTGTATTTGATGACATAGGAAAAAGTTTCCACGTACTCTACCCATTTGGCATGCCTCTTGCTCAACTTCCCTTACCCCTTCAAGTGCTTCAATAACTCATGGTCGGTGTGGATGACGAACTCTCTAGGCCACAAGTAGTGGTGTCATGTCTCTAACGATCTCACCAACGCATAGAGCTCCTTGTCATAGGTGGGGTAGTTCAGGGCAGCTCCACTGAGCTTCTCGCTAAAATAGGCAATCGGCCTTTTCTCCTGCATTAAAACTGCTCCAATACCTGTGCCTAAAGCATCACATTCAATCTCAAAAGTTTTATCAAAATTAGGTAAGGATAAAACCGGGGCGGTGCACAATTTGTTCTTTATTTCATTAAAGGCCTTTTCTTGCACCTCCCCTCATTTAAACCTAACATGTTTTTTGACAACCTCGGTAAGTGGTGAAGCTAGTGTGCTAAAGTCCTTGACAAATCGACGGTAAAAACTAGCTAACCCGTGGAAGCTTCTTACCTCGGTGACACTTGTGGGAGTGGGTCATTCCTTAATGGCTTTGATCTTCTCCTCATCGACCTCTACTCCCTTAGTACTAACTACAAATCCAAGAAAGACCACACTCTCCATGCAAAAATTACACTTGTTAAGGTTAGCATACAATTGTTCTTATTTCAAAACCACAAGTACACTTCTCAAGTGTTCAATATGCTCATTCAAATTTTTGCTATAAATCAAAATATCATCGAAGTAAATTACCACAAATTTTCCAATGAATGCACGCAAAACATGGTTCATTAATCTCATAAAAGTGCTCGGTACATTAGTGAGACCGAAGGGCATAACCAACCACTCATATAAACCATATTTAGTTTTAAAAACGGTTTTCCATTCATCTCCTTCTCTCATCCTAATTTGGTGGTATCCACTTCTCAAGTCGATTTTACTAAAAATGCAAGAACCATGCAACTCATCTAGCATATCATCTAACCTAGAAATGGGGTGTCGATACTTTACCTTTATGTTGTTAATGGCTAGGCAATCAACGCACATTCTAAAGGTTCCATCCTTCTTGGGCACTAGTAGCACGGGAACGGCACAAGGACTCATGCTCTCACGAACATATCCTTTACTCATCAACTCCTCAACTTGTTTTTGGAGTTCCTTGGTCTCCTCCGGATTGCTTCGGTATGCCGGTCTATTTGGAATGACGGCTCCGGGGATGAAATCAATTTGATGCTCGATGCCTCTAATGGGTGGAAGCCCACTAGGCATCTCCTCCGGGAAGACATCCTCGAACTCCTGCAACAAAGAAGTAGCTAAAGTGGGGAGGGAAGTGTGAGGGTCATCAAGGGTAAGGAGGGACTCCTTATACACCATCAAAAGAATTGAATGGTTTTCTTTTAAAGCTCGCTCTACATCACCTTTACTCGCATAAAAATTCATTTTTTTCTCAATATTTTTTGCTCTCTTTCTTTTTTCTTGCATCCCCTCTTTTTGTTTTTCACCATTTTTTCCCCTCTTTTTTTTTCACTTTCTTTTTGCCCCTCAATCAAATCCATCTTTTTTTTTTCTTCTTTCTTTTTCCTCCTCCTCCTCCTTCTTGAGTTTCAATTGGTCCTTGTAAACTTCTTCCGGACTCAAAGGTAGGAGTGTTACGGATTTTCCATTCATTTGGAAACTATACCTATTTTTCCTACCATCATGTAATACCCTCCTATCATATTGCCATGGCCTCCCCAATAAAATATGTGTAGCTTGCATGGGCACCACATCACAAAGTACTTGATCCTCATAGGTCCCTATGTTGAAAATAAGTAATACTTGCTTGCTTACCTTCAACTCACCATAATCACTCAACCATTGTAACTTATAAGGATTAGGATGTGGCATTAAAGGTAATCCCAACCTCTCTACCATACTAGTGCTAACTACATTGGTGCAACTTCCCCCATCAATGATGAGACTACACGCTTTGTCCTTCACAAGACACCTAGTATGGAAGATATTCTCCCTTTGCTTAGCCGCATCATCCACCTTGGCTTGGGTGTTGAGAGACCTAATGGTGACTAAAGACTTGGGTGGACTAACAATTCCCTCCACCTCTTCTTCCTCGTCATCACTATCTCCTCTACATGGCACCCCCTCTTTGTCCTCTTCATCTTCCGAGTACCACTTCCCATTTTTTATAATCATCACCCTATTTTTAGGGCACTCTCGAGCATAATGCCCCCGTCCTCTACACTTGAAGCATTCTATATCCCGACTCCTAGAAGTGGTAGAAACAACCTTTGGTTTATCCTTGACGAAGCTAACTTCCTTTCCCTTGGAGGTTTCAATATTGTCCTTAAGTGGTGCCTTATCAACCTTTTCACTCCCCACTTAGACTTCCAATTGGAACTAGGACCTCCCAAAAATTTTTCTTGCCCCTTTCTTTTAAATTGCTCCTTCTTCTTCAATTGAGCCTCCACTTTAATAGCCATGTGTACCAACTCCTCCATCTCAACATAATGGTGTAATTCAACCACATTGGCTATCTCCCTATTCAACCCACTCATAAATGGAGCCATAGTGGCTTCTCTATCCTCCTCTATGTCGGCCCTCATCAAAGCTTTCTCCAACTCCTTATAATAATCTTCAACACCCTTTGTTCCTTGAGTAAGGGTTTGTAGTCTTTGATAGAGCTCCCTATAGTAGTGACTTGGTACAAATCTTTTTCTCATAAGGCTCTTCAACTCATCCCAAGTATCCACACTACCCTCGAAATTCCTTCTCCTAGTGAGTAATAAATTATCCCACCAAGCTAAGGCATAGTCAGTAAACTCCACTACCGCTAACTTAACCTTTTTATCCTCGTAGTACCTATGACATTCAAAAATCAATTCCATCTTCCTCTCCCATTCTAAATAGGCATCCGGATCACTCTTCCCATGGAAAGAAGGAATTTTCATCTTAATACTACCAAGATTACCATCCACTCCATCCCTACCCCTACCCATAGGGTTCCTCCCATGACCTCGACCTACTCCCCTCACATTCCTACCTCCTCTATTCCTACATATGTTCCAATTTTGGTCATTACCCCCTTCACTCTCCAATTCATCATCATCCTCATACTCATCTCTAGGCCTTCTCCTATCACCCCTCCTAACATTATCATCCCTTGGAGGTGGAACTTCCCTCCTAGTCTCCAACCTTGCTAATCTACCCTTCAACCTTCCCCCCATATCCGCCATAGTAACCGTGAGAGCTTGTATCATATCCCTCAACTCTTGAGTTTGTGCATTAGAATCTTGTCCACTGGAAGTATGTGCATTAGCCATGGAGTGTAAGTGTGCAAGTGTCCTCACAAAATATTTTCGCTCGTGTTTCACTCAATTAGGCTTTTTCCCTCTAATGAGCTCACCACTCTTGCCTTTTACCACTCCTCGCTTTCTTACCCAAACTTTCCAAGGAACATAATTCAACTAAATTGAGAATTCAACTCTTGTGTAGCACAAATTCCACAAACAACCAAGGAAGCAAAGGGAAGGATTGACACAATAGCAAGTAGAATTTAGTTGCTTGCTATTATACAAGGAAGTAAGGAATTTAACTTGACCAATAAGATTTTCAAGGGTATAGTCACAATCACTTGATGTAAGACACAAGGAATTCACTTAGGAATGTGTTTGGTAGTTGAATGGTAGGTTTCAATATGAAAACACTCTTTGAAACATTTTATCAAACACTTATGATGCAAACTTGAATAGTTTGGAATTTTCAAGTGTTTGTTTAAATGTATCCCCAAGAAACTTTCAAATTGATGATAACAACAATGCCCAATATGTAGGAATCATGAAATATTCATGGGCAACTAATTTTTCCCAATTTCTTTTGTAAATTTCGTTTTTTTTTTTTTTTTTAACTATCAAGAATAATAACAATAAATGTAAAGATAGGATTACCAATTTTAGAGCCAAGCTCTGATACCAAATGATGCGAACCCCTTTGGTGTTTAAACCAAAAATTCTCACAACAATTTTGTACCAACCCAAGAAAGCTAAAAAGGTAATAAATGAGGAATCTTGACCCAAGTTTAACCCAACCAAAATTCTAAGGAAAACTAACCCTAGCCCAATGGAGAGATTAAGACAAATACCAAGATTTGTGGAATAAACAACAACAACCAATACACAAGAATAAACTCTCAATATACAAGTTGAAGTAATATTCCATGAAATGTTACAAGTGAAGAAAAGGATTTACCTCTCTTAAATACTCTCAATGGACTCTTCAATGTTAACCAAAACTACTAGGGTTTCAATGCTTTACAAAAGATATACAAAGTGAAAGAAAAGAAAGTTTTCAAAATTGCACAAAAAACCCCGCATTTACACTCAGGAGACTTTCGGTCAACCGAAAATATTTCGATCGAACAACAGGTCGACCGAAATAGCACTTTCGGTCGTACAGAGCTCAGCCGAACCCTCCCGAGGCTTGCTCCAAAAATCCCTGCAGAGTTTCGGTCGACCGGATGGACTTTCGGTCGATCGAAATGTCCTGAGCTTCCAAACTTAGGTAATTGACCTTGATCTTGCTCTCTTCCATGTGGACTTGATTTCGGAGCTTGAAAATGAGTCCCGCCATCGACTCTTGGACCTCTTTAGCCTTGGATCTTGTCATGGGTCCCACCGGTATTCTGATAGAGGGTTGACCTGTTTGACTTTGACTCGATTGACTCCCTGGATTCTCATCACAAAACGTCACCTAAATTTGTTATATTTAAAAAGTAAAAATTTTAGTTGTATAATTATGGGAAAAATACGTGTATAAGGCATTTTAAAGATACCAATTCATCTTTGACAATCTTGTGTCCCAAGTTTCAAAAGTCAGGTCAATATAGAAACTATTTATAATAAAAATATATATTAATATACATTCCATATAAAACATAAACTCCATAAAATCTAGGATACGTAACTGAAATAGAGATTCTTCCCATAGTTTTTCTTCTGCCATCAACGACGAAGCTGAATCTCTCAACTCAAACCGACATCCGAACTGGTACCTATTGCTGAAATCGGTCACAGGTTTGTAATCGCCATCATTGAAATTAAGCTCCAACATCTTCCTATTTGCAACTACAATCATCGAATTGTTCAATAATAGAGGGTAAGTGTTTTAAATTGAATTCAATTTGTATAATCTACATCAAAACAACAGCAATTGTCCTTTCCCAGCGTCGATCTTTTTCAACGTCGATGTTTTTCACCTCTGTTTGCATTATGTGACCTGCACTTAAACCCCTGTGGCCTGGAACTAAATGTTGTGACCTGTGGATTTGTTCTGTGACCTACACATTAACTCATGTGGCCTGGAACTAAGCCATGTTACCTGCAACTAAACCTTGTGACCTGCAACTATACCTTGTGACCTGCAACTAAGCCTACGGACCCGTGGCTTTGTTCTGTGACCAACGCAGTTAATTATGTGACCTGCATCTGAATGGTGTGATCTGTTTAATTTAATATTTGTGACCTCTATTTGCATCATGTGACCTGCACTTAAAATCATGTGGCCTGGAACAAAGCTTTGTGACCTATGGATTTGTTCTGTGACCTACACATTAACTCATGTGACCTGTCGTTAAGCCTTGTGACACGCGGAAGCTTAAACCCTGTGACTTGCAACGATGCTTTGTGACCTACAATTAAGCCATGTCACCTGTAGCTTTGTTCTGTGACCTACACTTAAACCCTGTGACCTGCAACTAAACCATGTGACTTGCAACTAAAACCTGTGGCCTTCAACTATGCCTTGTGATCCGTGGCTTAATCTTGTGACCAACGCAGATGTTGCTGTGACCAACGCAATTAATTATGTGACCTGCATCTGAATGGTGTGATCTGTTTAATTTAATATTTGTGACCTCTGTTTGCATCATGTGACCTGCACTTAAAATCCTGTGGCCTAGAACAAAGCCTTGTGACCTGTGGATTTGTTCTGTGACCTACACATTAACTCCTGTGACCTGTCGTTAAGCCTTGTGACTTGCGGCGGCTTAAACACTGTGACTTGCAACGATGCTTTGTGACCTGCAATTAAGCCATGTCACCTGTGGCTTTGTTCTGTGGCCTACTCTTAAACCCTGTGACCTGCACCTAAGCCATCTGACTTGCAACTAAACCCTGTGGCCTTCAACTGTGCCTTAGGACCCGTGGCTTAATCTTGTGACCAACGCAGATGTTACTGTGACCCGCAGTTAATTATTTGACCTGCATCTGAATGTTGTGATCTGTTTAATTTAATATTTGTGACCTCTGTTTCCATCATGTGACCTGCACTTAAAATCATGTGGCCTGGAACAAAGCCTTGTGACCTGTGGATTTGTTGTGTGACCTACACATTAACTCCTGTGACCTGTCGTTAAGCCTTGTGGCCTGTGGATTTGTTGTGTGACCTACACATTAACTCCTGTGACCTGTCGTTAAGCCTTGTGACCTGTGGCGGCTTAAACCCTGTGACTTGCAACGATGCTTTGTGACTTGCAATTAAGCTATGTCACCTGTGGCTTTGTTCTGTGACCTACACTTAAACCCTGTGACCTGCAACTAAGCCATGTGACTTGCAACTAAACCCTGTGGCCTTCAACTAAGCCTTGTGACCAGTGACTTAATCTTGTGACCAATGCAGATGTTCCTGTGACCCGTAGTTAATTATGTGACCTGCATCTGAATGATTTGATCTGTTTAATTTAATATTTGTGACCTCTGTTTGTATCATGTGACCTGCACTTAAAATCCTGTGGCCTGGAACAAAGCCTTGTGACCTGTGGATTTGTTCTGTGACCTACACATTAACTCACGTGACCTGTAGTCAAACTATGTTACCGACACATTAAAATCTGTGACCTGTAGCAAAATTTTGTCATATCAATCTGTAACCTGTAGCTAAATTTAATCACCAAAATATTAACATTTGTGATATATTTGCAGGGTATGGATTACTTTCATGTTTGTTTGGTGCATGAAGTGCGCTCGTCATTAGTTTTGGTTGAAAATAATTGTGTTTATATGAAGCTCGTTCAGATTGTGATGTCCGAATTCACGTTGAATCCTTTGAAAGTCGCAGTTTCAATGAATTACGTATTGAGTAGCAACTTGCCTCCTGTCAGAATACTGAATGATAAAAATGTGATGTCTTATTTGAAGCTCAAAAGTATAGATTCTGACCCTTCCAAATATCCCATATACATTGATGTTACATTAGCAGTCAGTGGACAAGCAGGTGATATTTTTCCATATATGGAGCCAGTACCAATGTATGAAAATTCATGTAGAGAATTATATTCGTTGGAGAAGATAACATCAGAAATATGTGAGGCAACAATTGAAGAAACATGTCACATTCCTGATGGTATGGTCACAATTGTATCCATTGCTGATGCGAGAGATGTATCAGAAGGAAAAGTTTTCCACAACAAAGAAATTCTAAAATTGAGCATGTCATTTTTTGCAATATAGAACATGTTTGAGTATATGGTTGTTCGATCGGACAAAAAGGAGTATCTTGTCAAGTGTTTACATGATGAGTGCAGATGGATATGCAGATCATCCAGATTGGGGTAAACAGAGTTATTCAAAATTAGAAAGTTGGTTGATGGCCACACATGTACATCGAACATTGTCTTAGGATCTCATAGGCAAGTCTCAACTTCTGTTGTATCATCATGCATCAAGTATAAGTATTCCTCATCGCGTACTATATATACTCCGAATGATATACGTAACGACATGTTGCATATATATGGAGTTTCATTGAACTACGTAAAGGCTTGGAGATCTCGTGAGCAAACTTTGAAAATGATTAGGGGTGATCCAACAGAATCTTTCAAGATATTACCAAATTATTTCTTCATGCTTGAACATACAAATCCTAGCTCGGTCACAGGTATAAAGTTGGATGGTCACAATAGGTTCATTTATTGCTTTATGGCGCTAAGTGTTGACCTATGGTTAACTTAACCTTATTGTTTTGATCATAACAAACAAGAATATATTGTATTATTAACAAGTGTGCTTCAAGTGTTTCATGTAATGATAAATATTCAAAGCACTCTATGTTCAAATCGTCTCTCAAAGACATAAATCAAAACTATGTGATCAAGCACATGAGACGCAAAGAAGATCAAGAAAGAATCGAAGATATTCAAAGATCAAATTGAAGTTAAAAAGCATGACATGAAGATCAAGAATTCAAGCATACAAGATTAGAGTTGATTTAACATATGTAAAGGTATAATACTCTCAATCTTTAGCGATGAAATTCAACGAGCTCGAAAATGATTTTTATGCATCAAGAAACTTACTTGAAAATTCGTCACTTGCATAAAATATTTTTATCTAAGTCAAGATTGTCTTTCAAAGGTTATTTGATCTTAAATCATGATTATACTATGTTAATAATAATAATAATAATAATAATAAAAAAAAAAAAAAAAAAAAAAGTCAACTCTGAAAGTTGACTTCCGGTCGACCGCATGAACAGTACCGGTCGACCGCACTGCATGATTTTGAACTCAACGGCTATTTTCTTGCAACGGCTAAATTGAGGTCGACCGCATGGTTGAACAGGTCGACCGCAAAAGACAGAATGTGCGAAATTTGCTCTATAAATAGCCCTCTCTCATTTGCATTCAAAATAACAACTTATATAAGATTTTATACAAACTTTCTTGTGAAAATTCATTGTTCTTACTTAGTTTTTATTCATCTTTTATTTTCATAAAACTTTGATTGATCTAAACTTTGTTTTATCAAATTCATCAAAGTTTTTGGAAGAAAGTTTTGTGAAGATTCTTGGTTTTACATTGTTTGAATTTCTTCAACATCTTCACACTATATTGGAATTGAAGTGTAAGTCTCTCTTTGTTCTAAACTTGTTTTAATCTTTTAAAAGAGAGAAATTCCAATTAAGGAACTTTGATTATTTGTGCTACATTTTTCATCATCATTTGATTCATCAAAGTTCCATTGCCTAAACACTTTGAGCTTAACTTATTGTTAATTATTCAAGTGTGGCATCTCTTGGTACTTAATTCGATTCAATCTTTTTAACAAGAGATTATTTGAAAAACTTTGTTTGATTGCATTGAACTATTCATTATCATTTGCATCAAAGTTTTTCTCTAACACTCGAGCTTAATTCATTGCTATCTATTGAAGTGTTAGCCTAACTCTCTCGGTACTTAATTTGAGTATATCATTTGTTAAGAGAGTTATTTCAATTGTAAACTCAATTTATTATATCTTGTGGTTTCAAGAGCCTTGTGAAAACTCGAGTGTTGGTTTTCGAGAGCCTTGTCAAAACTCGATTGTTGGTTTTCGAGAGCCTTATCAAAACTCGATTGTTGGTTTCGAGAGCCGTGTGAAAACTCGATTGTAAAAGGATAGGCGCTCCTTGTTGTAAGTCGCCTAAGGATTTGGTACTCCTTGTTGTAAGTTACCAAAATAGTGGATTTGGCCTTGCTCGTGACGGAGAGCTCGGTAACGGGGGACGTAGATCACGTTGGTTGATTGAACCTCCATAAATCGTGTTTGCACTCTCTTATCCCTTTTACTTACGTACATTGCACTTACTCTACTCTATCAATTTATATTGTGCAACATTATATCTAAGTGCTATACTTGCCTTATCAATTAAGTTTACACATATATAGCACACTACATTGATAGATTAGTTACTTGTAACACTAAGTGCACATATTTGTACCCATTGGTTTTTAAGTTTGAGATTACTATCGAAAAAGTTTTATAAACCAATTCACCCCCCTCTTGGTTAGTTTACTCTTGGGTCAACACTAAGTGCATCGATCGTTGGATGGGAACATTGTAGACCTGTGATCGTGGTAGATGGTACATACCTAAATGGTCACTATGGTGGTACTCTTTTCACTGCTTGTACATAAGATGCGAATAATAACATATTCATACTCGCATTTGGAATTGGAGATAGCGAGAATGATAAATCATGGGCATGGTTTCTTGCGAACTTGAAGAAGGCTTACAAGGAAAGGAAGGGACTATGTTTTGTCTCTGATCGACATGACAAAATAAGGAAGGCAATTGAAGTTGTGTATCCGGGAACATGTCATGGAATTTGTTCATATCACTTGCTACAAAATTTGAAGAAACATTTTGGTAAATCTGGTCAAAATATTACTCAAGTATTCAATTCAGCTGTCCGAGCTTATACATTATTAGATTTTGAACACAACATGAGACAGCTACATGCAGTGGATGAGGGTATTACAGAGTACCTGGTAATGTAGAATTTTCAATTAAATTTGACGACTATATCATTTCAATTGTAGTAACTTATTACTTATTCTAATGTTTTCTCTTTGTAGAAAGAAGTTGGACCTGAGAGGTTGTCACGATTCCATATGCCAACAAACAGATACTCAACAATGACGTCTAATATAGTGGAATCAGTGAATGCGGTCACAAAGGCAGCCAAAAACTACCCTGTTGTAGCTTTGCAGGAGTCATTGAGGAAAACTATACAAGCATGGTTTTGTAAAAACAGAGATAATGCACATGGTACCTTCACAAGGCTCGCGACCAAATATGAGAAGCAGATGAGAGAAATGAGCATAGAATTGAGGAATATGAGGGTATTATTCTATCCTGTGACTTGAAATGTTATTCTGTGACCTGTGTGACTTGAAATCTTATTTAAAGAATTTGATTGCATATAAATTCTGTGACCTAATATCTTATTCTGTGACTTGAAATGTTATTATGTGACCTGTGTGGCTTGAAATCTTATTTAAAGAATGTGATTGCATATAAATTCTGTGACCTAAAATCTTATCTCTATGACCTGAAATCTTATCTCTGTGACTTGTGTGACGTGAAATCTTATTTATATGACCTGAAATCTTATTTAAAGAATTGATGAATTTGATTGCATTTAAATTTTGTAAGCTAATATCTTATTCTGTGACCTGAAATCTTATCTTTGTGACCTGATATATAATTATTTAAATTACATTACTTGGAATGTTATTTTTTGACCTGTGTGACTTGAAACCTTGCTTGTGTGACCTGAAGTATGAGTAAGCTTTTTTGTGACCAAATACTTCTCATCATTATGTGCAGGTATGTGCTGCCAATCAAACCATTTTCTCAGTTAGTGATGATAGCACGTCATATGTGGTTGATATAAATCAACGTACTTGTACTTGTAGAATGCTTCAAGTAGATCAATTACCATATCCTCGCACACTAGCAGTGCTTGCAAATCGAAAGATGGATCCATATGAATATTGTTTATACTATTACACACGAGAGGCCTACATCAATGCTGACAAAGAAACTGTATTCCTGGTGGGAAATGAAAACCAGTGGACAATGTCTGAAGAAGTACTTGACAAGATTGTATCGGCTCCAAAGCAAAAAAGGAGTTCTGGAAGGCCAACCGAAAAGAGGAGAAGATCGTGTTTGGAAAGAAAACAAATTGTGAAATGTGGACGCTGTGGAGAACATGGTCACAATCGAAGATCGTGCAGCAGGTTGGTTCCATTAAGCCATAGCCTGTCAAAACTGAAGACCAGAAAAGATAGGCAACTGAAGAAATGATCAGGGACAAAAATTACTAAAGATTCTTTTTTTCATCGTTATTCCATTCATTGCATTTATGTCTTGTGACCTGTTATCAAATCCGTTACACGATTTGTGACTTACTCTATGTGAAACTGTGACCTTTAATAATTGATGTCTGATCAGTGACATGCTGTCAATACATAATTTGTTATAATCGGTGACCATATAAAGTAGGTAAAAGTCTGAAATGTGACCTGTTACCATATAATCTATTACCTTTGTATTAGTCTAGATTGTTAACAATGAACTATAACCAGTGGGACTGTGACCTATTATCAGTTTCTGATATAATGTGTGACCTGGGAACATATAAAGCATAGGTTGAATTGTGACCTCTGACAATTACATTGTGACCTGTCAGCATATTACCTGTGACCAAATAGGATGAATTGTGACAAACGACAATCACATTATTCAAATTAAAAAAAAAAAAAAACCCAGAACTGAAAGAACTAAACTATATGGTCAAAAGTAGATCACGGTCATGTTCATTACAAGTTTTTTGGAAAAAAGAAAAACTATTCTTCATTGGAAAATACATCATATAGCTTCAACTATCACTCTAACAAGATGTTATCTCCCTTTTGTTATCCACGCTTTGTGACCTGCATAATTTGCCGGTGTTTAAACAGCAATGAGTCTATGTCAAGTCTAGCTCTAGAAGCATCAAAAGTCATCGGCATATTTTCGAGATCATCATGCAGTAGGTACTCCGCATATTTAATCACAAAAACTCCACAGTCATGGCTGAAAAAATAATCACAGGATAATATATTAGTACTTATGCAGGTCACAATAACATGTATGTACTTGACAAATCAAGTCACAAACTTACCCATTTTTCTGTTGCGGAATGTTCCTGACAATTCTTATATTCAAATTTGTTTGTTCTTCACGACAATCACCAGATCTTCCCTTCCAAATACCAACAACTTTCATTAAATGTGTGATAATTTGAGCAAATGGTTGGATCCCGTCAAGTATTAGATTTTCCCTGTAAGTCCTACTGCTAGAATTGTATATGTATATTTCACAGTTTTTTACATCGATTTTCCCCAGAATCCAATGAGCACGATTACTAGGTATTATCGGAATAAAGACATGGTCAACATCGGCCCAAGGACTACTCAATGGCAAACGTCCAGTAACGTAATCTATAAGGTTTGAATCAGACATAATCATGTTTGGATCTTTCTGAAAGTGGGGATAAATATTTTTTTATCTTGGCTTGGAATAGAGAGTCTGTTGTCGTGGCTTTGATCTTGACATTGTCTCAAAAACAGGCAAGTTGATGTATGTAGTAAAAACATACATCCATGTGTTATTACAGTTGACATGAAAGTACACAATTAGAAAGTCAAAATTATATAATACAGCAGTGATATTCTAAGTGAAATCATACCGTGCTACACAATGATGACTCCGGATTAGTGGTGGGCAAAAACCGACCCAACTCGCCGAACCCGCCCAAACCGACCCAACCCGATCGGTTTGGGTCGATTTTTCCTGAAAATTGGGTTGTGTTCGGGTTTTTTTTTTAATTTTTTGTCGGGTTGGGTCAGGTTACGGGTTGAGTGAATAACCCGACCCGACCCGACCCTACCCAACCCAAATAAAAAAAAACGGTTTTTTTTTAATGAAACTTGACTTATTTAAATATTGATTGAACATATTTTAACTTTATTAGCAAGTGTTCAATTTATTGTATTTTTGGTTATTGTAGTGTACATAATTGATTTGAATTAAAGATAGATTCATAAGTTTTTTTTTTTTTTTTTCAAAATTTTTACTAATTGAGCCAAAGCCCAAACTGACCAACCCGACCCAACCCGACCGAAATTTGGTTGGTTGGGTTGGGTTGGTTTGAACTCGTAATTGGATTGGGTTGGGTTGATTTTTTATCAACCCGACCGTAGTGGGTTGAGTTCGGGTTGGGCAAAAAATCGACCCAACCCAACCCACGCCCACCCCTACTCTGGATCACTCAACTGATGCCACCAAGTTTTGTAACCTAAAGGGATGGTTCCAAATACAAAAGCAGGATCTATGATGTCGTCTTCTTCGTTGAACTTTTTCCTATAAACAAAACAACAAATACTTATATATTATTTGCAGCACATAAAAAAATAAATACACATAGTTTGTGACCAATGAATACTACTTGTTTTTGGGTTTGAAACCCCTATTAAACCAATTTTGATATGTGACAAGATCGGCATCTTCCACATGCACGTTATACTTCGCAAAAATTGGTGCACTGTCAACACACTTTGATTGTTTTCCTTCCTCAACAATGAAGGGCGATTTGAGAGTCCTTGTTGGTTTAGGAGCCCTTTTCACGGGCAGTCCAGATGATTTATCTTCCTCCTCCCCTGTAGTTGGTGTAGCAAGTGGTGATACCTACAACAATGAAATAAACATCACAGGTCACAGGACATAATATGTTCATCAGCTAGGTCACAGAACGTAATATATTCTTCAGCTAGGTCACAGAAGCAATGAAACAGGTCACATACAGCAAGGGGTCACAGACATTGAATTCAGTTGGTCAGGGGTTAAAAACAAGTCACATATATTATTAAGACAGGTATTCAAAAAGGTCATGTATATTATTAAACACAGGTTACAGACAGCAAGGAGTCACATACATTGCAACAGGTCACAGACAGCAAGGGTTCGCATACAGTTGGTCACGGATGTATGATTTGGTCACATATATGATGAAAATTGTTAAATTTACCTCAATATTGTCAGGTTCTGTTGATTCCAAAACATCTGCAATTACATCATCAACTTTTTTCTGCAACGTTGGGTCACAGAATACATCAGGTTGCTGGTGTTCCTGTAACTGGGACTGAGTTGACCCAACACCGAGATCAAATGAAGGTGGCAGAAATTGTTCAAAATAGGAATTTGTTCCACCATTATCATCTTCCACCTTGCTTTTCCTTTTGGATTCTCAACTTCTGATGGTATTGGAATATGTTGTTTAGATGATTCACCCATCTTTTTCTGCAAGTCTTCCATTGCTTTTGATACCAACTGGTTCACACCTTCCATGAACGTGCTCATTTTCGATTTGATTTCAAATATATCACCTTTTATCTCCTTTTGATTGCGTAGAATGTCATCAATCTATTTTTTTGTGTCTGAGGGAGTGTTCTGTGACCTCAGTGCACTCAAGTTTGCCCTCAAAGACACAACTTTTGATGTCAGGATTTCATTCTTCGCCTGCAAGTCACATAGCTGGGAACTCACTTTTCAGTTTGTCACATATCTGCCACATGGGAAAATTACATAAGTATTATGCTCTAATCAAATTATAATTATAAAATAGTTGTCAATAACTTACATCGACGCAAGAACATTTAGGTGGGTGTGTTATGAGCCCTTCCTTTAGAGAATCTTCAGCACTTGATGTAGGAACAAATCTTGATGGAGGATCAACGAAATCATCATCGTCATGTGGGTTAGGCTGTCCAATGTCTGCCTTGTGACCAGAAAAAGATTTATTGTGACCTCCAGATCCTGACTTGTGACCATCTGGTCCTGGCTTGTGACCATCTGATCCTAACTTGTGACCATGTGATTCTGACTTGTGCCCAGATGATCCTGTCTTGTGATCTGATGATCTTAACTTGTGACCAGAAGACCCATCCTTATGACCAGAAGATTTTTCCTTGTGACCAGAAGATTTGTCCTTGTGACCAGGAGATTTTTTCTTCTGAACTCCCTCTGAACTTGTTCCTGTATCATGCGCAAGCCTTGGTTGCACTGGTTTGTTGTATGGCACCCCACTCATATAAGGCATCATCATTTCCATAGCAGAAGGATCCAAATCGTTTACTTGAATCTGCTAATACACATTAAATGATAAAAATATGAACAAAAGCTACATATATTATATAAGACATTATGAAACAAAATAGTCACAAAAGTGAATATCAATCCTTACATTAGGATTGGATAATAATTATGTTCCTTCCAATTTAGCAGTTAAGGGTTGCTCATCCGCTTTCCAATTCAATATGAGGAGGTACTTACTACACATCTTTTTAACCACAACTCCATCAAGACAAGGAATAGTCTCATAAATCCACACTTGAAATGCAACGAGGAGGCCTTTTAATCTATAATGACTATTCATTTTCACCAAACCTTCCCTCAAAGAAGTTACGGTGCTCTTAAACAAGTACTTGGCCTAAGGGAAATTGTTCATCAAATCAAAATCTTCAACAAGAACAAACAGGTAATGGTCAATGACCTTTTTGTATGATGTCGATAACAAAAAAGACGTAATGAAGTACAAAATCCCAAGTCTAACGATATCTATATCCGGAATAGCAGGAGCTGTAATGAACACATCTGGAACGTCTTCGTTGGTCACAACTTTGAACTTGCTGAAATATGTTTCCTTCAATTTTGATGGAATGGATTCAAATTTCTTTCTATCATCATTACCGACTTTTCCAAGACCAGTGACTAAACAAAACTCCGACAATGAAAACCTAACAAATCGTCCGGAAATGTTGAACCACATCTCATCTTCATCAGGATCATTGACCCGCCTCAGCAAAAAATAGTGTATTAATTGTGGTTGAACCACAATTTCATGAGTGTGCATGAAGTGCGAGAAACAAGTCCTCGAGAATATCTCTCGCTGGGCATCACTGAATTTTGTTACAATATTTGTTAGTACCCCCTTTGTGAAATTCGTTGTAATCTTCCTTGGAAACCAAAGGTCTGGAGGAATAACGAACTTCTAATGCTGCATTATTTTAAAACATAAATTGTATATTAAAGTCTAGAAATACACAAATCAAATGACAGATTGGTCACAAACAATCTCAAATCAAAAGAGGTCACAACTATCTCAAATCAAAAGAGGTCACAACTATCTCAAATCAAATGACAGATTTGTTACAAACTTGTGAATGGCAAGAAACATGAACATTAGTCACATTTTTATGAAATGATTACTCACAACACCATAATTTCGAAAGGTCACAAGATCAAAACTATAACAATGCTCAATCCTATAATAAGACATGATCAGTTTCTAAACACATATCCTATGCTTATAATATTGTTACTGTGATTGGTCACAAATTTATAAAGTGACGAGTCACAGAAGGTAAATTGGAGTTCACAAAATCAAAACTACAACTCAACAGAGGTCACAACTATCTCAAATCAAATGACAGATTGGTCATAAACTTGTGAATGGAAAGAAACATGAACATTAGTCACATTTTTATCAAAAGATTACTGTAAAATATTTGTAACTGTGAATGGCAAGAAACATGAACATTGGTCATAAATTTGTGATTGTGATTGGTCACAAATTTATAAAGTGACGAGTCACAGAAGGTAAATTGGAGGTCACAAAATCAAAAATACAACAATAATCATTTCAAAATCAAATAGAATCAATTCCTAAACACCTTCATTTAAAAATATTCAAATTTCGTCCTAAAATGTTGTGACCGTGATGGAACAAAATCATGTCATTGAAAATCAATTACATTCAACTTCATTATTGCGCACTGTGACTTTTTCAACATTTAACTAACTAAAATAGAAATACCTTCTTCGAAAATATCAATCCCGACACAGCATATTTCGATTTTTTTGATGAAGTTTCTTCATGCATTATAAGCCTCTTCCTGTTATCTCTTCTTTTTCCATGCTCGTCCTTCTTCTTCGACGGATCAACAGTCCTCGATCGAACCATTTTATAGATTTTTTTACTGTAAAATATGTTTCACAATCAAAAGTATACAATGTCTAAATTTCTGGTACTGAGGTCGAAAATAATGGCAAGCGACGAGAGGTTGAACGCCGAGCGACGTGGGGAGACGACAAGCGGCGTGGGAGGTTATCGAGAGACGTGGTGGCGTTTCTACAGGGTTGCTTCAGAGATGGCGGTTTCAAAGTGAACGTGTGATGATACGTCCGTTTTAATGAATAAAAATTATCTAAATAAAAGTTAAAAAAAAAAAAAATCTGATTTTTGAAAAGATATGGGCAAAATTTGAATTATGAAATTATAACTTAATAAACATGGGAGGGTGTAATTTTCACTATAATTATTTACTTTTCTCATATAAAATATCCCTACTGGACCAAGCCCATTATTCAAAACGTGGGCTTCAATCCACCATAGCTTCCTTTTTATATTGCTTCTAGGGTTTTACCCTTCCGCCTTTCCATTTTCCAGAAGAACAAAGAGTGGAGAGAGAGAGAGAGAGAGAGAGGGAGGACCAAATCTTGGTGGCAATGGTGAAGTTTCTGAAACCAAGCAAGGCGGTGATAATCCTCCAGGGGCGATACGCCGGCCGGAAGGCGGTGATCATTCGCAACTTCGATGACGGCACCCGCGACCGCGCTTACGGCCACTGCTTGGTGGCTGGTCTAGCCAAGTACCCGCGCAAAGTCATTCGCAAGGACTCCGCCAAGAAGCAGGCTAAGAAATCACGCGTGAAATGCTTTATCAAATTGGTGAATTACAACCACATCATGCCGACTCGTTACACCCTAGACGTGGACCTAAAGGATGTGGTATCGCTCGAATCACTCCAGTCCAGAGACAAGAAGGTGACTGCAGCGAAGGAGGCCAAGGCACGGTTCGAGGAGCGGTTCAAGACTGGGAAAAATCGCTGGTTCTTCACCAAGCTCAGGTTCTGAGAGGGACATTCTGGTAATTTTAATTTGGATCTAGTAGTAGTGCTCTGGAAAAGAGGGATTTTTGTTTTGTTATGTTTGAGAAATGACTCTGCATTTGAAGTTAATGTTTATTTCAAAGTTAACTCTTTTTAAACTGTTTATGCTGTGAAATTTATCTGGTGTCATTTTCAATCGAAACGCTGGGCTTTCTCGTTGTGGTTTTTGGAATTGATTGAGACTTCCTCCAAATGTGTTTCTTTATTTCTTCATTTAGGATATTAGGTTTCTTTTCAATGCATATTCAAATTTGCTAAACTTCTTGTATAGATCTGTTTGAATTATATCATACTGATGATTGTTGATACTGATACCAATACTATCAATCTGTAATGTGCTATGATTGCCGACCTCTGAATGTAGTTGCTAAGATTTTCTTATCTTAGTAGCAAATTGCTTGTACACGAAGATAAGCTTGAAGAGGATATCCAAATTAATTTACTATAGTACACCGACCACACAACCACGCATTATGTGAATTGCATTCATAAACGAACACGAGTTCATTGCCACACTTTTATAACCATAAAAAATATACTACTCATTTCTACTGAATTATGGCCATGCATGCTATAACTATCCTTACCAGCATAGGTATATTTAAGCTCACAATACATAAATTTCATTAAAAAAAAAAAAGGTGATTTGACTTCATTACAACAGGATTTCATAAAACTGCACTCATGATCATGCAAGTATACAGACACTGCTTAATTTTCGGATGAACTGTTTCCATTGCTGGAGGAAACATGTGTAGGCTATAGCCCTTGTTTAATTTAGATAAAAAGTTCAAAATTTTAGTACATTTTAATAATAATTGGTACAAAGTGGAAGAAGGGAGGGGATTCTTGAGTATTCAATGAATTTCGGATGAATTGAATGAGGAGCCGTATGATAAAATGTGGGGTTAAAAAGTTGTGGGTTCAGTTATATTTGTGGTTTGATTTAGATTTTAGCCCATGTTTGTTTGTCTACCATTTTTTCAAACATTTTTTTTATTGTCATACTCATTTTCAATCACACATTCACACAATAAAATATTTTAACTCCAAATTTTTTTCTATACATTTAAACCACACATTTATAAAAAAAAAACTCCTATTCAAAACATCAATTTCTCTTTATAATCTCCATCAAATAGTGGCTTAATTAATTTTTCAGCTCAACCAAATGGGGTAATGTGCTTGAGAGTGAGACACAGTTTAGTTGAAACATGTATAGTTCTCTTCTTTTGGCTAGTTATTATAATAATGGGGTTGAATTGCTCTACTAAGCGTATGTTTGGTTCTAATTAATTTTAACAATACATTTTATTATAGGACTCACAACATTTCAACAAGACATTTCATTAATTTTTATTAAAATCTACTAAAAATCTGATTTTAATTTGTACCCATAGGGACTAAATGAGTTTTTCTGTATTTTTATGTGAAATGTGCCTAATTATCCATTTGTCATTTAAAACAGTAGTACTATGTATTGATTCGTAGCTATGTCATATGTATCGATGCAAAATTGCTCACTCTAACTTGTTGAATTATCAGGCTTGCTCTATTGCCCGATGTGGGCCTTCAATGATAAAGTGTCAAGTGTTCCATTTAAAAATTATGCGGACACTTGGCGCATTTTCATTTGGAGGTGGACAACATAATATTGTCCACATCTGGCAACATTGCATTTTCGGTCGAATTATTAATTACTACAGTTCACAAGTAAGCTATTGTTTGTTAAGGTCAAAATTCATTAGATAATACCTCGAAGCTTAGTCAAATAGGGTCCAAGATACTTGTTATGCTGGATCATCTTGAACATTAGTAGTTGAGATACTATGATCACATGACGATTATTGCTTTGGAGGGAGTTTCTGAAGACAAGTGTAAATTTTGTGAAACAAATTCGGATCTGTCTGTCATCAACCTCGAGAGTTAAATTTCCACTCACTGGTACCCATAATGAACAGTGTTGGCTGTTTTTTTTTTTTTTAATGGTATAAACAATGTTGGCTATTTGAAGAACGTTAGCAGCATAAAAAGGTTGCACTTTTACATTAAAAGTACAGTTAATGTCTTGCATCTTCATTGCTTGTGCTAATTCTACTAGCTCATATCTGAATATTTAAGACTAGGCGATCTGTAAACATGTATGGATTCAAGAATTACGAGTGTTGCCCTTAGGGCACATTTTTCAGTGACAAAGGGGAGGGGTGAAAAAGTGTTCAGCGCAAATCGGATGTAGGGTTCGAATTCTGAAAATGGATTTGAGACCTGTGGCAAGTCAAAGTTATGACTTACAACACCTCCACTATGACACTATGACTTTAAGAGGCATTAACCTGCGATTTACCTTCTTAACTAATGGCTTAGGGTAGAATCGATTAGGGCTCTCAAGGTGTGGGTTACATATCAAGAATTATGAGTGACGAGTGTTTAGGAAATTGGGCCGGACAGACCAATTCAACTGGGAACTGACCGGAAAATCGGCCTGGTCAAGGCTAAAAATTGGCCATTTAAAAATTGGATCGGAAATCGGGAACCGGTCCGGGTTTTAAACTTGGTTTTGACATTTTTTTTTTATTTTTTTTTTTGCTGAAATTTTTTTTAAAGTTGTTTTAAGCCACTTTTTGGTTATTTTAAGTTATTTTGTATATGATTTTATTTTTTAAATGAGTAAATATTGATTTATTTGTAAAATAACTTATTTTTTAGAAAAATTTTATAATTTTTGGAATAATTTTTAATGTTTTAATTGAAACTGGTTTGACCTCGATTTGATTCGATCGGACCTTCTGATCCTTGAGTTGTTGCTTTTTTCGATTTGAATCGATTTTCACTTTTCTAAACATTGAGAATTAGCAGTGGCGTGGCGACGTACAAAGTGTCTCAGTCAATTTATTTGGTTATTATTGATTTAATACATGACAACCTCTTTTAACTGGACTCGTAAATGGTACCTAAGAGAGCCATATTCCGTTATAGGCCAAAGAAAGCCTTCCGTTCTCCACTGCCCTGTCGGCACATCGTTACTGTCTACCTTGTACAATAAATGGGAAAAGTGTACAACTACAATATTATAACAAAAAGGGAAATTAATTAGGATATCCTCCATACATAACATTTGTCTAAATAACTCTTTGACCAAAATAAGAATATAAAAGAAAAATAAAAACAAATTAAAGTATCAAATGACCTTTATACCCTTGATGAAAAAATTAAAAATTATCTTGCTTTCTTCTTAATGTGTAAATATTCAAACCTTGCACCTTAAATGTAAAAGTTTGAGAACTTAACCACTTCAACCAACCACATTATGTGTATTAAATTATCTCTAACAAATATATATAGTATTCTAAAAAATTGTATTTCATTTTCTATAAATATAAGGTTGTAAGGAATTGAACCTTGAGCATTTTAAAAACTCAAGCGCTTGAACCAATAATAATTTATGTAATAAATTATATCTATTAAATATATATTGTATTTTAAAAATATTTTAAATTTAATATTGTAAGGAATAGAACTTTTAACTTCTAGTAAACATATAAGCAGTGATAGACGCATACAATTAGTAATGGTGGGACACGGAGATAGATATATATTTTTCGTGATGAACATCCCCCGAATTTTTTTTTTTAGGAAGAGCCCGAAAATAAAGAAAAAAAATTCAAATTCATACAAAATAAATGTACTAAATAATATGCAAACTCACCAGCATGTGTAGTTTATTATTTTGAAAGTCAAGCCTCTGGTTGGTAAATAATTTTTGTAAATAAATAAGGAATGTGATAATTTCGAGGTAAAACACGTTGAAAAGTGTTTTGAAAAAATGTGTGGTTAAAAAGTGATTTAAGAAAATGTGTTATTTATTGCTATACATGAGTTTTTGTTGCTATAGGTACCTTGTAACAGAACTCATAACGACAGGAGAACTATTTCGAAGTCTAAGTCGTTACTTTGTTTACATAACAAATTTAAAATCATTATAGTAAAAAAAAAGTAGTAACGAGCTTCAAGTCGTAATTGTGTACGCACAACGAGATTCATGTCATTATAGTTACTACTTCATATCTATTTATAACGAGGTAGAAGTCGTTACTTTGTACACATAATGAGATTTATGTCGTTACGACATAGTTACAATAATGCCCTCGTCGTCCATAAATCCAAGCAGTCAACAAACTCGTACAAATTTTTGCTGTAACGATGTTTAAGTTGTTGTAACGATTTCAAAATCGTGATCATTTAATAAATCGTTCCAATGTAATAATAACGATTTTGTGATCGTTGGAGTTGAAAATAAAATTAAAACGATATATATGTTGTTTCATTTTACATATAACGAGTTAAATAACGTTCTGATTTAGCATTTGAAAATAACATAACGACGACTATGTCGTTTCTGTACAAATTGAATGACATCAAGATCGTTATAGTTGAAATGTTAACTAAAACGATATTTACATCGTTTCTTTGCAAACATAACGACATTAAGTTCTATCAATAATCGACAAACCATCATAACGTCTTCCATATCGTTACAGTGTAAAATTAACGAACTACATCTCATTCCAGAATAAATTATAACTATAATGGCTTAGATATTGTTTCTTCATGCGGAACACGAGTTGTATATCGTTATGGATGAAATCGATGATTCGATCGTTCTTTACCATTCGAAATGCCTCCGACATACGTAATCGAACATAAATGGATCATAAAAGGTGATTCAAACACTTTGTAAATCGAAATTATTAGAAAGATATAATCATTTCTCCCAAGTGTAGAAGTTCTAAGGTAATAGATAACTAAAAGAACTTCATCTCATATTGATCCTATCTTTCTAATCATGTCGATTTACAAAGTGTTTGAATCACCTTTTATGACCCATTTTTGTTAGATTACGTCTATTGGAGGCACTTCGGAAGGTAAAGAACGATCGGATCGACGATTTGAGCCATAATGATATACATGTCGTGTTGCGATTGAAGAGACAATACAGACGAAGTTATAGTAATAATTTACACTGAAACGATATAGAGTTCGCCAAACTTACGAAAGAACGACATTTAACACGTTATGATATTTATTCGGCTATGAACAGAACGATTCCAATATCGTTTTGTTATCGAAAAAACGACATTGACATCGTTTTGGTAATATAGTACGCTGAAACGAGCTTAATGTCGTCAAATTTGTAAACAAACGACATAATTATCATTACCTGACTTTCTGAGCCTGAAACATAATGATCTCGAACTCGTTCTACTGAAACAGTAACGAGTTCCACATCGTTTTAGGCTATTTTCCACTCAAACAAGCTCAATGTTGTTACGATTACAATGAAACAATCTTCCAAACGATAACGGATTTGAAGTCATTACAACGACTTAAACATCGTTTTTGAAAAGTTAGTGCGACTTTGTTGACTGTTCCAAATTTTGGACTACGAGGGCATATCCGTAAATATATATAACGACATTTATGTCGTTATTTTTATGAAGTAACGATTTCAATGTCGTTATGAACAATGTTGAGTGCATTTGACATGCATATTTATACATTTATGGTAGTACTTTTTGAATAATTTGAACAAATACTTACTTAATTGTGCATATTTTTTGGTTAAATAGGTTTAACAATCAACTTCAAGGAGAAAGCACAAAAAAGAGCTAAATGGATGAATAATTGAAGAAATTGAGAAGAAAATAGTCAAATCCTTCAAAGAGTCAAAGTTTGGGGACCAAATTGTCACTTCCGGAAAGTTGTGGATCGCATGTGCAATTGATCAAAGGACTAAATTGCAAGTTTTCAAAGTTGACGGACTCAAATGCACTTTTGGAAGGGCTCAATTGAAAGTTGGAAACTTTGGGGACCAAGTTGATCTACATTAAAAGTTGGAGGACCCAATTGCAAATCATTGAAGGAGGAAGCTGCTAGGTGAACCACGCGGTCGCGTGTTCGACTAGGTCGCGTTCGCGAAGTCAGGGCAAAAATCAACCCCAGAGTTTTCAGCCCAACCATGCGATCACGAGTCATTCAGCCACGCGATCCCGTGGTCATAATCTTGAAAAATATTTTGGGTCGACCCGATTCGGCCCAAATGTTGTTATACACGGATCTACGCGATTTTGGGGGGTTTTTGAGTGATTTTGGCTAGTTTTTGAATCATTCTTCTTCCTCTTTGAAGTAAAAAAACCCTAGCTCTCTCTTTCTCTTTTATTTTATCTCATTTCATCTTGTAATTTCTCTTGTAAGTTGTATAGTTTTTTTGATGAATATTGATTTGGGGAGAAATACCAACATTATTGTGGAAGAATAATGATATTTTGAAGCAAGATTCATTGGTGAAGGGAAGTGTTTTTGTTTAATCTTCATATTTCTCTATTTATTTTACTTCATAGTTGAAATGATGTATTTAATTCTTAAATTTTATTGTTATTTCACTATGGGCTAAACTATTTCGTGTTGGGATTATTGATGAAGTTTGACCTAGCTTAGTTGATTTTAATGCTTGTATTAAGAATTTAGGCTATTTATTATCTTGTGCATTTGTTGTTGTATTTATTGACTTGCATTTATTGTGGCTACATTTATACTTGCATTTCATGGGATGTGCAATTATTGAGAAATTGTTGTATATTCTAGATTAATACAATATTTGCTCTAGGTTCTTGTTTATGATAGAGATATACCTAAAACCTAGATGATCCATTGAGTTATTTTCACAAAGGTTTAATGCAATTGGTGTGTTTTTAATCGACATAGAGATATAGTAGGTTAATTCCACTAATTAGGGTTAATTTCACTCGAGAGAGGTAATTGGCTAAGCTTGAAAAATCGGGTCTAACATGATTAATGAATTGTATTTCTATTTGCTTGTTGAGAATTCAATTAGGTAATGGTCAAGTGGAATCAAGAATTCCAACACTTCTTTATCATCTATTTATCATCATTTCCTAGTTATTTACTTACAATTGCGATTTTAGCTCTAGTATTAACTCATTTCCAAAACCAAAACTTTATTGTGTGTGTTTCTTGTTAAAATTGATTAAACTAGAGTGTAATTGAAATAGACAATCATTGTGGGATCGATAAACTGGACTCATTTAGTCCACTATCACTTGTATGCGATACGTGCACTTGCGGTGTGTTTCTAGCGAACAAACAACAGTAAAGCAGTAAGGTATTTTCAACTGTAAAGACATTAATATCGTTACGAATGACTTCGAAGCAGTAACTATAACGACATTTAAGTCGTTACGTGTACACAGTAACGAGTTCAACCTCGTTATGGACATATATAAAGTAGTAAAGTCTTTTCAAAAGGAACAATGTTGAACACATTATGTTTACGAAGTAATGATTTATACCTCGTTACTATCCTTTTTAGACGGGAACGACGTTAAAGTCGTTTTGTGTGTAAAGTAATGATTTAAACATCGTTATAGTTAAAAATCAAATGAATAACATCTTGCTAAAAATCAATCATTCTCATTCCAACAAAAATTGATAAACATAGTTTCTAATACAAACCAAACAAATAAACAACTACGCAAAAAGATTTTTAACTGGACAAACAAAATCCAGATTCATCACTACAAACTAAGGCTCGAAGTTCCATGCCAATAACTCCACGGTCAATTTCTTCCTCCACATTGGTACACATTTCGAGAGATTGCATTCACGTCCATATTTCTTTGAGAAATTCAATGTACTTCAAGTTATTATCTAGTGGAACGATGTTGAACTCTCTAGCAAATCATTCAATAACTTGGCGTTGTACATAACTACAATTCATTATAACTTTTTTAAGAAAACGAGACAAACTCTAACAGCTAATGAAACACAGATGTAAAGGAAAATGTTCTCAAATGCTGTTGCACTTTAAATATCATGAGAAGCTTGTATATACCAGCATATATGGTACTTTAATTAATACAAATATGAATGGCAAGAATAGAAAATGTTCTCCCTCTTGCATTCCCCATATATTTCCATATCCATATATACCTTCGGGATTCTGCTCAAACTTAACTGGGTAACATGCTGATATCCATACCATATCCACATTGTCCATAACTGCAATTCAACATAGCTTTTTAAAGTAAAACAAGTAATATCTAACTGCGGTGAGACACAAATGCAAAGAACATGCTCCAGATATTGTTCTAACTTTTAGATATGATGCGAAACATGTATTTACCAACATATATATTACTTCAATTATAAAAAGTATCGATGAAAAGAATAAATTCAGAATAACGACATCAGTATGCCCAACACGACTTCGACATCGTTACGCTCAGAATCACAACATAAAAGCAAAATTACATCGTGACGGTTTTGATTTAGACATTGCTTAGATATAATGGTTACAAATTGTTCAGATTAAACCTTACATTCTCTTTTTCTCCAAATGCCCAATACCAATGTTGCAAAATATATTTTCAACCTTCAACAAGATTATCACTCAAAGGAAGACAATGTATTTCTTGGTTCAAAGAAGGAGATATTGTTCCAACTTTTAGATATGATGAGAAACATGTATTTAACAACATATATATTACTTCAACTATCACAAGTATTGATGAAAAGAATAAATTCAGAATAACGACATCCATATGCCCAAAACGACTTAAAAATCGTTACGCGTAGAATCACAACATAAAATCAAAAATACATCATGACAGTTTTGATTCAGACATTGCTTAGATAAAATGATTACGAGTTTTTCAGATTAAACCTTACTTTCTCTTCTTCTCCAAATGCCCAATAGCAATGTTACGAAATAGATTTTCAACCTTCAACAAGATTATTATTCAAATGAATACAATGTATTTCTTGGTTCAAAGAAGGAAGTGCAGTTGGGTTCAATTTTCGAGAAGAGGGAAGAGCAGGGAGAAGAGGGGAGGAAGTTTTTGGCGCGGAGATGTTCGTTTGTGGGAGAGGAATGAAGACCCAGCTAGGTTATGTTTGGAAAATGGAAGAATTAGGTTGTGTTTGGCATTCAAGTACATTTGGGTAATTGTATAAATCATATTCTCATTTTTTCCAACTATGATGCTATTGAACTAATAAATTATGGAAGATGTCTTTTTAAATAAAACTTTTATTTGACTATACCTTTTAAGCAAAGCAGCCTAACAAAAATGCTACGGTATGCATAAAGAGGCATTCATATTGCACATAATGTCCACACACTATATATATATATATATCACTTTTTAGAATTTTTTACTTGTGAGAGGTAATTCTAGACTAGGACCCACCTCCACCCGTTTCTTTGTTCATTCAATTGCTAAATTGTGCTCTCCTTCCCCTCAAGGGGAGGGGAGGAAAATCACCGCCCCCCTCGCTCCTCTCCTCGTCACGGGGAAGAAGGAAGCAAAACTATTCAATTGCTTTACAATAACCAAGAACTCGTAGAATCAAGAATCCAGCGCACTCGCGAACAAAAAATCGACCTTCCGACCGAAGAGGAAACAACTCGTCGGACTTGAAGAACTCACCGTAAAATACTGACCCCCTGCACACTTGGACAATTTCATTGAATAATTTTGCTTCGACTCAAGGTTGGTTCTCTTCCACTTCCTTGTAATATTATCTCGTCCTTTTTTTTCTGCACACATTGGTGTATTTTGAAAAAAAAGAAAAAAGAAATAGTGAGTACCCTCTTGCCGATTATTTTTAAACTTGATACAGATATTGAGATGTAATCATTGGTTAATGGACGTCATTGAAGTTGTAACTATTTTACAGTTTCCTAAATGAAACATATCTTCCAGTTAGCTTTAAGTTTTCATTGATCTTCTGAGATGAGTAGTAAATTGGAAGTCAAGGTCCTAAATTCAGCGTGATCTAATGTTGTAGTTTCAATTGCCCGAGTTTCAACTTTACCCAATGCCATAGTAACGGTGTAGTTTCAATTGCTCGATGGCACGCTATTATATGGGTGGGATGTCTTCTGGTTTTGGGAAATTGATTATTATTTTGTGTTGCTCTACTAGTCAAGTGCACTAAACTTTTTCGAATTGAATTTCATGATCATAAAGCACTTGAATTCAAACAAAATATTTCTTTGCGCTGATTTCTTTAAAATGTCTCGGATATTTGATACCAAGTGTATGGAATGAAAGTCCAATCGAAACAACTCTTACTGTACCTGCAATCGAAGAATCTCTAATTGTACCTGTGGCTGAAATGAAATTTGATTCCTGGATGCAGCTTTTGAATTTTAGAAGAGATATACCTACAATGTACAATATCCGGCTATTAAAAGGAACACCCAAAAATGTTCAGACGGTATGATAAAATATGTGATATTTGCTTGTGCGACAGAAGGTAGTAGGAGGAGTGTGGCTACAAATATTTTGTGACCACGACCAACCATTAAAATGGGGTGTAGGTCTAGGGTATTTGCATGTGTTGAATTTTCTGGGGACTGGAAAATTAACAAAGTTTTCCTTCATCATAATCATAATTGCAGTCCATCGAAGTCCAGATTATTTCGATGCTACCGTGAAATTAGTGTCGATTTCAGAGAGGCTTGAAATAAATGACACCACCGATATTCCTCTTCATAACAGCTTAAAGAGTGCAACTGTGGAAAAATGTGGATATGAGAGTTTAACTTGTACTGAGAATGATTGCAAGGAACTACATCGATAAAGCATGACGATTAATTTTCCCATTATAGATTAGACGTGAATGATCAATTAAATATTTGAGAAGTACTAAAATATGTAATTTATTAAAGGAAAATTAGTTGGGATGTCCTAGCCTCAATGAACATTTGTCTAAATAACCCTTTGTCCAAAATAAGAATATAAGAGAAAAAGAAAAATATATTAAAATATCAAATGACCTTTTTACCCTTAAACAAAAAGATATCTTTCCTTTTCTAAGTGTGCAATATTCGAACCTTGGACTTGAAGGTAAAAAGTTTCAAGACCGGACCACTTCAACCAACAACATTATTTGTATTAAACTATCTCTAACAAATATATATTTTAATTCTAAAAAATTGTATTTCCCTTTACGTAAATAAAAGGTTGCAAGGAATTGAACATTGGACATTTTAAGAACTTAACCACTTGAACGAATAACATTTTATGTAATAAATTATATCTATTAACTATATTGTATTCTAAAAATATTTTAAATTTAATATTGCAATGAATTGAACCTTTAACATCTAGTAAACATATAAGCAGTGATAGATGCATACAATTAGTAATGGTGGGACACGGAGATTGACATATATTTTTCGTGATGAACATTTCAGAGACTGCCCCCGAATTTTTTTTTTTAGGAAGAGCCCAGAAAAAAAGAAAAAAATTAAAATTCATACAAAACAAATGTACTAAATAATATGCAAACTCACCCGCATGTGTAGTTTTTTATTTTGAAAATCAAGCCTCTGTTTGGTAAATAATTTTTATTTATAAATAAGGAATGTGATAATTTCGAGGTAAAATACGCTGTTGACAAGTGGTTTGGAAAAATGTGTGGTTAAAAAGTAATTTGAGTAAATTTGTTATTTATTGCTATAGATGAGTTTTTGTCGCTATAGGTACCTTGTAATAGAACTCATAACGACAGGAAAACTATTTCGAGGTCTAAGTCATTACTTTGTTCACATAACGAATTTAAAATCATTATAGTAAAAAAAAAAAAAAAAGGTAGTAACGAGCTTGAAGTCGTTACCATGTACACATAACGTTTTCATGTCGTTATAATTACTGGTTCAGTTTTATTTATAACGAGGTAGAAGTCGTTAATTTGTACACATAAAGAGGTTTATGTCGTTACAACATATTTACAATAATGCCATCGTTGTCCATAAATCAAAACAGTCAACAAACTCACACAAATTTTGTCGTAAATATATTTAAGCCGTTGTAACGATTTCAAAATTGTGATCATTTGATAAATCGTTCCAATGTAATAATAATGATTTTGAGATCGTTGGAGTTGAAAATAAAATTAAAACGATATATATGTCGTTTTATTTTACATATAACGAGTTAATTAACGTTCTGATTCAGCATTTGAAAATAACATAACGATGACTATGTCGTTTCTGTACAAATTGAACGACATCAAGATCATTATAGTTGAAATGTTATCTAAAACGATATTTACATCGTTTCTTTGCAAACATAACGACATTAAAATCGTTCTGTAAAAAATCAACTAACCATCATTACGCCTTCCATATCGTTATAGTGTAAAATTAACGAACTACATCTCGTTCCAGTATAAATTATAACTATAACGGCTTAGATATTGTTTCTTCATGCGGAACACGACTTATGTATCATTATGGATGAAATCGATGATTCGATCGTTCTTTACCATCTGAAATACCTCCGACATACATAATCAAACATAATGGATCATAGAAGGTGATTCAAATATTTTGTAAATCGACATGATTAGAAAGATATAATCATTTCTCCCAAGTGTAGAAGTTCTAAGGTAATAGATAACTAAAGGAACTTTATCTCATATTGATCATATCTTTCTAATCATGTCGATTTACAAAGTGTTTGAATCACCTATCTTATTCCATGTTAGATGTGTATGTCATATTTTAAATTTAATTGTTCAAGATGGCTTGAAACATTTTAAAGATGAAATGGATAAAATTAGAGATGCTATAGTGTACATAACCATATCACCGAGTAGAAAAAAATATTTTGAAACAATGTGTTCACAATACAATTTAGATTCTAAGAAATTTATATCCGACGTAGGGCATAGGTGGAACTCCACATACTTGTTACTTAAATTATGCGACGGTTATGAACACATAATAATGGAATATTATAACAGTAGAACACTTAAAAAAGACGATGATCCTCTATTAATAGAATCAGATTGGGAAGCTGCTTTTAAAGTGAAAATTTTTTTAACAAGTTTTTACGATTCAACAAACATATTATCTGGGGTATATTACCCAACTAGTTCAAGAGTTCTTGAACGTCTTTATATTATTGCAAGAACTTTTTATAGATATAGATATGAGTCATTTTTTACTGAAATGATAATTGCTATGGAAATAAAATTTAGAAAATATTGGGAAGATTTACCTATGTTATATCCCTTAGCATGCATAATGGACCCCCATTTCAATTTAAAGGGTACGAAAATTTTTGTTTCAAAAATCAATAGCTCATTGATTTTGGATAAACGTATCACTTATAATAATTTAGAGAGCACGTTAGTAAACATGTATACTATATATGCTGCACGATTAGAAACTACTGTTAGTCATACACAATCTGTACCATCACGTGACACTACACTTGGAGACGATGAAGTTGAATTATACAATTTAATGGAAGAAATGAGTCAAGTACAAGGAACTTCTTCTAACAGTATGTCTTCTAGTTCTAATATCAACGAATCAGGTTCACTTCAAATACTTGAAGAATTGAAAATTTATTTTGGACAAGAACTATTTAGAAATGTGGAGTCTACTAATTTTTTAGAATTTGATTTACTTCATTATTGGCGAACAAACGAACGAAAATGTCTGATTGTTTCCGCCATTACGAAAGATCTACTAACACCTCCGGTTAGCACAGTAGTTTCGGAGTTTGCTTTTAGTGCAGGTAAAAGGGTTTTTTCAGAAGTCAGGAGCTGACTCAAAGAAGATATTTTGGAAGCGTTGATTTGTGTTAAAGATTGGCAAGACGGTAATTTACGCATACAACATAAGTATGCCGAAATTGCATGCAGTCAGGTAAATGATATTTAACTTTACATTTTCAATTTCTTTATTATACATATAAAATAAAATATAATTTTGATTTACACGTAACAAATTGTTAGTGTACAATTTTAACTCCGCGTACTAGAATATTCAATTATTCAAATAAGACTATTTAGTAGCCGGTCCCAAGCCCGAAAAAAAGGAGGAGGGTTTAATTTTATTTTTTAACCTTTTAAATTTTAATTTATTTACTTCATTTTAGTTTTTGTCTTTTCAAATTATAATTGGATATTTGATTATTTGAACAAGTTTTTATTTACGTTATAACTTATAAACTTATAAATTATAATTAATCATTTCGACTTTCAATTTAATTCTCTAATAATAACTAACAAACATTGTTTTTTTACTTATTAAGTTATTAATAATTTATTTAATACATAACTTATTACTTATTACTTATTAATATTATACTTATATTTATACTTATTACTATTCAAGATTTCAAATATTTTAGCTATCGATTAGATTGTCGACTAAATAAACTTAAGACGGTAAGACAAGAGGGGTTTTTTTTTTTTAAAAAAAAAAACGGTAAGAGGGGTTTTTTTAAAAATAAAATAAAATTACACGAGCTAAACGAGCCGAGCTCGCGGCTCGTGGGCCAAGCCGAGCTCGGCCAGGGTCAAACGAGCCAAGCCTAAGCTCGGCTCGTTTGACCCTCGTCTATTTGACGAGCCGAGCCATGGGCAGAGCCGGCTCGGCTCGGCCCATTGCCACCTCTATAAACTCCTTCAACCGAGGACTTTCTAAGGATCCATTGGAGTCTTACATCGCCCACTCTTTGACTATTGAGGATGATGATCATGAAGTTGAACAAATGTCTCATTACTTGGAGGCATCACTACAATATCAACACAAGAGGGCCCCCTACTTTGAGGAGTTGAAAAAGAGTTCTTCACCGCCCCTACTATCTCTCGAGAAGGCACCTACCCTCGAGCCAAAGCCTCTTCCTTCTCATTTGAGGCATGCTTACTTGGGGGAATCTTCTACCCTTCCGGTCATTATTTCGAATTTATTGAATAAAGTGGAGGAAGATAAATTGCTTCGGGTATTGAGGGAGCACAAGGAGGCTATTGGATGGACCATCTCGGATATTCAAGGTATTTTCCCTTCGTTATGCATGCATAAAATTCTTATGGAAGATGATTTTAAACCTTCGGTGGAGCATCAACGTCGGTTAAATCCTAACATGAAGGAAGTGGTAAGAGCTGAAGTGGTGAAGTGGCTTGACGCGGGTATTATCTATCCAATCTCGGATAGTGCACGGGTGAGCCCGGTGCAGGTAGTGCCAAAGAAAGGAGGTGTTACCGTGGTGGAGAATGAAAATAATGAGCTTATTCCAACAAGGCCAGTGACGGGGTGGAGAGTTTGCATTGATTATCGCAAGCTCAACAATGCTACTAGGAAGGATCATTTTCCCCTTTCATTCATCGATCAAATGCTTGAGCGATTAGCGGGTCACTCTCATTATTGCTTTCTAGATGGGTATTCGGGCTATAATCAAATTCCTATAGCCCCGGAGGATCAAGAAAAGACAACATTCACATGCCCATATGAAACTTTTGCATATAGGAGGATACCCTTCGGTCTTTGTAATGCCCCCGCCACTTTCCAACGGTGCATGATGGCTATTTTCTCCGACATGGTGGAGAAATTTATTGAGGTATTTATAGATGACTTCTCAGTTTTTGGTACTTCATTTGATGATTGTTTGGATAATTTGAGAATGGTGCTAAAAAGATGTGAGGATACCAATTTGGTTTTGAATTGGGAATAATGTCATTTCATGGTTCGAGAGGGGATAGTTCTTGGACACCGGATTTCAAGTGAGGGGATTGAGGTTGATAATGCAAAAATTCAAGTTATCGAAGAATTACCTCCCCCAACCTCGATAAAGGGCATAAGAAGCTTCTTGGGGCATGCGAAATTTTATAGGAGGTTTATCAAAGACTTCTCAAAAATCACGAAGCCACTTTGTTCATTGCTTGTGAAAAGTGCCACATTTGACTTCTCTAAAGAGTGTCTCCAAGCTTTTAACACTCTTAAAGAGAAACTTATCACTGCACCTATTATTATGGCTCCGGATTGGAGTTTGCCTTTTGAGCTTATGTGTGATGCAAGTGATTATGCCGTGGGGGCGGTTTTGGGGCAAAGGAAGGACAAAATCTTGCGTGTCATCTACTATGCTAGTAGAGCCTTGACCGATGCTCAATTGAATTATGCTACTACCGAGAAGGAAATGCTAGCGGTGGTCTTTGCCTTTGATAAGATTCGGTCGTATCTTATTGGCTCCAAGGTGATTGTATATACCGACCATTCGGCCCTCAAATATTTGTTGGCAAAGAAAGATGCTAAGCCGCGGTTAATTAGATGGGTTCTTCTTCTCCAAGAGTTTGATTTGGAGATTCGTGACAAGAAGGGAACCGAGAATCTTGTAGCCGATCACTTGTCAAGACTTGAGCAAACCGAGGAAATTATTGATGAAGAGATAAGTGAAGTATTCCCGGATGAGCAACTTTTCCAAATCATGGATCTTCTACAAGCTTCTAGTGTGCCATGGTATGCGGACCATGTGAATTTTCTTGCAAGTTGCATCATTCCCCCGGACCTCTCTTATCAACAAAGGAAGAAGTTCTTTGCGGATATCAAGCACTATTTTTGGGATGACCCGTTGTTGTTCAAAAGGGGTTCGGATCAAATCATGAGAAGGTGTGTGCCTGAGGAGGAGATGGAGAAGATTCTTGAGCAATGTCACTCATCACCTTATGGAGGCCATTTTGGTGCAGTGAAAACTGCATCAAAGGTTCTTCAGTCGGGATTTTATTGTCCCACTTTATTCAAGGTGTCCAAATATAACCGATGCCAACGTTTGGGTAATATCTCTAACTGAAATGAAATGCCCTTAAATTCTATTTTAGAAGTGGAGATATTCGATGTTTGGGGTATTGATTTTATGGGACCTTTTCCATCGTCCTTTTCTAATCAATACATTTTAGTTTCGGTAGACTATGTGTCAAAGTGGGTAGAAGTGGTGGCACTCCCCACAAATGATGCTCGAGTGGTGGTGAACTTTTTAAAGAAAAACATTTTTACTCGTTATGGCATCCCTCGAGCTATCATTAGTGATGGAGGAAAACACTTTTGTAACCGCCTCCTCGACTCACTTTTGACCAAATATGGAGTCAAACATCGAATATCCACTCCTTATCATCCTCAAACAAGTGGGCAGATTGAAATTTCAAATAGAGAGTTGAAAAAGATCCTTGAAGTGACGGTGAATGTATCGAGGAAAGATTGGTCCAAGAAATTGGATGATGCAATATGGGCATACCACACCACTTTCAAAACTCCTATTGGTATGTCTCCATTTCGCCTTCTATTTGATAAAGCATGTCATCTCCCGGTTGAGCTTGAGCACCGAGCCTATTGGGCAATAAAAGCCTTGAATTTTGATATGAAATTGGCCGGTGAGAAAAGACTACTCCAACTCAATGAACTTGACGAGTTGCAACTTGAGTCATATGAAAATGCTCGGATTTACAAAGAGAAGACAAAGATGTGGCATGACAAAAACATTGTGAAGCGGTACTTCCAAGTTGGGCAACAAGTACTTCTTTACAACTCAAGACTTCGATTGTTCCCCGGTAAACTCCGCTCTAGATGGTCGGGACCTTTCACTATTGCTGAAATCTTCCCACATGGAGCGGTCGAACTTTATCATGGAAGTAAAGGGAACTTCAAAGTAAATGGGCAACACTTGAAGCCATACTTGGGGGGTAATTATGAAAAGGAAAAGTCATCCATCCCTCTTGCGAATCCGGAGTAATTGTATCCAAGAGTCGAGCTTACGACTTTAACCAAGGGCTTTTTGGGAGGCAACCCAAATTTCTATCCTTTTAATTACTTGTTGATATTTACTTGTTGCAATTTTTTTTGTTATGTCTGACTTGGTTAATCACCAACTTTTGTAGGTTCAAATTTTTTTTTGAAATCATAAGCAACCTTGTCCTCAACAAGTTTGGGGGAGATTTGCGTATCAAGAGAATCAAAGCTTAGGTCAATTTGGAACATCATACACGCATCAATCCGGGGAAGTTCCATCACCCATTCCTTTCTTGTTATTATGCTATTGTCATCATTGAGGACAATGTTTGATTTAAGTTTGGGGGTGTTTGATTATGTGCTATGTGAACATTTTAGATTGCCTTGCCGGCCCTTGGTGTTTTGATGTTTGAAATTGTTTATTTTGTTGGAATATTGACATGCTAGATAGCTTTGCCGGCTTATAAGATTTTGATGTTTGAAATTGTTGTTAATTCATGAGTTATGACCAAATTTGCTACTTGTGCTACTTTCTATAAAATGCTTATCCATGTAAGATCCTATGTACATTGAGCACAATAGTCATGTTTAATTGTCGGTGAGTTTGAGAATTGTTGAAGGGTGAAGAGGTTAAAGGAGTAGATGAACTAGGTTGTGAGCTTGTATTGTTTATTTTTATCAACCTATAAAATGTTTCCCAAATCTCTAAATCTCTTGATCCTAATGTAAGATAAGTTTGGGGGTGGTCGACCCGGTAAAGGAGACGGCTTAGACGTGTGGTGATTCCATGCATGTGGAAGTAAATTTTTGTGTGGAGTGTCTTTCGCCAAGTATAAGCCAAGTAATGACCATATGCTAGAGTTCTAAGCCCATTTTAATTTTTGCATTGCATTGCCCTATCTCGAAGCATTTGACTCGAGTTATTAAGCCCGTAGGAGTATCTTGAAACTTGGTGCCTTAAGTTTGAAACTTGGGAGTCACTGGCTGAAAGCTCGTTACATGGGTCAATTAGAAAGCTTAATGAGTAGGGTATTCACACACACAATTGAAAAAAAAAATAATAATAAAATTGCACATTATCATTGCATTCGCTTAATAAGTCTACCCCACTTCGTAGCCTTTTTGACTCGAGTTAATAAGTATGTAGGGGTATTTTGAAACCTGATACCCTTTGATCTAAAAAATCGGGGAGCTGCCGACCTAAAGTTCGCTACATGTGTCAATTAGAAAGCTTAAGGGAGTGGGGAAGTCATGATCAAATATCATGTTAGTTGTTAGAAATCATGCATTTGTACTTGCATAAGGGCTTAGATGAATAGTGGGTTTGAATTGCTTGGTATAAACTTGAATGTCGAAGCACTCATTAGTGGAGAGTCACTGCATTTCTAGGTTGTCAAGATTGTCGGTAAAATACACCTATTCTAGAGTGGAAAAAGAAAGAGTGATTTGAGAGTACCCTCTAGAATTGCATCCCGAGAATGGAAAGAAAATTATTCATTGGGGGATGAATGTTAAGGGTGGGAAAGGAAAGAATTGACCACTAATGGTGGGTTAGTTTGACTTGAAAACTCTTTACTCATCAACATTCTTGAATCTTATTGACAATTGAAAGTGGCTATGCACACACATATCGATCGAACATCGGATAAGCCAACCTCATTTTTGTCACATTATTTGGGAACATAATTGTGAATTAATTATGCAATTTCACACTCATGGAAGATTGCAAGTATCTAGCATTATTGATCATATTGTCACTTTTTGTAGATGCATGTAAATATTCTTGCTCGGGACGAGCAAGAGTTCAAGTTTGGGGGTATTTGTTGAGTGCATTTTACATGCATATTTCATATATTTTTTGTGGTACTTTTTGAGTAATTTGGACAAATACCAACTGAATTGTGCATATTTTGTGGTTAAATAGGTTTAACAATCAACTTCATGGAGAAAGCACAAGAAAGAAGTTAAATGGATGAATACTTGAAGAAATTGAGGAGAAAAGAGTCAAATCCATCAAAGAGTCAAAAGAAGCTAAATGGATGAATACTTGAAGAAATTGAGGAGAAAAGAGTCAAATCCATCAAAGAGTCAAAATTTGTCGATCGCATGTGCAATTGATCAAAGGACTAAATTGTAAATTTCCAAAGTTGACGGACTCAAATGCACTTTTGGAAGTGCTCAATTGAAAGAAATTGAAAACTTTGGGGACCAAGTTGATCCAAACTGAAAGTTGAAGGACCCAATTGCAAATCATTGAAGGACGGAGCTGCCAAGTAAACCACGCGATCGCGTGGCTCTAACAAATCGCGTTCGCGAACTAGGCCAAAAATCCAAGCAAAGGTTTTTGAACTCAACCACGCGATCGCGTGTACAAAAATTTGAACTGATTTTCTGGGCTGACCCGGTGCGACCTGATTCGGCCCAAATGCTGAGAACGCGGATCTACGCGAAAATTGGGTATTTTTGGGCATTTTTGGCTAGGGTTTCACACTTTTTTCTTCACTTTTCATCTCCAAACTCATTTTCCCTCTTTTGTTCTTCATATTTCTTGCTATTTCCCTTGTAATTTCTCTTGTACTTAGTTATGTTAGTTGATGAATGTTGATTTAGGGGAGAAATACCAACAACTTTGTGGAGGAACATTGATGTTTTGAAGCTCTAACCATTGTTGAAGGGAAGTTTTCTTGTTAATCTTCATATTTCTTCATATATTTTAGTTTATTGTTGAAATGATGTATTTAATTCTTGAATTTCATTGTTATTTTATCATGGGCTAAACTATTTTGTGTTGGGATTATTGATGAAGCTTGACCTAGCCTAGTTGTTTTTAATGCTTGTATTAAGAATATAGGCTACTTGTTATCTTGTGCATTTATTGTTGTATTTATTGACTTGCATTTATTGTGGCCACATTTATGCTTGGATTTCATGGGATGTGCAATTATTGAGAAATTGTTGTGTATTCTAGATCAATACAATACTTGTTCTAGGTTCTTGTTTAGGATAGAGATATACCTAAAACCCTAGATGACCCATTGAGCTATTTTCACAAAGGTTTAATGCAATTGGTGTGTTTTTAATCGGCATAGAGATATAGTATGTTAATTCCACTAATTAGGGTTGATTTCACTCGAGAGAGGTAATTGGCTAAGCTTGGAAAATCGGGTCTAACATGATTAATAAATTGCATGTCTTTTTGTTTGTTGAGAATTTAATTAGGTAATGGTCAAGTGGAATCAAGAATCCCAACACTCCTTTATCATCAAGTTATCACCATTTTTCTATTTATTTATTTACAATTGTGATTTTAATTCTAGCACGAGAACACTCCCAAACCAATCTTTATTATGTGTGTTTCTTGTTAAAATTGATTGAATTAGAGTGTAGTTGAAATAGACAATCCTTGTGGGATCGATAAATCGGACTCATTTAGTCCACTATCACTTGTATGCGATACGTGCACTTGCGATGTATTTCTAGAGAACAACGGTGATGGGGGTGCATATAGGTGTGTGAAGAAGAAGATTTGGGCGAACATGGCGCAGAACTTGGGAGAAAACCGAGGCTAATGGGTGGTGATCGGGGTTGCGATTCCGGTGATAACTCCGACAAATAGGACGGCGGTCAAGGTGAGCTTATGGGTTAATTTGATTCTTGGTTCTGGGTTTTTTTTTTATTTGGCTTGAATTGAGGGGTTTGGAGAAGAGTGGTAGGCGGTTTCGTTGGTGGTGCTTGTGGTGATTCTTGCGACAGTGGTGGTGCTCGTTTGGTGAAGGCAGTGGTGGAGGCTCCGCTGGTTTTGGTTCTCGACTGGGTGTTGAAGGTGTTGTGCTATGGAAATTTGCATAGCAGATTGTTGGATGGATTGGTTGTGGTGGTGATGTTCACAGTTTGGAAGGTGGGTTTCGTTTGTCAATTGTGGTGGCCGGTTCTCAAGTTGATGCGGTGGAGTTGGCGGTATGGCAGCATGGTGATGGTGATGGTGCTTGGATTTGTGGCAGTGGGCGTTTGGCTGTGGAGTTGGTTATGGTGGTTGGAATGCATCTTAGTTCAGTTGGTTAGCTTCCGGCAATGGGGGTTGTGGTTTGATGTCGGATAGCAGCTGTGAATTTGGTCTTCTTGAGGCAGCAGTTTGGACATGGGAACAGCCGGTGATGCTGTGGAGTTGGTTTACTGTTTGAAGGTAGAAGATGGGGTTCGATTATGGTTCGGTGATTGCGTGTGACCTCAACTCAACTGGTTTGCCGTGTCATTTAAGGCAGAAGAGAAATTGAACTTGGAAAAGTATTGTGATTTTGTATGTGAATTGGAATCGGGGAATATATGCGTATAAATAGATTTGGTATGAAAAGTATTATAGTTGGAATATAATGTTGGATATGGAAAATATTTGATTTCGAGTAGGATTGTGAAAACTTGGGATACAAAAATACGAGTGCGAATAGAATACCATACAAAATATAATTATTTAAAAGATAAAACTTGGATTTAAAATAAATTTGGGTAATAATAAAATTGAACTTTGAAATTTAGATTTAAAATAATGATTTTTGGGCTTAAATCGAATTTTGGATTTAGACAATATTTAAAAATATGAAATTTGGCTAGAAATCAAATTGGTCTCAAACTGTATTTTATTGGCTCGAAATAATAAAAATGACTAGACGAGCACGCTCTAATTTTAAAAATATGTGAAATTATAACGACATGTTTTTGAGAAATTAAATATTTATTTTATAATCAACTGAAAAATTCTCGGTCGCTACATTGTATATATAGGTTTTGGAAAACCCTTGGTCAAAGAGGAGGAAAAGCTGTTGAAAATCGTAGAAAAAAAGCTCAACCCGACTTCCAGCGGATGCCTGCGTTACCGCACAGGCAAAAGGAGTGCGGTCGCACGGTTATAGAAGTTCATGCAAATTTCAACTTTGAAATGCATTTAAGTAGGTCATTGACTTTTAATTGCAGATTCGATCCTCATCTTTCAATTGAAGCGATTTAATCTCCATAATTAAGAACTCGTCTAAATGAATGTACAAACCAATTTTGGACTTTGAAAATAATGTACAAAAGGAAGACAACCTGAAATTTTAATTTTCATTCCACGACAAAAGAATAAACTAGTACATTTGTTTTCAATAAAACACCATAACAATAAGTTTGATTTTCATTTGAAAACTACACCATGAAACAAAACAAACTACTACTTATTTTTGCGTGTTTCCATTCTCATGATTATCGTACTTTCTTTTACCCTTGCTAAGGGTCAGGTTCATGGCTATTTTCATGTCTCTCTCATTTTTAATCCAGGCAAGATTCTCAAACATGTGAGACAAACCTTCCACTTCACTAAATTCTGCAGCTTTTTTCGACGTCGTGCAACTTGTTTAACCTTCATTCCGCGAACCGTCAAGCCACTTGAAATTGCCTCAATTGATAGTGCAAGAAAAGAACTGCTTCACTTTAGTTGGAATTTCCTTCACAACCTCCGTCCGCTTTACTATGCCCATTCCACAATCAACAAAAGATACTTCATTCTAGGCAATCACACAAGTAGTGTCAAAGGCAATCTGCATCCCAACAAGTCCCTATACTTTTACCAGCCATTGAGTTGATCAAATTCTTGCAGCAATACAATTCAGTCAACAGACCCGTATATTGAAGAAGAAAAAATGATTGAGAACACCAATTGTACATAAGCACTATTCCAATATGGGGTCCTAAAAATTAATAATTGAATTTCAAGAATAAACATACCTTTTAATTTGACACAGCATAAAAATATTTCTATAAACAAAGAAACCACGGACAATCAAAGACACTTGAAATAATGAAGCAATTGCATAATTAAAACACTTGAAATTTGAAATGAGACACCTTCTTCTACAATTTAAAACTCAGAATTGGAGAAAATATTGGATTCCAAGTAAATGGTACTTGGACTCGAATGCAGATTGATTACTATTTTCGAGATGATCCAAAACTATTTAATTTCGTACAAGTATAGATTATATTCATTTGAAGATGAACCCAAAATCTTGAATTTCGTACATCAAGTCGAGCATGTTGCATTATTTCTTATTTGAATTTTGATAAGTTTCTCCATAAACAATTGCAAGATAAACAAGTACAAAGAGAAAATATTAGGAAAACATGATTTCTCAACTATTATCTTGAGGGCTTCTCCAAGATGGGTATCTCTTCATCATCAGTGGCTATCTAAAGAGATCTGGACATCAAAGCAACTTGTCGATCCTAAAGCCCTAATTGACGAGAGTAAGGATGATAAAAATATCCAATCCAAACCCAGCAGATACTCGATCCAAATGAAGCGAAAAAAAATTTCGATCCACATCAGCCACGATTCGACCCTTTTAATTAAAAATAATTAATTAAAAAATTAAATAGTATTGGCTTAAATCTCTAAAAAAACTAAAATTTCATTGGGCGGATTAGATTTGCCCTAAAAATCGACGAATCGTTGGGTGAATACATAGATCTGGCTAAATTTTTGGAGGGCAATTACGGATCATGCCAATTCGCCCCCATGTCATCACTAGAAGAGAGTAACAAAAGCCCTCACTCGAGTGGTTCAAATCCCTAGTATATGTTTGATAGAAGAGGAAAAGTTACAAGTACTTAAATTTCTAAGACAGTCAGAAGTTGCAATACTGGTGATGAGACGAAACATGGGGACAACTGTTATAGCATCTCCAATGCTTCACACATTGTTGGCTATCATGTGTGAGAGATATACACAGAATAACTCGTAAGTCCTACTATAATATTTCTTTTTTCTTCTCTCTTTTTCTCTACTTTTTTTCATATTCTCACTTCACACCCTCCACAATTTCACATCATACTTCACATCTTCCACTATTTTTTTTACTAATTTATTTAAATTTGTGTCTATCTCTCTTCTTTTTCACTTTTCTCACTCTTTTTCTACTTTCAACATCTACATCATCTACACAATCTTAATATATATACTCACCAAAATTCGTATATAGTTTCCCGCCAAAAAAACTTTCTAAATTTGAAAATTTTTGACAAAAAGTAGTGTATTAAATGTTTTAGCAAGTATTATGATATATGTGTCATTAATGACATTAGCATTCATGCTATGTTATTAATGGCATCAAAATGTTGTTTTTTCTATTTTATTATTCTTTTAATAATTATTTTATTATTTTAAAGTCGACAAATATGTAATATAAGTGTCAAATTGAAGATCTCATGAGATATTTAATACAAGCTAACAAGTGAGAGTAAATTATAAATATATTGTCCATAAAATCATCTCAAATATCAAAGATAAAAGTTTACTTGTCTCCAATATCTCATTCATCTATACATCTATCTATATCTAAATCTATACATCTATACATATACAAAAGTACAAGTGAGGAGAGAGAAACATTAAATGCAATTCTCCCTCCAAAATGCACTTACTATTTTTGGGAAAAAAATAGAATAAAAATAAAAAATTATGTAGATTAATGTCATATTTAAATTTGTATTGATTAATACAATTTTCATTTGAATTAATGTCATATTTACATTCATTTCCAAATAAGTTTTTAATAATTTGGATTAATTATTTGTTTTTTAAGTTTTAATAACTATTGTAATAAAATATTATTATTTTTATACATTTTATATATGTGCTGATTAAAAAGCATTAAAATTTTACGAATATTTATCGAAATATATACTACGAAAAGCAACTTTCGTGCATCGCACGAGGTATATACTAGTTTTAAATTATTTCATTTATGTCATATAGTATTATCTATAATTTATTAACCAAATTCAATTTAGTTATAGATGATTAATTTCATTTCAGATTTTTTCTTATCAAATTAAATAAATAATAAATATATGAATTTTCAAAGTAAATTCAATGAAGTTGTGTTAATTTTTACAACTTAAGATTTCTTTAATTTATTCATCATTTTGACATTATTTTTATTAATTTACTTATTCTGATCATTTTCTATTTTTCAATATGAATTTAAATAACTACAATATGCAAAATATATAAAAAAATTTAACAATTAGTTCATACAATTTTTATTAAACAATTGATTGGTCAGTAATTCTTATTAAAATATTAAAATAATAATATAACAATATGAATAAATAAATTTTCAATATGAAGAAAGAAGAATCAATTAATGTAACAATATTTATTAAAATAAATGATTATTTTTTTAGGAAAACACTTGAAATTGATAATAAATGCTTAAAAATCAAAACATATAAAAAAAATCTATCATACATCTCTTTTTTGGGAAGAATGTGAAGAAGAACAAATAAAAAGAAAAATGTCGATCATAAGGAGAATATGTAATTTAAGTTTTGCACATATTTTGTATGATAAATTTTCTTATTTATTCTATACAACATAGATTTGGAAAATTGCATTATTTAATAAACCAAGCAATTTTCAAAATCACTTTTTAATCACATATATTTTCTCTCTCTACTTTTCAACCACACATCTTACCTCAAAATCATAAATAAATCATTTTATAAACCGCTACAGTATTGCCAAACGGAGACTCAATTTAAGTTTGAGCAATTTTTTAAAATATATTTTGTCTATAACAACTTCTGTGCATTACACATGTGTGAGCAACCATAAATTGTACAAATAATGTAGTATATAAAGAGACTTTCTAAAATTTATGAGAATTATAATTTATTTCTATTTTGAACATTCGTTGACAGTTTGTATCATTATTCAAAGCAAATTGTGTGTTCGAACTTTTTATTTTTTATTTTGTAATAGTATTTACAGTAAAATTATTTCATATTGTTCTTCTATGCAACTCACGAGTGTGATACTATTTTGAACTTAAAATAATATATATCTCTCTTTCTCTCATCCAATTCACAACCTTAATTCACATCCTTATTGGAGATGCTCTTAAATGGGAGCCAAGTTGCGGTGTCGAGGAAGAAATGTGTTGGGCAAATTTTCTATCCTTCAGTGTAGAGGATAGAGGAAGAACATGAAATTTAAGAAGGGGTAAAATGGAAATTTCGTCGGGATCTACCTCTGGTAGCATGGTTGAAATAGGTAAAGAGAATTACGCATTAAACCAACTAGTGATGGCAAAAAAATCAGATCCTGCCCGCTGATCCGATCCGACCAGAAAAAGCCTAATCCGCTATTGGAGCAGATCAATTTGTACCGAACGAGATCACGGGTTGGTTCGGATGGCGGTGACCCACACTGACCCGACCCAATCAGACAAAAAAATGAAATCTGAAATACAAAATAAGGTCAGGTCCCCGTCCCCCCCCCCCTCTCTCTCATCAATTTCAAGTAACCCTAAACCTAAAATCTCCTCTCTCACTCTAGAATTTCATCTAGTCTCCAACCGCCGTCCCGTTTTCCGCTGTAATACCCAGGCCAGGAAAACTTAAAAGACTTGATAGGTGCTATTCATACCAACAAAGTACACCTTCTTTTCCGGAAGTCCATCGCTAGAAATTCCACAGTTAAACGTGCTTGACTTGGAGCAATTCTACAAAGGGTGCCCCTGGGAAGTTTTCTCCTGGAGCATGTGAGGACAAAGCATGCCGAAAAGACTCATGTTGGTATAGTGGGAACAATATGTCGTCATCTAACGGTCGGGACAGCCCGTTAAATAGGACCCTGGTCGTTACAACGCCTAACAATAGATCCTCAAATGGTTTAAGCGCGACGAGGACATCGCGAGTCTAATGGAGGGTGATTGTAATACCTAAGCCAGGAAAACTTAAATGATTTGATAGGTACTACTCGTACCAACAAGATACACATTTTTCGGAAGTCTATCATTAGAAACTCTACAGTTAAGCATGCTTGGCTTGGAGTAACCTCTAGGAAGTTTTCTCATGGAGCATGCGAGTGAGGACAAAACATACTGAAAAGAATCATGTTGGTACAGTGAGAATAACACGTCGTCATCTAACGGCTCTGACATCCCGTTAAGTGGGACCCGGGTCATTACACCCGCCCGCTCGCCGACGGCTGATACAAATTCTCCCCTAAGTCCCCTTCTTCTAATCTTGAAATCTCTTGTTCAGACTCTTCTCAGTTCTCCTGCCTGCGGTTGTAGCGTGCGCAGCTTCTGCGTGTGGCATGCCTCTCTACCCGAATCCCATTCACATCTCAACAATTGCGGCTTCCATAACCCAGCAATTAGCAAGTCGACCGCCTTTCCTTTCCGACACCGCATCACTACAAGTGCGGTATCTATTGCCTAGTATATATTTGGCCTTTTCATTTTTTTCTTATTTCAAAGTATTTGGTTGTGTCTTGTAATTTTTCTTTTTCTGTACATGGTAAATGGTATGCTACTATGTTTGATTATAATTATTTTTTATATAAAGAACTAAACAAGTAAAAAAATGATAATAGAACTATTTTTTATCAATGATTTATTGATTTTGGAGCCACTTTACATCTATTGATAATTTATCTTTTATAAAAGATGTTGAAGTTGGCTCTTCATTGTCATTTGAGAGTAATGGATTACTTTTCCCCAAGTGACCAAGTCTCGAGCCTGATTCTCTAATATCTACTGTGGCAATAGATAAGAACTTAGTAATGAACTTGCAAAAGTTTCAAGGAAATCATAAGTTCATATTTGTTCTGTTTTAAGGTAGATAATATACATTAATTGAAATTCCCCAGAAAGAAGAAAGCTGAAATTTGAACAGAAATGTTTACCTCTCTATGATAAAAGTATTTTGAAATTATGTCTCATTATTGCTTTGGATTTGCTTACTAGTCTACTTTTAATTATTCAGATGTCTGAAAGTCAAGATAAATGCCTTACCACTACATCATGTACAAGTGTTGGAAGTACGAGACACGTACCAACTAATGAATGTAATGCAAATGCTGATAATCCCCCACAAGAATATGCAGCTGAAGTAGGTGGACTAGATGGAGATCAAGATCTAATTACCCTAAGTGAAGAAGAGCATAATGGTAGTGAACGTGTTGGTGCAAAGAGAAAATCGAGATTCACTTCACTGGTATGGCAAGAATTTGAGAGAACAAAAGTTGGAGAAGAATGGAAGGCTGTTTGAAACCATTGCAAATCAAAATTAGTTGGAGATACTAGTAAATGTACAAGTCATTTACGTAACCATCTAGAAAGATGTCGTTTTCGTAAACAAGGAAAAAGTTATATTCGCCAAGGAATATTGAACTTCACAAAGGAAAGTGGTGGTAAATTTAAGATGGGTACGTACACTTTTGATCAAGATAAGTGTAGAAATAATCTTGGGAAGGCCATTGTTTTACATGAGTATCCACTATCTATGGTTGACCACTTGGGTTTAGAAGCTTCTTGAATGACCTCCAACCAATGTTCAAAATCCCGTCTCGTAATACCATTAAGATTGATATTTTGAAAATGTATGATTATGAGAAATCCAAAATGATGAATGCATTGGAGATGAACGAGAGTTGAATTTCTATCACCATAGACATGTGGACATCTTCAAATCAGAAGAAATGATTCATGGTAGTAATAGCTCATTACATAGATGATTCTTGGACCCTACAGAGTCGAATAATGAGGTACTTGATTACAATTTTGCTCGCTTTCAATTTTTGACAACTTTAACATTGTTTGCATTTTACAAAGTTTTATTTTTTCGTTGTAGGTTCGTGTAAGTGCCATGTCCACGATGTGCTATCCCAAACCTTGGTTGGAACATCGATCGTAAGTTATCTACCTTGACTGTTGATAATTGCACAACAAATGATGCCATGATAAATTTAGCTCTCAGTGAGCTTCATAGTCATACTCTTCTTTTGGGTGGTGATTTTATTTATATGAGATGTTGTGCACACATATTGAACTTGATTGTGAAAGACGAATTGGATGTTATTTCAACAAGTGTGGAAAAAAAATACTTAATAGCATTGCTTATTGGTCAGCTACACCTAAGAGATCTGAAAAAATTTGAACAATTTGCACGTCAACTAAAAGTAGGTTTTGAGAAAAAATTAATGCTTGACTGTAAAAATTAGGTGGAATTCAACCTATTTAATGCTTCGTATTGCTTTAGTATATAAGGATGTTTTTCCCTCGTTTAAGGAAAAGAGAGGCTCAATATAGATGTCTACCTAGTGATGAAGATTGGGATTTTGCGAAAGAAATATGTCATAGATTGGAGTTATTTTTTGGGACGACTGAATTGATTTCTGGAAGGAAATATCCAAAAGCTAATGCATTCTTCCCAAATGTTTGTGAAATCAAGTTGTCATTGTATGAATGGCTTGAATATCATTATGAGGTTATTTAAATGATGGTTAATAGTATGATTGATAAGTTTAACAAATATTGGAGTGTGATTCATGGAATTTTGGCATTAGCATGTGTGTTGGATCCCAGATATAAGATGAAGCTAGTTGAGTATTATTACCCTTTGATTTTTAAAGAAAATTCTTCATTCGAGATCGAGAAACTTTGTCATATTTGTCGAAAATCAGTGCAAGAGTATGACTCAAAGCAAGATTCTAGTACCATGTTTTCTCATTCTTCTAGTTATTGTTAGTGTGGGCTGCCAACAAGTCAGAAAGCAAATTGATTGGCGGGATTTTATGAATTTGTGTTTAGTTCCTCTAGCACTTGCAATGTGAAAACTGAACTTGATACATTCTTGGATGAGCTTATATTGCCTATATCAGATGATTTTGACATTTTGGAATGGTGGAAAGTAAATGCAATCAAATATCCATTTTTTCTAAATTTGCATGATACGTGTTGGCCATTCTGCTGTCTACTGTAGCATCTGAGTCAGCTTTCAGTACTAGTGGCCGATTTTTGAGTCCACACTGAAATAGGCTTCTTCCCAAAACCTTGGAGACGTTGATGTGTGCTCGAGATTGGTTGTGGGCCGAGATTCACAATAAGAGACATTTCTTTTTGATTTATGTGGCATCTTATGTTAATGTATGTTATAGTTAAAATATTTATGTTTTTTAATAGAAACTCAATTCCTTCGACATACTCCGGATGTTGCACAAGGTTCAGTGACGAGGAACTTGAGGAGGTAACTTTAATGTTTCTTTCATTTAAAAATCAATCTATCTAGTGTGATAAATATTTATTTTCTTATTTCAGGAATAGTCATGCGTTTCTAGCTCCAACATGGACCCTCTTGATTCTTGATTTTTGATATGTGAAGTTAGGTAGAGGCATAAATACATAACATTTCTTTGCTTACATTAGCGTGCTTTTATAGAAGAGACAATTAATTTCTTAAGTTTTGCTTGTTTTGTAGGCAATGGTAAAGCATTGACATTTTAAAGAATTAAATTTCTATATTTTGATGTATGAGTTTGAATACATGAAGTGTCTTATTTCTTAGTTTTTAATTTGGAACTAGTAATCACACCCGTGTAATTAATACATGGAAGATATAATTGGAAATTATTTATTGAATAAGTAGTAAAAATATAAAGGCCGACATAAATTGTGCATTCATATATAATGAAAAATATCCAGAAAATAAAACATAAAATTGCGACATGCATATTTTTTAACAGCTAATTGTTCATTCTCTAATTTTCTTAGTCTATTTAGGTGAAGTAAGATATGAACATGTGGCTTATTCTATACTTTATAATTTTGATTTGATGACTGAAGTCAAGCTTACTATTATTTGATTTATAAAAGTTGAAATGTTTACAATTTTCAAATCATAAAATGAAATCAAGAGGCTAATAGACATTTACGGAATTAATTTATTGACTCCTGAATAACGCTATAAGAATTTGTACTAAATATCTCAATGCAATAGTTAATATTTAAATGCATTAAACAAATATTTCATTAAATTACATGTAAAAAAACAAATATGTTATGACCAAATTTACCAAATATTTTAAAAAATAAAAAATTACTCAAACTTAAATTAAATCCTGTAATTTGTTAAACTTAAACGTGACAAACTTATATGCAGTCATATATTTAAATGAATGTAACAAATAAATAATATGAAATAAAAATTTTAATTAAATTTTATTGAATGAATATTACAAATATAATTAACTTTATATACAAAAAAATCATTTATACATCTCAATTTATAAATGTGGGCTTAACCCACAAAAGAAATAAGACTTTATCACTTATTCGTATAGAATTGATTCTTCAAAAATAATTTTTTAGCCTCTGTTTGGAAAAAGCCAAAAAAAAAAAAAAAAGTTTTTAAACATCACAATTTCCCAAATCATCTTTTAACCACACATATTTTCTCTCTCCACTTTTCAACCACATATCTTACCTAGAAAATATAAAAAAACATGTTTTTAAACACCAAAATTTTAACAAACAGAGGCTAATTAAAACTCATTTTTCATAATTGCATATACTATTTTTGTGCATGTTAAATAAACATGTTGACCATATTCTATTTTTGAATTATAATGATTTTACTAACACCTTTTATTTAAAAATCAATCTATATAGTGTGATAAATATTTATTTTCTTATTTCAGGAATAGTACTGCGTTTCTAGCTCAAACATGGACCCTCTGATTCTTGATTTTTGATATGTGAAGTTAGGTAAAGGCGTAAATACGTAACATTTCTTTGCTTACATTAGCGTACTTTTATAGAAGAGAAAATTAATTTCTATGTATTGCTTGTTTTGTAGGCAATGGTGAAGCCGGGACATTTGAAGAATTAAATATCTATATTTTGATGTATGAGTTTGAATACATGAAGCATCTTATTTCTTAGTTTTAAATTTGAAATTTAGTTGGCTTGTAATTATAACTTTTCAGCATTTGTCGGAGTTATGATTATGCAAACCACGTAGCAATTGTAGCTACGCAACCCACAAAATATTGGAATCGACCCAAGAATGCCAAATAACCACGATTTAGAAATTGATTCAAATTAATTGAACCAAGCAACCAACACAATCGATTGATTTGTTGACCTCTTGATCACAACGAAAATAAATCTCACCCAAGACTTGAACAAACAAGAATAACTCGCAATTTCGAATTTTATTCAATAAAGAATAAGGTTGTGAAAGCAAAATTGCCTCTCAATAATAATATCAAAGTTGTGTCTTGAATAATGAAAATTACATCCCTATAAATAGGGTCAAAAACCTAGCTTAAGAGTTTTAATTATATTAGGAAAGAAATACCTAAAAATAAGGAAATAACTAAAAATCCTAAAATTACGGATATTGACTTTTACGGTCGTGACTCCTTCCTTTACGGTCGTAAGAAGCTTTTTGTTTCAAAGTTATGGCCGTGAGACCTATTTTACGGCCGTAAGTCATATTTCTGAAAAAACTTGTTCTTAACCCGAGGCTGCGTTACGGCCTTGACAAATGTGAGTAATGGCCGTAAGTCCAAATTTCCAAAAATTCAGTTTTTAGCAGTGGATTGGTTACGGCCGTAATAATTAGAGGTTACGGCCGTAAGTTTGGAAACTTCACAATTTTCTTCGACGGCTTGAATGAGGTTGATCCACTCGTCGTTTTGACTCGGTCCCAACATGGAACTTGCTTCTTTTGATGACACGAACATTGTTTTGGCCATTGTTTCTTGTAAGAGCTTGTCCATTGATTCATTGGCCCTCTTTGTTTACAATCGAGTCATCGGTCTTCCTTTGATCATCAACGAATCTTTGTGCGGGCTTGTATTCTTGGTCTAGATCACATCATCCCCTCCCTCTTCGAAAGGATTCGACCTCGAATCTATACCTGCATCAAACGGAGATAGATCAGAAACATTAAATGTAGCCGAAACATTATACTCACCAGGAAGATCTAGTTTATAGGCGTTGTTGTTGATCCTTTCAATCACTTGGAATGGACCATCCCCTCGCGGTTGTAATTTTGATTTGCGTTGTTCTGGAAACCGCTCCTTCCTCAAGTGTACCCAAACCCAATCATCAGGTTCAAATATGACGCCCTTTCTTTCTTCTTTAGCCTGCGATGCATAATGTTCAATTTTCTTTTCAATTGCCAACCTCACCCTGTCGTGGAGTGATTTAACCATCTCAGCCTTTTTCTTTCCATCCAAACTACTACGTTCATTCACAGGTAAAGGAATTAAATCCAATGGTGTTAGCGGATTAAAACCATAAACAATTTCAAATGGTGAACAAGAAGTAGTAGAATGTACAGCCCTATTATATGCAAATTCAATAAATGGTAAACACTCTTCCCAATTTTTTAGATTTTTATTGATTATGGTGCACAACAATTGAATCATTGTCCTATTTACTACCTCGGTTTGTCTATCGGTCTGTGGGTGACAAGTTGTACAGAAAAGTAGTTTTGTTCCCAGTTTGTTCCACAAGACTCTCCAAAAATGACTAAGGAATTTAACATCCCTATCCGAGACAATACTTTTAGGAACCCCATGTAAGCGCACGACTTCCCTAAAGAAAATATCAGCTATGTTTGTAGCATCATCAGTTTTGTGGCATGGTATGAAATGTGCCATTTTACTAAAACAATCTACTACCACAAAAATCGAATCTCTTCCCTTCTTAGTCCTAGGTAATCCCAAAACAAAATCCATAGAGATATCGACCTAAGGTTCACTAGGGACGGGTAAAGGCATATATAATCCATGGGGTTTAATCCTAGATTTAACCTTCTTACAAGTAATGCATCGATTACAAACCCGAACCACATCAATCTTCATCTTAGGCCAATAGAAATGTTCACTTAGGATTTCGATGGTCTTTTTAACCCCAAAATGACCCATTAAACCTCCACTATGGGCCTCTCTCACAAGTAACTCTCTCATTTAACACCTAGGGACACACAATTTATTTTCTCGGAATAAATAATTATCATGTTTAAAGAACCTATCCACAGCCCCTTTACCACATGAATCATAAATACTAGAAAAGTCCGAATCATTAGCATACATGTCCTTAATGTATTCAAATCCGAGCAATTTAGAATTCAAAGAAGTTAAAAGAACATACCTTCGAGACAATGCATCTGCCACGACATTTTTCTTACCTTGTTTGTATCAAATGACATAGGGAAAGGTTTCGATGAACTCTACCCACCTTGCATGTCTCTTACTCAGCTTAGCTTGACCCCTCAAATTCTTCAAGGACTCATGATCGGTATGAATCACGAACTCCCGTGGCCACAAGTAATGTTGCCATGTCTCCAAAGCGCGCACAAGTGAGTATAACTCCTTGTCATATGTGGGGTAATTAAGAGTAGCCCCCTTTAGCTTTTCTCTAAAATAGGCTATCGGCCTTCGATCCTGTATTAAAACAGCTCCAATGGCTAGCCCTGAGGCATCACATTCAATCTCAAAAGCCTTGTCAAAGTTAGGAAGTGATAAAATCGGTGCTTTACACAACATATTTTTAATAGTCTCAAATGCATGCTCCTGTTCTACACCCCATTTAAACCCTACACTCTTTTTAACAATTTCTGTGAGTGGTGCAGCAATTGTGCTAAAATTCTTAACAAAACGCCTATAAAAACTAGCCAAACCATGAAAACTTCTAACCTCAGTTATGCTTTTAGGTGTTGGCCATTCTTTTATAGCTTTGACTTTCTCTTCATCTACTTCTATTCCCTTAGCACTAACCACATAGCCAAGAAACACAACTTTTTCCATGCAAAAATTACACTTTTTAAAATTAGCAAAAAGTTGTTCTTGCCTCAAAACCACAAGCACACACCTAACATGCTCCACATGCTCATTCAAAGTTTACTATATATCAAGATATCATCGAAGTAAACTACAACGAATTTACTTATAAATGCACGTAAAACATGATTCATTAAACGCATAAATGTGCTAGGTGCATTAGTAAGTCCAAAATGCATTACTAACCATCATACATGCCATACTTAGTTTTAAAAGCAGTTTTCCACTCACTCTTTCTTTCATTCGAATTTGATGATAACCACTCTTAAGGTCAATTTTACTAAATATGCTAGAGCCATGCAATTCATCCAACATATCATCTAACCTAGGAATAGGATGACGATACTTTACCGTTATGTTGTTGATGGCCCTACAATCAACACACATTCTCCAAGTCCCGTCCTTTTTAGGTACAAGTAACACGGGGACGGCACATGGGCTCATACTTTCCCTTATATACCCTTTGCTCATCAAGGCCTCCACTTGCCTTTGAAGCTTCTTTGTCTCCTCGGGGTTACTTCGATAAGCGGGGCGGTTTGGAATGACAGCTCCAGGTACAAAATCAATTTGATGTTCAATACCTCGAATGGGTGGTACCCGCTCGGTATGTCATCTGGAAACACATCCTAGAATTCCTGCAATAAAGAAATAGCCAAATTAGGGAGGAATTTGTTAATTTCATCAAATGCAAGGAATGATTCCTTGTACAACAAAAGGACCATTGGTCGTTCTTCCATGAATGTCTTATTGATTTCACTCATTTTTGCGTAGAAACTCATTTTCTTTTCTTTTCTGGCACTCTTCGCTCCCTCTCCTTTTTCTGAGGAATGTACCCCAACACTCCTTTTTTCTCTCGCCTCTTCTTTTTCTGGAGTCGTGGCTCCAACTCTCTTTTCCTCTCCTTTTTCTGAGGTCGTGACCTCAACTCTCTTTCTCTCATTTTCCCTCACTATTTTCTCTTCATCATTTTTCAGCTTTATTTGATCTTCATACACTTGTGATGGCGTCAATGGTGCAAGTGTAATGGTTTTTCCCCCTTTGGTAAAGCTATACCTATTTTTATACCCATCATGCATCACCTTCCTATCATATTGCCAAGGTCTACCCAACAAAATGTGCCCGGTATGCATAGGAACAACATCACACATAACATCATCCACATAGCTACCAATAGAAAAACTCACCAACACCCTCCTATTCACCTTAATTTCTCCACTATCATTTAACCATTGAAGCCTCTAAGGTTTAGGATGTTTTAACAAAGGTAATCATAATTTTTCAACAAGCATAGTACTAGCAACATTAGTGCAACTACCACCATCAATAATCATACTACATAACTTGTTGTTAATGCAACATCGTGTATGTAATATGTTCTGTTGTTGTTCCAAATGATCCGTGTTGATTTGAGCACTAAGAGCTCGTCTTGCCACTAATAACTCGCCATGCTCCCCAGTTAACACATCATCATCATCACATATTTCCTCCAACGCCGGAATATCACTATAATCCTCTTCCTCACTATCACTCTCCATGGTTCCATCCTTTCGCACCAGTATCACTCGCCTATTAGGACATTGAGATGCCACATGTCCTCTCCCCAAACATTTGAAGCATTGAATGTCTCTACTCCTAGATGGTTGAGGTTCCCCTTTAGGTGCGAGTTTGCTAGCATGTTCCTCCTTCCCTTTTGGTGCCTCAAATTTCCCTTTAGAAACAGCCCCATCTCCTTTATTTTCCCATTTCGACTTCCAAGAAGAATTAGAACCCGATTGATACCTTGTTGTTCCCTTTTTCTTCAATTGCTTCTCCACCTTTATAGCCATGTGCAACATATCCTCCATCTCCAAATAGTGTTGTAGTTCAACCACATTAGCTATATCCCTATTCAACCCATTCAAAAACCGAGCCATCGTAGCCTCTCTATCCTTATCTACATTAGCTCTAATCATCAACATCTCCATCTCCTTATGATAATCCTCCACACTCTTTGATCCTTGGTATAGACTTTGTAATTTTTGATGAAGCTCCCGATGGTAATGACTAGGAACGAACCTCTTTCTCATGATAGCGTTTAATTCGTCCCAAGTATTAATGGGCCTCTCGAAATTCCTTCTCCTAGAAGTCACCAATTGATCCCACCAAGTAATAGCGTAATCGGAGAATTCAAGTACAACTACCTTAACCCTTTTCTCTTCCGAATAAGTGTAGCAATTGAAAATTAATTCCATCTTCTTTTCCCACTCCAGGTATGCTTCCGGATCACTCCTACCCTTGAATGACGGAATTGTCATTTTGATGTTGCTCATACTACCATCCATTCTATCGCCACCAAGATCTCTATCCCTCCTTCCATGTCTAACTCCTCTATCCACAATTGCCCCATCTTCAAAATCACTATCTTCTTCATTCTCATCGACCCCCTCTACTCTACGACCGCGCCCACCTTGCCTACGGGCATTAGGCACTTCCCGAGGTTGTTCAAGCCTTTCTAACCTACCTAACACATCCCCAAACAACCGCTCAAACCGTTGTACCATCTCATCCGTCATGTTGGCTCGATCGTTATTTTTTGTAGTAGAAGATTGTTCAGACATCCTAAAACTAAATATTATATGCCTCACGAGTATTTCGCTCGTGTATCACTCAATTTGGGCTTTTTCCCTCTATTGATCTCACCTCTCTAGCCTCTTTCCACTCAATGGCTTTCACCCCAATTGCTTCAAAGAACGAATTCGAACTCAAACAAGTTTAAACCCGAATGACTCAAACCAAATGCAAGTGAAAAGTTATCAACTTGTTGGAAAACTAGAAGAAGACCTTGAGAGAATGTAATCTGACTCTATAAAGGACTCGACACTTTTATGGGAAATAAGATTGATTCAAGAAGATAATTCTTGAAATCAAATAACAATTTTTTTTTTCTTTGCTGTTGAAATTTTCGTTTTTTTTTTCAATTTCTCGAAAATTCAACTACGAAAATAACGAAACAAACGAAATTTAATTTGGATATCAAACGAAGGAAATAACGACTTTGGAATTTTTTGTGACACTTTTTTTGGATTAAAGACTCAAGAACTTGAAGAACACGAAGAACAAGATTAAGAAACTCAAGAAACAAAATAAAGATATAACCTTGATTTTTGGAACATAAGCTCTGATACCAGATGATGCAAACCACGTAGCAATTGTAGCTACGCAACCCACAAAATATTGGAATCGACCCAAGAACGCCAAATAACCATGATTTAGAGATTGATTCAAATTAATTGAACCAAGCAACCAACACAATCGATTGATATGTTGACCTCTTGATCACAACGAAAATAAATCTCACCCAAGATTTGAACAAACAAGAATAACTCGCAAGTTCGGATTTTATTCAATAAAGAATAAGGTTTTGAAAGCAAAATAGCCTCTCAATAATAATATCAAAGTTGTGTCTTGAATAATGAAAATTACATCCCTATAAATAGGGTCAAAAACCTAGCTTAAGAGTTTTAATTATATTAGGAAAGAAATACCTAAAAATAAGGAAATAATTAAAAATCCTAAAATTACGGATATTGACTTTTACGGCTGTGACTCCTTCCTTTACGGCCGTAAGAAGCTTTCTGTTTCAAAGTTACGGCCGTGAGACCTATTTTACGGCTGTAAGTTATATTTATGAAAAAACTTGTTCTTAACCCGAGGCTGTGTTACGGCCGTGACAAATGTGAGTTACGACCGTAAGTCCAAATTTCCAAAAATTCAGTTTTCAGCAGTGGACTGGTTACGACAGTAATAATTAGGGGTTACGGCCGTAAGTTTGGAAACTTCACAATTTTCTTCGACGGCTTGAATGAGGTTGATCCACTCATCGTTTTGGCTCGGTCCCAACATGGAACTTGCTTCTTTTGATGACACGAACATTGTTTTGGCCATTGTTTCTTGTACAAGCTTGTCCATTGCTTCATTAGTCCTCTTTGTTTGCAATCGAGTCATCGGTCCTCCTTTGATCATTAACGGATCTTTGTGCGGGCTTATATTCGTGGTCTGGATCACATCATATGATTTTTGAATTGTGATTCCCATTAACATCGAAATATGGTTGTGTTGCATGAGGATTGATTGGAGATGCTTAATATTGCTACATGATTCATGAATATTTAATCACGTTATTACTATTTAGGTAAAAAATTACAAATTTATTTATAAATGTAGATAAGATGAAATTATTTTATTTTGTACATAAATTTGAATTGTGGAATTTTGGGTTCTACGGAAAGATTTGGTTTGCCGATCCGTCATGGTATTTGGCGGATCGCGAGACGGATCCGATTTGACCTATAAATTCACGGGACGGACGCGGATCGGCTACAATTCACCCGTTGCCATCTCAAACGTTAACAAGCAAGATTTTGGTAGAGAAGTCTCTAGACGCTCTTAACTTTGACACACTCTTCTTCTTTGTAGAACTCTCTAGAGCCTAGTGATTTACCCACCTTAATCTCCATAAATACCCCCGTTTTCTCTCCGATTCTTGCAAAGAAAAGGTCAGATTTCGTTCGAGATTCATTATTATTTAGAGCTCTCAAATTACAACAATCTTCATCAAGTAGAGTTTAAACAGTAAAGGTGCCAATGGATGATGATTTTGAGTTTCCTGCTGCAAACAACGATGCAGGAATGGCGATGGATGATAATAGCATGGATCTTCCAGAGGGAAATTCAATTTTGAAAGTTGGAGAAGAAAAGGATATTGGAAATGGGTTGAAAAAGAAGCTGCTTAAGGAAGGTGATGGCTGGGAGAAACCCAGTTCTGGCGATGAAGTTGAAGGTGCGTTAAAAGACATATATTGTATATGGAGAGTACGTAGTTGAAATATTTGAATTGGATCTCGAAATTTCTCTGTTCAAATTTGAATTGATTTTCGCATTGCCTAAATTCAGCTTTAGTATATTTGAGGAATTAATAGGTTTAATGGATTTTTTCAATTTTGGTTCATATGCAGTTCATTATGTGGGTACTTTACTGGATGAGACACAGTTTGATTCTAGCCGTGATCGAGGCACTCCCTTCAAATTTAAGCTAGGCCAAGGTATATATTTTCCTATTGTCTTTAAATACTGATAGATGTATTTAGGCATGTAGCAGGATTTACTTTTCATTGGCATACTCAGGTCATCTCTCTAACGATATATTTGAATTGCGAGTTTCACTTTAAGCGTCTAAATGAATGAATTGGTTCAAAACTGTATATACACTGAAGAAAATCAGAAATAACGATGCCAATTTCTTCATTACGTGCCCAGGTCAAGTAATTAAAGGATGGGATGAAGGAATCAAGACTATGAAGAAAGGTGAAAAGGCTCTTTTAACTATTCCTCCAGAACTGGCTTATGGAGAGTCTGGATCCCCTCCAACAATACCCTCCAATGCTACGCTTCAGTTTGAAGTTGAATTGCTCTCATGGATCAGTGTGAAAGATATATGCAAAGATGGTGGAATATTCAAGAAAATACTTGCAGAAGGAGAGGGTTGGCAGAATCCTAAAGATCTTGATGAAGTAATTGGTATTGTATCTGCAGTCTGTTAGATTTTCTGACGCCTGACGGTTTATATATATTTCACGGATTGAGTTTGATTATGCTTTATTTTATCCCGTTCTTTTATTGCAGTCAAATACGAGGCTTTGCTTGAAAATGGAACCCTTGTTTCGAAATCGGATGGAGTAGAGTTCACAGTGAATGATGGTGTGTATATGTATGTTATTTTTGTTTCCATATTATGATTGTTCTATGTTGATGGAATGTGATTAATGTGGAGATGTTCGTTGTTCGTGCAGGATATTTCTGTCCTGCCCTTTCCAAAGCTGTTAAGACAATGAAAAAGGGAGAAAAAGCCTTCTTGACTGTAAAACCTCAATGTAAGTGTAGCTACAACACACTTAAGTGATTCTATATTTTGGGTGGCTTAATATATGTATAGAATATCCATTAAGTTGATTTGGGATCGAGGTTATGAGAGTATAATACTTCAGATTCAATATGCTTACTAAAATTTGTTGCAGATGGTTTTGGAGAGAAGGGCAAGGAGGCCACTGGTGATGAATGTGACGTTCCACCAAATGCAACAATTAATATAAATTTGGAATTGGTTTCGTGGAAAACAGTTTCAGAGATTACCAGTGACCAAAAGGTTTTGAAAAAGATACTTAAGGAAGGAGAAGGTTATGACAAGCCCAATGATGGTGCCATGGTTCAAGGTAATTTTTTTGTTAAAAGATAATCACGAATTCCTGAAGAATCATTGCAATTTCCGTTTATGTGTTGTGCAAGTTTCATCAATTCGTTTTTTCTTGTTATTGTGCAGTGAAATTGATCGGGAAGCTGCAAGATGGAACTGTTTTTGTGAAAAAGGGATACGATGATGAGCCACCATTTGAATTTAAAGTAGATGAAGGTAATGTTTCATTTCAATGATACTCAAAATTTTTCAAGAGTAACACGCTTATCTTCTTGGGATTGTTCCTTCACTTAATTATTAATGAAGACAACTCTCACTGGATGATGGACTTATTCTACAGAACAAGTTATTGAGGGTCTTGATAGAGCTGTGAAGACTATGAAGAAAGGGGAAATTGCACTTGTAACCATTCTGCCAGAATATGCATTTGGTCCAATTGAATCTCCGCAAGAACTGGCTGCTGTTCCTGGAAATTCCACTGTATATTATGAAGTCGAGATGGTCTTCTTTGTGAAGGTAGGTGAAACATGGCTAAATCACTCAGTATTCTTGTCATTCAATGAGCTGGCCAGGCCAGAGGTGTAAAATGGACCGCTCCAAGGCCAGCACTAGTATGTCTTGGACCTAACGGGTTTTCTTGCCTTAATTTTGTTCAAAAAATATAGTTTGTTTGTTGTGGAAAGCTTCAAGATAAGGACGAAGGTGAAATCAACATCCCCCATCCCACAGTTCAGATACAGATTTAGGCATTTTGTGTGCGTTGGTGGTTCAAGACATTTTGACATCTCTAGGTCATTTATAATGAAGTACCACTTTTTGTTTATAGGAGAAGGAATCTTGGGACATGGGTACACAGGAGAAGATTGAAGCTGCTGGGAAAAAGAAGGATGAAGGGAATGCATTGTTCAAGGCAGGAAAGTATCAAAGAGCCTCAAAGAGATATGAAAAGGTATGTGCAAGTCTGCTGATTCTCAATTATCCTTGAGGCATGGAATTATATTCTAACAGAACTTTGCACAGGCTGTCAAACTCATTGAATATGATTCCTCTTTTAGTGAGGATGAGAAGCAACAGACGAAATTGCTTAAAGTCGCGTGCAATCTGAATAATGCAGCTTGCAAGCTAAAACTCAAGGACTACAAAGAGGCAGTTAAGCTTTGCACTAAAGTGTTGGAAGCCGAAAGTCGAAATGTTAAAGCACTTTATAGAAGGGCACAAGCATATATTCATCTAGTTGATTTGGATTTGGCAGAATTGGATATCAAGAAAGCACTTGAAATTGACCCAGATAACAGGTATTATTCCTCAGCTCTTGGAACCAGTGTTTTAAGACCGGCCTAGAATGAGGCTGCCTGTTGACTTAATCTGGGCCAATTTTTAAAACACTGCTTGAGCCATTCCCTGCCTGTCACATATTGTATGAAATTTTGTTTTATGTACGCCCTCCCGTGTGAATAAATGCTTGCTAGGGATGTGAAACTGGAATACAAAGTTCTGAAGGAGAAAGTGAAGGAATACAACAGGAAAGATGCCCAGTTTTATGGTAACATTTTCTCAAAAATGATGGGGCAACCTAAATCTGCAGTAAGTGGAGAAGTCTTTTATCAAGTTTTTTTGTTTGGCCTGTTTAAACCTAGGATGAGCTTATTAGAAAACATAATCTGGTCTGATTGTTAGATCTGATACTGTGTATGCTAATGTGAAAATGCAGGCTGCAGCTGCAAATCATGAGGCAGTACCAATGGCAGTAGATGGTAAGGCATAAGCCAGCTAGTTCCTTTCCACCACTTCGACGGATGCCCACTAGAATATCATAACACTGCTTCTGTGTTTCTTTTTCGTGTTAAAATACTCGTGTGTGTTCTTGGGGTCACTGGCGATGAGCATGTTTGTGTCATGTGGTGTCATGCTGTACTGGTTGTACTGAGAATCTTGTCAATCATCTATAGAAGCTGCTCTTTGTCTTCAATAACAGGTCTTGCAAATTCAACATCTAGTATTATTGATTAATGTTTAACAGAATAACGATGCTCAACTATGATGAGTAAAGGCCATGTTGTCCTTGCATCCCGACAATTCTTTGGACTTCTAAACGAATAGTTTTACTTGAAACTTCTAATGGTGATGACTAATGAGCGAGAGAAGAAAAAGAAGAAGGCTCTATTACAAAATAGCAAGATGCAATTGAAAGAAATAAAGACTAGGCCCGGACCTGAGGCGAGTCGCAGCAGGCGACTGCCTTTGGACCTCGGTTTATGGCCAAAATCAAAATGGAAGGTCCAAAATTGATTCGCCATTTTAAAAAAAAAACAAAAAAAACAAAAAACAAAAATAAAAGGGAGAAGTACGTAACTAAAAATTTAAAACTAAAACTTTTTAAAATTAACAAAATCAGGATTTTTTTCCTTCTGAAAATCAGGTATTAATTAATAATTAATAAATATAAGCAAAAATTGCAATCGTGGTCCCAAACTTTTTGATTTTTTGCAGACTTTACAAATTTAATCGCAAATTTCACCCTACCCCACTCCACAATCTCCACCCAACTTCAACCTACATGCAAAGTCACATTTGATCACAATTACAAATTTAGTTGCAAAATTTACCCAACCCTACCGCACCCGACATGCAAATTCGTAGCTGGTAACATAAAGTCACAATTAGGCTACAATTACAAATTTAGTTGCAAAACCCCACCACCTCACCCCAAAGTCACAATTGGTCACACAAGGTTACAGTTTGGTCACCTAAAGTCGTAATTAGGTCACACAATATCATACCTCACCCCAAAAATAATTTGTCTCTATGTTCCCCAACCACCCCTCCCACCCAAACCCAAAAAGAATTTTTTTCTTTATGTTTTCCCACCCAACCCCACCTCACCCAACCCACAAAGTCACAATTGGTCAGACAAAAGTTACATTTCAGTCATAAATCACAATTGCAAATTTCCCCGTAACCCCACCCCCACCCCATCCAACTGTACCTCATATGCAAAGTCATATTTGGTCACACAGTCACAATTCGGTCAAATTACAAATTTAGTTGTAAAATTCACTCCACCCCACCCCACCCCCTCCACAGCACTCCACATGCAAAGTCACAACTGGTCACACAAAGTCACAATTCGGTCAAATTACAAATTTAGTTGTAAAATTCACCCCACAGCACCCGACATGCAAAGTCATAGCTGGTCACACAAAGTCACAATTGGTCACATAAGGTCACAATTCAGTCAAAATTACAAATTTAGTTGCAGAATTCCACCCCACCCCACCCCACCCCACCCACCCAAACCCCAAAGTCACAGATGGTCACACAAAGTGGCAGTTAGGTCACAATTGGTTACACAAAGTCACAGTCACACGAGGTCACAGTTGGTCACACAAAGTCATACTTCGATAACAATTAAAAATTCAGTAGCAACATTCACTCCACGTCATCCCCATTCCACCCCCACCAACTCGCAAAGTCACAATTCGATCACACAAAATCACAGTTTGGTCACAATTACAAATTAACAATTCTATCACACAAAGTCACAGTTTAGTCACAATTACAAATTAAGTCGCAAATTAAATCTTGTGATCGATAATTTAATTAAATAGTTCACATTCAGTAATCGTCACAAGTCGCACAAAGTCATAAATGGCACAAATTTTGGTCACAATTATAATTATAGTCGCAATCAAACATTTTAGTCGCATATTATTTATTGGTCACGACTTACTCGTTTTATTGGTCACAATTAATCAATATTTAGTCATAATTACCTAATAATTGATCAAATTTGTGATCGATCAAATTGTTTTAACATACAAATTAATTCAATAAGTTACGTTCAATGGCCACACAGTCACATTTCACAATCACTCATATAATTGGTCACATTTTTTACTAGAACTTATCACAAGTCGCATAAAGTCACAATTAGTCAATATTTTGATCATAATTACCTAATAATTTGTCACACTTGTGATCGATAAAATTTTGTAACATATAAATTAATTCAACGAGTCACGTCCAATGGTCACACAAAGTGACAGTTGGTCACAATTACCCATATAATTGGTCATGGTTGACACAAATCAAACGGTCACATTCAGTACTCGTCATAAATCGAACAAAGTCACTACTAATAAATATTTTGGTCACAATTACTTAAAAAACTAGTCACAATCACAATAATTGTTCACATTGGTCATCTCATACTCATCACAAGTCGCACAAAGTCACACGACGTAACATTTGACACAAATTATAAGTCATATTTACAAATTTAATCCCATATCAAATTTTATAACTTCAGGGAGACGAATAATGAGTTTCATTATATTCGGGATCAAATTATAAGTCATATTTTCTGCAGACTTTGCTCAAATCTTCAATTTGTGCCAACCACAGTACTCAACCTTTATGAAAGTCGCTGATGAAGGACAAATTCACGGATCCCGTCAGTTCTGCCGTCAATCGACCCAAAAATGAAAAAATCTGATTTGTTGACCATTTTAAATAGGGGCATAATTATCAATACATATTCCCCACTCCTTAAAACATCAAAATTACACTTTATTTCCCTCCAATTTCTGACATGTTAAAGTATCCCCCTCCCCCTCTTTCTCTCACACAATAACTCTGAGAAAACTTGGAAGGAAGCTGGAGATGAATGTATGCAGGAGCGGTTATCAGGTGCAAAGGAAGACTTCATGGACGAACTTGAACCCAGGTAGAAGATTTCTCAGCTGCGCAAGGAGTCAAGATTTAGGTGGTTGTAACTTCTTTGACTGGTTTGACCCGCCAATGTGTGAAAGATCAAAGGAACTGATTCCTGGGTTTCTGCGAGTTAGAAGGGAGATGGAAGCTGAAATAATCTCCCTTCGTTCGGCTAGAACAAGTGTGTGGAAGACTTGGTTGTTCGGATTTGTATGTGGAGTTATTGTAAAATGGGTTTTTACCTAGATCTTGTGAAGGAGTCAGTAGAAGTTAGATCTGGGTTGAAGGGATGTGATTATGTTTTAGCTAGGTATCGTGTCTAGTGTGTCGGAGTTGTATTGTAAGTTTCCCAAGAGTAATGAAAGTAGTCTTTTATTGAACTTCATTTATCTCTATTTTTCTCCTATTGTATGCATTGGACGATTAGAGAGACATACGCTACTTAAGATTCCAGACATTTTGTTGATGGTGCAGCAGTAGTCTCAAACCTTTTTCATTTGTTGCAGTTGCAGTCCCAAACCTTTTACTCCATTCAGGAAGATGACTTTCGGTATTCAAAACACGAATGAAGCAGTTAACTGGTACTTTTGATGTTTTAAGGGGTGGGGAATATTTATTGACAATTATGCCCCTCTTAAAAATGGTCAACAAATCAGATTTTTTCATTTTTGGGTCAATTGACGACAGAACTGACGGAATCCGTGATTTTATCCTTCCTGCGACTTTCATAAAGGTTGGGTACCGCAGTTGACACAAATTGAAGGTTTGGACAAAGTCTGCAGAAAATCAAAAGGTTTGGGACCGCGCTTGCAATTTTTCCTAAATATAATATTATTTAATGTAAAAATAATTATCAATTATATATTAAATTAAAATTAATATAACATTTAAATAAAAAAATTATCAAATAACATAGGTCCGTCCATCACAGCTCCAACACCAACCCAATCCACCAATCGAGCCCCACCCCAACCCACCTCAAATTTTTTTTTTTCTTCTAGTTTCTCCAACCACCATCCCGGCCTCAACCCCATCCCACCCACCCCACCATACATATCCTACAAAAATGATTTTTTTTTTTTTTTTTTTTACCTCTCTCGATGTTTTCCCACCCTACCCTACCACCATCACCCCACCCCACCTCACCCACCCCACCTCACCCACAAAAAAATCACAGTACAAGCAATGACCAGACCACAGCAAAGGAGTTCTAAGAACACACTTCCCCAGACATCTATCTTTACAGTACTAGGACAGTGATTAACTTTACAGTCTAACTTATTAATGGAGTCTGCATAAAATCAAAAAAACTAGCATCTAATGAAATATCTTCACAAACCATTAGCTAAGATGGAAGCTTATGAATATAAAGACGGCAATATACAAGCAAACAGATTATCCATCATGGACGCTTCAAAGCCTGAACAAATACAGGATATGCTCAAAGAACAAAAGAAATATATTTGAAACCAAACACGTACAAGAAGACCAAATCTACAAACTAGCTGCATTTGAGTGATAAAATCTTTCATTAAAATGGCTAAGGGCCTGTTTTGGTATCACGAGAGAGAGAGAGAGAGAGAGAGGATGAACTTTCCCTTCTTTCTCCCTGTCTACCTTCCGCCAAATCTTTTACCGCCCGTAACATCAAAAAACACGACAAATAAATAACAGAATAACATTCAATGCATTGGTAGAAATATACGAGAGTGGGGTGAAATCACAGCCTCTTGTACATACTTCTTAGAATTAATAGAATATGGTGTCCAAAGTATCTCACTCATATTAGGGGTCTCCACAAAAGTCATAGTGAATTCACCCACTTTCTCCGCCTTCCCTCGTTTTCCTGCCCTCAAAACAAGATTGTTCCGGTTGTATGAAAATATGCCATTGGCTAAAAGAATAATGTCACCCGGTTCAAATGCATCACACTCATCACCCCACAGCTGGAAGTGCACTGCTGCAGTCCCGTCTGCCACTAGTGCCAAACATGTCTTGTGCTGCCCTTCTAATGCTACTCTGCCTTTATCCAATAGTATGAATTTGGCATTTATATTGTTCTCTGCTGCAGGCACAATGTCTTTCAAAGCTTGTACAGTTTTTTCCGGCTCCATCTTATATACCGAACCGTTGAACCTCCTGCAATGACTAGTAGAAACATTACTGACCTCTCTAGCTTGATCACACACGCACAGACAAGAGACAACAGTCCCCTGCTGAACTGATTATGGTACAAGAGCTATTGATATAAAGATTATTCATTCATTCATTTGAACAAACAGCTGGTGTGCAATCCCTGCACATCATATATCTATATGATGCATGCAACAAAATCAAATGCCCATTTTTCCATTTGTATGCATCAAGGATATGTTTGATATTTGGTCCCATATAAATAAAAAATAGAATTTTGAGATTTTCTTTAGACAGTTATACGAAGGTTTTTGATTATTATGCAAAGTTAAATATAACTCAGCTTCCAAATAAGGAAATTACAGTCAGACATGTTTTTCAGAAACCAAATTCAAATATAATGTTAAACCTAAATAAATTCAAATTTAAGACTATAATAAAATTTCAATAATTAATTAATCAGAATAATCTAAAATTAAATTAATTATTCAACCATTCACACAACACCACTTCAAACCTAATTATTTTCTTCGTCTATTTCTAGATCCCATCCCGCTACGTTAAAAATGGTGATTGTGAATCTTGTGATCGGGAAAAAATGTGACGTTGTGATTTAGGTGGCGGCTGTGGTGGTCATGGTCTTGGTGTTTGGAGAAGGTGGTGTTAGTGACTTGAATTAAAAATGCGACATTAATAAATGGTGATTGTGACATTTATGTGATCGGAAAGTGGTGGCTGTAATCGGAAAAAATGGTGGTTGAAGTCATTCTAAGTAACTGTGACCTAATCTTGAACTGAGATTTATGACTTAAAATGTTTTCTTATCTTTTAATTCCAACTTAAACTAAAAATATCCAACTTAACCTAAACATCACAAAATATTCAATTCAACGTCTGAAAATTTACATATAAATATATAATATATACATGCACATATATAGAGATCACCCAATCTGGGAATTAATCAAATTATACACTAGCATCATCATAAAATTCCCAAATTCGAAATTAACATATAAAATTGGAAATTTAAACTAACAATTCAAATCTGAAAATTCACACATAATAAATATATATATGCACATCAATACATATATACAAGATGTGTGCGTAAGTGTGTGAATTTTCCGGTGTTGCGATGTGTATTGTGCGTTGCGGGGGAGGGAAACAGGAAGGGACGTTACCGAGGAAGTGATGACGCGAGGTGGTGGTGTGGTGCCGACAAGAAGATTGGCATCTAGAGACGGTGAGAGAGAGCTGCAGTCGAGGGTTGACAGAATAGAGGGAGTTGAATGATAGGCGACTCACTACGGATAGCAATAAGACCCGATATTCGTTGGAAACCCGACCTAAATGAACGGGATTATCCGACTAAATGAATACGTGGGTAGGATATAAAGGTAAACTTTAAAATCCGACATGGGTATAGTTAGCTTAGTGGTACCAGGAAGGCCTTTGAAATTCTTAAGTTCCATAGGTCCAATGTTCGAAATACCCTCGAGACGCCTCCACCTCGCGTGGAACAAATCCACACCATGTGGTGGACAATACCTTGTGTTAGCGTCCCGTAAGTACCTCAAATCCACACCGTTATTTTCCCTATACAGTAGAGGATCCGGCCCAAAAAAAACCAGCCTTTTATGTTTGTTCTCATTTTTGTTCTTTTGCGTAACCCTACCGATTGCATTTCCTCTGCCAATCTCTCTGCGACGACTCCTCTGTCTTCTCTCTGCGATCGTCTCTTCCGCTTCTTGAACGGTGATTCCCCGGCGATGTTCAACGACGATTCCTCTACCGCACATCTCGGCTCTACCACACCACCTCTCGGCTCACTGTGCCATTCGCGACGTGTGACAGTGCCGTGTCACACAGTGCCTAATTTTTGACCTCCATAGAAGTAAGTTTCAATTGCAACTCCTCTCTTACCGACGAACGTATCTCTTCTCCGGGTAACACAGAGCCCAATTTTCACTTTGCTTTTCTGTTTTTCAAATTCTTAACCTTTTTTTTGCTTGTTTTCTCTCAGATTGAGGGGTTCATAAATATTGAAGTTCGACGAAGAAATTAGTTCAAACAAGGTATTTAAAAAGCACAATTTGGTTTTTTGGTGGGTTTTTTTTTTCCTTGCTGGAATTTTTCGTTATTTTGTATGAGTTGAAAATTTTGTTTATATATCTAATGCTTTTATATCCAAGTCTTCGTATACATGCTGTTTATTATCTCTTGCAACATGATCAAATTGGGTCTCTCTCTCTCTCACTCTCTTTTGGGTAATCCTTTCATCACTGCTCGAAATCTGGTTGAGCTTGATTATATTGTATATATGTCAAATGTTCAGGTTTATTTTTCCTGGTGCTTTTTCTTGCACAAAATGATTCAATGAAATTGGAATTTACATGTTTTCCACATTGCTGCTTGTCATAGTTTGAGAATAACGTATTTATTTTTAAAAAAATGCACAAATTATTTGTGTAGAAGACTAGATGAATATTTTCAGAGTAATATTATTGAAGTTAATTTCATGCTATCTATGGAGTGACTGACATTTTTTCTCTGCAGAAACTCTAGAAGAACCAGCTCTCGATTCCAACTCCGTTTTTTTGGCCAAAACAAGTAAATTTCCAATGTGGTGTTGGCATGTTTTCCATTTATTTTAATTTTTTTCGATTTCTCATCCCTGACTCCTCTTTTTTCGAGGTTTCTAGAAGAAACGTCGATATCGGAGCTTAAGATCGCCAGTTATCTTGTTCGAAAGTGTAATAGGTATGATTAAGATGATGGGATCTGAGGTCTTTTGTAGAACAGATAAAGATTTGAATATTGTGTGAAAACGAAACCCACCTATGCTTCTTGGAGATTTTTAATTTTTTGAAATGTTGAAGAGTGAAAATTAAAGCAATTAAGGATGCCCACTGAATAGAACTTACTGATAATTTGAAAATTGAAAATTTTGAACAAGATCTGCAATTGGGTCAGTAAGTTTTATTTTGCTTAATTTCTTTTGTTTCGAATTTCTTATTTTGTTGAATCTAGAAAATCAGAATTTTATTGGTTTGAAAGTTTGATTATCTTTAGAGATTTTAACACAGAGCTAATATATAAATCAATGTCCAGATCTCTCCTTCCATAAGAGAAGTATCACAGTTTGGCTAATTCACCAATCCATGACTTACTAGAGAAAATAGAGGTAAATCTATCTCTAGATCATTTCAAGCTCAACCTATTCCATTATTTTTTTATGATAAATGATGGCGATCAGATGTATTTTTGTTTCAGGTATTTGTGCACACGGTTTGAATTTTATTAGAGTGGGATCTGTTCTTAAAAAATGCAAGGCACACTATAATACTTACTTGTCAACTCGGGTCCCACTTAACGGGCTATCCCGGCCGTGAGATGACGGCGTACTGTCCCCACCGTACCAACACGAGACTTTTCAGCATACGCTTAACTGTGGAGTTTCTAACAATGGACTTCCGGAAAAGAAGGTGCACCTTATTAGTATGAGTAGTACCTATCATTTCTTTTAAACTTTCTTAGTCGGGGTATTACAATCACCCCCTGTTAGACTCGCAACGTCCTCGTCGCGCTTAACCCATCTGAGGATCTGTTGCCAAACGTTGGGATTCTAGAGGTGGCTCCCGCCCTATGGCATAGCACTTAGTTCTCGATTTTCGGCTGGCTGCCGGCTCTGATACCATTTGTAACGACTCGGGTCCCACTTAACGGGCTATCCCGGCCGTTAGATGACGGCGTACTGTCCCCACCGTACCAACACGAGACTTTTCAGCATGCTTTGTCCTCACTCGCACGCTACCCGAGAAAACTTCCCAGGAGGTCACCCATTCCAGAATTTCTCCAAGTCAAGCACGCTTAACTGTGGAGTTTCTAACGTGACTTCCGGAAAAGAAGATTCACCTTGTTGGTATGAGTAGTACCTATCATTTCTTTTAAGCTTTCTTAGTCGGGGTATTACAGAGAGAGAATTAGAAACTGATTTCTTCCTACCTTTACTCACTTGACAAAATCCATAGTGTTCCTGATTGTCGAGTTTGTCCCTTTTCTTCTCCATCCTATAAGGATATTGTGATGTAAAGAGCGTGTGCACAAGCCTTGGGAAATATCTAGCAAAATGGGGGGGGGGGGATCTAAATAGAGTGTGCAGAGAGGATGCAGGCACTATAAAAACCAATACGAACATCTAAAAGGAGAAGATGTTCTATCTTCCATAATTGTTTGGAAGCAGATGGAAAATAGGCTAAAATGGAACTAAGAACCATAAGTCGGAAGGGTTGGTCATCACTGGTTGTTCATTCAATTCGTCCTAGTTCTTCATAATTGATTAGGAAGTTAGAAAATTTAAGAAGTAAAGAGGCACCTCTTTGACAATGGCTGTGGGTGCCACATTATGTCTCCGCCCTAAAACTTTCTATCTCATTCTTCAATAAGTTTTTATACACTATTACATATTAAGGGAAAGATTATAGGCTACTAAGCCATACCTGTAGCAGTTCCTATCCCCATTAATGAAGAGCTTACACTTGCCATAATAGCATTCGTGTTAGAAAATCTATATTACTAAACCAGGAATCTGCAAGTGATAAGAGTTGTCAACATTTATTAACAAACAAAAGCCTATAAAAAACCTTAATATTCCCTTTCTTAGTAATTACTTAAATTTAAGGCTCTAATCTAGTGCCATCGCTTGAATCACATGGGAGGTGTTAGATGTTAGTTTCTGAACAACCTTAGATGTTTTTTTCCAAAACATAATTGTGGCGAAGCAAACTACAAATTTAGCTTCTCATTCTACTTCTTTATGTGTAACAGCAGCCAGTAGCTCTAATACCCCATAAAATTTAACATGAATACTCACATAACCAAGACCACTATGAAACAAGAGAATAGTAATGAATGAGAAATAAAACTCGACACAACCATAATTCATTCTTTCATTTAACTATGGGAAGCACATCGCTCTGAATTAATGGCGTCTCATATTTAGTTTATTCAATTAAAGAAATATAAAGTTATTGAAATAAATAGATCTCAAAGAATAACAACTCAAATATACCTTTATCAAACACCAAATGTGAGTAAAAGGCCTGCAAAAGGGGGAAAATACAATTTAAGCCGTAAAGAGAGAGGATATTGGTAGTTTTCTCAAAGTTTAAAGGCAAAAAAATATAAGAGAAAAAAAAAGTAGTCATACTTCTTAAACAGGCTTTCAAATTAAAAAATATATATTAGAATTTGTACAATTAGATGATCAAGTTTTTTTTTTTGTTAGACGTGATAGCATATGGGTACCTAAGGAAAAAATAATTAGAAGAAAATGTTTCAAGTATTTCAACAAGAAATGACCAAACTGAGATTCTAAAAACAACCTCACAGATGATAGAAAATGAATAGAAATAAATACTGATAATAAATGAAACCTATATTGCTCACAAATTTTCAGAAATTGAATAGCCATAAGAGAAAATGTTATTAACCAATAAAACTTACCTTAATTACTGCAATGACACAGGAAGATATTGAACGAAGATTGTATCTGAAGACAAAAATTTTATAAACAAGCATAAGACAGAAATTTTGATGGAGACAAAAGGTATTTTAAAGGATCCAAAATAGATGAACAGAAATAGTAGCAAACCTGCCCTTTAAGGATGACCAATAAATTCTCGTCGGAAAGAGCACTGCACAATTGTGTCATCTGTGCATAACCAGCTGGAATAACCTAAACAAAATCTTCACATTTAACCAGTGAATTTAAGAGGGAAAAAGCCAAAAGTATTGCAATGCTGGTAAATGATGTGCATTTTATACCCAAATACAAGTTAATGAAAACTTCAGATGCTTTGTTAACTGGGGATGCGAGTTCAAACATCAACAAAATTTGCAAAGCTAAAATAGAAACCATAATAGATATTCTAAATCTGGTTTCAAATAAAAAAAAAATGATATTTTAGAAAGAAAAAATTCCTTGCATCACAACAGCCAAGAGGATCCCCCTTGTAGCATCAAACCCAGTTGATATGATGGTGAAATCTAGGGCAAACTATGAAGCTGTGTATCGTTGTAAATTAAACACCATTAGCGGATACCTGGATACAAGTTAATGGTTGAGAGCAGGCACAAGGCATAGAAACAAATTGGATAAATTCTATGGGGAAAATAAAGAGAACAGTGAGGAAAACCATTATTCCATGGGGCCAAGTCGGAAGTGACCAACAAAATGCGCTAACAGTGCTTAGTCGGAAGTGCTTCAGGGGAATTATGAAAAGAGGCGACGAAGCTGAGAAGAGAGATCGGGCTTCTGAGTGGAACGGAAACATCGAAATGAAGAGAGGCGGTGAAGAAGAGAGATGAGAGCGGCAGAAAGGAAAGGCTGTTTGAGTTTGTTGTTTCAATGAAATGAGAACAAAAAATATGACCGAAGGTCCAAAGCAAAAAAAAAAAAAATGCATAAAAGAATATTTTATGAACAAATGCACATGCCATATTATTGTTAAGTAAGTAATAGCGTGTACACGTGCTAGATTATTTGGAACTGTGTCTCAAGAAGAAAGTTAACCTCCAAAAGGTATGAAAGTAGATACAATCACAAGTATCATATATCATAAGTGCATGCTTATGCAATGTGCAAACAGACTTTCCAAATTAAGATTAAATTAATCCTCAATGTGAAATCCCAAAGAAATGATAGAAATATGATGTATTTAATTATTTACATTTCATTTTCATTGGAAAATAGTTACATCACAACCAAATTACCTGTAACCTTTCAATTGGCTTTGATTTCCATATACGTAAAGTGGATATTTTTGTCTTTATTTACCCCTCCTGTTATCAGACAGATGTTATTAAGCATAAAATCCATCCTACTGGATAAAAAATTAGTGCATTTAATAAACGGGGTTCAAATCGGAATCCTTGATGATCAATTCAAAAAATCTCTTATGTGATGGCACCAATTCCATGCTGGCAAACACCACTTTATAATTGATTAAAAGTTCAGATATGGAGCAGCAAGCAGCCACATGTAGACGAAGTTTGCAAATAAAGTATTGTAAAAACATCTTGGATCCAAAATAAATAAATAAATAAATAGGCTTAGCACTATCAAAATGTAGATATTGTAGCCTTTCTGATTGTAAATACGCATACTTTCATCACTTTCATTTTTTTTACACCAAAAAATGACAGTTGTGCTATCACTTTTCCTCAAAAAATTATATATACAATATTAAACCTTGACTTCCTATTTTATTATTCTGCAGCAATATTCCCCACTCATCTTTCAACTAAAAATTGGAGTAAAAATCAAAGTTTAAAGGTGGAAAAAATGTGAACAAAACATCATTTCAGAACTATAAAACAAACCCAATGCACATTTGTTTTAATAGACAAGAGAAAAATAATTTATGCATTCAACTACCAAACAAAATACACAGACATTTCCTTCAAGAACTAATTATTTTGGCCCAGGTGCAGTATTTCTCTAATCTAAAGTAATACACGAAATTAAAAAGCAAAGTCAATACACATTTTTTTTAATAGACATGAGAAAAATAATTTATGCATTCAACAAAGTTACCAAAGAATAAAAGCACACATATAAATGGTAGTCAGAAGACAGGGAAAGAAAGTTCTTCGAACCTCTAGTCTCGCGATCAGGCGTGTTTGTGCAAAAGTGGCAGGAAAAACAGCAGGAAATGCTCGAATCGAAGACGGTAGAAGATGGGTGTGAAAACGGCGGAAGAGAGAAGAAATCTTTGTGCCAAAACGGTAGAAGCGATGATGAAGATAGAAGAAGGGGACGAAGAGAGGATACGACGAAAAACGGCAGAAGCGATGATGAAGAGAGAAGAAGGGGATGAAGAGAGGAGACGGATACAGTGAATTGGAAGGCGGTGAAATGAAGAGTTGTAACCCGGCTGGACGTTTATGGGTTCGGTCCGGTTCGATTATTAAAGGGATCGAAACTGAACCAAAACTTTCGATTCGGTTTCGGTTCGGTTCTTTCAAAGACAAGAACCAAACGGTTTCGATTTCGGTTCGGTTTTCGATTTTTGTTCGGTTCCAACTAAAAAAATTAAATTTGATGCAAATACAAAAAAAAAAATCTAATTGTTTGCAAAAATTAAAGGTAAATACAACCAAATAAAGTTTTCAATTAAAATTAAAGTTCAAATTCATGTATTACCACGAATGTGAATCTCAGAATCTTGATAGTTAAAATCTTTTTTTACTCTAAAACCATTCTTATTTGAAAAGGATATCACGTCGAGGAAGTAAGAACATTTGAATCTCATTAAAAATAAATTCTACAAAATAATAATACTATAATAGTGTATGAAATAACTTAAAAGTAAATTATTAAATTTCATAATAATAGTGTATCAAACAGACAATATTTCATACACTGTCTAAGTGTCTATACATTAAAGTGTGGTTCTACCTGGATAATATTGTGAGTAATGGATTTTTAATTAAAATACTATCAATCTAAACAACATTCTCAAAGGGAAAATTGTGAGTAAATTTATACTCCTCTGACCCATTGTCTACACATTAAAGCGTGAACATAAATATATTTTGTTGTATAATTCAATGAAAAATTCAAAAAAAATATTTTTATCGGTTTTGATTTTAAGAACCGATCGGTTTCGGTTTTGATTTTTTTTTTCAAGAACCGAAATATTTCGATTTTTTCGATTCGATTTCGGTTCGGTTTACTCGATTCCAATTTTTTTGTCCACCCCTAACCCTAGAAGAATTCCTTTTTAGATCCACACACCAGACTCAACAAGTTGAGGCTAAACGGCTTCAAATGGAATGGAAGGGAAATATTTTCCTCTTGTTCGGCTTCTAACCCAAACATGGCTTGAGCCAATAAACATGTGTCTTGTTTGGCTTCCAAGTCAAGCCCAATTGAGGTAAAGAAAAATGGCCATATAGCTTATGAATAGTGCCCTTGGAGAATACTCTCTTATTGTATAGGCAATATAGATTAACACAGGTTTTTCTATTTCATTGTGATTCAGGTTCACGAATGCAATCTGATTTTATTAACTCATTTTTCTGTTCAAGAGTAGGCAAGTGTTGATTTTGATGATTTTTTAGATGGCATAGAGTATGTTTGTCAGGTGCAATGAAGTATCATCATTAGGTTTGGTAGTTTCACCATTAAGGTGAAAGGGAAAATTTTATTATTATTTTCTTATTTTGAATTTATTTAGCTAGTGATGCCCATTGGACTCATCGTGTACCTTTATCCATGCCACAAGTGTCAATTATACGAAATTAATGCTTTTATTGGAGTCCGTGTGATAGATTTGGTATATATTTTCAAAATAGAAAAACTTTCATTTTTATCCGCTTTAGAATATTGTGTTTTAAATTTATTCTTTTGGTGCTTTATTTATCTGTTGAATGTAACTAATGCCTTTATGGGAGTCTCTGATGGATTAGGTATATTTTTTTCAAAATAGAACAACTTTACTTTTATCTGCATTAGAATATGATGTTTTATGCGTATTCCATTGGTGCTTTATTTCTAATTTCTCTCTAATTAGGGGTGGGAGTGGATTGGAAGGAGAATGGACAATATTCCTGCTAGCTCACTAATATTATTCTTTCCTTCACAACTCTGCAGGAGCCTTTGTGATGTAGCAAAAGGATGTAAGAGGTTGAAAAGTCTTAGCTTAAACGATTGCCAAAATTTGAGTGACTTGGGTTTGGATACTATTGTTGTTGGCTGTGCAGATCTTATGTCTCTTGAAGTCCTTTATTGCTACAAAATTGGAATTGGTGGACTGAGATCTGTTGCAAAAGTTTGCAAGTAAGCAGCTTGACCACCTCTTATCTGCAACATAATATTTCCTTTTATCCCTTCCTTATGGATGCTAGTGGTGTGGGTTGTGATTAGCCATTAGGAACTAGGAAGCAACTCTCCCCTTCCCCCATTAACTTTGTATGAGATTTGAACCCACAATTACTTTGGTGAGAACCTTGAACACTTCTAAGTGACGGTCTTAGCTGTTTCTTGCTTTGAGTCATGTGGTTACTTCACCTTTTTTTTTTCACATTGTTAATTTCTAGTCTTGGACTCTTTAATGCAGCCTCCTTTCTAAGTTAGTGGTGGAGCACAGTTTTCAGCAATTAGATTATGATGCTCTAAGTGAAAGTGGCATTAGCTGGAAGTACTTGCAATCTCTTCATTTAACAAATTGCTCAAGCATTGGTGATGAAGCCTTATGTGGTATAACAAGAGGGTGCAGGAACTTGAAGAAGATCAATATTTACTGTTGTTGTAGGGTACTCTTATTTCTTTCTTTTTTTTTTTTTTTTTTGGCTATGAGCGTTTATAGTGCATCACACTTGGTACCTTTATGTTTGTATCACTCTTTATCCTTGAAGGTTAATTCATTTTGGTGTTCGGAAAACATAAGTATCCCTGACTTAACATGCACGGATCCTCTAGCTAGATTGTTTAGATTTATTGGGATGATTATACTTTGTTTTGTCTTCTTTATTTTTACCCGATATAATTGGTCATAGAAGTGGCTCAACTATCTTCATGGATGTGATTATCATCAAATGTTACACAAAATTCCTTCATTCCTTTGACTGTTAAGACTTGATTAACCTTGTTTTTTTATGATTTCATGTGAAATGTAATCCACCATACTTTGTAGGCTTTGACGTTTTTGTTGTCCATTACTAATTTTTTCTTGTGTGTTAATTGTTGTTTTCTATTACCTTGATTTCGCTAATAATTCATTTTTATTTTTATTTTCATTATGGATAGGTGGGGAATGAAGGGATAATTTCTGTTAGTCGGAACTGTATATTTCTTACTGGCCTCATCCTAAGTTACTGCAATCGGTAAGCAATCTCTCAATTTCCTCCTTCAAAATCAAATCATTAGATTTTTTTGTTAAAGGTAGTTTTGTTTACAATTTTTTTATGTCATACTCGTCCTATTTTTTTCTGCATTACATATATACTGGATTATGAGATATCTCACTGCAAATATTGGTATTTGTCTAATCATGTCTGATAAATTATGCATTTAGATATACTACTAATAATATTTATCACCTCTTTCACATGATTTTGTTTATGTTGCAAAACCTACATTTTTCAAATTAAAAAAAAAAAAAAACCATTCCGAAAAGGACCCGAAGCTCTGGCGACTACCCAAACGAGTTGACCTACATCTCATGCGAAGGTTCTCCATTGCTGCTTGACACCAGCGAAGCCCTCTTTACAGGAAAGAAAAGTAGATTATTGCAGAGATTTTTCTTAGCTGTTGACTCCGTGTGCTGTTTAATTACCAGGGTCGGGGATGCTGGAATTATAGCTATTACTAGATGTAGAACATGTAAAGGTAGCTGTTTCTGTCCTGTGTATACATAAACGTGCATTAACTTGGTTATGTAGTAAAATATGTTTTTTTGTTGTTGGAATCATTAAGTTTTACGTTGTTTTCATGCGCTAACATGTTACTTTATATGCTTCAGTTATTTGGCGCACACACAAATAACATATATTGATTAATATTGGAATCTTTAGTGCCATGTTTAGTCACGTTGACACTTCTGGATAGTCTCAAAGCAAGCAAGAAAAAAGCTTTAATGTGGCTCGATGAATCTTGAGATATTCAAGACAGATATAAGATTTGCATTCCCTTGCAGAAACCATTGCATTAGATATTACACGTGTTAAAAAACTGTCTGTTGAACGGTTTTCAACCTTTTTTATTAGTAAGTTTTCTTCAGCAATAACCTAACCTATTATTGATCTGGTGTTGCTTGTTATTTCGAGATCTGATTGAGCGATTTATGCATGCTGGATCGATATAATGTTCAGTACATTTCATGCGTTGAACTGTCTTTACTCATCTGTAGTTGCTTTCCATTTGTACAGAAGCTTGGGGATGAAGGTGTGGCGGCAATAGGTAAAGGATGCCCAGTACTTAAGGATTTGGATATTTCATACTGTGAACAAATAACAGATATAGGTCTTAGCTATATAGCTAGGAACTGCAAGTTGTTAGAATCCTATAGCATGATGCGTTGCTATGGGATTTCAAAAACCGGAGTTGCAGCCTTGATTAGCAATTGTCCCAAAATAAAGAGCGTATCGATTGAGGAGTTCAAGTTTTGCCAAAGGATCAAAAGTCAAGTTCGTCAAAGGAAGAATAGCGCAAGGACCATACTTCGAGCTCGTAAAAGGAAGTTCAGCTCAAGAATCAAACGTCAGAGTTCATGATCCATGACTCTTATTTTCACCCATGAATCGTTCGATATTTCGAATTCAAGAACCTAGATGCAAGAGAAATACATCTAACCTGATGGTGTTGATTTTGTAATCTATTTATTGTTTTGGTTTGATTATTTAAATAATTATAGTTCAGATTAAAATATATAAACTTGCTTAAATTACGATGAAACAATTTGGAAATTTACTGCATGAATGAATCACAGATGCTTATTTCATGTTGAACCATATGTATGTATGTATGTATATTGCTGTTTTTATCTTGAAATATATTAAATTTTCATTTTGCAGTATCAACACCAATGTAAATACTAAATAGGGCCCGTCAAATATATCGGGCACTTGCGGTCTTAGTCGTACATTAAAAATATTTGTACAACTTTAAACATGTCGGAAGATACCATTTAAGATGATCCCGACAAAACTAAACCAGTTCATGTCATGAGGAAGTTATTCCTTGTATTCAAGTGCGTAATGAGAAACCGCTAGGTTACATTTTGAGGAAACTTTTCGTTATAAATGTGATATATATATATATATATATATATATATATATATATATATATATGCAAATCATATTATGGCTTCTTTACAAGAAATGCAGGCTAAGAACTTACTTGAAATTTGGAAATAGATAATTGCAGCAAGACAAAGTGAATAGCTCGAGGAAAGGGTTTACGTTTTTTCCTAAAGACGAAATTTCCCACAAAAGTGTTCACAGTTGGATGACAAATGTCTCGCAAGATACAACGATCATCTCTTGCAGTAACAACATTCCAAACCATAAGAAAAAATGAACTAGAACAATGTTCTGAACTCTCTAGGATGAGAAATGACTAATGCAAGAGGCTGTTTACTATGCTGGAAGAAATTGGAGGAATATGATAAAATAGGATTGGAATGAGATGATAGTACAATATACTTAAACGAGTAATTAATATCTTGAATTGAACATGTGGATATTTATTGCATGTTGATAGTTACTAGATTTTCCTCCCGTGTGATGTACGATATTGAATATAAAAAATATATATATTACATTACAATAACTATTAAAATTTTACAAACAACATAACTAATTCAAATTATAATAGCTTCTTTGAATAGTAAAAGTCAATTTACATATTTATTTAAATAATAAATGACGGTTTTTGCATATCGTAATCATAATCAAAATATACAAATAACAATAATAATCAGTTTATTAATTTTATTCACACTTCTGTTGAAAACTCTATTTAAAAATTACATTCAAAGTAATTTATATAGAAAATATATGATAATATTAAGTAATTATTTGTTAATCCATAATTATATCATATTTGATGTCATATTATATAGAACGTGACCATTAAATTTTTATATTCGTGACCAATTATGAGATGTTACGTGTAGAGCGTTTGGGGTACGAGATGAGAACTGTAGGGGAACCATCATGTTATGCATTACAGTATAGTATGCATTTATTAATATTAGAAAATATCTTTGACTTATGGGTCATTGATGATACGATACCTGCCCAATGTCTCAATTATAATTGACTATTACGATACGGATATGTTGTTTGAGCAGTCGGTCAAGATCTTGATCAGTCAATTATTTTGGATATACAATTATTCTTCCCATATATCGAACTGTATTACTTTGACTAACATATCGTAAACTAAACATACATCTGCAATGGTCTTGACTATGTGAGGTTGACTTGTATATTTCAATGTGTAAGAACACATATACACCATATTCTGCTCACTGGGCATGATTATGCTCATCCTATGAATTCTGAATCTTCAAGTAGCTGTAGAAATAAAAAGGATTGGTGTGGTTCTTCAGAAGACGAGATAGATAGTGCTGCCCTAGGTGACAAGCTGTGAGTTGTGGACTTATTACCGAATAAGAATTGTTGTGTTTTAACTTTCATACTTTTATTGAACTCGTGATTTTAAATTCAAGATCTTTTATATTAAGTAGAAATATTTAAAAAATTTAACATAGTTACTTTTTAAATAAATTGATTTTATTTTACTGATATAATTTTGAAAACCCAGTTATGTGCTCCTCGTTTACGTTACTGACTAAAAATATTCACATGATTTTAGGGCTGTCACAAGAGTGGTATTAGACCATTTGGTTTTGAGATTTTGTAGACTGTCTAGCGCACATATCAATCTAGTCATCATCTAAAGTACCATCAATCAAGTAAGTTTTTACTTGTTATACTTGATTTAATTGTTAGATTACCAGAATTTGAAACTAAATAATTGATTTTGAATAATTTATATAGATTTGGTTCTGACTTATACCCTTGGCTATACTTGAAATGGCAGTTCAACTTAGGAATTTAGAACCTATAATATAAAATATGGTATTAATATTTTTTTTTTTATAAATGTAATAGCTTGTGATGATGTTCCTAGATAGAACAAGCTCCCAAGTAAAAGAAAATACGTATTCTTGTCAGATTTCAACACTTGGGAATCCAAGTGTCAATACTAATGAGCTGGATGTCTCAATATATGTAGTGTTGAGATCGGATAGATCATTTATCAACACTAGTAGAACCTAAAAGTAATATATTTAAATGTAAAATACTAGATGTCAACACTCAAAGGCTTGTTGTCAACACTCGATTCTTTGTGTCAACTCCTAGATAATTTTAGACATAATTTTTCTTCGAAAAAATTTCTCCTTATGAGTTTATCCACAAATTATAAATTAATTTCTCGAAAACTGAATCTTGATAATGCCATTCTAAATACTATCAGAGTTCGCAGCGGAAGCGACAGTTTGTTGAAACTCTAAATAGCCTACTCTTAGGGATATCCAAAAATTTTAGGGGTTAACTACACAAATACAAAACTTTCAAGGGCTTATTTTTAAATATAAGGTATTTTAAAAGGTATTTAAAAAGATATTTTAACAATGTCGAACATATTTTCAAAATCAGTTAAAATATGAAAACCAAGGACGAGAAAGCCATGTATCGAAACAAAGCCAGAGAACTTGTTACAACTCCTCTTTATAGAATCATCAGTTTTGAAACCTTAACTATCGATTAGGCGTTACGATTATTGCAATACTGAGGGAGAAGTTGGAAATTGGACCTGATTTGAATGGTATATTGCTGCAAATCTTCGATGGATGTTGCCCGAGAAGACGTGAAGTTAACCAAATTTTTCGACCACAATCAGGGATGTAAAGACAAGTGTGGGGTTGCCAACACTAAAAAGACTAATACAGTTTTTGAATGATGCTAAAAAGGGAAAATATAGAGGAGAGGTACTTAGTTGATGGGGAGCTGGGACATGGAGAATTTGGGGTTACGTATTTGTGCATTGAACGGGAGACTAGAGACAGACACGGAGCCTGGTAAGGCCCAGTAGCCTCTCACTGGGATTTGGAAAAAAAAAAAGAGATCAGTTTGGGGTTTGGGCCGTTTGGTCCAGAAAAAAATTAACAACCCAAAGAGGATCCCTTCTTTATGCTTCAGATCAGACCAGAGTCCACCACTTACCTTCGAAATTTTTGCTGGCTCCCGGATCGCTTCTCGCATACTCTCAGCCGTGACCTCCATCCCTGTGTGCACTCACTGCGCCTCCTCCCCTCCCAGCTGGCTACTGCGCTATTAATAAAAACATACACTACATACTTTAGTGTGTGTCTCGACACTTTTCCAATTAGGTTAAGAAAAATAGTCTTGGGAGACTATTTGTAACATCTTTACACTCCAAAACCCTACCAAGCATAGTACCATAACCCAGACCCATTTCTGCACAACCCAATACAGGTAATAAGCCTGTATAAACCCATTATAGTGAAGCCACCGAGGGAACCTGATCGGACCCAATTAAACTAAGCTCCAATAAATTAATTATGACCCGATCAACTCTTGATCAGTCAAAATTACTTTATCAATCATGTTCTATTCCACTAAAAGAATGAGATTGCACTCTTAGTAAAATTGAAATTACTGAAACAATTAATCAATAATTATATACTCTGACTTATTGTTCTTACATGTTACCCCCGTCGATCAACTTGAATATTCGGAGCAAGTTAAAATGATCAAAATGCCCTTCTCTGAATATTCATAAATTCTCAACTCTCATCTTCTATCTGACAGTTCGATGTGATCCTATCACATCATAGAATTCAACAGTCATTGTCGAATTGCTGAGCTCAAATTCAGCTGTCCACTAGAAGAACCAGTGAGATTATGATCATACCTAAAAGGTGACAGATTCCATAATACGAATATATGTTTCTCGTTAGTTCACTTTAATTCTCAAAGTATCGAGATATTGATCAGCAATTTGATCTCACCCATTGATACCTCAAAGAACTTCAAGTTAGTAATCAAAGTCCATTATCCGATTAGGATTAAGGTCCCACGTATGATAGTCAAGTGAGATTAAATTAGTATGGTCAATGTCACAAATTAATTTCACGTGGTCCTGTCCAATACGTTCCAAACGTACTCTCAATTTTATTACCAAAGTCAAAGATAAACTTTAATAAAATCGAGACGATCTTATCAAAATAAATTGTCCATTTTTATTTACTGATCGTGAACGTTAATTTTAGATCGAATCACAAATTGAATTTTTCTGTGTTTAACAACTTAATCACTCAATTTGTAATATCAAATCGACCCGTGGACAAACACAATATCATATTAAAACAATCAATTAATATTTTACTTTTAAATGTCGTGAATTATACTCTATGAGTATATATAATCTCAACAACAACTACATACTATAACATGTTGGATATGATTTTTACATAATTAAACTTCCAATGATAAATAGATTGAAAATATATAGTGGTCAAAATATGGGTGTTTGAATTGTTAGTTAAACAGCTTGTTATACCATACAAAAACATCTTTTATTCAATTTCTAGTTAAAAACTAGCAGTTTATAATTAATTAAAAAATTTACATAATAATATTTCATTAATTATTCAACAATATCCCAATTTTAAACCAGAAAACATCACTTCAAACTCTCTCTCTCTCTCTCTCTCTCTCTCTCTCTGAGCTGTCCTTCACCCAGAGCATCCACACCCATCCCCATCGAAACCTCCTCTCCCCTCCGTCTACCTCGAGGTTTTTTCCCCTATGGAGACGCTACATCAAAACTACTATGTAGCAAAGCACATCAGATGTGGTGTTTCGATCTATTGCAGTCCATCGATTTTTGGCGGTCCTTGGTGGTGATGTGGCGGTGGAGTTTTGTTGAAAACAACGGTGGAAGTGGATCTAAGGCGGCTACAACATTTGTGATGCTGAAGATGTGTGCGGTCTTGTGGCATCAAGTTGATGGGTTTGTTGGTGGTACGTGAAAGGTGAGGCAGGGTGAACCCTCCTCTCTTATTCGATGACGGTGAGTCGCGTCGACTCCTTCACAATGGTAAAAAGTGCAGTAACCCTCATCAACGTTGCTACTTCACATCGCCGCTCCTGCAACTCATCGCAGTAATGACTGCTTTTTTTTCAAGTGGTGTGCTGCTGCTATCGCATCGGACCCGCTTATCTTCTGTTTTTTCATCTGGTTCTGATTACAACTTTCATTTTTAGTTTTGGAAGTGAAGTTGATGGTAAGGTGGAAAAGGCATTTGGAATTGTCGCGATGCAGCACTAATGAATTTGTGGTGGTGGTTAAAATTATAGACAATTATATCACATAATAAATTCATAAATTATGACCTAAAAATATGTCAGATTCTATTAATTAAATTAATTTGGTATTTTTGATATATTGATTTAATAAATTTTTTACTTTGAAATTGATCTAAAAAATTTGTTATTGTGACCTAAAAATAAATCTAATGTGTAACCTAATATTTTGATAATTTTTGTTAAAATTTTTGTTATTATAACCTAAAAATAAGTTAATGTGTAACTTAATATTTTGATAATTTGTGACCTAAAAAATTTATAATTTTTGGCTTCAAAAATATAGTATTGTGACCTTAATATATGTCATTAAATAAATCATTGTAACTAATTTATTTAATTATTTAATTCTAATTACAACCTAATTTTTGAAATTAAAAATGTTTCATATTAATTTTGAAATTTGTATTTATAATTACCTTATTTATGTATTTTTTTGTGGAAATTACAGGCCCCCCTGTTTTTTAAGATTCAAAATCAATAATCAGGTATAAAGCTCATTTATTCACAAATCAGGCCATAATTCATTTTTAATAGCATAGTTTAATAAAATACCATAAATTCTAATTATGGATAATTACCGATTGTTAAGGAAGAGAGAGACTTTATTCAAGATAAACTTTCCTCATCCATAATTCTCTCTTCAATCACTGTGACTTCTACCACCATGTTCCATGAAGCAAAATCTTCACTCTTTCTTCATGTTAATCACGATCTCCATCAAAATCTGTTCATCCTATATTTCAGAAACTCCACCCATTGTAGAAACCAAATCGCTCGATGTTTTGGAAGCTCTGATTATTGGCGAAACCTAAATATTAATCTCGACCGATGTCAAACGTGTAATCTTCAGGTATTAATCCATCTACTTTGATGCTCATTTACTTTCAGTAAATTGATTATAAATTTTTATTTAAGTCGAGTTTTCAGCTTTCAAAATATAGAGGGTACTTCCTATAATCTTGACCTCCTTAAAAAACCGATTAATCCTATATTTCAAAAATTCCACCCACTAGTAATTGAGAATTTCGAAAATTTTAACCCATTCACCAATGTCAAATGTGTAATCTTCAAGTATTAATCCATCTACGTTGATACTCATTTACTTTCAGTAAATTGATTATGAATGTTTAATTAATTTGAGTTTTCCTATGGTGTGAATTGTGAGGTGATTCAAGTTGAAGGGAATGTGAACTAGTTTACACGAAATTGCATTTTGTTGATGGGTATTGAGAAGAAACCATGTAAATGTGACCTGAGTGTGTTGATGGGCAGTGCAATGACATTTATCATTTGGGACCTTACATATGGATTGTGACTCCTCCTTGATCTGTGAGATCGTGACATTTGGTTGAGTTGGGTTGGAGTAATTTGAATTCAAAGAAAATGTGACCCATATTTCATGAAGTCCTATCATAAATCTTCCTTGCAAGTTCAAGTTATAAAAAAACAAACAATTCTCTATCTGTGACCTCACATATACATAATGTATTTGTTATCCTTTCACGAAATTGTCTCATAGACATTATTATGCATATATGACTTGATTTGAACTCATGAATGTGATCTCATGTTCTGTCATCTAGTCTTAGCAATGTGAACTACTTTATGTGAAATTGCATTCTGTTTATGGGTATTGAGAACAATCGATGTAAATGTGACCTGAATGTTTTGATGGGTAGTGCACTGACATTGCTCATTTGGGACCTTTAATATGGATTGTGAATCAACTTTGTCCTCCTTCATATAGTCCGTTGATGTTAAGACTTGTCATAAATGTTGATTACACGAAGACCTTTTTTAATGATTTTTTTTCAATTTTTCATAGAGATATAAATCTGTATCAGTCACTTTTACCAAATCTCATTAGTGAGCAAGTACTATTAATCTAGCTGGTTAATAATGTCTATTACCTATTTCATTATCTTCTCTTGAGGTTTTGATAACGTGCAGGCTGGAAAGGATGGGGGAACAGGAAGCTGTGGAGCTCCTATAGTTGTAGGTATTGCAAAGTCAATGGGCATCATGACTGTGGGTATATTCACTACTCCATTTTCTCTTGAGGGACAAAGAAGAGCTGTACAAGCTCAATAAGGAATTGCAGCTTTGAGAAAGAATGTCGACACATTGATTGTCATTCTAAATGATAAATTATTGACGGCAATTTTCCTATCTACTACAGTAACAGAAGCATTCAATCTTGCAGATGATATTCTTCGACAAGTTGTTCATGCAAAACGGACATATTTGTGATTCTTTACAAGCATCTACATGTGAGAAAGAGCAAGTCACGTGGTAGACAGAAGATACAAAGAATGTGATAGATGCTGAGTTAATGTACATGTACTCAAATTTTGAGACAATTTTTATATTGCCCATGATTCTGTTTTAAACTTCGCTATAACATTTGTAATGGAATTGATAGTATGTTATGAAATACATTTTTCCCCCTTGTTTAGTCAATGAGATCCATTTGATACGTCCTTTTAATTTCAAGTCACATGTTCATTAAATTAGGTCACATGTTATTCATACTAAGTCGCATGAGTATTTAGTTCATGCCAGCATACTGACGCATGTTACATTTTTTAGTGTTAATAGTTTTCCTTTCACTAATTCGAATATTCTTTCCAAATAGAACTACTACTTGTCCAATTTAGGTTCAGGTCACTACTACATACATTCAAGTCACATGGTAGATCATACAAGTAACATCTTCAACAATACCATTACAGAAATCATGGACTTGGATATGGTATTTTCATATATACAAGTTACATTTATTATATCTAATATAGGACACACTCCCATGCTTGTCCAGGTCACATGTTCATTATCACACTTGACAGATACGAGGCTACATGTTCGTACAACCAGTTCACATGTTCGACACGGTAATTCCATATTCATTTTCCATTGCACAATGTCATGTTCATCAGTGATGCAAACTTCCCAACAAGTTACTTTTGTAATAATATTTTCTTTAGTCATTGAATCATATTTTCAATATATAAATATTTGCTATCTGATTTATGTTGAAAGCACTATTAAGATTACATAGATGATATTATACTCAGTGGATGCCCCTTTGTTTAGGTAACATATCAAATTTCACCAGGTCACTTTGTATCCGATCACGTGTTATTTGCAACCAAGTCACGTGTTATTGCAATCAGATCACATGTTCGTCAAGGTCTAACAGGGGTTTTCCCCTGGTTCTTCAAGTTGCATATCAAATTTATCGATTTGATTTGTTTATTATCACATGTGAATGTGCCCAGGTCACATGTCATTGCAAATAGGTCATATGTTTATTATAGTCATGCCGAATTTAGATGTTTGGAAATGTGTTTTACCAATATTACTTGACAGTTCAGATGGGGGCATTATGCGAGGTCACAAAACAAATTGATTTTATGACTATCCATTATCAGAGGTTATATTGCGTCATGATAACCGTAATGGAAAACATTGTACCTGGGCACATACACGTCATGATTTCTGCCTAGGTATAAATCTCGTTGGGCAGAGAGATCAAAATATAAATAAAGGGTTGGGCAATCACATTGCATGAAGTGAACGAGTCCAATTATATCGTCAAAAAAATAGATACTCTAATTAAACTGAAGCATTATGTAAGGTCACAATCACATATGCGCTACCGCTATGGCAACAAGGGATGGGTTCCATGTACTTACAAGCAATGCCCAAGTCACAAACACATTTCCGGACATGATGATGGGGTCACAGTAAAAAAAAAGCCACGAAGCTGTAACATTACCGAATATTATACTCTCAAACACCACCATCATACGCCCCCAGACAGAAATTGTAATAACCGGGACACAATGATTGCAGTAACAGTTAAACTTGTGTAAGATCAATGGCTAATGTGTTTTTTTTTTGGCATTACAATGACAATGCAAATTACTGTGACCTCATCACATTTGATACAATATTTCCAGAGTCTCACATACAAAAATTCGGATGCTTTATGTTTCTGTCGGAATTCCATTTCCGTGTGATTTTTTTTAATCCCCGTGATAGAATCGATTCAGAGGCAATTTGTGCAGTGCAATGACAAATATATATTATTGTGACCTCATCACATTTGATATAATATTTACAGAGTTAAGCGTAATTACAGATTCAGATGCTGTATACTTGATGTATTCCGGACCCTCGACAATCGGAGTCATAGCAGGCTTGACGGAAAAATTTAAGTAATTCAAGTCAAAACAAGAATTCAGCAGGGTTGACGAGCTTTGAAGATCAAACCGTGTAAAAAAGAACCAAAAATTATGCAGAAGCAAAGTTACGGCCGTAACCAAATATTCTCACGGTCGTAAGTCACTCTCGGATCAAATTGAAGAATTTCAGGTTTTCAAAATTACGGCCGTAAGTATTATGGTCACGGCCGTAATCCTTAAGCAGAAGAATAGTTACGGTTGTAAGTGATGCTGTCACGACCGTAAGTTAGGATTTTCACAAATAAGGTGGATTTTTAATTCCTTTTTCGTATTTTTATTCCTTTTCCAGTTTTAGCTATTTTAGGTTAGTTAGAACTCTATTTTGAGTCCATTAGTGACTAGGGTTTTTGTTTACTTATATATACACTTTTTCGATTCATTGTAAAATTAGACTTTGATTATTGAATAAAAAGAGATTGAATGTTTTTCAATTTTTTAATGTGTGGATTCACATTACAAATCCGAACTTATCAAGATTGATTATCTTGTGGCGTTCATCCATAACTTATCAAATATTCGCGAGAGTATTTGTGGCGTTCAAAACCAAAAACTCATCAGGGAGATTGGACAAATCCTTGTGGCGTTCCGAAAGTCGTGATTCTTTATTCCACATCATCGAGCCATCGTGTCGTGAATATCGGGTCATGATTCATCCGTCCAATCACAACCTGAGTTCGGAACTTTTCGGCGTTTCTTCCGCGCTTCGAATCTCATCAATGCTTCTCCCGAAATTCCAATTCGTAGTGACTTCTTTCTGATCTTGTGATGGAATCGTTTCACATGTAATTTGTGACGTGGTATAGCAGCAATCAAAGATGATATTGTGACCTCGTCATCGAGACAGCTCTGGGAAAGTTCAATGTGAGCTTTGATTGGAATATGCAATGACACAATTTCAGATCCACTTATAACTATTGCCGTGATTTTTGGGATGCTTCTTCTTTATGGAAATATCATTTATAACTGTCGCCGTGATTTTTGGGATGCTTCTTCTTTCCTTGATTTACGTAATATATAGTGTGTGCACACATACACACACACTTGATAATTGAATGATTTTAGATTCTACCTTATGATATGTGTATCTATAACTACCTGAAATATGTATTTTTCCCTATTTTTTTCCGTGGGAAGATGACCAAATTGGGACATGAGAATAGACCCAATTCCAATGACCAAATACAAATCCATATCCGTTAATAAACACAAACCTAGCAAAAGTCTTGTCTTGTCTTCCCGTTCCTCATATCCTCTTTGAACGATTGGACCATCTGCTTGTACTGGCGCCATTCTACTACTGCTGCACTTTCTATACCTCTTGTGTCGTTCATCAAAGCTTAACGTCGAAAAGATGCCTTTTTTATTTTACATGTTTCTTGATTTCCTTGTTTGTGGATTTATGTTTTCAGACTTTAGAATAATTTTTGTTATGGGATTTTTCCACTGTCTTCCTGTTCCTCAGATCCTCTTTGAAGGATTGGACCATATTCTTGTACTGGCGCCATTCTACTACTGCTGCACTTTCTATACCTCTTGTGTCATTCATCAAAGCTTAACGTCGGAAAGGTACCTTTTTTATTTTACATGTTTCTTGATTTACTTGTTTGTGGATTTATGTTTTCAGACTTCAGAATAATTTTTGTTATGGGATTTTTTTAATTATTTTTTTCTACTTTATTTGATGAAATCTTGATCTAGTGCAGTTAGAAAGGTATTTGTCTTTTGTAGTTTAGCTGATCTGCTTGTTTGTAGAAGGCCTTCGTTGATGAAAATAATTTTAGCAAGAAGGATACGTTAAAATTAACATGGATTTTGTGATTCTTATGTGTAATTAATTGATCTCAAAGTTTGTAAAGTAGATTTCTTTTATTAATTGAAATTAAGCTTTGATGAAATACACAGGTGCTTGCTAATTGTTTTGATTCATCTGGGTGGATTATAAGAAGAAAATTATGTTTAATCCAAAGACAAAAATAAGTAAAAGATATATGTTTTTCTATAGCTCTCTGCATAAAGCTTTGATTATGACATTGTAGTTGAGTATATATAGTTAATTCTAGTTGCAGTTGTAGAATTAGCAACTAACCGTATGGAATGGTGAAAAATGATTTATATAGTCGACCTATAATTTCAAAACTATAGAAATATATAAGCCTCTGTTTGGAAGAATAATGTGTTGTATTAGTACAAAATACATATTTTTTAACTTTGTCTTCTCCTTTAACCTCATCAACCGTGGTATAATTAATATACATCAAACATCTTATTATTGTATTAGTGTGCAAATTAATACTTTACTGAATCATGGTATGTATAATATAAACGCACATTAATGTACATCATTACATAAAAATTCTATTGGTATGTATGCCTTGTGAATTGAGATTTGTAATATTATTTAATTAAATAATAATAAACAATTTCGCTATTGAGGCTGTTGACGACCGCTCTAGCTGATCTACAATCCTGGATTTGTCGCTGATCCTCGCAATCAAACACACTCTTATATACTCAAAATCTTGGTGAGGTGGAAAAGGTGTGTCATTAGTGTTTTTTATAGATAGGGGTTTCAGTTTGTTCAATTAGCACTGTAATGATACTAATACAATGCTAGTGGGTGGAGGCATAGAGCAATATGTAGATTAACGACTATCATGCTTTTGAAATTTTTTGAAGTTGGCTTTGCCTAGTGCATCAATGTGCTATTGACTTCACATGCTTAATCCTGTAAAGCATGATGATGTCTTAACTACACTTGATAAGTCCAAACAATCCAGTTAAGCCATTAATGATCTGGTAGTCTTTAGTTTTTAATCTCAGAGATCTGCAACCATTTGTGGACTTTTTTAACGATTTAATGTGCACATCCACTATAATGAATATGTAGAACGACAAAAAACTAAAAGAACCACTAAAATATTTTTGGATGAGGGGTATAATAAGAAATGAGAAACGTTAAAATTGGAATTTGGGTAGAAAATAAGAGTTTGGGAAGATGATATTGGAATCGAGATGATTGTTTTAGGGTGGAAAGAGTACAAGGATTGATCAAGGATTGATCATCATCTCTACTACAGATCAGTTTGCCTCTATCTCCATAATTTCATTTCGTGTGGAATTATTTTGCCTAATGGCTTTTTGTTGAATTTTGATAATGATCTTGGAATTCAAAGGTCCTGTCTGTTTTATCACTGCAGGTGCTTTATTTACTTATTAATGTTCAACTTTTGGAAACCAGGTGAGAATGTGTGAAAGATAACATTGTGATGTTGGGTTTGCCACTGCCTAATATTATGTACTATTAAGACCACATCCCGTTGAGAATTATAAAACGTTCTTTGATAGAAACATGGATCTGGCGAGTATGTTCAACAGAACCAGGGAGGATTGATGTTTGGTCTTCGTGTCTAAATTTTATTGTACTGCACACGCAGCTGAGTCTTTATTTGAAAATGTTTGATGATAATCTGTAGAAGTGAAGGGGTGCATATGTGGAGTTCTGGTTGTGGGATTCCAGGGTAGTCAAATTTTGTTGTATTTTTGGTATTTTTCTATTTAGTTCAAGGGAATTATTTGAACTGCTATGCAGCAGCCTGTAAACGCACCTAAATGGGTGGCGATTAATAATTGAAGAAATGAAGCAAATGATATATAGGCATATGCATCCTAGTTTTTGTGGGTTGAAGTGAAAAATGTTAGATATTTGTATGTTTTGTGAGAGCTTCCTTGCATTCTTTGCTCATCTCAATCATAACCTTCATCACAGGTTAATCCTTCGAAAGCATAACAAAAGAGATGGTTTAAAAGTTTTGGGTGTGGCATGGATGGATATGTTTACATGTGTGCGTCCATTATATTCCTCTATTGATGCATATTTTAGTTGGAATGGTTGATCGAACTCATAATTTTACCTTTTAAAAGAGGACATTTATCTTAAAAATACGAGTAATTATGCTATTACTCATCGTTATTTATATATTGTGCCCATGTTTGAATCTCATTAAGATTTTCTCTTTTTTCTACAGTACTTAATCTCAATCATCTATTAAAAGTCAAGCTTACAATATTTGACTTTTCAACCAAATCTCAACCATCTATTATCCTAAAAATCACTATTCATTTCAAAAAACTCTTTTTAAACAATATCAAACACACATAGCTCAACGCTACTTTATGATATTTACTTGTCTTTGACTTTGAGTCATATTATCCATTCGAATCATACCATACGAAAGCGATATACTAGTTACCAACCGTAGGAAGGTTTTCTCCCCTACTCAGGATAAAAGCACATGGTCGTCTGTCTGCAAAAATCGACATCACCATCAAAATTTTCAAAATCCACTCCCAAATTCTCCAAAATACATTGATTTTCTTAGATTTTTCAACACAAATCTATCCTCTCTCTCTACGTGATCTCGCCTCCTCCAAGATCTGTCAAAAAATTTCCGATGAATTTGGAAGAATACGGGTAGAAAAGGAGCGCATGTTTGTCAGCAAAAATCAACCCAAGTGATCAAACTCTTCAAAAACTTATCGAACACTCTCCAACATTTATCAAATCCTACTATTCTCTTCTCCTTCAAAATCGACTCAGCATATATGCGATTTTCTCTCTAGATTATGGGTATTTGCCCTTTAATTGTTATAAATCTTCGTCTGGCCATGTTGTCTTTGAGCTTCGGGGATTTATCTTTGGTGAATTGTGATGGGTTCAGCACAAGTGGGCTCAAATCTATTCTACCCATTGTAGGTATGCGTGTTTTTTTACTAATCTTTAAATAAATTAATTTTTTTTGTCATTATTGTTGCAATTGGTTGTTTCTTTTCTTGAATTTCTGAGTTGTTTGGACTCTAAATGTCTTGGATATGGGAAGTTTTTTGTTGAATGGCTATTTTTAAAATTATTCATTTGTGCCTGTTTTGATAAACGATGTTTATTAGTATGGTCTATCTTAATCCCATTTTATCTTAGCTTTCTGAATAGATTGCTTGTTTTCTGGATGTGCCAAATTTAGTTAAGTGCTTATGGTCTAGGTATTATCTCTTCTGAGTCTACCCTCTTTGTAAATTTTTTCCTTTTCTTTTGTTAAACTAGACTATGAAATTGGTTAGTGTTGCTTTTATTGATTGTTCTTGAGTTCTCTAAGATTTATTAGGCTTCATGGGTCATTTAATTCATCAAATGAAAATCTTTAGATTTTACTGATAGAAATGGTTATATTTTAAGGTATTAGCATTATCTTCATTCTTTTGACAAAGTGCATGAGAGATATAATAGTAAGGAGGAGGAAATATCGTATTATGTATCCATGGATTTGGCTTGGTTGAAAAAATTGCATCTCTGATTTCTTTTACACTGAACAAATTGTATTACTATTTTGTTGATTCCGAAGGAAATGGTCGAGCTTTTGAATCTCTTATAATTTTTGGTAAATAAAATAATCACCGATTGTAGGGAGGTCTTTCACCCATGTGAAGCCAAAAAGACAGTGGATGTTTGTCTTCAAAAACTGGTTCACAGCAAAATTCCTTCAAAACTCACCAAAAAATCTCCAAAATTCATCTTATTTCTTCAATTCTTCTATATAAAACATGCCCTACGGTCGGATCCCACCACGGTAAAGCGGTATACTAGTTGCTGACCTACGAGGCCAAAAAGCATCGTTGTCTGTCTTCAAATCACACTTGATTTTTAAAAATCGAATGATCATTGCTATGAATTTGTTTCTTATTTATTTATTTTTGCCAAAGTGAAGTAGAATGCAATGAACATTAACAAGAATAATCGAAGGAAATAGAAGAGAAAGGGGAGAAGATTAGACAAAATAAAGGAGATGTGGAAAGCAGGAGAAGCCAACTAAAAGAAATTGCAATGAGGAAATAGAAGAGAGAAAGGGACGTTAATATTGACTAATTACCTGATTTTGATAATATGTTTTGTATTCTTAAAACCTTCAGGTTGAGATGTGTAAATGGTTTCATCTAAAGAACCATATAAAAATATAGTCTTAACACGAAGTTGTTCCAACTCTATGTCAAATGAGTCACGAGAGAAGTAGAACTCTAATAAAAGTATATTTCACTACAAGAGAAAAATTTCAAAGTAGTCTATGCTTTTCCCATGGGTAAAACTCTTTGCTACCAATCTAGCTTTGTGCCTCCTATTTTCAAGTTTTCCTTCATCTTCCTTAACCTTGTAAACCCATTTCCAGTTAATTAATTTACACTCAGTAGGTTTTCTAACCTATGTCCAGGTCTGATTTTTGTTTAAGGAGTCCATCTCCTCTTACATTCCAACAAGTCATTTTGTAGACTCACTGCAGGAGATGTTGTCATCATAGGAGTCCGGTTCTAAACTAAAATGTTCAGAGTCAAGATGTGTAGACACAAAATCTGATTGCTGATATCTTAAAGGAAGGTTGAGACGTGTAAATGGTTTCATCTGAAGAACCATATAAAAATACAATCTTAATATGAAGTTATTCCAACTCTAAGTCAAATGAGTCACAAGAGCAAGTAGAATTCTAATAAAAGTATATTTCATTACATGAGAAAAACTTTCATAATAGTTTATGCTTTCTCTATGGGTAAAAACTCTTAGCTACCATTCTAGCTTTATACCTCCTATTTTTTGTTTTTCCTTCAGCTTCCTTAACCTTGTAAATCAATTGCAGTTAATCAATTTACACTCAGTAGGTTTTCTAACCAATGTCCAGGTCTGATTTTTGTTTAAGGAGTCCATCTCCTCTTACATTGCAACAAGTCATTTTGTAGACTCATTGCAGGAGATATTGTCATCATAGGAGTCCGATTCTAAACTAAAATGTTCAGAGTCAAGATGTGTAGACACAAAATCCAATTGCTGATATCTTAAAGGAGGAAGTCTTATTTGTTTCATTTCCCTATCTGTAGTAGGTTGACAATCCTACAGATCATGTGAATGATTAATATCATCATCTTCTATAATTACATCATCATTAATACTTATTTCAGTTTCAGGTTGAGGTTGTTCCACTTGAATGGGTTCATCAATGTTTATGCCACCATGTTTTATTTCAGTAATTATGAAATCATCTTCATCAAGTTTTTTTTATAGACTTATTTGCTAGACAAGGGAAAATATCTTCATTGAATACAACAGACATACTGATGATGACTTTCTAACTTCCTAACCCTTTTATCCAAAGTTTGTATTCTTTAACACCTTCCACATATTCAAGAAATACATACTTAACAGATCTGGGATCTAATTTTGAGTCTGTTTGGTGTGCATATGTTGCACGTCCAAAAATTCTTAAGTAGTAGTAATTAGGAAGTTTACCTGACCACACCTGATTCGATATCTTGTAATCAATGGCACTAGAGAGACATTTATTAATCAAATGACATGCTGTCTAAACAACTTTCCCCATAATATTTAGGCATCCCAAAACTGATTAGCATACATCAGTTTTTTCTAAGATAATCATATTCATTATCTCATCAGCATCATTTTGTATATGTAATTGTTATGTGTCTCAGTATCATTTAGTGCACTTAGTTCTGTTTGACGAAATATATTTTTTGGGTAAAAGACACAAATAGTCCTCAATCTTTAGGTTTCTTGAGGAAATGGTCCCCAACGTTTAGATTTTTGCATTTATACCCTCAGAATGACCAAACGTTGCGAAAATGGTCCCTACCGTTAGATTCCATTAGTTTTTATTGTTAAAAACGTGTAAATAGCACAAATGGTCCCTAATCTTTGAGTTTTTTACGATAATAGTCCCTAACATATTAAGGTCACGTTTGGCATTTTAAGTTTGTAACCTCCAAACGTTTGGCGTATTTAGTCCATAACATATTAAGCCCCTATACGTTTGACGTATTTAGCCCCTAACATATTAAGCTTCTAAACGTTTGGCATATTTAGTCCCTAACATATTAATCCCCTATTTGAGATCAATTATTTCAAATAATATGGTTTGTAATCGTAATTTTTTTAAGAATTTGTTGTTAAAAAAAATTGAATTTATTTGTAAATTATTTTATTGATAGAATGTGTGGTTAAAAATGAGTTTTAAAAAATAAAATTTATTCTGAATTTCTAAAATGCACAATAAAATATTTAACAAAAACTCACCGCTCCAACCTATTGGAAAAAAATAATGAATTCATGGAACATAAACAAACAAATACATTGGACATTATTTTAGAAATTGTATAAAAAATATGTTTTTATCAATTCTATTTTCGATTTTGAGAACTGATCAATATTGATTTTTGAAATTTCATTTTTTTTTTCAAAACTCATTTTTTTTCCACACGTTCTATTAATATATATATATATATATATATTAATTTATGCATAAATTAAAAAAAAAAAAAAACTTACATTTTAACCAAAATTCTCCAAACTTACTTTTCAAATCAATCGATTCTCAAAATCAAAATCGAAAGTAGAACTGATAAATACATATTTATTATTCAATTCCTAAAATGATGTCCAATGTATTTGTTTATTTATATTTCATTAATTTATTATTTTTTATCAATAGGTTGAAATGTTAATGTGATGAATTTTTGTTAAATATTTTACTATGCACTTTAAAAATCTAGAATAGACTTTATTTTTAAAAAAATAATAGTCTAGGATAGACTATTATTTTTTAAAAATAAAGTCTATTCTAAAATTTTAAAAATCTAGATTTTTAAAGTGCACAGTAAAATATTTGATAAAAATTCACTGCATTAACATTTCAACATATTGATAAAAAAATAATAAATTAATGGAATATAAATAAACAAATACATTGGACATCATTTTAGGAATTGAATAACAAATATATTTTTATCAGTTCTACTTTCGATTTCGATTTTCGATTTTGAAAATCGATCGATTTGAAAAGTAAGTTTGGAGAATTTTTGTTAAAACGTAAGATTTTTTTTTAATTTATGCATAAATTAATATATATATTAATAGAACGTGTGGAAGAGAATGAGTTTTGCAAAAAAAAAAAAAAATGAAATTTCGAAAATCGATATTGATCAATTCTCAAAATCGAAAATAGAATTGATAAAAACATATTTTTTATTTAATTCCTAAAATAATGTCCAATGTATTTGTTTATGTTCCATGGATTCGTTATTTTTTTCCAATAGATTGAAGCGGTGAGTTTTTGTTAAATATTTTATTGTGCATTTTAGAAATCTAGAATAAATTTTATTTTTTAAAACTCATTTTTAATCACACATTCTATCAATAAAATAATTTATAAATAAATTCAATTTTTTTTAACAACAAATTCTTCAAAAAATTACGATTACAAACCATATTATTTGAAATAATTGATCTCAAATAGGGGATTAATATGTTAGGAACTAAATATGTCAAACGTATAGAAGCTTAATATGTTAGAGACTAAATACGTCAAACGTATAGGGGCTTAATATGTTAGGGACTAAATACGCTAAACGTTTGGAGGTTACAAACTTAAAATGCCAAACGTGACCTTAATATTTTAGAAACTATTATCATAAAAAACTCAAAGGTTAGGGATCATTTTCGCAACGTTTGGTGATTTTGAGGGTATAAATGCAAAAATCTAAACGTTGGGGACCATTTCAGCAAGAAACCTAAAGGTTGGGGACTATTTATGCTGTTTACCCTATATTTGTTTGTAAATAAGAAATTTGTGTTTGTTAAGGTAAAATATAGGGTTAAAAATTGGTTTCAAAAAATATTACCAAATACTTGCTTAAATATCTAGTTCTATTTTAATCTAAAACTATTTCAAGATTTAAGAAAACCTAGACCTTGTTCTCTTTACTTTATTTTATGTAATTTTCTGTTTTCAGTTTTCTAAACTATCAAAAATTTGTTCACTTTCGTACTTTTGAAACGCATTTTCGAAAATCAGGAACATTTTAGAGAAAACGATATGTTTTTACTGTAAAAAACTAATAGTGCTGAAAACGTGAAAAAGTTTAATTTTAAGTAAATTATCTCAAAATCCCTAAATCTTTCCCAAATGAAGTAAATTACCTCTTGTGCATTTTTTATATTTAGCCCCTGTTTATTTTCACTACTTTTTCAGATTTTAATCTAATTCAAAGTCAACATCTAATCTTAACCATACTTTTTATAGGGCTCACAACTTTTCAACCACACATCTCATCAACTTTTATCAAAATCTACTAAAAATCTGATTTTTTCAATACCAAACAGAGGGTTAATATGATGTTTCAAAATTCAAAAGCAAACATGTTTTCGAGTTTTTTTCCCATAAATAATTTTCAAAATGATAAAGCAAATACATTTTCAAAAATTTAAAAATATAGTAATAGACACTCAAAACACAAAATTGAAAATAAATTCAAAACTCAAAAAGTAAAACTAAAACACAAAGAGATCGACATCCATCTAAGATTTTTTTAATCCCTATACAATAAAAGAATCAATTTTTAAGCCTCCATTTGGTAACACTGTTTGGTTTATAAGCTGGTTTATTTATGATTTTGAGGTAAAAAGTAGTGATTGAAAATTGGAAAGAGAGAAATGTACGATTAAAAAGTATTTGGGAAATTGTGTGGTTTATAAACTGATTTATAAACCAAGAAAAGTCCATTTACCAAACACAGGAGGTGGCAATGGGCCGAGCCGAGCCGACTAGACCCATGGCTCGGCTCGTCAAACGGACGAGCCGAGCAACGAGCTCTTGTCAAACGAGCCGAGCTTAGGCTCGGCTCGGCCCACGAGCTGCGACCAGGCTCGTTGAACTCGTGCCAAGCTCGACTCGTGGTTCAACAATGTTGATGGGCTCTCCCACGAGCTCGTTCATTTGACTACCCGAGCCGCCTTCGGCTAGTGTTTTCGCGAGCCGAGCCACCGAGCCGACGAGCGGCTCGACTCGTTTGCCACCTCTAAACACAGGCAATCATGTCTCGGAGCCATTCGACTACCGTTCATCAGCTCGAGTCAAGCGGCGTTGGAAATACACAGAACGACGTCGTTTTAGCTGTTAATATAAATACAAAATTAGGTTTCCTTTCCACATTTTCTTCTCTCAATCCCTCTCTTTTTGGGACCCATTTCTCCTTCGAATCTTCTTCTCCAACCCTATTGCACCAGCAACCGACGTCACTCTGTTATAACTAACTCGCATCCCTCCCACAACCACACCCCTTATGCACTCACTTCACCTATTCTAGAATATTCTCTAGGAAATCTATAAATAACAGCTTATGAAGGAGGATAGCCAGGCTGGAGAATATTGTTGCAACAAAATCTCTCTCCTCTCCCCGCTCTCTCTCGATTCCTCTCTGTTTCCCTCCTCTTCTATCTTTCTATTTCTCTTCTTCTTCTTCTTCTTCTTCTATCCTCTGTTCTTCTCTTTATGCTTATACTTCATGTAATTCCTGCAGTTTACTTTAATTTCCTGCATTGTAATAAGCTTTGTCAGTATATCAAATGAAAATAGTTCCAATTATAGTTTATATCCTGCAATTGAGTAAATTCAGATGAATTGTTTGTTGTTGCTGGTTTTACTGCTGGTTATGGTTGAATTATCTATGAAACAATGCTTCAACCATAACAATTGGTATCAGAGCATAGTTGATGAGACTCGCGGTAAAGTGATAGAGGAAAACATGAAAAAGTTGGAAAAAGAGATGGGTGTAATGAGTGAGTCGATTAAGGATAACACCATGCAGATTTAGCTGATGCATAATAAACTGGATGTAATGGAGCAACTGATGAGGGATCAGAATTAGAAATATGAAGCTCTAATTGCGATGATAACCGAAAAAATGGGAAGAAAAAATTGGTGGAAGAAGAGGAAACGATTGGAAAAAAATCAGTACCCAAAGAAGAAAAGCCGTCGAAAAACCCCATTGTCGAGCTAGATGCAGAAACTGCTGATGTGATTTTAGGTAGGAGATTAAAAGAGAAATCAAGACACGGGCGATGCAACAACAATCTACATGAAAAATTGAGCAATTTTCGTGTTGGGCCCGAGTCGAGAATCAAATCGGATCAAGTTGTTTCAAAAGGAGCGAAGAACCAGCCGGAGTTGAACCACGCGATCGTGCGGCACAACAGGGGCGCGATCGTGCCATTTCTTTGAAAAACAACTCGAGAGTTTCAAGGTTAACAACGCGATCGCGATGTTGAATTCGGAGCAGTTTTACGCTTTTTTATTATTAGTTTCAGTTTTAGTTTAATTAGGACTCTATTTTGAGCCCATTAGCGGCTACCCTAATTCTTAAGTCAATTTTACTTATTTATATGCTTTTCCATTCATTGTAAAAACAACTTTGATTTTGAATAAACAGTTTATTGAGTGATTCAATAATTTTATAGGTGGATTTCCTATATGTTTAGAACTTATCAAGAGTGATTCTTGTGGCGTTCGACAATCAAATTTATCAAATATTCGCGAGAATATTTGTGGCGCTCAAAATCAGAAACTCATCAGGGAGATTGGGCAAATCCTTATGGCGTTTCGAAAGTCTTGGTTCTTCAATCCTCATTGTCGATCTTCACGGCGTGATTGTCGGGTCAAGATTCCTCCGTCCATCCACAACCTGGGTTCGGAACTCTCTGGTGTTTTCTTCCGCGCATCTCGATTCATATCAACTGCTGAGGAAGAAAATGCTGTGGAAGATGGAAAGAAGGAACCGGGAATGACTCGGTCCGATGTTGAATATCCCGACAACTTGAAGTACTCCTTGCTGGAGAATTGTATCACAACTGGCAAGGAACTTTTGGCCTCTAAAATTGAGAAGATGGTGGAAGAATCTGGTTTCCAATTGGAGGAGCTTGCAATGGAGAAGATGAAGTCGCATACGGGAGAACCTGTTGGGCCTAATGACTTCCTACAAGTTGAATTAAGGTTGAAGGGCCTAGGCTTGGTTTTGGACTCAGCCAAGTGGAAGATGAAAGCAATTTTATTAAACAAGCCCAAGTACACACAATACCATTTTTCTTTGTAGGTCCAAATAATTTTAGTTGTCCAGTTCCATTCTCTTCAAACCCAAAATCAAATCTAATTCCTGGTTACTACAGCAATCAACTCCAGCAAATCAATTCAAACCCAATTTTCCTCCAACTATCTACTTTTCTTCGACCTCCTAGAAAATCACCCGACCATATTAGCCACTTGAACCTTGAGGGCAAGGTTCATTTAAGGGGGATGGATGTTATAACTAACTCGCATCCCTCACACAACCACACCCCTTCTGCACTCACTTCACCTATTCTAGAATATTCTCTAGGAAATCTATAAATAACAGCTTATGAAAGAGGACAGCCAAGCTTGAGAATATTGTTGCAACAGAATCTCTCTCCTCTCCCTGCTCTCTCTCGGTTCCTCTCTGTTTCCCTCTTCTATCTTTCTATTTCTCTTCTTCTTCTTCTATCCTCTGTTCTTCTCTTTATGCTTATACTTCATGTAATTCCTGCAGTTCACTTTAATTTCCAGCATTGTAATAAGCTTTGTCAGTATATCAAATGAAAATAGTTCCAATTATTGTTTATATCCTGCAATTGAGTAAATTCAGATTAATTGTTTGTTGTTGTTGGTTTTACTGCTGGTTATGGTTGAATTATCTATGAAACAATGCTTCAACCATAACACACTCATTCAACCGCAAGCAGCACCCACCTGCCACCTGCGAGAATCACCCACAACCGCTACTTCTCCAGCTCATGAGTCATGTGTGCTTATAATTTTTCTTCGATTTCAACGTTATTTCGTCTCTACTCTTATTGAAAAAAATAATTTATGTTTGTTCTAGGTTTAAAGCTATTTCATGTCTTCGCCGATTGTACCTTCTGGGTGTTCTGTTCATTTTTTATTAGGCTTTTTGATTTATGAGGACATTCACATTGATAGTTAGTGTACGTAATTTTTTCTATTGTACTTCAGACCCCCAATTTACTTATCTTTCGCTAATTCTTATGGCATTTTTCAAAGAAGTCTTATCAGTTCAAGATTCTGGTGTATTTGAATGAAATTTGGAGCCTCAGTTTAGGAGACACTTAAAAGAATAATTTAAACTTATATGTGATTAATATTCCCAAAAATCTCTAATTCCTTGATAGACACATCGTCATGTTCTTGTTTATTGTTTACAATATTCTTGCTCAATTATTACTATAATTGGGCCTCATTCGGTTTAGTTAGGATTATAGGAAATGTTAATACAATAATAATTTGAATAATGAATTTTGATAACTTCTTAGAAGTTGTTGGTCTTTGTTGAACTTTGTATGCAATTACATATTTACTTTGTTATCTTGACCATATACTTCAATAAATACGGGGAATTAATTAGTTTTTTTGGTTAAATCTTGTAGAACATCCAAACTGAAGAGGTTAGTGCTGTCTATTCATTTTTTCTTCTGTATTCAAATCCGATATTATATTATATTTATATATAAAAGTAGTTGAGCTAATGCGGGTTTCATTACATATTTCCCGTCAAAAGTGATTATCTAAAAGAGATTTTATATACTACTTTCGTCCCACAAAAATAGGCTTGTTCCCATTTTCACATGGATTAAGAAATTGTAGTTAATATAGTTGAAATAATAAATTTATTTATACCTTTCCAAATATACCCTTATATTAATTTTAAAGACTCATTAATTCATGCAAACTACATGCCATTAAATTGACATTCGATTTAACTATCAAGGTACATTAATTAGGAGTATACGAGGAAATGAAAAATTAAATACATTCTCATTATAGTAAGTGGCACATCTTTGTGGGACGGACTAAAATAATATACAAGTATATCTTTATGGGACGGAGGTAGTACAATTTTTTTATTATTATTATTTGACTTCAATGTAGCACGATTTTCGACATTAGTACATTGATTACCAAATTCAATCACCTTGATTTCAACACACACACACATATATCCCTCCTACCTTTCCTACCTTAAAAGAGGGGATATCCCTAGCACTATTCTTAGTAGGAACCCTAGTGTTCACACTTAAGATTCAGAACTATTCAGAAACCAGTTCCCACTATTAATGCACTTTTATCTTCACGTTAATTCTCTGCCATTCATTAAGGCTCTGTTCGGTAAACAGCAATTATGAAATTAATTTTTGTGTTGGATTTATTTGTATTTTTTAGGTAAGATGTAGGGTTAAAAATTAGTTTGAGAAATTGTGTAATTGGAGAGAGAAAATATGGATGATTAAAAAGTTATTTGGAAAATTGTGTAAATTAAATTTTGTGTTGAATTTTGTCTTTTAGTGTTATAAATTTAACCGCCGAACGGAGGCTAAGTCGGTCTCTGTTTCCACCCTTTTTTTTACATTGTACTATATGTATGTATAGTTAATGGTAACCATTGAACGCCTGCATTTCCCTCTTCCTGTAGCGACAATTCTTCACGTCCTCCCATGTCTGAGGAAAAATTTGTATTTGAAGCCCGACTGATGAAATTGAGCTCGAAAGCAATAGCGAAATTCAATGAGAAGTAAATGAAGAGGCAGAAGAAGTTGATTCGAAATGCAGAAAAATCCGACCAAAGAAGTAATCACATCCCTCGTGGGATTTCTCTTCATACTCTGAGTCAGTAGCTGATGAACACTTCCAGCGTAGCACCATTTCTATTGACGAAAATACTTTCAGCCGACCAAGTTTCTTTTTCCATCTTCACTCGGTCAGTGTTTATCCGACAAGAAATTCATGAGTCAACCACCCCTTTGTTTAGTTTAATTCCCTCTAACTAATTTTTGATTTCTCTTAAATTTTTTGCGATTTAGGTTGTTCATATCGCAAACCTTATCATCAATTGAAATGGGGGCTGAATAAGAGGTCAGATTTCCGTTGAATGGAAATGGAATTCCCATTTCAGATTTATGGAAAAATAGGAAAGCTGTGGTTGCATTTGCCCGTCATTTTGGGTAATTCTCTATGAGCATTAATGTTGATGCTTTGGTTTCTAAATAAACATCTATCTTGTGTAAATTTTCAGATGTCATTGCTTTTGCTTTAGGTGCGTTCGTTGTCGGAAAAGGGCTAATTATCTTCCACCAGAGAAGGTAACAATTCTTATTCTGCAAAGAAGCTGTGTTGTTGCTTGTACAAAGGTCTTTTGAGGGGGGAAAAGAAAAAGACTTCCATACTGGAGAAAAATGTCATGAAATTGACAAAATTTGCTTTTTTGAGTCTGTTAATGTCACATTGCTATATTTTTAATCTGCTACTTTCCAAAATTCTATAAGCATTCTTAGTGTTATTTGAAAAGCTCAGCTAGGATTTTCATGTAATTCAAGAACGAAAGAGGCACAATAAATGAGGGGAATTTCTTTACCTTGAGTTTGATTTTTGGATCAATGGTAAATATTTAAGTCCTCTCCATGAACTTCTCCTCTTTAATGGAGACTGTCCTTGTAGAATTTTTTTTTAAAAATTCAATCGATGTTTAAATTTGATTTATTATTCAATTATCAATTCAAAAATTTATTGTACAAGTTTTCTTGGTATTTTAGCATGCAAACTACAAAGTGTACTATGAATTGATTTTGTTGATAAGTTTTTGATCCTGTGACTTTTTTTTATGAAACTTATACAGATATATCGAGGTGGGAAGATATGCTTGACGGTGCCTTTCAAGCCACTATAGGCCAAAAATTGGTAACAAACTTCTTTATAATTTGATCTGTTTGATCACTTTCATTCCTTTGGATTTCACATAATTTTACTGTTTAGCTTTGTAAGTTGGAAACATTATATTATTTCAAATTTTCTCTGCAAACGATTGTATGTTTCATATGCATGCTTTCCATTTTTGGTGGAGTAAGTATATTACAATCTACTTATAAGTGCTTGAAACTGCTCATTTTTTCTTAATTGAAAATACTGGTCAAACTCATAGAATGACCTTGGTGCTGGTATTGGGGTGTTCCTATTGATTAGAATATGTTTTTACCTTTTGATTTTATATCGTATGCTGGTTGTCTAATTTATTGATTGTGTAATCTTTTTGGATGTGAGTTTGTGTGTTCTAACAGATAATAATTGACAATGTATTTGTTACAAAGAACTACTATCTTGCTTCAAAGATTTGTACGACAGACACTTTGGCTATCCTCCTATTTAGATACATTTGATGAATAGGTAAAGTGGTTCTTCCAAGAGCTTGTTTTTTGCTCCAATAATTTATTTGTATTTGTTCAGAAAGTCTGGTTCTACATTAACCTTCCATGTCAGAGCCAAGGGTAATGAAGTGTGCTTGTCTGCTATTTCCTTTGATGCTTTGCTCAATATGTTGCCAAAAGAATCCAAAGAATCTGACCTTAGAAATAGCAAGAATTGATGGTAAATTAGGTTGAAATCATTTTTGTAGACATTGACTATATTGTTGGAATTTATTTCTTACCTATTAATCTTCTAATTGTAGTGCTATTAGAGTAGCCACACTTTAGTGTAACTTCATTGTGCAAACGTGTCACAGACATGGAGCAATGCATTATGGTTTATCTATAGTTTCTTTTTTATCTTAAATATAATTTTCTTGGCTACTTTTTCGTGGCATTTTCTTGGCAATGCTCCAACATCATTCTTACCGAAGATCAAGATGTTCGTCTAGGTGAATTTTAAATTTGTCTTTTGTCGACTTTAAATTTAAAACTAGCCCACTCATGTATCCGTACTAATAATAATATTCTTCCTCGCTTCTCCCTTTGTTATACGGGATTTTGGACTTGCTAAAACCTTTGAAGCATGTGATTTGGCTTCTTGGGCAACTATTTGGTTAGCATACACATTAACTGGCATAATGTTCTTCCTTCAATCAATCGAAGTAGTTGTGTATAATGATGTATGTATTAGATCTTGTTGATTTGTTTGAATATTGTCAAATTCAAATGAAGAATTTATTCACAAAGTAATGTATATTATTTTTTATTGAATATGGAAAAAGATGGACATCATCATCACTCAGAATCTATGGGCATTTCATTTCTCTATCTTCCTTACCTTGATTTTGCTTTTGACCAAGTTCTTCAAATTAGCTTACTCATGCTTATGGTATAACTCCTAATGAGGTTTCTTTATGTATCAGATCATTGTGATATTGGTTTAAGAATATTAAATCAGTTTGTTTCTTATCCAAGTTTTTCATTAGTTTGTAGAAACAAAAGTTTATAGAGGAATTATAAATTGAAAAATATGTAGAGATCTCTCTTTTCACATCAACATAAGATTTTATGGAATCACAATCCTGCACGATCTCCTAATATTTCCTCTAGACTAAATTATAGTTTTTTTTTATATTTATTAGGTACTCTAAAGAAAAATACTTTTAAAAAAAATAAAAATAAAAATAAAAAATCTTACTTTCTTGATGAATTATATTTATTAATAGACCACTGGGTTTGATGTGATATGTTTCAAATGAATAAAGCATTGTCCAAGCACATTTGGCCACTGGATGAAGCAGAAGGTATTGTATATGCAGTCAATTCTTATATGGTTCAGCAACTTGTAGTATAACCTTTGCATGTCACTTGGGGATTCCAACTCCGTTTAAGGCTTTAGAAGATAAGCACTTCATGATTCCAAGCCCATGTAAGACAAAAATTACATAAATGCTTTCATACACGTAGGTCATTTGGCAAACAATTTATTGAATGGATACTACAGCTCAAGTCCAGGTTTGTTTGAGAACTTCATATTTCATGACATTGTCTAAATATTTTTTTCCTCTTACTCTTACTAAATAAGTTACATGTTATGTAATAAAGAAAAAAATTCCTCTTAAAATTACATTGGAACAACGCTAAAAAATTCGAATGTAAAACGGTTCTCGTACGAAGTACGAGACCTCCACTAGTGTGTGTGTGTGTGTGTGTGTGTATTTGCTTTTCAAATATTTTCAATTATAAGAAGGTTATAATAATTTGTTCAAAATTAATTATAGTATTCACTTCTTACATATTGAGAGGCTGTTTGGTATATCAATAATTTTTATCAAATATTTTCAAATTCAATCTCAACTATCCATCTTTGGTCAGACGAACAATTTTTTACTTTTCAAACTAATCTATACCACATTCAAAAAAAATACAAAAAAACTACAAAAATCAAAAAGTTTCCATGGACCAAACGGGCTCTGAGGGTCAAAATTTTTTCAACTATAAGAAGACTATATATCTACTTAATTTTACATGTGTTGCTTATCATTACAATTTTTTCCCTAATTTTTGAGCTTTTTGTACGAATTCTATCTATCGTATATTATGTCTGTTGTTGCTATTTTCTTACATTGTTCTATCATGATTTTATTTTTATTTTTTTAATATAGCTGTAAAAATGAAATTTAACTATAAACAAGGTGTCCACTTGATTAATTAGTATATCTTTTACCATTTTAAAAAAAAATCTGCAACAATCATACATAAAAACTAAAATCCAACAGTTTAAAAGGATTTTAATAATTGATATACGATTAAATGAATATGCAAGGAGTTGTTATATATGGTTCAAACATATATAAAAAAACATCAAAACATTTTTCAGTAATTGGATTTTAAAAAAAAAATAGTACAAATTAAACAATATTTCCAAGTTCTTTAAAAGGTCATTGTTTTGACACTACAGTAATAATCAATATTTTTTATTGTTTCATTTTCAAATTATAGATTGTTTTGTTTACAATTACAGATTGTGTTTGTTTTCAAATAGTAATACATATTTTTTTGTTTTCTAAATGCGATGTGTTGTATAAAAAACATATTCTGATAGAAAAAATTTACTCTATGAGAAATACATTAGGCTCTATTTTTTAAAATTTTGTATTTAAAAACATATTTTTTATGTTTTCTAGGTAAAATATGTGGTTAAAAAATGGAGAGAAAAAATATCTATGATTAAAAAGTGGTTTGAAAAATTGTGTTTTTAAAAATATGTTTAAAAACATTTTTGTCAAACAGAGGCTTAAGAAACGGTGTTGATATATTTTATCAATCAAACATAAGGACGTATTAAAGCAAAATGGATGAAGATACAAGTATAGCAGCTTTCAGTTGAAAATTTAAGGGAAAAAATAGAGCAGCAAAAGTGAAAAAATAAATGCTCCATGTAATTATATTTTTTCTATTCTACATTTTAAAATATGGTAGATCCAAAAATTATATAAAGAATAAATTTTATTAATTTTACATAGGGCAGTTTCAAATAGTTGAAATTATTTTTGAAAAGAAAAGACTAATTTAAGAATAGTATAAAATTTAGAATGGTGATGAAATTTTTTATTAAATAATTGAAATATATAATTTAAATGATTTTTGTGTGAAAAAACTTTAAGTTATATATCAATGTGAAATCCGAACTGAAAATAGAGATTTACACTTTTTATTTAATTTTGTTTTTAAAAAATAAATTAATTTGGTCTAAAATTTTAAAGTCCAAATATTTTAATGTATGGAAAAATGGATAAGCTTGGTTTTAAATTACAAATCAAGAAGTTTTCAGTCATCATAGGAAACTAACCAAATAAGAAACAAATTATAATAGCTACAGTATGTGTGTAACGATCGAGATTTTTCAAGTTAAATAAATATTTTATTTCTCAATTCTCAAATAAAAACGTGTTTTTATAATTTTCCCCATTTTCAAAATTTAAACGTATTCGTCTAGCCAAGTCAACTATTTTCGAGTCAATGAAATAAATTTTAAGTCCAAATCGATTTTTAGCCAAAAATTTATTGTTTTAAACGCAAATTATTTTTAAGTCCAAATCTGAAATTATTTTACTATCCAATTTATTTTAACTCAATTCTTATCATTTAAGAAGTGATATAGTACATGAAATTCTAAACGAATTGTTATTCCTATATTCCAACTTATCACAATTTCATCCTAATTATAACACCTCCCAACCCTTTTCTATTCTAACTAAAACACTTCCTATCAATATTTATACCATATTCTACTCTTAATTCACGACACAAGTTTTCAGTAACTGAAGGTAAGATCTCTTGCACAATTCACGCAAGTTGCTTCCAATTTCTCTGTTTTCATTTTTGCTATCTCCAAACCATAAGCCACAACTCACCTAATATCCATCTCCAGTAACAACCAATAGCCACAACCGACTGCCTTCAAGTCCACCAAACCCAAAACTGAACCTTACCATCACTGGTTGTATAACACCCACTGGCAACAACCGCCAAATTTCACAACCACGCATCTCGCCACTTTCAATCGACAGAAAATCACCATAACCAGCATAACATCAATCACCAAACTCATACATCCCAGGAGCCATAAACAATCTATAAGGAACAACGAACACCCCTACTACCTCCCTTCACCGACCAAGCCACCAACCACCGTTATTGCTCTACCCGAATGCCAAGGTCACAGTTTTCCCACCGAACCGAACCAAACCCGACATCAACACCACAGACGAACCCAACCACATCTCTGCCGAACCATAGCCAAGCCTCAAACACAGCCACCGCAATCACCTGCGACCACCGCTGCCCAAATTTCAATACCTCAAATCTCATCCAAATCAAAATCTAAACCAAGAAATAAATTGACCCAACACTTACCTTGAACCACCTTACCTTACTGCCGGAAAACATCCAAATCACGAATACCCTAGTCACGGTCCACTTTCGATTTTCACACCCAAATCTGCCAAGCTCTTCTTCGCAGCCACACCACTCCTCGCCGCTGCCACTGGACGGTGGTATTATCACCAGCAAAACCGCCGGTGACCACTGGCGTGAAGGGCCCGATCGCCATCCCTCTTTCTTCTTCTCTATTGTGCGAAAATAGAGAGAGAAAAGGGATTGATTTGTTTTTAGTAGGGGGTGTAAACGGTTTGATTTGGACGATTTTTGATAATTTTTCAAATCAAACCGTTTAAAGTGGTTTGACTTTTTTCCAACCCGACCCAAACCATTTCATTTCTTAAACCAAATCAAACCAAACCATTTTTTGCGGTTTGGTGCAGTTTTAAACCGCAGTTTGCAAACGAAACTAAATTAATATATGTAGATTGAGTTAAAATAACTATTGAAATAGAATTTTAAATGAAGACATCAAAATTAATTGCAAATAACCCAAAGAAATTACGAATATATGTTATAAGACTAACAAAATTAAAACACATAGGTAAACAACTTCTAATATAGATACAAAGGCAAAGGCACAAACACAAGCAAATGATCACAATAATATCAAAAAAACCTAATAGATAACACAAAAACACAAACTAGTGATCACAACATTACAAAACAGATTTATTGATTCCAAAATAGATACAAAATAAGCAACTTTCAATACAATTCTAAAATGTTTTGCCTAATGGTAACTTCCTTTGACATTGTACAATGCTCAAGCGCTTCAATCTTTGATTACCATGTTTCACTACATTTTAATTTTAAATACAAAAAAAATAAATAAATTATATTACAGTTAACTAGCAACAAAAGAGAATCACCATTATGACTCGGGACTTGAATGAAGCTTATTATTCTTTTTTGCAGTCTCCAATTATCATCAACTCAATGAGCAGTCAAACACAAGTAACTAAGATTTTGTATTGATGTCCAACAGTCAGTAGTCAAAGACACTCTATGTTTACTCAAATAATCCCTTAGTTTTTTCTTCTCATCAAGAAAAAGTTGATATATATCTTTAGCAACTGTCACTCTTGAAGGAAATACAAATATTGAGAAAAAGTATCTTGTAAAAGATCAAAAACCCTCATCCTCAACATGTCGATTGATGTTAATTTCCACCGGAGACAGACGGCATGACGTGTAGGGCTGGGCAAAAATCGGCCCAACCCGCCGAACCCGCCCAAACCGACCCAACCCGATCGGTTTGGGTCGGTTTTTCATGAAAATTGGGTTGTGTTGGTTTTTTTTTTTAAATTTTTTTTCGGGTTGGGTCGGGTTGCGGGTTGGGTGAATAACCCGACCCAACCCAACCCAAAAAAAAATACAGTTTTTTTTTTTTTTTGTAATGAAACTTGACTTATTTAAATATTGATTGAATATATTTTAATTTTATTAGCAAGTGTTCAATTTATTGAATCTTTGGTTATTGTAGTGTACATAATTGATTTGAATTAAAGATAGATTCATGAGTTTTTTTTTTTTTTTTTGCAAAAATTTTACTAATTGGGCCAAAGCCCAAACCGACCAACCCGACCCAACCCGATCGAAATTTGTTGGGTTGGGTTTGAATTCGTAATTGGGTTGGGTTGGGTTCGGGTTGGGCAAAAAAACCGACCCAACCCAACCCACGCCCACCCCTAATGACGAGGACCAAGGAGCGCATCTCGCACCGCAGCAGAAGAAAAGGACAATGAACTAGTTAGGGCAAGCCTTGAAGTGTTGATTGTTCTAATTTGATGATTTTGGGCGAGAAGCAATAAGTGACTAAGTTTATTAGATTTCACTTTTGGAGCTAGGGGAAAATAAAGACAGCAATGTGTATAAAAAATTGAAGTGAAGTGTAAAATTGAAAATAAAAGTAGTAAAAAATTCTGTATTTTTTTTTTTTTGCAATTAAAAAATTAAATTTTAATTGTATTTGTTTGGCGGCTTGGCGGTTTGAAACGGGTTTTGAAAAATGAAATCTAAACCAAACCATTTAAAAGCGGTTCGGTTTGGGTCAAACCCGAAACTTTGACGGGTCCGCATGGATTCGAACCAACGGTCTCGAAATTGCGGTTTCATTTCGGTTTGGCGGTTTGGTGTTTTCGTTATACAGCCCTAGTTTTTAAAATCTGATTTCTGTAAATTATTTTATAAGCCCACAATTTTTAAAAAGTTATCTAACTCGGTTCCAACATTTCCACACTTTTATTTTCAGCGCCTAAATATTTAAACAGTGTTTTAAGTATCAGTCCATAAGTTTCTGAAAATTCTATTTCACCCCCAAAACTTTTCAAATTCAACTTTGTTAAATTTCAAATTAGTCCCTAATTTTTTTAAATTCATTTTAGAACTTTTAATTCCCAAAATACTAATTTAAGATTTATTTCCTTTTGGCTAGACGAGTTCGCGAGAATAGTTTAAAGCACTTTGGGTTCACATCCAGTTCAATTTTCAGAAAATTTCAAGACTTTGAGGTGGGGTTTACATTAAAGCAATTGTGGTTATTTTGTCCATGTTACTTCTCAATGTGTGATTTTGATTGTGATATTATGCTTCCATGGTTTCAAAAGATTGCCAGTGACCGTAAACAGGTCCGGGATCGAAAGTGGGTCCTTGGGTATGCCCACAATGCACAAATTAATTAGCGCTAATACTATGTTGTCAGGGATCATAAATAGGTTCGGGATCGAAAGTGGGTCCTTGGGATTGCTCCACAGTACACAAAGTTATAGAAAATGATTTTTAAGTATGATATTCATAATTGGATTTGCATGTTTGGAATTAACTTGGATTTATTGTTGTATCTCCACTGAGTATAATTCATTATGCTCACCCCACTTTTTCCACCCTTCCAGGTTAAGGAGCTCGGTGATGCATGGCAATGAGTGGGGCGATCTTGGAATTAATGACAATCAATTTTAAATTTTAAATTTTATTTTAAACCAGTATTTTAGCAATTGTTTTCCATTTGTCAAATTTATTTCGAATCTTATTATTTTGTAAGTTTGACGATTTATTTATTATGTTTGATATTAAAAATCAAATTATATCAATCAAATACGTTTCTGCGTCTTATTTCTGGTTGTTATTGTTTCAGAAAAAAATAATATTACATATTTGACGTTTATTGAAAATGGTTATTTAAACGAAATTTGTACTTTAGTAGCGCTACGAGTTAATAGAATTTGGGGCGTTACAATGTGCATGAGATTTCTTCATATATCTTAGATCTATGATAGGGTTTGAATTTATCGTGGAATATATCCATGTGTTTTCTATTTTTGCGACACATAGGGTAAATATCCGTCACATTGGTGACTGCTTAGAGTAACGACCATAACTTCAAAGACAGTTTTTTTAGGTAAATAAATTCATCTTCTGTGTTAAGGTTTACGAGAGGAAGCCATGGAGGAAATAATAAGGGAGCGGCACAATTGGAATGCAAACAACCAGGAAGGAGTTATTCATATGGGGATCAGAATGTTATAGAGCATATCTGTACAGATTAAATGGTTTCGGCCTGGTAGTACGCTTTGGATCGGGTCAGAGTTAACATACATTAGTCACTGGTCCTAATTTTGTGTGTTGAATTTTAGCTGATATTGTTCTTTGACAATTAAAAACGAAGTTCGATCCCCCCCCCCCCCTCTCTTATGTTTTTGTTATATTTTATTGTTTTGGGTCTAAATGTTTGTAAACTCTTCTTTATTATACGCATGTTAGACTTCTATTTAAGAGATCGGTATTTACTCATATTCAACTTTATGTTGTGATTTCTAAGGTGACAAGTCGTTCGGGATTGAAGACATTGATTTGTGATGAGGAGAGAAGACCAATAAATTTAACAACAAATGTAGTTTATGAAGAAGTTTTCCAAAATTGGTAATAACGCGAAATTAACATTTAATGATGAACATTTGATTTGATAATTACATTTAATATTAACCAGTGGATCATGTATTATCGAATTATTGTTTCTTTACTCAGAAATTACTTTCCGTGCATCGCACGGGTGATTCACTAGTAATTTAGTAGCTGCTGTAAACATTAACTCGTTGAATGTCAAATTATAACTAGCTTTTGAATAAACTTGATTCTGATGGGGTTATAATGGCACTGGCTTTTGGCTATCCAACTTTTATGCTAGAAACTGCTTAAGTTCGTCAAGAAAAAATCCAAATGCTTTGGCATCTCTATAATGTTCCTTTGGTTAAGAAGTTCACAAGAATTTATCTGATGCATCAATAACTTCCCTCTTTCAAAGTGGTATTACAGTATGCCTTTTGTGCTTTATTTTCTTCTTTCCTAGCTAATTCTAAGATCAATTATAAAACATTCTTACTGTATATGAAGAGGAATCCTTGACGCTCATTGATGCTGATGCTTCTACCTCAGAAAAAATCATGCAACATAACATAACGTGAGTTACGTGCTAATATGTATGTTGTCCAGAGGTGTCACGGTTACGGTGTTTTGGCCTTGAGACTTCTAAGATGTTTATGGGAGAGGGCAGCAACATATCAGTTTGTGCAACAGGTAACATGACACAAGCAAGTACTGGTACTACCGAAGAAAATGCCTTGGAATGGGTTAAAAACGATAAGAGAAGAATGCTACACATTGTTTACCGTGTGGGGGACTTAGACAGAACAATAAAGTATGCCTCTTCTTTTTACCATGATCTGCTTTTTATCTTAGCTTTTTGGTTCTTTTCTATAGAGTTGGTTGTGTAAATCTAATCAAATGTTGGCTGTGGATTTTACACCGAGTGTTTTGGGAAGAAACTGCTTAGGAAACGTGATATACCCAAGGAAAAATATACAAATGCATTCCTTGGATGTGGGCCAGAAGATTCTCACTTTGTTATTGAACTGACACACATTAAACATCTAGCAGTTTTCCCAAATTACTATTTTCTTGATCTGTAGTACAATTGAATGCACAAATATTATTATACCATACCATGCCTCTTTTTGAAGGCACTAGTTGTAAGTACGTGCGTTGCACGTCTCATGTAAACTATATATGATGAGTATTAAATTTGAAGTTATAATCTATTTTAAGACAATTATGATATTTAAGAACGTTAAAGACAACTAAAAAAAAAAAAGATATAAATTAAACTTTAATTGAAAATGTGGATAAAGCATCACAAAGTTTTGAATAAACTGAAGTAATAACGTTGCAAATATAGCAATACTTCTTCGAAATTTTATATTCCTGGTAGTAAAAATGTTGTAGCCTACACCTTAGCATATGTTTACTGCTAATCTTTCAACAATTCTAAGTATTAAATAATAGTCTAAATAATATCAATTAGGATATTAAAAATTACGAACTATTTGTAATATAAAAGTATTTCTCCATATTAAATAATTTTTTTCAATATTGATAATTTTTGCTCTATTTGTTAAAAAAATTGTATTTAAATAAATTTTTATCTTTTCGAGGTAAATATGTTATTGAAAAATGGAGAGGGAAAATGTGTTTGATAAAAAAGTGATTTGAAAAATTGTTTTGTTTAAAAACATGTTTTTAATGCTAGATTTCAAGATTATCTTAAAACTTAATAATACATTGATAGATAGAGATTTTGTAATGCAGTTTTAGTTTGCATATATTATAAGTTATTAATTTGAGATGATGATGCTATGTTGAATTTGACAGATCCAAGCAAAAAAAGGGTGAAGAGATTTGAGGCACTTATAGGGACGACAGAAGGGATGGTGTGCCTTCACTAAAACACAAATGCTAGAATCATTCATAGAGACATCATCAAAGTAAGTAATAACCTCTTGGATTCTCTACTACTGGCTAAAGCTGCCAATTTTGGCTTGGAAAGGTCTTTCCAGAAGATAAAAGTCATAGTAGCACTACCATTGAACATGTAGTTGGAGGAATTAATAATATTCTGTAGTATTTTTGGAGTGCATGTCTTTTTTCAATTATATATAGTGGATGTCTTTTGTGGATTATGTATGTGGAAAACATGTATATGATGTGCAACTAATCTAGCCTCCTTCTAATTAAAGCACCCGTTCCTACTTATGAGCACTCACATATAAATTATTTCAAAGAGTAGTTTGGATAACTAATCGAGTTTCCTTCTAATAACATCTAGATGACGTATCTATATGCGAATTTTCTCAACACATATCAAATAACTATTACAAAAACAAAAATCACCACGAAAACTCAAAACAGAAGAAAATTAATACTATAAAAAATGTGTTTTAGATATACATCCAATTTCAAATATGGAAATTCAACAACAAATATCAAACAGATGCCCATTGTGACCTATCTACAAAGGTAAGTACATGAAATGCATTGAACCTATGAATGAGTTAAAATCTTTGAGTAATTCCCAATTACATTATCTTGCCAATTGTACGGCCTAAAACGATAAGCAGTAGTATATACAGTTTTATTTTGAAAAATTAGGAAAGTGATAATAGTAGTATGAAAATAAAGAAGAGCAAAGATGTGGTGAAGGTAAAGTCCGTTCTCAAAGTACCTCTACACCCTTTGTCTTTGATCTCAAGAAGGCTGACATTTGAAGCAGTCCCTGACTCCAAGTTTGAGTGTGCAAGATTTGTGAGCTGAAGTTTTCCCTCTTGGGAGAATAGTGTTAGAGATATTATGAATGGATGTTGGTTAAATTATTTTGAATGGAGAGGAATTGGGAAATTTTAACTTAAAAAAATGAAAGAATTCAAAGTAATCAAAAAATATTACCTTCCCCTATCAATGCTTGTATTCGAACCTATTTCAAACATGTTGCCTATCCTTGCTTTCAAGTTCTGGAAATAGAAAAGGAAAGGTTATACGGTTTGAAAAGTAAATATAAAATTTCTTGAATGTTTAAGTAGAAATATGATGTACCCAAAATCAAGAAAACATAACAGAAAAGAACACAATAATGTCACTAACCATCTCACACCTCAACTCATAGGAAATGAACATCAAGACAACATAGTAAAAGAAAGGGAATAAAAAGAAAGTGTTGAAGTTAAGATTAAAATAATATCACAAGTGACCTATCTAACTTAAGCTTATTAGTTCGACACTGTATCCAAGCACTAAAAGATACTAAGTCCGAACCTTGCCGCCACCCATTTATTAAAAGGTCGTGCAATTGTAATAATTTATTAATAGGAAAAATAAATTCCACCTATAAAGAGGAAATCTGTTGAAGATATATTTAAATAATATCCATGTAGTCATATGACACCTTAAACTTCTACATCAATTGAATTGGTTCAACGAAAAGAAAGAGAAATGTGCAATTAAAGTAATTATCCTAGTTTTGTTACTAATCAAACTAACTGGAGAACTCTAATGACTCATATGAACACAAGTTCTCTTCTTTCTTGGTGCTTGAAAGACAAAGATGCACATAAAATTCAACTTGTTGATAGTGGATATGCTTGAAGAAGAATAAAAAGTTTTATTTAAAAAAATAAAATATGTAATCGATGAGGAAATCTTTCCACTATAACTAACTTGAGGCTTCTTCACCATGTGCCTTTGTTCCTCAACAAAATACCAAAGCCTGTAAGGAAGAGATAATGGAAGGTCATTATGATGAAGCTTCTTCAACAGTTACATAACACAAAACCTCGAGATGACAAAATCAGGATTTGGTTTTGGTCATGATAAAGAGTACCTATTTTATGCCATTTAAATTTGATTCTCTAACAATTATATTTTTCGAGAAAGTAGAAACTACGACTAAAAGATTATCCAGAAAAGAACATATTTTGCTCAATTTTTGTTATTGTGCATGAATAGTAAAAATAATTTATAAGTTGGGAAGGTACAAAACAGACTCACCCTCAACAACAAACACATAGTGAATCATGAAAAAGAGATTGTTCCAAGGCGACCTTGTCAGAAGCTACAGCACCACCTGAAATAATATAATTTGGCATTTAAAGTTTCTGGTTTTTCATCTTTTCTCTTTCTAAAATTTTAACCCGTGATCAAATACAGAAAACTTCTATTTCCAAGGAAGACTTGAATATACGAAAATTTTAAAGTTGCAAGCGATGAAAAAAAGTATCAGAGAACAGGAGTGTGAGGAATACCTTCTTGGCAACAATTTTTGTATCCTTCTTCCCTTTAAAACTTTTGTCCAGCAAAATGTGAAAAAAATGGTCAACAATTTGTACAATCCGCAAATCTCAAAATCAAACGTTCCTCAGAAAAATCTAATGCGGCTTTACCTTTGTATCAATCGATCACCACATTATGTAAAATATAGAAATATAAAAAAAAATACTAAATCATATGAAATTAAATCCCAAAACCAATGTAAAGGGAATTATGATGTATAAAGATGCATACATGTTCATGTGGTTGATGGTGACGGCGTTTGGACTCGAATAGCCTTTGACAGAGCCACGACAGCATAGTCAGTGGGAGCAAGACATAGCGTCGTCCATCGCAAGGAACTCCATCTCCAACGCTGACATCCCCCTCTCCAGAATCTCCACCATACCCAAATATTTGACATCTTTGATCGTGAGAAATCAGAAATCAGATGAGAGAAATGGATGGGGAGAGGAGAATGTGGGGATATCTAAGGGCGAGGATGAAGTGGGGAGGGGTTCGTTTCAAATTCTAGAGTCTCAATTGGGAGAGTCGGGGGTGTATTGTTTCTTTATTGCGTTTAATGGGAAGGCTGGGATATATTTGGATTAAAGGGAAATATGTGAGGATATTTTCGTCAATCAAAATATTCTCACCTATCTACACTTTTAAGGTAGTGTTAGTGTAGATGTAGATGTAGATGTAGATAGATAGATGTAGATGTAGATAGATAGATATGCTTACTCTTAATAGCTGTAGTTGATTATTATCGATGTCCGTATTTTAAATGCTCTAAGTTACACGATGTGTAATTTGCACGATATTAATGAGATTATTGTTATTACCACCACATCCGTAAGCTCGGTAATCACTTCAAATTCATGAATTAAGTTGTTATTATGGGTACTGTAATATTACGACATTATTATACAGGTCATAGGCAATAAAACACCACAATATTTCGAGCATTGTAATATTAAGACATTTTTGAACTGTCGGAAGCTATAACATACAATGATATTACAGACACCGTAATATCAACGTTCGATCTAGAAGATGACTTTCTATATTATTAAATTAATTTAATAATTGTAACTTCCATAATTAATAATTTATTTTAAAGGTAACCACATCCCTAAAATTAATTTTACCATAACTAACTAAATTAATTAATTATTAATTACATTTATCTCTACCCACACCCCTACATTTAAGGTTACTCTAATGAATTTTTTTAATTAAATAATATTCTCTCTCATAAAATCGATATTTTTTCTAAAACTAAGGATTTAAATAATGTTATATGAGGAATAATATTAAAATTATGTATTTTTCAATTACCAATCATTACAATTAGGTATTTGTGTAAATTTCCCTTCAAAGTAAGTTACTTGTACACATAATTTTCAATTTCGAAAATTTGATTATCATTTAAGTATTTTATCTACTTATTTATATTTTTTTGATTTTATATTTAATTAATTAGTTGTCTTATTTGAGAAAAATATAAATTTATCACCATGTCCTTTTAAAATTGGGGAAAATGGGGAAAAAATGCACAATTTGGGGGACATTGCATTGTATATATTCTTGAGCGGGATGCTTCGATTGAGGAGGACACCCACCTAAATCTCGACCAACAACAATTATTTAAGGTATACCACTATGGACCTTGCTATACGTGCTAATTAATAAACTGTACTAACAGTTAAAAGACAAAATTTTTAAATGTATAATTACTATATTAACCTTCTAGTTATAAATTTTTTAGTTTTCTGATGATATGTCTATAACCCTAAATTTATTGTTAACATAAAATGCGTAATATATACTATTATATGTTAAAGTTTCTACTTCAATAATTATATATAATTCTTCAATTTTTTTTTTTTTTTTTTTTTTTGTCTAAATCACTAATTATTCTTCCTCTATTTACTATACTTCTAGTAATTCCTAAAAAATCTGTGAATGAGGGTTCTTTTATTGCATAATCTAATAAATTATAGTACCTTCCTACATCTTCTCGTATAATTTCTAGTTTTTTAATTGTTTCTTCCCTGAAATATTTAAAGTCGTTTATTTCTGAAGGATTTAATTTTATTAAAGGTTCTGAATTCTTAAATTATAAAACTAAATATTTTAATTTTAATTATCAATTCTATTTATTAAATTCTGAATCTTAGATTTCAATAGATTTGCTTTCCCTTTAAGTCTTCTTATTTCTTCTAAACTTATTCTATTATTTCTAATGGCAATCTCTATTTCTTCTAATCCTTTTTTAGTAATTTCAAATTCTCTTCTAATAGTTAGTTCTGCCATAGTAAAAACAGATTTTCAACATATGTAAAAACATGTAAAGAATATCATAAACAAAATGATAAATTTAAAATTAAAATTATGATAACAGGTCTTGAACAATATTAATGATAAAGACGATATATAATCCACATAAATAATTAACAATACTTCTTTCTATCTATGGGTCCCTCACTTTTTTTGTAAATTTGATTTTAAAATATTTTTGACCAAATACTCTTCAGTTATTTATTTAAGCATTAAACACAACTCCATAGGAGATCGTTGCTACTCGAAAGACTTACTCCAATACTTTCTGTTTAACATTTAAACAAACACTTCAAAGAGATTCAGCACAATTCAGCTTCGTTTCCAATCTCTGGATGTACTTTTTAACAAAAGTTTTATAAACTTATGGACTCATAAATAAATAGAGTATTACTAACTATTTAATAGCTTTATATATATCTAGGTGGAGTTTAGTTACCTTCTGTTAGTTGTTTCTGAATTTGTTTGATGAAAGAAAATTTTTGAACTAAGATTGAAAAGATAGACAATAGATAGAGAGAATATAGATTTTTATTACTGAAAACCAATATAATTTTAGGATGTTTACAATGAGAGACCCCTCTTTTTATAGTTGATAAAAGCTAAGTTGAAGGACAAGATAAGATTCCCTAACTTTTACATACATTGCTAAGAATTAAAGTAAATAAAGTAAAGATAAGATTATAATAATTTCTACTACTTTTCTAAAGTTTCACATGGGCCTGGACCCCCATGTCTTGAATAATTTATGTTTAGACAAGATAAACTTCATCTTCATTGTAATTGAGTAGTTCCCCACAATTATTACACTTGTGACCCGTTTCTACCTCCATTAGTTAATGTAGATATTCATAGGCTCCTCTGCTAAGATCCAAATTGATGACAAGTATATTCTCAACATAATCTCTTAATTTCCATAATTGACTATTAACTTAATTAATTCTTGCAATGCTGTAGATTAATAATTTGTCATCATTAGATTCATATAACCAAACATTAGTTTGTGTAAAGGTATCTCTTAATTCGATGTACATGACTCTAAATCCCAATGCTCTTTTTCTGGAATAGCTGTATCTGTTCTTCTTTGTTAAATAGCTTAATTTCTGGCTCTGAAAGGATAGCTTTACTAGTTACTCCAAGTTTTATAATATGTTCTGCCTTAAGATAGTCTTCATCAATAAATTCTGGAATGGTAAAGTATATTAATTTTTTCAACTTTGGTAATCCCGAAGTATGTTTTAATAGTTGCTTTGATAGAATTAGGTAATAATAATATTTCCTTCATATCATTGCTAGGGTAGATGCATTGAATAAGTCTTTGATCAAACAGCTCCCTGACTGTTCTTGGTTCTGCTCCTGGAAAAATAATTGTTTTATTGATTTTTTTGATGGCTAATTGTCCTTAGCCATTCTCCTTCATTTGTCCTCTTGTTTAGATACTCTACATACGTCAAGAATGTCTCTAGTTTCTTTATGACCTTCTCCTTTTTTGATAGTTTCTTTGTTACAACTGTTGATTTCTTCACAGCTCCTAAAAAGTTTCTTAGATGGTTCAATAGTTCTGCCAATGGCTTTGGAAGATGAACTTCCAATAATTGATACATTAGATACTTCTTCCTATATAGGAAGTTCTACAGATAAATTTTCTCACTGGAGAGGATTAAGGTTCTCTTTTGTACATTTCCTCAAGAGAGTTAACCCTTAATTTGTAAAAATCTAGTTCATTGTTAATTTCTACAATCTGCTCCATGCAAGTGTTTACATGATTGAATAGATTTGAATAGTTGACATTTATTTGACCCATGGCAAAATTAGTTTCTTCTACTTTCTTTAGTAGTTCCTCTATGTCTGGATAAATAATTTGAAATAACATTGTCAGTACCCTTAATATGAAGAATTTCAAAATCAAAATGGCTAAGTTTTACTTGCCATCTAATTAGCCTTTTATTTGCAATAGTTGGATCAATTTCTTTAGTTAACAAATATTTGACTTGTGTATTATCGATTCTAATTTTGAATTTTGTAGTAACAATAAATAATTCAAACTTTTTAATAGCAAATTTTATAGTTGATAGTTCTTTTTCATTAATATGATAATTAGTTTGGGTTTGAATAAAATTGCCACTAGTGTATTGTGCAATTCTTTCCTCATCCTTTTTTGGATAAATATATTTAAGTACTGCTCCCCATGTTATTTCAAATGCATTAGTTTCTTTAATCCATTCACTTTTTTTTTTGGGTAATTCTAGTTCTGGTAAATCTTTACAAAGGTCTTTAATTTTTTGTACTTCTTCTTCATCTTTGGACCGTGGTGTCCATCTACTTTTTCCTTTTAGCCTTTTTTGTAATGGTATTAAATGTTTTGCTAAGTTAGGTATATAATTTCTAGTCTAATTTACAAGTCCTAAAAAGTTTTGTAATTGTATTTTATCTTTTATATAATTGTCAAACTCTTGTATTTTCATACCTATATGTTTCTGGAGTTTAATTCCTTTTTGGCTAATTATAGATCCTAAAAATTCTACCTTTTCTTTGGCTATTTCCATTTTTGTAGCTGATAATATAATTCCATTATTTTTTACAATATCTATAAAAATATTAAGATGTTTCAAGTGGTCTTGTCTAGTTTCAAAGTAAATAAGAACATCATCAATATAAAATGGTAATAGTCTTTAAATATTTTATCCATGTATCTTTGAAATTCTTCTTGACTATTTTTAAATTCAAATGGTAAAACATTCCATTCATAAAATCCTTATGGTACTGTAAAAGTTGTTAAATGTCTAGATTCTTCTGTTAACATAATTTGATAAAATCCTGATTTTAGATCAAATTTAAAGAAATATTTCTTTCCTCTAATTTTGTTAAATAATACCTGTTGGTTTGGAATTGGATAAATTAATTCTTTTATAAGTGTTTAACCTTTAATAGTTAATTACCATTCTATTAATACTTTCTACTCTTTCCATTCTCCATTTATTTTAATTTATATTATAACTTCAAATTGTTTTTGTATAATTTCTTTTAGATATGTTCATTCTAGGTATTTTTTTATGTATTTTTGTCATTATTTATTTTTCTAAATCATTTATATTTTCTATTTCAGGTAATGATTTTGTACTATTATTTCTTCTTAGGCTAATTGATCTTCTTCCAAATTCTATTTGTAATTTATCCATATTTACTAATCGTCAAGCTTGATTAAAATCTATTTCTATATCTTCTGGTATAGTCATTCTTGAATTTTCTTTAGCTGGTTTGTATTCCAATAGATTTTTAAATATAGGTTATATTATATGTGTTTTTCTAGCGTTCTTAATTTTTACTTTATGTTTGCTAGTAAATGTATAAATTGTTTTAATAGTTAAACTTATAGTTTTACTTCTTGGTTCCATATCTATTCCCCTTAATTTGAAATTTAATGTTAAAGCTTTGTTTTTATTTTGTTCTCCCATAGTTATACTAAAGTTTGATCTTATTGTAAATTTTACTTTTTGGTATATTAAATTTCCCGTTATAATTCCTATTAAAATATCTTGAACTGAACTTATAATTCTATCATCTATAATATAGAATTTTATAGGTGTATCTATTCATTCTCTAAAATAGGCTTTTGCAATAATTTGTATAGCTCCTAAATATATGTTTTTTATTTTCCCTTTTAATTCATGGTTCACTAGATTAATTTCTTGTCTTATAATTTCTTCATTTATTATAGGTATTAATATATTTTCTGTAGTATCTCTTATATCTATAGGGTGACTATGGTTCCTTACTACATATGCTATCTCCTTATTTTTCTGCCAAAATGACAAATTAAATATTTCTTTTGATTCTACATTTAATTTTGATTTTAAGATCTTTTCAAACATTTTAGGATTCAATATTAATCTTGCATTTACTTGTTCTTCATTTTATTCTAATTGATATTCATATTCTTTAGGTGTTCCTTCAACACTTATTTGTCTAATCATATTTATGTATAAATATTCTTCTTCACTAGATTCAGTAGATTCACTTTCTTCATTTTCTGAAGATTTTAATTCCACAATAGAATTTATTACTTCATATTCTTCTAATTCATAAATTTCTTCATTTTCAGGAATTTTTTCGCATTCTTCTTCTTGTTCAATAGGTAATGGCTATAATTTTTTTTTCTATTAATGAAATATACATCATATTTTTCTTTTTATATTTTTTGGGACATTCTGGAGATATATGTTCTACTTCTCCACATGAATAACATTTACATTTTTTAGATATGTTCAAGTTGTATTTTTTTTTTGTCTTAGATATCTTTTATATGGTACTATATACCTTTTAAATGTTTTATTATATGTTTTTTTATATTTATTGAATTTTTAAAATTTGTCTCTAAATTTATCTTTTCGATAATATTTATTTTTCTTATATTTTCTTTGTAGTGGCATCCCCATTGAGTTGGTTTATATTGTAATTTATCACAGCATAATGAATTTTTACTTGCTTTGTGAAATTTTATTATATTATTTGCCTGCATACATTTTTCTTTCTGTTGCATTTCTATAAATTGTATTCTTGTTCCTAGACTACTATTACTCAATGGTATTTCTAATTTTTCTCATTCTTTATATAATTCTAAATTTCATGGATTTGGTAGTTTAAAAAATACTTGGTTCATAATTTCCATACCATATACTTCCTGATTATATTCTGCATTTTTCAAAATATTCTCTAAATTCACATGCAAATTGTTTAAAGTAACACATATCACATATTGATAAATTTTCTAATAAATATCTATTTCTTATTTTTGAGTTAATTTTAGTATCTCTTTGTAATACTAATGTATATTCTCTTTTTAATATTTTCATATTTGCTAAGAATAGTTCCTATTTCATCTTGATTATTTCCTCAAACTTGCTCTATATAAGTTTCTGTTAAATTTCCCCACCATCTTACAGTGGTTCCTATAAATGTATTTTCTAACATTTATTAAAAAAAAATTCCTGTTAATTCTCTAGTATAGGCCATCATAACCATAGATTATCCATAATTCTAATTTATGATCTACATCTTGTACATATCCTAAATCTAACCATCTTCCTTTTGTTGTTTTTCTATACTTATCCATGGTGCATATTCTATAGGATAATTTTTACTAGGCTTGGTATAATATTTTTGTTGTGGTATAAAATTATTAGTTCTAAAATTTTGGTTTCGCCTTTGATTCATATAAATTTTTGGTGTAGTTTGTGGATTAGTATTACTTGTAGTTTCTTTCTTAACTTGATTAATTAGTTCCTGATTGTTGTATATAGACTGGTGGATTTTGTTCTACTAGTATTAAAGCTTGTTGTTGTTAATTCATATTAATTTCTTCTATTTTAAGATTTTTAATTTCTCTATATAATCTTCTTCTGTTATGTAATCTTCTTCACCTTCTTCTTTAGGATTTTCCATAATTTTTTCTATTTATTCAGTAATCATACTTATTTCTAATCTATTTATAGTTTTAAATTATTTGTCAGTTATTATTCTTTTAGGTTTTCTTTTTTCCATTTCGTCATAAATTTTTGTTATATTTTGATTTATAATTTCAATATTTTGTTGTATATTATCTAGTCTTTTGTGTAAATCATTTTTCTCTATTTCTTCTTCTTTAATTATTCTAATCATAATTATTTGTTCTATAATAGTTTTTTGATCTGTAACTTCTATGAGGTTTTCATATACTCCTACCATATTTCCTATTTTATTTATTTTATCAGTTGTTTGTTTAATTTGGTTTTCTAAGGTTATTAATTGTTTTGATAGGTTATTTACACTTTGTTTTACTTCTAATATTTGTGTTGGTATATTTTTGTGTATATCTTTATAATCATTAGTTATTTTTATCATTTGTCTTATTTCTAATGATAAATTATTGATAATTTTTTGAACTTGTTCTGGGTTTTTATCTTGTTCTAAATTTTGTTATGTAGTTTTATCTAAACTAATTCTTAATTTATTTAGTAAAAATAACTTTGTCCAATTTAATTGTTTATGTTCTCTAAATCCTCCTTCTCCTAATAATATAAATGGTATAAATTTTCATGTGTTTCAGTTATTGATGGTCAACGGCTATTATTAGATAAATCTTTAGATTTATAATTATATACTCTAGGTTCAATTATTGGTAATTTTTTAGACATTTTTAATAAATTTCTAAGTGTAATTGCTTCACTCTTGTGCTGGCTCTGATACCACAATGGAACGGATCGTGAAATTCAATTTTGAGGAATTTTAATCTTTGTCTAATTCTTCTAAAAAATATTTCTTCAAATTCATCCATATATCTAATATCTTCTTGTCGAATTAAGTTTTCTTCTTTTAATCTTAAATATTTATTATGTTATAAGACCAATCTTTTAATTTCTCTATATTTTTCTATACCAATAGTACTTAATTTTTTTCGTGTTCTTTCTAATTCTAAATATTCACGATGTAAACTTCGAATTAAATATTTTCTTTTTTCGTAAAGTAGATGAAGGTCGTAAATTGACATAATATTTTTAATTGTGAAATAATTAGTAAAAATAATTTTTATTATTTCAAGTATTTATATTTTTAGAATTTATTATTTGTTAAACTTAGGGTGCATTTGATTCGCGTAATTTTCTATGTAAATTTCCAACTTTGCGCTGTTTGGTTGCCTAAATTTTTCATGTAATTCAATTTTCCACTTGCCTCGAAATTCAATATTTTCCTTGTTTTGAATGAATTTATTTTCCAAGGGGGGGAGGCGGTTTTATTTTTCATGGAAAACTTTATACCATTTTCGTTACGTTTGATCATTTTTGTTATTGTTAATTGATTTATTTATTTTTTCTAAAAATTAACATTGTTATTATCAAGTACAAATGTGTGAAAAAATTTAAAAAAATATTTTTTTATTAAAATAGATCAATTTTACTTTATTTTTCATGAAAAATAATGTCAATCAAAGAACAAAAGTTGAAAAATTCTCTACTTTTTCCACCTAGAAAATTAAACCAATCAAACACATTAAATTTCTAATTCTCAAGAATTCAATTCCCTAGAATTCAATTCCCTGGAATTCATTTTCTTTCCACCAAAATTCCACCATCGCTATCAAACGCACCCTTAATAGAATGATATGTGAAATGAGGTGTTGGTTTGATAAGTTATATTTCTAGCTTTTAAAGGGTAAAATGGGAATTAATTTATGTTTGTACACTAGTTTGTAAAATTTGTTAGTACAAGTAGAATTATTGATACCACTATCCTCTTTGTTGGAAGAGTTTTAAATTTGTAGGAAAACTCAGGAACACGGTACATGATATAAGTCGGATTTTTAACATTAGATATTCGATTCATAAAGAGAGAAAAAAAGAGACGTACACATCTTACAGTAAATTAATTAGTTGTCATTAAATAAGACATACATAAGACAACTTCCCAATCAGGAGACAATTGGATAGAAAAATACATAATAAGGGAAGGAAAACGGGATCTGAAAATTTACCTGGTTGTGTAGATTCTGTAAAGCACAATTTCCCATCTTTTCTTAAATCGTCCCTCATGATTGATGTAGTTATGAATGCTTTTTAATTATATGCTAAACACAAGTCGAAAGCGAGAGATTCAGGGGTCTCGAAATCAGACTCCACTTTGTTTTCTTAACATACATACATGAAAAATTTCCATGCACACAAAGCTGTAGTTGAGATTAGCAAACAATGGTGACGTCATATGTATATTGAAATATGGAAGTGATTGGTCAAGCAAGCAAGTAAAAATTTAAAACACTCCAGAAATCTGTATTCTATGGTTTGATCACCTACAAAGATATCGAGAATTAGAATTGCTGTAATATCTGTTGGATACTGGTTTAATAAATTGTGAAATTGGTTAAGTATTGAAAACCGATTAAAGCGACTTCGTGTTAATTTCGGTCAAATACTCAAACTCGACTCAATTCGTTTAGGCAAATTAGTTTGTCACTTCCCTACTTCGGGGCGCACAAACGGGCATCGACTTGTATCGGATGAATGCGAAATTACGGAAAAATGACAAAAATATGGTCAAAAGTTTGCCCATGCACATCAAAACAATATTTTTCGATTTGGCCTAAAGCCGTGTGGTTGCACGGCTTATAAGCGTGTGATCGCACGGTTGTCTGGAAAATGTGTATCTTTTGAAAGAGTTGCATGATTTGGAAGGGTTGCATGGTTTGACTCCGACTACTTCGTCTACAACCCTTCATGCTCTATAAATAGGACCTTTGGGGTGTCCTATTCCACACACCAATGATATACAATAACACTATCATTCTCTCCTCTCCTCTTAAATCAATATTCTTGCATTTCTTCCATAATTTTGATATTCTTGTTCATTTCATCTTTTGGAGTACAAAAGCCAAAATTCTGGTTCGTTGTGCTTGTATTTTGAAGCGCTACAAATACAAGTAATAGTCATTGTATCTCGTGAGTCGATTGCCATAATACTTAGGCACCGTTGCGGGACAAATTCGACTTAAGGACAAATTGTTCAACACTTGCTTCACTTTGTGCATTTCTTCTCTTTTCTTATTTTTCTTGTCGTTACTCCGTCCATTTTTCGGCACGGATTTCATATATATATTTTATTTATTTGGCGTCACTATATACAAAATATTCCAACAATATATTTCTAATTTAAGCTTGGAAAATGTAGTATTTATGAAGAAGTATTACAGACTGATTGGTTAGTCTAGATCTCTCTACCCAGTTCCTTGGGACTCAGCCACTGAAACGTAAGAGAATAAAGCTACTCGTACAAGGGAGTTTGACAGACTTATGTACAGATGCTGAGCTGGGAAAAGTTAAATGATGAGCTGGCTCATTTTGAGATTAAAAAAATTATTTTCATCAATGAAATTCAAATGATCGAGAAATACGACTCAGTTAATTCAACTCTTCTCAGATTTCTTCATTAAAAAATACAGTTAAATCCCCATTTCAGAAGGAATCTCTCACGCGCTATAAATTTAGACATGGATGCATCGAGAAACAACCATTATACACGTGGAAACCAAGAAAATAACATTCAAATATTCCATCAATACACATTTGAGATTTGAGAAATGCATAATACATATCCCACAAAACATCAAAAACGTAATTCATAAAATTTTGTAAAGTTCAACTTTCACAGTTGCTTTTTTTTTTTTTTATTACAAAACTTGGCTTAAAAAAATTCTCAAGACTTATTTACCAGTACACCTCCATCAATCCAGCCCACAAAATTACAGATTTATGTAGAATTACTTTTGTTTTCCTCTAAGAAGAAAAAGTGACGCGATCCCAGTCGGGGAATCTCGTCGAACACGCGAAATAACGATAATTAAAACCTAGGAAAGATCTAAATCAGATCTGACACGAAAAATAACAAGCACACGAATAATTGAACAGAAATTAAAAGATAGATTGACGATAGGACATTGACCCAAGATTCACGACGCAAGAAATTGACGATGCGGAATCGAGATCCAAGGTTTTCGAAACACCACAAGGACTTGTCAATTTCCTTGATAAGTTTCTAATCGGACACGCCACAAATATTCTCGCGAATATTTGATAAGTACAACGCCACAAATATTTCCACAATATTTGATAGGTCGGATTTGTTCTTGAAGAACACAAAAGGGACTCCTCAACCTTTCAATTGGAGAAAACTCTCTCAACTATATTAATCTCAAAATCAATCTTAAACTTGTCTTCACAATGAATTGAAAAAGCGTATAAATAAGCAAAATAACCTAGCATCTAATTTACTCAAAATGGAATTCTAATTAGACTAAAATTCTAAACTAGGAAAATAACCAAAACAATAAAAGGAAATAAAATATTTGAATATTCCCGAAAATCTGGCCGAGCTCGTTTACGGCCGTAATCACCTTTCTGATCAAAACTGTACCATCAGTTACGGCCGTGAAAATGTCCCTGTTTGAATGTTACGACCGTAACTTCAAAGCTTACGGCCGTAAGCCTCTTTCTGCAGCAAATCTTCATTTTTCCTCGTCAATTGATTACGGCCGTGATAGTAAGATTTACGGCCGTGAATACATGGGTTACGGCCGTGAAGGTCTTCTTTTACGGCCGTAATGGATTTTCTGCATAAATAATTTCTTTTACTCGATTCGGCTCGATCCGTCCCTCTTCTTGGCTTGATCCCAACATGGAACTTGCTCCGTTTTCCACGTAGATCATTGTCATATTGTCGATGGCTCGACTTCGCCCTTCGATGCCTGGTCCGGATCACATCAAAAAGAGTGATTACTTTTATCATATTTCTATACAGACAAACATTTGGATTCCTGTTGTTTAGTAGTTTATATTCAAACTTTGAGCATTTGTCTAGGAAAGAAATTGTTATAATACTCGAAGATAAATACCTAACCATTTGAACTTAATGGATCTAGTAATTAATCTTTTATTCTTAGAGGTGGAATTCATATTTTTTTTTTCTATTTAGAAGTGGTATATATAATCTTTGACAAATGTTTGTTTTCTTGGGAAATGTAAATAATGCTTTGAGTGGCTTTCACATAATTAGTTTAGTAGCAGGCATGTTGAGTTTGCAGCTCTCCATCTCTGCATGTACCTTTTCTATTCATTTGGTTCTCATTTCTTCATTTATTAAAGACTTATGTATAGACAGATTTTACAGTTTAGTAGAATGGATCCCATTTTAGAACTAATTTTGATGTCTTAACTAAAAAGTTCTATTCCAATATTTATTTCAATTCGATCAAAATATATTAGTTTAATTTCGTTAGCAAACCGTGGTTTGAACCCGCACCAAATTGCAAAAAAATGGTTTGGTTTGGTTTGTTTTGGTTTAGGAAATTAAATGGTTTGGGTTGAGTTGGAAAAATTTCAAACCGTTTTAAATGGTTTGATTTGGAAATTTATCAAAAATCCCTCAAACTAAACCTTTTACACCCCTAGTCTAAATGGTTTACTTTCTTCGAGGCATTTTGAGGGAATTAGAGCCCTTTTGGCAAAACTGTTGTGAATAGAAATTTTATTAGTAGGGTTTTTTTAAAGAGTAATGCTATTTATCTCAATGTTGAGATCAATCTCAACTCAATTGTCATACATTCATTGAAGAATGGAAGGTCCCTATGTGCACATGTACAAGCTACCTCTTCAATTTCCAATAGGAGAATATCAACTTAGTTGAGATGGTTGAGATAAAAGTAGCGTTAATAAAAAGTAGTTAATTATTTTGTTGTCACTCGAGAAAAGTATTGTTAACATTAAATTAATTATTTGACATCACAATTTTAAAAGTGCTTTTGTATAAACTAAACTTAAATTATTTATCATAATTAACTAAAAATTAAATAATTATTTTACCTCAATGTTGAAATCTGTATTGAAAAAATATTTAATTAATTCATAAAATATAATATTTCAATATTTTAAATATATTCCATATTTTTATTAATTAATTATGAAAAAATATATTTATAAATTTATTTTCAAAAGATTTCACATTTTATTAATTAATAAAATGTAATTTCATATTAATCAATAATATATAATATTTCAATATGAGTTATGAAAAATAATATATTTTCAACATATTTCAAATTTTATTAATTAATAAAATTTTATTAATTAATAAAATATAATATTTTAATACGAATTATGGAATATAATATATTTTCAATATATTTCATAATAAGATACTGTGAGTCTGTTTGGCACAGCTATTGTGAATAGAGTTTTTTGCAGTAGAGATTTTAATTTTATTAGTAGAGTTTTTTTTACAAGTCTTGTTAGCAAAAATCAATTGATTGTTTGGTTATCACTCCAGAAAGTACTGATAACATTAAATTGATTATTTGATAGTATAACTATAAAAATGAATTTGTGTAAACTAACACTTAAATTATATCCCATAGTTAACTAAAAATTAAATAACTATTTCACCTCAATATTAAAATCTATATTAAAAAACATTTAATTAATTCATAAAATATAACATTCACTATTTTCAATATATTCCATATTTTTATTAATTAATATGAAAAAATATATTTTCAATTTTTTTTTCAAAAGATTTCATATTTTATTTATTAATGAATTATAATATTTCAATAGATTTTCCATAAGAGTTATAGAAAAAATATTTTGTTAATACATTTCATATTTTATTAATTAATAAAATATATTTCATATTTATCAATAAAATATAATATTTCAATACGAGTTATGAAAAATAATATATTTTCGACATATTTAATATTTTATTGATTAATAAAATATGATTTCATATTGATCAATAAAATATAATATTTCAATATGAGTTATGAAAAATAATATATTTTCAACATATTTCAAATTTTATTAATTAATAAAATATAATTTTTTATTAATCAATAAAATATAATGTCTTAATATGAATTATGAAATATAATATATTTTCAATAGATTTCATATTGAGATATTATGCCCTTGTTTGGTTTTCATTAAAATTTTCTTATTTTTCTACAGTATTCAATCTCAACCATCAATTAAAAATCAAGTAACAATATTTGACTTTTCAACCAAATTTCAACCATCAATTCTCTTAAAAATCACTATTCATTTAAAAAAATCATTTTAATTAGAATAAAAAACACTTTATATATTTCAGCGTTTTGTAATAGTATTTTTTTGAGAAGTTACAAATTTTGAGTCTCTAAAATAATTTTAAAAAGTTGTTTATCTAGTCAAAAAATATTTTTTCAATCATAGCCAAATACCTATATTTTTTTTATTATTAAAAGTACTTTAGGCATTCTAAGTCCATGTTTGACCTCCATTTTTTCAAAACAACATTTATTCAACACTGAATCTCAACTATCTATCTTGGTCAAGCCTACCATTTTTTACTTTTCAAGCATTTTTTAACTACACATTCCCCAAAAATACTATTCACAACCACAAATTTTTCTAAAAAATGGGAGCAAAATACATGCTAAAAGTACTTTTAGACTTTTCAAAAGCTCTAAAAAAAACACACTATATATTTTAGCTTTTCGTAAAAATATTTTTTTGAGAAGTTACAAATTTGAGCTTCTTTATAATAGCTTTAAAAAACTATTTATCCAGTCAAAAAGTAGTTTCTCAATCATAGCCAAACACATATTTTTATTAAAAGTTTCTTGTAACTGCCAGCTAACTTAACCTCCAGTAAAAGAATGAAAATTGACTGATGAATGTCAATGATTGCAGAAGCGAGATTGTGAATATTATTTAATAAAATAATATTTAAAAATGAATAAATAGGTATAGAAATAAAATAAAGAGTTGTAATGAAATGTATGAACATATAATCCAATACAAACCGAAATAGATGCAAAATACATGACATTAGCATTAGTCGGTATTCGTTTGCTTAGACAACTGTAAATCAATGATCACAAATCAAATCAAATATTCAACAAATTTCAATTCACAACCTACAAATCAATAATCACAATTTACAAATCAAATCATATTTTCACCAAATATCAATTCACAACCTATAAATCAATAATCATAATTTACAAATTAAATCATATTTTCATCCCAATAATCACAATTCACAAATCTAACCAAAATACACATTGCAAAAACTTAAATGTAACATTTATACACAATTCCCAAATCAATCATAATGAATCAAGGTTTAACCTCATTACCTGATAATTGAAATGAGAAATCATGGATGGATGATTGATCAAAAATTGGGAAATGGGTAGCGGAGTAATCTAACCAAAAAAATGAGAAATCAAACATCAATATTACTGATTAAAATATTTAAAACTTAGACATTCACATTACAAAATCTGAAATGTACAAAACCAAAAAAAATACATCACATTTACAACAATCAATCTGTGAGTCTGTGACCATGACATTCCTGTCGGACCGAAGCTGGAGTGGAGGGTCGGAAGCAGTCAGGCAGTGACATTGACCGGAGGTGCTGTTGGCTACTGGAGCGGGCGGTGAGCGATCCTTCGTGTTGAAGGGCTGAGAATCGGGAAAGAGATTTGGAATTGGAGCTTGGGTTGGGGATTGAATTGCCCAGGCCTCAGATTATGATTTGTACCTGGGTATCATTTGGGTCTTCTCTTCTGGGCTTGGGCTTGGGTTGCTTCAAGCATATTTGGGCAAAAAAAAAAAAAAAAAAAAAAATTTAAACTGCTCTGCATAGCGCCACAGTCAACGTCTAAAAGTGGCTTAAATGGAGAAATTTTTTTTAACGTTTCTACCCTTTCGACTTTTTAATATTTTCATATTTACCCTTAATGTTAATTAATGAATAATTATTTTTTAATATTATTTTTTTTCATTAATCTCAATACATTAATCTAACCTATTTACTTTCTCATTAAAAGTCTTCAAAATAAACCCTAAAACTTTCAATTCTCATTTTTATTTTTTGTTGTTTATTTAAAATTATTATTTATTCTCACTAAACACAAATACAATTATATCAATACACTATCATAAATGAAATAGTGAAAAAAGTCCACAAATACAACTATATTAATACAATTATTTATTGTCAAACTTGAACTTTTAATAAATCGAATGATTTTGTCCACAAATAAAAGTATCAACCACATGCTGCTACGAAATATGATCGCACTTGATGAAGATTGAAATATAAAAATTTCAATATCTTCACAGATTCCATTGAAACCTATATGTACCGATGGAAGTTTTAAAACTTATTTTGAATTTTTGATTAATGAAGATATGATTTTCTCATTATATTTGTTTATCTTTATTTAATAACTTTTCGATATTAAACAAATATGTTATCTTTTTTAATTTTTGCAAGGTACCAGATTCTCGTTACACTATTTTGAGCCACAATTGAGAATTTTACTCTTGCGCTTCAGAAAGGAAAAATATATCAATTTTATTATGAAAAAATTAGACTAATAGTAATTATACATTTTTAAATCAACTTGATGACAAACAACAATATTGAAGAGATTGAAGATGACAATTATCAAATTTATGCATTGATGAATTCTCACAAGTCTCAAATTATGTTATGAAGGGAAAATACTTGGTGTTAAATCTCCATCGACAATTTTTTCTTCTTTTTATAATATTTCAAATATTATATAAATAAACCATATCATTTATTATCGATGTTGTTCTCAAAGTGAAGCTCATATTTGCTTTCATCAAATAAGTGATTGAGTCTAGCCATTGTTATAATTGAGAGAATAAAAATATGGTCTCGAAAATTTTGTTTAAATGTTAAAAATTATTTTATATAGACAATTAATGTGCAAAGCAAGTTTAGACAATTAGTAATACAAAATAGATGGAACTTTAGAATCTTTGACAATTGAGATTTTGATCAAAATTAATTAATCAGAATCTCAGTTGCTTTTAGATATATATTGAATATTAAATATAGAAATATAACTATGTCCTTTTAAAATTGGTCAAAGTACGGTCAAATTTGACTATTCTGGTCAACTATAGGTAAAATGGAAGAAATGAAATGTTTTGGGACCTGGATATCATAAGTGAGAGATCTGGATACATCTGTAATCAAGTGAAAGACTTGGGACCGAAACGGCAATTTTCCCTACTTAATTAATAATAATTAAATTGAACGCGAAAAGGTATATAAAAATTCGGCGCCCGTTCTCATGTTCATTAGTTAGAATTCAGTAGAAACTAATATCCTTAAAGCTTTGTTCCAATTCTAATTCGAGCTGTTTTGGACGCAAAAGTAAGTAGTTTCTATTCTCTTAATTTATCTCAATTAATTTTGCGGTTTCTACACCTTAATTTAATATCATAATTTGTTGATTCATATCTGTTTTGGTCACAAAAATTAGCAGATTCGATTCTCCCTGAGTTGATTTTTCTCAATTAATTTGTGCGGTTTCTGCACCTTATTTTAATATCATAATTTGTTGATTCATATCTGTTTTGGTCACAAAAATTAGCAGATTCGATTCTCCCTGAGTTGATTTTTCTCAATTAATTTGTGCGGTTTCTGCACCTTATTTTAATATCATAATTTGTTGATTCATATCTGTTTTGGTCAGAAAAATTAGCAGATTCGATCTCCCTGAGTTGATTTTTCTCAATTAATTTGTGCGGTTTCTGCACCTTATTTTAATATCATAATTTTTTGATTCATATCTTTTTTGGACTCAAAATAGCAGATTCGAAGTTCTCTTTCGGTTACTTTATCTCAATTAATATGTGCAGTTTGTACATCTTAATTTAATATCATAATTTGTTGATTCAATGTGAATAATTTTCTTTTTTTAAAGTGTAATGATAATGATGTGATGGACCTATAGGTCGAATCTTACAAATGGTGGTTTTTGGTGATGTAGTGTAGTATTTCCTATGTGCGCGATGTCTAACTTGTGGCCATTGCCAACCATTACCCTATCTCGTTCCTTGATAAATTACACAGTTAATTTAGCTTACAACTGTAAGAGGTCATATGTTGTAATGTTGAGATGCCCCTATATCAGGAAATCACTCTTCATTTTGATTATTCGAGATGGTCATAGTAGGAAGAGCTTGATTGACCAATACTGGTTGAAATCCTCAGTTGAACCAATGCCAACAACTGTGATCAATGTGTTGTAATTACCCATGAATCACACACGAGACTTCAATTTTGTTTTGCTCCTTTTGAAATTTTTTGCCCCCTCGTGGTGATTCTGCTGTCTTTGTACCTCTGTTTCTGCTTGCTTTTTTAAATTGTCTTGTACTATTTTTACTTTTTTGCTAAAAAGGCAACATGTTCATTAGCAGTAACAGTTGAATCATGAAGAAGTTTCATATTGTCATGACTTTGAAATAATTAAACCATGTTATCATAAGAAGGTATAGGAGGTTTCGCCATAAAAGTTCACAAAAGACCTGTAATCATTACCGAAAAACCTTTTTTTGTTCATGTAGAGGTCGTCCGGTGCCAGCAATCTCATAAAAAATTTGCTCCGTTTTATTGTCATTAACTGACTTTGTGAAGATGTATTTTCTGCACAAGAACTATTGATCTTGTGCTTCTAGGAAAGTGATATGTAAGTGATTTTCATGCTTCAAAACATGTTTCGAGTCCAACGCCCTAGGACTTCTTCAGATATAGCCCCAACTATCTAACCACACTTATCAAGTCCTTTAGCATTTGGTTTTCATGCAGTGGTTGTCCATTGTCAACACTGAGTTGGTAGAGGGATTTTTGAAGGCTTGAGTTATTTGTAACCAAAGGGTGTTTCCATCATTTTGCACTAAATTACAAGTGACTCCATTATTCTCTATCCTATATCTTCTTATATACTTCTATTCCAATCATGAAATCTGGGACGGTACAACTTATGTACAATAAGTGGCAATATATATATATATATATATATATATATATATATATATATATATATATATATTTCTATTCCAATCATGAAATCTGGGACGGTACAATTTATGTACAATAAGTGGCAATATATATATATATCAGCCTATGACTCGATCAGAAGTTATTGGCCGGATGTTGTGTCCAGAAGCTAGTACAGGAATCAAACTCGAGGAGAAAAAAAATCATGTTTACTACTCTAAATGTGGACAAAATGCTCTGTCGAATTCTCATAGAAAATTCCTACTTTGCAGTTGCAGAAACTTAAAGTCATTAACATATTCACTGCAACTTCTGAGTAAAAATCTGCAGTTTTTTCTCCAACAACTAAGTTGAAAGCACCAGCTTGGAACTGAAAAGACATTAGAACTTGCTGAAGGGTTTAAGAAATTTATACAGCAATCTATCTAGAAAGGGGGAAATTTACACTGGTAATAGCCAAAGCATAAAAGGAGCAGAGGAGAGATAGAATGAAGCATCAAACTAGAAAAATAAAATTCAGTAACATATTGTGGTTTTATGCTAGATTCCTCTATTGCTGATCCATCAGTTTCTGCAATTTTTTTTGGACTGTATTTAAAGTGGTTTTTGATAGCTTCAATGCAGGAATCCTCACATGTATTGGCTTTCTACAAGAAAATTGATTTGAATTTTCCACTTAATGCAATTGTATTGATTAGTTTGAGATAAACAAATTTCCCTATGTTCAAAGTAGGAGGTTAGGGTATTGTGTGCTTGTGAATGAATTTGAACATAAGACAGCTGATTTTTTTATTTTATTTTCGGGAATGGCTTTGATACCGTATATGAAAAATGTACTTTTAATGAATGTGGAAATTGAATTGTTCTTTTATATTGTCAAATCAAAAATGAATTTACATGTGTTATGCTACTTTTTATGATATAGTTGTTGGGGACTTGCATAAAATAGGAGACGTGTATATTTTCAATAATTTACATGTGCATATTTTGAGCGATTTGACATTTTAGTGGTGCAGGTCTCTCGCTTGAATTTTTTTGGACAGAATGTAATACAAATTTGATATAGTTGTTATTCTTTTTATGTTTTTTCATGGACGCTTTTGTGCAACTTGCTTTCATGACTTTAATCTAAACAAATTTGTTTATTCTATCTTGGATCTGCACGTCATGTTTGTTGATTAATTGGATTGATTTTTGATTACATTATATATTGTTTTTATTCATTGTCTTATTATCCAGTGGTGTTTCTTTTGTTTGTTTTTAAGAGTACCATGGTTAAATTGAGTGTAATTTATAGCATCCTATGAAGGATAAAGTGTAGTCATGCATTGTAATCTTTTACTAGATCTATCGAAATAGAAACTGGACTGGGATTGACGGGTTCTGGACTATTTATTTATTTATTTTTCATTCTTGGGAATCATTTTCTTAATTGACAAGTGTAATGATGTGATGGACCTATACATACAATGAATCTTATAACCACTTGAATCTTGATGAAGTTTGTTTGAACCGTCTGTTTTAGTAATTAACTGACTTAAAGTTGTGAAGATGTAATTTATTTACAAGAGAGAACTCCTGATCTCTTGTGCTTCTAGGAAAGTGATGTGACTTCATGCTTCAACACATGTTTCGAGCCCAACACCATAAGAGTTCTTCAGATAAAATCCCAACTATCTAACCACAGTAATCAAGTCCTTCAGCTTTTGGTTACCATGCAGTAGTCCACTTGCATCTATCTGATGTTTCAAACATTTTGTCCACTATGGTCAACACTGAGTAGGTAGGGGGCTTTTAAAAAGTGTGATTTGAAAGAAAATGCAACCACATTTGATTTCAGATGAAAGAAACTCATAAAAAAACCCCTTGCTTACTTTCCCCATTATGTACATTGTTCGAAGAATCAACAAATGAGTACGGGTTTTTGTCAATAGTCAACATTGAATGAGTTTTTTTCTGTTCTTATTTGAAAGAGTTACGTTCAGTTTCTTTATTATGTGTACTGAATTTATGTTTTTGTTTTTATATCAGCTCTAGCTCGAGCTCAAGTCAATCATTCTTTTTTTGGGAAATGGTATCATATTTCCACCTTCTCCACCCAAGTCCAAGCCAAAGCCAACGCCGACGCCGACATCGACTTCATGCTGTGAGACTGATATTTCTTAGCCTCTGTTTGGCAAACATGTTTTTTCTACACAATTCCCCAAATCACTTTTTAATCATACACATTTTCTCTCTCTTTTTTCAACCACACATTTTATCTAGAAAACATAAAAAAAACATGTTTTTAAACAAAAAAAACTTTTAACAAACAGAGGCTTAATATGTTGGGAAAAATCCACTTTCCCACCCACATCTCTTTGATACCAATTTTGGGACAATTAATCAATTTCTCAATCATATCACACAGCGAAAGCACAAACACGTAATAACGAGAACAATAGAGAAAAACAAAGAGTTTAACGTGGCTCAGCAGATCGCTGACAACCATGGGAGAAAGAACACTTTTATTGATAATGAAAGAAACTCACTCATACAATTTTTCTCTCATTTTCACAACTTCTCCCTACCCAAAACTAGAAGAAAATTGTATGTAGTACCTCCACTCGTACCGTTTTCTTCTAATTCACCACATCAACAATTTTTCCCCCTTCGATAATGAATTCACCACGACAGTCAATTCTCAATTACTATCCATGTGCAATCCATCTCGAGAACACTAAACATAACACGCAATATGCACCATGCACCCCAACAATCTCTTTGAATTCTTTGTCGTGTGCCAACATATTACAATGGCTCCACCTCAAACATATACATGACGCTGTCAATATCCCAGTGTCTGAATCATAAGCTCTGCTACCACCATTGGAAAAAATCCATTTTCCTACCCACATCTCTCTGATACCAATTTTGGGACAATTAATCAATTTCTCAATCATACCACACAGCGAAAATACAAACACGTAATAACGAGAACAATAGAGAAAAACAAATAATTTAACGTGGCTGAGCAGACCGCTGACAATCACGGGAAGAACACTTTTATTGATAATGAAAGAAAATCATACATACAATTTTTCTCTCATTCTCACAACTTCTCCTTACCCAAAACTAGAAACAAACTAGAAGAGAAACTCGCGCAGTACCTCCACTCGTGCCGCTTTCATCTAATTCACCACATCAACAATTTTCCCCCCTTCGATAATGAATTCACCACGACAGTCAATTCTCAATTACTGTCCATGTGCAATCCATCTCGAGAACACTAAACATAACACGCAATATACACCATAGACCCCAACAGTCTCTTTGAACTCTCTGTCGTGTGCCAACAACACCATGGTAGACGAATCACATTCTCTGCCCATGTGTACTCCACCACAACACTCAATTAAACTTTAACAAAACATCATCACTCACCAACGCGCGTTCCCGAAGGCATGCGCCTTCTTTTTTCCTCTCCTTTTTCTCGTTTTCTCTCTTCAACATCAATCTTTTTGGCTACTCTCTATTCTTCAACTGCGATCATCTCCATATATAATAAAATCTGTCAAAAACTTACCTAATTACAATTTAGAATACATTTCTAATTCTATTTGGATTCCTTAATTATTTTCCTTGTATAATAATACAAATAATATTTTATTCCTTTTCCAATTGGTATTATACATACAAAGAAATACTCTTAATCTTATAAAACCACTTTAATTTTCTTGTCAAACAAGAATTCTTTATTCCATAATATTTTGGGTCAAAACCCAATATAATAGCCCCTGTTTTATTCTCTGAAAATAATGGCTTGTGTTTATGTTAATTATTGTAGGACTTGAGATCAAGAGGAGCCAAAAGTTCTCGTCAAAATCATACAAACAATAACTCTACCCATATAAGTTCACTACCAAGTGAACTCTTTTTCAAAATACTGACATATCTTGATAGTAAATCCGCTGTTGCAATATGTGTTCTGTTTGGATTAAGACAAATATTCCTTAGACAACACATAGATATATTCAACCTTAGATCTCACTTTTACTTGGGTGATAGTGGTATTCTATCAATTATTCGTGCCGCAATTTGGAGACGAGTTAAAGAGATAGAAATTTGGTTGGCTGCTAATGCAACTACAGCAAGATTACCATCAGAAGTATTTACTTTAAGATCACTTGAGGTCTTAAAGCTGACCAGGCATATGTGGTTAGGTGTCCCTCATCTTGTATCCGTACCTAATCTAAAAGTTTTTGAGTTGAAAGATGTTAACTTACCGGATAATAATACCATGAGACAGCTGTTTGAAGGCTGTCTGTCTCTTGAAGAATTCTTGGTATCTGTTAAATCGGAGGACTTATCGATGCACCCAAACTAGAAATTTTCATTTACCTGGGTAGTTCAGTTAGGTTCAACTTGGTCAATAAACTTAAGCTTTTTGCAAGAGCAGAAATTAATATTGCAGAGAATGTGCAAGATCCGAAAAACTTGTCCACTTTTATCAACGACCTGAGCGGGGTGAAGTCCCTTATACGGTCAGCTACTGCTCTAAAGGTGAAATCTAACCTTGGAAACTCATCCTAAGAATAGAATCATTTATTTTATTCTCATACTCTTCTTTTATCTTTCATGAAGTTTGTGTTCCCCAGTCCCTTGGATTCTCTGTTAGAATGCGTGACATTCTTGGAGGTGACGGTTTATGATTTGGAAATATTGCCGAGCATTCTTGCACTTGCTCCCCTATTTGAGGAGTTGGTAATTCGTTCGGTGAGATATAAATATTTGTTTTCTTGATTCAGAATCAAATAATAATATATATATTTTTTAACATACTAATATCTTTTCCAACAGTACTCATCTGATAATGTTGATCCATATCATTGGCCAGACACAATACCTATGAGTACTGTTGGAAAAGAAAAATATTAGTATGTTAAAAAAAATATATATTATTATTTGATGCTGAATCAAGAAAACAAATATTTATATCTCACCGAACGAATTACCAACTCCTCAAGTAGGGGAGCAAGTGCAAGAATACTCGGCAATATTTCCAAATCATAAACCGTCACCTCCAAGAATGTCACGCATTCTAACAGAGAATCCAAGGGACTGGGGAACACAAACTTCATGAACGATAAAAGAAGAGTATGAGAATAATATAATAAAATAAATGATTCTATTCTTAGGATGAGTTTCCAATGATAGATTTCACCTTTAGAGCAGTAGCTGACAAAATGAGGGACTTCACCCCGCTCAGGTCGTTGATAAAAGTGGACAAGTTTTCCTGATCTTGCACATTCTCTGCAATATTAATTTCTGCTCTTGCAAGAAGCTTAAGTTTATTAACCAAGTTGAACCTAACTGAACTACCCAGGTAAATGAAAATTTCTAGTTTGGGTGCATCAATAGATAGGGTAGTATCTGACATATCATCATCATAAGCTATGAAAGTAAACATTTTAAGGGTTGGGATGGAAATATCAAAAACCTCGAAGTCCTCCGATTTAACAGATACCAAGAATTCTTCAAGAGACAGACAGCCTTCAAACAGCTGTCTCATGGTATTATTATCCGGTAAGTTAACATCTTTCAACTCAAAAACTTTTAGATTAGGTACGGATACAAGATGAGGGACACCTAACCACATATGCCCGGTCAGCTTTAAGACCTCAAGTGATCTTAAAGTAAATACTTCTGATGGTAATCTTGCTGTAGTTGCATTAGCAGCCAACCAAATTTCTATCTCTTTAACTTGTCTCCAAATTGTGGCCCGAATAATTGATAGAATACCACTATCACCTAAGTAAAAGTGAGATCTAAGGCTGAATTTATCTATGTGCTGTCTAAGGAATATTTGTCTTAGTCCAAACATTTGGAACTCTAGATTATAATATCAGTAGCTCCTCACACTGCTTTTCTATGCATCATCTAGCACTACAGTGCGAAGAGAACGAGGAAAATCTGTCAAATTTCTTGACAGAACACATATTGCAACAACGGATTTACTATCAAGATATGTCAGTATTTTGAAAAAGAGTTCACTTGGTAGTGAACTTATATGGGTAGAGTTATTGTTTGTATGATTTCGACGAGAACTTTTGGCTCCTCTCGATCTCGAGTCCTATAATAATTAACATAAACACAAGCCATTATTTTCAGAGAATAAAACAAGGGCTATTATATTGGGTTTTGACCCAAAATATTATGGAATAAAGAATTCTTGTTTGACAAGAAAATTAAAGTGGTTTGATTAGATTAAGAGTATTTTCTTTGTATGTATAATACTAATTGGAAAATGAATAAAATATTATTTGTATTATTATATAAGGAAAATAATTAAGGAATCCAAATAGAATTAGAAAAGTATTCTAAATTGTAATTAGGTAAGTTTTTGACAGATTTTATTATATATGGAGATGATCGCAGTTGAAGAATAGGGAGTAGCCAAAAAGATTGACGTTGAAGAGAGAAAACAAGCAAAAGAGAAAAAGGAGAGGGAAAAAGAAGGCGCATGTGATAAGTGTGCTTTACACACTTATTTACTTCCTAAATTAGCAATTTAATTGACAAATTGAGCAAATATCTACTTATAAATTGTGTTTATCTTGTACAATTAGGTACAAACTCAATTGGAAAGAAAATAGACAAGATCAGAGAGCAATTGAGCAAATTTGATGTCCAATGACCTAATTAAAAGAAATCAAAAGTTCGGGGACTTAATTGTAACATCCCAAAAAGTTGAAGGACCGAAAGTACAATTTTAGAAAGAAAAGGACATGAGAGCATGGCTGGGAACGTGCTTTACTGCTGGAAGGATGGGAGATATGAAAAAAGAATAGACAAGGAGAGTGGGGAGCAGATGGAAAAGCTGGAAACAGGGTTGGAAGAAGAGAAAACAGGCTGGAAACATGGGCAGCTTGGTGGATGAGTTGGGGCACGCTGGAGATTCGAAGATATACATATATACATACACAAGCAGCCAGAAAAAGAGGAGAGAATCACTGCTGGTGACAGCAGCAGTGGGAGCTAGGAAGAAAGTAGATAGATCGATACATATACTGAGATAGATAGGTGACTGCAGGGAGAAAACCAGGGTGGAAGCCGGAGAGGTAGCTGGGTGACAGACTGTTGCTACTGGTGTGTTGATTCCTGGTGGTCACTGCTGCTGGAGGGAAGGAAGCCGCTACTGCTTCTGCCTGAAAGTGGGAGCTGCTGCCTGGTTCAACTGCTGCTGGAAATCTGCTGCTGTGCTGTTCAACTGCTGCTGTGCTGGAAGATAACTGCTGCTGGAGATTGCTGCTGAAATCAGGAACTGATTCTGCTGCTGGTGCTGCTGCCTTCTGCTGCTGGTGCTGATGCCTGTTGCTGCTGGTGACTGCAACTGCTTAACTGCTGCTGCTGCTGCTGCAGAGGTTGGAGAAGGAAACACTGATGCTGCTGCTGAATTGCAATAGAGGACTGCAGCTGACCTGCTGATTCAGTGCTGAAGCTGGAAGTTAGTTGCTGATGCTGATTTCAGTTAGGCTGGTTTAGGAAGGGAAGCTAAAAGCTGGATTGCTGGTGGAGCTGAAGTTGTGTGCTGATTATCAGTGTTGCTGGTGCTTGTGCGCTGAGTCGGTTGCGGCTGGACGCAAGCTGATGCAAGGCTGCAATGCAAACTTGCAATGAATCTGGTTGCGGCTGGACGCAACTCAAGCAGCGAGCCAAATTCACAATCTTCAAACTCCGGGTTGTAATTTTATAATGTATCGCTTTTTCTTCCAACATGTTTAGCTAAATTTTAATGTTGGGATTTATGGCATGAATTTAACCTAGCTTTAATTAATTTCAATATTTGTCTTTTGATAATTAAATGCTTAATTTCATGTGTATTTGTTATTGAGATTATTACATGTGTTTGATTGATTACCAAATATATGTTATGTGAAGTGTATGATAATCGAGAGATATTGTGCATTTTAGACCAAATAATAAATGCTCTAGGTTCTTGTTAAGGATAGAGATATACCTTAAACCCTAGATGATCCATTGAACTATTTTCACAAAACGTTAATGCAATTGATTGAGTTTTAATCGACATAGAGATATAGTAGGTTAAACTAATTGATTAGGGTTAATTTCACTCGAGAGAGGTAATTAGCTAAATTTGGAAAATCGGGTCTAACATTGTAAATGAGTAATTTATTAATTTGCATGTTGAGAAATTAATTAGGCGACGGTTAAATGAAACCATGAATCCCAACCATGTTTTATCTTTCATTTTCCTTATTTTAATTTAGTTTAACAATCTTTTCTTTAAATTAGAATTTACAAAATAACCAACTTTTAATTGTGTGTTTCTCTCTGTTGTTAGAATTAAATTAATTAAAGTTGTATAATCTAGAGTATACATTCCTCGTGGGATCGACAATCCGGACTCAAAAGTCCACTTTATTACTTGTACGCGACCCGTGCGTTTGCGGTACACTATTTTGAGCGAACAGCATGCCTTCGGGAACGCGCGTTGGTGAGTGATGATGTTTTGTTAAAGTTGCGTTGAGTGTTGTGGTGGAGTACACATGGGCAGAGAATGTGATTCGTGTACCATGGTGTTGTTGGCACACGACAGAGAGTTCAAAGAGACTGTTGGAGTCTATGGTGTATATTGCGTGTTATGTTTAGTGTTTTCGAGATGGATTGCTCATGGACAGTAATTGAGAATTGACTGTCGTGGTGAATTCATTATCGAAGGGGAAAAAATTGTTGATGTGGTAAATTAGATGAAAGCGGCACGAGTGGAGGTACTGCGTTCGTTTCTCTTCTAGTTTGTTTCTAGTTTTGGGTAAGGAGAAGTTGTGAGAATGAGAGAAAAATTGTATGTATGAGTTTCTTTCATTATCAATAAAAGTGTTCTTCTCCCGTGATTGTCAGCGGTCTGCTCAGCCACGTTAAATTATTTGTTTTTCTCTATTGTTCTCGTTATTACGTGTTTGTATTTTCGCTGTGTGGTATGATTGAGAAATTGATTAATTGTCCCAAAATTGGTATCAGAGAGACGTGGGTGGGAAAATGGATTTTTTCCAACGGTGGTAGCAGAGCTTATGATTCAGACACTGGGATATTGACAGTGTCATGTATATGTTTGAGGTGGAGCCATTGTAACAGACTAACCCCGAGCTGGAGTTGTGATGGTGATCGAATCATACCAATGAGTTGTGGTGATCGAGTCACATCGACTAGTAATATTAAGGAGTTGCATTGATCGAGTCATGTAGATGTGGAGCTATGGTGATCGAGTCATGCAGACGAGTCTTTTATTGTCATTAAAGATTTTGAAGTGGCTAAGACAGGTGTTGAAGCTAGTCATTAAAATGAATTGAAAATTGGAGTGAGAAGGAGTCAAATTGTAAAGTCAAGTTGAAGAGCTTTTTATTTTGATTTTGTTCACTGCAATTAATTGAAGATGTGATAGAGGAATTTGGGTAAACTTGGAGATTGTTGGGTTTTTTTACCTTTATGGAATAAAGAATTCTTGTTTGACAAGAAAATTAACGTGGTTTGATTAAAGTTGCGTTGAGTATTGTGGTGAAGTACACATGGGTTGAGAATGTGATTCGTCTACCATGATGTTGTTGGCACACGACAAAGAATTCAAAGAGACTGTTGGGGTGCATGGTGCATATTGCGTGTTATGTTTAGTGTTCTCGAGATGGATTGCACATGGATAGTAATTGAGAATTGACTGTCTTGGTGAATTCATTATCGAAGGGGGAAAAATTGTTGATGTGGTGAATTAGAAGAAAATGGTACGAGTGGAGGTACTGCGTGCGTTGTTCTTCTAGTTTGTTTCTAGTTTTGGGTAGGGAGAAGTTGTGAGAATGAGAGAAAAATTGTATGAATGAGTTTCTTTCATTATCAATAAAAGTGTTCTTCTCCCATGATTGTCAGCACGTAAAATTCTTTGTTTTTCTCTATTGTTCTTGTTATTACATATTTGTTTTTCGCTGTATGTTATGATTGAGAAATTGATTAATTGTCCCAAAATTGGTATCAGAGAGATGTGGGTGGGAAAGTGGATTTTTCCCAACATATTAAGCCTCTGTTTGTTAAAAGTTTTTTTTTTTTTTTGTTTGTTTAAAAATACGTTTTTTTATGTTTTCTAGGTAAAATGTGTGGTTGAAAAAGGAGAAAGAAAATGTGTGTGGTTAAAAAGTGATTTGGAGAATTGTGTAGAAAAAACATGTTTGCCAAACGGAGGCTAAGAAATAGAAGTCTCACAGCATGAAGTCGATGTTGGCGTCGGCGTTGGCTTTGGCTTGGGTGGAGAAGGTGGAAGTATGATACCATTTCCTAAAAAAAAGAATGATTGACTTGAGCTCGAGCTAGAGCTGATATAAAAACAAAAACAAAAACATAAATTCAGTACACATAATAAAGAAACTGAACATAACTCTTTCAAATAAGAACAGAAAAGAACTCATTCAATGTTGACTATTGACAAAAACCCGTACTCATTTGTTGATTCTTCGAACAATGTACAGAATGGGGAAAGTAAGCAAGAGGGTTTTTTATGAGTTTCTTTCATCTGAAATCAAATGTGGTTGCATTTTCTTTCAAATCACACTTTTTAAAAGCCCCCTACCAACTCAGTGTTGACAACAGTGGACAAAATGTTTGAAACATTAGATAGATGCAAGTGGACTACTGCATGATAACCAAAAGCTGAAGGACTTGATAACCGTGGTTAGATAGTTGGGATTTTATCTGAAGAACTCCTATGGTGTTGGGTTCGAAACATGTGTCGAAGCATGAAGTCACACATCACTTTCCTAGAAGCACAAGAGATCAGGAGTTCTCTCTTGTACATAAATTACATCTTCACAACTTTAAGTTAGTTAACGACTAAAACGGAGGTTCAAACAAACTTCTTCATGATTCAAGTGTTTATAAGATTCATTGTATGTATAGGTCCATCACATCATTACACTTGTCAATTAAGAAAATGATTCCCAAGAATGAAAAATAAATAAATACTCCAAAACCCGTCAATCCCAGTCCAGATTCTGTTTCTATAGATCTAGTAAAAGATTACAATGTATGATTACACTTATCCTTCATAGGATTCTATAAATTACGCTGAGTTTAACCATGGTACTCTTAAAAACAAACAAAAGAAACACCACTGGATAATAAGACAATGAATAGAAACAATATACAATGTAATCAAAAATCAATCCAGGTTATCAGCAAACATGACGTGTAGATCCAAAATAGAATAAACAAATTTGTTTCAATTAAAGTCATGAAAACAATTTCCATAAGGATGTCCATGAAAAAACATAAAAATAATAACAACTATATCAAATTTGTATTACGTTCTGTCCACCAAAACTTCAAGCAAGAGACCCTGCACCACTAAAATGTCAAATTGCTCAAAATATGCACATGTAAATTATTGAAAATATACACGTCTCCTATTTTATGCAAGTCCCCAACAACTATGTCATAAAAAGTAGCATTAAAACACGTTTAAATTCATTTTTTAAAATAATTCGATTTCCACTTTCATTTAACAGTCCATTTTTCATATACAGTATCAAAGCCATTCTCGAAAACAAAATAAAAAAATCCTCTGTGTCTTATGTTCAAATTCATCCACAAGCACACAATACCCTAACCTCCTACTTTGAACATAGGGAAATTTTTTTATCTCAAAGTAATCAATACAATTGCATGAAGTGGAAAACTCAAATCAATTTCCTTATAGAAAGCCAATACATGTGAGGCATTCTGGATTGAAGCTATCCAAAACCACTTTAAATACAAGCCAAAAAAATTGCAGAAACTGATGGATTAGCAATAGAGGAATCTAGCATAAAACCACAATATGTTACTGAATTTTATTTTTCTAGTTTGATGCTTTATTCTATCTCTCCCCTGCTCCTTTTATGCTTTGGCTATTACCAGTGTAAATTTTCCCCTTTTCTAGATAGTTGGGGCTTTATCTGAAGAACTCCTAGGGTGTTGGACTCGAAACATTTGTTGAAGCATGAAAGTCACTTACATATCACTTTCCTAGAAGCACAAGATCAGGAGTTCTTGTGCAGAAAATATATCTTCACAAAGTCAGTTAATGACTATAACGGAGCAAATTTTGATGAGCTTGCTGGCACTGGACGACCTCTACATGAACAAAAAAAGGTAATTGGTAATGACTTTAAGTCTTTTGTGAACTTCTATGGCGAAACCTCCTATACCTTCTTATAATAACATGGTTCAATTATTTCAAAGTCATGACAATATGAAACTTCTTCATGATTCAACTGTTACTGCTAATGAACATGCTGCCTTTTTAGCAAAAAGTAAAAATAGTACAAGACAATTTAAAAAAAGCAAGCAGAGTCAGAGGTTCAAAGACAGCAGAATCTCCACAAGGAGGCAAAAAATTCCAGAAGGAGCAAAACAAAATTGAAGTCTTGTGTCTGATTCATGGGTTATTACAACACATTGCTCTTCCTAATATGACCGTCTCGAATAATCAAAATGAAGAGTGATTTCCTGATATAGGGGCATCTCAACATATAACCTCTTATCAAGGAACTGTGTAATTTATCAAGGAACGAGATAAGGTAATGGTTGGTAATGGCCACAAGTTAGACAACACGCACATAGGAAATATTACACTACATCACCAAAAACTACCATTTGTAAGATTCCACCTATAGGTCCATCACATCATTACACTTTCAAAGAAGAAAAAACAAAATTGTTCCCGTTGAATCAACAAATTATGAATTAAATTAAGGTGTACAAACTGCACAAATTAATTGAGATAATGTAACTCAAAGAGATCCAAATCTACTAATTTTTGTGTCCAAAACAGATATGAAGCAACAAATTATGATATTAAATTAAGAAGTTCTAGAAACCACACAAATTAATTGAGATAAATTAACTCAGAGAGAATCGAATGTACTAATTTTTGTTTCCAAGACAGATAGGAATCAACAAATTATTATATTAAATTAAGAAGGTCTAGAATCCACACAAATTAATTGGGATAAATTAACTCAGAGAGAATCGAATCTACTAATTTTTGTGTCCAGAACAGATAAGAATCAACAAATTATGATATTAAATTAAGGAGTAGAAACCGCTCAAATTAATTGAGATAAAATAACAGAAAGAGAATCGAAATGCTATTTTGCGTCCAAAACAGATATGAATAAAAAAATTATGATATTAAAAAAAGGTGTAGAAACTGCACAGATTAATTGAGAATAATCAACTCAGGGAGAATTGAATCTACTAATTTTTTTTTGTCCAAAACAGATACGAATCAACAAATTATGATATTAAATTAAGAAGGTGTAGAAACCGCACAATTAATTGACATAAATTAACTCAAAGAGAAGAGAAACTACTTACTTTTTCGTCCAAAACAGCTCGAATTAGAATTGATGAACAAAAGCTTCACGGATATTAGTTTCTACTGAACTCTAACTAACGATCATGAGAATGTGCGCCAGATTTTTATATACAACTTCGCGTTCAATTTAATTATTATTAAGTAGGGAAAATTGCCGTATCGGTCCCAAATCTTTCACTTGATTACAGATGTATCCAGACCTTTCACTTATGACATCCAGGTCCCAAACATTTCATTCCTTCCATTTTGCCTGTAGTCGACCAAAACAGTAGACTTTGACCAATTTTAAAAGGATAGTGATAAATTTAGATTTTCTCGAAATTGAAAATAATGTGTACAAGTAACTCACTTTTAAGAGAAACTAATGTTACACACGTACGATGCATAGTTATTTGTTACTCACATGTATTGAATTTATACATTAACATATGAAATGAATATTTAATTAAAAATGAAAAACGAAGTAAGATATTTAATTATAAAAAAATCTACAATTACACGTACCTCAAGTTTTTTCACAATTAGATTTAAATTGATTTAAAGCATAAAATAGGAAAACCAAATTAAATTTAAACAGAATTTGTAATCTATCTTCTATATATAATGACAAAATACATGTCAAAAATAATACAAACATAGTTTTCCCTTCAAAATCAATTTCTAAATTTGGAAATCTATGAAAAAAATAATATAATAAACTATTTTTTTTTTGTTTTGTAATAATATTATCATTCTTTTGATAATTATTGTATTATATTGAAGTCAAAAATATGTAATATGCGTATTAAATCGAAGATCTCAATAAGAAATTTAATACAAACTTATAACAAGTGAAAGTAAATTGTAAACACATTATCAGTAAAATTGTCTCAAAGATCAAATTTAAAAGTTTTTTTTTTTTTATATATAATTTTTATTTTTCCTCAATAACTCATTCATTTTAAATTATATTATTTAAGTTCAATAATACTATCTATAATTTTTTTTGTATTAATTATTATTCTTTTCATAATTATTGTATTATTTTGAAGTCCAAAAACTATGTAATATGGGTGTAAAATCGAAGACCTCAACGAGAAGTTTAATACAATATAACAAGTGAGAATAAATTGAAAATATATTGTCCGTAAAATCTTCTCAAATATCAAACGTAAAAGTTTTTACTTTATATTTTTTACTTTTCCTCAAAATCTCATTCATTTTAAATTATATCATATAAGTTCTATAATATTATCTATAAACTATTTTTTTGTAATAATTATCATTCTTCTGATAATTATTGTATTGTTTAAAGTCGAGAAATATGTAATATAAGTGTCAAATTGAAGATTTCAACAAGTTTAAAACAAGATAACAAGTGAGAGTAAATTATAAACACTTTGTCCTTAAAAATGTCTCAAAGATCATTTTGATAATACGTTAAAGTTTATTAATCATAATTTTACGTATTTGATCAATCATGATTACTAATCTTATGATTAATATTGACAAAATACATATTCACAAGTGTTTAGCACTATTGTGTGATAAAAAAGTTTAAACAAGGTAAAAATAAAATAATTATTACCATGCCATGATGTATTTAGTTATTATAGATTGAATTTATATCTTGACCAAATATGACTCCTTATCGTAAATGGACTGGACTATTATGAATACCTTGACTGGATCTGGAGATGTGACTCACTCACTTATGATAGGTAATTACTTCATTATATTGTTACCACATATATGGTTGGTTTTACCAGTTTCAATTATATTATGTTGCCACCTATATGATTGGTTTTACAAGTTTCAAGTATATTACGTTATCACCTATATAGTTGGTTCTACAAGTTTCAAGTATATTATGTTACCACCTATATGGTTGATTCTTCCAGTTTTAAGCATATTATGTTACCATCTGTACGATTGGTTCTACCGATTTTAAATATTTCTGTTCTTATAAATTTGATAATTTATTGAATGGTACTAGAAGTTACCACTACCAAAAGTTAGTCAATATTTTAAAATGGTACCAGAAGTTACTATTACCAAAAGTTTGTTGGATGTTAATAAAAATAATTTATCAAACGGTACCAGAAGTTACTATTATCTGTATTGAAAAGACAGATGAAAATGAATTATCCAATAAGAAAATTTTGATTTATGATAAGATAATATCACATGATAGCACAGATATGGCTAATGTGAAAATAATCTCTTCACTATTATAAGATGAATATTATATGATTGAAATAAATAGATTTGATAAAGTTCTTGCACAAACACTTATGTACTCCAGAAGAAGTATATATTTACTCAAAAAGAAGTAAAGATCATCATCTGAACATACTGAAATGATATTATTATTGCTCCTGAAGAAGCACAAAGGAGTCATACTGAAACATATCAAGAAAAGAGATACATGCAAAATGCAAAAGGAGGAAACATTTATAATCCTCCGAAAGTAGAGGTGTGTCTCAAGAGTAAGAATACTCCGTACTCTACCGCCCCTGATCTTTTTGTTTGTCTCAAGAGTAAGAATACTCTGTAATCTACCATCTCTAATCTTTTTGAAGTTTAAAAGATAAAATTTAAATATTCATAAAATCCTCAATATTAGAGGTGTCTCAAGAGTAAGAATACTCTATACTCTACCACCCCAAATAATTTAGAGATTCACAAGGTTAAATTTACATTAACTGGACTCCATTTTAGCTTGATTCCCCTTCCCTGCGACCAATCTATCTTAACTCATGCTAGATCTTGTATTGGAATATATGATTACAACTTATCCAACAGTTCCTCGATAGTGAGAGCAGAAAGAAGGATCCTCCTAGAAATTGGAGAGATGAATCCCTATTCCACAGCATAATCAAGAAATATTAGCAAACCATCAAAGAAATTGTTAACATTTAAAAGCCTAATAGGTTTGGTATCGAGATCCAATTGAGCCCATGAGGTAATATTAAAGATTTCTTCTAAAGTACCAAAACCTTCGAGCAGGGCTATGAAGCCATCAGAACCATATAGCATGCAAGTTTTATGTTCATGGATAGATAATGTCTGTACTTCATGTCCTTGTATTTTTCCTGCAATATCTACCAAAGGAACAAGTATAATGCCTGTTTGAGCAGATTGGAAAATACAACCCATCAATCCACTGCTATCTCCTCCATACACTAGATTGATACGTTTTTCTCCCAACTCCTTTCCTAAATCCACTGCTGCTTGTAGATACCCAAACCTTTCCCTACTTTTGATCCACAAAATACACAAATAGTTTTGATCTGTCAAAATTTTGGTCCTTCCATTTTTGAGAGTATAAGGAAGGAAAAACTTATGAATAAATGTTATTTTGGGATGCATGAAACTGTGAAAATATTTTTGAATTTTTAAAACCGAAAAACTTCACTATCTACTGCTCGTCTTTTGAAAAAGTGAAAATTTACTTTTGACTAAATCACACTACTTTTAATAAAGCTCACCTTTCGGTGATTTTTCAATCACACTTTATCAGTGCTCGAGAAAGGAAACAAGAAAATATTTTAAAATGTGTGCAAATATATACACACAATATATTGATTTACCTTGTATCAATGTTGAATAGCCAAAATATTATTGTTTATTAAATAGGATCTTTTTCTATTATATTCTTGAGACTATAACGGTCTTTATCATCGTTAAATTGAGACTATAAAGATAGTAACTTACGCTGCACATACCCACAAGCGTGCATCTGAAGAGTCAATCGAATATCATCCAATGACTCCTTACTCAATCCACACTTAATGAAATCTATTTTATCATCTCGATTTCTGGATGAATATCCTAATGATTTACAACGGGTATCACATGTCCATCGAGCACATTGTGACAACCTTTCAATCTTTTTGCTCTTTGTTTCTATGCAAAAGTACTATTACCTAAGCCAAGAATGTGCCTAGAAACTGAATTTGGTAATTCACCAGATAACCGAGAAATTGAATTTGGTAATTCACCAGATAATCGAATTTTTTCTTTAATCAACCAACGAACATCTTCTGGAATACCTTGATCCATCAACAACTTCAATATTTCTAGTCGAATTCGGAAAATTGTTTTCAAAACATTTACCAAAAAATTTGAATAGTATTCATGAATATTTGATAATATAACATCCATTTTGATGGATCTAATCTTCTTTCCAAATGATCTATTTAAATGTATTATTTAAAGCGTAAAGAGCGGTGGCTCCGCGTGACATTGATTTCACCAAGAAAATGGGAATAAAATATTGAAAAGTTGGGGACAAGAATTATTTTCTTGGTGTTGGGTTTTGACCCAAAAATATCTTGGACAATTGATTTTCTTGTTAAAGTGGTTAACTTGGAGACCAAGAAAAAGGTGAAAAGAAAATGAAGATATTATTTTTGGCATGAATTTCTTTCCTTATTCTGATTATTCTAATTCAATAAGGAAATATTTTGGGGCAAAAGTAATACACTTTTTTGGGTTATGTTTACCTATAAATATGTGTGTTGAGGAGCCAATTAATTTGCACATTGACTAGAGAGTATTGTGAAAAATGTAGTCTAGCATTTTGGTTTTTCTTGGGTTCTTTGTAGGTTGTACAAGAAGTAGAAATTGGTAGATGTGATAAAACTTGATTATTTTTCTTCTAATACTTGGGGGTTTGGTAAGTGCAAATTTTATATAATTGTAACAATTTATTATATAGTGAAAAACTTTGGCGGTTTGTAAATTTTTCGTTGTTACTTTATTTTCTTGTTGGCTCAATTATTTCTTGAACATCAAAATTCATTTGGGTTAATTAGAGAGAGAATTTATGTGTAATTTCCAACACTTGGAATATCGTTCCTTGCCTTTTTGATATAAGGGAAGATTTGAGGACAAAAATGTGAAATGAAATAATTTCTTAAATATCGTCTCAAGCATTTTTCGATGTAATAAATCAAGGTATATTGATTTGTATTATACAGAAACTTGTACGAGTGAAATAAATATTGTATTGAACCAGAAGTTCATACGTACAAGTGAAATAAAACAGTAATAAACCAGAAGTTCTATAATGAACGGTTATATCATTAAAAGCCTCAAATTATTTGCTATGAGACTAACTTGTTTAGCTTGGAAAGCTTTATGATTTCTATGAAGTGCAATATGTATAGACTCCACCAAAACGCACTTAGATATGTAATTGAGATTATATCCCTAAAAATGAATGACATGTGTTGCGACATTTTTGCCGATTGATATAATATAAGATTTGTGAACATTACTGGAAAAACACGCCTGAAGCGTAATTATGCCTGAAGTATAATAACAATCGATTTCAAAACAAATATTTCTTAAATAATTGAAATGATCCCTTTGAGGGACATAGTTAAATTATAAGAGATTCATGTACTTGGTAATAGAAAATATAAAGAGATCTCTATATGTTATATTGAGATGAAATGGAATCGATAAATAAATCGAATACATACACAACTCTCTTGTGAAAATGAGATTGATGAAATTATAAGGGTGCGTTCTATTTGTATTTTATTTTTTATTTTTATTTTTATTTTCGAAAATATTTTATATTTCCTGTTTTTATTTTTGTTTTCAATTTTTTGAAAACGCGTTTGGTTTGTCATTTCTGAAAACTGATTCTGAAAGTGAAAACCTGAAAAACACATTCTGTTTGAAATTTTGCAGAATACTAATTAGACTATTTGTAATTAATTTACTTGTGGATTAAATTAAAAATTTATATTGTTTATCGAATTTTCATTGGACTAATTAATAACTACAAAAAAAATATTACAAAAATAGATAAAGTCATTATCTTCAACTCCAAAAAATATTATAAGAAATTAACAACATAATGTTCAAGTTCGAATTACTTCTCAAAAATATTATAAGAAATTAACAACATAATGTTAAATTATAAAATTTCTTGTCTTTTAAAAATTTTAAAAAGGATAAATAAGTTAATTATGGACTAATTTATAATTTAGCTTGTTAATTGCATTTTCAAAATTATTAGTTAATATTACAAAAATAGATAAAGTTAATTTTTAGTTAATTTATAATTTAGTTTATTAAATTTGTTAATAACTTTGTCTAATTTTTTGTAATATTGACTAATAGATTTGATATTTCAGTTTCTAGCCATTATTTTTGTTAATTTTGTTGTTATACGTCTATTTTTGTTAAGTATGTATTTGAAGATTACAAAAATATTTTTGTTTGAATATCTCGTTTTCAAACATTACAAAATTAAATAGAACAAGATTAAAAGAATAACAATTACTATGGTGCGATGGATTGTGAGCTAAAAATTTATCTAAGGTGCCCATGTTCGAAACCCCTTGTTCCCATTTTAATAAAAACTTTTGAAAACATAAGTGTTAAAAAAAAAAAAATGCATAATCCTTAATTCAAGATTCGAAACGGAGACCTCCTTCCACCAAGAGCAAGCTATACCAACTGGGCTAGCATCACATTTGGAGTAAAATCCATTTTCCGCATTTTTATATTTACCGCGTTTTGAACTAAAAACTTCAAAAATGACTTTTTCTCCATTTTGCATTTCCTGCACAATTTTTGTCTTGTTTTCCCAAAATGCATTTTCGAAAATGATAAAGAGAACACGTTTTGAAAAATAAAAACAGAAAATGGTCTGAAAAAAAAAGAACAGGGCCTAATACTTTGGCCAAATATAAAAATCTCAATGTAGGGATTATTGTTCAAGGACCTGAAGTCCAAACATTTAAATGTGTAAAGCCAGTAGTTATTTGTATAAATGAAAAATATTACACAGTAGTAAAAGACGACTCATTGCGCGTGAAATTTTTCGAAGAACTGACATAATATATGGTGAATGAGACTATAATCAAAATCATTAGCTTGAAATCTTTGATACACCAATGAGTGAGATCAAAATGTATGATTCTCATCTCGGTATTTTGAGAGTATTTTTTGATGTACTAGTTGATCGCGGTACGTTGAGATTTCAAGTTAAATGATTATAGATTATATGTCGAAATTGATATCTATTTTAATGATTGATTATATTTATACAAATTAGAAATTGTGGTTTATGAGATGCAAGAATAGACATGTATAATCATTGAAAGATTCAATATACCCAAAGTAGTATCACAATAGAATGATACAAATGACTCAATGATAAAATATATTGAAATTGAAATTGGAGTGTACTATTATTAATATTTGGGAAATTGATTATTTACTAGAAGTGAATTTGAAAATGATTATTTTATTATTCTTCAGAAGTGAATATGGAAATGAATATGTTTAATTATTCATCAGAAGTGAATTCTGGATTTGATTATTCACCATAAGTGAATTCTGGATTTGATTATTCACTAGAAGTGAAAAATGCAATCGTTAAATTAGTAAAACATTGCTTGATGTAGCTTGTTATGATATCATAAATGAGCTATGAACGATTTATATAAATCTCACCATAAATGATATGTTTGATAAAAAGATTCGTGATTGCATCAATATACTTGTGATATTCCAAGAAAGGAAAAAATACGTGTTGCACTCGTTTTCTCTTAGCTGAGGTTTTGTCCCACAGGATTTTTCTAGCAAAGTTTTTAATGAGGCTATAGTAGTTATGGGGCGTATTAATGAGAATAATGTATTCTTTTTTTTATTATTATTTTTTTTTTTATTTTTTTTATTTTTTTGGGGGAAAAATTACATAGAAACCTACTTTTAAAGATCACATTTTAAAAACCAGTTGAGAAGTTTTATATTTTTAAACTTCAGGTGTTAAATTAAAATTTGTTAATTAACTATTTTACAAATAATTTATAAAACATATCAAGATCAAACCCTTTACACGCAATCAAACCCTCTCTGACTCTCTCTCATCTCTCATCTATTCTGCTGTAGGTGACACATCTCTCACCCAATCTGCTACGGGCGACCTACCCAGACTATCAGCGGCATAGTAGCTAGACTGTTGCCTTCGAGGTGTAGCAGCGACGATCTCGCCGCTGCAGCTTCGTTCTCCAACATGTGTGGTGGGTGGTGCAGCAGGTGGTTTGGGTTTGGGTTTGGGTTTTGATGTGATGTGGGTGGTGCAAGCAGTTATTTTTGGTTTCCGGTGGTTTGATTTTTATTGTGTTTGCGGTGGTTTGCGATGTGCAGGCGGTGGGATTGCGGTGGTATGTGTAGGCAGTGGTTTGTGGCTTGCAGTGGGGTGTTGCAAGAGGTGGTTTGTGGCTTGCAATGAGTGTTGCAGGCTGAGATTTGGTTGGAGAAGATAATTTGTCGAAGATTAAATTTCAGATTCTGGCCAGAGCACTAATCCATTAAGTAAGCTGACACTAGATTTGGATTTACGATGCTGAGGAGCACCTTCGTCCATTTTATTTAATTTTCGGCAGCAGCTCGAAGTCTGGCAGCGGAGGTGCTCAGGTGGCGGTTAGGTTGTGTGATCAATGTTGTGGTGGTGGTGGTGGTTTATTTGGTATTGAGTTTTTATTTGATGGTAGATTTGTGGTGGTGGTGTTGGTGGGGAATGCTAGGGGCTGGTGGTGGTTGAGGAGGAGGAAATGGTTTGGCTTGGGAAGGTGCGGGTGGGGGATTGGTGGCTTGATAGTGTACTTGACCAATTATGAGTAATTTTGAACAAGTATTGACTATATATGATTTTGAATAGTGATTGTGACCAATTATTAGGCAATTTGATCAAAATGTGGACAAAGTGTGATTTGTGACTAGTATGAATTGTGACTAATTATTAGATAATTGTAACAAAAAATATTGACTAATTGTGATCAAGAAACGAACAAGTTGTGAGAAATAAATAAATAATATGTGATCAATTATTGATGATTGTGACCAACTGTGACTTTGTGTGATCATTGGACGAAGACGTGATGTGAACTACAATTGTGTCAAATATGACAATATGTGATCGAGTTGTGATTTTGTGTGATCGAACTGCGACCTCATGTGACCAATTGTGACTCTCGAGTAGTATGACTAATTATGACTTTGTTGGTGGGGTGGGGTGGGATGGGGCAGGGCGGAGCGAGGTGAAATTTGTGATATAATTTATAATTGTGACTGAAATGTGACTTTGTGTGACCAATTGTGACTTTGCGTGGTGGAATTGGTGGGGTGGAGGATTAAATTTGCAATTAAATTTGTATATGTGTCCAAATTGTGACTATGTGTGACCAACCGTGATTGTTGAATTTCCCGACAGTGGCGAAGCTCCGACGCCAGTGGTGCTTGGGTGGCGAAGGTATGGGGTGGGTGGCTTAATTATGGGGGATTATGACCAAAATATTAACTAAGTAATTTTGAACATTAATTGTGAACAATTATTAGATAATTGTCACCAAAATATTGATTAATTGTGACTTCGTGAGATTTGTAACAAGTATGGGATGTGAACAATTATTTAGTAAATATGGTTAAAGTATTGACTAATTGTGACTTTGCGTGATTTGTGATAAATGCGGAATATGACAAAGAAAACAAGTAAATTGTGACCGATAAATAAATAATATGTGATCAATTGATAGGTAATTGTGACAAGAAATATTGACTAACCGTGACCAAGAAACGCGTAAGTTGAGATCAATAAGTAAGCTTCCGTTTGGTAAAAGCATATTTTTGGTTTATAAACCACAAAAATTTCCAAACCACCTTTTAATCACACACATTTTCTCTCTCCAATTTTCGACCACTACTTTTTACCTCAAAATCATAAATAAACCAATTTATAAATCAAACAGAGTTTCCAAATGGAGGGTAAATAATATGTGATCAATTATGGATAATTGTAACAAATTATATTAGAGATTGTGACCAATTGTGACTTTGTGTGACCATTGGACGAGGACATTATGTTACCTGTAGTTGTGTCAAATATTACTATGTTTGACCTCGTGTTATCGAAATGTGACCTCGTGCGACAAAAATGTGACCTCGTGTAATCAAAAAGTGACTTTGTGGAATGAAATGTGACCTAACTGTGACTTTGTGTGACTGAACCGTGACCTTGCGTGACCAACTGTGACTGTGTGATTGTGACTTTAGGGTTGAGGTGGGTGGGGTTTTGCTAACAAATTTGTAATTTTGACTGAATTGTGACCTTGTATGACGAACTGTAACCTCGTGTGATCAAACCGTGACTTTGTGGGTGGGGTGGGGTGGGGTGAAATTTGCAACTAAATATTGATTAAATGTGATTTTGCAACTAATTATTAGGTAATTGTGATCAAAATATTGATTAATTGTGATTTTGTGCGTCTTGTGACACGAAATATTGACTAATTGTGATCAAGAAACTTCTACGTTGTGAAAAATAAACAAATAATATGTGATCAATTATGGATGATTGTGACCAATTATATTAGAAATTGTGACTAACTATGATTTTGTGTGACCAATGGATGAAGACGTGACGTGACTTACAATTGTGTCAAATACGACCATGTGTGACTGAATCGTGACCTCATGTGACTGAAGAATTATAACCTCATGCGACCGAACTGTGACTTTTTGCAACTGAACTGTGATCTCGCGTGATCAAACTGTGACCTTGTGTGACCAACCGTGACTTTTGTGGGTGGGGTGCGGTGGGCATGGGGCGGGGTGGTGTGAAATTTGCAACTAAATTGTTACTGAACTGTGACTTTGTGTGACCAATTATGACTTTGTAATTGTGACTGAAATGTGATTTTGTGTGATCAATCGGGACTTTGCAGATGGGGTGAGGTATTGATGGGTGGGATTACGTTGAAATTTGAGATTTAATTTGTAATTGTAATTTGTGATTGAAATATAAATTTTTTTGACCAATTGTAACTTTGCAGGTGGGGTAGGATGGGACGGGATAGGGTGAGATGGAAAAAATATAGAAGAAAAATCATTTTTTGGTGGGGATGGTGTCTGTTGGTGGGTTAGGGGTGGGTGATGTGGAAAAATAGAAGAAGAAAATCATTTTTTGGGGTGGGTTCGTTGGATGCGCGGGGTACGGGGCGGGGCGGGGAGTGGAAAAGTAGAAGGAAAAAATCATTTTTTGGGTTGAGGTGGGGTGGGGTGGGGTGGGGTGGGGTAGGTGGTATGAGGTGGAGTGGAGTGAGATGGGAAAAAAATAGAAGAAAAATCAAATTTAGGTGGGGTGGGTGGGATGCGAAAGTGTAGGAAAACATTGAAAGGAAAAAAAAACTTATTTTTGGGGTGGGTGGGTGGGCAGCTCGGCGGCGGGGGCCGGGGTGAGGTCGGGGGCTGGGGCTGGGGTGAGATCAATTTGTCACTTTGCGATGAGATGGGGTAGGGTCGAGTGGGGTTGAGGTGGGTGGGATGGGGAAGTGTAAAAAAACGTGGAAGGAAAAAAAAACTTATGTTTGAGGTGGGTAGGGTAGGAGTGGGGTGGGGACTTTGGATGAGGTGAGATCAATTTGTCACTTTGCGATGAGGTGGGGTGGGGTGAGGTCGAGTGAGGTGGGATGGGGAAGTGTAGGAAAACATCAAGAAAAAAAACTTATTTTTTAGGTGAGGTGGGGTGGGGTAGGTAGGATAGGACTGGTGGGGTGGGATGGGTGGTTGGTTGAGGCGGGGTGGGATGGGATGGGGTTTGGGGCTGTGGCTGGAGTGAGATCAATTTGTCACTTGCGATGAAGTAGGGTAGGGTCGAGTAGGGTTGGGGAAGGGTAGGAAAACATCGACAGAAAAAAATATAAAAATTATTTTTGGGGTGGGGTAGGGTGGGTGGGATGCCTCTTTCGAAGCCATAGGAACGAAGCTAGAACTCTTTATTTGAAATGGATTAAAGCATGTGAGTCTGTTTTCGCTAATACGATACATTCCCAATCGTCCCTTGCCCCGGTATGGCATATCATACGAGACACCGAAAGGCCAAGAGTTCCTTTCTAAGGGGGAAGAAGACCGGGACCATATCGAATTTCCTAGTTGGGGGTATCCCTTGTTACGACTTGGGTGTAATCGTCATAGATGGCCACCATATCCCCTCCAAACACGCAAGCAGGCTGAACGAGCAACAAATGTGGGCCTCCTTATTTGTTGATTGTGAATATAGTCAGTGTATTTGGGTGCATATCTTAGGGAAGAGCGATGTTCTACGTGAATCCACGTTGGAAGGACATCATACCAAAGTCGTACAATTAGGACCTCGATATGGTTTTATTCTTTTTATCGTATCGGAGGTTCTGTTCATTTTTGCTTTTTTTTTTCGGGCTTCTTCTCATTTTTCTTTGGTTGTGGGCGGGGCAGGGGCGGGGGTGAGGGAATTTGTGACGTCAAAATTTGAGTTTTTATTTAGTATTATATTAGTTTTAATATAATATATAATATATAATTATGTTTATATTATATATAATATTATATTTATTTTAATTATTAAATACCTGATTTTTGAAAAAAAAAATGTTAAGTTTGTTAGTTTTAGAAAATGAAACTTAAAATGTTGTAATTATTTACTTTTCCCTTTTTTTTCCTTCGCTAAGATTTTGTCCCACAGGGTTTTCCTAATAAAGTTTTAGAAGCATTATCAAAGTTATTTATGAGTTATAATTCAGCAGCATGTTTTGTGCTGGAATGATATCAACAAATGAAGAAAGTCATAGCCACCTTATGAAGAATGTAATGTCATCGACTACACACAAAGAGACTTTCATATATGTACATATTCCAGACGAAAGATAATACCAATATTCCAAAGGTTCATGAATACTCGGTTGCATACTTCAAAGGGAGAATCATGTTGTACTCTTTTTCCTTCATCCAATTTTGTCCTACAACGTTTTCCTGGTAAGGTTTTTAATGAGGCAGTGACTGTACTCTTTTTTCTTCGTTCGGGTTTTATTCCATTTGGTTTTTCTGACAAGGTTTTAACGAGGCAGCACTTCAGAATTCCAAACTTCAGGACATGATTTATTTTACTTATCATTTGATGTCAATTTGAACAGTAGACTCAATGATTCACGATGACCAATATTACGGGAGCAATTGTATTCTTTTTCGTTCGTTCAAGTTTTATCTCACTGGGTTTCTTAGCAAGGTTTTAACAAGACAGACAATTGCGGAATATGTTATTCAAGAGGGAGTGTTATAAATAATATATTAAGTGAATGACCAATTACCATTGTACCCCTGCAAACTTTACATATTATGATTGTGTCATTGACCATCCTTATAAATATGGGCTTATATTTCATTCTTATACACGCAGTGGAAATGGAAATTCTCTACATCTCTCTCTATTTCCTGTTCTATTTTTGATAATTTTAAACAATTATTATTATTATTATTATTATTATTTTTGTGTGCTTATATTTTTCTCCCTCTTATACATACAAGTAGCAAAAAACTTACCTGGACAAGATGTGATAGACCATTGACAAAATAAGGTGTCATTCTCTTTTTGTTTTAATTTTCCTCTTTGAGTTTTGAATTTATTTTCAGTTTTGTTTTTTTTTTTTTTTTTTGTTTTTTTAAATTGTTTGCTTTATCATTTTTAAAATTGCTTCTCAAAAAAAAAAAAAAAAAAAAAACACGCTTGCTTCTGAACTTTGAGATACATCATATTAAATATAAAAAAAGCGAAAGAGGTAATTTACTTAATTTGGAGAAGATTTAGGGATTTCGAGATAATTTACTTAAAATTAAAATTTTACATGTTTTCGACACTTTTAATTTTTACAGTAAAAACATTTAAAACACTCGTAACGACAATTTTATTTGAGTTTCCTTTAAAAAATGTTCCTGAATCTCGAAAATGCGTTTCAAAAATACGAAAGTAAACAAGTTTTCGGTATTTTAGGCTATATTTGGTAGACCAAGCTGATAGGCTAGCTGATAGCTAATAAGTTAGCTGATAGCTGAAAACTTAATTGGGAGTTGATTGCTGAAAAGCTAATTAGAAGCTGATAGCTAATAACTGATAAGCTAGTATATTGAAATCGGCCCTGTTCTCTTTACTGTTTTGATGTCGTTTTCTGTTTTTATTTTCGAAAACACTAAAAACTCGTTCTCTTTACTATTTTCGAAAACGCATTTTAGAAAATAAAAAAAAAAATTATACTCGTTTTGGGCGTTTTGCGTGTATTTCAACAAAAAATGTTAAAAACACAGAAAACGCGTTTTGAGATTTTTTCTTTTTTAAAAGAATTGTCCTAACTTGGAACTAAGCTTAATATAAAGTTTTTTTTTTTTAGGAGAATTATCCTAACTTGGAACTAAGATTAATAAAGTTTTATTGAATTCAATATCAACATTACAAAAAAAATTAAGTGAAAATTTTTGTTATATTTCAAAAAATGCCTTGATAAATGCACTCTGATGATTTTGAAAGAATTTGCATTTTCTGAATTTTAATAGAACTAGAACTTCCTCAAATCCCGAACCTAACCAACATTTGTTAATATAGACTCTTAATGCCCACATTAGTGTGTGGCATGTAATCACGTTTTCAGTGTATTGTGAAAGAAAATTTAAGTTTGAGCCAGTAGTATTCTGCAAGCAAATTAATTAAAAATATTTTAAGTAGTATTCTGCAAAATTTCAAACAAAACGTATTTTCCCACTTTTCATTTTCAAAAACAGTTTTCAGAAATGACAAACCAAACGCGTTTTCAGCAAATTTGAAAACAAAAATAAAAATAGGAAATACAAAACATTTTCGAAAATGAAAATACAAAATAAAATACAAACAGAACGCCATCGAAGTGTTTGACAAAACTTGCTTAAAAATTAGCTCTGAAATAAAAAATAAAAAAAATGACATAATATTACAAGTTTAAAATACCCTAATGGCATAGGGGTATAATTCTTTTTAAAAAGAAGTAAAAAATGAAAAGCTCATAGATCTTATTTGAACGCCTGTAAAAGAAGTTTTTGAGATAAGATCTAGTTTCTTAAATAAGCTCACTTACCAAACATAGCTTATTTTAATAGATGAAGATTATAAGATCTCCAAATAAACTATGAAACTACTTATTTGGCTTACCAAACATACTCTTAAAAAACTAAAAACAGAAAATTAAATGAAAACAACAAATAGAACAAGGTCTTGGTTTTCTTAAATCTTGAATTAATTCTATATTAAAATAGAACTAGATATTTAAGAAAGTGTGGTAAACTTGTTTATAAACAAGTTTTTTTCTTCACATTTTTTTAACTACTTTTTAAATCACGTATATTTTTCGAAATTAATTTTTAAACACATATTTACGTTAAGAAACTCAAATTTCTTATTTACAAACAAAAATATGTCGTCAAACTGAACTAAGTGCAGTAAACCATATTTGTAGGTGAAGTATATGTATTTACAAGAGGCTTCTTCTGCCTGTGATGGGCAGGATATTTCATACCCATCACGGGCAGGAGAACATCAGTTTATATATTTATTAGATATTGTATTTGCTTAGAGCATTCATAAAATTCTATTCTGATCAACAAGCCTTATTTGGTGCAGTTAAAAACAAAATTTTAGTAGATTTTAATAAAACATGATTGAATATATGGTCAAAATCAATAATTAATTTTGACCAAATTTTTTATCAAAATTTTAAATCGTTTTTTCCCCAAAGCAAGTTCGCCGCCAACCAAATAGGGTCTAATTGAGGAAAGAGTTTAAAATGAATAATCGACAGCATTTGAAACTTAATTCAAATTGCATGTTGACGCTTAAATATTTTAAAAATAAATTGAGAGAAGGAAAATAGAAAATTTCGAAGGGGGGAGGGAGTTTCTTTAGCTACAATATTGATGTTGTTTGGTGCATGGTATTTGGGAGAAATTTTGGGTTTTGGAGAGGGGTGAATTTGAGATGAAAAGTAGGAAAAAAACACCATGACCAAACAAGTGTGTAAGTGCTATGTCCTAGGTCCAATCGTTTGACCAAACACTTACTAATATATTATTCTTACTAAATTAAATCAACAGAGTCCGTAAATTGATTTATAATAATATTATTATTCTTACTAAATTAAATCAACAGAGTCCGTAAATTCAAATCTTGATAACTTGTTAGTCACAAGGAGTTGTGATTGTGAGATATAAGTTACAATTGAATCTTAAATATCCTTGGTCGTAAAGTAATATCGAGATACAGATATCTTTATTACGGATAGACCAACATGTGTGTCATCGCCCACTTTAAAAGTGAGTAGCTGATCTCACAAGCTAAGATGTAGAGATATCTAAATGAACATGTAGATATTTTGTTAAGAGAACAAAACATTGGAGATCAGCAATGGAGATTCCACATGGATAACTATCTGAGTGTCGGTGGTTAATCTCTAACGTTCATTAGTGGAATTGATCCTTTAACTTGAGGTCATCATATATAGTACCTTATATGAGGGCAGTCATACTTTGGTGATATCGGATGTTGCTTCAAAAGGAGTCGCTAATACGATGTCGTTCGGGTATGTCAAGGATCACATGAAAGTTGTGAATGATCAATATGGGATTTGTCACTCTTAGATAGTAAGAGATTATGATCTGCGTTTTATTTGTTTAAGTCGATATCGAAATCCTTGGCCAAGGTGAATTAATAAAGTCGAAAATAATTTCCACTTTTATTAACTTAAGAGCGAAATAAAAGATATGATCAATAAACAAGATTGACATATTTCCATATCTCGTAATTAATCAGATCATATTGACGAAGGGATTAAAGTTTCAAGATAAACGAACTAGTTTGATTTTGTCACACCACGTGACATTTCCCATAACATGTATTGCCTTGACACATTGCTAGATGTCAATTTGGGACAACTAATGTGAATTAATTAATCTAGGAAAATTAATGATTAATTTAAAAGAGAATTTTAATTAATCTTATTTTGATTAGATCAAAATAATAATTTACGTAGTTAGACATCGTGGTTGGGAACCTAAAGGGTCACACACAAGGGGAGAACTAGAAGAATGTAATTGAAATTAATTAATTAACAAGTGTTATACATTTGTAGAATTAATTAATTATATTGTTTATTAATAGGCTCGAGTTAATTAATTTGATTGATTAACTAATGTCCTATGTTTAATCAATTAGATTAATTAAACCACATAGACCGGGTCATGTTTAAGTTATGGGTCAAGTCCACTCTAACTTATATTAATAAACAACTAGGGTTTGGAAAAGAAAAATCTAATTCATTATTCTCTTGCTAGCACGAGAAGAGAGAAACCCTAGCCTCTCATTCTTGTTCTCTAGTGTGGATCACATTTGGAGGCTGAACAATTGGACAGCTGTAGTGTGCAAGTAGATTGGAGAAAGAATCAAGATTCTCAAAGTAATCTGTAAGAACATCAAGAGGTAATGTTTTTTATCACGATTTCTATCTAAATACAAAATAGATCCTCGTTTAAGAATTGAAAATATTTTATATTTCGCTGTGCATGATTTAGTAAATTTCCAACAACAAGCTCATAACTACCTGTGTGATAGCATTGGCGCTGTAAACTTGAAAATATGCATATATCATTCATCGGTAGTAGGCTTAACCATAGGTCCGCAGGAGGTCTTGCGTTGATTATTAGGTCACTTGTTGATTCGAAAATAGTTATACTGAATTTTTAAGTCAACTAAACGAGATTTAGAGTAAGGATAGTTTTGTCTCTAACTTTCGCTAATTTTGTATTTACGTCTTCAATTTCTTTTGGTTATATTCTACCATTAAGCAGGAGTGAGCATTTTTCCCAAATCAGTAGAACCATCCGATTCGTTTAAAGAACCATTCGATTTCGGGGCATATCTTCAAGAAACGGTCGTTTTCAATCAATTCTCGATGCCTTTGTGAGAATCGAATGTTAAATTGGATCTAATATATTTTTTTGGGTAAAATATAAAGCTCAATTTTTATTTTTATTTTCTCAACTTTAATCATGTTCATTTTTTTTTCCTTTTTATCTTGTCAACATTCCTTCTTCACAGGCTATGGATTTAAGACATAACTCGGTTAGACAATTGATAATGTGAAGTCAAGTCAAAACTTGACAGATCCTTTAACGAAAGGTCTTGCAAAGGATTTAGTTTCTAAAACGTCAAATGGAATGAGATTGTGGCAATTCAAAATCATCAATAATGGAATCTCGACCTAACACTTGAAACATCAAGCACTTAGGTTCAATGTGTAAAGTACATTATATGAGTAATTGCAAATATTTAAATTAATCCCAAGGTAGAAATGTTTTGAAACGTATCAATAAGGGTAGGATGAGAATAAATGGCTCTTAATAGACTTATATAGTTATCTATAAAATGTTTTAGATACGTTGGCATTTTCAATAAGTCTACCTATATGAAATATCAGGGATGCTGCCATCTCTAAAGTAGTTTGTCGAACTACTCAAGATATTCATGAAAATAAAATCACGATATGGGACACATGGCCTATTCACATGTCTGTTGTTGAACACAATAAAGACTCTCAAACAAGTGCGTGAGGTGTTTCTGGTTAGTCACATAGGATCCCTGGTTTAAAGCTTGTCTACCATGCCATATTGATTAACATTTGAAACACTTTTACTATGTGAATGTTGAAGTCCTAAAGACAACTTCATTTATGCACAAGTTTGGATAACTTACACGAAATTTTTCAAAACTTCATTCATTTTTAAAATGGTAGAGGATTGTTGGAGAAATTTTCTAAATGAATCATGCTATGCAATTGTTTATTAAAAGGTAGGAAAAATGGAATGAAAAATCGGGTCGGAATTTTTGGCCATGCGATCGCATGGTTGTCCGAGATGACCATTGGACAGATTTTTGAAATTGATTTTTCTTGCACATTTTCATGTATACAAGGTTTTTCGTGGAAAGTTAGAACCATGAAGAGTTGTATTATTTGTAAAGGTTGAATCTATTGACAATATACCTCTTGATGCTCTATGTAAAGGATTAATTGTTGATTGATTCAAATACATTTGAATTTCTCATCTCTTCTCCACTTGTTTGTATCTTGTTGCATTAAAATTCATTTGTTCTCTTGTATACAAACTTCTAGTATTTATTTACTGTAGCTTTGAATACTAGACTCTCTTGTGTTATATATATAGTCCTTGTGTTCGAGTTTGTTGCCGGATATTGTATGTTCTTCATCAAACAAAACTTTTGTATCTTGGAGGCTTATTTGGACCTCTCGTACATCCTATTTGGTGAAACAAATAAAGTATAAAGGAAAGCAAATGTCGAGCCTTGGAATCTTCAAAGTTATTACGAAGTTTTGTCATCACACCACCAATTTTGTTTCAACAATCTTTAGACTTTATTTACTTCCATAATTATTGTGATGGCACCAAAGGTTATTTTCGCTTCGTGATCTTGCTATGGACTTCATGAAATTGGAAAGGTTTAAAGGATCAAACTTCAGGCGTTGGCAAAAAAAAGTTACATTTCCTATGCACTACTCTCAACGTGGTTTATGTTCTTACTACTCCATAATCAGAAGAACAGGAGGATGAAAATTTGGCAAATACAATGGCAAGGAAAAAATGGGAACAAGATGATTACATATGTAAAGGCCATATATGTAAAGCCATGTCGGATGCTTTATTTCAATACCATGGAAAAAGAGGTGCAAAAGAAATTCTTGGTACATTGGAAGCAAAATACATGTCCGAGGATGCTACAAGTAAGAAATTCCTTACCTCTAAATTTCATCTATATTGTATGGTGGATTATAGGAAAGTAATTGAGCAATTCCATGAAATAGTTCATATATATAACCAATTTCAACAACATGATATGAATATGGATGAATCCTTTGTTGTCTCTTTCATTGAAAAACTTCCCCCATGTTGGAGAGATTATAAGAAAAATCTCAAGTGTAGAAAGGATAACCTTTCTCTTGAAGATTTGGGCGACATCTTTGTATTGAAGAGGGTTTTAGAGTGAACAACTCCGAAGAAAATAATGACCAATCTTCTAATGTCTATACATTGGATGAAGGGAAAGACACTAACAAGGAAAACAAACAAAACTTCTTAAAAACCAAAAAGAGAAAATTATGCTCCAAAGGAAAAGACAACAAGAAGAAGAAGAACGCACCATGTTTCAATTGTGGTAAGATGAGACATCTTAAAAGGAATTTTCTCCTTACAAAGAAAAAGAAACAAGATGGAAACTCCAACTTCGCGGCTATGATAAGTGAAGTGTTCATAGTGGAAGAAAGTTATGCGTGGTGGATCGATTCCGATGTAACTAGGCATTTTTGTAAGGATCGAAATATTTTCACCACTTATGAACCCATTGAAGATGGGAAAATTTTCTACATGGGAAACACTAACACTGCAAATGTTCTTTTCAAAGAGGACATTAATTTGGAATTTACTTCCGAGAAAACTTTCATTTTAAAGAATGTTTGTCATGTACCGAATGTTCGAAAGAACCTTGTGTTCAGAGTTCTTCTTAACAAGTTTGGTTTCAAACTTGTACTTGAGTCAAATAAATTTGTATTGTCTAAAGGAGGAGTCCTTGTTGGAAAATGATTCATGTATGATGGAATGTTTAAACTCAACATTATGAATAAAAATACAAATTCCATTTACATTGTTGTTGATGCCTTATCTATGTGGGCATTCATGTTTAGGATATGTATATACTAGAAAAATGCATGATATGAGTATGCTTGAATTAGTTCCTAATTGCAAACATGACTTAAAAAAAAATTAAAGTATGTGCTCAAACTAAAATTACTAAAACTTCATGAATAACTCTTTACTTGAACTTGTATGTAGTTATGTATCTGATTTACATAACACACCTAGTATAGGAGGAAAACTTTATTTTGTGACATTCATTTATGATTTTTTAAGTCTTGCTATGTGTATTTGTTGCGTTCTAAGGATGAATTTTTTTTGTTAACTTAATTAAGTTGGCATTTTCTATTTTTCTAAATGTTTGTAATTTAAGTAAATTTAATTTAATTACTAAATACGTGTATTTAGTAATTTATTAAGTTTAATTAAATTACTTGATTATTTCTTGGACTATATTTTGTATTTATCTCCTATATGTTTGTGATAATGATTTAATATTTGGAGATAATGTTTGACACTTATTATTGTGATAATATGCTAAAATATTCCTATTAGCCGAAACTTATGGCCTTTAGTTCTTGGTGTCCAAGTTTGTGTATATCACTTGGTTGGTAAGTGATTCACTTATGGTAAGATTCTTTTATTTCATAATTAGATTGGATTATCTTACCTTATCTCTATTTAACTTGTATTTATCTTTGATTGATTACAGAAAATAAAAATTTTGCACAACTAGGATTCTTGATGGTCAAGCAATTCAGCTGTGCTTATATAAAGGAAGATAGGGGCTTGTTCTTCCTTAAGTCATTGAAGTCAAAAAATTCGCGTGGTGCAGAAAATATAATCGACTTCTTCATTGTGTGACTTCTTGATGTGCATGAATATTCTAGAGATATAGAGCTTATTCATTCATGCCAAAAATCGATCAGTAAATTACAAATTATGGTTCTCCGGGAGGAGTTTTTCAATCACTACAAGAAGAAAAGACTTTCAGACAGAAGATCAAATGGAAGGTTTAGATCAAGATTGAATGGGAGTTCAGATTTGTTGAGAATCGTCGCAGTGTCGAAGGAAGCCACTGAAGAGTGGTGGGACGCCAGCTCATATTACATGCCATAGAATAATCAGAGAGATTTAATTCATGGGTGTTTGACAAGTTTATGCGCAAATTTATCCTGTAACTTGGATTGAACTGTGTAATCTCTTTTCTAATTAATGATTGATTTTTGTTCGCAAAGTGCGGGCACGTGGATTTTCCCTGTTAGGGTTTTTCCTAATTTAAGCTCAAATATTGTATTCTTATCTCTTTACAATTCTGCATCATTTATTTAGACTGTTCATGTCCTATACTCTAGACGAATCTGGAATAACAGGATTCATCTAGATTTGTGCTAAACCAAACTTCACGTGTTTAGTTAATACTCAATTGTCCAAATAAATCTGTGACAATGAGTTCGTTTAACAACAAATTTAGACAACTTTAAATTTTCATTTTTAAACAAATTAAAATCTTCAAAAATGAAGTTGAAAACTTGTGCAATACGAAGATTAAATGTCTTAGAAGTGATAAGTGAGGTGAATATCACTTTCCCTCTATTGTTCGTTCAATTACTAAATTTTATTCCTAGTCTAGGTTGTTAGCTGTTCGCTCCGCAAGTGCAAGGTCGCGCAATTAATAAAGTGAACGTGAGTTCGTGTATCGTTCCCACGAGGATTGAGCAAATTATATTTTAGACTACGTTCCTTAATCGGAACAAGAAATTTGATTGAGTTGAAAATTTTGATTTTAAACTTAAATAAAAAAAAAAAGAATAAGAAAATTTGTTTTGTAAAAACTATAAAATGAATATGCTAGAATTGAGAATCCACATTAGTTCCATCAATTATGCATTACTCCAATTGTCTAATAATAATTCACATGATTTTGAAAATTCATATTCCTAATGTTGTTAAAACTCCATTTCGGACAAGCATTAAAGCCTATTCCTACGCATGACCCAACCATATTTCTATGTTGAATACGAATGTGCAAGAAAGCATTAAAGAATTGTGAATACTATTGTAGATAACACAAAGCATAGGGGTATATTTCTATCCCCTATCGGACTTTGTGGTAATTGAAGCTAGTCTAATGATTTTCTAATCTTTCGAACTTAAGAAAATATAACCTAAAATCACACAATTAGTGATCAAGTAATTGCATAATAAGAAAAGCACGCATCAATTGCTCAAACCCATGAATTAACAAAATTAAATAATAAAGTAACACATAAAATCCGAAATTTAATGCTTCATCACAATTCTAACATTTAAAACCTGGCCTAGATATATAATTGAATAAAAATCACAAGAATAATGGATACATGTCATCCTATTCATCCCTTGATCTTTGGTCTTCAATTGTGTTCTTGGCTTGGCATGGATCCCTTGGCACTTTGACAACGTTTTGGCATGAAACAAGACAATTGAGAACCCCCAATTTCGTGCCCCAAGTTTGGTATATATAGATAATCACGAAAATTAGGTCACTTGGGGAGAAATATTGCTGAAAATCACATCCAAATTGAAATCCAAAAGAGTTCCAACCGAACAAGGAATGTTACCTTCGCGGAAGATCTTTTTGTCACTGCACAGCGTTTAGTATTTTGATTATATCTTTCTGTTCCCTTATCCCATTGAGTGTATTTAAAGTCCGTTAGAAAGATAACATAAAGAGATATACAATTCTTCCTGAAATAGGATTTTCCCAATTCGAACGTTTACTGCCCCGAAATTAGGTTTCAAAGTTTGACTAAAAATTTGCCCGAAAATCTTGTATGATTGGAATGAATTTATGGTAATATTCTTATCATATTCATTTATTTCTAACTTCTAATTTCATCTAATTGAATCCTAGCAATCTTCAAATATCGTATCATGGTCTGAATCAATCATTGAGTATTTACAATTTGCTCCTTCTTTTGATTTGTATAATTTAGTCCTTAAACTTCTAATTTCTTCCAATTTGGTTCTTTCTTTGATTTTTCTTCCAATTGACCCTTTGATTTACTTCATCAACTCTTGATTTTCACACTTTAGCTCTTTTATCATCCAAATGACTTGTTTTTGCTTCATTTCCTTTGTTTTCTCGACTTTGGGATTATTTTTGAAATATAAACAAATAATAACAAAATAAATAGTAGATATTCTTAAACAAATAGATAAAATCCTAGTTTTAGAATAGAAATAAGTGTATAAAATACACTTATCAACACCCCAAAACTAGAACTATTGTTCGTTCTCAAACAAAATAAAACTGAACTATAAATGCAAATAAAATAAAATAAAATATTTTTGTTTCTGTCAACTTATTTACCATGCGCTTCAATAATCTAAATTGACGATTCACTTTAGAAAAGAAATATGAATAGCAAAAATTATTTTCATTCATCCGATGCTCGACTTCATTGTGTGTGTGTGAATAATCAAAATCGAATGTAAACTCATATAAAAATATACATGACGTTGTGTGATTAGTTATGCAGAAATAAACCCGAATCCCATGTGGTCAACAATGATTTTCTTTTGATTTTTCTTACACTCATGGATGATCACAACTTTACTGCTTTTCTCTCATATCCTGAGGTCTTTCCTATTGATGTGGATTCTAAACATGTATAAATTGCATTTTTCCACACAAGGTAGTTATGATTAGACAAGTATGGATGATAGACCAAGAATAATTAACAAAGCGTTAGGAATTTCAATCAACAAAGCTTATAACAATTTAATTCAATTTTTCTTTTATTTGGACGACTTTTTCTTTTAATGTCCTTGTCTTTTACCATCTTTGTGCAGAACTTTTCATACTTGATTTCTACATATGACTCTTGTAACGAGCTTTAGGTCGGCAGCTCCCAACTCATTTGAGCTTAGGGTACCAGGTTCAGAGAACCTCTCAGACTTAATTACCCGAGTCATAAAGGCTTAAACGAAAAAGTTAAATATGTTTTAGCATCTTATGTGTAAGTCCACTCTCCGTACTTGCTTTTTAGTTGACTCCTGTAGCGAGCTTTAGGTCGGTAGCTCCCAACTCAGTTGAGCTTAAGATACCAGGTTCAAAGAACCCCTCAGACTTAATTACTCGAGTCAAAAGGAATTTGAAGAGCAGAATAAGACCTTCAGCACTTTTCTGTTTTTATGCTGGTTATGATTTATACCTGTTGATCAAAACCCCTTACACTAAAGATGCAAAATTAAAAACTTCAGATCCTCAATCCATCAATGCCTACTCATACTAACCTTCCCACCCCCAAACTGCTTCTTGAGCAATTTGGTTCTATATTTCAGGTTGGAATCTAATTTCCTAAGGTTTGGGATTTTTTTTTGTCAGTTCCATGTTCCAAGTGCATAAGTTTACCCCACAAGTATCAAGCATCTCCCTACATAAGTTATTATTCGAAAGTGGCTATGTGCTCAAGTTTGATTAAAGTATTATATGGATGAATGTTAAGAAAAATTTTAGTTCGCATACTGCCCAATTTTCTAACTAAAGTACAAAAGTCAATTCAAATTATGTCATAAGCAATAAATAAATCAACAAAATTTTCCAAGTTTTTTCATTTTTTTATGATTTTTCATATTTTTCAATTTTTATGAATTTTCTACCCAAAATCGAATGAATGTTTACATAAAAAATACATGAATGAGATTCTCACTCCCAAACTAGTAATCTACATTGTCCTCAATTTATTTCAAGAAATAATAAACAATTAAACAAAAAATAACAAGAGGGGTCAAGTACTTCCCGGGTTTGGAGAGGTGGTGTTCTCATTTTGAAGCTTTGAGTTGAATGCTTGGCTGGATGAAATGACAATTTACTTCCTTTACCATGTTTAGCTTGAATCGTCCCATGATGATATGTTCCTTGCAAACAATAAGTAATGATCATTGGAAGCATAAATATCACATGGGAGCTAATGCAAATCAACACAATACACCCAAACTAGGACTTAGAAAAATTTTGAAATTTTTGAAAAACGGTCGACCATTGACTTTTAGCCCTTGACATCGCCTCGAAAAAGTGAAAATTTCCTTAGAAATGTCCCGGGCATATGAAATTACATAACGTGGTCTACAACATATCAAAAATTCATCACATTTGGAGTTCATATGAGTCATGAATAGGTGTGACAAAGTAGGTACAGTAAGGTTGAAATTGTGGGTTGTGGTGCAATAGTACCTTTAATGGCTTTGTAGTGCAATGCTGTTCAAGTTGAGTTTCATGCCTTAAATCAGTGTAAACAATGAATAGATGATGCACAAATGATGTATAACATGTAGTGAATGTGATTATCCAAAAAGAATTGCAAAAACTCAACAAAACATTTATTGTGACATTTAATCAAACACCTTGTGCCCATGTGAAGAATTCAAAGATTTGCATAGAGTTGGAGACTTGAATTTACCCATAATTTTTCACTTATAAACTCACAATTCAATACTCCAATTATAGCCTAAACCATCACCAATCAATCCACAATTCACATTTCTCAAAAAGAATGAAGAATAAAAAGATTTAGCAAAATCTTATAAAATGTTGAAAAGTCCAATATGTCTACATGTCCTAAACTAGGTTCTCATGTTAAAAATTGTGATGATGAACAACAAAGCAAATTAAAATGCAATTAAAATTAAAAGTGCTAAAACATGCAAAATGGAATACTAGAATTACTTAAAACACATAACAACTCAATGCATGCATTCTAAACATATTAGTGCTCTTAAAATACAATGTCAACCATCTAAAAAACTATAAAGTAACTAAATCAATCAAAACAATAAACAAAAATAAATAAATAAATAAATAAAGAAAAGGGTTTGAGAAATTTGGTTGCCTCCCATTAAACACTTCATTTATAGTCTAGAGCTAGACTTTATGGCAATTGATTTAAGGACACCCAAAGAAATCTTTTGATATTTTACCCATCTTCTTTCGTTTGGTTTTGTTCAACTCCTCATTTACTCTCCAAAACTTGAAATTGCACCTATCCATATTGTAGGCCCTATCCTTTTCATCCAATTTAAATTCAACTACGAAGACTTTCACCTCTTTATTGGGTTTAATCACAAAATCAATTTCTTGGCAATCAATAGAGTTAAAACAGTGAAGATTGATTTTTTCCTCAATGATGGCCACATCTTTGTTTGGTTCAATTGTGATTGATATTTCATTTTCTTCAATAGTCGATTCATCCTTGGGTTGAATGGTCGGTACTTCCTAAAACTCTAATGGAAATGGCAAGTCTTTCTTATGAACTTTCTCGAGTGGATTATATCCCCACTGTTTAAATTCACTCCAATACATGGAGTCTCCCAACACTATATCACCTTCATCTAACTTGGCTAGCTTCTGATAGTATTTTGAAATTACCCCTTCACTCCACAATGGAGTACCATCTCCCACTAGAGCGATGTCCTCGTCCCAATCGTTGGGTACACACTCATCAAAGAGCATGTGACTTGCATCCGACGTGTCAATTGCTTGTTGTCGGGAGCAAGCAATCTCCATTACAATATATTTTGATGTGACCCAAATATTCTCCGGGAGCAAGCAATCTCCATTACAATATATTTTGCAGCAAAATTCACAGTCTGGATATTCTCTAAACATGTCTTCATAGTCCATGTTGAGATCGTTCATTGCAAGCCAATGGTAGATTCAAATATACCTCAAAAGAAACATATGAATGCTTAAAATTGTGGTGGATAATCGAAAGTAACAAAATAAAAAAAATAAATAAAAAAAGTAAAAAGTCCTAATTAGTAAAAGTAATCTAAAAATAAATTTAAACTACAATCCCTGGCAACGATGTCAAAAACTTGTTCGCTCCGCAAGTGCATGGGTCGCGCAAGTAATAAAGTGAACATGAGTTCGTGTATTGTTCCCACGGGGATTGAGCAAATTGTATTTTAGACTACGGACCTTAACCGGAACAAGAAATTTGATTGAGTTGAAATTTTTTCTTTTAAATTTAACTGAAAAACAAAAGAATAAGAAAAATTGTTTTGTAAAAACTATAAAATGAATATGCTAGAATAGAGAATCAACATTAGTTCCATCAATTATGCATCACTCCAATTGTCTAATAATAATTCTCGTGGTTTTGAAAATTCATATTTCTAATGTTGTTAAAACTCCCTTTCGAACAAGCATTAAAACCTACTCCTACGTACAATACAACTATATTTCTATGTTGAATACGAATGTGCAAGAAAGCATTAAAGAACTGTGAATACTATTGTAGATAACACAAAGTATAGGGTATATTTCTATCCCCTATTGGACTTTGTGGCAATTGAAACTAGTCTAATGATTTTCTAATCTTTCAAACTTAAGAAAACATAACCTAAAATCATACAATTAGTGATCAAGTAATTGCATAATAAGAAAAGAACGCATCAATTGCTCAAACCCATGAATTAACTAAATTAAACAATAAAGTAACACATAAAATCCGGAATTTAATACTTCATCACAATTCTAACATTTAAAACCTAGCCTAGATACATAATTGAATAAAAATCACAAGAATAATGGATAGATGTCACTCTATTCATCCCTTGATCTTTGGTCTTCAATTGTGTTCTTGGCTTGGCATGGATTCTCGGCACTTTGACACCATTTTGACATGAAACAAGACAATTGGGAACCCCCAATTTCGTGCTCCAAGTCTGGAATATATAGATATTCATGAAAATTAGGTCATTTGGGGAGAAATATTGCTGAAAATCACATCCAAATTGAATTAAAAAAGAGTTCCAACCTAATAAGGAAAGTTATCTTCGCGGAAGATCTTTTTGTCACTGCATAGAATTTAGTATTTTGATTATATCTTTCTATTCCATTATCCAATTGAGGTGATTCAAAGTCCATTAGAAAGATAACTTAAAGGCCTACAATTCTTCCAGAAATAGGATTTTTCCCAATTCGAACTTTTAATGCCCCAAAATTAGGTTTCAAAATCTGACTAAAAATCTGCCCGAAAATCTTGTATGATTGGAATGAATTTATGGTAATATTCTTATCATATTCATTCATTTTTTACTTCTAATTGCATCCAATTGACTCCTATCAATCTTCAAGTATCGTATTATGGTCCGAATCAATCATTGAGTATTTGCAATTTGGTCCTTCTTTTGATTTGTATACTTCAGTCCTTGAACTTCTAATTTCTTCTAATTTGGTTCTTTCTTTGACTTTTCTTCCAATTGACCCTTTGATTTACTTCATCAACTCTTGATTTTCACACTTTAGCTCTTTTATCATCCAAATGACTTGTTTTTGCTTTATTTCCTTTGTTTTCTCGACTTTGGGATTATTTCTGAAATATAAATAAATAATAACAAAATAAATAGCAGATATTCTTAAACAAATAGATAAAATCCTACTTTTAGGATATAAATAAGTGTATAAAATACACTTATCATTACCTCACCTCTCAGATTATGAAAACACCCATGATATCATGAATAAGTGATCAATTCATTCAAGCATTAAATACAAAATAAAATCAACACTTGTAATCATAAATGCAAAACTAGAGTTATAGAATTAAAAGCGTAAAATTAAGCTACATCATTGTGTCAACTAATGTATTAGTTGTTCATCATAACAAAATAAATACGCAGAAATATAAATTACTACGCATGTAGAATTTATCAAATTAACAAAGAAAAGAAAATCTTGTACCAAGTATTTCGCTCCCCAATGATAATTTTCAATTCCCCCGCCTTTTTCTTCAAGTTTCTCCAAGAATTTAACGTTAAGAATGCTGGATGTGATGTTTAGAAGTTGTGAAAAGTCCCCAATTTCGTGCCCAAGAGGTTGCTTTTATAGTTGGAGAAGAACCCTAGGCAAATAAGAAAAGAACTTAGGTAAAAGTCCCGTTGGGCCTGATTCTCGCTTGGCCAATTTGTACTGCGTGGCCACTCAGTGTAAATTTTGGTGGCAGTGTGGTTATAATATTTTTACTCTGACTTTTTGCATATTGATCGTGCAACCACATAATGAATTTGTGGTGGCAAAGCGGTTATACTTCTAGCTGCAATTGTTATCTTTAAATCCATGTAAGTAAATCCTCATTCTTTATTTGCACATCCAGTCCTCCTCTTGTATCTCCTGATTGACACCATTATCTTCCAAGTTGTCTAATTAAGCTCTAATTTCATTCAATCCTTGCATTATTTCCTCAAATTCATTCATTCACGTGACCCTGGGATGTTTTTTGTAATGTAAACAAATACACAATAATTATGTAGATTTTATTCTAAAACAACAATATCATATTCTAATTTAGATATATAAATAAGTGTATAAAATACACTTATCAAATATCCCCAAACTAGAATCATTGTTCGTCCTCGAACAAAGTAACACAAAAGTAACAAATAAAAATAAACATAGCAAAATTTTTTGTCATGTCAACTTGTTTACCATATGCCTCAAAAATTCAGATCACATTATACTATAGCATAGAACTTTGAACAATACAATAAAATAGTTCTAGTTATCCTATGCTAGATTTTGAAGTGTGTGTGTGAATAGCTAAAGTCAAACACATGCTTATGCAAGAACATACTAAACATTATGTGGCTTATCACGCACAAGTAAACCCGAATCTCATGTGGTCAACCTATGATTTTCTAGTAATATTCCTTTCCCTCTCATGGATGGTCACAACTTATTGTTGTTCTCTCAAATCCCATGTTTCCCTCTATATTATTTTCTAAACATTTTTACACTACATTTTTCCACACAAGATAGTCAGGATTAGAAATGTGCATGCATATCAAGCTGCTGGTAAGCAATCCCTTATTCTACACCCTCAATTTCCAAAGTTTTAGTCAACTAAGTTTACACCATGCACTTTTTCATTATATGGACGAATTTTTCTTTTATTGTACTTGTCTTTTACTATATTTGTGCAATACTTTTCTCATTTGTTTTCTATGTGATTCCTGTAGCTAGCTTTAGGTTGGTGACTTCCAAGTTAGATGACTTTAGGGCACCAGGTTTTGAGTACCCCTCAGACTTAATTACCCAAGTCACAAAGGCTACAAAGAAAAGCTTAAAGATGTCTATGTGTCTTATGTGTAAGTCCTCTCTCCCTTAAGCATTCTAATTGACCCATGTAATGTACTATAGGTTGATAACTCCCAATTCAGTTAAATTTAGGGTACCAAGTTTTACACCAATACAAGCTTACTTGCTCAAATAAAAAAGGCTACGAAAAATGGAATAAGACATATTTTTAATGTTTTTATGCTAGTTCTGACTTATACCCGTTGACCAAACCCCTTCAACCAAAAGTGCAAAACCAAGAACCACAGACCCCTCAACCTATCAATACATGAATATACTAGTCTTTCCACCCCAAACTGCTTCTTAAGCTATTTTGTTCTAATTTAGGGTCAGGATGTTTAAAGATCTAACTTTTGGGATTTTAAGTCATCCCTAAGTTCAAGTAACATAAATGCACCCCACATATGTTAAACACACACAAATAATAATTTAACAATGTCTATGTGCGCAAGAATATGAAGCCAAACATAAATAACTAGTCAAGAAAATCAAGTTTTTAATGTTGTCCAATATTCTAGCTAAAGCACATAGTCAATCCAAATTGTATCCTAGACAATAAACAAAGTAACAAAAATTAACAAACTTTTCAAATTTCTTTGTGTGTGCACTCAAGAATCGAGTGAATGAGTAAATAAATGAATGAGATCACAGCCCCAAACTAGAAGTATACATTGCCCTCAATGTATAGCATAAAGATATAATAAATAAATAAACACATAAGAGAGGGGTTCAAGTACTTCCCGGGTTTAGAGATACAATGTCTTCACTTGGAGCTTTTATTTGATATTATTTGGATGATTTAGACCCCTTGTTTTTGTTTCCAAGCTTGGTTTGATGTATCACAAGTGGTGCATTCCTTTCAATTAAGAAATAACCAACATTAGAGCACATTAATATCACAAGAAATCACAGGTAAACACAACCACAACCCCCAAAGAGAGATAAAGCATAAATATGAAGTTTTCAAATATGTTTGACCACCTATATTCAGGCTCTAACATTACATCGAAAAACAGAATTTTCCCAAGCCATATTCGGGCATATAAAAGTACATAACTTAGGGTGTGTTTGATGAAAGATGGAAAAGGAAAAGAAAAATATTTTCATTTTCCATCTTTTATTTTCTCACCTAAAGTTAGAGAAAATATTTGGAAGGAAATTGACTAAAACATGTTTCATTTGATTTTACCTAGAAATTTTTTTGCATGGAAAATTTGCCAATCAAACAAGAAAAAAGGAAAATTTTTCTTTGATTGGACATTTTCCATGGAAAATATAAGCAATCAAACACACATTAGTCTATAACATATAAAAAATTCAGAGTATTTGGAGTTTAATAAAGTCGTGAAAAGATGTGACAAAGTAGAGACCTGAAACTATTTTTGGTGCAGGGACCCTGCAGTGACTGCATTGTGGTGCCTATGATGTTCAATTAGAGTTTTATACATTAAATCAGTGTAATCCATGAATGAATAATGCACATACAATGTATAACATGTTTTAAAGGTGATCATTCAAAAATATTTGGAAAAACTCAGAGAAAAACTCATTGTGGCCTTTTATCGAACACTTGGTGTGCAAGTGTTGAAAATCAATGAGAAACAGATTTGGAATCTTGGATCTATCCAAAATCTTGTCACCTATAATCAAAAATTCACATACTCCTATTCTTTCCTAAACCCAACATCAATCAATTCACAACCCCAAAATTTCATAAGAAAAGCACAAGAATGACTTTTATTACTAAATTCCATGTAGTGTGCAATACTCACCTTAATCCAAGAATTGAATGTGATTTGGGACATGATTTTGATATGGTGCAATGATCATGATAATGTGAACTCAACAAGGACTATGCAAATCAATTTTCATGCTAACTTAATACTCAATCATGCTAATATGAAACTAAGTTAATAATGGAAATAAATCCTAAAACTAAATGTAAACCAATAAATAAAGAAAAATAAATGAAAGGGATAGAAAATTAGGTTGCCACCTAATAAGCGCTCCGTTTATAGTCTAAAGCTCGAAATTTTACCGTTATTGTTCAAGGAACTCTAAATAAAGATTTTGATGACCTTCTTTGTTTGTGCAGCTTGAATTTGCTCCAATTTGCTTTTAAGTACCAAAATTCCACTTTTCCCATGTTATGTATTTTGACACCTCCACTCAATTCAAACTTCAATATAAAACTTCAATCCTCTCTTTAGTGCCAATGATGAAATCAGTTTTTCCCCAGTTATTGAAGTTAGAGGATTGCATTTTAAAGTCGGCACCCTTATTGACCTTCCTCTTTAATTGAATTTTTCTCGAGCTCGATATCCAGAATTTGAATTGTTGACATTTGGAAAATGATCTCCTCATGGCAGCTATTTTCTTCTTGTTGATCCACTCTTTCAGGCTGCTCTTCTTTTTCTTCAGTTGTTTCGACCGATTTTTCTAAATCATCTGATCTTTCACCTTAATTTATGACAACTGCACTAGATAAACATTTTCCACACAATCAACTTTCCATAAACCATCATGGGGTGCAACAGGGCATTCATATAAAGCATGATTTCCAAGGCAATAGTCACAAATCAGATAAGTATGAACTGCTATTCGATCAGAGTACTAATGATAATTGTTTGCAACCATCTTGATGTGATGCCTTCAACTGTTTGCAAGTTCGTTCAATCCCTAAAAAAGAAACAATTGATGTTGAAACGATTTTTCTTTATCCATGGGCAATGAGTTTCAATGTAGTCTATTTTGTGCAGTTCCAAATGTGAATTAAGTCTCCTTATCTTAGTGGTAAAACTCAGGCTTTTAAATGTTCCTGAAACAAAAACTAAGAAATAGAAAATAAAAATAAAGAAAAAGAAAAAGTTCAAACTAAAGTAAGAACTAATTGGTATAGATATTAATTAACAATCCTCAACAACGGTGCTAAAAAATTGATGTGTACTAAATAGCAAGTGTAAGATATCGCATCCAAATAATAAAGTGGACAAAAGAGTCCGAGTTACTGTCCCACGGAGATTGTAATTACTTACCGAAATTGTGTTAGTTCTCGCACGATTTGAACAGTAAAATAATGATGAATAATCTAAACTAAAATAGAAAATTAAAATAAATAAAAAAAAAGAAAATAATACAATTTTGTATTTTCTAAATTGATGTGTGTATGTGTTGGGACATCTGATTTCACATTAGTCAATACTTTTAATTCCATTTACCTAGTTTTATTTTATTCGTATTATTTCAATCGATCGAGTTCATTATGCATATGAAATTCCTTTCTAGAGTTTAAAACAACTCTATATAATTAGTCAATTGTATTTCTAGACAGCAGGTCATAATGATTAGGTACATGAAACACAATAACTCAAATATAGACCGCGATAAAAATAAATGTATATATCTATCGTTCATTCAATTACCAAATTTTATTCCTAAATCTAGGTTATTAGCTCACCTCTCGAATTATGAAAACACCCATGATATCATGAATAAGTGACAATTCATTCACGCGTTAAATACAAAATATAATCAACACATGCAATCATAAATGCAAAACTAGAATTATAGAATTAAAACCGTAAAACTAAGCTACATCGTTGTCCCAACTAATGAATTAGTTGTTCATCAATTAAGAAAGAAACATGCAGAAATATAAACTACTACGCATGTAGAGTTTATCAAATTAACAAAGAAAAGAAAATCTTGCACCAAGTATTTCGCTCCGGGAAATAATTTCAATTTCCCCTCCTTTGCCTTCAATTTCCTCCAAAAATTTGACGTTAAGAATGCGGGATTATAATGTTTAGAAGTTGTGCAAATGTCTCCAATTTCGTGACCAAGAGGTTGCTTTTATAGTTGAAGAAGAACCTTAGGCAAATAACGAAGAACTTAGGTTGCGTTTGATAGCGATGATGGAATTTGGGTGGAAAGAAAATGAATTCCAGGGAATCGAATTCCTGGGAATTGGAAGTTTAATGTGTTTGATTGGTTTAATTTTTTAGGTGGAAAAAGTGGAGAATTTTTCAACTTTTGTTGTTTGATTGACATTATTTTTCATGGAAAATAAAATAAAATTTAGCTATTTTATTAAAAAAAATATTTTTTTTTTCATACATTTGTACTTGATAATAATAATAATAATAATAATAATAATAATAATAATAATGTTAATTTTTGAAAAAAATAAATTAATTAATAACAACAAAAAGGATCAAACGTGACGAAAATGGTAAAAGATTTTCCATAGAAAATAAAACCTCCTCCTCCTCTTGGAAAATGAATTCCTCCAAATCAAGGAGAATACTAGATTTCGAGACAAGTTGAAAAATGAATTTCATGGAAAACTTAGGCAACCAAACAATACAAAAGTTGGAAAATCATCTGGAAAATGCATTTTTCATGGAAAACTTAGCGAATCAAACGCAAGCTTAGATAAAAATCCCGCTGGCATGATTTTCGCTAGGCTGATTTGTATTGTGTGGCCAGCCAGTGTAAAATTTTGGTGGCAGTGTAGTTATAATTTTTTGACTTTTTGCATATTGACATCGTGGCCACGTAATAAATTTGTGGTGGCAGCGCGATTATACTTCCAACTGCAATTTTCATCTTTAAATCTGTGTAAGTAAATTCTCATTCTTTATTTGCACATCAAGTCCTCCACCTTCTAATTAGTTCAATTGAGTCCCCAAACATCTTAATCTCTTCAATTTCATCTTTTTCTCTCCAAATCTTCAATTAAACTCCACTAAGTAGTTGTTATCATCCAACTTTGATATGGAAGACATGGAACTTGGGGATTTCATTTTAGGAATTAAAATCATAAGGAAAGAAACTAGGATCATACTTACTCAATCACATTATATTGAAAAAGTGTTGAAAAAGTTTTGATAATTTCGATTGCAAGTCTTTATCTACTCCATTTGTAACAAATCTTGGGATGTATCCTAACACAGATAGAGCAGTTTCATAATTAGAATATGCTGGGTTTATTGGATGTATTATGTATGCAATGACATCTACAAGACTGGATATCGCTTTTGCCATTGGTAAAGTGAGTCGATATACTAGCAATCCTATTCAATTGCATTGGGAAGAAGTTAATCGAATATTTAAGTATACTATGGATTATGATATTCATTACTTAGGCTATCCTTTGGTTTTAGAAGGACTTACTGATGCTAGTTGGATTACCGATGAAGAAGATCATGCATCAACTAGTGGATGGATAGTCACTCTTAGTGGAGATGTCATAATATCATGGAGATCTAAGAAACAAACTTGTATAGTGGATTCCACATGGCTGCAGAATTTATTGCATTAGCTTCGTGTAGTAAAGAAGCAAAATGGCTAAGGAATTTATTAATTGAAATTCCTATTTGGCCTAAACCTATGCCTTTGGTATCTATGCATTGTGATAGTGAGGCTACATTGTCTAGAGCATATAGTCAAATTTATAATGGAAAATCTAGACATGTTTGTTTAACACATAGCTCGATTAGACAGTTGATTTCGAATGTAATCATTACTATGGATTATGTGAAGTCAAGTCAAAACTTGATGGATCCTTTGACGAAAGGCATTATTGCAAGGGATTTAGTTTCTAAAACATCAAAGGGAATGAGATTGTGGCCAATTCAAAATAATCAATAATTGAACCTCGACCTAACACTTGAAACATCAAGCTCTTAGGTTCAATTAGCAAAATACATTATAAGAGTGGTTGCAAACATTTAAATTAATCCCAAGGTAGAAATGTTTGAAAACATATCAATAAGGGTAGGAATAGAATGTATGACTCTTAATATACTTACATAGATATCTATAAAATGCTTTAGATACATTAGCATTTTCGATAAGCCTATCCATATGAATATCAGGGATGGTGCCATCTCTAAAGTGGTTTGGCAAACTACTCAAGATATTCATGAAAATAAAACCAAGATATGGGACACAAGGCCTATTCACGTGTTGGTTGTTGAACACAATAAACACTCTCAAACAAGTGTGTCATATAGGGTCGCTGATTCAAAAATTGTCTACCACACCACCTTGATTAACATTTATGTGAAGGTTCAAGTCCTAAAGATACCTTCAATTATGCATAAGTTTGATAACTTACACGAGATTTTTCAAAACTTCATTCATTTTGGAAATGGTGGAGGACTGTTGAAGGAATTTTCTAAACGAATCATGGTATGCAATGGTTAATGAAAACATTGAAAAGGTAGAAAAATGGAATGAAAATTTGGGTTGAAATTTTTGGCCATGCGAAGCATAGGTCTCAGCCATGCTATCATAGGTAACACGTCTTTGTTAAATTTGGAGCACACTTTGATTATTGGTTATCATCTAATTCTTTTCCAAGCCAAAAAAAAAAAAAAAAAAAAAAATTCAGGCTTCAAATTAGTAAATATAACAAAATAATTTTACTTAAATGTCAAATATCTAAAAGCTAAAAAAAGCACCACAAATGTGCAGTACAAAATATCTTAAGGTGTTACTTGTGATGCATCCTCCTAACCACCACACGATAAAACTTATCAACGATGACATCTGTATCAATTCCAAGAGCAATTTGGAGTTTCTCATGGAATATTTGGAATATTTAATGATCCAACATCATCCTTTTTATTAAAGTAATAAAATTTTTTTTTTTAGTATACTAATCAATCTGTAAGAATATGTATTGTACAAAATTCAATCAACAAATTATCGTCACAAAAACCAAGTGTTAAAATAAATCAAAAAATTAACTATCACAAAAAACTAAGTAAGCCTTTAATAATAAAATTACAAGTCTATCACAAAAAATCTAGATAAACGAACCCTTTTATAACACATAAATTAACTACCACAAAAATCTCTAATTAAAGATAAACCCTAAATAACTTAAATAAATTAATCAACATATTCAACACTCAAAACAATTAATAAGCAATATTAAATCTGAAATGGGCGCCCAAAATTAACTAGGATTGTAGTGGGCTTTGCTTGGATAATTGATCAACTGAAATGGGTGCCCAAATTTAACTTTAAAAATTTCAAAATTCTCTAGTTGACTTGAGCGGACCCAGCCCAAAGCTGGTTCCGCCCCTGCCTACTACGTATATATTTGTACTGTAAGTCAGTAAAGATCAATAAGAAAGTCATGTTGTAGCCCGAGTCAGCTTAATGCCTATGAAAATTGGTAACTTCAGTCTGAAATACCTATATTTCATAAATTTTATAAGTGAAACAAGTTGAATGGGTTAATACCAAACAATAACAAGTAATCCATAATTAGGTAAAATGTTGTAATGAACGTTCCTTATACAACTGTTCACCACTTCATCATTTCCACCGCAAGCCATGTATTTAATAATATTTTGAGATTGCGAGATTTTTGTCGAGTTTATTTAATTTTTCAATATATTTTGAGATTTTTTCGAGATTTCTTTGTTGTGGAAGAGGATATAGGCTGGTGATAGAGGATAATGATTGGTGTTGATATTTTTTATTTAGCAATGTGCAATATTGAGGCTGCAGTTGAATTTAGAAAAAAATTACATGAAATTCCCAAGCTATATTGAATGTCCAAGTGCATTATCTGTAAGTTAATGCATTATGTGATATTTAATGCTATACAGCGGGGTATGCTAGCTACTATGGAATTGAATTTACCAGTTTACATTTTGGAGTCATCTTAACATATTGAGGTATGCTAGCTACTATGGAATTTTTTTTGCCTTTGTGGTATGAATCTATGCATTCATAATCAGAAAAATGCACAGGGGCTAACCTATTTATCAAAATCTCCGTCGATTATACATTCAAAAATTATAAAACTCTAGAATTCCAAATGAAGCCTAGTAGACAACAATCAATTTATGCATTGCAAAAATATTTTTCATACAGCTACATTAGAATTAATTAAAAGGACACCAAATTTAATAATTAAAAGCCACTCTGGCTCCCATCTGTTGGACGTGAATACATTGTCATCAACTACTGTTTGTACTCAGTAAGACATTGCCAAATGCATTCCGTGTTCTGTGTTGGGTAGTACCGAGTAAGATCATGATGTTGGTAATACCCAAACAATAAGCATGTCTTTTGCAGAGCCCGAAAGCTTCATTTTCATCACTAAACTTCATCCCAACAATTGGAACATCATCATCGCAAGTGTACTAAAACATCTACATCAACCTCATCACAATGTTCAACTACTACATTGTTGTATTCATCAACCAAAATCGACGTTGACATACCTACACACAATTTGGATACACTTCAACACATGATTTAAACAAATATATATTTTTTTAAAAATTAAACAAAGTCAATAATGATGAACTATAACAAAAATAATAAGAGAAAAACTGATTAGTACAACTGGTTTAAAAAATTAAAGGCGTACGTACTGAGAAAAGAAGGTCAATCCAAAGAAATTATTACAAATTAAAAGAAAGAATCATACACCAAACAATGTTGTGGTCCCTTGGTGGTGATAAAGAAATTCAAGGACATACCAGCATCGTCCAAATCTGCGGATAATGTGTGCTTTCGTCTAGCATCCGCTATTAAAGAGCTAGAGCCACATAACCTAGTAGATCGTATGCATCAACCTTTTGAGAAAGTCTTCATCATTCAAGATTCATGTGTGTGAGTGTATCTGTATGTCTGTTGCATTGCATGTGTTATGTAGAAATGGATGAGCTTGCTACTTTCCGATGTTAACCATCTAATTTGATTGTTTTGTAAAAGATATTAAAAGTCTAGTTGGCTACAATTATTTTGATGGTGAAACTTAAAAGTAGTTGTGTGTGTGTGTGTGTGAGAGAGAGAATTCTTATTTTCTGGTGGATTAAGTCCAATTTACAGAGAATGTGCTGTCAAAATTTCTATAAAATCATTATAGTTAAGAAAAGTCAAGTTTACTTGGATGTAAGTCCAGCATCTAGTTGGCACCTGCCATTAGCACACGTCCAGTAGAGTGATTTGGGACAGGTCATGTCAATTGGAGTGTGTGTGTATGTGTATATGTATGTGTGTGTCTTTATACACACACACACACACACACACACACACACAAGAGCAAGGTTAATACAGTGTTCATTTTACGTCGTCACTATTTATGCCAGTGTGAGAGGAGCAAAACGGTGTCATCCATTTTTTAAAGGAAAAAACAGGGCTGCTGATAACCTTCGTCATTTCTCTCAACAATTTCTACATTCTTTGAGAAAGTTCTCTCATTAAAGTTTGTTGGTTTTTGTTTTTCCCTATATATTAAAAGAGAGAAAGGCTAATATAATGTTCATTTTACGTCACTATTTAAATACACTATTAATTTTACGTCACTATTTATGCCAGGATGAGAGGAGCAAAACGGCTTCGTCCATTTTTAAAGGAAAAAACAGGGCTGCTGATAACCTTCATCATTTCTCTCATCAATTTCCACATTCCCCAAGAGAGATCTCTCATTAAAGTTTCTTGATTTTTGTTTTTCCCTATATATAAAAAGAGAGCAACGCTAATAAAATGTTCATTTTATGTCACTATTTACACCGGCATGAGAGGAGCAAAACGCTGTCGTCCATTTTTTAAAGGAAAAAACAAGGCTTTTGATAACCTTCATCATTTCTCTCAACAATTTCTACAGTCTACAAGAGAGTTCTCTCATTGAAGTCAGTTGGTTTGTGTTGTTCCCTATATATAAAAAGAGAGCAAGGCTAATACACTGTTCATTTTACGTCACTATTTACGCTAGCATGAGAGGAGCAAAACGACGTCGTCCATTTTTGAAAGGAAAAAATAGGGCTGCTAATAACCTTCGTCATTTCTCTCAACAATTTTTACAGTCTTCGAGAGAGTTCTCTCATTAGAGTTTGTTGCTTTGTGTTTTGCCCTAGGAAATTCCTTTCCAGAATCGTCACCGATGGTAAGATCTTATCGTCTTTTTTTTTTCCCCAACCAATTTCTGTAAAATCAACTAGATTTCTTCCATAGGTTTATTCTTTCATACCATGGTCATGAAAATCCATATTTATAAAAAGAGAGAAAGTAATACATTGTTCATTTTATATCACTATTTAGGCTAGCATGAGAGGAACAAATTGGTGTCATCCATTTTTTAAAGGAAAAAATAGGACTACTGATAACCTTTGTCATTTCTCTCAACAATTTCTATAGTCATCGAGAGAGTTCTCTCATTAGTGTTTGTTGGTTTTTGTTTTGGCCTAAAAAATTTATTTCTAGAGTCGTCCCCAAATTTATAAAAAATACTGAATTTCAGGAGAGAGGATGAATTATTTGATTGACCTCATTATTTGTGGAATCTATTATTTAAGAATGTAGTTACCATTATTTAGCAGATTAAATTAGGCAGTTTCAATCTTCTCAAAAGTCTTCAATCCACAGTTTCTTTCTTGGCAGTTGTTGGTCGATGTATATGATGTGATCCATGGGAGGAGGTCAATGGAAAAATCAAGGTACAGACAATGCAACAAAAATCTACATGGGAAAATGAACAAGTTTCATGTTGAGCCCAAATCAAGAATCAAATCGAATCAGATCACTTCAAGAAGTCAAAGAGGAAAACCACAGGGAAAGCACGCGATTGCGCGGAGCAATCAGAGGCACGATCACACAAGGCATTCAAAATCCAGGTAGAATGTACAAGGCATAATCACGCGATTGTGCATTTGAATTGAGTCAGAATTTTCGTGAATTTTAATTATTTTCTATTTTAATTATTATATTTCGTATTTTTGAACCCTTTAGTGGTTAGGGTTAGTGTTATCAAGGAATTGGACAATCCTTGTAGTGTTCAACAACCTTGGTTCTTGGTCCACATAGTCAATCTTGCGTCGTGAATATTGGGTCAATGTCCTATCGTCTAAATTTATCTTTTCTATTCATTGTTTTTAATTCAGTTCTTGTTATTTCTGAATTTAGATCTTTCCTTGTTGTTTTCATTGTTATTCCGTGTTCTCATCGTGCTTCCCAAAAGGAATCGCATCATTATTCATCTCTATTCTGTAATGTTATGTAACGAGTTGTAATTTACTGCCATAGTTGTGCAATGTTCATTAATATTATTTTCCTTCGTGTCAGAATTATGACAACAACCAATCAGCTAAAATCTAAAGTAATATTACAGTCATTATAATGTTGTGTAATTATAATTACTATAATATTACAGTCCTTGTAAGTGTTTTGAAGGGCTAACAAAATTTACTATATAAAACATGTAATGCATTTTCAAGAAAGATACACATGTGATTACAATAAAAAAAGTCATAAAAAACACGAATGTAACTTAGTAAACTTGCTGTAATGTTATGTAAAATTTTGTGATTTTCGGCCAATAACAAAACCAACCCTTGATAGCACTCTTGGTAGGGTTCAATGTTGCGCAGCAACCTTCTGCCGTGCCATCTCAGTTGTCTGAACCACCAACTCAACAACCTTTTGCTACTCAAACCCCACTGGCTTTCGCTTCTGGACATGCTCCAACAAACATCTTTTCAACTACTCCACTGGTTCCTTCTCCTACTCCCTCTCTAGCTTTCATCAACTCTCCCTCATCTCCTCTTCCTCCATCAACCTCGTGTTCCTCACCTTCCATGGATACATCACCCACCAAAGTTGATTCTCCGCAGCCTGCAGCGAACAGTATCGTGCTGAACAGACTTGGTTTTGCTTTAGCCATTACTGGGTTCATTGTTGTCGCTTTAGTAGTGTATAAAAATGACTATATCGAGGAGATTTTGGGAATCGATAAATGAAACTGGGGATCTTTCAATTAGCATGAGAGAGAGAGAGAGAGAGAGTCCAATTTTGGGGAAGATTGGAGATATAGATGGAAGGGCTATATTCATGGAATTGAAGAAAGAGAGGAGAGAGGAGAGAGAAAGAACAATTACGTATAATTCTAAATACTATGAAAAATTGAATTTAATATTGAGGATAGGTAGAACTAGTATAGAGCATAATTATCCCTTTATAGTATACTAGTGATAGCACGTGTGAGGCACGTGCGATGGAGACATTTCTTTGTATAGATTAGCATGCACATTTGTGTACCTGTAGTTAACATTAAGTAATAGCAAACATATTTCAAAATTAGAATGTAAGGTGGCGTTCTGTTTGTATTTTATTTTGTATTTTCATTTTCGAAAACGTTTTGTGTTTTGTGTTTTCATTTTTGTTTTCAAATTTGCTGAAAACGCGTTTGGTTTGACATTTCTGAAAACTGTTTTTGAAAATGAAAAGCTGGAAAACACGTTCTGTTTGAAATTTTGCAGAACACTATTTAAACTATTTTTAATTAATTTGTTTGCAGAATACTATTAACTCCAACTCAAATTTCCTTTCACAATACACTAAAAATATGGTTACATGCAACACACTAATGTGAGCATTAAGAGTCTATATTAACATAGCTTGGTCAGGTTCGGGACTTGAGAAAGCTCTACTTCTATTAAAATCCAGAAAATGCAAAATCACCAGAGTCCATTTATCATTGCATTTTTTGAAATATAACAACAAAAATTCTCATTTAATTTTTTTTTGTAATGTTGATATTGAATTCAATAAAACTTTATTTAAACTAAGTTCCAAGTTAGGATAATTCTAAAAAAAAAAAAAAAAAAAAAAAAAAAAAAAAAAAATTCTTTATTTAGGCTTAGTTCCAAGCTAGGATAATTCTAAAGAAATAATAAAAAAAAATAAAAACTTTATATTAAGTTTAGTTCTAAGTTAAGATAATTCTATAAAAAAAAAAAAAAAAAAAAAATTCCCAAAACGCGTTTTCCGCGTTTTGGACATTTTTTGTCGAAATACACACAAAACGCTCAAAACGATGTTTCGGGCGTTTTCCGTTTTGTGTACAAATTTTTTTTGTTTTTCAAAATGCGTTTTCGAAAATGGTAAAGAGAACGCGTTTTTAGCGTTTTCAAAAATAAAAACAGAAAACGACCTCAAAACAGCAAAGAGAACATGGGCTAAGTATAAATAGAATAGTTGATGTGTAGGAAACTGATAAGTATGTTTTTCGTACTTATTTTGATCTCAAGTTTAGACAATTGTGAATATTTTAGAGTTTGATATTGCTTAATTGTTTATTTATTTTGATTGTTTTGGGAAAAACTCGAATTTGGAAGAGATTGAAGCAAAATGAGGAAGTCATGTGTGGAGTATGTGAAGAAATCATGCACAACTTTCAGTACAAATATCTCCATGGAGCTCATAATATATCATTGGAAATATAATTGAGTTTAGAGTCCAACGCGACTAACGGTGCACAAATCAAAGTTGTAGATCAAAAGTTATGCGTGTTTGGAGTTCGGCTGACGGACCAGAATTCCAACCGCGGGTCAACCGTGGTTTGCAAACCGCGGCCAACCCGTGGTCTCCATTTGGGCCCTGCTTTCCAAGGCCTGACCGTGGCCCGCATGTAGGGGTTTTGTCGAATTTTTGGTTTTTTCCTTGATTTTTTTCCAATTGTTTTCAAGCCCAACAATGATTAAAATCACTTTCTTGACTTCTAAACTATAAAAATACATATTTTAATCTAGAAGGGAGGCCCCCAATGGATTATTCACCTACATTCTACAAGAAATCAAGGAGGCATTTCAATAAACCAAAGAAGAAATCAAGAAATTGAGTTGAAGATTGAATCTTGGTGCATGAATCCCTTCATCTTCTCAAACTTATTTCATGGATTTGGTGATGTTCTTTTTTATTAATCCTTCTTGTATTTCTTTAATTATGAGTAATTAGTTTATTAGTTGGGACGAACGATGTGATTTTGTTTGAATATTCAATTTCAATTCTCATATTGTAGGCAAATTGTTTTATGTGTTGATTTTATTATTGTATTTTAATGCACGAATTGCTTGATCACCAATTTGATGATTTGTGAGTTGTTTTCATAATCCGAGATGTGAGTTAAAACCTAGACCTAGTAATAAAATTTGGAAATTAACAAAATGGTAGAGATACATAGTTGTGGTTGTTGTAATCATTTTGAATTCTTGTCATTGAATGCATCTATTTAATGATTATTCTGACTATCATAGAGATATGTAGTTGGCCTATCTAGATATAACCAATTTAAACCCAAGAGAGAAATTTTGGATAAAATTGTAAATTCGATTAAACACTACTTTTGAAATAAATGAGAAGAGAAATTGAATGGGATAACAAAGTTACTATCGTGAGTCCCAAAATTTTTCATTCATAAGAAAAACAATAATCAAATCATTTTATTTGTTTTATTTTCTCATTTCATTGCTTTCATTATATAAAAAAATAAAAAACTTCAAAACTCTCAATCTTGACATTTACTTGTAGTTTAGGAACAATTTATCAAAGTAAGCAATAAGTAAGTTAGTCCTCGTGGGATCGTCATTCCGGACTCAAAAAGTTCCCTTTACTACTTGTTAGCGATATCGTGCACTTGTGATATTTTCACAACAAAAACAACTTCAAACATATGAAGTAACACAATCAAAACATCCATATTGACAATTATGTTATAATAATCAATTAGTGGTTTAAAAAATCTAGTCATATACTTGTTCACAGCTTTAAATGTATTTCACTCTGACTTTTATCTAAGAATTCATAACTACTTGCCTAATTACCGTATTTGAGACAAAAACCAAAGGGCTCAAAACTAAATGAAAAGAGTTTTGTGCATAAAATATAGTCGTAATTACCATTCCGATCTGATTCTTTTTTAGATTTACGATTCTTCTGCACAAGAGATATACACAAATAACCCATAATTATAATAATATTTAAACTGTTATAAACTAGAGATAAAAAGAAGGAAAAATAGAGATGTCAATACACTTGTGTGTATCATTATGAACCAAAACCCCATATATATAGGGGGAATAAGAGATACACAAGGTAATAATACCTAGGGATAAAGAGGTATAACTATCATTCACTAATATAATATAATATTTACAACAACCCCCTTGAATGACATATTACAAATTATTTGTCTCGTTAAAACCTTATTTGATAAAAAAATTCAAATTGTACATAAATATCGAACGAAGGAAAAGCAATACAGTTATTCTTGAAGTATTAAGATAAATACTGTTTCATTAAACCCTTGCAAGGAAACCCCAATGGGACAAAACCTCAACAAAGGAAAAATAGTATATCTACTCCCCTTGATCACTGTAAATTATTGAGTCTTCTCATCCCAATCTTGTGAACCAATTTCTTGAATGTAGATGTTTGCAATACTTTTGTGGATAAATCAACTACATTGTCAATTAAGTGATTCTGTTAAAAACTCTGGAGTATTTTAATGCTGCCTCGTTGAAATCTTGTCAGAAAAATTCAATCAGACAAAACCTAAATGAGAGAAAAAGAGTACAGCTACTCCCCCTAGTTCAATCTGTATAGGAGAGTATATCAATAGATATATGAGAATGTATGACTTGTACGCTATGATGATCATAAAAATCATAAAAATATTCTCCATATAATATCATTCTACAAAGAATATGCCTCATTATTACTTGAGATTTGTCTATCATGTTTATCAATTTCTCAAGTGTCTTTGAAAGCTCTTCAAGAGATCCAACCATATTTAAATTATTATTTATGATAATAAATATACATATTAATCTTTTGTACCATATAGGCATTATTGGTCATTTTTCATTAGTATGTCATAACAGTCACATCATTAAAAACCTAGCTAGGAAAATCATGTGGGACAAACCTCAGCAAAGGAAAAAATAGTGTAGCGCAATTTAGTTCACCCTCATGGAAACATTACAATTATATTGATATTGCATATAATTATTTCAACTGTTAATCTGTGCGAATATATTCACCAAGCATAGATAAATGTCGCACATCTCATATTATTTGTTCTTCGAATATAAATTCAATTATTCCTTTGAATTTGAAGAACTATATCATATTTCCAATCATTTGAACATGCTGCATCAATGCAAATATCAAATCTGAAAGTGACTTACTTACTTACTTCAGTGAACAATTAACATATTCACTTCAGGTGAATAATTAACCATGAATTTGCATTTTGAAAATCAACTGCGACGATTTTCAAAAATTATTCACAGTAATAGTACATCTCAATTTCATTACTTATTCATATAAAGTTAGTTGTACCATTCTTCATGTAATCTAAGTTTATACGACAAATCACATTCCATCCCAAAGTGATTCTTTTCTAGATATATTAAATATTCAGGTCGTAAAGTATCTATATACTTTGATCAAACAAGTTTATTAAAACCTTGAACTAAATATATCGGACATATTTAATTTAATCCTTCAAGGATTATATTGTATGCTTCAGGTATTGTGTATGTTTTACATTGCATTTTCAAATTGCTACCACCAAATTTAGTTGTGAAACTTTAGATAGGTAACGATTCCTATATTTCAAATAGATTTTCTCTAATCATTTCACTACAATCTCAAAGTACTGAGGTATTGATTACCCATTTTAATCTCACTCATTGGTACTTCAAAAGAATACTCCCAACGTACCAAGTTGATGATCATATATTTTGATATCACTCATTGGTACATTAAAGAGCACAAGCTAATATTTAGAGTCAATCATCTTTCAATATTTACATTGCTAATAATCATATATTTATCGACACTAATTATGCATTTCCAAACAAATAAAATACTACATCTCTATATGTCGTTTCATATGCAATGTTAGATCTTTGAAACATTCGTTCCGCAACAAATTGTGTATTACGACTATACAATTACGCTTTCTATTTGCAAATACCTATAGGTATTTTACTAGCTTTACACTTTTAAGTGTTTAGACTCCAGGTCCCAAAACTTCAGGTTTTGTAGTAAGTTCAATTTAGCTTGGATGCATACTGTAATACCCCGACCAAGAAAGTTTAAAAAGAAATGATAGGTACTACTCATACCAACAAGGTGCACCTTCTTTTTCGGAAGTCCATCGTTAGAAACTCCAAAGTTAAGCGTGCTTGACTTGGAGAAATTCTGGGATGGGTGACCTCCTGGGAAGTTTTCTCGGGGAGCGTGCGAGTGAGGACAAAGCATGCTGAAAAGACTCGTGTTGGTACGGTGGGGACAGTACGCCGTCATCTAACGGTCGAGACAGCCCGTTAAGTGGGACCCGGGTCGTTACAAATGGTATCAGAGACAGCCGCCATCCGGAAATCGGGAACTACGTGCTACGCCATAGGGCGGGAGCCACCTTTAGAATCCCAACGCCTGGCAACAGATCCTCAGATGGGTTAAGCGCGACGAGGACATCGCGAGTCTAACAGGGGGTGATTGTAATACCCCGACCAAGAAAGTTTAAAAAGAAATGATAGGTACTACTCATACCAACAAGGTGCACCTTCTTTTTCGGAAGTCCATCGTTAGAAACTCCAAAGTTAAGCGTGCTTGACTTGGAGAAGTTCTGGGATGGGTGACCTCCAAAGAAGTTTTCTCGGGTAGCGTGCGAGTGAGGACAAAGCATGCTGAAAAGACTCGTATTGGTACGGTGGGGACAGTACGCCGTCATCTAACGGTCGAGACAGCCCGTTAAGTGGGACCCGGGTCGTTACAACCAAGCTGTAGCGCCCCGAGTTCTAAATACCGGTTCACCACGTCATCGTCTGATCTAACTTTTCAAATAATATTTTTGCAGAAAAAATAACTGAAATTCATTTTTGGCAACATTATATAAACTGTAATGGTCGATAAAATTAAAACATTTATGAAACAATTCGAAATAATAAATCGAGCCATTAATATTGTAAAGCAATTGTCAAAGTCATAATTTCTCAAATAATTGAAATTCTCAAAATTATCCAATGTTTGGATATACGAAAATCATTAAAATAAGGTTTTCATCCATTTAACGTCTATTGCCACAATCATCCATCACTTGCCACCCTTTCCGAGATCTGCAAATGTTGTTAAAATAGACATGAGCATTTCATAGAAATACTCAATAGACTCATCGCCCATTAATTAATCTACAATATAATTGAACACATAAATGCAGGCTCTTTAGAAACATAGGGTGTGGGTAGTCTCTTCTTGTGCATTAAAGCACGGGGCTTCTCTTTGAAAATCATAGGCTCTTTAAAATCATAGGGTGTGGGTAGTCTCGTCTCGTGCACTTAAGGCACGTATGTTATGCATAACATCATCATTTCTTGCAGCGGATTGGGCTCCCTCAAGGGGCCTTTTCCCAATCTTGCCCACCTACTCATATCATACTCATATCATCATTATTCCTGACGAGGGAATACAGGCTCATTTTCATAAAAATGACTTTTCACAAGTCACACAACATTCACATGCAATCATAGTTTAAATCAATTAATAGGAGCGAGTCTACCTTAAACTTGACGAGTGCAAAGTTGAGCGGGAAACGACTTCAATCTTTCAAATCTCCGTACGCCTCGTCCAGCCAATTAGAAGATTAAGTCGAATAAGTCTCTAGAAATTTATCGTTTAAAAATGACAATTTACAATTTGGAGACCGAAATTGATGATTTGAAAGTTGGGGGACAAAATGAATAATTTAAAAGTTGAGGGACTAAAATGAATAATTTGAAAGTGGAAGGACTAAAATGAAAATTTTTGTAACTTGGGATTTATAATCAAATGAATTAAATCGGCAGGGACTGAAATAAACGGTTCATAAATCTTGGGACTAAAATAACAACCTTTGAAATTTAAAGTAAGATTTAAAACATTTAAGCTGTAGGGACTGTTTTAGATTATTTTAAAACTTGAGGACTGATTTGAAACAGTTTAAAACTTCAGGGACCAAGCTGCATTTTTTTGAAAAATCAAAATTTAATAAAACAATTCTTACTCTCTCTCTCTCTCTCTCTACCATTTCAGACGTAGAGAGAGGGGTGGAGGGACGCGAGGGCGAGAGAGGGAAGGAGCGGCCGAGGGACTGCCGGCGATGTGTTGCCGGCGAAACGCCGGCGCAAAGAGGCGGCGAGCGGTGGCCAAGGGAAGGTGCAGATTTGGGGGATTGGGTGTGAATTTATTTAGTGCGAACCGAGGCGATGTCGCGTTTTCCAGTGGTAAAAATCCGGTCAAGCAGTCGGCGGTCGAGGTAAATTTCTGGGCTCTATCTATTCTGGGTTTTGGGTTTGTTTGGTTTGGATTGATCTTGGGTGGTTGGTTGTCGAGTATTGTGGTTGGGGCAGAGGGTGTGAGGAGGGTGTGATGGAGGTGGCGGAGTGGTTGGAGTCCAGAGGTGTGGTCTGTGTGTGGAGATGGTAGGGTTGGAGCTTACGGCTGATGGTGCAGTGGAGCTTGGGTGCAGGCAGTGACTGTGGCGGTTGGTGGCTGGTGGTCCGATTGAGAGGGCTAGTGGAGATGGAGGTGGCTGCAGCATTTGGTGGTTGAGTGGTGGTTCAACTTCTTTGGGTTCGGTTTTGGGTTGATTCTTAACCGTTGTTGAGGTGTTGCAGGATGGTTGATGGGAATGGAGGTGAAGGTGATTGGTAGTGATGGTGGCTGTGGTGCTCAAGTCTTGGCAATGAGGGTGGTTGCTTGGTCGAAAATGGTTGAGGCAGTGGAGTTGTATGTTTAGGATTAAGAGTCTGCAGGTTTGTGTGATGATGATGCAGGTGAGGAAGGAGGTGGTAGTGGTGACGGTTTGGAGCTGGACAGAATTGTGGTTGTGCATAGGGAGGAGAAGTCTGAAGAAAATAGGGAGGGTGGGTTTGGAAAAAGTGGGGGCAATAGGGTATGGGTTGATTAGAATATTGTGGAAATTTGATGTAGTGGAAGTATGGGTTGGATTTTGGGATTGATGGATTGGGGTTGGTAGCGTGTGAAAATCAAGACAACCATGCACGTAGTTCGAGGAAAAATTCGCACGCGAAATCAACTGGGTTGGAAGGATGAAACTGATAAAATGAAATTGATGAAATTTGGGATAAAAATGATTTTGAAAATAATAATTTAAATTAATAAATAAAATAATAAAATTTTGGAAATTCGAAATTTAATTTAAAATCAAACGTACTTATTATTTTTCGACTTGGCTAGACGAACGCGTAGTGACGTTAACTTAAAATGGGTGAGGTCGCAGCGACACGATTTTCGAAACTTTAAAATAAATATTAAATTGCGTAAAATTTCTCGGTCGCTACAACCTTACCCCCTTAAAATAATTTCGTCCTCGAAATTAAACTTTCTTGATCTATTCTTTCTGGATACTTGGCTAGGATTTCCTCTTCATTTCCCAAGTAACTTCATCATTATTGTGTCTACCCCACTGGACTTTGACTAAAGGAATCTCTTTACTTCTTAAGACATGGACTTTTCTCTCTATTATGCACATAAGTGCCTCTTCATAAGATGAATCTTTCTGAACTGCAAGAGACTGATAATTCATCACATGACTATGATCATGAACATACTTTCTCAACAGAGAACCATGAAATATATCGTGAACAGCTGCAAGTTCTGGTGGCAAAGCCAACAATAAGCCACATGATACACTTCTCTAGTATTTCAAATGGTCCGATGAAACAAGACCTTAATTTCTTTTTCTTGTTGAAACAAAAAGTACCTTTCATAGGAGTTACTTTCAAGAACACTTTCTCTCTAATCTCAAACATTAAGTATCTTCTTTGATCGACATAACTTTTCTGTCTGTCTTGGGCAGCTCTAATTCGTACTCTGATCTTCTCGATCGCATCAACTGTTCTCTCACTTAATTTTTTGAACCCAATAATTTCTTCTCATTAACTTCATCCCACTCGATTGGCGATCGACATCGCCGTCCATACAAAGCTTCATAGGGTGCCATACCAATGGTAGCTCGAAAATTATTTGTTGTAGGCAAATCTCTACTAATAGAAAATGTATCTCTCAATTACCATTTGGGTCTAGAACACATGCCTTAAACATAACTTTCACTGTCTGAATCTGAAGATGGTAGGCAGTACTAAAATTTAACTTAGTACCCATTGCCTCAAGTAAACTCTTCCAAATCTCAACGGGAAATTCTCGGATCTCTATCTGAAAAATGGACACTAGCAATCCATGAAATCGGACAACCTCTCTAACATATATCTGTACCTCATACAAAGCTATCGAAACGATGCTTGATAGCTATTGAGTAGAACTCAATCAATCATCCGACATTACCCAACTTATAAACTCATTTGTTAACCTTCTATTACCAAACTTTCAAGGATCTATACTGATATCGAATCCACGATAAAAATATCCATCATTCCAATGCTTAAACTAAAATCAAGAAGATTGATCAAGAATAAAACCTTATAATCCAATATATAGAAACGCGGTATCAATTCCAAAATATTGAGTACACACTTAAACTTGGTAGAATCTTTCTGAAAGGTTTACAAACGTAATCATTTCTAAACTCGGCTGAAATTTCCTTTTCAAAATTGAAGAAATTCAAACTTAAATCCTTTAGTCCATACTTTTAAATCATGCATCAAATACCTGGTATCACAGACTCATTCTAGTCGGGGACTGGTGTACTAACTTAAAGCATCATCATAAGAATCAGATATGATATTCTCAACTTAAGAAACCTCACTAACTTCCCAATCTGAAGTTCAAGATTCAACTTCTCCCTTTCTCCAACTTCACTTTACGTCACGCTCTGAACAATGCTCTGATTAAGTCTATTACCAATGACTAAGACTTCTGCGAACCATATAGAATTTCTCATCGAGTTTACTTAACCCAAAGATACAATCACATTATAAGTAAAAGTCGCACAACTGATCATCTCAGATTTTCCATTATTATAGCAAAAATACTTTACTCACATCAAAAGCACAACCGATAATAATTAATCGAAACTGCATCACTAAACTTCAAATAAACCCATATTATAACTCAAAATGAAAATTCCCAATCGTAGGTAATATTTCACCATAATTCAATAACCATCAAAATAAGATCAATTGACTCAACATATTCACCCAATCCTTCGCGGGATAACCGTAACATCTATTAACCGTCTAGTCACCATATCTTGTAGTAATCATGTAACATGTCACTTATCATCGTATCATATGACCTCAAATAATCATATCAATCTCTCTAAGATTACAATATAATAACCCTCAGATCTATCACATGAACCTTATACGCCAATCTGTTCGCTAAAATTATATATCAATCTCTCAAACTAAATAAATCTTGGATTCTGCCATATGTCACTCTTTCTGCACACTACTCCATAATAATTTATCACTGTGAAGTCTTATCCCCATTTTCCACAAATTCTATCCACAAGGACAATTACATACAATTTCACTTCTTATTTTCGAACCAAGACACTATTAGTAACAATTTCCAAAATCTCAAGGTATGATCTCATCGTAAACTTTCCTCCGTTCAAATGCATTACTTCTGCAATACTTGTACAATTCCAGGACATGATAAAATTCCTTATAATTATCTCTTGTACCCTTTTATATTCAAACGACCTCATGACCATCATCATCATCTCACATAATTTCAAACATTCCATCACATGTCTCCAATTTCTCACTATAATAAATCTCGATACCTTTAAGGGCATCTCGCTGTAAAATACTTCCAATATCTCTCATTCATGATAACTGACTTTTCCAAATAATCATATTTCTGGAAAATAACCAAATCTTACACATCATCTACCAATCAACTTCCAAATTAAATCAACAGTATTATAACATATCCTCATCATTTATAATATTCTCCAATACAAGTGATCATCTCCAACTAATAATCAATTCGTTCCCAAGAATAATTAAGAATCTTCCCAATCACGCCATAATATTTATCTTCACTATCTATCAAAATATAACTTGACATTTCCCAATGTATGCATCAATTCATCACATCGCTACACGTATACCTTGATATCCCAGTAGTTGTATACATCATCTTGTTCTTGAAATTGTGAGACAAGGAGAGTACCTCAATAGAACTATATCCATTACAAAATGATTATGCTTCGAATAGGCCAAGAATGTCTTAAGAGTCATTATCCCTTTATATCACTTACTAAATCTCGTTCGTGGTGTAAATGAACTTGCAAGTATAACCTCAATTCCCTTAGTGGGTTGTTTTACCATACCATGCTCTTAACTCAAAATGATAAAATTCTGGGCAGAGTCTCCCTTGTAATTTGGACTAATCCAACTCGTAGGTATACTTCATAACCAACAATAACAACCTGTAGTTATACTCCACATCTGACCACCACAATTTAATATTGATAACAATTCCGACAAACTTCAATACCACAAAATATCCCAGAAAATCAATTCATCATACCTCAACATAACATTTCTAATCATAGTTTCCAATATCGCAATATCACTTCCTTCAATACTTATAAAATATATGACACAAATCAAAATCCCAAAACTTCTTAATTACAAGACCAAACAACATTATAAATTTCTCTCAAAATAGAGGAATAATTCACTTACTCAAACACAATATCAAGTCCTTAGTTCCCAATAATTAAGAACCAATCCTTAAATCTCAAATTTCATAATTCTTCTCATAAAAGTCTCAATAAAATCATATTACTCATAATCTCAACATCTCATCACAATCTCATAAAACTGGCTTGCTAATTCTCGTTGATTTACTGAAAATGTTGACAACAAGTGACTAATGAATCTCGCAACGGTTGCTCTAAAATCACTAGTCATGGCCTCATAACTCGTGGCACAATAGTCGATAGTGTGGTCATATATCTTTACATGAGGTGTTGATCAAAACGACATATATTCCGAAAATATTGTCTAATCCTTTCTATTGACTCTTCGTAAATGGTGTCATGTCTAAAATAAATTATGCAAAGTCCAGTTAGGGTTCATCATTTCTAAGTTCGAGGACAAAAATTATTATAAAATCATTCTTAAATCATATTATTCCCATTATGCTCAACAATCGTTCTCTTTCTTTTCTTTTCTTTCTGAAAAATTTCTCGGTATGCTTCAAAACTCATTTCTTTCTTTCTTTCTTTCTCATGCATTTAAGCAAGTAATTCTCATGAATATAAAAGTTCAAGTCTCATGCATTTAAGCAAGTAAGTTTTGACAAGCATAACAACATCATTAATCTTCTTTCTCTTTCTCTTAAACCATTAAAATAAGTATCCGAAATACTCTTCTTTCTTTCTCATAAATCAGTAAGATAAGTATCCGAAATACTAAAATAACTTTAAACATTGTAAACTTCTTTACCTCGGAGTTGGTGGGACGAGTGATGGCAGTGGCAATCTTCATCAATAATAATTAAATAATGAAAACTGTTTCTCGAAATTTCTTTTTTTTTGAAAATTTTGCCAGTCTACAGAAACGCAGACTGGCTCTGATACCAAGCTGTAGCGCCCCGAGTTCTAAATATCCGGTTCACCACGTCATCGTCTGATCTAACTTTTCAAATAATAATTTTGTGGAAGGAATAACTGAAATTCATTTTTGACAACATTAAATAAACTGTAATGGTCGATAAAATTAAAACATTTATGAAACAATTCGAAATAATAAATCGAGCCATTAATATTGTAAAGCAATTGTCAAAGTCATAATTTCTCAAATAACTGAAATTCTCAAAATTATCCAATGTTTGGATATACGGAAATCATTAAAATAAGGTTTTCAACCATTTAACGTCTATTGCCACAATCATCCATCACTTGCCACCCTCTCCGAGATCTGCAAATGTTGTTAAAATAGACATGAGCATTTCATATAAATACTCAATAGACTCATCGCCCATTAATTAATCTACAATATAATTGAACACATAAATGCAGGCTCTTTAGAAACATAGGGTGTGGATAGTCTCTTCTTGTGCATTAAAGCACGGGGCTTCTCTTTGAAAATCATAGGCTCTTTAAAATCATAGGGTGTGGGTAGTCTCGTCTCGTGCACTTAAGGCACGTATGTTATGCATAACATCATCATTTCTTGCAGCGGATTGGGCTCCCTCAAGGGGCCTTTTCCCAATCTTGCCCGTCTACTCATATCATACTCATATCATCATTATTCCTGACGAGGGAATACAGGCTCATTTTCATAAAAATGACTTTTCACAAGTCACACAACATTCACATGCAATCATAGTTTAAATCAATTAATAGGGGCGAGTCTACCTTAAACTTGACGAGTGCAAAGTTGAGCGGGAAACGACTTCAATCTTTCAAATCTCTGTACGCCTCGTCCAGCCAATTAGAAGATTAAGTCGAATAAGTCTTTAGAAATTTATCGTTTAAAAAGGTCAATTTACAATTTGGAGACCGAAACTGATGATTTGAAAGTTGGGGGACAAAATGAATAATTTAAAAGTTGAGGGACTAAAATGAATAATTTGAAAGTGGAAGGACTAAAATGAAAATTTTTGTAACTTGGGATTTATAATCAAATGAATTAAATCGACAGGGACTGAAATAAACGGTTCATAAATCTTGGGACTAAAATAACAACCTTTGAAATTTAAAGTAAGATTTAAAACATTTAAGTTGTAGGGACTGTTTTAGATTATTTTAAAACTTGAGGACTGATTTGAAACAGTTTAAAACTTCAGGGACCAAGCTGCATTTTTTTTTGAAAAATCAAAATTTAATAAAACAATTCTTACTCTCTCTCTCTCTACCATTTCAGACACAGAGAGAGGGGTGTAGGGACGCGAGGGCGAGAGAGGGAAGGAGCGGCCGAGGGACTTCCGACGATGTGTTGCCGGCGAAACGCCAGCGCAAAGAGGCGGCGAGCGGTGGCCAAGGGAAGGTGCAGATTTGGGGGATTGGGTGTGAATTTATTTAGTGCGAACCGAGGCGAAGTCGCGTTTTCCGGTGGTAAAAATTCGGTCAAGCAGTCGGCGGTCGAGGTAAATTTCTGGGCTCTGTCTATTCTGGGTTTTGGGTTTGTTTGGTTTGGATTGATCTTGGGTGGTTGGTTGTCGAGTATTGTGGTTGGGGCAGAGGGTGTGAGGAGGGTGTGATGGAGGTGGCGGAGTGGTTGGAGTCCAGAGGTGTGGTCTGTGTGTGGAGATGGTAGGGTTGGAGCTTGGGTGCAGGCCGTGACTGTGGCGGTTGGTGGCTGGTGGTCCGATTGAGAGGGCTAGTGGAGATGGAGGTGGCTGCAGCATTTGGTGGTTGAGTAGTGGTTCAACTTCTTTGGGTTCGGTTTTAGGTTGATTCTTAACCGTCGTTGAGGTGTTGCAGGATGGTTGATGGGAATGGAGGTGAAGGTGATTGGTAGTGATGGTGGCTGTGGTGCTCAAGTCTTGGCAATGAGGGTGGTTGCTTGGTCGAAAATGGTTGAGGCAGTGGAGTTGTATGTTTAGGATTAAGAGTCTGCAGGTTTGTGTGATGATGATGCAGGTGAGGAAGGAGGTGGTAGTGGTGACGGTTTGGAGCTGGACAGAATTGTGGTTGTACATAGGGAGGAGAAGTCTGAAGAAAATAGGGAGGGTGGGTTTGGAAAAAGTGGGGGCAATAGGGTATGGGTTGATTAGAATATTGTGGAAATTTGATGTAGTGGAAGTATGGGTTGGATTTTGGGATTGATGGATTGGGGTTGGTAGCGTGTGAAAATCAAGACAACCATGCACGTAATTCGAGGAAAAATTCGCACGCGAAATCAACTGGGTTGGAAGGATGAAACTGATAAAATGAAATTGATGAAATTTGGGATAAAAATGATTTTGAAAATAATAATTTAAATTAATAAATAAAATAATAAAATTTTGGAAATTCGGAATTTAATTTAAAATCGAACGAACTCATTATTTTTCGACTTGGCTAGACGAACGCGTAGTGACGTTAACTTAAAATGGGTGAGGTCGCAGCGACACGATTTTCGAAACTTTAAAATAAATATTAAATTGTGTAAAATTTCTCGGTCGCTACACATACTTTGGCCAACTATTTTTATGTCAATTTTCTTCGACATATTTTCTTTTATTACCCTTTCTATCATTCATATAATGATGCGGCTAGCTTCGCAGTTTACTTTTGCCCAAGTTCTTTATAAAGTGTGTCGACACAATTAACATAATGTGATGCATATGAATAATTTTCAGCTATTAATCCCTCATCTAATGTTGAGAAATCATGATATAAAGTATCATCAGTTAAGGTTCATGTTATTTCATAGCATTTGATTTCAAACTAAATAATTATTCTCATCATTCTTAAATCCAAATAATAGAGAGATTATTTTGTTGGCAAGACACATCCATGTTGCCACATTTAGTTAGCATTTCCTAGGGGAGCATTTTGTTCTCAATATTAACAGTTTAGCAATTGATTGGAGGAGTTCAAATATTTTTGAAAAACTATGAGCAATTGAGCTGTCATCCAAATTTGCAATCTTTAAATATTTGGGATTTAAAATCACTAGCATCAATATAATATTATCTTATCTGAAAATTGTGATCATACTATATCAGTTGAAGCAAATAATCTCTCAAACTTCCATTTACGAGTTTGAATAAACAAACATTTGACTATCTATGGATTTATATAATTATAATAACAATATTTCTAGATAGTATACATGGAGGGTGAGTGGGTCCATACTTCATCCGAAATACATTTCAAATAATTTTGGGATTTAGTCCCAATTTTAGCTAATAATGGTCTAATAACCATTTTAGCTATGCGAACATGCAACATTTGAGAATTTGTTGTACTTGAAATCTCCTTATTCTTCATTTAATACATTTTTGAATTCTCAATTCTGTGCATCTTATTGATCCAGTTTGGTCTTACGGGTCATGACAATTCATAATTTTCTCATCATATTGAACTTCTGGTTCAGTACAATGTTTACTTGTTGTACCAATATTATTATGACACACATTTTTAGAAACTCATAATGTTTTTTTTTTTTTAATTTTATTTAGTAGACAATAAATTACTAACAACAGTAAAATTTATCGTCCCACTCTCAACACAATACATTATTAACTCTTCTGGAGTATCAAAATAATATTCTTCTGGAATATTGACATAATGTTGATCATAGATTTTCAAGAGCATCAACGCTATATTCGTTTAATATTAAAATTTTCAATTATACCTTTTCGGGAGCATTGACATAATCGAATATCTATGATCTATTCAATAAAATCATGCTTCTTCTGGAGCAATAAATCAATAAGGGGCCGTTCTTTTTGTATTTCGATTTTGAATTTTGAGTTTTGGATTTTGTTTTGAATTTTGAATTTTGGTTGTTTATTTTGGAATTGCTGAAAACATGTTCTCTTTGTGATTTTGGAAAACTGTTTTCAAAAATAGAAAACTGAAAAATGCGTTTACTTTGTAAATTTTTGGTATATTTATTTTGTGATATTTTATATGTAAAAAATGATTGATTTGTTGAATTACATTAATTTTAATGTTAATAAATCAGTTAGTTCTATATATCAATAAATTCATCATCAATATTGTTTCAACTAAACAAAAATTTAACCCCATACCAACAAAATCTTAACATGGATCTATATATAATGGCAAAATAATATAAGAATTTCAAGTGAAGGAAGTGTCTCACATTTACAAAAAATAATAATAATAATAATAATAATAATAATAATAATAATAATAATAAATAAAAAATTACAAAAAAAAAAAAAATCTTAACATGGATCTATATAATGGCAAAATATCATAAGAACTTTAAGTGAATGAAGTGTCTCAAAAAAAAAAAAATCTTAAAATTGATCTATATATAATGACAAAATAATATAAGAACTTCAAGTGAATGAAGTGTCTAACTTTTACAAAAAATAAAAAATAAAAAAATTTACAAAAAATTATAAAAAAAATCTTAACATGGATCTATATATAATGACAAAATAACATAAGAATTTCAAGTAAAGAAAGTGTCTCACTTTTACAAATAAATAAATAAAAAAAATCTTAACATGAATCTATATATAATGGCAAAATAATATAAGAACTTCAAGTGAAAGTGGTGTTTCACATTTAAAATAATAATAATAATAATAATAATAATAATAATAATAATAATAATAATAATAATAATAATAATAATAATAATAAGTAAAAAATTACAAAAAAAAATCTTAACATAGATCTATATATAATGGCAAAATAATATAAGAATTTCAAGTGAAAGAAGTGTCTTACATTTACAAAAAAAAAAAAAAAAAAAAAAAAAAAAAAAAAAAAAAAAAAAATCTAAAACGCCCGTTTTGGTCGTTTTGAACTTTTTAACACAAAATATCCAAAACGCAATAAATTCGTTTTGAGTTTCCTTTTTATTTTTTTTGGTGTTTTGGAAAACGCGTTTCTGAAAATGGGCAAAGTAAACGCGTTTTCGATATTTTCAAAAATCGAAAACTCAAAACGGACTCAAAACAGCAAAGAGAACGGAGCCTAATCTTCTAAAATGTTGAAATCGTAATATAACTCTTCAAGAGCTTTCGTGCATCACAACTAGGTGCGAGGACCTCAAACTATACAAATAATGTAGTATTTAAAGAGGTTTTCAAAATATATATATATATATATATATATATATATATATATATATATATATATATATAAAGAAGTGTCCTCACCAGAATTCTCACATGGTTTCCCGTCAAAACAACTTTTTAAATTTGGAATTTTTTGTCCAAAATATTGTATTATATGTCTTAACAAATATCATAACATGTATCATTAATGATATTAGCATCTGTGCTATACTATTAATGACATCAAGATTTTATTTTTTTAATGTATAAACTACTTTTTTGTTTTGTGATCATTATTATTTTGAAGTCGAAAAATATGTAATATGAGTGTCAAATAGAAGATCTCAATGAGAGGCTTAATAATAGATAACAAGTGAGAGCAAACTATAAACATATTGTCCTCAAAATCATCTTAAAGATCAAAGGTAAAAGTTTTACTTTATATTTTTTTTACTTTTCGTCAATATCCCATTATATTAAATTATATCATTTAAGTCCTAAAATAATATCTATAATTTATTAACTAAATTTAATTTAGTCATAGATGATTAATATTAGTTCAAGATGTTTTTTCTTATCGAATTAAAACAAATAATAAATATACGAATTTTCTAAGTAAATTCAATTAAGTTGCATTAATTTTTACAACTTTAAATTTCAATCAATTTATTCGTCGTTTTGACATTACTTTTATTTATTTACTGGTTTTGTTCATTTATCTATTTTTAATATTATAAATTTAAATAACCACATTATGCAGAATATATATTACACACGTTAACAATTAGTTCAATAATTTTTATTAAACAATTAATCTATCAGCAAATTTTATTAAATATTAAAATAATAATGTAAAAATGTTAATAAAGAAATTGTAAATATGAAAAAAAGAAGAACCAATTAATATAAAAATATTTATTAAAATTAATGATTAATTTTGAGGTTATTATTTCTATTCATAGTAGTAAAAAATATCTTGACAGCTTGTAGCCATAATTAAAAAAAAAAAAATTGTGTTGAAACTTTTTTCATATTTTGTAATGGTATTTACTGTAAATAAATTAATAATGGACCTAAAATCTGAAAATGACCACAACATGTAGTTGTGGTCATAGATGATTAATTTTAGTTCGAACTATTTTTTCTTATCGAATTAAAACAAATAGTAAATATTCAAATTTTCTAAGTAAAGTCAGTTAAGTTGTGTTGATTTTTACAACTTCAAATTTCGATCAATTCATTCGTCGTTTTGACATTACTTTTATTTATTTACTGGTTCTATTCATTTATATATTTTTAATATTATAAATTTAATTAACCACAATATTTAGAATATATATTACACACTTTAACAATTAGTTTATATAATTTTTATTAAACAATTGATCTATCAGCAAATTTTATTAAAATATTAAAATAATATAATTTTGAGGGTTATTATTTCTATTAATCATAGTAGTAAAAAATATTCTGACAATTTTTTTTTATTTATTCTACACAACACATGTTTGAAAATTGCATCGTTTAATTTAAGCTTGAGCAATTGTTTAAAATATATTTTTTGTAATAACTTTTGTGCATCACACCAATGCGGGCAACCACACATTGTTCAAGAAATGTTGTATTTAAAAATGTTTTTCAAAATTTATGAGAATTCTAATTCATTTATGTTTTGAGCATCTGTTGATAATTTGTAACCATAATTAAAAAAATTGTATTCAAACTTTTTTTTTCCATATTTTGTAATGGTATTTATAGTAAATAAATAAATAATGGGCCTAAAATCTGAAAATGACCACAACATGTAGTTCTTGCAAAAAAAATATTTTTAAAATAACCACAAAAATCCTATAGTAAATATAGGATAAGAGTATTAAAATTTAAAAACTATAAGTAATCCTATAGTATGAAGTTTTATTTTTTGTTGTTTGTAATATATATTAACAATCCTTTAACTCTTCACCCCAAAAACAAATCGAACAGAAAATTTGAATAGTGGAATTCGATTTCACTTGACAGTACAATAATAATCAAGAAAAAAATTTAACAACCATCTTACTTAACCCATGTTTGATCCTCATTCTTTCAAACCTCTTTTTTTCTAATACTCATTTGCAACCACACATTTATACAATAGATAGTCTACATATAAACTCAAAACTGTTCCTTATACTTTTCAACAACACATTCTCAAAAAAGTTCACTATCCAATAATCTAATTTCTCATTAAAATGACGAGCATCACCGAGGCGCAGTAACCGTTCATTTACCAAGAACAGTCCATATCCCAAATAAGTTTATATATCCAAATATATAGAATAAGTGGGAAAGATAATTGGCCCATATATTTTTTAATATTACAGTAAGATAAACTTCATGATGAGATTGACGACAATCAGAGTGGTAGCAAGCAAACGGCTAAAAATAAGTGATAAAAATGGAGAAACTTCGTTTTAAATACTTTTTTAAATCTTGATCTCTGAAAGAAAATGTCTAATAACAGAGATTACTTACATAAAATAAAATATTACCAATGTTCCATTTTTTTTGTATCGACTACAACTGAGATTTCTTCCCCGTTAAAAAAATAAAAAATAAAAATAAAAATTGAGCATTTTAAATAAACGTGTTGACCATATTCTATTTTTAAGAATGAGTTGCTAACACCTTATATATATATTTTTTAATTATTTTTGATAGAATGCATTGAATTAATTGTTAAAGCCTGTAGTATATATTTTACAAATTGATGTTATTTTAAATTTATAAAATTAATGAAAAAAATGAGTAAATTAATAAAATTAATTTCAAAATGTCCAGATAGTTTATCAAAATCTAAAGTTGTGGAAATTGAAAAGATTTAATTGAATTAACTTAGAAAGTTTGGATATCAATTATTTCTTTTAATTTGATAAGAAGAAATTCAAAATTAATCATTTATGCCAAATTGAATAAAAAAAAGGATAGTTATCATTTTAGGTCTTAAATGAGATAAATTAAAAAGACTGGATATTAGGAAAAATAAAAAGTGTAAGTAAAATTAATTTTACCTTTAGTATTTGAGAAGATTTTACGAATGATATATTTAGAGTTCGTTCTCATTTTGTAGCCCGTTGAATTTCTCGTTGAGATCTTGAATTTGACCTTTTTATAGATGTTTTATTTTTCTCAAATCTATAAAGCATTTAATACATGTCACATATAGATTGATTTTGCATTAACTGAACTTTCTTAATTCAATTATTAAAATAAGTTGACAAAATTACAAAATTTCCTAAAATGACAAAAAAATAGGCAGGAAACTATGTGACGGTCATGTTATTATTATAAAGACTAGTATCACACTCGTGCGTTGCACTGAAGAATAATATGAAATAATTTTACTGTAAATATCATTACAAAATAGGAAAAAAATTGAACACATAATTTGCTTTGATTAATGATACAGACCGTCAACGAATGCTCAAAATCGATATACATTACAATTCTCATCAATTTTGAAAAATCTCTTTCAATAATACATTGTTTATATAATTTGTAATTGCTTACACCTGTGTGATATACTAAAGTTGCTATAGACAAACATATTTAAATAATTGCTCAAATTTAAATTAAATAATGCAATTTTTCAAATATATGCTGTATAGAATAAATAAAAAAAATTCATCCAAATATTTTTTACTAACGTGAATAGAAATAATAACCTTCAAAATATTATAATTTACATAAAATAAAGTAATTGTAACAAATTAAATATATGCGGTCCTATATATAAATAAATGTAACAAATTAAGCAATATTGGCGATGCACGAAAGTGAAAATCAACCTCAAGATTTGTGGTCCATGAACGTGAAATTCAACTAAAGAGATTCTTCGCATGATTAATAATTTATAATTTTTATATGCAATGCATTTAATTGAACCTAATTAAAAACATATTTAATTATATGTCAATAAAAAATTATTAATGAAAATATAAATAAAATATATATAGTGAGTCTTTTTGTAAATATATGTTAATAAAATTAAGAAATAAAGTTTCAACATTTTTTACGGCATATGATTGTATTTTTAATATTTTTAATCAAATTGTAAACCGTTGAATTGTTTTATATCTTTACGGGAAAACATGCCGTAAATTAAGTTTAATTATATGTCAATAAAAAAATTATTATTATTTATTTTACTTTGACGAGAAAAAATAGAACACAAATTAATTGTCTATGACTAAAATGAATTAGTTAACTAATTATAGATATTATTATAAGATTTAAATGATAATTTAAAATGAATTAGATATTGAGGAAAAATATAAAATATAAAATAAAACTTTACCTTTAACTTTTGATATGATTTTATGGACAATATATTTACAATTTGCTCTCATTTGTTAGTTTGCATTAAACTTCTCGCTGTGATCTTTAATTTGATACACATATTACATATCTTTCGATTTCAAAATAATACAATAATTATTAAAAGAATAATAATAAAATAGAGAAAATAACATTTTGATGTTATTAATAGTATAGCACGGATGACAATGCGATTAATGATAAAGGTCAAATAATAATTGTTAAAAATTTCCAAATTTAAAAAGATTTTTTGCGGGAAACTATGTGTATATTTTGGTGGCGGCTATTCAACTTTTATATATATATATTAAGAATTAAGATTAAGATGATGATGATAGATAAATGAACATAATGAATAAATTAATAAAATTAATTTCAAAATGACCAGATAGTTTATCAAAACCTAAAGTTGTGGAAGTTAAAAGGATTTAATTGAATTTACTTAGAAAGTTCGGATATCAATTATTTCTTTTAATTTGATAAGAAGAAAACCGAATTTAATAATTCATGCCAAATTGAATTTAGCTAATTACAGAAAAAAAAAGAAAAAAGGATAGATATCATTTTAGGTCTTAAATGAGATCAATTAAAAGGACCGGATATTAGGAAAAATAAAAAGTATAAGTAAAACTAATTTTACCTTTAGTATTTGAGATGATTTTAGGAATGATATATTTAGAGTTCCCTCTCATTTTGTAATTTGTTAAACCTCTCGTTGAGGTCTTGAATTTGACCTTTTTATAGATGTTTTATTTTTCAGAAATCTATAAAGCATTTATTATATGTCACATATAAATTGATTTTGCATTAATTGAACTTTCCTAATTCAATTATTAAAATAAGTTGACAAAATTACAAAATTTCCTAAAATGACACGAAAAAATAGGCAGGAAACTATGTGCGGTATATGTGACGTCTATGTTATAATAATAATAATAATAATAATAATAATAATAATAATAATAATAATAATAATAATAATAATAATGTTTTGTAAATCAAAATCGGGATGAAAAAATTTAATAGTTATATGTAATGACATAAATGTTAAGGAGAACGCTCCTTGTACAGGGGCCTGCCCCCTCACTGTAGCGGGGGGGGGGGGGGAATAAAATATTCCCCCCAGCTACAGTGAGGGGGCCTGCCCCCTATACACCAAGCACGCCTCAAATGTTAAAGCTGTTATAAAACTATCAAAATCTAAACAAGAATTAGAGATGAAGAGATGGAGAGAATAAAGAGGAGAATTCTCATTCCATTAGGTGTGTGAAATACAACAATGAATGCCTCTATTTATAGGAAGATAAAGTCATTCACAATAATTCTTTACAATATTAATTAGGTGGGAGTTAGGTAAGAAATTAGGTAGAGATCTACAAAGGAATTTCTTAATAATTTCTAATAATTTATAACACTCCCCCTTGAATGACTTATTGCTCAATTGTCTTCCTCGTTAAAACCTTGCTAAGAAAACCCAGTGGGATAAAACTTGAGCAAAGGAAAAAAGAGTACAGCTGCTCCCCCTGATGTTGGCCATCATTAATCATTGAGTCTAATATCCAAAATGACATCAATGATAAGTAGTACAAATCATGTACTGAAATCTGAAGTGCTTCGCTGCTTCAGTGTTTTAGTGCTTTAGTGCTGCCTCGTTAAAACCTTGTCAGTAAAACCCAATGGGACAAAATCTGAACGAAGGAAAAAGAGTACAGCCGCTGCCTCGTTAAAACCTTGTCAGGAAAACCCTGTGGGACAAAACCTGGACGAAGGAAAAAGAGTACAGCATGACAGCATGATTCTCCCCCTGAAGTGTGCAATCAAGTATTCATGAACCTTTTGAATAATGATATCATCTTTATTCTGGAATATATATGAAAATCTTCCTGTGTGTAGCCGATATCATAACATTCTTCATAAGATGTGTATGATTTTCTTCATTTGTTGATATCATTCCAGTATAACAATGTGTTGCTGAATTATAGCTTGTTGATAGCTATGATGATGCCTCAAAAACCTTGCTAGGAAAACCCTGTGGGACAAAACCTCAGCGAAGGGAAAAAGAGTGCAGTATTCTCATTAATTTTCATCAATACGCCTCAACTGTTGCCTCATTAAAAACCTTGCTAGAAAAACCCTGTGGGACAAAACCTCAGCTAAGGGAAAAAGAGTGCAACGCGTATTTATTCCTTTTCATGGAATATCACAAGTATATTGATGCAATCACGAATCTTTTCATCTTATAATTTATGATGAGCTTTATATAAATCGTTCATAGCTCATGATGTCATAACATGCTATATTAAGCAATGTTGTACTAATTTATTGATTGCATCTTTCACTTCTGGTGAATAATCAAATATTGCATCTTTCACTTCGGTGAATAATCAAATATTGCATTTTTTACTTCTGGTGAATAATCAAATTTAGAATTCACTTTTGATGAATAATCAAATCTAGAATTCACTTCTGGTGAATAATAAAATCTAGAATTCACTTCTGGTGAATAATTAAATATATTCATTTTCATATTCACTTCTAGTGAATAATCAATTTCCCAGATGTCATAAATGTTACACTCCAATTTTACTTTCAACATATTATATCATGGAGTCATTTGTATCATTCTATAGTGATACTAATCTGGGCATATTGAATATTTCAATGATTTATACATGTATGTTCTTGCACTTTATAAACTGCAATTTCTAATTTGCAGGAGCATAATCAATCATTGAAATAGATATCAATTTTGACATATAATCTACAATCATTTTACTTGAAATCCCAACGTACCGCGATCAACTGGTACATCAAAGAATACTCCCAAAGTACCGAGATGAGAATCATACATTTTGATCTCACTCATTGGTATATCAAGGAGCTCAAGCTAGTGATTTAGACTATAGTCTATCCACCATATGTCATGCCAGTTCTATGAAAAATTTCGCGCGCAACGAGTCGTCCTTTACGACTGTGAAATATTTTTCATTTGTACATATAATTACTGGTTTTACACATTTAAGCATTTGGACTTCAGGTCCTTGAACAATAATCATTTGGACTTCAGGTCCTTGAACAATAATCCCTACATTGGGGTTATATACTTGGCCAAAGTATTATAATTTCATCAACCTCATTTTCATAAGAGGGTATGCAGTCGACTTATTCATAGATTCCATTTCAATTCATCTCAATATAACATATAGAGATCAAGTACATAAATCTCTTATTAACTATGTCCCTTTTACTCACCAAGAGTATTTAGTCTCAAAGGGATCATTTCAATCATTCAAGAGATATTTATTTTATTTGGAATCGATAGTTATTATGCTTCAGGCATAATTACGCTTCAGGCGTGTTTTCCCCATAATGTTCTCAAACATTATTAATCGGCTAAAATGCCATAACACATGTCATTCTTTTAGAGATATAATCTCAATCATATATCTAAGTGCGCTTTTGGTGGATTGTATACATATCGCACTTTTACAAATCATAAAGCTTCTTGAGCTAATCCCTGTTTGACATAGAATATTGTTGTATGATAAACAATTTCTGTATAAGTTATTCTCATAGAAAATAATTTGAAACCTTTGATAATCTAACCGTTTATTATAGAACTTCTGGTTCAATACGGTTTTATTTCATTTCTATGTATGAATATTTGATTCAAAACAATATCGCTAAACTTCTGGTTCAATACAATGTATATTTCATTTATGAGCTTCTGGTTCATACTATATACATATTTCACTTGTACGTATGAACTTCTGGTTCAATATAATGTATATTTTATTTATGAGCTTCTGGTTCATACTATATACGTAATTCACTTGTACGTATGAACTTCTGGTTCAGCAAGATATTTCACTCATACATATGTATGAACTTCTGGTTCAATACAACATTTATTTCATCAGTACGTATTTCTGTACAGTTTAAATCAGTATACCTTTATTACTTTTAGTATACCGAAAAATCAGGTACAATATCCAAGGAAATATCTCATAATCTCAATCTTGTCGCCAAATCTTCCCTTATATCGAAAAAGGTAATGACACATTATCTCACCTTTTCAATAATTTATTCCATTATTTCTTGATGGAATCCATATCACTGACACGCGGAGCCACCGCTCTTTTACGCGTTGAATAATGCTTTTAAATAGATGACTTGGGAAGAAGGCTAGATCCATCAAAAATGGATATCATACTTTCAAATATTCGCAAATATTATTCCAATCTTCCAGTAAATGATTTGAGAAAAATTTATCGAATTAGGCTCGAAAGATTGAGGTTGCTGATGGATCATGGCATGCCAGAAGATGTTCGCTGGTTGATCGAAGCAAAAGTTCGATTAGCTGGTGAATTACCAGATTCATTTTCTAAGCACAAGCCTGGCTTAGGTAAGAGTACTTTTGCAAAGAAGCGAAGAGCAAAAAGATTAAATAGTTGCTACAAATGTGCTCGATGGACATGTGATACCCGTTGTAAATCAATAGGATATTCATCCATAAATCGAGATGATAAGATAGACTTCATTAAGGGTGGACTGAGTAAGGAGTCATTGGATGATATTCGATTGACTCTTGAGACGCACCCTAGTGGGTATGTGCAGCGTGAGCTACTATCTTTATGGGCTAAATTCATCAGCGATAAAGAGAGATATAGTCTCAAAAATATAATAGCTAAAGATCCTGTTTGCCAGGCTGTTATAAACAATGATGCTTTGGCTATGCAGCATTAATACAAGGTAAATCATTTGATATATATGCACATATAAAATATTTTTCTGTTTCTTTTCACGAGTTTTGATAAAGGCTGGTTAAAAATATTAAATCGCCGAAAGGTGAGTAGGATGATTTTGTCAAAAGTAAATCTTCACTTTTTCGAAAAACGACCAGTAAATAGTGAAGCTTTTCGGTTTTAAATAGCCAAACATTTTTCATAGTTCATGCATCCCAAAATAACATTTTCCCATAAGTTTTTCCTTCTTTACTTTCAAAAATGGAAGGACCAAAATTTCGACAGATCAAAACTATCTGTGTATTTTGTGGATCAAAAGTGGGAAAAGGTTTTGGGTATCTAGAAGCAGCCGTGGATTTAGGAAAGAAATTGGGAGAGAAAGGTATCACTCTCGTGTATGGAGGAGGTAGCAGTGGATTGATGGGTTGTGTTTCACAATCCGCTCTAGTAGAGAAAGCAAGAGTGATAGGTGTTATACCTACTCCTTTAGCTGATATTGCAGGCAAAACACGAGGGCATGAAGTACAAACCTTATCTATTCATGAACGCATAACTTGCATGTTATATGGTTCTGATGCCTTCATAGCCCTACCTGGAGGTTTTGGTACTTTAGAAGAAATCTTTAATATTACTTCATGGGCTCAACTAGATCTCCATACTAAGCCTATAGGGCTTTTAAATGTAAACAATTTCTTTGATGGTTTGCTAACATTTCTTGATTATGCTGTGGAACAGGGATTCATATCTCCATTTTCTAGGAGAATCCTTATTTCTGCTCCTACTATCGAGGAACTGCTGGATAAATTGCAATCATATATTCCAATACAAGATCCAGCAGGAGTAAAGATAGATTGGTCGCAAGGAAGGGGAATCAAGCGAAAATGGAGTCCGGTTAATGTAAATTTATCTTTGTGAACTCTAGAATAGGTGGTGGTAGAGTACGGAGTATTCTCACTCTTGAGACACACCATAAATTTCTAGGATTTTATCAGTGTTTTAATCTTGTGTACCTCAAAGATTTAAGGTGGTAGAGTATGGAGTATTTCTTACTCTTGAGACACACCTTTTTCTTTATTTCCTCAAAATGTCAGAGGTGGTAGGATACGGCTACTCCCGAAACACATCTCTTATTTTGAGGATTATAAATGTTTTTCCCCTTTTTCGTTTTGCATGTATGACTCGTTTTATGCTTATTCAGGAGCAATAATAATATCATTTCAGTATATTTAGATGATAATTTTTACTTCTTCTGGAGTAAATATGTACTTCTTCTGGAATACATAAGTGCTCGTGCAAGAACTTTTCCAGACACTTATCATCTAATATTCATCTCATAATACTGATGAGATTATTTTCACATTAGCTATGTCCGTGCTATCATGTGATATTATTTTATCATACATCAACATTCTCTTGTTGAATAATTTTCATCCACCCATTCAAATTCAGATATTGGTAACTTCTGGTACCATTGGATAAAATATTTTTATCAACATTTACCAACTTTTTGGTAGTGATAACTTCTGGTATCATTTGATGAAATATTATCTATCTTTAGTAGTGATAACTTCTGGTATCATTTAATGAAGTATTAAATAACAATATTTTATTAACAATAATAATACTAGGGTTATACCACCAAGTATATATTAACAATAATATTGTATATATATTAACAATAATAATACTGGGGTTATACCACCAAGTATATATTAAAAATAATATTGTATATATATATTTAACAATAATGATACTGGGGTTATACCACCACGTATATATGTTGACAACAATCCTCTAATATGTTAGAATTAACCAACAATTGAGGTGTTTATATGTATTCAATTGATAAACCGACCATATAGGCGGTGTCAACATAATAAAATAATTAAACCGACCATATAGGCGATGTCAACATAATGAAATAATTAAACCGACCATATAGGCGGTATCAACATAATGAAATAATTAAACCGACCATATAGGCGGTATCAACATAATGAAATAATTAAACCGACCATATAGGCGGTATCAACGTAATGAAATAATTACCTTTCATGAGTGAGTGAATCATATCTTTCAGTCAAGGTATTCATAATAGTCCAATCCGTTACGGTGCGTGAATTTGCTTTGAAAGTTTCGGGTTACACAATTTCTCCAATTTTTTCTATGGACTTGGAATTGATTTTCTAATCTATGATGTATAAATGATTTTCTAATACCAAAAACACTAGATTTGAAATATGAAACGTTGATTAATAATAATCTGGTTTCTGATACAGAAGTTCATCATTTAGATGCAACTGTAGAGCATACTCCCGTCGTATTACTCAATTGGCTAGAGACTCGTGCTGATAACGTGTTATAAAACTATCAAAATCTAAACAAGAATTAGAGATGAAGAGATGGAGAGAATAAAGAGGAGAATTCTCATTCCATTAGGTGTGTGAAATACAACAATGAATGCCTCTATTTATAGGAAGATAAAGTCATTCACAATAATTCTTTACAATATTAATTAGGTGGGAGTTAGGTAAGAAATTAGGTAGAGATCTACAAAGGAATTTCTTAATAATTTCTAATAATTTATAACAAAAGCTAATATTTTTTGAATTTATAGCTCCTTTTTTTATGTGGAACACCTTTGTCATTAAGCCATTTTTTTATAAAGATTAAAACATTGGTTTAATTTAAGTCAAAGTCAATATTTAATTTCAATCACATATTTCATAGACCTCACAACTTTTCAACCTCACACTTCATCAACTTTTATCAAAATCTACTAAAAATTGAATTTTAATTCTCCCAAAACGTGGGCTAAGTATTATTTAGATGCTTCCCCTCACAACTAACTTTTCTGTCACATTTTTCATTGCTTTTCTTTCAGAAGTTTGCTCATTTGTCAAGAAAAGAATTTGATAGATCAATTTTCAATAATCCATTAACTATATTGTCAATTTTTTTAGTTGATGTTATATATGCAATTTCTTGTGGTTCACATTCGTGTTATAGAAATATTGCAGTAAGTCATTTCATTTCTCTTCTACTTCCAGATTTAAATTAGTGAGGTTAACTAACTTTTTTGTTTCATGTTTAAATCAATATCAAAATGATGTACGGAATTGAATATGTAGTTCTTTCAATTTTTAAATTAATATTGTATGTGTTGTGCATGTTTTCAGGGAAAATGTGTGTGGGTTAGAAGTGCTTTTGTATAACAGTATAGGGTTACAGTAATTCGTTAATGACCTAATTTCCATCATTTGATGTTCAGAAAGTGGCATTTGAAGCTCATATCTGCAATGCTAAGATCAGAGTTATTAAACTAGAGGATTTTAGTGTATGAATATGTGTTTCATTTCTTTCCTTGTCGGGTACAATTTTCCTTCAAAATGCATAGAAACTCCTGAAGTGCTAATTGAATCAACATTATAATCTGGAATATAAAAGGCATTCATAAGAAGGTTTCACAAAGAATATTTAAAAGTCTTATTGATATATATCACATTCGGATGGCTGTACGTTATTCTTGAACCAATTGTAAATTAAGAGGAAATTGAAAGAGTACAAAAGCATTTTTCAGTTTCAAACACCTCAGGTAAAATTTGGTTATTATGGAACAATGAGGTCAGTTGTATAACAATGGTGAAACTTTCTCAGCACTGGGAAGCTTGTCTTAAAATAATTTATGCCAAATGCTCCAATGTTCTTAGAAGAAATCTTTGGGAAGGACTGAGATTAAATGCTCAAAATATAAATAAATGGTCCATGGCTCATTGGTGTGATTTTAATGCCGTACTATCTGGTGAAGAAAGAGAAGGTGAAAATGACCCTAACATGGATGATATCCATGAGATGCTTATCACATGTGGTGCGGGGGTGAATTCACGTGGATAAATGGCAAAATTTGGGAAAAACTTGACAGGATTCTGGTTGATTCACATTGGGTGGACCAGTTTGGAGGTTCTAAAAGCCAAATCCTCAATAAAGACGCGTCAGACCACTGCCCTCTCATCCTGAATTGTAACACAGGTTCTTCTATCTTTAAATCCTCATTCAGTTATTTAAATGTTTGGAGCAACCATGAATCCTTTCTTCAAATAGTCAGAGATAACTGGTCTACTCCTGTGTCACCATATTCCAAGGGATTGCTTGGTTTCTATTACAAGTTAAAAAGGTTGAAAACTTGTCTGATTAAGTGGAATAAAAACATCTTTGGGAATGTGGCTGCTAAAATTATTGCAGCTGAGAATGATGTTCTTAATAAAGAAAGGGCTTATGATTGTTCCAAAGCTCCTGAAGACAGAATGGCAGTCTAGAAAGCATATGCGCAGCTTAATCAGATTTTGGCTAATGAAGAACAATTTTGGAGGAAAAAAGCAAGAGTTAAATGATGCTTAGAAGGGGACTAAAACACTAAGTTTTTCCATGCCTTGATGAAAATGAAAATATACAAAAATTCAATAATGACCATCCAAAATGAAGATAGATCTAGACTAACCTCTGAGGATCAAATAGCCAAATCTGCTTCAGAAAATTTTAAGCGTTGAAAACATTGATGATGATGATGATGAAAGGTTGATCGAGAACATCCCTAAACTTATTGATGAAACAGAGAATGAGAGGTTAAATGCCTTACCTACAGAAACGGAGTTAAAAGAAGTTGTTTTCTCTACGAGCAAGTTTAGATGATTATTAAGAATGACCTGTTGTAAGCAGTAGTTGACTTCTTCCAAGGTAAAATTCTACCTCAAGGAGTTTTAACAACCACTATAGTTCTCATTCCTAAAACATGAGATGTTGAAGAATGGGGGAATTATAGGCCTATTACTTTGTGTAATGTTCTAAACAAAATCATTACCAAACTTATGAACAGCAGATTCAAAGATATCCTCCCATTTATTCTTTCTCAAAATCATAGTGGATTTACACCTGGTAGGAATATTGCTGATAATATTCTCTTTGCTCAAGAATTGGCTTGGAATTTAGACAAGAAGGTCAGAGGCAACAATGTTATACTCAAACTTGATATTGCTAAAGCCTATGACAGAGTTTCTTGGGGTTTCCTGATGAAAGTTTTGGCTGCATTTGTTGTGATTCTCTGATCATGAAAGAGGAATTTAAAAGGAGGGAAAACAATTCTATTACTACTCGAATAGAGTTTTTACAAGAATTGATACACTCAATTCCAAATACACAAACAACCTCTCTCTCTTTCTAAACTCTTCCTCTCTTTCTCTCTTATTTCTTGGAGTATCTCTTCAATGGATAATCTCTCTTTCTATCTGTCTTGGATAAAAGAAAATTATATAAGAGGAAACTTATGTTTACATAAGAGGCAAGCTCATGTATTTATAGATTACATCCACCTCCATTGGAGAGGAGAAAATCAAATTGTCTTTGACCATGAGTTGGATATGACTTGGCTATGAGTTGGATTGATAAGGTGATAAGAGGATAAGGTGATAAGGTTTGAATATTCAAATTCCTTAATCACCAAGTAACTTCACCAATTCCATGCATGCAAAGTTGATAATCTTCCACAACTTTTTATATCAATCCATGTATGGAGGTGGGAAATTTGAGGTTGGATAATTAAAAATATAGCTGGACTTATCAATTCTCCCCCTCCAGCTGCATTTGAGGCAATTGTTATCTGCCAACCATTCCAGCTATGTCTCTGCATAGCTCTAGCTTCTCCTTTGAAACCACCTTTGTCAACATGTCCGCTGGATTCTCCTTTGTGTGGATCTTCACTAATCTCAACAGTTGTTGATCCATCACTTCTCATATCCAATGATAGCGAATGTCAATGTGCTTTGTGCGAGAATGATACATTGAGTTCTTACTCAAGTCCAGAGCACTCTGGCTGTCACAATGTACTCTATAATCATTCTGCTTGATTCCTAATTCTTGGAGAAATCTCTTTAGCCACAACATTTCTTTTCTAGCTTCTACTGCTGCAATGTATTCTACTTCTGTTGTGGATAAAGCAACACACTTCTGTAGTCTTGACTGCCATGACACAGCTCCCCCTGCAAAAGTGTATAGGAATCCTGATGTAGATTTCCTTCCATCAAGATCTCCAGCCATATCTGAATCTGTATAGCCTTCCAAGATCGGGTCAGCTCCCCCATAGCACAGACATGTCTTCGATGTACCTTTGAGGTACCTGAGAATCCACTTGACTGCCTCCCAATGTTCCTTTCCTGGATAAGAAAGAAAACGACTCACCATGCCAACTGCATGAGCAATATCGGGCCTGGTACACACCATTGCATATATTAGGCTTCCTACTGCTGAAGAATATGGTACTGATGACATTTCCTCTATCTCTTTCTTGGATGAGGGAGATGAACTCTTGCTCAACTTGAAGTGGTTGGCTAGTGGAATGCTGACAGGTTTTGCGTTGTGAATGTTGAATCTCATGACTACTCGTTCAACATACTTTTCTTGAGATAGCCACAACATATGCTTTTTCCTATCTCGAATTATATGCATTCCCAAAATTTGTTGAGCTGAGCCTAAGTCCTTCATGTCAAAGGCCATCGAGAGTTCCTTCAGCTTGCTAATTTCTGTTGCATCTTTTCCAACGATCAATATGTCGTCTACATATAGTAGAAGAGCAACAAAATTACCATTTGGAAATTTTTGAATATAAACACACCGATCTGCAGTAGTTCTTTTATATCCTTGATTCACCATGAACAAGTCAAATTTCTTGTACCATTGTCGTGGTGCTTGCTTCAGGCTGTACAAGCTCTTTTTGAGCTTACAAACAAGGTTTTCTTTTTCTGAAACCTCAAAACCTTCTGGCTGCTCCATATAGATTTCTTCATGTAAATCACCATGAAGAAATGATGTCTTGACATCCATCTGCTCAAGCTCTAAATCCAAACTGGCTACTAATCCAAGAATAACTCGAATTGAGGCCATCTTTACAACTGGTGAAAATATTTCGTCAAAGTCTACTCCCTTTTTCTGTAGAAATCCTTTGACAACCAACTGAGCTTTATGCTTTACTATTTTTCCGCTGCCATCTTTCTTGAGCTTGAACACCCATTTATTTTGCAGTGCCTTCTTTCCTTTTGGAAGCGTGACCAACTCATATGTCTGATTTTTCTGCAATGATTCCATCTCATCCTTCATTGCTTGCAGCCATTTATCTTTATCCACATGAGATTGTGCTTCCTGGAAACTCTCTGGTTCCCCTTCATCAGTAAGTAGAATGTACTCAGACTGTGAATACCTTGTTGAGGGAATTCGACCTCGCTTAGATCTTCGTAATTGTGGATTTTCACTTTCAAGATGTACACCATCATCTAAAACTTGTGATGGTCCTGCAGCTTCTAGTGAAGAGGGTTGTGGCTCCCCCTGATCAATATCCTCTTCTTCATCCTCATTTTCTGCTTCTGGAATTTCCTCACGTACTGCATCATTATCTGTGGCAAATTGTGCTGGTGCAGGGTCTGGAACAATATCCTGGGCACTGGAATAAGGACTAGAAGATACTGTGGGTTTTTCAATATCTTCTAATGTCTGGTTTTCATGAAACACCACATCCCTACTTCTGATAACCGTTTTTGCCTTTGGGTCCCATAATCTGTATCCGAATTCTTCATCTCCATAGCCTATAAAGATGCATGGAGTAGTCCTTGCATCGAGCTTCTTTCTGAGCTCCTTGAATACATGTACAAAGGCTAAACAACCAAATATTCTCAAGTGAGAATAGGAGGGATTCTTACCAGACCATATTTTCTCCGGAATTTCAAAATTCAACGGTACTGACGGTGATATGTTAATCAGGTAGCAGACGGCTCGAACAGCTTCTCCCCAGAATGACTTTGGCAGCTTAGCCATACTGAGCATACTTCTGACCTTTTCCATAATTGTTCGATTCATTCTCTCGGCTACTCCATTATGTTGTGGGGTACGTGGGACTGTCTTTTCATGTCGAATGCCATTTTGTCTACAATAGGCATCGAACTCCTTGGATATGTACTCGCCTCCATTATCTGAACGGAGACACTTTAGCTTCTTTCCTGTTTCACGCTCCACCATGGCATGGAATAATTTGAAGTAATCCAATACTTGATCCTTTGTCCTCAAGAAATACACCCACACCTTTCGAGAAACATCATCAATGAATGTCAGGAAATATTTGTAACCGCCTAGTGATTCAACCTCCAAGGGACCACAAACATCAGAGTGCACCAGACTGAGCAACTCCGATCTTCTCGTTGTAGAGGAACTAAAAGAGACTCTGTGTTGCTTACCAAATAAATAATGATTGCAAGGATCTAGCGCAACTTCCTTTGAGGCAGTGATAAGTTTTTCCTTTGTCAAAATAGACAATCCTTTCTCACCCATGTGACCGAGTCTCTGGTGCCACAGATTTTGAGACGCCTCACGTTCCATTGTGTTAAGGCTGTCTACACACATTTTCACATGAGTCTTGTATAAAGTGCCACAAATATGTCCTCGGGCGACAATCATGGAGCCTTTCATCATTTTCCATGTTCCGTTACTAAAGTGATTTTCGTAGCCCAGTTTGTCAAGGGCTATCCCAGAAAGTAGATTTAGCCGAAGATCTGGCACATGGCGGACATCCTTCAAAGTTATTTTGCATCCGGTGTTCGTTTGTATCTGAACATCACCAATTCCTACGATCTCAGAGGAACTGGTATTTCCCATCTTCACTGTACCAAAGTCACCAGCTTTGCATGATGTGAAGAATTCTTTGAGAGGAGTGACGTTGTAAGATGCTGCAGTATCTATCACCCACTAAATGTCTTCTTTTGAAACGTGAAGACATGTCTCCTCTTGGATGGAGCAAATAGCTACATCACCTGAAATAGTGACTAGCGTCTCTCCATCTTTATTCTTTGGCTGTGAACTGCTCTGTCCTTTCCGGCCCTGTTCTCGTAAAAGTTTTCTGCAGTTCTTCTTCATGTGACCCTCTTGACCACAATAGTAGCACGTGTAAGAAGGCTTTCTTCCATCTATAGATCTGCCCCTACTTTTGCTTCTGCCTCTCCCCCTGCCTCGACTACCTCCTTGCTGTCTCCCCCGATTTTCTGTGACGAAGGCATGTGACTGGTCTGTGCCGACATCTTTTCTTCTGGCCTCTTCATTAAAAAGGGCATCCTTGACCATAGCCATGGTAAGTTTTCCATTTGGAGCCGAGTTGCTAAGAGAAACCACCAGAGTCTCCCAGCTATCAGGAAGAGAACTAAGAAGTAAGAGGGATTGCATTTCATCCCCAAGCGGCATCTCTACGGATGAAAACTGGTTCACCAGGCTCTGGAACTCACTGGTGTGCTCGGCAACTGAAGTTCCACTTTTCAGCTTCAGATTCACGAAATGCCTCATCAATAAGGCTTTGTTTTGAGCTGTCTTGGCCTGGTACATATCCTCCAGAGTCTTCCAAAGGGTATATGCATCTGTCTCCTGTGCCACATGGTGAAACACACTATGATCAATCCATTGTCGGATTTGACCAATAGTTTTCCTGTTCAACTTCTTCCACTTCGTCTCATTAGCAGGATCAGGGTTTTCACCTTTGGCTTCTATGGGGTCATACAAATCCTTACAACTGAGGAGATCTTCCATCCGAGGTCTCCACAGTGTATGGTTGGTGGCAGTAAGCTTAATCATAGCTCCCGAAGATGATTCTTCCATTAACATCTTGGCTTTGTTATGGCTTGATCAAATTGGAGCTGAAATTCCAACCTTAACGCTCAACCTGGCGCTCTGATACCACTTGTTGTGATTCTCTGATCACGAAAGAGGAATTTAAAAGGAGGGAAAACAATTCTATTACTACTCTAATAGAGTTTTTACAAGAATTGATACACTCAATTCCAAATACACAAACAACCTCTCTCTCTTTCTAAACTCTTCCTCTCTTATTTCTTGGAGTATCTCTTCAATAGATAATCTCTCTTTCTATCTCTCTTGGATAAAAGAAAATTACATAAGAGGAAACTTATGTTTACATAAGAGGCAAGCTCATGTATTTATAGATTACATCCACCTCCATTGGAGAGGAGAAAATCAAATTGTCTTTGACCATGAGTTGGATATGACTTGGCTATGAGTTGGATTGATAAGGTGATAAGAAGATAAGGTGATAAGGTTTGAATATTCAAATTCCTTAATCACCAAGTAACTTCACCAATTCCATGCATGCAAAGTTGATGATCTTCCACAAATTTCTATATCAACCCATGTATGGAGGTGGGAAATTTGAGGTTGGATAATTAAAAATACAGCTGGACTTATCAGCATTTGGCTTCAACAGCCAATGGTTGGATAAAGTCCATAGATGCATTCAGTGGCGGAGCTACACTGTGGCGAGCTAGCACAACCGCGCTAGCTCGCCGCCGGTGGATTCACCGGTTTGGAATTTTTTTTTTTTAAATTGATTCTTTTGCTTGGTACCTTCAAACAACCCAGTAAGCCAAACAATAACCCAACGTCCCAACCGATCTCCCAAAGTCCCAACCCATTTCTTCAAACCCTCCTTCCTTAGACAGTCTGTTCCTTGCTCCGTCTTTGCTCCGTTTGGTGTTTGCTCGTCGTGTCTCCAATAACAGCAGCAACACCGCGCGTCCTCTCTTGCGTGACCGCTTCTGCCCTCCTCGCAGCAACTCTCCCCACTCGCCTCTAGGTAATTTGTAATTTGTAATTATTTGGCTTTGTAATTTGTATATTTAGTAATTTCTAAGTTCTAATCAATAATATTGATTCTTGATTTCTCAATTTCAAACTTCTAAGGACACTATCCACTCAGAGCCAATGCCGCTTCTGGTGCTACGGTCAAATTCTTGATCTTTTCTCAATTTCTCATTTTAATTCTCAGGTACTGAGGCTAACCTTCATTACGATTGAAGTTTTATTTGGAAATCATGCATAAATGTTAATTTTTTGTTTTTGCAATGTGGGTCACTTGTGAACCCTATAGTCATCTTGCGTGAAGTTGAATTTTGATTATTTTGATTTGGTGAATATTGGATATTTGGATTTGTGAATTGTGATTGTTGAAATTTTGTGAATATTAGATTTTTGAATTTTTGTTGTGTTATGTTGTGTTTTGGCTTTCCCAAACTATTTCCAAGAGAAAAGATACAGAACAAAAAATGAAAAGAAACCACTTCTAATGAAAAGAAACCACTTCTATGATCTATCCGGATAAAAGCTGATTCAATGGTGATAGAATAATGATAGAATGTGATAGAATCATGATAGAATAATGATAAAAGCTGATTCAATGATGATAGAATGTGATACTTACAAACAAAGAAAAAGAGCTTACAAACAAAGAAAAAGGAGGATCAATAGCAATTCTAATTTGTTTGGAATCAAGAGAAGAGACTTTAAATTTTCTTACAATTTGGTTTATTGAATATTTGTTTAGGTATATTTCTATATTGATCTATTAATTTTTAATATTATTTAATTCAATTAAATAATAATAGACAATCTTGTGGCCGTCCGTCATCGGTCAACGCTCAACGATGGGGGCCGCTCTAGCTGAACTGTTGTCCTGGATCCGCCACTGGATGCATTGCTAACCGCTGGTTTTCAATCTTGATAAATGGCGACTTGCAAGGTAATTTTAAATCTTCCAAAGCATTAAGGCAGGGAGATCCCATAGCTCCATCCCTCTTTATCATCGTAGTTGAATGTCTTTCTAGAGGTCTCCAGAGCAAAATAATGTGATGATATTGTTAGAATAATTAGCATAATTAGTTTATTATAATTATGGTAGCTTTCCTAATTATAGCTTTCCTAGTTTAGATTGTATTATGTTTATATATAGTTTTGAGTATTATGATTAATTCAATATATTTTCTTGACAATTGATTTTAGGGTTGCCTCACATCTCTCTTTCTTTCTTCTTCTTCTTTTCTTTCTTTCTTCTTGATTAATTTGTTGAACATATATAAGAATATATATATATATATATATATATATATATATATATATATATGTGTCATTGAGTTTTCTACATGGTATCAGAGCCATTTAAATCAGATTGTTGTTGAAAAATGAAATAATCGCGCAGTTTTTTCTTCCTCGCCTCAAAACCCTAAATCGCCACTGTTTTCACGATTTTCGAGGCACCTACAGTAGGTATTTCGGCGAACCAAGACCATATTCTGACTCAGAAGACGCCGGCGCATCCATCGGAGCGGCGCGTGTGGTGTCACGCGCCAGCTTGAGGAGGCGCGTGAGACGGCTGGACGGAAACTGCGACGGCGCGTGGGGGCGCGTGGCGGTGTTTCTGGAGACGTGGCTGCCGGAAAAGTGATCGACTTCTCATTTTCTACCATTCCGTGGTGTTGGTTTGAATTTATCCGCTTGTTTTATAAACTGCTCCGCTTCACTTTGTTGGTTAGTATCGTTCTCTTTCGCTTATCATGGCATCTGATGATTCTCTTCAAGCTATTAATGTGCGTTTGGATGGTAAAAATTATGCTTACTGGAGTCATGTTATGAAACACTTTCTTAAGGGTAAAAAGATGTGGGGTTATGTAAGTGGAACAATTGACAAACCGAGAACCAATGATGCAAATTATGCAACTGTGTTAGATACCTGGGATTCAAACAATTCAAAAATTCTTACATGGATAAATAATTCCGTTGAACATAGTATTGGTACACAGTTGGCTAAGTATGAAACAAGAAAGGAGGTTTGGGACCATTTACAGAAGTTGTACACTAAATCTAATTTTGCAAAACGATATCAGTTAGAGATTGACATTCGGGCATTGCAACAAAAGAATATGAGCATTCTAGATTTTTATACTGCTATGACATTAATTTGGGATGAGTTAGCTCTTACTGAACCAGCAGGATTGAAAGCATGTGAGGATTATACTACCTATAGAGAGGAGCAACGACTAGTTCAGTTTTTTATGGAGCTTCGCAGTGATTTTGAGGGTCTCAGAGGTTCTATTTTGCATCGTACTCCCCTTCCATCTGTTGATTCAGTTGTTAGTGAACTTGTTGCTGAGGAGACACGGTTGAAATCTCTTGCTGAAGATGTATCTCTTTCACATTCTGGGACTTCTGTTTTAGCTGTACCATCTACACAGAATCGAACCAAAGGACATGTACGGGTCCCAAATGATGTGTGTAGTTTTTGTAGACAAAAGGGACATTGGAAGGCTCAATGTCCTAAATTGTTGAAGTCACAGCAGCAGAGTTATTACTCATCACCGCAGCAGTCTTATAGATCCAATGCTCACACAGCAACGGTTGTTCCATCTATTGGCTCCTCTATACTTGGACCACCACCCTCATCTGATTCCAGGTTGACTGATCTTAGTGAGCAGTTTCAAAAGTTTTTAGCCTCGCGGCCACATGCCATGTCTGCCTCTACTCATGTAGGTTTGTCCTCTCAGAATTCCTCAGGTAAACCTTCCTCGTGGATTTTTGACTCGGGTGCTTCCAAGCATATGTCTTCTAACTCATCACTTTTTGACTCTTTATATCCTTCTACATCGTCTACATCTGTCATGACTGCTGATGGCTCCCCGTTGTCTTTAGCAGGCGTTGGTTCTGTTCATACTTCTAATCTATCTCTTTCAAATGTTTATTGTGTTCCCGGACTTACTTTAAATCTTATCTCTGTTGGTCAATTATGTGATTCTGGACATTCTGTTCACTTTACTTCTACTTCTTGTTATGTACAGGATCCGCAGTCTCAGAAGCTGATTGGGATAGGCCTAGGCAGAGAGGAGGACTTTATGTTCTGGATAGTCTGAAACCAGCGCATGTTGCAGCCTCTAGTATTGACTTATCATCGTTTCATTTGAATTCTTCTTCTTCTAATTTTTATTTATGGCATTCTCGCCTTTGGACATGTGTCTGCAAGTCGTTTAAATTTTTTAGCTTCTAAAGGTTGTTTAGGAGACTTGAAACCTCATGACATTTCTGATTGTAGAGGTTGCAAACTTGCTAAATTCTCTGCTTTACCTTTTCCTCGTAGTGTTTCTTCTTCTGTTGCATCATTTGATCTTGTGCACTCAGAGGTGTGGGGCCCTGCTCCTGTTTCTACTAAAGGAGGGTCCCGGTATTATGTTTCCTTTATTGATGATTGTAGTCGTTACTGTTGGGTATATCTTATGAAGCGACGTTCTGAATTTCTTTCTATTTATCGTTCATTCAGAGCACTCATTAAAACTCAACATTCTGCTATCATTAAATGTTTTCGATGTGATTTGGGTGGGGAATATGTTTCTACTGATTTTCGTGAGTTGCTTGCTCTTGATGGTACAATCCATCAAACTTCCTGTACTACTCCTCAATAGAATGGTGTTGCTGAACGTAAGCATAGACACATTATTGAAACTGCTCGTTCCCTTCTTCTATCTGCCAAGGTACCTAGTGAATTTTGGGGAGAGGTCGTTCTCACCGCTGTCTATTTGATTAATAGGATACCATCTTCTCACACATCTGGTTTGTCACCATTTCAATCTTTGTTTAGTTATTCTCCTGATTATTCTCTCTTAAAAGTCTTTGGGTGCACTTGTTTTGTTCTTCGTCCCACAGCAGAACGTAGTAAATTAACTCCACGTTCAGCTATTTGTGTCTTCTTAGGATATGGTGAGGGACAAAAAGGTTATCGGTGTTTTGATCCTGTTAGTCACAAGTTATATGTCTCTCGTAATGTTGTGTTTCTTGAACACATTCCGTTCTTTTCTATTACTGATAATACTTCTCACGTGACTACATTAGATCTCATTTGTATTGATCCATTCACCGACGACATTGATAGACCACCTACACCCACTCCTACTATCTCTTCTCCATCTTCGTCACATGCTACAGGTACACATGCGCCATCTCAGAATGTCCTTCCTTCTCCTATGGCTCCCCAGGCACCATCTGAGGCTGGGAATCCGCTATCTCCTCCTCCTCGATATCCTCAACGTATACGTAAGTCTACTCACTTACCTGATTTTGATTATTCTTGATACTCTGAATCCTTTTGTTGTTTCTTGTCTTCCATTCATAAGCTTTCTGAACCTTCCTCCTATAAAGAAGCAGCTTTAGATCCCCTTTGGCAACAGGCTATGACTGATGAACTCTCTGCTCTACATAAGACAGACACTTGGGAATTAGTTTCCTTACCACTGGATAAATATGCTATTGGATCTCGTTGGGTCTATAAAATTAAGACTAAATCTGATGGTTCAGTTGAGCGTTATAAAGCTCGATTGGTTGCTAAAGGATTTTCTCAACAGTATGGCTTGGATTATGAGGAGACATTTGCCCCTGTGGCAAAAATGACTACTGTACGTACACTTATCGCAGTTGCTTCTGTTCGTCAGTGGAGTCTCTCTCAAATGGATGTTAAAAATGCCTTCATAAATGGAAATCTTCAAGAAGATGTTTATATGGTTCCTCCACCTGGTGTTCCTCATTCTCCTGGATTTGTTTGCAAACTCAAGAAAGCTTTATATGGTCTCAAACAAGCACCTCGTGCTTGGTTTGAGAGGTTCTCTACAGTTGTTCTCTCTCTTGGTTTTACATCTAGCCATCATGATTCCGCCTTATTCTGCAAGTCTACTCTCGCTGGTCGTATCCTCCTTCTGTTGTATGTTGAGGACATGATCATTACTGGTGATGATGTTGTGGAGATAACTGATCTAAAATCTGAATTGACTCGTCTTTTTGAAATGAAGGATTTGGGTCCCTTATCCTACTTTCTAGGGATTGAGGTTGCTTCTTCTCCTAGAGGTTATATGCTCTCTCAGTCTAAATATGCCTTAGATGTCATTGAGCGTGCTCGTCTTACTGATACTAAAACAGCCGATACTCCTATTGAGACTAATGTTCGTTACTCACATTCTAATGGTGAACCATTAACAGATCCTGGTTTATATCGCACTATTGTTGGTTCTCTTGTTTATCTTACCATCACTAGGCCTAACATTGCTTATGCTGTGCATGTTGTTAGTTAGTTTGTTTTAGCACCTACCATGGTTCACTGGGCAGCAGTTGTTCGGATCTTGTGCTATCTCCGTGGCTCTTGTTTTCAGAGTCTTTTATTCCCATTGACCTCCTCTTTAGAGCTTCGTGCTTACTCCGATGCAGATTGGGCTGGGAACCCATCTGATCGTAAGTCCACTACTGGTTTTTGTGTATTTTTGGGTGATTCTCTTATCTCTTGGAAAAGTAAGGAGCAATCAGTAGTTTCTCGCTCATCTACTGAAGCAGAATATCGTGCCATGGCCTCCACTACTACTGAGATTGTGTGGTTACGTTGGCTACTTGCAGATATGGGTGTTCACCTTTCCTCTCCCACCCCCTTGTATTGTGACAATAAGAGTGCCATACAAATCTCACACAATTCTGTGTTCCATGAGTGCACGAAGCACATTGAGATTGACTGTCATCTTGTTCGTCATCATCTTCAGCATGGGACTATTGCCTTACCTTTTGTTTCCTCCTTGTTGCAGCTAGCAGACTTCTTCACAAAGTCTCATCCGACTCACCGCTTTCGATTCTTACTTGACAAACTCTCGCTGCTTCTTGCTATAGCATCATGAGTTTGCGGGGGGATGTTAGAATAATTAGCATAATTAGTTTATTATAATTATGGTAGCTTTCCTAGTTTAGATTGTATTATGTTTATATATAGTTTTGAGTATTATGATTAATTCAATATATTTTCTTGACAATTGATTTTAGGGTTGCCTCACATCTCTCTTTCTTTCTTCTTCTTCTTCTTCTTCTTCTTTTCTTTCTTTCTTCTTGATTAATTGGTTGAACATATATAAGAATATATATATATATATGTGTGTCATTGAGTTTTCTACAGATATATCTAAGTTATTAAAGTAATTAATCTTTCTATGAACATCATTGGGATTGTATAGTTATATAATACTTGATTTGGAGGCATCAAGATATTCTTTTAATTTGGGATAAATATGCAATTTTAGTTACTTATTTTTCGATTGTATTTTTGTATATCATGAATAAAAATTACACTCTTATTGAGATCTATTTGATATGTAATATACAGATGACCTGGGGACAATATACTTGTGTGTCTCATTTGGCTTTGCCGACAATGTCATCATTTTTACTAATGGACAAAGCATTCTATTGAGTAAAATCATGGAGTTCCTCAGATATTATGAGACAACCTCTGGTCAAGCTCTTAACATCTCAGAAGCAAGATCACTGACTGGACAGATTTCAGATTTCAAAATCTTCCTATTCACTACCTGGGAGTCCCGATTTTTAAAGGCCACAAAATGACTGTTTTATTTGAAAGCATAATCAACAAAATCAAGGTTGGAATCAAAGGGTGGGAGCATAAATTTATTCCTGCAGTAGGCAAACTTACTCTTATTAACCATGTGCTCAGCTCCATGCCTACTTATCTCCTGCAAGTCCTAGATCCTTCTCTCTGTATTTTCACATGGATCGAAAGACTTCTTAATGCCTACTTTTGGGGGATGATGAAACTCACAAAAATATTCACTGGTCATCTTGGAATAAAATGTGTTTGCCTACTATGGAAGGAGGCCCTGGATGTAGAAAACTCTGTGAAATTAATAAAGTTTTCGAATGCAAACTTTGGTGGAAGTTTAGAGCTCATGAGTCATTGTGGAGCTGGGCTATTAAAACCAAATATTACAGAACCCAACATCATACCTTGGTGCAACCAAAACATCACGATTTCCCTGCTTGGAGAAGGATTTTAAGGGTAAGAACTTTAGTGGAACCACACACAGCAGGGTGAATTGGTGCAGGCCACATATCTTTCTGAATGAGGAGTGGAACACTACCAAATCGAGCTCAGGTTATCAGACAGCAATGTGGAACAAATTCAACAAATATTTTTCAGAAATAGACCTGATAAGATATTTTGGCAGCTGGATAACTCTAGTATATTTACTGTGAGATCCTGCATTGATCTAATCAGGACTAGGAGCACTCTTCAATCTTCATAAAAATTTGTTTGGTCTAAGATGCTGCCTCTGAAAATTTCAGTCTTTACCTCTAAATTATGGCATAAATTTATCTCTACTGATGGTATTATACAGCAAAAAACTTGGAACTTGCCTGCCTTCTAAGTGCCAATGTTGTTTGGATGTTGAGACCGTTGATCATGTCCTTATTAATTGTAGAATTGCTAAAGAGGTCTGGTATGAATTTAATCAAACATATGGAGTAGCTACAAATCAATTACATACACTCATCCTCCTTTCTCAACACTGGAGATATGCCAAAAGACCTCAGTGCTAAACAGGAGTATTCTTCCATTAATTCCTCTGATGACGTTTTATTGTCCCTGGCTGGAGAGGAACCTTTCAAAACATCAAGGTGTTAGAATGAGCTCGAGGATGGTGGTTAAGATGATTGATGGAATGTTAGCTAATCTGCACATTGCTGGCTTACTACAAAGACAGAGTGAGAACTATAAAACAAAGCCAATCTTGTCAAATGGATAAAACCTCAATTTGGATGGATCAAAGTTAACTGTGATTGATGTCTGAAGCTTAGTAGACTGGCTGTAGGGAGGAGTTGTCAGAGATATTGATGGAAACATTGTCATGAGATTCTGTAACTTCTATGGTGAGGCATCTATTCTAGAGACAGAAGTACGTGCTATAGCTAAGGAATTACAATTATGTCAGGAGATCAATTACCAATACATATGGGTAGAATTTGATTCTAGCACTGCCATTGAATTCATCAAAAAAGAAGATAAGGGACGGTGGAGTGTACAACATATTATTGAAGCCATCAAATATTTCCAACATAATTCCGTCAGGGTTTTTTCCGTTGTATGGCGTGAGGGGAATACAGTTGCCGATTGGCTAGACAACATTGGATACAAAGACAGAAAGTTTAGAAGATTAACTGCTGAAGAATTCACTGATATTTGGAAGGGGGAAGCAGAATGGACAAGCTTGGTGTGGTGAACATTCTAACAAGTTAAAATTGCAGAGCTATGGAGCTGTGAGAGTGCATCCATGGTGGATGATCTTCGGTGGCAGGGATTGAATTTGAAGAATTGTTTTATGTGGCTATTTTGACGATTGCCTCAGGCTTTTTCATTTTCTTTGGATTCGATATATCACTACTTAATACTTTGTAAGTTGGTTGAGAGATTTGGCTTTTGTCCCCCTCTTTGATTGTAATTTGTTTCGATATCAATAAATCATATGTTAGGCTTGGAATTTCAAGCTATGATATTTTGGGTATATATATATATATGAGAAGGTGGGAAAAAAAATAATATGAAGCATATAAAACTAGTTGAAAACAAGAATGAAAAAAGTTGATTGGAGCATTTGCAAAAATACCCAACTTTTGATATCATAATTGAAACTTACTTCATTTGAAATAATCATTGAAAAATACTTCATTTTTTTTTTTTTGGAAAATACTATTTTATCTAAGTATCATATTTTGATACTCTAAAAGTATCATAATATACTTTTAAAATATCACAACATGATGCTTCAAATTTTTGGTATCATAACTTGAAACTTCATCAAATGTTTATGATACTTTGAATGAAATTGCAGTATCACAGTTTGAAACTTTACAATTTTTTTTTATGATACTTTGTTTTAAACAAATAACCATTGACCACGAACCGCCGTCAAACCACCACCACCACCCGCCATCGAACACTAAACCACCGCCACCATATCATAACCACCACACCACACCACGACCACACTCCACCACTATAGATTCATAGAAACCGCAACATCACCATCACCATCACCATCACCACCACCACCACCACCACGCACCAGCACCAGCAACATCGCACCACCACTACCTCACATCCACCGCAGAACCTTCAAATCACCCGCCCCACCACCAAACATCAGCAACCTTGCACTGCAACAACCACTGCCTCACTTCCACCGCACCACCTTCAAATAACCAACACCACCGCCGCACACTCAACGCACATAGATTTGCTTCGACCATCGATGCGGCAGAGGACAAAAATTAGTGTGAAGAAGAGTCAAGATCCACTGACTCCCTTCGCTGCACACGACGGAGAAGAGGAAGAAGAAAATCCAGCAACAATTCGACAACGCAAGAGAAGAATACAAATCTGGTTGTGGTTGCTCTGGTTGCTGTGGTGGTCCGATCGATGTTGTGGTGGTGGTGCACTGGAGGTGGTGTTGGTCATGGTCATGGTCATAGTCGGGGTTATGGTGGTCGGAGGTGGCGGCAGCGGTGATTTGCCACTTTGGAGTCAAGAAGAAGACAATGCCTTTGGGAGGAAGAAGAGTACCGTATATTTCAGTTTTTCTTTCTTGAGTAGTAATTTTGCATTTAATCCAAAAAAAAATGTAGTATATGGTGCAATTAACCCAAGTTGATTTGAAAGTTTGAGGCCCATTTTAATTTTATTATACTCAGTCTCTTACTTTTAATCGTACTCTGCAATAAAAATATTATACATATATCAAAAAAATTTCTAATTTTTGAACCAACTTTTGATATCATAATTGAAACTTACTTCATTTGAAATAATCACTGAAAAATACTTCATTTTTTTTTTTTTGGGAAAATACTGTTTTATCTAAGTATCATAATATACTTTTAAAATATCAAAATATGATGCTTCAAATTTTTGGTATCATAACCTGAAAATTCATCAAATGTTTATGATACTTTGGACGAAATTGCAGTACTACAGTTTGAAACTTTACACTTTTTTTATGATACTTTGTCTTAAAGACATAACCATTGACCACGAACCGCCATCAAACTACCACCACCACCAAGTAAAGACATTTACTTTGTACTTGTGCTATTATTGGCCCCGGTTATGACATTTGAGCAGTCTGTGGTAATGAATTCTCCATACAGTGAGTTGAGTGAAATTGTTACCCTTATAAACTTTTGTGCGAAGAGAGAAAATATCTAGTGAGGGTGTTGACTCCCATTACATATACTTATGGGTGGTTTGAATTGATTGATCTAGGTCCTGTATTGTTGATTTAGGGTTAGGGATATTGTGTTGACTGAATTTTCACCATGGGCAACTCACACTACTCTGGTGGCTTTTACTAGAGTTGGACGAAACTAATTCCCTTGTAATAACTCATTGATAGATGTCAAGAGAGAACTCACGAGCAGTGGGAGAATACAAGCCACACTGGGTTATGAATTGGGTCGGGAGTATTGAATTCTTTGTGTCTTTTCGGGGAATATCGGTTGATGCATCTCTTGCAAACACTTACACACTCCGATTATACAATTAAATTTTCATGCTAAAGAGAAGTAGGTTGTAACCTTGGATCTTCAAATGATAGGTCTGTCTATTTGTTTGAGTCTTGTTTCCTTGCTTTTACATTATTGTTCGAGGACGAACAACGGTTCAAGTATGGGGGATTTAATAAGTGCCTTATTAGCACTTATTTATTTCACCTATTTTCATATTTTTCTATTGATTTAGTTTCATTTAAGTATGGTTAATACATTTTTATGTTTTGAGTTGTGTAGAATCACAAAGGACAAGAAAAGAGGAAAAATGATCAAAAAGTGCTTAAAATGAAGTTTAAGGACCAAGGCGCAAAATATCTTATAGCTAAAAGCTTCAAAGTCATGGCCGTAAGTGATAATAGGCTCAGATATGAAAAAGGCAGAAATCGAGTTACGGCTGCAAGGTGTTAGGTTACGGTTGTACCCTTCAAAAGCCAAAAATCTCCAGCAACTGATTTACGGCCGTAACTTACCCACAGAAACTTTCCTTGCTGGTTTCAAGATCCATCTTTGGTATATCTTCTTGGGAACCCTAGGGCATGTTTTTGGGGGTATAAAAAAAGAACATTCACCACATAATGGGGGCTAGAAGTTGAGGGCAAAAGATAGAGCATTTTTGGGAGATTTTCAAGCACAAGAACATCAACAACAACGCAAAATTCATGAATCAATTTGAAGAACTCAAAATTACCATGTTGGGCCAAATTCCTCGTCTTGTTCAATGGGGAAGTTGTGTCAATTCAATTTTTTTATTTTCTTTTTCTACAAACGAGTAACGTTGGATCTATCCCTTTCCTTTCAATTATTGAGTTGTTACGTTTTGAATGTTTCAATGAGTTTATTTGATTAATATATGTATATGTTATGTTTAAATCTTTTGATCTGTAAATGTCATTAGATTTCGACTCATAGTAGCAAATAAATCTCTCGAAGATTTAGAATTAATTCGACTTGGATTTATTAATTCGAGCTTGTGAAATTGATAATCCAATTCAATCTATTTCTTCTCACTTTTCACACTAGCCTTGTGTTAAATTCTAAGAGCTTGTTTAGGATTATCCATTGGCTAGAATTGAATCAAAGAGCTTGTTTGGATTTAATTTTCATAAGGAAGAATTGAGATAATCAGAGCTTGTTGATTATTTACGATTGATAAATTGAATTAGGGATAGAAACGCATTGCAAGGAAAAGCATAACAACAATTGAGGACACAACCGAATTCGAGAACAAGATCTTCTCTCATATTAGTTCTTTAAACACTTTTATTTGTCATTTTTATGCATAGTTTTCGCAAAACTCAACAACAAAAACCCCCACTCTATTCTAATTGATCAGACAACTAATTAGATTCACTATTCCTTGTGGGTTCGGCCCTTACTCTGGCTACTACATTATTAATTGATATTTGGCGAGTAAGGAATTGATTAAGTTTTGGTGCATTGCGACACGCATCGGTCACAACTTACTCATTTTCTTAATCACAATTAGTAAAAAATATTAGTCGCAACTGCCTAATAATTGATCACATTTGTGACCTATAAAATTTTCTAACATATAATTTACTAAAATGGTTCACGTCCAGTAATCGTCAAGGATCACACAAAGTTACAGTTTGATCACAATTACAAATATAGCTGCAAATCAAATTTCCTAACTGATAATTTAATTAAACATGACAGGTCCTATACTCTTCAAAAGTAGTACAAAGTCACAATCGACATAGATTTTGGTCACAATTACAAATATAGTTGGAATCAAAATTTTTATTCACATATTTTTTATTGGTCACAGCTTACTTGTTCTCTTAGTCACAATTAGTCAATATTTTGGTCGCAATTACCTAATAATTAGTCACATTTTTGAACGGTAAAGTTTTGTAACATATAAATTAATTAAAAGAGTCACATCGCGTACTAGCCAAGGGTTATACAATGTCACAGTTGACACAAATTTTATGTTACAATTAAAAATTTAGTCGCAAATCAAATTCTTGATCGATAATTTAATTAAGCTGGTCAGATCCCATACTCATTACAAGTCGCAAAAAGTCCCAATTAGTCTATATTTTGGTCACAATTACATAATAATTGGTCACAGTCATTCATATAGTCGGTCACATTTGTGATAGATAACACTTTTTAACATATAAATTAATTAAACGGGTTACGTTCCGTACTAGTCAAAGGTCGCACAAAGTCACAATTGACGGCACAGAGTCACAATTGACGCAAATCAAACGGATGTCACAAGTCGCAAAATGTCACAATTAGTAAATATTTTGGTCACAATTAGTAAATATTTTGGTCACAATTGATCACATTTACCTAATAATTGATCACAATCACCCCATAATTGATCACTTGCCCCTCCACCACAACAATAAGCATCGCCCATTGTCGCCAGCACCATCAGGGACTACCCACTACTACCTCGACAAGCCTGGACCACCATCTCAAAAATATCACCACCTAAAATACAATTATCAGTTAAAACACCAATAAAAATTGCTAACCAACCACCACCATGACCAAAAACTCACCACCACCCACCGTACTGTTGCAGCTTCTACCCCTTGAAGTCAGGGACATGATATTTTTTGTTTGCTCTGAAAGGATCTTTAGTAGCTGCGAAAGTTGGTAATTTATTTTAATTTGATAAAACAAATAGCAATAACTTGCCCCCTAGCGCAACTTTTGTTATATGTGCAATGGAAATATTTTACCCCCTGCTTTACATGTTTAAGAACATCAAAGTCTTGAATTATTAATGGTGAACTCGCTCTTCGTTCCTTCTTTCTCATATAATAACATATATACCAGGGGCGGAACTAGGGGTTGCCAACTAGGTTGACATTCCCCCCTTCATTTTGGAAAAATTCTTCAAAAGTCCTTATCGTTTAAAAACATTATTAAAGGTTGCCCAGCTCAATTTTTTTGACTGGTTCCGCCCCTTATATACATAATACATTTATAAAATCACAGGTGAAACATATCGACCAAATGACTGAGACTTTTTTGAGTAGGCTAGAGATACTTTCAGGGATGATGGCTCACCAACTTCAACTTCCTTTATAGTTGGAATTCACAACTCACTGCCACCCACCCCACCGTTGCAGCTACTACCCCTCGAAGTCAGCCATAAACATAACCACCACTACCAATATAACCACCAAAAAAACAATCAACAACTCAGCACCAAAATAATCAACTACTCACCAAAACCACCACAATAGCCAAAAACTCACCATGAACACCACCACACCATCGCTGCTTTCCCCCCAGCGCACAAACATTGCCACGATGACAGCATAATATCACCGTTCGAAGAGCACCATGCAGGCAACGACTGTAGCAGTGATCGTTGCCCGTGGCACATCGTGGGTGCTCACCACGATGAAGTTTCCAACAAGAGAGAGAAGTAATGCTACCGGACCTGTGCGAAGCATGTCCCCAAACTAAACTCAAAAAAGGGGCCCCTATAGTGAAACTTTTGTAAAAAAATAAAATAAAATATTAATCTAAATATATGGCCGAAAAACCAACAACAGTATTAACTAATCAATAATAACTAAACAAAATAACTACTTAAGATACGAACTGATTCTAAAATTCTGATCTAGGTTTGGACCTTACGCTGTATTGGGCTACATACATATTATATAAAATTAAATAAAAATTAGGCCCCTAAATTTTTGGGCCCTAAACCTAGGCTTGCTCAGCCTACCATCAGGTCCGACCAATAAGGGGGAGAGAAGTTCTGCAGCAGGCTAGGGCTTTAGAGGGGGTAGAGAGAGAAGGAGATGATATGGTTTTCTAGTTTGGTTAGAGTCGCCATGCGGTGGTGGCGTGCTGCTTGCACACAGCATCGTCGCACGACAAGCAACTTGCAGGTAGCGACTACGTAGGTAATAGCCTCTCGCGGCACATCGCCAGTGCTTTCCATGCGATGAAGCCACCAGAGAGAGAGAGGTTAAGCTACCGTTGAGGGAGAAAGGGGAACCAGGTTGCATACAAAGAGAATAATATAAACAGGACATTGAAAAGAACTCAATCTTCATTAATTATGAGAATAGGTATTTATATATGCTAACCTAACTAACTAATCTTTATCAAGATATTTAAAAAGAGATTACAAATTAAGGATAAGTTACAAGGAAACAAATAAATAAAAATTACAATTAAATAAAAGGAATAATATAATTAATTCCCAATACACCCTCTCAAGATGGAGGGTGGTTGAACGTCAATCTTGACACGAATTGCACCAAGTTGCGTACCAGAAATAGGCTTGGTTAGAGCATCAGCCAACTGATCTGAGGATGAGACATGAGTAACACGTAAGTCACCAGCTTGGACTTTTTCCAGGACAAAGTGAAAGTCCAGGGAAAAACAAGATTGGCGCATAAGTATGTTGCTCCAACATTATCACAAAATACAACTGGTGGCCTAGGCAAAGGAAAATCGATCTCAGTCAGTAGACCATGAATCCATGTCAGTTCTACAGTAGAAGTAATGGACCTCTATTCAGCCTCGGTTGACGATCGGGCAACAGTGGATTGCTATTTAGAGCTCTAGGATATATGGTTAGGACCCAAAATATAATATAAGGACCTGTGGATGTTCTGTCAGTTAGATTGCCACCCCAATCTGCATCAGAGAACGCATGTAGTGACAAAGGAGACTTTTGTTGCAAGAAAAGACCATGATCAACAGTGCCCTTGAGATAGCGGAGTAGGCATTTAAAAGCCCCCCATTGTACAGTTGTAGGATGGTGCATGAATTGGGAGAGTTTGTTAACTGTGAAGAAAATGTCTGGACGAGTTAGTGCAAGATATTGCAGTCCCCAAGGACCGACCTAAATTCACTGGGATTTGGCATTGGTTCACCTTCATTGAGAACTTGAATGTGAGTGGAGGGCATCAGACTGACTATCTCCTTGGAGTTTGACATTTTGGAACGATTGAGTAGGTCAAGTATATATTATCGTTGAGACAGAAAAAGGTCATCAGAATGAGATATCACTTACATGCCCAAGAAGTAGGATAAGGTACCAAGGTCTTTGATGGAGAATTTCTATGCAAGAGATGCAACAAATTTGTCATGGAGAGAGGGTTTGTTACCTGTTAGGATGATGTCATCGATATAGACTAGAACAAACATAATAACATGGGATTGAAGGAGGAAGAGAACAAAGATGAATCCGACCTCGAGGTTTTGAAGCCAAAATAAATGAGGAATTGTTTTAGTGTTGTGTACCAAGCTCGCAGAGCTTGTTTAAGCCAGTAGAGCAATTTTGAAGATAACACACATGATTAGAGAAGTCAGGATGAATGAAAGTAAGAGGTTGCTGCATGTATACATCTTCTGAAAGTGAACCATGCAGAAAAACATTGTTCACATCCAATTGACGTAAAGGCCAACGGTTTGTGACTGCAAGAGTGAGAATTAATTTGATGGTGGAAGGTTTTATTATAAGGCTGAAAGTATCTTTGTATTCAAGTCTGGGGTCTTGATGGAACCCCTTTCGCAACCAATCGAGCTTTATGTTTGTTGATTGAACCATCAGGCTTTCGCTTTAAACCAAAACCCCACTAGCATCCCACGAAATTTTGCTTGGTACAGGCAGGGGCTAATTTCTAGGTTGAAATTTGGAATAGAGCATTATACCCAGTTACAATGGCTGCCCTTCATTTTGGAGTTTTGAGTGCTTCTTTAACAGTTGTAGGTTCAATGGTTGAGAGAGAGGGGAGAGAACTGGAGAAGGAGAATTTTTTTAAAGGTACATGAATGTTATTCTTGTTCTAGTTATCATAGGATGAATATTTAGAGAGGGGGTGGAATAATACTTGGAGCCAAAAGGGTGTGACCAAGGCTAGGAGATGGGGTGGTGGCCATCGGATGTGAGGGTGAAATAGATGAAGTCTTGGAGAATTCAATTTTGGAGTTAACCGATGGGATATGAGTAGAAGATGATGTAGATGAATTTGAGTTGGTTGGAGATAATGACGAAGGGAAGTTGGAGATAGGGTAGACATATTTTGAATAGGAGGAGAAATTTGTCTAATAATAGGAATGTTCAAGAGAAGATTGATAAGTGCATTTTAAACACTTATTTATATATCTAAATTAGATGAGATAATATGGAAGCTAGGTAAATAACAAATAGTCTACATTCTAAATATTAATAAAGCAAAGAAGAAGCCACACTTAAATCTAACACTTGACTTATTCAATTAATAGAGATATATGTATATCTCGCCTTGGAGGTAAATTAATAAGTCAATTTTCTTTGAAAAAAGGAAAAGTTGGATGGTTGATCCACTGAGCCTGTTACATTCGGATGTAAGCAGACATATGTCAGAGTGGTCTTTAATCATTAGATAACCATGATTGTCATTGTTATCTATAATAAAGTTTAAATCTGAAAGTTTGAAAAGTTCAAATAATACAGATATAAATTAAAAGGCCAAAATGAGAAAAATATTCTAAACACGTAGATTTTATTAGAGTGAAGAATATTTCAAAGTGATTGACTTCAAGATTATGTTATGAGAACATAATTTTCGCATAAATAACTCTTTCGTATACACCTTGACACAATGGTGTTATCTTAAAGGAGAATGATTACAATTTATGAAATCATTGATGAAGCCACACAAGATTTTCAAAATAGTTTTTGGAGCGTTGCACTAAAAACTTTATATTACACACTTAGTCGTGTTCCATGATAATTGGTTAATGAAAGTCCATATAAGATATGGATTTCAAAGATCTAATCTTCCTTGCGTTAAGATTTAAGACCTCAATACTTATTAGAAGTATACCAAATTTGGATAAGCAATAACCTTAGTCCAAAATATATATTGTGGGATATCCAAAAGATGGTTGGATATTATTTCTACATTCCTATCGAGAAAGAAAGTCTATCTCGAATTTTTTCAATATCTTGGAGAAACAATTCATCTAAGAGAGGACAGTGGGAATAAAAGTAGAATATGAAAGATTTCATGATTACACATATATACTCAACCAATTAAATAAGCTCGAATATGTGTTTGCATAGGATGAGGCACAGATCGATGCTTAGGACGCGATCGTTACTTAGGACGTAGTGACGACTGAGAACGCACTAGCTCCATGTAAAGATATTAGGATCATGTATATTCTATTGAGTTACACATCCCTAATTGCTAATATTGTATTAGTCATCAAGGATAATGAGCCTATATTTACATAGAAGCTAAGTCAAACGTTGACTAAATGAGATGGGAGGAAGCCATAGAATCCGAGATAAAAAAAAAAAAAAAAAAAAGTTTTGGAACTTGTTTGATTCACCTGAAATGGGTAAGACCCATACGTTGTAAATGCATTTACTTTGAATCAATTCGAATTCTGCTTGCAGTAGCAACATGATGTAACTATGGGATTTTTGAATCCTTAAACATAGTATACTAGCTACAGATATCTATTATAGATTAAAGCAAGTCTCACGGAGCTAGAATCTTAATTTTGATGAGATAATCAAAATGATTGATTTTATCAAAAGTTGAAGATAAATTATGTGTGTATATAAAAGGTTAGTGGGAGTGTTTAATATTTCAGATACTATATGTAGATGACACATTATTGATCAGAAGTTAAATCTCTAACCTTGAAAGTGAAAGTGCAATTATTTAAATTTCTCCATGATGGATTTGAGAAATAAAACCTTCACTTTGGGAACCAGAATCTATAGAGATAGATTTGGAAGGTTGTTTTGATTTCTCAATCCACGTACATAGATGTAATGCTAATAAGGTTAGCAAGAGTGAATCCAATATAGGATTCTATCCCAAAAGTTTTGGGGTTAATCTTTTCAAAATGGTCTTTTGAACACATATTGAGAAAGAATGACGTGGAGAAGATACTTGATTGTTTGACAATAAGATCTTCTTGAAACGCGACACTATGTAGGATACCTTTTGTATTGTTAAGTACTTGAGAAATACTAAGAATACAGTAGACATGAGGAGAAATGTAGACTTATGGTCTTTAGGTATAGAGATACCATCCTCTAGTCCGGTAAAGGATGAAGGAAATATTCAGTCTAATTGTTAATTAACTCATAGTAGTGGTGTGGTTAGTTTGAAATGGTTCAAACAAGAGAGACAACTAACTATACAACCGAGACCAAATACATAAGTGCTTGTGAAGCAATCTCGATCGTTAAGTTCATTAATGAAGTATAACTGTTCCTAGCATTGTAGCTCCAGTAATGAGTACTGTGACGAAAATGGATCCATCACGCAAGCGAGGAAACTGGGTCTCATCGATGATCTGAGTATGTATTTAGGGGCTACTATCTTATTCGAAGATTGTAGAAAAATTAGAATCATGCCCACTAACCTTGAGAAGGTTGAATATGTGAAGAGTCACATATTGAAGATCCACCTGTAAATCCAATATCCCAATGGGAATGTGATTGTCACATAAACTCGTTATGTATATGATATAAGAGTTATTGGATCTAGTGGTAGAATATCAATGTTATGATTTAAATCCAATCATTGAGATAGCATAACACATATTATCATTGTTATAATAAAGGCAAATCTATTATTAAACTGAGTTTAACTCATTATTTAGATAATACAATCCATAGAATAAGTTTAAGTAACTTGTAAGTCACAAGGTGTTGTGACTGTGAGATACAAGCCATTAATATCTTATTCTAAAATTTTCCCTAGTCAAAGTAACATCAAGATACGGATATTGTTGTTTCAGTTAGACTAGCATGTGTTGCATTTCTTTCTTATGAAGAAAGTAGCTTATCTCACAAACTAGAATGTAGAGGGACATTCAAATGAACACGTGGATGCATTGTTAGATGAACAAAGCATTGGATGACCCGCCTAGAAATTCCACATGGATAACTATCCAAGCGTCAGTGGTGAATCTCTAATGCGCGGTTACGGATTTGGTCCTTTGACTTGAGGACTTCATAGAATCTTGTATGAGGATTACTATGCTTTGGCAAGCGTTGATGTTGGCTCTTGAGAGGGAGTCATCAGGATGACGCTCTACGGGTATAGTGAGAGTCATATAAAGGTTGTGTATGTCCAATATGAGGATTCATCACTCCTGGGTAGTAGGAGATTATAACATATATTTCTTTCACTTAAGTTGATGTAAATTCCTCGGTCGGGGTGAAGTTATGAGTTGAAAATGTGTTTTCAGTCATAAACAAGATCAACTAAGATAAGAAGTGAATAACATAATTGGTTGAAATGAGATTGACGCTATCCATATCTCTTAACAAATTGGGTTATATTGATGAAGGGATTATATTTCCACGGTAACCGCACATGAACTGGTCTTGTCATGCCACATGAATTTTCCTTTCACATGGATTGCCTTGACACATTGCTAGATGTCAATCTAGGATGGTGACGTGAATTAATCAATCTTGGTGAGTCGATGATGAATTAGAAAAAGAGATTTAAACTCATCTTATTCCAATCGGATTGGAATAATAATAACACGGCGTTTACCATCGTGAATGGAACCTAATGTGTCACACACAAAAGGCGAGAATTGAGTATTTGGAATTAGATCTTGTCCAAGTAGGAGATTGTTAGAATTAATGTACAAGCCCAATTGTTGGGCCGGACTTTACAATTAGATTAATTAATATGATTAATTAATCAAGGCCCATTAATGGCCCTATTGTCACTAAGGTTAGGGTTTTATGTGCACATATTAATATGTGCACTATTGTAGAGAATAGTAAGAGAATCATGAGAGTCGTTTTTCTGTAATATTCTAGCGCGGGATTTTTCTCTTGCTAGCACAAAGAGAAAAATCGATTCTCTCGAATTCATTCCAATAGTTGGAGATTGATGGAGTTCCAGAATCAACTCGCTGTGTGGATTTCTGTTAGAGGCTGGACAATTGGACAGCTGGTGGTTACAAGTTTGTACCTCCTATTTCAGATTTCAGATTCACGGCGTTCATCAAAGGTATCATTCTAATCAAAAATTCTATTTAAGTGCAAGGTTGATCCGGGCCATGGTTTCGTGTTTGTTTAATTTCCGTTGTACATATATGTATCGAAACCTTACACAAGTCAAGCATTATTTCAATGCTAAGATTAATTAATTATTTTGTTTTCCCATTTTCCTATTAAATTTTTCTTTGATGTTGTCTCTCTATATGTTTTATTGCTACAGTTCGAATTCTTAGCTATAACGTCAATATATAGGTCTCCTTTTGGTAACACTATTTGGTTTGTAAAGTGGTTTCTTTATGATTTTGATATAAAAGTAGTTGTTGAAAATTAGAGAGAGAAAATATGTATAGTTAAAATTAGTTTGAAAAATTGTGTAGTTTATAAACTACTTTTTCATTTTTACCGAACGGATGCTAGATTTCATTTGCTCACTTTGTTGCTAAGTTTAGTTAATATTAATTCATTTCTTAAAATCATTTACAATTATATTTCTATGTGTTTTTCTTTTCCTTAACTCCTCAAATACTTTAGTTCGGATTTATAATTATTTAAAATAATCATTAATAAGTAATAATAATTTATTTGAATGAAAAACTTATATATTTTTTGCTTTATAAGGGAATAAAAATAGGCTTTTGAATAAGTGAAACGTGCATTTATATGGAGACTTTTAAGACATATCTGTTAAGTAAAAAGAATTACCATAATCCCCAAAAACAAAAACAAAAAACAAAAAACAAAAAACAAAAAACAAAAAAAAAGGTTTGTAAATTCTAACCTAAAACCTTTGTTAAATCTCTTTACTCTTTAGTCTTTCCTTTGCTTAAATTCCATTCATTAATTTGAAGCGATTTTAATGGGTTCATTTCATCCCTTATATAGATGGGAAATAGCTATATTTATAAATAAATTAATGATTTATTATTATTATTATTATTATTATTATTATTATTATTATTTAATTCAATTCAAGGGTGAAAGTGAAAGTTTACATTACTTTTAATAGTATTATTGTTATTATTGCCCAAGTAAAATATGTGTAATATTAACTGAAAGTACGATATTCAAAAAAATGTTATCGTAACCGCAATGTTATGTTTGAGTTTATCTGCGATATTATATTCATATTTTATTATGAAAAAAAAATTAAAAAATTATCAACTTTATTATAGTTTAAAAAGAATGAAGTTTCAAACTAATTACTCACCTCATTCTTTTTAAAACTTGGAATTTGACAAAAAAGATGACCAAAAAATGAGGTGACAAACTTGTGATTATGAATTGTTAAGATTATACCATTAAAGCATTATGTCACCCTCATAATAAATGTTCGTGTTTTTATTGTAACGTTCAACCTGCAAAGCAGGTTTAGTAAACTAGTTACAGAAGTACTGCTTAGCCCTTGTTTGAGCCCCATTATTTTCATTTATAAATTGAGTTTTGAAAAATTAATGGTTAAAAAGTGGTTTGAAAAGTAAAAAGTTGTGGGCTTGACTTTTTTGGATGGTTGAGATTGATTACTGTAGAAAAAAGTGGTAAATTTTGATGAGAAATAATGGGACTTAAACAAGGGCTTAATGTTAGTTGGAGGTGAAGGGACAAAATTGAGTAACTCTTTCGAATCAACCCAAGGCTTAACCACCACAACCGCATCAAATAATTTTGGAGCTCCGCTACAAGTGGTGGTTGAAATTTTGAGATAATATTTGATGCCGGAAACCACTTGCTTATCCGCCTCCACAACTTGTGAGAACATCAGAAGCTTCCTGCTGCTTCTTGCCGTGTACTGCTGCTTCCGGTTGTACTCTTCAACGCAGTATTTCCCTAGATCTTGTACTTCCTTGTTGCTTTTCACGTCCTTGACCTTCGTTCTTCCCCCAATCAATCCCCCGATGGTGGCGGCGCGTGCTGAAGATAGTGCTAGTATAAAAAGGAAGATCAGAGAGAGGAGAAATGAAGGTTTCGCCATTGCTGACTGCAATGCACAGTGATACTGAGAGGTGTTCTGGGGATAGAGATGAAAACATATGCTAAATATGCATTGTGTGTGTGTGTATATATATATATATATATATTGCGGTGCGACGCGGCGGGTTGGACACGTATGTGAAAGGTGTGGATGTGGAACACTCACTGGGTGCCGCGTTCCGATAATCCCACTTTTGAAAAAAACCAAAAACGCTTCATCTTATTGAGAGAACCAATACCAGGAGCTGTTAGGTAATATGAAAAAAATTGTTTTTGTGATTTTTTTTGGTTTTTTTTATAGATGTGTGGTTGAAAAATATTTGAAAAGTCTAAAATTGTGGACTTGACTAAGAATGGATGGTTGAGATTGAGTTTGAAAAATAGCGTTGAAATTTTTTCGGGAAAAATGCATAACTAAGGTTTTTAAAATACACATTTTCAAACTTAAGAAACTTAATGCTTTATTTCAAAAACCAAGTCACAATATTATATATTTTATTATTTGTGGTCACAAGTCACAATTCTTTAGGTTACAATTTATTATGGTCACAAGTCACAATTTTTTAGGTCACAGTCACAAATTTTTTAGATCACAATGGTCACAGTCACAAATTTTTAGGTCACAATTTACCTCTCAATCACAAATTTAGAATTTCGCAGGTCACAATTTTTTCGGTCGCAAGTCTCGAGTCAATTGGTCATAACTTAACAAATTATGAGTCACAATTTCTTTATTGGTCACAAATTTCATTGGTCACAATTTTTTCTCGAATTAGGTCACAGATCGCAAATTTTGTAAGTCACAATTTATAAAATTATTTGGTCATGACTCATTTTTTTATCACAAATTATCGATTTAGTTGGTCATAATTTATTTCTCAGTCACAAACCACAAATTTTATAGGTCGCAAATTAAGGTCACAACAATTAATTGGTCACAATTATCAAATTATTAGGTTACAGTAATTCAACTAAAAGTCACAAATTATCTAAATTTTTAGGTCACATACTATTTTCTAATCACAAGTTACGTAATATTGGTCACATATCATGATCATCAGCACCACCCCCGACCACCAGAGCAAACACCACCACCACACCTAATCTCACCACCAACCAACACCACCACCGCCACCACAACAACCACCACCACAAACACAGGAACCACCCTGCCCTGCCCCACGTGATGAGATCCCAGTCGAGGAATCTCGTCGAAAACGCGGAATAACGAAATCTAAAACCCTAGGAAAGATCTAAATCAGATCTGACACGAAAATAACAAGAACACGAATAAATAAACGGAAATTAAAAGATAGATTTGACGGTAGAACCTTGACCCGACAATCACGACGCAATTAATGACGATGCGGATTGAAGAACCAAGATTGGTGAATGCCACAAGGGATGTAAATTCCTTGATAAGTTCGTTGGGTGAACGCCACAAAGAACAGATCTTTGATAAGTTCGAAATAAAGGGAATAACTCGACCTTTCAATTTTGGAGACTCCTCTCTCAAATATTATTAATCTCAAAATCAAACTTCTGTTTTTACAATGAATGGAAAGAATATAAATAAGCAAAATAACCTAACCTCTAATTTACTCAAAATAGAATTCTAATTAAACTAAAATACTAAATTAGGAAAATAACCTAAAAACCAAAAAGGAAATAAAATAATTATAAAATCCGGAAAATCTGGTCCGCTCCCCATTTACGGCCGTGAGGAACTTTCTTACGGCCATAATGGCCCTTCTGAACAAAATCTGTCTTATTGGTTACGGCCGTGACGAATCTCTTACGGCCGTGAAATGCCCCTTTTACGGCCGTAACTTCCAGGCTTACGGCCGTAAGTCTTGTTCTGCTTAATTTCTTCTTTTTTTCCCCGATAGCTGGTTACGGCCGTGATGGTAATATTTACGGCCGTGAATATATTGGTTACGGCCGTGAAGGTCCTCTTTTACGGCCGTAATAACTTTTCTGCACAAATTACTTCGTTTTCTGGGCTCGGCTTGATCCGTCCCTCTTATCGGCTCGATCCCAACACGGAACTTGCTCCGTTTTGCACGTAGATCATTGTCATATTGCCGATGGCTCGACTTCGCCCTTCGATGCCTGGTACGGATCACATCACCACGCCTCCACCACCATCACCACCAATCCATCTAACCTTACTGCTACCACCAATCACCACCACTACCATCACATAACCACTCACTTTCGCCGCCACCACCACTGTGAGCTCACCACCACCATCACATAATCACTCTTTGCGACAGCTACAACCACCTCCAAAACAGTCAGCACTTTCATTTCTCCAACCACCACCACCATCCCCGATCGCCACCAAAACCACCTCCATCGAACCACCATTTAAACCACGAAAACCGCCTGCACCACATCACCATCAACACCAACCAACAAAAAAAATCCCACAAAAGTTATCTTCAATCACCTCCACCACCACTATAGCCACCGCACCACAAAATCGCCCACCGCCACCATCAGGCCAGTACACCCATCACCAGATCCACCACCTCATTGTCACTGCCACACCTCTGACATTGCCCCACCTCACCATCACTTACCAGCACTGTCAAAACATGTTACCCAACCAGCGCGCCACAACTGCACACCACCATCACCACCACACAACCAAAAGAAAAAATAAAAAGAAAGGAGATGGACGCAACTCCTTCGGCACTGCTTCGAAACCGCTTTGCTAGATCGAAGCTACGCCTAAGCAGCGGCGAAGGCACCGCTTCCATGGAAATCGCGACGCCGCTATGAAGGTCCGAAGGAGGGGAAGTCATGGTGGAGATCCGACGATGGCCATTGGAGAAGTCACCAGAGTGGTGGTTGTGTGAGAGAAGAGAGGGTGGGTTGTGACGATATGAGAGTAGACGGATATGGAGTATATGAAAATAATTAGGGTTTAAAAGGTGTATTTGTGGGAATGGAATATGATTAATAATGTCATTAATTAATATTTTAAATATTGAATTAGGACCTGATTTTTTAACAAATAACTTTTAAATATGATTTTTGAATTGTGTAGTTCAAAAACGTGTGTGTGTGTGTGTGTGTGTGTGTGTGTGTGTGTGTGTGTGTAATTTCCTCATTTTTTCCATTACCTGTGTGTAATTTCCTCATTTTTTCCATTACCAAATAGCTAAAAAACACCCTCATTTATAAACTAGTTTTTTTGGGCACCAGCGTGCAATTTGATCATTATTGAATTTTGTGTTTCTAATATAACATGTTGAGTTAAAAAAAAAATTAAAAAAAAAATATTGGGCAATTTACTCATTGCATACAATTTGGCCAATATTGAATGTTAAGAGTTTGTTGTAATAAAAATAAATAAATAAAAAATCGAGCAGCTCGGGCAACTAGGTGCCCGCATTTGGGACAAAAATTGGAATTATACTACCCTTTTGTTCCCTTATTAGTATAGGAGGATTAAGCCCTTGTTTGGTCGAATTTTTACCCAACTTTTTCCTAAAACTTATTTTTAACCACACATTTTTATAGGACTCATTACTTTTACATTTTTCAAACTCTTTTCAACTACACATTTTCTTCAAATTCAATTTTCCTTCAATTTCTCCATCACCAAACGGCCTCTAAGACTAAAAATAGTAAAATGCCCGTATTTTATTTTCCGCTTGTATCAGACTGAAATTATCTATGTGATTTGTCTAGTCCAATTTAATCGACTTGTAAACTAACTAGTACATTTCGCCGCGCTATTTGATAATGTCCGCCCAACAAAACCCCTGTTAGCCTGAGCGAACATTGACAAACTTGTTTATATGAACAAAATAATACATTCTTTCAAACTATTTTTCAACCACGTTTTATCTCAAAAATATCACATTTTTTGTTTACAAATAATTTTTTTTTTAAATATATATATATATATATAACTAAACGGAGAAGAGTGAGTAGGGATGACAGTAATACCCACGGACCCGATACCCGTTGGGGACCCGATATAAACGGGCGGGGATTACCCGAGGAAATGGGTTTGTGGGTTGGGTATGGAGGTTAGTTTAAACATCCGACATGGGTATGGGTCGGGTGTGGATTTTGCTACAAGACCCGCACCCGATCCGTATACCCGTTAATTCACCCAAAAAAAAACTTTAGAGCTCATTTTAGGTCAAGAGACGTCTGGTGCCAATGCCAATTTGCTAATTAATCTCAAATTACTCAAAATGTCCCTTGCTCTTATTATATTAATATTAAATGAAAAAAGGTCAATACAATATTTATTATTTACTTTACATACACTGCACAAGACAGCAGCAGAACTTCAGAAGTCAGAACCAGCTCTCATCACTCACACTCTCTATCAAAAGTCAGACACAACACAGGATCTCTCAAGTCTCAACCTTTACTCTCTCTCGGACTCTCGATCGAAGGCAGAACCCTAGCCGCTCCCTCTCTCCCGCAGATCCACTCGACTATCCTTCTTCTTCTTCTTCCTTAAGGAGATGAACTACACATAACAAGACCATAAATAGAGGTCGATTCGTGGATTTTCAGCTGAGATAATGAGGTTAGTTCAAAATATTTTCCCCTTTACGTTTTTCCTCATAGTCAAGATGTTTTTTGTCCTAGCTTGAGGTGGTCAGTAGCCAAGTAGGAAGCCTCGGTCCAGACTCCATATTGTCCAGTGCCAGTGGTCTAAAAGGAACCGGTAGTACCCATTTCCAAATGGGTTTGCAGCCTCGTGACTTGTCGTTCATGGTTATACAACTTAAGCTTGATAGGTTTCTTTTTCTAATTCAGTTTTTTGTCTTTTAATTTCAGTAGAGAAGTAATGATTATTTGAAGATGTCTACTGCACCGATATCTCAGTCAGTTGAACCGCTTGAACAAGATTTTGAAGCTTCGCCAGTTGGTAACTCTCCTCCAAACTTGACTCCAGTTACAATTGATTTGTGTGGTGATGAAGTGGGTAATAAACAAGAACATGTGAAAAGGAAATGTTATTCTCAGATTTGGAATCATTTTTAAAAATAAAAAATAAAAAAATTGGAGATTTAGATAAGGACACATGTAATTACTGTAAAAAACATTTGTCGGGTGCAAGCAAACATGGGACAAGTCATTTGCGTGATCATGTGAAGATATGTCCTCATCGAAATCAACCTAAGCTTAATCAATTTATGTTGAATCCTATAAAAGAAGGTGGAAATGTGTCTCTAGGAAATTATTGTTTTGATCAAGATAAGGCAAGTAAAGAATTGGGCAATATGATTATTTTGCATGAGTACCCCCTTTCTATGGTTGAACGTGTTGGTTTTAGACGGTTTACGAGTACAATTCAACCATTATTCAAACATATTTCTCATAATACCATAAAAAAAAGACATTTTCAAGATCTATGATTACGAGAAATGTAAGATAATGCAAGTGTTGGAAAAGAACAAAAGTAGAATTTCCATTACCACTGACTTGTGGACTTCTAATAAAAAAAAAAAGGATTCATGGTTGTCACTGCACATTTCATAGACAGCACTTGGAGACTTCAAAGCCGAGTAATCAGGTAATTGTTAAAAATATCAAGCTTCACTTATGATTGGTTCTTAATCATTTTGTCATTTTTGAGGAATCTATGATATCATGGTTCATGGATTCATGGCAGTATATAGTTTTGGATAAATACAATACTTTTTGGAGCATGCTTATTTTTAGACAATTGAAGATGTCAAGTTGCTATACTTCTTTATTTCATTTTGAAACTTTTTGTTGAGTAGCAGGCCATTCATTGTCAAGTTTTATAGAGTTCATGAAAAGCTTACAATTTGATACTTCAATTGTATTATATTAATGTTGAGCAGGCTGCAATGGAAGCAAGTTCTTACTAGTTTTTATATATTATATATACATACCATGCCATTTTTACGACACAGCAACATCAACATGTGTTTCAAAAAAAAATTAATTAATCAATTAAATAAAAATAGGTAATGGGTTTGAAATGGGTATTGAAGCATACCCGCCCCCGACCCGCCATTCTTGAATGGGTATATAGGTAGGATATGGATATTGTAAATTTTTAGTGGGTAGGGTATGAGTTTGGAAAATTCGATCCATACTCGACCCATTGTCATCACTAGTGTCGAGTTGGGGAGAAGGAGGAATTGGAGAGAGTTGGAAAATCAAGATTTCGAATTTATACTTGCTAAAACAATGTCGTTTCATGTAGGGGTTGATAAAGACATCATTTTAGTGTGTGACTAAAAAATGAACAGTAAAAATGCCAACTCGCTCTTTTATATAGTTTATTTATATTTATTTATTATTATTTGTTTATATTTATATTTATTAGATTAAGATTAGGATTAGGATATACTAGTTTATGCAAGTCACTTGTTTGTGAGTAAGTATTTATTAGCATAAATTTGATATTATTGATTTGATGAGGAGATTTAATTTTTTATAGTAGTTTCCCATCTTGAAGCAATCAGAAGTATTCAAATCGTTTATCCAATCTCGTATTAAGAACTTTCTCTAAAACCATACTCCTATTTCACTCTGAACAAATTAATCACTCAAAACATTTTTTAGTGATTGCTAAAAAAACATTATCAATCTATTCAGTTTTAACAGTTACCATAATACACTGTTTCACTACAATGGAAATAAATATGCATATACAATTACAACTGTAGGCAAAGCTCATGTGGTGTCAGCCTTTTGGCTGACACCTTTAACTTTTATTTTTAAATTTTTTTCTTTATTTTTTTGTTTTATATTGTAACTTTTATTTAATAATATTGTTTAGTTTAATTATAATTTCAAGGTTAAAAATAATGGTTAAAAATAGAAGAGAGAAAATGTGCGTGGTTAAAATGTGATTTGAAAAATTGTGTAATTTATAAATTGATTATAAATCAGTTTATTTTATTTACAAAACGAATATTTTTTCTACTTATAATTTGATTTTTTGTCATGTATTTTTCTTATCTTTTATTTTGTCATAATAAATTTTAATATACATACATATATTAAATGAAATTTAATATTCATAATAACACTGTAAATTAAGTTTGATATTCAAAACATAGCAATACATTTAATACATACTTTACTTTGTAAATAAAAAAAATGACTTACCAAAGAATTCAACAAAAAAAAAAGAAATAAACAAACTTTGAAAATATTTTTATCCATCATTTATTTATTTTTCTGAATGAAGTATATTTTTTGAATGAGTTAATGAAATGTACATGAACAATAAATTTAACAGGCAAATGTACATTTGTTTAATAATACTGTTTGATTTATAAATTAATTTATTTATAATTTTGAGGTAAAAAAGTATTGACTGAAAATTGAAAAGAGAAAATATGAGTGGTTAAAAAGTAATTTAAAAAATTGTATAATTTATAAATTGATTTATAAATCAATTTATTTTAATTACCAAATATAGGTTACGATATATATATATATATTAAAAAATAAAATAAAAAAGGTTGTCAGCCGCATAATTGCGGCTGACAACTTGTGAGCTTTTCCAAGGCAAAGCCCTCTTTTGTTCTCCTGCGCACAACTCACAGGAGAACAAAATCGTTTTAAACTATACAAAAAATAAAGTTATTTACTAAATTAATACTTGCACATCTAATTCTCAATCACAAAATATCTAGAATTCCTTCCGTCGATCTTTAGATTATAAATCTTCTTCGATCTTTAGATTATAAATCTTCTCAAAATTATCATATCACTGGCCTCCCATCAATAGTTGGAAGCTGCACTAAGACTGGACGTGTAACGATTCGAAAACTTTGACGTTCTTTATTATCCATTATGACGTGAGAAAAGTATTTTATAATTTATGTAATGATTTTGGAATGAAAGAAAGAAAAACGTGTTTAAACGAAAGAGAAACGAAAATATTAAATAAAGAAAAATTACCTTAAAAACGTATTTAAGTTTCCCTTTTCTCGAGACACTTTCTAGCACTCTTGACATTACTTGATTGCATCTCATATATGTACGGATAAGTTCTCGAAGTGAACTCTGAGAATATGAAAACGATTTGTCATTCCGACCAACGGATTAGGACTGTAAAAACGATTAACCCGAAAACTGCATGTTAAAGTACTCCATGAGTACTTCTAAATGGTACCAAGAATATAAGATTTCGACTCCGTTTGATACTCAAACCCGAGATCAAACATGGTTGCACGAAACTAGGTTTTTGTAAAGTCTAAAGCAGGGCGTGTTCATCTGTAATGCCACCACCTCCTTTGTAGATTTGATTAGTCACCCAATATAGCTAATCCAGCTCCGACCTGCATGCTTTGGACGTCCCACCTCTTGCTTCAAAGATGATGCAAATTTGATATTTAAATGTAAAATAAAGAAAACTTCTTCTATGTTTATAGTTTTTTCCATTCCGTGCAACCACTTAATTCTATAAATAGCTATTGGTTTCCATCAATTTCTCACACCAAAATTAGCCCCGCAAAATCGTGAGAAATAATAGTTCCTTATTCCTCCAAAGTTATGGAATTTTTAAATTAAGGTCATGTTTGATCTTTTGTTAGGATCAAGACATGTTAATATAATAACATGATCTTGGTACCTTAACTAGAGTTCTGCAGATCCAAAACCAGTGAAAAAGCCTTGAAGAAAACCCAGAAAATAAGTCCAGAAACGCTGAAATACCTGCAAGTATCGATACATGGTATGGATACATATACTTCTACAGCATGTATCGATATCTGTACAATATTTATCGATACATGAACAATAAAAATCAGGACAAACTGCATGTATCAATACATGTGACAGCATCAATACTTCTACGAAGTAAAGAACTTATTTCTGACCATTCTGGATCGAGGTGAGTGGAATATTTTTAATTGTTTACTTGTTGTACATTAAATATATAAAGTATATGATCTTGTTATAAGGTGTTTTACTTTATATGAGTTTGGTATGATCTCACTATTTCATATTTAATCTTAATGTTGTTATTTTAATATCGCTAATCTTATCTTAGCATCAATAGCTTGGTTACAATAAAAGAATGAATTGTTTTATGGAAAAGAGAGAATCAAAATTTATCATCATTAACTTATATTACTTGGATATCTTGAAAAATCTTGTCCTTGTAAATATGATTGGCTCGTATTAAAGATGGTAATCTTTTGACCTAAAAAGACTAATAAAGTTACCATATGTATCGATACATTGAAGTTTTAAGATGTTCTATTTCTTTTATGTATCGATATATAAAACATTTTAAAGTCTTAATTAGTATTATTGAAATAGCGTGATATGTTTTGAGTAATCCTTGTTCCGGATATTTATAAAAATTGTGCGAAATACTTGTACTTGTTTATGTGATCCTAGACTTGTTAACATGATGAAGATGATAATCTGATAATAATATGTCATCTACTTATTAAAAGATACAACACATGATTACATGAACTTGTCTTGACTTGAGTTAACTTGGCTTGACTGGACTTGTATTTGATTACATAATTTTAAATGCTAATTCATTATGAGTTTTCATTACACATGGCACTAAAAAGATTTTCATGTCTTTATTATGCACTGCACAGAAATGAATTTCTTGGTATTACAGTCACTCTATCCCACTTGTCTTGATATACGTGCCACGAAATTCAGTAATTGGATCATGATGTGGTTACATTTGTTAATAAATTTCAGGGATCTCGACTCCCTGTTTGAAACATGTGGTATAGAAACCACGCTTGTAAAAAAACTTGTGAAGTAAACTTCACGTTTGAACTCGGGGTTACATTCCATGCTTGTGCGCGCTCGGGATAGTAGTTGATTTGTAATATGGGCCCCATTAAAAGTCATGTTCTCTTGAAAAGACATGCATTCGCACCAGTCATGATTATATGAACTTGAATATATTATCTTGACTCGACTTGAATATATGTCTTGCCTTGACTTGTCTTGATTAAATGACTTGAGTATAGAAATTAACTGGTTTAAATATGTAAGACATGTTTTCATGTTGATCTTAATTATATGAAGTTTGATTTGACTAGAATATGTGAATTTGACTTGTTTTAAATACATGAAGTTGACTTAACTTGGGACTAGACTTGATTTGAATATATAGCTTGACATGAATATAGAATTCAACTTGAATTTGACGCAACTTGAATATGACTTGACTTGAATATAGGCTTGACTCATTTAATAAGTAAAGCTTGCACGAATCTTGAATACGTGAGATTGGCTTGTTTACATGCAATAGCACAAGTGCACCATACTCTACTCACTGTGTAAGTGTATGCTCATTCCACGACATATTTAATGTTTCAGGTAATAATAGAAATGAAAAAGGGATGGCGCGGATCTTTAGAAGGCGAGAGACAAATAGTGCTGCGCTAGGTGATAACCTGTGAGTTGTGGACTCACTGAATGAGGTCTTGGATTTGAACTTCCGAACTCACTATTTTTATTATTATTACTATTTATCTAAAAGATTTTAAAGTATTAAATGTTTATCGTTAGTTTTTAAATGAATGAATTTTATTTTAAAGTAAAACGATTTTGAAATCTCAGTCAATTGACATTGTTTACGTCATTGACTTATGAAAAGAAAGATAAAAGTGTTTTTGGAAATTATCCTGCGCCACATGTTGGCATCAAAATGTTAAAATAAAAGAAAAATTCAGCTGTGCGTCCCAAGATGTAACTGGAGTAAAGGGGATATAGGTACTCCACTAGCTTCTTTTTCTCTTCGGTCCTTTGGATTTTTATGCTACGCCCACATCTCGAGGAAACGCTTCGTGAGGAATTCCAAAATTAGTTTAGGGATTGATTTCTTATTTTCTCGTTTCCTTTCCTGTTTTAAATAAAGAGATGAGTGTTTTCTAAAAATGCACCGCAAGTGCACGTGCCCATACAAATAATAATGGACTAATGAGTCTGAATTATCAATCCTAAAAGGATTATCTATTATAATTACACTCTAGTGTGAACAATTCCAACAATAAACACACACAATATAGTTTGAGTTTGGAAATGTTATAGAACTTAAAATTAAATCCACAATAGATTAAGTAATTAAGTAGAAAATGATTGATGAATTGATAATAAAAGAAAGTTGGAATTCTTGATTCCACTTGACATTCACCTAATTGATTTCTCAACAAACAAACAAATTGATAGGTTAAACATGTTAGACCCAATTTTTTTTTTTTTTTTAACTAATAGCCTCTATCTAGTGAAATTAGTACTAATTAATTGGATTAACCTACTATGTCGATTAAAGTCCAACCAATTGCATTAATATTAATGAAAACAACTAAATATGTCATCTAGGATTAAAGTATATCTCTATCATTTACAAGAACCTAGAGCATAAATTACATTGATTTAGAATATACAACAATCTCTCAACAATTGCACATTCCACAAGATTCAAGCATTAATTTGGCCAAAATAAATGCAAGACAATAACTACAATAATAAATGCACAAAATAATAAACAACTCCAATTCTTAATATAAGCATTAAAATCAATTAAGTTAGGTCAATTTTATTCAATAATCCCAACACAATATAAATTAGCCTATAGTGAAATAACAATAAAAATCAATGTTTAAATGCATCATTTCACTAATAGATTAAAATACACAAGGAAATATGAAAATTAAATAATAAAAACTTCCCTTCAACAATAATTTTGATTTCAAAACTTCAATGTTCTTCCATCAAGTTGTAGGTATTTTCCTTCTTCAATCAATATTCAACCACCAAAATCCAAAATTAAAAGGTATAAAAAGTAAGAAAATGAGGAGAAAAGTGAAACAGACAAGAATAAGAGATAACCCTAGCTAAAAATCGAAGTTTTCTATTTATATTTCCCCAACATTAACCCACAAAATCCAAAAATTCAGTTAGACCCGCGAGAATCAACATTTGAGCCTTACCGAGTCGACTTGGAAGGCGACTCGGTAAGGCCTAGAAATCAGTCTTCAAAATTAAAATTGTGTGGCCACGTAGGGACTTTTTAATCCTAATTTTGCGAAATTAAAATTGTGTGGCCGCGTAGGGACTTTTTTATCCTAATTTTGCAATCTGTCTCATTTACATGGTTAACCATGGTCGTGTGTGGTTTGAACCATGTGACCGCACAGTTCAACCTTTGCCAACCTATCAAGTTATATTCGCAGTCAGGTCCTCCATCTTCTAATCATGTTCAATTTGATCCTCAAGTTTTCATATTTCTTTCAAATAGGTCCTTCTAAAATTGCGACTTGGGTCCCTGAACTTCTGGAAGTTTGCATTTTGGTCCCTCTCTTAATTACATGGCCGGTTATGAACTTCCAAAAAGTGATAGGTTGGTCCCTAGACTTGTAGCTATGCATGGTTTGGCTCTTTTCTCTCCAAAATCTTCAATTAAGCATCATTTTGGGTTTTCTTGTACTTTTTCCCATGAAGTTGAGTATTAAACCTCTATAACTACAAAATATGCACAAATAAGTAAATATTTGTCCAAATTACTACAAAAAATGTATAAAATGTACATGTAAAATGCACTTAACAATGAGGATTATCATATCCAAAATCTCTATGACATTTACTCTGTTTCCTTTTTAAATTTTGTTTTATTTCTGTCCATGTATCCTTTAATTCAAGGGATTGATTATTACTAGAATTATGAAGATTCAATGACATATATGTTGCCATGCTTCTACTATATAATGTATATTAGAAAAAGAGTTTTCCTCTCTATAATTTTTCATGGTCTCAGAGCCTAATTTGTACCTATCTCAATCTGAATGGTAAAATATAGAATGGCCACCATATATACAACGTCTGCCTTGGGTATGACCTCCAATCAAGAGGTCACCTCTTCCAACATCAATGTCGAACAAGAGAGTCTAATTATGCCTATTACTGGGCATAAGTTGTGTGAAAAGAATTACCTACAATGGTCCCATTCAGTTATGTTGTTCATTTGCAAAAAAGGGAAGGACGACTACCTTACCAGGACAACCATTGCGCCACCAACGACGGATCCCAAACACGAGGCTTGGAAATCTGAAAATAGCATGGTGATGTCGTAATCATACGTAAAATATTGACAACATTTTAAAATTATATAAACATAAAACAACATACGTAATCATAAAAACATAAACATAAATACTCAATATCCATAAACAACCTAAAATGCTTAATTGAAAATACACTAGTTAAATATTCTAATACAATAACATTAACCCACAATAAAATAACAACAACATTTAACAAAATAACATAAACATATCAATAATAATCAAAATAAATACTAAAAATAAGATAATAAAGAAAACTCCCCTTTTTGTTAAGTTCTTGAAGTGAAAATCCAAGAATCCTTCACTTTGAACCTAGTTTCTCCATCACTCATTAATATCTTCAACAATCCAAGCATTAAACATTAAATGCATTCAAAATAAATGGACTTTATGGTGAAAATTTAAGAAAATACCACAAATCAAAGGCTTAAATAGCAACAAGATGATGAAAAGTACAAGAAGAACACTAAAACATTAAAACATTAATTGAACATTACATTAAATGATGTAAAGATTAAAAGAAAATACAAGAAAAGTAAAAGAAAGACTTGAACTTACATACCCTAGCAAAATGAGGATTTTGGGAATTTATATTTTCCCAAAAATCAACCAAAAATCCTAAAAATTGCCAAAATTCGCGTATAACAGCGTTTTGGGCTGAATCGGGACAGCCGGGTTGACCCGGACCGGCCTAGATTTTTTTTTTTTTTTAAATTCATAACTGCGAGATCGCGCTCCTAGACGGCGGAACTTTCGAGCCCAACCTTGGTCGTTGGTCCGTTTCACTGGCTAAGTCACGAACGCGACGTGATTCGAGCCACGCGTTCGCGTGGCTAGGCTGGAATGCCTCCTTACAGCTTGATCTTTCTAATAATTATCATCAAGTCCTCCATCTTTCAATTTCGATCAATTTGGTCCTCGAATTTTTGGATTTCTTTCAAATAAGTCCTTCTAAAATTGCACTTTAAGCCCTTCAACTTTTGAAATCTTGCAATTTGGTCCCTCGATTAATTGCGCGGCTCATCCAGAACTTCCCAAAACTGACAAAATGGTCTCCAAAACTTACAATTTCAATATAATTTGCACTCCTTTTGTGATTTTTGGACTCAAACTTGGATATTAACCTATTTAAACATAAAATATGCATGAATTAGTAGATATTTGCCCAAGATTATTCCAAAATATGCTAATTTAAAGGTATAAAAAGTGTATAAAAATGCACATAACAAATACCCCCAAACTTAAACTCTTGCTCTTCTCGAGCAAGAATATCTACTAACACAAAAAGCAAATGAATGAAGGATCAACAATGCTAGATAACTTGTAAATTCTTACTTGAGTGTAAAATTGCATGATTAATTCACAATTATGTTTTCAAAATAATACTACAAAAAGAAGTTAAGCTTATCTCATGTTTGATTGGTGTCTGTGTGCATAGTCACTTCCAATTATTACTAAGGTTCAAAGAAACATTGTAGGAAGGATAAATTTCAAAACAATACTATCCACCCTTAGTGGTCAATTTCACTCCTTAGCCTCTCGTGACATTCATCCCTCCATATTATTTCTTTTCTCTCCTGAGATGCAATCCTAGAGATAACTCTCAATTCACACATTTCTTTTTCCACTAGAGCTTGGTTATGACTTACCGGAAATCTCAACAATCTAGATATGCAGTGACTCTGCACTAGCTGAGTACTTCAACATTAAAGTTTATACCAAACAATTCAAATTCACTATTAATCTAAGTCCTTATGCAAATACTTCCTGCTTAAAAAGTCCGCAAGATAATTATTAACACCTTTAATATGAACTATATCAAAATTATAAAATGCCAAATAGGCTTGCCATCTATGGAGCCTTCTATATTGAGGTTCTGGTGGTAATTTATTTTTTACTAAACTTGCAACTTGAGAATTATCAGTTTCAACAATGAATTTCTTAGATAATAAAAACAATGAAAACTTCTTTATTCCTCTGATGATTGCTAACAATTCTTTCTCATGAGTAGTATAATTTATTTCTGTTTGATTAAACGTTCCACTTGAGTATCTACAAATTTCATTAAGATCTGTTTTTAATATTGCTGCCCAATACTTATCTGAGGCATCAGTATTAACTATCAGATTATCTTTTTCATCTGGTAATCTTAATTTTGACAAATTTTTACATTCTTCTTTTAGTGATTTGACAATTTCTGTGTGTTCATCACTCCATCCTTTGACATTTGTTTTCCTGAGTAAAATTTGAATTTTATGTCTCTTTTTTGATAGATTTTCAATAAATTCTTCTGCATAATTTAAACATCCTAAAAATTTTTGTATTTGTTCTTTTGATTCTAATTTGTCTGGAAAACTTTCTATTTTCTTAGATATATGGGTTTGTAATTTTATCCCCCTTTTATCTATTGATAATCCAAGAAAATCAATTTCTTGTTTTTCTATTATAGCTTTATTTTTTGAAAGAACAATTCCTTCTTTTTTGCATTCATTTATAAATTTAATAAAATGGTTTCTATGTTCTTCTCTATTATTAGAACATATTAATATATCGTCGACATAAACAATTAAGAATTCATTAAATTTTCTAAATATGTTATCCATTCTTCTTTGATATATTTGTGGTGCATTTTTTAAACCAAATGACATAACCATCCATTCATACTTACCTTGGGGTGTACTAAATGTTGTATATTGAATAATATCTTATTCCATTTTTACTTGCCAAAATCATGATTTGCAATCAAATTTGGAATAATATTGCTTTCCTTTTGCAAGATTTATTAGTACCTCTTTAGTTGGTAAAAAGTATCAATCAAATTTAGTATATTTGTTTAATTCTTTATAATTTATCATCATTCTAGCTTTTTCTCTTTTTTGTTCAGAATGTTTCATGACCATAAAAGCTGGACTACTATGAGGTCCATTACTAGGTCTAATTAATTTTTGGTTAAGTAATTCTTTTATCTGAGTTTTAAACTTTTGTGTATCTTGTATGGTATACATCATTGGTATAACTCTTATAATAACATTTTCTGTTAATTCTATTTTAGCTTTTCGATGATGTGGTTTCCAAAATAGTAATGGATTCTCTCCACAAATTTTTTCTAGTTGATCAATGATTTTTTCCATGTTCGTTTGTATATTCGTTTTTAAGACTTTTTTATACATTATTCTTTTATTTTTTATTTCATTTTGTGTAATTGATTTTTTCTCCCATTTATCACCACTTTGTGTTGGCTGAACTCTGTAAGGTCGAAATTCTCTTGGTATTTTTAGTAAATGTGCACAAGGTGTTTGTAACATTATCATGTAATTATTTTGTTTATATTATTGAAATTGTTGTATAAAGTCATTTCCTAATAATATATCACATTCCAATTTTTTATAATTATATATTTTATTTACAACTATTTGCTTACTTCCAAGTATTATGTCAATTTTATCAGCACTATTAATTATATGAGTACTTTCTCCTGTTACTCCTGTAATTTTTATATTTCCATTAGTATTCCATGATTTTATTAAGAAACTTTTGAATATTGTTATATCACTTCCCGTGTCAATTAATGCATGGGTTGTTATATTTGTTTCAACAATTGTAACTTGTATATAAACGGCTAATGGAAAACTTATTTGGTTATTCATTTATTCAGCTTTTCTGCATAGTATAGTTTGACCATTATGAGTTATATATAATCCTTCACGTTTTATACTATAATCTTCTAGTCCATCTAGAAAGCTCATTCCTAATAATACATGAGGATTTACCATACTACTATCTACATGACATGGTACTAGGAGATTTATTCCTCCTATTTTTATTGGTACTTTTACTTCAAGTTTAGTCATATGTACTTGTCCATCAAAATTTATATATCTATATGGATCAGTTCTATGAGATATTAGTCCTTTATTTCTATTTGAAGCTATATGACATTCACTAGCTCCTGTGTCAATTAATATATTTGATCATTTTATATATTCTATTCCATTAAAATATTCACCTTCTATTTTCATATTTCAAGCATTTCTATTAAGTTTTATTTCTTTTGTATTACTAGTTTCTCCTAATTGTTTTCTATTAGGTAAACTTGTTGATCTCCTAATTAATCTGTCATCTTCAAATGTTATGTTATTATTAGGGTATTCTTCTTCTCGTAACTCTATGATTTCTGGTTTATTTTTTGTTATAGTAAGTTCATAGTTTCTTGGAACTAAACTTATTTGTTTAACTGGTTCTACAGCTTTACCAAAATCTTTACATTCTTTATGAATTTCAATATATGGTTTTTTAGAATAAATGTTTCCATAATTAGAATTAGTAAATGTGTATAATGCCCTGTATTCTATAGTCATAATTTTATCTCCTGGTTCCATTATATCATCTTTATGTAATTTGAAATGTAGTCCTAAAACTTCATTAAAATTTCTATCTTTTAATGATATAAAATATTTTGGGTAACATGTAAATATTAGTTTCTTATATGCTAGATTTCCTTCTACTGTTCCTAAATGACTGTCTTTTAAATTTATAATTCTTCCATCATGTAAACTTACAGTCAAAGACGAATCTAATCCTTCTTTAGACAGAGATTTAAACAATATTTGGATACCTGCTAAGTAAATATATTGAATCTTTTCACTTTGTTTTCTATTGATCTTTGTTAATAATTCTGTAACTGTATTTTTTGTTAAAAGATTTAATTTGTGTGTTCCTTGAGTGGTTCTAACATCTATTGCCCTTTCAATTTTATGATATTCATTTATTGCTACTTTTTCTCTTTTCCATATTCTGTCTAATATTTCCCATCTTCCTATTTTCAAATCTAAAGATAATTTTAGTATTTTTCTGAACTTATTATTATCAAAAGTTACTTTTAATCAATAACATTCTATTCCTTCATATTCTTGTTTATCTATGTTCTTATTTGTTTCTATTTCTTCTATTTCTTTATTCTGATTCTGATTCATTACTTTCTGAATCTGTTTCACTTATATAGACTTCTTGATCATAGTATTCTTCAATATCTGATATTTCACTTAGTTCACTTTCTATTTCTAGATATTCGTTTTGTAATATTTTAACTTTCTTTTTGTTACAATCAGGGCTTATATGTCCCATTTCTCTACAATTCCAACATTTGCATTGGCTTTTATATTTCTTATAAGTTTTATTTTTCTGTTTTTTATTTGGATTATATCTTCTTTTGTAATATCTCCTCTTAGGTTTTATATATCTTTTTCTGAAATTTCTGAATTTTTTAAACTTTCTATTTTTATATTTTCTTTTATTATTTTTTCTTCTTTCAGGGTTATATTCGCATTGGGTAGGTTTATCCATATCTTCACAACATATTCTAGTTAGTTTTCCTGATTTCTTTAATAATTGTCTTTATTGACATATATATGCTAATCTTTCAAATAGGAATTTTATCCCTGATCCTAATGTTCTAGGTGTTCCATGGTTATCTCTAATAAATTTTTCAAATTCTATTTTAAAGTATATTCCTCATGAACCTGGTAATTTATTGTAATACATATCTCTATATACTTCTTGATTTTCATTACTATAGAATTGGACATAATAATATTTTTTAAATTCACAAGTGTATTCTTTGATTTTACACATATCACATATTGTTAAATTTATTAATCTTATTCTTACAATATCTTTTTCTCTTATTGATTCTGCTTCAGAATTACTTATCCAATTTCTCCTAAAAATTCATCCGCAATATAATCTACTATCTTTTCTATTCCTTTTCTATCTGATTTTATTAGTTCTGTCTGTACGTTTCTTCTTATTAGTGCTTTTGTATCACTGTTTATTCCTTCCCGCCAATTTCTGACATGTCCTTCAAAAGATGCTACTAAAAAATTTATCATTCTATCAGTATTTTCCCATGTATCATCTTTATTGTATAAAAAGAATAGTATCATTGAATCTGCCCAAGTTAATAAGGTTTTTTTAGTATCTATGTTACAATTTAAATCTAATTTTGTTCCTCCATGATTAATAGGTTTATCATAATTATCATTTGGTTCAAACCTATCTTTATATTTATTCCCTCTAGGTGGTTGTCTGTTTCTGACTCTATCATAATATTGTCGGTGTGGTTTACTATATAAGGGTGCATAACTTTCATCTGGATCTGGTAATTCTTGTTTGGAAGTTCCTATTGGAGCAGGGTTAGGTGCTCCTCCAGTATTCATTAAGACTTGGTATTCATTAAAATTTTCTATACTTAACTGGTCAAATTTTCTATAAGCAAATCTAACTCTTCATTCATTTTTGTCTTGTTCTTCTTCAAATTTTTCTTCAGCTTTTAATTTTCCTAAAGTTTTTTCTATAGATTTTTGTAATTCTAATTCTTCCTCTAGTATTTTTGGTAATATGTTTCTTCTAAATTCATCATCCATACTTTCTGCTTCTATTATAATTTTTTCTTGTTCGAAATGCTTCTTTCCGATTCTAAGTATTTTTTTTCTATGAGTTTTTTTTCTATTTTCTTATCTTTGCTTTTGTTATTTTTTTTGAATTCTCTAATATCTAGTTTTAGTATATTTATATCATTTCTTACTTCTTTTAATTCATTTTTTACTTCTTGTACATCACTTATTAATGTTTTTATTAATATTTTTAGATCTTCAATATATTCACTTATCGACATTTTATACTTTTGGTTTTTGAGTTTTTTGTACCTTAAATAGTCTGTCATACATATCATTTATTTTTATTTCTAGCTTTTTTATTGTTTCTTCTATTGATATGATTTTTTTCATTTTCATTCTTTCTTATCTTTTCATTTAACCTATCTATTTTTTCTATTATTATTCCAATTTTATCTTGATTAATTAATTCTCCTGATTTTCTTTGAAATTCTTTTAAGATTTCTTCATCTATATTTTTAACTTCTCCTATCATTTCTTTTAATTCTTTAAATTGTATTGTTAGTCTATTTTGAATATTTTGTAATTTTTCTTTGATATTCATGTCCTGTATATTTAATTGTTGTAATTCTTCGATAGCTAATTTATCTTGTAAATTTATGTTTTTATATGTTTGCCATAAAAATGCACTTATCCAATTTAATTGCATGTTAAGAAATCCATCAGATTCTCCCCATGAGCTTAATGGTTGAAACATAGTTGTATTTGCTTCTTTTATTTGATAAGATCCAACTGGAAGTCTTATATTTTCTATTATTTGTTTTTCAAATTTTATTTCTGGAAGTTCTGTCATTAATTTCTTCCTTTAATATGTTCGATTTCTAGAATAAGTTTTGTTTCATATTTTGCTTTTTTATAATTCATTATTTGATATTCATAATATTCTTCTATTGATCCAATCATTGATTTTATATGATATATTCTATAATATTTTAGATAGTCTTCCAATGTGTTTGTTTTATCATATTTTTCTTTTCTACTTTTTTCTTTGTCTTCTAAAATCGTTTGAGTTTTTGGTAATTGTTTTAAAATTTTATCAAAATATTCTCTCTTTTTCACCAATAATTTTAATCATAATTTTTCTTGTCGTTTTATATTTATTTCTTCTCTTATTTGGTCCATTAAATTTCTTCTTTATTCTACTATTAAATCTAATTTTTCATTTGTTTCTATGTTTAGATATCTAATCAATTGAGGATCCGCTCTATGATAATCCATTTCAATAATCTTTATATAACTCTTCTAGTATATCTTTGTGGATTAAATCTAATATTTCGTTTATGATAAAATCTTCTTTTATTATATCGAAATTTATTAGATCATATATTTCTCTTCTTACATCTTTATCTAAATCTTTTAAAGTGTTTAAGATTTCTATTTTATAATTATCGGGTAGTATTAATGTATGCATAATTATAAATCTTGATGTATATATTATGTATTCATTTTTATTTTTTGTCATATAATATTTATCTTTTAGATCTACCATATGGCTATGATACCAAGTGAGGGGTGCTACTATGAGCGAACAAAAATAAAATAAAATCATAAACAAAATTAATAAAATTTCAAGGACTAGGTTGTAACTTTTCTAAATCTTAATGGGTTTAGTTGAAATATGATATATAAGGATATTTGTGGTAGTTTATAATGTTTAAGGCTATTTTTAAAAGATATAAAATTGTTAGGGTATTTTCATGTATTTCCTCAGATAACTCTTTACTGAAATATCGATTAAATTTTTTTTCTTAAAAAAAATAAAGCAAAACGACGTCATATGGATATGGACGAAAGTATGAACAGTGTTCTACCAATTGGCTCAGGGAGTAGGTATAGGTATATGGATAAAGATAGGTATAATCTCCTACTATATAAAAGGAGGATAGTGTAGAAAATTTTTCCCCCAAAATATTCCCGCCCAAAGTTCCCACGAAAAAAAAAATTAAAATTTGAGCCAAATTCAAATTCAAAAAAAAAAACAAAAAAGTGGCTGTCAGTTGACAGCCGCATTTACTTAATTTTTTTTTTTAATACATTATTTGGAGTTTTTTGTTTTCTTAAAAAGGCTTTTTTTTCTTTATTTTAATATTAGATATAGATAAACATGTGCTCGGTAAATTTAAAAAAATAACTTATAAACATTTTTATAAAAGTCAAATGCAGAAAATTGTGTAAATTTTCAATTTAATGAAGTTAAAAATAATGTATAAAAATTATTGAAATATACGATCATTTTTATTTAAATATATAAATTGGCATTTACTATCTAAATAAGTTTTCAATAATTTGGATTGATTATGTTGTTTTTTAAATTTGAATAATTATGGTAATAGAATAAATTTTAATAATTATGAATACAATTAATAAACTGATAGTTAACAAAAGAATAAAATTTAACCGTGAATAGAAAATTAAAATTCAATAAACAGAAATGAATTTAATTTAAATAAAAAATTCTATTTTATTTCATTTTATAAAAGAAAAAAGAATCTAATTTAATACAAAAATATTAAATTTTTTGTTCTATATTTTGTATTATTTAACTTTATACGTACATTATTTTATTTATTGTATGTGGTTGAAAATAAGTTTTAAAAAATGATGTTTTGATTAATGAGTACTGTTGAATTCAAGCCCAAAGAGAGGTACAGTAATCCACTAGCAAGGGCCCAACTAAGGCCCAATGGATCTTGACTCATGGTTAAGGTCTAAACTATCACCTTAGGCCAAATGTCGGGGTGGTACGTCAAGCAAACCTCTTTAGCCGACCTGGTTTACGTCTGGCCGATGTACTTTATACTCAGTCGGGGTGCTTTATGGCGTTAACTAGAAGAGAGATGGAGTCAGAGATGTGACACTACCTTTACCAAGATGTGACAGACGTCCATCCCCTACGAAATGTAGCAATGATTACGGTCAAAAAGCAAGGTTGTCACCTCCAAGAGCTAGGGTAAAGACAAGTGTAAAGTATGTCACCTGTCATGATCCGATACAACAAGTTCCTCTATAAATGGAGCACGATTATCTCCAAGAAAGGGTTAGCAATTTAATACTTTTATCAATATATATTTCTCTCACTCCCTTTTCTCTTTTTTACACACTTATATTTCCCACACTCAAATTATATTTGTCGAATATGGCCGCTGACTTTGGCATCGGAGTGCAAACGGGAGCCACCTCGGCCCCCTTTGCAAGCTGATTGTTTGTCACAGTGCGCAGAAGATCCACGTGCTCAAGAGGGAAGAGCTGAGACGTGTTGGTCCAAGGTCCAGTCGAATTTTGTGGTCAACATTTTGGCGCCGTCTGTGGGAAACCATACTGCTAACCACGAAAACACATAATGAAAAGCCACACACATAAAGGAAGTCCTGAAAAAGGACGAGTAACCTCTTGCAAAAGAGCGGAAAACTGCAAGGACTTTGAAATATAAGTTTAGTACCCTTGAAAAAGCCGTAGGACTTTGAAATATAAGTTTAGTACCCTTGAAAAAGGCGTAGGACTTTGAAATATAAGTTTAGTACCCTTGAAAAAGGCGTGGGACTTTGAAATATAAGTTTAGTACCCTTGAAAAAGGCGTGGGACTTTGAAATATAAGTTTAGTACCCTTGAAAAAGGCGTGGGACTTTGAAATATAAGTTTAGTACCCTTGAAAAAGGTGTGGAGCTTTGAAATATAAGTTTGGTGACCTTGAAAAAGGCTTAAAACTTTGAAACATAAGTTTAACAACCTTGAAAAAGGCTCGGAGCATTGAGATAGAAGTCTATCTATACTTGAAAAATAAACTAGAACCAAGAAATCTCTCTGAAACATGAGTGAAAGCGATGGCGATGTTAACCCCCGTAGGGGTAGGAATGTCCAGCACAGCGAGGAGGAGATTCCTCAAGGACCTCATGAGAACGCCAATGAGGGAGTGACACAACCTAACCCACCACGCCGGCACCGTAATCGCCGCATGTTGTGGGACATGACTTGCATGGCAGCCCAAATGCTGGAAATGCAGAAGCAGCAGATAGAACAAACCGCTGCGATGAATGCCTACATGGCCAGAGGGTATGTTACGAACGAACCCATGATGCCTCAGCAATACCCACAGCCACATTACTCACCATCTGATCCGGCCACTGCCTCGTATTATTACCAAAATCCATAGGCATATGCCGAGGTGAAATCCGTGCCCTTCTACGAGGAAGGCCCGGAGCCTGAAGCATATGAGGAACAAAACCCACTCCCAGCTAGACACAGGGAGGCTTCTCCCGAAAAATTCGGAAGCGTCTTCAATCGAATAGGAGGGTTATTCAGGGGCCAGCGATGGGGGCAAACAGATCCAGGTCGGTACACTGCAACAGAGCTTAGAAATAGGCGGGAGCGACGCGCTGAAGAAGCCGTGTCGCAGGGTCAGGTACATAGAGACCAACATGGTACAGGAGCAGAAAGGTTGGCCCTAACACATGAGCCTAGGAATAGGAAGGAGAGAAGAGCCGAAGCAGCTCGGACAAAATCTTGCAACGAGCCACCAACCCACGAAAGGCCAAACTACGGCTGTGTTTTGCCACCATAAAGGCAGGAGTATGCTCCGCCGCTCTATGATCAATACCATGGTCCAATGTATTCTGGCCACGACGAGAACAGTGAACTACCCTCATACGAGATGGATGACGAAGAGGAAATAAGTCCCTTCACAGAGGGCCTCCGCAGATGTCCTGTGCCTCATGACTTCGAAATGCCAGAGATAGCAAGATATTCTGGCCGAGGTGACCCTGACAATCACCTATTAAATTACCGAGCCAGCATGGAAATAGCCGGAGCCACCCCGGCACTGAAATGTAAAGCCTTTGCTTTAACCCTTGAGGGAAGTACCATACGATGGTATAAAAAACTCCCTCCTGGCAGCATCCACAGTTGGAGAGATATGAAAACGGCTTTCAAAAATGGCTTTGTTTCCTCCAGGCCTGGCCAGCTCCCACTCCAACGCCTTCAGGATCTGAGGCAAGGAAGGGACGAATCTCTGAAGAGTTATCTAGCTCGGTTCACTGAAGAGATGCACATCTGTGAAAATATCACAGAAGCGGAGATGTTTTCCGCTTTGAAAGGAGGGCTAGATATGACCAGTATGTTCTGTAGGGATGTCCGGAGCAGGAAACCAAGGGATTACAATGCTCTATTAGACCTGATGAAAGAGGAGATTGTATCAGAATAAATGGCTAGGGCCAGAGATAATCACCCCCGAGGGAGATACAACATCGGGTATTCCAATGAAGCAAACCTCAAGAAAGTAGGAAACAAGGATAGGGTCGGCGGTAACCGAGGTGGACCGCCGCGTCCGTTTCCGGGGACAGGGTCTAGTTATGCAGCATAAATCACGGAAGCAATCCCCCACTTGCATTCCAACACTCCTTCTCAGAATCCCCCAACGGCTCAAGGAAAGATGGAAAGTAGCCGAAGCGGAAAACAACCCATGATTGGGGCTTACTGCGCCTACCACAGATATTATGGTCATGCAACAGAGGATTGCAGGGAAATCCACATGTTAGCTGACCAAAAGGCGCAGGGGAGAAGGGGAAGTGACTTCTCCCCTGACACGGGGAGAACCCAAAAATCCGGTGGCCCGAAGTTCAACCGAGCTGACAGAAGAGCTCCGTGGAAGAACTCAACTAAAAAAAAGGGTTGACAATCGTCAAAGAGACAGGAACAAGGGCCAGGATACCGCCTCGACGCATGCTAAAGACACACGGGGCCACCTATGCCTATGACCGACCTCCCTATCCGTGAAATCGATACAATATTGGGAGGCCCTCACCCAAGTGGGAGCACAAACAACTCCCAAAAGAGGTATATCAGAGAAGCCAAGCAGCCCGCCAACGTGAATTACCATATCCATTCACATCCTGCAGGGATGCCTCGAACAGAATCTATCACATTCACCCAAGACGATGCCATTGGAGTACACTTACCACACAATGATGCATTGGTTATAAGGGTAGTAGTGGTCCATAATGGATTGTCGCGGATGATGGTAGATGATGGTGCCTCGGTGAATGTGATTTACGGGGTAACTTTCGACAAAATGGGGATCAGTACTCCACTCATTCCAGTCCCAGATCCGATATATGGATTCACGGGAGATAGTATAACCCCCAGAGGATCCATAACCCTAATGACTGAGGTAGGGCAAGCACCAACTGTTTCCAGAATCCCCATGGAATTTTTGATGGTGGACAAAATCTCCTCCTATCATGGTTCAATTGGGAGGCCAAGTCTCATTGACTTGGGGGCGGTAACTCATACAAAATACATTTGCATGAAGTTCCCCACGGAGCATGGTGTTTCAAGATCGAAGCTTGAACATGATTAGTGATGTAGCCATGAATTGCGGCCTTGAATCGATTCATCTCCAAATTCACTTAAAAATGCTTGCCATTTTTCAAGGTTCTAAAGGGGGGAAAGCGATTCCAATGGACACTGGAATGTGAGCAGGCTTTCGCCGACCTGAAAGCATCTTTGGGACGGCCCCCATTGCTATCGAAGCTAAAGGCTGGCGAGCCTCTCTACCTGTATTTGGCTGTGTCCAAAGAGGCTGTTAGCTCAGTATTGATCAGAGAGGAGGGTGGGAATCAGTTCCCAGTATATTATGTGAGCAAAGCCATGCTGGATGCCGAGACACGCTACCCAGATATGGAGAAACTTGCTCTCTCGTTACTCACAGCCTCTCGCAAACTTCATCCCTAATTTCAGGCACACTCCATACGCATGTTCACCAACTTTCCCATGAGACAAGTGTTGCAAAAACCAGACTTATCTGGGAGGTTACTGAAATGGGCGATAGAAATCAGCCAGTTCGACCTACATTATGCGCCTCGGACCGATGTAAAGGGTCAAGGGTTGGCTGACTTCGTAGTCGAATTCACACATCCACCAGAGGTCGAGATGGTTGATAACACAGATGACAGCCGAGAGTGGAAATTGTTTGTCGATGAGTCCTCGGCTGAGGGACGATCCAGTGCGGGAATATTACTAATAAGCCCAGAGGGGTTTAAACTACACAGTGCGGTCCGCTTTGAATTCGAAGCCTCAAACAATGTTGCTAAGTACGAAAGCGTTATTAGCTGGGCTAAGACTTGCAAAAGCTCTGAAGATTAAGTCCATAGTGGCGAATAGCGATTCACAGCTCGTTGTAAGTCAATTCAATGGGCAATTTTCTGCCAAAGAACCTTCTATGGCCGCTTACTTGAAGAAAGTAAGAGATTTAGCTGTGCACTTCGGAAAAATGGAGTTACAGCACATCCCCAGAACAGAAAATTCTAATGCTGATGCTTTGTCCAGACTAGCAAGCAGCAGTGATTTAGAGTTACATAATCTAATCCCAGTTGAACGCATGTTGACTTCTTCTATTGAGCCAGGATGGAGATTCTGGCAGTAGAAGGAGAGGGATCTTGGATGAATCCCTTGCTCGCATATTTGAAGCACCAGACAGTGCCAAACGAGCCAGAGGCAGCTCGGAAATTGCAAAAATACGCTGCGAATTTCGTGCTCTTGGATGACCTACTTTATAAACGGAGTTACACCTCCCCGTTACTGAGATGTGTGGGGCCAGAGGAAGGACGGTATGTAATGAGAGAAATCCATGAGGGCATATGTGGCAACCATGCCGGAGCGTTATCGCTAGCTCGGAAAGCCCTCAAACAGGGATATTTTTGGCCCACTATGCGAAAGGACTCCCATGACTTCGTGCGCAAGTGCGATAAATGCCAAAGACACGCAACCATACCACATCAGCCGCATCACAAGCTAACTGTGGTGACTAGCCCTTGGCCTTTTGCAAAGTGGGGGTTGATATTATCGGCCCTATGCCTAGGGGTGCAGGTAATAATTGCTTTGCGATAGTGGCAATTGACTACTTCACCAAGTGGGTCGAAGCAGAACCACTGATGAGAATCACCGAGGCCAACACCACCAAGTTCATTTGGAAGAATGTCATATGCCGGTTTGGAATACCCCACTCTCTGGTTAGTGACAATGCCAAACAGTTTAAAAACAGAAGTATAGATGAGTTGTACGATGATTTGGGAATTAGAAAACTGTTCTCATCTCCACATCACCCACAGGCTAACGGACAGGTTGAAGTTGTGAACAAGACCATAAAGAATACCCTGAAAAGGAAGTTGGAATCCAAAAAGGGTGCATGGGTAGACTAACTCCCACGAGTACTATGGGCACTTCGAACCACCTCGCACACCGCTACCGGGGAAACACCGTTCTCATTGGCGTATGGAGCCGAGGCGGTATGTCCCGTTGAAATTGGGATCCCTTCGCTTCGTCAAATCCATTACGACAAAGTGAGAAACGAAGAATCACAAAGGGCCAGTTTAGATTTCCTCATGGAAAAACGGAGCGATTCCCAAGTGGTGATGGCCAAGTACCAGAAAAAGATGGCTCAATACTACAAAAAAAAAGTGAAGAGTCAACGCTTTAATGTTGGGGACTTGGTCCTCAAAAAGGTTCTTCCTTCTACACAGGAACCAGGAGTAGGGACTCTAGGTCCTAACTGGGAAGGCCCTTACAAGGTCTTTTCCGAGGTGGTACCTGGAACGTACATGATTGAGGACTTATCTGGAGTACCTCTATGTAATCCTTGGAACACGGACCACCTTCGCCGTTATTTTCAATAAACCAAATTCCTCCTCTGTGATCGCATCATTACCATGTGATTTCATAAAATCATGGGTGGGCTACGTTGAAGATTATGCCAATTTTAAAAATTAGATATACGTAATGGATGAACGCAAGTTCCTAAAACTATTTTGATTATAAAACCACAGGTCTTCGCCATGCACGGAAGGTGCTAAAAAGCAAGGGACTTTTATCAGCCCACACTGCGACATCCGCGTAAGAATTGAGTGTGTTGGCACCATAAAAAAGGGTTCATACAAACTCGCTTGCATAGGTCCTACAAAAGGTGATTTAAGAAACGTCCAAATGATTGTCAAAATCAGATCTAACTGGTAAACATAAATGCCTCAAACCACTCAGATCTAAGGGACTGTACTCATTCACCACCATGTAACACGGTTGAAAAGACATTTGCATTTGAAAACATTCAAATTTAACCAAATACTGTCATATAAACCAAAATTCTTGGTGCGTTAAGTTAGTTCATACATACGGAGCGCTCTCTCGTGCAAAGTATTAAACGTTTCCGCAAAATTGTTGATACTTTCATACATACACTTAGACAAAGCATTCGCAAGACGTATGTGTAATAAGTACTGTGTAGTCAAGCATAAAGGATAAACACAAAAGTTTCCATATTGTTATAGTTGCGAAACCACATGCCTCTGCCAGGTGCGAACTTTGTTAAAAACGAAGGACTCCTGTGAACTTACACTACGACCACTGGGTATGGATTGAAAATGTTCAAGCCATGAACAGGAGTTCATACAAAGTTGTAAATATAGGTGTTACAGAGTTTTAAGGTAAAATTGCTCAAAAAGTTGGTCAGAATCAGATCTAATTAGCAAACATGGGTTCATTAACTATGTTAGGTCTGGGGGACTAGAGCGCACATCTTATCATACAATTTAAGTGCATTTTTCATCATCGTACAAGACATTTACAATTACAAAAGCATCCGTTCTTGGAAACATCCAAGCTTAAGTAGTACGAAGCATAAGCAATATGAATAAGTCATTTCATTCATAAAATCAAGGCATTTACAATTTGAAATATTACATTTGCAGTACAAAGCGCCATTGACGCCACAAAAAAAACTAACTAACTAACAATAAGGCAAAGATGGAAAAGGATCATTGTGGAGGGACGTCTTCTGGAGAGCCCTTTCCAGAGGCATCTAAAGGATCCGCAGGAGCATCTTGAGGCTCGGGGTATAAGGCTTCAATGGAGGACAGGTCCAAAGTTGGAAAGGCTTCTTTCATGTCCCCCCAAAGCCATCCTGGCCCCTAAGTTCCCAAAAACCCGCTGCATAGCCTCGTACTCAGGGGTCTCTTCAAAGGTGTCTTTGAAGTTCTGGACAGCCTCCGACACTCTGGTATTTAAAACATTCTCCACCCGTGTCCTGTCAGTCTGCTCCAGAACTTCAGTGATCCTCGTCTGCATATGCTTCTCCAAAGAGGCAAGGTCCTCGTCCGCCTTCGCCTTAGCCTCCAGCTCCCTCCCCAGTTTTTCACTGACTGCTGCCACCTCAGCTTCCAGTTTCAACTTGGCTGCATTAGCGGCGGCCAGGGCCTCAGAGGCGATAGACTGTGCACGGTTGGAATCATCCAATTTCTTGCACAAGACCGCCATGTCTGACTCAGAGGCCCGGAGGTCATGCTTCAGTTTATCATTGTCCTCCCGGAGGCGCTTCGCATTAGCCCTCTCTTCTGAGGAAGATTTACCGGCTATGGACAGCTGGGCCTTGAGGTCATTGATCTCCTGGAGCATATTGTCCGCATGCCGGAGAGCAGTCTCAGCATTTTTCTTGTCCCTCTGCGTCTCCTCCACGAACGATTCCACCTCGTCAATAAGGGCCAATTCCCTAGCATTCATGGCCTTGGCAGCGAGCAGCTTCCGGGACAGACTGACACTAGAGGAGAAGGTGGACCAACCCTCCGTCCAAAATTGCTCAGTGATAAATGCGGCCCGGGCTGGAGGGGAACTGGGGGAGTCAAACAATGATGGGCTGAAAGTGAAATCTCTGGGGAGGATGCTGGTTTTAATATGCTTGAGCTCTTCTGCCCCTCAGGTGTCACTTCATAAGCCAAGCCTGGAATGGACACAGATGGCTCGTCCTCCAAGTCTTCAATCATTGGTGGCGGAGGTGCGGAAGTGGACTCCTTGCCTTTACCTCTTCTGAGCCTCTTCAAGGGGGCGGGCTCCTCCTCAGGTGCAGGCTCAGATATGTCCTCGGAAAAGGAAGGTGGTACTAAGGCATCCTTAGTCTCCCTGCCCCTCTTGGATCCGCCTCTATCCGACCTTTTCCCCTTCCCTTTGGCAATGCCTCTTTCAGGATCAGCCTCCCCAGCAATGTTGGGCTGTTGGGGACCCACTGGCAGCAGAGTGGGTGGTGGCAGTAGAGCTGGAAGAGGGCCCTGAAGTTGGGCAGTAGACTTCTCAGACACTTCCTTTTCCACCCCAACTTGCAGGTTGGCCAAAACCGCTTTCTGCCTTCTTTCAATCTCACTGCCGTGGCGTAGAGCAGGGGGGATCTTCTTAGCCATGGGACCCTTTAAGGAGATTTTCGGAAATTCCTTGGAACCTAGCAAGAAAGAGGAAAATGAGGCTATGAAAAGAAAAAGCATAAGATAAAACAGTAATAGGGAAGCAAACTTATTCATGGCTCGCATAAGACCGTGTTTAACAAATAGCTTGTTTTGCCGGATGACCCCTTGGAAGCTACCCTTGTAAGCAAACAAACGCCTCACTACCTCTAGTTCTGCGTCAGGGAGGAGGCGAGCAAAAGTATCCCCTGCCATAAACCGATGACATGTTAGTAAGCAGCCAAGAAAAGTAAATGGGAATTAAAGGAGCAAAAGACGCGTGACACTTAAAGACTCTAAAACAAGTGCAAGACTCACTAGGTATGGAAAGAGTTCGGGGAACTGTAATTTCTGGACTAGGGTCCACAGGAGAACTCTGCCACTCCCCGGCAACCCAGAACCACTAGTTCCTCCAGTTCTTTATAGAGGCAGGTTGGCCAGTAATGACGGGAGGATACGAGCCTCTAGGAGACAAATAATACCAATCTTTCACATCTGTCAGGGTTGACCTCTTGCCACACTAGCCAAGTGCCCACGCCCTGTGTCCAGAAGTTAGGTGCCAACTGGTAGGGGCACAAGTTATAGCTCCTAAGAAAGGCCTTGAAGAAGGGGTGCAGAGGTAACCTCATACCGCAGGACAGAGCATCGTAACATATGGCCGCTTGGCTTGAAGGAGGATTGCATGGTCGGCAAGAAGGCGTAGGATGCACTAAACGGACCCCTTCTGGCATCCTGAACTTCGCCGAGGCCCTAGCCAAATCAACTCCTCGGATTTCAGTAGCAACTTCGCTGCTCTCCCAAAAATCTGGGTTCGGGTCAGGGTCCACATGATATCCCGATATTTTGTTTAACAGGTCCACCCAACCTTCGACCTGGGCTATTTCCTCCTCTGAGAGCCCCAACTCCTCTCTATGCGCCCGGAAAGGGGCCCTGGTGCCCAGATCAAGATCATGTGGGCCAGAAGAAGAACCCGTTGCTCCCTCTCTCCCCATGTCTCTATCACGTTTGCTTCAGAGTTCTCTTAGCGCAGATTCCTCTTCGGACGACAGATGGGCCATGTAGTTCTGGTTTCTCTCTTCTTCGCTGTCAGAATCACTCAAATAAATTATGCCACTGGTTTTCCTATTTCTCCTCTTAATCTGCTCCCTAAAGAAGCGGGAACTAAAAACTGATAAAGAGATGGGGCAGAAACCTCTGACGGGAACCGCCATTGCTAACATTTCCTGTGAACCCATTCCCCCAACTCTTTCCATTTTTTTTTCTTTTGTTTTAAAGGTGGGTCAGACTCAACAAAAGAAAAACAAGTTGCAAAAACAGAACTTTCAAACCCACAATGAGAAACTAAAAATAGAAGAGTCTAGCATATACAGAGACCAAGAGTTTTACCTTCGGATGACGAATGCTTGAAACTGTGCACTGGGAATGAAGAACTCGCCGGTAACAACTGTGGAACGTTAAGGGCGGATGCTGGGTAGAAAACCCTTGAAGAGAAGACTTGAAACTCGCAAGAAAGAGAAAAACGGTACAAGCTTTCGCCAGAGTATTGCTGCAAAGACTCTTAGAAAATGGTAAATGGGAAATAATAAAATGAAGGAGGATTTATAGAGATCCCAATGATCTGGATTCCTTGATTTTTGTGAGCCGTGTGACTAATGTGATTAACCCATGCTTCTTGGAGGATGGGCTAATCAAAGCACCAGCCGTCAAAGGGAGGGACAAAACCGTTCAGCTACCACAGTGAATGTCACGCGCTGCGAAATGCCATTCCCATCACCTTTGATATATATATTTCTTGGGAACCAACGACAATAGCCCCCCTTTATTTTTCATTAAATACGCCGCCTAAGATACGTGCTAGTGCATCCAAAACTTTCACTCAGGGGAGAAAAGCCGAAGTAGGAGGTCGGCTTCTCACCATATCCAAACCTCCAATACGGAAGGTCGTCCTGGGCAGCAGGTCTGCGGCACCATATGAAAGCCACCATAACAAAGCTAGTGCCTCGGGCGTACAACAAATCTTACACGTCCATGAATGATCGCTTCAGATTTGAGGGACTAGTGTTGAATTCAAGCCCAAAGAGAGGTACAGTAATCCACTAGCAAGGGCCCAACTAAAGCCCAATGGACCTTGACCCATGGTTAAGGTCTAAACTATCACCTTAGGTCAAATGCCGGGGTGGTAAGTCAAGCAAACCTCTTTAGCCGACTTGGTTTACGTCTGGCCGATGTGCTTTATACTCAGCCGGGGTGCTTTATGGCGTTGACCAGAAGAGAGATGAAGTCAGAGATGTGACACTACCTTTACCAAGATGTAACAGGCGCCCATCCCCTACGAAATGTAGCAATGATTACGGTCAAAAAGCAAGGTTGTCACCTCCAAGAGCTAGGGTAAAGACAAGTGTAAAGTATGCCACGTGTCATGATCCGATACAATAAGTTCCTCTATAAATGGAGCACAATTTTCTCCAAGAAAGGGGTTAGCAATTTAATACTTTTATCAATATATATTTCTCTCACTCCCTTTTTTCTCTTTTACACACTTATATTTCCCGCACTCAAATTATATCTGTCGAATATGGCCGCTGACTTTGGCATCGGAGTGCAAACGGGAGCCACCTCGGCCCCCTTTGCAAGCTGATTGTTTGTCACAGTGCGCATGAGATCCACGTGTTCAAGAGGGAGGAGCTGAGACGTGTTGGTCCAATGTCCAGTCGGATTTTGTGGTCAACAACCATTAAACAATATTGTTATTGTTATTTGTATATTTTGATTATGATTACGAAGATGCAAATAATCGTCATTTATTATTTAAATAAATATACGAATTGACTTGTACTATTCAAAGAAGCTATTATGTTATTTGTAAATTTTTATTGTTATTGTAATGTAATATATTATCTCCTACTATATAAAAGGAGCTTAGTGTCCCAAAAAAAGTTCCCGTCCAAGCCAAGAAAGAAAAATAAAATAAATAAAAATGTAAAGAATGAAAATTAATGCATAAAAATTATTTAAATATATGATCGTTTATTATTTAAGTATACAAATTGGAATTTACTATCTAAATATTTTTTTAATAATTTAGATTGATTATGTTGTTTTTCAAATTTTAATAATTATGGTAATTGAATATTATTATTATTATTATAAGCATTTTATTTATTTGTTGTTCTTAAAATTATAATTGTAATAGTTAGTATTAAAATTATGTTTTGGTTATTATCATTTTTATTACAAATCATATTTTTATTATTATTATTATTATTATTATTATTATTATTATTATTATTATTATTATTATTATTATTATTTTAATGAAGATTTAAAAAAAAACTATAGACATTTTTATAAATCACAAAATTTCTCAAACATAATTGTTTGTGAAAAAAAATTTGTGTTTAAAAATATTTTTTATGTTTTCAAAGTAAAACGTATGATTGGAAAATGGAGAGAAAATATGAGTGATTAAAAAATAATTTGAAAATTTGTGTTATTTAAAAACATATTTTTTTGAAAAAAAGAAAAGGTTGAGCCCCAACCTTGAGGGCCCCCACCGACCCTGTCATGGACCTTGGTGAATGATTCAAATCATTTATCTAACCAATGCATGAATTAAATAAAATTTAATCATTTATTTAATTTTGAAAATTTTGGTCAATTCTTCAATTGGCATATTTATAAAAATTATGAATAAAAAATATTAATTAATATATTGAAACTCGAATAAAATATACGTAAGCAATACATTAAAAAATAAACTTAATCGAAAGTTAAAATATATTATGTTCGAAATCAAGCCTCAATTTGGTAATTGTAGCGATTTATAAATTAGTTTATTTATAATTTTGAAGTAAAATGTATGGTTGAAAAGTGGAGATAGAAAAATTATGTGGTTAAAAATTATTTGAAAATTTGTGTGGTTTATAAATAGTTACCAAACATAGGTCAAATTAACTAAAAAAATTGTTTTTTCATTATCATTAAAAATTTCATTGATATTCGCCCTTTTTTCTTATAAAAAAAAAAAAAGAAAAACTTAAGAATATTTCTTATATGGGGTATTTTTATAAGTTTTTTACTTAGATTATTAAAAAAAAGTTTAAGTGACTAATCCAAAAAAAATATTTCTTAATGAATAATTTCATACTTGATTAATATTAATGTGTTACGTTTGAAATGAAAAAAATGGATTAATATATTATGAAAATAAATAAATAATCATTGAAGTTTTACTTCCAAATATGTAAATTAAATAAATAAAAATATTTTTTAAAAGAGAAAACGAAAAAAATCCTATAAAGATCAGGATTTTCTAATTTTGATTAGTTTTATACATATTACATATCCTATTTTGATTATTTTGATATAATTATATAATTAACATATTTTCATAATTTTTGATCGAAATCATTATCACAAACATATTTTCGTGCATCGCACGGGTGGAAAATCTAGTATATATAAAAATAAGGATATAAGGGCATGTGCCCATTAGTTCTAACTATTTCACGTTCAACAATCTAATTTTTAAAAGGACCTTGTTATATGTACTAATAAACTGTACTAACAGTTGTACTAACGGTTAAAAGATAAAAATTTTAAATGTACAATTACTATGTTATCCTTCTAGTTATAATTCTTTTAGTTTTCTGATGTTATGTCTATATCTCTAAATTTATTGTTTACATAAAATGCGAAATATATACTATTATATGTTAAACTCTTTTCCTCAATAATTATATTTAATTCTTCAAATTTTTTTCTATAGATCACTAATTATTCTTCCTTTATTTACTATAATTCTAGTAAATTGTGAAAAATCTGTAAATAAGGGTTCTTTTATTGCGTAGTCTAATAAATTATAAACTCTTCCTAAATCTTCTCTTATAATTTCTAATTGGTTAATTGTTTCTTCTCTTAAATACTTAAAGTCGTTTACTTTTGAAGGATTTAATTCTATTAAATGTCCTGAATTCATAAATTATAAAACTAAATATTTAAATTTAGGCTACTAATTCAAATCCTCTTCAAATAGTTAATTCTTGGAATAGTAAAAACAAATTTTCAACATATGTAAAAACATGTAAGAGATATCATAAGAAAAATGATAAATTTAAAATTATGATAACAGTACTTGGATAATATCAATAAAAAAAGACGATATATAATCCACTATAAATAATTAATAATACTTCTTTCTATCTATGGGTCCATCACGATTTTATGTAAATTTGATTTTAAAAGATTTTTGACCAAATACTCTTCAGTTATTTATCTAAATATTAAACACATCTCCATAGGAGATCATTGTTGCTCGAAAGACTTACGCATTAAAGGATGCTCGAAAGACTTACTCCAACATTTTCTGTTTAACACTTAAACAAACACTTCAAACAGGTTCAGTACAATCCAGTTTCGTTTCCTACCTCTGGTTGTACTCTTTTAACAAAAGTTTTATAAAGAATAAACTTATGGACTCATAAATAAATAGAGTATTACTAACTATTTTATGACTTCATATATATCTATGTGAAGTTTAGTTACTCATACCTTCTGCTAATTGTTTTTGGATTGGTTTGATAAAGAAAATTTTGAACTAAGAATGAAAAGAAAGACAATAGATGGAGAGAATATAGATTTTTATTGCTGAAAACCAATATGATTTTCGGATGCTTACAATGAGGCGAGATTCCTCCTTTTATAGTTGGTAAAGCAAAGTTGGGGAACAAGATAATATTTCCTATCTTTTACATACTTGGCTGAAAATTAAAGTAGATAAAGTAAAGCTAAAGTTACAATAATTTCTACTACTTTTCTAAAGTTTCACATGGGTCTGTACCCTCATGCCTTGAATAATTCATGTTCAGACAAGGTAGGCTTCATCTTCATTGTAGTTGAGTAGGTCCCCACAATTATTACACTCGTGACCTGTTTCTACCTCCATTAGTTGATGTAGATATTCATAGGCTCCTTTGCTAAGATCCAAATAGCTGACAAGTATATTCTCAGCATATTCTCTTAATTTTCATAATTGACAATTAACTTGATTAATTCTTGCAATGTTGTAGATTAATAATTTGTCATCATTAGATTCATATACCCAAACATTAGTTTGTGTAAGGGTATCCCTTAATTCGGTATACGTGACTCTAAATCCCAATGCCTTTTTTTTGGAATAGCTTGTATCTGTTCTTCTTTGTTAAATGGTTTAATTTCTGGCTCTGAAAGAATAGCTTTGCTAGTTACTCCAAGTTTTACAATATATTCCGCCCTTAGAAATTCTTCATCAATAAATTCTGGAATGGCTGAGTAAATCCTGACATAGATCTTTTCAGCTTTGATAATTCCAAAATATGTTTTAACTGCTGCCTTGATAGAATTAGGTAATAATGACATTTCCTTCATGTCCTTACTAGGGTAGATGTACTGAATAAGTCCTTGGTCAAACAGTCCACTGACTGTTCTTGGTTCTGCTCCTGGAAAAATAATTGTTTTATTGATTTTTTTATGGCTAATTGTCCTTAGCAATTCTCCTTCTTTTGTCCTCTTGTTTAGATACTCCACATACTTCAAGAATGTCTCTAATTTCTTCATAACTTTCTCATTTTCTGATAGTTCCTTTGTTACGACTGTTGGTTTCTTCTCAAGTCTAAAAAGTTTCTTTAGATGGTTCAATAGTTTGCTAATGGCTTTGGAAGATGAACTTCCAATAATTGATACATTAGATATTTCTTCCTCAATAGGAAGTCCTATAGATAAATTCTTCACTGGAGAGGATTGATATCCTCCTTTGTATATTTTCTCAAGAGAATTAACCCTTAACTTGTAAAAGGCTAGTTCATTGTTAATTTGTACAATCTGCGCCATGCAATTATTCACATGGTTGAATAGATTTGAATAGCTGATATTCATTTGACCCATGACCAAGTTAATTTCTTCTACTTTCTTAAGTATGTCTTCCATGTCTTGATAAATAATCTGCAATAACATTGTCAGTACCCTTAATATGAATAATTTCAAAATCATAATGGCTAAGTTCTACTTGCCATCTAATTAACCTTTTATTTGCAATAGTTGGATCAATTTCTTTAGTTAACCAATATTTGACTTGTGTATTATCGGTTCTAATTTTGAATTTTGTAGTAACAATAAATAATTCAAACTTTTTAATAGCAAATTTTACAGCTAATAATTCTTTTTCATTTATATGATAATTAGTTTGAGTTTGAGTAAAACTGCCACTAGTGTATTGTGCAATCCTTTCCTCATCCTCATTTGGATAAATATATTTAAGTACTGCTCCCCATGCTGTTTCACATGCATCGGTTTCTATAATCCAATCACATTCTTTTTTGGGTGATTCTAATTCTAGCAAATCTTTACAAAGGTCTTTAATTTTTTGTATTTCTTCTTCTTCGTCTTTAGACCATGGTGTTTATCTAGTTTTTCCTTTTAGTCTTTTTTGTAATGGGATTAAATGTTTTGATAAGTTAGGTACATATTTCCTAGTCTGGTTTACAAGTCCTAAAAAGCTTTGTAATTGTGTTTTATCTTGTATATGATTGTCAAATTCTTGTATTTTTGTACCAATATATTTTTGGAGTTTTATTCCTTCTTGACTTATTATAGATCCCAAAAATTCTACTTTTTCTTTAGCTATCTCCATTTTTGTAGCTGATAATATAATTCCATTATTCCTTACAATATCTATAAAAATATTAAGATATTTTAGGTGGTCTTGTCTAGTTTCAGAGTAAATAAGAACATCTTCAATATATACTGAAATAAAATGATAATAATCTTTAAATATTTTATCCATGTACCTTTGGAATTCTCCTGGACCAATTTTAAATCCAAAAGGTAATACATTCCATTCATAAAATCCTTGTGGTACCGTAAAAGCTGTTAAATGTCTAGATTCTTCAGTTAACATAATATGATAAAATCCTAATTTAAGATCAAATTTAAAGAAATATTTCTCTCCTCTAATTTGGTTAAATAATACATGTTGATTTGGTATTGGATATTTTAATTCTTTTGTATAAGTGTTTAACCTTTTATAATTAATTACCATTCTAGATTTTCCTCTTTTTTGTTCTGAATGTTTTATTATAATGAAGGCTAGACTACTATGTTTACTGTTAGATTTTCTAATGAATTTCTTTTCTAGCATTTCTTTTATGTGCATTTCAAATTCAGGTAATTCTTTTGGTGTATGTTTAATTGATTTTACACTAATAATCTTAGTGTCATCTTCTAATATAATTTATGCCATATGTATATTTATGTGCCATTTTTTCAAAGGATTATCTCCTAATAATTTTAATAATTTTTCTGTAATATTTTTTATTACTATTTGATCAAAATGTTCTTATACTAGATTTATTCTATTTTTATTAGGCATAAATTGTGTTGTTTGTGTTAATTTTTATCTATCCTCACCATGCTGAGCTGCTATATGAGGCATTTTTTTCTCTACAGTAAGGATCATTAATTCTTATTACTATTGCTCTATGGTGACAAGGGGTAGATAAAAGTATAAGTTTTTCATCAATAGTTATTGGATAATATTGTTTTATGAAGTTATTTCCTAATAATATATCCCCTGACATATCATCAAATTGATATACATAAGGTATTTGTAATTCATATTTTCCTATTTGTATTTTAACATTCCTTACTACTTTAGTTATTAGGTTTGTGCTTCCATCAAATCCTGCAAATATTGTTCTTTCTTCATTATCTTTTTAATTACTCCACATTTCTGGGGGTAATACATTTTCTTTAAACAAACAGGATGATGCTCCTGTATCTAACAATGCATGATAATTTCTACTAAGATATCCATTGTAATTCATTTTGGTTAGTATATAAATATGTTCTCTTCCTCCTTGTATTTTATTCATAATAACCTTGGTATAACTAGATTCTCATTTTGTATTATTAATAGCATTCTATCATCTTTTATGTAATATGGTTTTACTTACTCTAAGAAGTCTGTTCCTAATAGTAATTCTATATTTACCTTTCCTGTATGTTCTACGTACATGTTTATGATTATTTCATTTCTTTTATTTATTCTTATTGGTAATTCTACATAAGTATCCATGGGATGAATATTTCCAAAATAATCTTGTATTTGAATTGGATTATTTGTTACTTTAAGTTCTAAATCTCCTATTATGTTTTCTTTTATATGAGATACAGTTGCTCCAGTATCTATTAATACTTTTTGCTTTTTCCATTCTCCATTTATTCTAATTTCTCTCATAACTTCAAATTTTTTTGTCTCATTTCTTTTAGATAGATTCATTCTTGGTATTTTTCTATGTATTTTTGTCATTATTTGTTTTTCTGAATATTTTCTATTTCAAGTAATGATCTTGTACTAATATTTCTTCTTAGGCTAATTGATCTTCTTCCAAATTCTATTTGTGGTTTATCCATATTTACTAATCTTCTAGCTTGATTGAAATCTATTTCTATATCTTCTAGTATTGTCATTCTTGGATTTTCTTTAGCTGGTTTGTATTCCAATAAATTTTTAAATATGGGTTCTATTATATGTGTTCTCGTTGCATTCTTAATTTTGACTTCATGTTTACTAGTAAAAGCATATATTGTTCTAATAGTTAAACTTATAGTTTTACTTCCTGGTTCCATATCTATTCCTCTTAATCTATAATATATTGTTAAAGCTTTATTTTTATTTTGTTCTCCCATACTTATGCCGAATTTTCTCTTATTGTAAATTTTATTTTTTGGTACATTAAGTTTCTTGTTACAATTCCTATTAGAGCATCTTGTACTGAACTTACAATTCTATCATCTATAATATAGAATTCTATAGGTGTATCTATACCTTCTCTGAAATAGATTTTTGCTATAATTTGTACGGCTCCTAAATATATGTTTTTTATTTTTCCTTTTAGTTCAGGATTCAATAGGTTTATTTCTTGTCTTATAATTTCTTCATTTATTATAGGTATTAATGTATTTCTTGTAGTATCTCTTATGTCTATAGGGCGACTATGGTTTCTTGCTACATATGCTATTTCTTTATTTTTCTGCCAAAATGGTAAATTAAATATTTCCTTTGGTTCTACATCTAATTTTGATTTTAAGATCTTTTCATACATTTTAGGATTAAATATTAATCTTTCATTTAGTTGTTCTTTATTTTCTTCTAATTGGTATTCATATTCTTTAGATGTACCTTCTTCACTAATTTGTCTAATCATATTTATATATAAATATTCTTTTTCGCTAAATTCATTAGATTCACTTTCTTCTGAAGATTCTAATTTCATTATTGTATTTATTACTTCATGTTTTTCTAATTTATAAATTTCTTCATCTTCAGGAATTTCTTCTCATTCTTCTTCTTGTTCAATAGGTAATAAGTTGTAATTTTCTTTTTCTATTAATGAGATATACATAATATTTTTCTTTTTATCTTTCTTAGGACATTCTGGAGACATATGTCCTACTTCTCCACATGAATAGTATTTACATTTTCTAGGAATTTTAGGGTATGTTTTTGTTTTGTTTTGTTTTTGCCTTAAATATCTCTTATATGGTACTCTATGCCTTTTAAATGTTTTATTATATGGCTTTTTGTATTTATTGAATTTTTTAAATTTGTTTCTAAATTTATCTTTTCTATAATATTTCTTTTTCTTATATTTTCTTTTTAGATGACATCCCCATTGGGTTAGTTTATATTATAATTTATCACAGCATAATGATTTTTTACTTGCTTTATGGAATTTTATCATATTATTTGCTTCCATACATTTTTCTTGTTGTCTCATTTCTATAAATTGTATTCTTGCTCCTAGACGATTATTACTTAATGGTATTTCTAATTTTTCCCAGTCCTTAAATAATTCTAAATTCTACGGGTTTGGTAGTTTAAAGAATATTTAGTTCATAATTTCTGTACCATATGTTTCCTGATTAATTCCGCCTTTTCAAAATATTATCTAAATTCACATGCAAATTATTTAAAGTAACACATATCACATATTGATAGATTTTCTAATAAATATCTATTTCTTAGTTTTGAGCTAATTTTGGTATCTTTGTCTATTACTAATGTATATTCTCTTTTTAATGCATCTTCATATCTACTTAAAATAGTTCCTATTTCATCTTCGTCATTTCCTCTAACTTGTCCTATATAAGTTTCTGTTAAAGTTCCCCACCATCTTGCGGTAGTTCCTATAAATGTATTTTCTAACATTAATTGTAATTGCTTTCCTGTTAATTCTCTAGTATAGGCCATCATAGCCATAAATTTCATCCATAATTCTAATTCATGATCTACAACTTGCACGCATCCTAAATCTATCCATCTTCCTTCTGAACTAATTTGTGTTTCCATACTTCTCAATGGTGTATATTCTATAGGATAATTTTTATTTGGCTTGGTGTAATATTTTTGTTGTGGTATAAAATTATTTGTTTTAAATTTTTTATTTTGTTTTTGATTCATATAAATTTCTAGTGTATTTTGTGGATTAGTATTACTTGTATTTTCTTTTTTAACTTGGTTAGTTCCTGGTTGTTGTATATATTATGGTGGATTTTGTCATGTTGGTACTAAAGCTCTTTGTTGTTCATTCATATTAATTTCTTCTATTTTAAGGTTTTTAATTTTTTTCTATATAATCTTCTTCTGTTATGTAATCTTCTCCACCTTCTTCTTTAGGATTTTCCATAAATTTTTCTATTTGTTCAGTAATCATATTTATTCCTAATCTATTGATGGCTTTAAATTCTTTGTCAGTTATTATTCTTTTAGGTTTTCTTTTTTCCATTTCATCATATATTTTTGTTATATTTTGGTTTACAATTTCAATATTTTGTTGTATATTATCTAATCTTTTATGTAAATCATTTTCCCTATTTCTTCTTCTTTAATTGTTCTTACCATATTTATTTGTTCTATATTAATTTTTTGCTCTGTAATTTCTATTAGGTTTTCATATACTCCTACCATATTTCCTATTTTATTTATTTTATCAGTTATTTGCTTAATTTGATTTTCTAAGGTTATTAATTGTTTTGATAGGTTATTTACATTTTGCTTTACTTCTAATATTTGTGTGGGTATATTTTTTTTTATATCTTTATAATCATTAGTTATTTTTATCATTTGTCTTATTTCTAATGGTAAATTATTGATAATTTCTTGAACTTGTTCTGGGTTTTTTGCTTATTCTAAGTTTTGTTATGTTGTTTTATCTAAACTTATTCCTAATTTATTTAGTAAAAATAAATTTGTCCAATTTAATTGTTTATGTTCTCCAAATCCTCCTTCTCCTAATAGTATAAATGGTATAGATTTTCCATATGTTTCAGTTATTAAAGGCCAATGACTATTATTTGGTAAATCTTTAGATTTATAATTATATACTCTAGGTTCGATTATTGGTAATTTTTTAGACATTTTTCTAAATATATTTCTAAGTATAACTACTAGCTCTGATACCATTATGGCTCGGATCGTGAAATTTTATTTTGCGGAATTATAATCTTTGTCTTATTCTTCTTAAAAATCTTTCTTCAAATTCATCCATATATCTAATAACTTCTTGTCTAATCAAGTTTTCTTCTTTTAATCTTAAATATTCATTATATTGTAAGACTAGTGTTTTAATTTCTCTATATTCTTCTATGGCAATAGGATCAGTTTTTAAGTTTCTTCCTATTCTTTCTAATTCTAAATATTCATTATGTAAACTTCTAATTAAATCTTATCTTTTTTCTTGAAGTATATGAGGATCATAAATAGGCATAATATTTTTTAATTATGAAATAAGTAATAAAAATTTTAAAGTAATTAAATTTTTAGAATTTATTATGTATTAAACTTAATAAGATAATATGTGAAATAAGGTATTGGTTATATTTTTAGCTAAAGGGTAAAATAGGTATTAATTTATGTTTGTACACTGGTTAGTAGGATTTGTTAGTACAAGTAGAATTATTGTTTTTAAAATATTAAAATTCTACAAATTTGTATATTAGGTGAAAGTGAAATGGAGCTAATACTATTTGGTTTATAAATCGGTCTATTTGTGATTTTAAAGTAAAAAGTAGTGGTCAAAAATTGGAAAAAGAAAATGTGTATAGTTAAAAAGTGATTTGGAGAATTGTGTAGTTTATAAACTAATTTATTTGATTTACCAAACGGATGCTTAAATATGACTCAATCTATGAATGACATTGACAACAAAGCATTAAAAATTTCAAAATTAAAGTTATATCTTGTTGTTGTTGTAGAAGAGACCTTGACAACAAGTTCTTCTTCGGATGAATAAGGTTCCATCTAAAAACTAGAACAGGGCACCTCCTTCAATTACATAGTACGCTTTCGTTCATCAAAATAGACCACAAACTTAGGGGACTTTATTCAATGTAGATTTTGAATGACTTTTAAAGATTTTAAAGGATTTGAAAAGTTTAGGTGTATTCAATTTGGACTTTAGAGTCTCCATAAAAATTTTGATGTATTTAATATAGATTTTAATGGACTTTCTAAAAGTCCATAAAAGTCATGGTGTATTGTATAAAGAATTTTAAAAGTCTTTAAAAGTCTTGTATTATTCAAATTATCAATGACTTTTAAAAACTCTTACGAAATCATCTATGTACTAACTTTTAAACATAAAGTACAACCACAAAATCTCTTTATTTGTCTCTCATTAACCTCCAGGATTTTGAAAGACTTTAAAAAAAAAATATCTTTTAAATTGTAATTTTATTTTTTCTATATTTTTCTTCTTTCTTGTTATTTTTAGAAATATTAAACATTTCACTAAACAAATCATTATTTCTCTTCTCTTCAACTTTTTTATTTTTTTCTTTTTAATATTTTTTCTTTATATTTGGGTTCTCTTCTTTTTCATCGCTTTTTTCAATTTTTCTATGAAAATAAATCTAACTAAAATTCTATAAGATCTTATAGAAAAATAATAATTAAATTGTATCAAAACAAATAATAATAAGTAAAGTGATTCTAGAATTTTCTCTAGAAGAATTTTCATATTCAAAAATTTTTATGAACATAGTACAATTTTTATGGCGATATCAAAAGCGATTTTATTTTTCTCCCATTTTTTTAATCACAAATGTTTCTCTGTCTTAAAACTATTTATATCTCTCACGCTCTATTTTTTTTATTTTTTATTTTTTTTGTAATTCACTTGACATATAATTATTATTAATGATTCACATTCACATCATACAAAAATTAATCTATTATCGTTTAAGTTTTTCAATTAAAAATAAAAATCTTTAAAAGTATTTGAAAGTCTTTTAAATCAATCTACAAAAGTTTTTCAAAGTACATGAAAGTCTTTTAAATAAATGTCCACGAAAGTCTATATAAATCCATAAAAGTTAATGAAATCCATTAAAAAAAGTCAATTGGAAAAAGTCTTTAAAAGTCTTTCAAAATCTCAATTGAATAAAACCCCCTTAGGTGTGTTCTTTTAAATTTAATATGGAATGTTTTGTGTCAAATCAAGTAATTGAAATTATTTGTTGATTTATTTATGTTTTTTAGGTAAGATGAATGGTTAAAAATTGGAGAAAGAAAATGTGAATGGTTAAAAAATGGTATGGAAAATTGTGTAAATTAAATTTTTGTAATGATGACAAATTAAATTGCAAAAGAACACCCCCATAATTATCTTGGTCGTTATGGCAGTGTTAATGTACGGAATTCAAAGCTAAGTACAATTACGACTGCAAAAGAGAAGGACAAGTAACAAAAACATTTGATACAACCTATTTCCCATTTATCATTTCTTATTGTGATGATTGGCTAACTTTCATAACTTCTAAAAAAATATTCATTTATGTTTGTATCTAGAAAGGGAGATGAGATTTATCTCTGAATCTGATAGAAGTAATCAGGCCTCTGTTCTTTTTTACGATTTATAAACAACACAGTTTCTTAAATCACTTTTTAACCATACACATTTTTTCTCTCAATTTCTCAACCACACATTTTACTTTAAAAATATAAATAAACAAATTTATAATTGATATACTGTTATCAAACAGAGCCCAAAACAATTTGTATTTAAACACTAATATAAGTTCATCCATTATCCAGAATCCTCACCACAATGAACTGCACATTGCCTTAACATTTCGAGTGTATTATCCATTCAAGAATACCAAAGAACAAAAAGATCGTTCACACAAGGATTGTTTGACACACATCATTATATGAAATGTGTGCATAATTGACTACAAGAAGTAACAAACATGTGTGAACTTCAGGCATACAGTGAATGGAAATATGGTAGATAATATGCACTTCAACATTCAAATGTACTATGCCATAGAACAATTGGTATCAAAATTAAAAAGCCACTGCAGGAGGGCCTGAAGGGAACTGAGCAAACCTTGATCGCTTCCTCCTACTAGGCATCGTCGGCTAAGATGCTTTCGTGAAAAAATCGATGCCAGTTGAAGATCATAGGGAATTTCTAGTGCTCCAGAAGCTCTTTTGCTGTTGCCAATAATTTCAAATTTGGCTATCCAAACAAGGGTCTCCGAAAGAGGTGGAGAGTGCAGTGGCAATCTTCTTCCACACCTCAGTCTTTAATCTGGTACCAGAATGTTTATCGTCATGTAGTTCTTCCGCACAGAGGGAAAAAATTGTGCCGACTTGGCGTCGCCCCTAATGTTTTTCGTTGAGCTTCTCCTTCTTTTTCGAGGAAGATCTAGTGTTGTATGGTCCCTCCAATTCGAAAGAGAAAAAAAAAAGTAGAAGAGCACATATTAGAGAGCTTCCTTTGAGAAGGAGATGCGGTTGACAAGGTAGTGGTTATCGAGGACTCACCTTAAAAAAGGATCGACAGATACATCTTTGTACTTGAAGTCGTGTTCGCCGGAGTTCTTGGTTGAGGCAAGTTTGTTAGCGGGTTGTGGATCTCATGAGACGGCAGGATGTGAGTTTTGCATTCGAATCTGCAACTGCGTAGTTTCAGTTCTGGGAGGTATATATGTGGGAAGGATGGTTTGGTCTTTGTGCAACATATGAGAAGATTGGCTTGATGGGTAAGTTTTTTATTCGGGTAGGTGAACATTAACAATAATGCTAGAATCCCAGCATGTTCAACCGCAACACTCACCTCCAGCTGGAAAATGACAACCCTGCCCTTGACTTACCATGAATATTACAAGAAAACAATTGAGCTTCATTTATCTCCTATTATTCTGTTGCAAATCGAATCCAAGGTCGGAACGTTCCAGCACTCATCGCAACAATATCCAACTGAGAGGATCAGATCCAGAGCTTCCATCCAGCACTCCTCGCAAGCTTCATCCAACTGACAACTCCCAACTTCCCCTAATTCCATTCAGCTGTGGACGGTTCCCAAATGAAGAACTCCTCGAAAGCTTCAGCCAACAGAGCCTGATTTCTGTTGTGTGGAGGTGGATTCCCACCTGAAATCATACTCGCAAGCTTCATTTTGCATAAAGCTTCAAATAGAGGTTTGTTTCACTCGCAAAACCCTCTTTCCCGAACCGCATCCTCTCTGTGTAGATTTCTAACCGGAGCAAAACCTGCAGAACCCCAACTCCACCATTCATGTGACGGACATTTCCAACCCGACCACAAAAAAGCCTGTGACGATAGACAGGATCTGCATTAGCTTGCGGAAATAGGTAAATTGATTTTGCTTATTCTGCCCTCAAAATATTTCACTGAATGTGATTTTGATTTCTGCAATTGGGTATTAGGTTTTGTTGTCATTTTCATTGAATGGGTTTTGTAAATCTTTTATATGTTTTGATTGGATTTCTGTGACACTTGATTTTGTGAAAAATGATTATGCTGTTCTATCTGCTTTTATCTATATTAGTTTTAATAGGTTTTATCTCTTTTTATTCTTTTAGATTTAAGAATAGAAGTTCTTTTCTTTATTTGTTACTGGTTAGAATTAGATTTCTTCTTTGCTTTAGATTATGAATTTAGTTTGTTTTCGTTTATATTAGTAGGACTAGCGAATAATTTTTCCTATACATACAAAGGTATTATACACTTTTTTCAATAATTCATTCATCAATCAATATACAAAGTAAGATTATTCTAATATTGTTCTTTATTTAACATAATTCTTATTACAAGAATTCACAATCGCTTCCGCACCAACGTCGGACTAACATAACTCATCCCCTTTACCCAGGTTTAGTACCAGCTGCACTACACAGGCTTAAGCACCATCCAGTTAATTATGACTCTACTCAAAATAAAGGGTTAGTGGTTTAGTGCCCCATTTTATAAATCCATAGTCATAACTCACTGTCAAATTAAGGTACCAAAGGAACTGACAAAAGTAAATATTTTCTCAATGAACTCCACGGTCTTGTACATGCTTCACTTGTTGATTATATTACTGAATGTCCTCTTCAGCAAGAAATACAAAAAGATAACTTAAGACTCAGAGTCAACTATGGTACAATAAGAGTAAAAGTGGAATCCGAAACTTTTCCAAGTCTGACTCTGGTGCCATGTCAAGGCCGCCATCTGAAGACCAATTGTAATGAATAAAATCCCTAAGCTACTTGTTCAGATGCAATAGTTAAAGTGATGTAAGGAAATCACAAATAAAGCCTAAGAATTTAAACATGAAATTAAATAGACTTCTTAAAATATTTGTCTCGCTCATTTTATTAGCACATAAAAATTAAGTTATTCACTTTACTGATATCATGTTCATGATATTACTAAGACGATATATCAAGATGTTAGAAAATCAACAATTATTACCATTAGCAAGCAAAGATTAACCAGTTGGATTCTAACATTCTATGATATCAATTTGCTTATGACAACGATACTTTCCATCTGATTCCTTATCTTATAAGAATTTGAATGTGTATGGACTGTTTACAGATTTTGGCAAACAATTTTAAATTGTCTCTTTGAATGTAATAGGATTTTTAAATTTTTTGGTTAGAGTTAGATGAAAAGCAAGATCTTATTGCTAGGAAATAGTAGATAATGTACAAATCTTATATAGGTTTTCTGAGTGATTAGTTTTGAGATACTTGGTAAGCTTTCTTTCTTCTCATCGATCTAATTCAACAAACCAACAATATTTGATTCGTAAACATATCATGCACTGATTTTTTGGTTCTAGATATAAGAATTCGAGACTTAATTTTAGTTAATGTTTGTTTCTTGCCACTATTGAGTATTGTCCAACTCATTATCAATGTAAGTTTCTATGGTGCCACTCTGATTGAATTTGCTTTTTGTTGTTAGGTTGCAGCATTTATTTTTTCTTAGTTATGGTCATTTTACAGCTCATGGATTGCTTATCTTATTTGCAATAATTGAGTTGAATCTCTTTGGTGTGATTTTGAATGTATTTGACACACCTATCCTCGTTTCATTTAGATTGTTTAGCAATTGGGTTTTTTTCTGAGTTCGAGTAGTGTCAATCAAAATTTTTGGTTGCAACTTATTTGATAATTTTTAGTGTCAACGCTAGATATTTTGCTGTCTTTGATTATATGATATGCTTTCAATTTTTTGAATTATGTTAAATACTTAATCCTATCGTTACACAGGCTTCTTAAATGATGCTCAAGAATAGTGAAGTGTGCCATAGTTGTCGAAAGAGTGGGCATTTCTTGAAGGACTACGATATGAAGCGACGTTGCCCAAAATGTCATCACGGATACGTGAGATGGCTATGAGTGGAAGACCCAGCCAAAAAATCCAAAGAGAATCTGTTTTTCAATTGTACTACCTATGGGTGCAGATTTTTTAAATGGGATGAAGGTACCTCGAGTGTGCTCCCTGATGCAGGCAGTTCGACTACGATCCCTGATGCAGATAGTTCGAGTTCGCTCCAGTGTCAAGAATCATTGGCTGAAGAGGAAAGTGAAGATTTAGCTTGCACGTTCACACTGTTTGCACGTTTAGCTGAGCAGAGAAATGTTAAAATATCAATGACGGTTGAATTTAGCAAGGGAACCTAATAGTTAGTATTTATGTATCCTTGAAGCTAATGTATATGTTCTGTGTCAAGTACGCTTTGTAGTTTGGCAAACTCCGTTGTAGTAAACTAACTATTTGTTAGATTTTTTTGTTGCTTTGACAATGTCTTTGACATTTACAATTAATGTTTCGATAAATACACAAACTAGCATACAGCCTGTCTAAGAACCGCGACAGTGGGCATGATCACTAGCATGCAGTTTTCAGCATAGAATCTGCGATAGATAGGGCACCCTTAGAACCTAACTCTTTTTCCCCACCATTCCAACCATTAAGAAAATGAAAAATGAAGACATAGATCTATCTAGAAAGTGACCAAAGTGTAGATCCCTGTCATTGAACATCCATATTTTAATATCATGGAGAATGAAACCATCTGCTGACATTTGCATGTAGTCACAATATTCAAACAAAGTTGCATTTAATTTCGATCAATGCCATTACTCTCACTACTCCTGCTACAAATGAAACAAAGTAGAAATAAAATGCGGCTCACAAGAGACAAGATTACAATCATTTCAAAGCATTTTTGACAAACCATACAAAGTACTAAACATACAACTAGATTAAAATCGTAGTTTACAGATACATATTAAATGTCCACTCCAAAAAAAATAAAATATAATTGGATAACATTTTCCTTCTCTTCAAAAATCTACTCTGTCAGTATTTTCCGTTCCAGCTGAAGATCCAACGTGCTCCTCTTCAAAGGGTCGAACCTATGGCTAAAAGATTGAAGTCCAAGCATTTCCCATTTCTACAGTGGGAAATGAATTCCCTCCGCATGCTGGATACCACGACTGTGGCTGTGCACCCTGCAAATTACAAAATCCTGGACAATAAACGTACGCGCAAAAATAACCCCAAACTCATTATAAGCTGGTCACAGTAGTTATGAAATCTTACCATTATCTGTTGCGTGTATGAGAGAGGACTGATCATTACATACTGAGCTGCTTGTGATGCTTGACTTACTGTATGAACATGATTAATAGTATCTTGTAGGCTGGTCCTGCTTCTGAATGATGTGGATCGTCCCTGGCATAGAATATACATGGTGGAAAATTAAAATTATGACAAAGTAAAAAATGGAAAATTATTAATTGGAACATGTCAACTATGTGATACTTACTCGCGATTTATTTGATTTAGACTCCAATGGCCCTTTTTCCGAAGTTTTTTGGGAGCTCCCTTAGATTTTGTGCATTTCAGATCTAAAATCAAGGTTGTATCCACACATTTTTCCGATGTCTCCTGGAGAAGGTCTAGACCCACACTATTTTCATCTGCTTTTGATACCGTTAAATCATTGAACTTCTCCTCCAACCAGGCAAGCAGATCAATAGTATGCTTTTCATCATCGAAGGCCAGGTTCGCAACCTTTGTGAATGCACGACATACTTGATCATATCTTAACTGAGCAGGGGTGCTTTTCCATCCAGCGTAATTAACCTTAACCCGTTGGTAGAGTCTGCTCATATCTTTCCTCCACCTTCGCAAGATATAGCGCTCCGGAACTGAAGTCACACCATTTAACTTCAACACAAGGAGTGTGTGTCTGCATAGAATTCCTTTAAATTCAAAGATGTGACAGCTGCAACCAATGTGAACTCTTCCTGCCTCAAATGAAACTACGAATTTTTTCATCTTCGAACCTCCATCATAAAAATGGTCTTCCTGTACAACATACATATTCTCAATACCAGTACTAGAAGTACCTACAACCTGACAATACACCATTCCTGTGAACTCTTCTTGAAATTCCTTAAATTTGGTAATTGTGTATACCGACTGAAACTGTTTCTCCAGTTCATACCTTGTAGCACATGGAACTGCTTGTGTGAAACACTTACAATCTGCTTGGAATTCTTTCTCAGCTTTACACCGCAGTGCTCTCTCATACTGTTCGACAAACTGTTTTAACGATGTTTTCAATTTTACATACCCATTGAAAAATGCGTTCACACTCTCACTCCTTTGAGTCGTTGACATCCCTGCCCAGAAGCTTGTTCTTAGATAACAGGGTACCCAACGCCTTCTTTCTCTATACAGTCCGACCAACCAATCATTCTCATTAAGCATGTAGTCATCGAGCATCCGAGTCCAACCCTCTTCAAATTCCAAATCACGTTGTGATTCATAAACTAACTCATGTATCGTTGACATTATCGCGGCTTTGTGATTGTGATAGCCAAACTTTTCAGGTAGCTTCTTCAGTATATGCCAGAGACACCACCTATGCCTCATGCCAGGAAAGACCACTGCTATTGCATTTTGCATAGCTCTATCTTGATCTGTTACTATCCCACTTGGAGCTTGCCCATCCATACACTGAAGCCAAGTGCTAAAAAGCCAAACAAAAGTGTCGGTGTCCTCACTAGACACCAATCCACAACCCAGTAATGTTGAATGCCCGTGATGATTTATGCCTACAAACGGGGCAAATGGCATATCGTACTTATTAGTCAAGTATGTAGTATCAAACGTGATAACATCTCCGAATTCCTTGTACGCTTCTCTACATCTGTTATGGGCCCAAAAAACATTCCTTAGACGACTCTCGTCATCCAAATCTAGTGAAAAGTAAAATCCCGGACAAGCTGCTTGCATTTTACAAAAGTAAGCTTGAATAGCTGCGGCATCCCCATCCCCCAATCTTAAGCGTCTGGCCTTCTCAACGTAGTTTCTGCAATCCCTTTCAATATGTGTCACCTGCTCATAGCCCCCAGCCTCCACAATAGTCGAGTTAAAAGTTTTATGTAAGGGTATTCCTACAATGTCATTCACTTCAAGCTGCCGTTTCACGTGTTCACTAAGCTTTCGATTACATCTGAAGGATCTAGACTTCGTAGGACTACATAAATGATTATGCTCTAGATGAACCTTCGTGATTCGCCATATTCCATTAACGTCCGAAGAAGCTGTCAACTTAGCTTTACACTCCGTTTGCATGGTTGGTTGCTGCTTCAGAGAATTGCTATTGGTACACAATTTTTTACCTTCCCGTGAGCATGCAATTGCTACATTTCGTAATACCCCATCCTCACCCTTCCTCGAATTTCTTTTTCTAACTGGAAATCCCACACGGTAAGCGTACTTTGCATAAAATTCATACAATCCTTCGACGTCCTTAAATTTCATTCCGACCACGGGCACAACCTCATTGTCCTCATCCGCGTTCAATCCACGATCTTCTCCCGTCCCTTCCTCATTATCTTTTGAACTCACATCATTGTCAAGCACGAGGTTTGTGTTTAATATGTCATCATCTGAATAGGGAAATTGACTTTCTGTTGAGATTCAAGGGCCTAAATTCAATGTCCACTCAACAATAAAAATTGAAAACGAGAACTACAAACCAAACCGAACAAAATATGACACTGACACAAAACAGGAAACCAACACCAATTCTTCCGGACATTGTAAACCTATATAACCGAAACAAACCCTGCACTACTCAAGCATTACCATTATATCCATCTACTCAACCTAGGCAACAACGCCACAACATCTTAATCAAATATAATACGCTATTAAATAACAAGTTCCAATTTCACTGTTGAACTATAAAAAGTAATTAGATAACAACATTATGGATTCTATACATGTTATCATCTAAATCATTTTTTCCAACCTAACAGATATACACTGAGGCCAACCCACATTAAGCAACCACAAACCAGTCTAGCCCATAACTATTCTATGAAATCTTAAATCCCTAGACATCTCAAAAATTAGAACCAGATTTCCTAAAAATTATCCTCAATCTCAAAGTTCTAAATGCCACAAGTTAATTCATAATCTCCGAATTCAAAAACTGAAAATTCAAAGAAATTAAAAATGAAGCAAAATGGTAAATCGAGAAAAAAACCACAAGAAGAAGATGGCCAAGATCAAGAACAAGATGGAGTCTCCGTACAATTCATATCATATTATCATTTTTGAAGTAATCATTTGAAATTTTATGGAGTTGTTCTTGATGTCTGAGGAATTTGCAGAAATATTTATCACGGTTATAATTTTGTTGGAATGTGAAATTGTTCATAAAATATGAACTTTTAACGCAACTAACCTGATTCCATGTTTGGACAGCCGGAATGGAATGCTTTCACCGGCGCGACGACGAAGATCAATCCTCTGCGGCGGGAGAGGTGATGCTAAAATCAATTTTCTGGAAGCAAGAGGGAGCTCAGGTGCGATGCTGAAATTAGAAAGTGAGCTGAGGGAGAGTAGGTTTTGCTGCGTTTTCTTTCTTTGCAGAAATTAGAAAGTGAGCTGAGGGAGAGTAGGTTTTGCTGCGTTTTCTTTCTTTCCAATTTTATCTCCTATTTTCAATTTTCCCGATATCTCGTCACTTACCCACGAGAAAATGGCGAGGTGAGTCCTGCGGTTGAACATGCTGGGATTCTAGCATTATTGGAACATTAAAGGATGGGCATTAGAGCATGTGCAACGGGTGTGTGTATTGGGAAGGTGGATTGAGTGAGAGAGAAAGAGAGTGATATATTATTTTAAGATTAAATTTTGGAGATGAGGTGGATGTTGAAAGTAGAAAAAAGAGATGGAAAAGTGAAAAAAGAAGAGAGATATAGACACAAATTCAAATAAATTAATAAAAAAATAGTGAAAAATGTGATTTTGGACCACGTGAAGGGAGAAAGTTGAGAAAAATCGGGAGAAAGTGAAAAAGAGATAAGAAAAAAGAGATATTAGAGTGAAACACATGAATTTTTTTGTGTCTTTCTCTCTCACACAGTTGATCGTCACCATTGCGGATGCTCTTAAAGTGTAATGGGTATAGACTACCAACGTGCCAGTAAAGTATTCAAACATCCATCTTTTCATATTTCTAGCACTTTTGCATCTGTTCGCTAAAAAGAGTTTTTTTTTTTTTTTTTTTTATAATTGCTCCAATTTTCAATACAATCTTTTAACCACATATCTCTTCTCTCTCTAATTTTTAACCCTACATCTATCTCAAGACTGCCAAAAAACTAGTTTTTAAACTGTAAACTGATCCAAACAAAGGCTTAGTTGGTGCAGAGGTTTTTGCATAAACCTACATCAAAATAGCTTACCTATTTGGGTGTGTTGTAAAACTATATAAATTATGATAAGAAAGAAATAGAGAGATGGAGAGAATGAGAGAGAATTTCTCATTAGGTGTATTTTATATTACAAATATAAGCCCCTATTTATAGGGGTGGATAATGATACAATCGTAATATGTAAAGTTTACAGGAATATAATGGTAATTGGTCATTCACATATTTATATAATTTATAACACTCCTCCTTGAATAACCTATTTCGCAATTGCCTGCCTCATTAAAACCTTGTTAAGAAAACCCAGTGGGATAAAACTTGATCGAAGGAAAAAGAGTACAGAAGCTCCCCCTGATGTTGGCCATTGTGAATTATTGAGTCTAATGTTCGAGTAGAAAAAATCATGTACTGAATCTTGAAATTCTGAAGTGCTGCATCGTTAAAACCTTGTCAGTGAAACCCAGTGGGACAAAATCTGAACTAAGGAAAAAGAGTACAGCCGCTGCCTCGTTAAAACATTGTTAGGAAAACCTAGTAGGACAAAACCTGAACGAAGGAAAAAGAGTACAGCATGATTCTCCCCCTGAAGTGTGCAATCGAGGATCCATGAACTTCTCAAACATTGATATCATCTTTCTTCTGGAATATGTATATATAAAAATCTCCTCGTGTAGCCGATATCATAACATTCTTTATAAGATGTCTATGATTTTCTTCATTTGTTGATATCATTCCAGTATAAGAATGTATTGCTGAATTATAGCTCGTAGATAGCTATGATAATGCCTCAAAAACCTTGCTAGGAAAATCTCGTAGGACAAAACCTTAGCAAAGGGAAAAAGAGTACATCATTCTTATTAATACTCCTCAACTGCTGCCTCATTAAAAACCTTGCTAGGAAAACCCTGTGGGACAAAACCTCAGCTAAGGGAAAAAGAGTGCAACGCGTACTTATTCCTTTCATGGAATATCACAAATATATTGATACAATCACAAATCTTTTCATCAAACATATCATTTATGATGAGCTTTATATAAATCGTTCATAGCTCATTTATAATGTCATAACTTGCTATATTAAGCAATGTTGTACTAATTTATCGATTGCATCTTTCACTTCTGGTGAATAATCAAATCTAGAATTCACTTCTGGTGAATAATTAAACGTATTCATTTTCATATTCACTTCTGGTGAATAATCAATTTCCCATATATCATAAATAGTACACTCCAATTTCACTTTCAACATATTATATCATGGAGTCATTTGTATCATTCTATAGTGATATTAATCTAGGTATATTGAATTCTTCGATGATTATACATGTATGTTCTTACATCTCATAAACCACAATTTCTGATTTGTATAAGTATAATCAATCATTGGAATATATATCAATTTCGACATATAATCTACAATCATTTTACTTGAAATCCCAACGTACCGCGATCAACTGGTACATCAAAGAATACTCTCAAAGTACCGAGATGAGAATCATACATTTTGATCTCACTCATTGGTATATCAAAGAGCTCAAGCTAGTGATTTAGACTATAGTCTATCCACCATATGTCATGCCAGTTCTATGAAAAATTTCGCACGCAACGAGTCACCTTTTACGACTATGTAATATTTTTCATTTTTTACAAATAATTACTGGCTTTGTACATTTAAGCATTTGGACTTTAGGTCCTTGAATAATAATCCCTACATTGGGATTTTATATTTGGCCAAAGTATTACAATTTCATCAACCTCATTTTCACAAGAGAGTTCTGTATGTATTCGATTTATTTATCGATTCCATTTCATCTCAATATGACATATAGAGACTTCTTCAATCATCAAGTACATAAATCTCTTATCATTTAACTATGTCCCTTTTACTCACCATGAGTATTTAGCCTCAAAGGGATCATCTCAATTATTCAAGAGATATTTGTTTTTGGAATCGATTATCATTATGCTTCAGGCATAATTACGCTTCAGGCGTGTTTTCCTCATAATGTTCACAAATCTTATATTATATCATTAGGCTAAAATGCCACAACACATGTCATCCTTTTAGGGATATAATTTCAATCATATATCTAAGCGCGCTTTGGTGGATTGTATACATATTGCACTTTTACAAATCATAAAGCTACCTGAGCTAATCCCTGTTTGACATAAAATATTGTTATATGATAAAAAATTTCTGAATAAGTTTTTCTCATAGAAAATAATTTGAAATTTTTGATAATCTAACAGTTTATTATAGAACTTCTGGTTCAATACGGTTTTATTTCATTTCTATGTATGAATATTTGATTCAATACAATATCGCTAAACTTCTGGTTCAATACAATGTATATTTCACTTATGAACTTCTAGTTCATACTATATATATATTTCACTTTTTCGTATGAACTTCTGGTTCAATACAATATTTACTTGTTCGAGTTTATAAATCAGTTTACCTTGATTTATTATATCTAAAAAGATGATTAGACCGAAATCTCAATAAAATGATCTTTGTCCCCTTCTTTTGATTACAAATCTTTTCCCTTTTCTTGGTGGAATCAATGACACGCAGAGCCACCGCTCTTATACGCGTTAAATAACGCATTTAAATAGATCACTTTGGGAGAAGATCAGATCCATAAAAAAATGGGTGTTATATTATCAAATATTCGTAAATACTACTCAAATCTTCCGATAAATGTTTTGAAAAATATTTACCGAGTTCGACTCAAAAGATTGAGGCTGCTGATGGATCAAGGTATCCCAAAAGATGTTCGTTGGTTGATCGAAGCAAAAGTTCGATTAGCTGGTGAATTACCAGATTCATTTTCTAAGCACATGCCTGACTTAGGTAAGAGTACTTTTGCAAAGAAGCGAAGAGCAAAAAGATTAAATGGTTGTTACAAATGTGCTCGATGGACTTGTGATACCCGTTGTAAATCAATAGGATATTCATCCAGAAATCGAGATGATAAAATAGATTTCATTAAGGGTGGGCCGAGTAAGGAGTCATTGGATGATATCCGATTGACTCTTGAGACGCATCCTTGTGGGAATGTGCGGCGTGAGCTACTATCTTTATGGGCTAAATTCATCAGTGATAAAGACCGTTATAGTCTCAAAAATATAATATCAAAAGATATTATTTGCCAGGCTGTTACAAATAATGATGTTTTGGCTACTCAACATTAATATAAGGTAAATCAGTATAGTGTATATATTTTAACAAAGTATTTTGTATTTTCATTTTTTGCGTATTAACAGATGGTATCTGAGAGATCACCGAAAGATTATCCATTATGGAGCAAAATATATACTGTCAGAGATATTATCAAAAGTGGTGTCATTGTAGTCAAAAGTAAATAGTAACTTTTTCAAAAGACGAGCAGTAAATAGTGAATATTTTCAAATTTAAAAAGTCAAGTAATTTCGCAGTTTAATGCATCCCAAAATAACAATTTCTGTAAGTTTTCCTTCCTTTTATTCTTAAAAGATGGAAGGATCAAAACTTAGACAGATCAAAACTATCTGTATATTTTGTGGATCAAAAATCGGGAGAGACTTTGAGTATCTAGAAGCATCAGTGCTTCTAGGGAAGAAGTTGAGAGAAAAAGATATCAATCTAGTATATGGAGGGGGCAGCAGTGGATTGATGGGTTGTGTTTCACAATCCACTCAAGCAAAAAAAGCAAGAGTGATAGGTGTTATACCCGTTCCTTTAGCTGATGTCGCAAGCAAAATACGAGGGCATGAAGTACAGACATTATCTATCCATGAACGCATAACTTGCATGTTATATGGTTCTGATGCCTTCATTGCCATGCCTGGAGGTTTTGGTGCTTTAGAGGAAATCTTTAATATTACCTCATGGGCTAAGCGGGTCTTCATACTAAGTCTATTGGACTTTTAAATGTTAACACCTTCTTCAATGGTTTACTAACCTTTCTTGATTATGCTGTAGAGCAGGGATTCATCTCTCCATTTTCTAGGAGGATCCTTATTTGTGCTCCCACTATCGATGAACTGCTGGAAAAGTTACAATCATATGTTCCAATACAAGATCCAGCATGAGTTAAGATAGATTGGTCGTAAGGAAGGGGTACCAAGCGAAAATGGAGTCCGGTTAATGTAAATTTATCCCTGCAAATCTCAAAATATTGTGGGTGGTAGAGTATGGGGTATTCTTACTCTTGAGACACACCTCTAATGTTGATGAGTATTTGAACTTAATCTTGTGAACCTCAAAAGGATTAGGAGTGGTGGAGTACGGAGTATTCTTACTCTTGAGACACACAAAAAAAAGATTAGGGGTGGTAGAGTACGGGGTATTATTACTCTTGATACACACCTCTACTTTTGAGGATCATAAATGTTTCCCCCAATTTTGTGTTTTGCATGTATCTCTTTTCAGTATGACTCATTTATGCTTTTTCAGGAGCAATAATAATAATATCATTTCAGTATGTTTTAGATGATAATCTTTACTTCTTCTGGAGTAAATATGTACTTCTTCTGAAGTACATAAGTGCTTGTGCAAGAACTTTGATCAAAACTGCTTATCACAATCATATAATATTTATCTCATAATACTGATGAGATTATTTTCACATTAGCTATATCCGTGCTATCATGTGATATTATCTTATCATACATCAACATTTTTCTTGTTGAATAATTTATTTTCATCTACCTTTTCAATACAGATATTGATAACTTCTGGTGCCATTTGATAAAATATTTTCATTAAAATTCAACAATCTTTTGGTAATGGTAACTTCTAGTACCATTTGTTGAAATATCAAATAACAATATATCAAATTTATATGAGTAGAAATATTTAAAATCAGTAGAACCAACTTATAGAACCAACCATATAGGTGGTAACGTGATATGCATATTTAAAGCTGATAAAACCAATCATATAGGTGGTAACAACATAATAGAATAATTACATTTCATAAATGAGCAAGTCATATCTCCAAATCCAATCAAGATATTCATAATAGTCCAGTCCGTTACGATAATGAGTTATACTCAATACATCACGACATGGCAACTATTATATTACGTGTACCTTGTTTTTAAATCTTTTAATTTATCATATTGATCACATAGTCATGTTAAATGATTTAGAATATATATTATATTATCACTTTATCATTAGATCAATAATCATGATTAATCAAATTCGTCAAATCACGATTGATATACTTTAACGTATCATCAAGGACAAAATCGTCCATATTTTAAAATATTGATCATATGAGTAAATCGAAACTGTCAGTAGGTTTGAAATTTAATTTCGAACAAACTTACTTTTGGTCCAAAGTTCAAAATCTCGCCGGAATTGCTTCAAAAATAATTTTTACGAAGCCGCCACGTTCGACCACTGGAAAATGTCCAAAACTTCACTAAATAGAAAAGTAAGACCATAGAAAAATCAAAAACGTCGATATGAACAAACTGCATTTTGACACCGTCGCCGAAAAACGTCTCCCGCGCCCTCAGGCACCAAGACGACGTCTGCGCGTGGTCTTCACGTGCCGTCGCGCCGTTCGTCGCCTTCGACACACACCGGTGCCGGAGAATCGTCTTGACGTCGTGGTTTCAGATCTGGTCTCCGATCATCGATTGGATGTATAGTTTTGCGTAGATCGGCTTTGAAAGTTTCTGATTTCCCAATTTTTTCAACTTTTCTTTTTTCACAACATCGTGACCACGTTTCTTTCCTCGTATGGAACTTTTCGAATCATGCAAGGTTTCCATCTTTTTTAAAGTTTTCAGATCTACAATATGTGGGTTATTTTCTAAAACCAAAAGTGTTTGATTTGGGTAAGGAAAACATTGATTGATAATAATCAGGTTTCTGATACAGAGGTTCATCATTTAGATGCAACTGTAGAGTATACTCCCGTCGTATTACTCAATTGGCTACATCATTTAGATGCAACTGTAGAGTATACTCCCGTCGTATTACTCAATTGGCTAGAGACTCGTGCTGATAACGTGTTATAAAACTATATAAATTATGACAAGAAAGAGAGATGGAGAGAATGAGAGAGAATTTCTCATTAGGTGTATTTTATATTACAAATATAAGCCCCTATTTATAGGGGTGGATAATGACACAATCGTAATATGTAAAGTTTACAGTGATATAATGGTAATTGGTCATTCACATATTTATATAATTTATAACAGGGTGCAATATTTTATTTAAAAAAAAAATATACCAAACACGTTAAACATTTTTGGATTTTTATACCCTTAAAGCTTTTTTAGAATTTCATATTTACCCTTAATGATAATTAATGAATAATTATTTTTTAATATTATTTTATTTCATCTTATCAATAATGTTATTAATTTTAATATATTTACAATCTAAATTCTTTATTTTTTCACTAAAAGTCTTTCAAATGAAGACTAAAACTCGCAAATTTTTATTGATTTATTTTAAATTATTATTTTTCTCACTAAACACAAATACAATTATATTAATATACTTTCATAATGGAGATAGTGAAAGAAGTTCGATTATAATTTTTTTCATGAAACTGAAATTCTCCTTCTTAATTAAATATTAATATATTTTAACTATTAATGAAGTTGTGAGAAATATGAATAATATATATTTTTAATATTTAATTTTTTTTTTCATTTGTCAACAACGTCATTAATTCAAAAAGAATATCTACGACCCTACTCTATAACCAAAATCACATATATTATAACCTTCAATTCAATACATTTACATTGTTACATAATTCCTAATTACTAACTTTCATTAATACGTTTATAATTCCAAGAACTCTTAATATTCATATATATTTTTGCACTAAAATAAATTCAATACAACTTATATTGTAACTCAATATAACCCATTATAAATTCAAAAGGGGTTCAAAGTCTAACCTCATGTTTTTCTGAACTTTTTTTTTGAGTCATTATATATCTAAAATTTGGATTTTTAATAAATCGAATGGTTTTCTCTACATTTAAAAGTATCAACCATCTATTGCTACGAAATTTGATCTCATGTATTTTCAATATCTGTATAGATTCAATTGAAACATATATGTATGATGGAAGTTTTAAAACTTATTTTGAGTTTTTGATTAATGAAGATGTGATATTTCTCACTATATTTGTCTATCTTTATTTTAATAACTTTCCGATATTAAAGAAATACGATTTTTTTTAATACTTGCAGGGTATCAGATTCTTGCTACAAGAAAGGGAAAATATATCGATTTTATCATTAAAAACTAGATCAATAGTAATCATACATCTCCAAATGTACACGATGAATTTGAAATCAATTTCACGAAAAATTGAAGATGACACCTCACTGAAATTATCAAATTTATGTATTGTTGAATTCTCACAAGTCCCAAACTTTGTTACGAAGGAAAAATACTTGGTATTAAATCTTCATTGACGATTTTTTTGATCTTTTTATAATATTTCAAAGATTTTATATATAAAATCTATCATTTATTCCCAAATATTGTCGACGCGGTTTCAACATGAAGCTCATATTTGATTTCATCAAATAAATGAGTCTAGTCAAGGTTTTAATTGAGAGAGTAAAGTATGGTCTCAAAAACTTTGTTTAATTGTTAAAAATTATTAGATTATCTTAATTCTATTTGTCTTGCATGTTTGACTAATTTTCTTGAGAAAAAGCTCAAAATTTTTGTCACGCATAATTTCTAAAAATTACTTTATATGGACAATTAACGGGCAAAGCATGTTAAGTGCACTATTGTTATAGGGACATGACACATCAATTTGATCATTTATATTATTAGTGTGAGTTAGCATAATTTCTAATAACGTACTTTTTTGGTATAGATTAAAATAAGTTTTTTAGTAGATTTTGATAAAAGTTGATGAGGTGTGTGATTGAAAAACTGTGAATCCCAATATATGGTTAAAATTAGGCTCTGTTCGTTTTGGCAATGATTGCTCGTTTAGTGGCTCAAACAAATAGAATTTGAATTATAATGTGTATTATTTGAGTTTTCTAGGTAAGCTGTATTGTTAAAAACTGAAAAAAGAAAATGCGTGTGGTTAAAAAGTGGTATGATAAATTGTTCCAATTATAATTTGGATTTTAAATCCTAGCCGAACATAGTTATAATATGTATAATTTCTGAAACCACTTTTTAATCACTCACGTTTTCTCTCTCCAATTTTTAACAACACGTCTTACTTAAAAAACCCGAATAAATCAAAATTATAATTCAAAACTACCGCCGAACAGATCTTTAATAATTGACTTTGATTTAAAATTAAAATCATATTTTAATTAGAACTAAATAGAGGCATCATTTTTTATTTATTGGAATTTGACAAAAATGGCTTTTTAAAAAATGTTTTTTTGGAATTTTGCCCTTGTTTGGTATTACTATAATTTTATATTTTAATCTAATTCAAAGTCAACATTTAATCTTAACCACATCATTTATGGAACTCACAACTTTTCAACCACACATCTCATCAACTTTTACAATCTACTAAAAATCTAATTTTTATAATACCAAACCCGCTAATCTATATTATTATTATTATTATTATTATTATTATTATTATTAAAGCAAAACAACCGTCAAACCATTTTCGTGCCAATTTCAATTTACTATATTTGGAAACATATTTTTTTTTTATTTTCTCATTTCCAAAATGTAATTGTTGTTGTTCATTAAATGCTCCTAGAATTTGTAAAGATTTTCAAAATTGTATGACGTCATTGAATGAGTACAAATTCATTTTATCTCTAAATAACATTTACAATAAAAAAATTAAATATATAAATAACTAAATGAGGATATAATTGCACATTCATTATATTCTAATATCTTTTAAATTATTTACTCTCCCAAATACATTATAATCATTTTTAAATTTGTAATTAAAAATCAAGGGAAAAAAAACGCAAGTCAAATAAAATGTGAGACTAAAATAAATCATTAACGTCAAATATTTATCTTAAAAACGTTATCATATTGAAATAGGAGTTATTTTATTTATTTAAATGAGGACCACCTCATCTTTGGCTTTAGAAATTATAAAATATCTTAGCCTATATTCTTTAATGCAATCATTACAATTTATAAATTAATTTACAAACAACGTAATTTTTCAAGTCATTTTTAAACACACACATTTTCTCTCTTCACTTTTTAACCACACACGTCTTACCTCGAAAGTATAAATAAATCAATTTAATATATGACCATCATTGAAATGGTAAGAAGCATCAATATGAGTGATTCATATCTAATAATCATTGCTTTCAATATGAAATTTGTTGAAAATGCATACTCAGTTAGGCTTAAACAGGTTGATTAATTAACAATATTTGATCGTGTAACCTACATTTATCAAATCCTAAGTCCATTGAAAATGATCTTTTTTATAGTAGTCGATCATTTGAACGAAACAAAGATAGTTATTAAGATTTAAAATTTTCATTGTATTTGGGACTATGCCCTTGTGTGAGACTGATATTTTAAAATATATGGTTTTTAATAGTAAATTTTGGAGAATGTATGGTTAAAAAGTTAGCGATCTTTTTGGGTTTATGTGTAGATTATTTTATAATAGAATGTGTGATTGAAAATGAGTTTTGAAAGATTCATAATAATTACAAGAGTTGAAAGTATTATTTTAACTACTTGATTTTGTAAATAAAAGTTTATTTTTATTAGTCAAATACAAATATTTGTTGGGTTAAAATTAAATACGCGTTTATAATTATTGTGATTGATGTATTTGAAAGAAATTTGGACAAAATATTAAATACGATATGCAAATGGAGAACTTGTGAATATTATGATTAATAATGCATGATATTTTTTCTAATCATTTGAATATTAGTCTTTGTGTAAAAGTTATATGGTATAATATTTTCTGTATAATTTTATGACAATTACTAGATTTACATAATTATTATTTTTACTACTTGATTTTAAAGGTAAAAATATAAGTTTATTGGTTAAATACAAATATTTGTGGGTTAAGATTACGCATGCATTTAAAATTATTGTGATTGATATTTGTAATCTAAAATTGGAAAAAAAATTAAATAGGGTGACAAATGCAGAAAGTATGAGAAATATGTTGATACCTTGCACATAATCAATATTGTATCCATAATCACTATCACTATCGCTACTATATATAAAACACACTTCAAAATTACTATTCCTAAGGACCAAAAGTAACACTTTTAGGCTAAAGGTGAAACGCGCTTCTTCTTTCTTTCTTCCAATTAACGATTTCGCATCACATCTTCCTACTATAATAATCGGTAAAAAAAAATGTCGGCATTGCTCGTTCCTTCCAGAGTCTTCTTTGTCAAGGGGTTTCGCTTCCATTGTTGCTCCCAAAATTGGTCGCTGGTTTCTTTGAGTGACTTCGTCTTCCTTAGTTCTGGTGAACTATACTGGTGAACATAGTTCAAGTTCGGGCATATCTCGAATTTTCGAAGCCTGATGGTACTTTTCTGATTCTCTTTATTTGATTCAACATTTTTTTCCTCATCTTGAAACATCTTTTTCTTGGTTGATTTTGTTTTGTTTCTGGGAAAATTTGTGCAATTGGTTACCTACAGCTTAACCTTTTTCTTGTTTGGTTTACAAATACAGTCATACAGTTAACTTTTGACCGATTTCAGCTGGGGACAGATAGGTTTCCGCTTCTGGATTTTTTCTACTGCTCTTTATTTTTGGTAACCTTGATTGTTTTCTCCGTTAGTATTTTTTTTTAGTTTGTATTGTGCAGTGGTTTTTTGTGTGATTTTCCTCAAGTAATAATATGAATGAATCCAAGTATTTATAGAAATTTACTCCTAAGAACATTCGAGTTTCTATTAAATTCGAGTTAGCATTTAATCTCCAGTCTTTAATTTGTGTCGCATTTGGGATTTTTTTTTTTTAAAAAAAAAAAAATTGGTCAGTGATCATGTGTCTTGCACATGAAACATTGTTCCAAAGACATTAGGTAATTAAATAAAGATAAAATGAAAAAACAGGTCTTCCTTTTCACCTGACTAAATAGGCTTGATATCACAAACAATATGTCCTGGCTGGTTGTGGGGGTTGCTTGGAAATTGGGAATTATGTTGAGTTGCTTGTTGAAAATTCGTACCTAAAATTCCAATCTAATAAAAAAAAATTTTGGATCACGATTTAATTTTCTTGACATTTGAATTTCTAGCCTTAAATTATATCAGCATTCAAGGATCTCACCGATTTTTATTTTTTTTTAAATAATTGTCCTTGACTGATCATGTTTTAGCCATAAATTAGCACTTGGGGATATCTATTCAATGTTTTTTCCCCTGATGTCATTTGAGTACTTATCCTTCAAATTTTATTGACAGTCTCTTATCAATATTGTCGTTAATTGATCGTGTGTCTTGCACGTGAGACAATATTAATAAGTGATGAAATAAGGAACAAAAACGATAGCTATCTACCCCACCCTTGCTTGATAGGTTTTCCACCATCTACATTCAGCTAGCTTGAATTGTTGGGAACTCTGATGATGATACATTTGTTTGGTTCATATATGGTGACATCGGATAAATATTTTATACAAATCTGAATGCATCTTGTTTTAGTCTCCCATGATTTATTCTAGAAATCTGGATCCCTTGAACTTAAAGAATAAGGTATTATTACTTCTGTTTCTCTCTCTTTATGTGTCTTTCTCTTTGTCTCTCTAGCAATAATTTATGTGCTCAATTCATAAATGTTCAAATCTTCTATAATTTATCAAATTTGGTTATTCACTATGTTCAGATTCATTTGTTAGTACTAGAGGCCTCGGAGTAGGAATTAACTATGGCCAGATTGTCAACATTCTCTCGTCACCTTCCCTTGTTGCATATCTCCTTCAATCTCTGAACATTAGTGAAGTGAAGCTTTATGATGCCAATCAAAATGTTTTAACTACATTTGGAAATTCAAATGTCACATGTGCTACCTTTTATTTTCCAAACCAAGATTACTTGTATTACTGTTGGAAATGAGGTCATTACGGGCAATGATACTCACTTAATGTTTTATCTTTTATTGGCAATGCAGACATTGTACATGGCTCTTGGTAGTCTTGGACTAAACGAGGATGTTTATGTTGCAACGGCTTATTCAACCGAAATTTTAGGTAACACCTTCCCTCCTTTTGCAGGAATGTTACATCAAAATCTAGCCGAGTACATCCATGGCATTCTAAATTTCCATTCACAGACTGATTCATTTTTAGCATGTTTTTGCACTTTTTAAGGAGAATTTAAAACTTGTACCATCATCTGAAATGAATTATGGGTTGTATTATCCCGATGGTATCCTAGTTTATAATATCGGGTTACAAGTTCTTTTCCACGGTCCAACTGATAATTTTTTTTCTTTTTTTTTTGGATTGTAGCTATTTTCTTGCTGAATGAGCTTTACCATTTGTATTCATTAAACCATCTTCATAAATTCAATTGTTAATTCTTTTGATTGATTTATTGCATTTTTTGTCTTTTGGTTTCATAGATGGTAACAATTTGAATATATAGACCATGATTTGACTGGTCTTGTCTATCGTCCTGGAATTAGATTTTCAATTTCAAAAATAAAGGTATGTCAGTTGGTGTTAAGATTCATTTTTTTTTTTAAATTGCTGAATGTTAGATGCATCTGGTGGAAAAGAAAAGGGACATTCAGATAATTGACGTTCACTTTCTCCCTCTTCTTTTAGTGCTATATGAGACAGGTTTTGAAATGGCTTCAATATTGTCATGTAAATCAAGTACTTCACTATGATATTAAATGTATCTCAAAACAAGCAATCAGCTTTAGTTTTTAAATTATTTAATGAGGCTAATATTGAGGTGTACTTTATTTTTGCTTGCAGGTTGAATTGACAAAAATGAAGGAAACTTGAAGCTCGCGGATTTTAATCTTGCCAGGTTATTGTCAAGTGATCACAATTCTAATCTTACAAACCATGTAATAACTTTATGGTATAAGTAAGCTTCACAGCAATCTGACATCATTAGTTTCTAAGCTAATTGGGTCTCTCTTTGAATGGTTTGAGATCCTGTATTTAATTAGGATTCGAATGATCACGACTTAAATTTTGTAGGCCACCAGATTTCTGTATGATAAATCACATTTGATAAAAATTTTGTATTAAAATAAATACCATGATTTCATCTTATGAATGCTTGCTAAGCTTCATAAGTTGGTTAATTTACTTGTTTGAAAGTCATACTTCCTTATTGTTAAAATGAAGACTTTTTTTCTTGCTTGCTAAGGAAGTAAGCCAAACATGAGCATAATGGAAACATGAGCACATATAGATATGACTTGATCAGTTCAATTCATAGGATTTCTTTTTACAAATTTATACACGTGTGTTCATTTTAGTGTTCTAAATTACATGCATTTTGAGTTATATACTGAATGCCAAGGCCATCAATTCTCCCCATTTTGATTTTTATTATAGAGTCGGCCGTGTCCCACAAGACTATATGGAATAATGATTTGACATCAATTAATGGATGAGAGGTATTCTTATGGACGGGCTGATTGAGGTATATGAAATTACAAACCTTTGATGTCATTTGTTTGTTGTAGCCTGTAGGAATATTTCTAAGCCCACAACTCTTTTTTTGACAATTTTACATTATGGTCCTGCACTTTTCCATGAAATTTTACTAGATAAGGTCTTTTATTCCCACCATTCCTCTCTCCAACAATGTTGTTTGAACTCTAATATTTGTATTTTGAAACATCTGGATTTGTGAACTTTTTTACAGTCATTGGTGCTATATTTAAGTGAACACCACCACACCACTTTTTTGTAGATTTTCTTATTATTGTTGGTGTTTGGGTTAGACATCGAAAGGGGCTTTTTTCAAAAACTTAGATTCTTTGATGAGTTACGACTTTTTTCAAAAACTTTCACAAATCTAAACAATTTAGGAACTGGTGTGGCAGTGTCTAAAGCTAGCAGATGAAGTTGAGGAGCTTTTTATTGGGCACTTTGTTGAAGATGGCAGAAGAAAGGCCACAAAATACCTTCGAACCTACTCTATCATTCCGTGGCATTTTTATTAGTAAGTGTTTTTCAATCAACACCTTATCTAAAAACTAGCATTTTAACACTGCTCAACACTATAAATTGTTCTTGTACAAATATCTTGTATAATAAATACATATTCTATTGGATTATCAATATGGGAAATAATAAATTCGTTGCTTCTCAAGGATGCTGCTTATGTTACTGCTGTATATGTTTATTATGAGCTCTCGGATTATCTGAAATTTAAAGATTGGTGGGAATATTCCTTTAACTTCTTATCAAGTTTTAAAAAGATCTTTCCGCTTCTTTTCAAACTTGGTATCAAGTTTTTGGCTTCACAATTTGTTGATTGACCATTCCCCTGGAACTTTTTTATAGGTTCAATGGTGCATTATCTCTTCAATTTACAAACGGTCATCCAAACATGTGAATCATTCATAGGAAAGAGGCATTGATTCTGAGGCAATGAGTTTCAAAGTTAATGTACTCAATATTGATTTGTTGCTGCTACTTTCTGGCACTTTCTCTCTTTTTTTAACCTATCAAATAGCTTTAGGGTGGATTTTGATGGGGTTTTGACCACTGTTACACCTCTGTTTGTTAAATTTTTTATGTTTAAAAACATGTTTTTTTATGTTTTCTAGGTAAAATGTGTTGTTGAAAAATTGAGAGAGAAAATGTTTGTAGTTAAAAAGTGATTTGAGAAATTATGTAGGAAAAAACATGTTTTCTAAATGGAGGCGTAGTTTAATGGGGGAATTGCCTTTGCTTGAGCTAAGTACTTGTTGTGGTCTATGAATAGAAGTAGCATCTGAAGTTAGAGCACATTTAAACTTAGTATGTGATCCATAGACTTTTGACCTTATGAATTAATCAATTAGGACAACGTAACAAAAAGAACAGAAAAGAAGTGCACTTGTCCACATAAATCACATACTTTGCTCAATCAACTTTGGAGAAGAAAGATGAATAGTTGGAACTATTTTGATGGGACTTTAGGATTTTTATTTACATAGTCATTACTAAATGAGCTAATCCTTTTTCTATTTATTTAATTTCTAACTTCCCATTGTTAATAGTATGTCATCCAGGTACAAAAAAGCAAACCTATAACTATTTTGAAAAATGCATTCCATTTTTGCTCTATATTAATCATTAATATACTCATATTCTGCAAAGAGCACTTGTCTTGGGGCAAAAGGAGATGGTGTAAGAGTTCATTCTCTTCTAAGTTGGATCTATCTTAGTTGTACGTTGTTCGTTGGTATCGTATCTTGCTAATTATGAGTGACATATCCCTGTGCAGGTATTTCTTTTAGCTTAAGTAGAGACTGGCTTCTACCAAATGATCCACCGTTCTTGGCTCACATTCATTGAAAATTTTAGGGATTTCATGGACATATTACCATCCCCTGCCTCAGTGGTTTTAATAACTTGGTTGAGGTTAATACATGATTATTGTCCATCTAAATTTAAAATGATGCATTGCCATGATAGTGACTCTATGGAAGCATGTGTTTCTGCATTTCTGAATGGTCATGATCTTTATCTTTTAAATTTACAAATAATTTAGCTCAAATTATTCAATTTTCAATTTAAAAAAAAACTGAAAGCTCTATTTTTTTTCCTCTTCTGTTTAGTCAAAAATCAAATATTTTCTTAATGAATTCTTTGTTGCAACAACTCTTTTTGGTAAACATCACATCTCTTTTGTATCTTTTATTTACACATAATAATTGCTATTAGCCTGGAAAAAGTTGTGGGAAGGAAATGGAAAACTGGTTCATGACCTGATTGTTGCATGAATTTCTAGATAAGTTTAATGCTGTAATAGTTGGATGAGCTTGGACTGGTATGTTAGCTAACTCAAAGTGTGGCTCGGTAGTTGGTTGAACATGCTTTTAGAAATTTGAATCTATGTGAAGATTCAAACAAAAAGGAAAAAGGAACCATATCTTACCGAATAATCTGACTGAATGAGCAAGAGCAAGTGTTCCTAGCCTATCGTGTCTTCCTACTATTTTTCGAGTAGAACTAAAATATACCCAGTGTTCATTTGGACAAAAAAAATCTTAAGTAATTATTATTCAAGTAATGCATCAAAAACAGTTTGGTTAATACACATTGAACTTTCCCATTAAATTGCATTGTTTTTAAATGTATTAGAGAGCCTATTATTTGAATAATCTTTATCATTATTATTTAAAATCTGCACTTCATAGCTGTATTTCGTTAAATGCCACTTACTCAAAAGTTTTGTTTTTTGTTTTTTTTTTCATAATTGATAGAATAATGCCCCCCCCCCCCCCCCCCCGATTTTGACTTCATCACTATCACTTCACTACTATATATAAAGTTCACTTCAAAGTTACTATTCATAAGGACAAAAAATGACACTTTTATCGTAAAGGTGAACACCCTTTATCATTTCCTGTCTGGTTTATTTTATTTTATAGAAAGAAAAACGCTTTCATATCTTAATTGATGTATTAGGTATGTCCAGAACTCTCTCTAGGGTTTCTTCCCTGCTTATGTCATCCCCAGTAAATGTCCTCTCTCTCTCTCTCTCTCTCTCTCTCTCTCTCTCTCTCTCTCTCTCTCCTGTGTTTTTGGTAGTGTATATCATGTACAAATCAAAAAATATTTCCATGGGCCTTGCGTCGGTCGTCGAACTCGATTAAGCAGATTTGTTGATGTATTTTTTCTTCTTCTTCTTCCATTTAGATCTAAGTTCTTACAGGGTATATTTGTTTGGATTTGAGCGTGAGAAGGGGCTTCTTGGAAGGTATTTTCATTTAATCATGTACAAATCAAAGTTTTTTTCCATGGGCTTTACGTCAGCAGTCGAACTCGACTATGCATATTTGTTGATGTATTTTTTTTCTTCTTCCATTTGGATCTAAGTTTTTACTGGTTATATTTGTTTGGATTTGAGCATGAGAAGAGGCTTCTTGAAAGGTATTTTCAATCAACTCGAATTTGTTTCGACCTTTTTTTTACCCTTTCAGTGTATTTTTTTTCCCTTCCAGGATGTTGGACTTCGTTGTTGGAGTCAAATATTGTATTTGCCTTTTGTTGATGCGTTCTTGTTTGTCTAGACTTGTTGATATGTTTTTTTATTTAGATCTAGGTCTTTACCGGATATATTTGTTTTGATTTGAATGTGAGATGGGGTTTTTGTAAAGGTATTTTCATTTAATTCGAATTTTACACATTGTTGTATTGTCATCATTATATTTTTACTGAGAAATTTTTACCATTGAAGCCGTAGTTATGTTTAACTGGGTTATGTACTTGAGCAAATTTGTTAAGCCTAAAATTACTTTTAGGTAACTATTTTTCTGCACATGCTGAGCTTTTTAGAAACTAACTTTCCTTTCTTTATTGGATTATTATTATTATTTTATTTTGAGTACTTACTTTCTAAATGTAAGTGTTTGCTCACTTTTCAGAAACTCTTTTGTATTTTATAAAACTTAGCTAAACATACTCATGGATTCATTGTGTAGTTGTTCGGTTGTAGATAAATGATGTCCATTTAAGGTTGCTTTATGTAACCTTCTTTTCTTATTTATTTTTTATTTATCCGTATTTTGTCCTTCACTATAAATTGAATTTACTTCTTCAATTTTTTTTTCTCATTTGCAGAAAATCTGTACATTTAATACCATCAATATTCGCTATACGGTGTAATTGAGTAAAACTTATCACATTTATTATCATGTATATGGATTTTTTCCACTTAATCTTTGATTTTGCATATAAATATGTTATGCTTTTTCTGCTTATTGTGCTTTCGAAATTATATTTTTGTATATATTTAGATGTATTTGCTATTTTCTTGCAATTCAGTACATTGTAAATGTTATGTGATTTTTTTCTTTTCTTTTTTGGTTAGTTTAGCATATTTAATGTTTGTTGTACTACAATGTGGTTTTAGTATTTTTATAGTTCAACTTTCCATATAGCTATCTGGTATGGATTCATATGTGATAATTAAGTTTGGGGTCATCATTTTTTTTAATCTTTGATGCATATGACTGTGATTTTGAATTACATTTTCAGGTTTAGTCATGTTGGTTTTCTCTCTCATTTTTTTTTTAGATTTAAAAAAAAAAAAAACATGTTTAAGTTTCTTAGATTCATGGGAATTTCTAAAGGGGTCAGTATATCATCTTGCCATTTTTTCATTCCATCATTACTTACCTGTCTACAAATAATTTGCACTTATCACTTTATTTTTTTTTTCACAGAGAATTCATGATGGAAACATAAGACTAAACATCGAAGATCAGTACATCTTCTATCTCAAAGAGATTCCAATAGCACAAAGTCCAGGTGATCATGGAAAATCACAGATTATAACTTCCCAGTCAATTTATAAGTTTGAAGTTATTTCCCTTGAAAAGTATGTGCCAAGTAAGTTCAAGTAACCTCATATAGTGACGACTGTTGATGACTCTTTAGTTATCTCAAACTCAACTGATACAGTCACTACTGTTGGCCATTCTTCATCATCACCTCCAACTAAACGAACTTTGTTCTCACCCAATGCTGTTGTGTCATCAACGAAGAAGAAATTGAATGATAAATTTGACTAGAATTTTCTAAGTAGAACTTTATCATCTATGAACAATGATCTTTTTTAATATGAACAATATATTTTTGATCTTTTGATTAGCACTGGTGATGTATTTAAATGTGTTGAATAGTACACCAGTTTGAACATCAGAATTGGCATTATGTTTATGTGATGTTTTCATTTTATAAATTTCCATGTGTTAGCACACTATGAATTAAAGCACCATGATAGTGTTTTGGTTACTACACATCCCTGTGAACTGCAATTTAAGTGTAGTTTATCATAGACCAACTCATGAATATCAAGCTGTTAATTGTGGATGAATGCAAGGTCTATTACATAATTTACATGAGTTAACTAAACTAGGTTCATTTCATGTTTCTTAAAGGAAATGCTTCATATTCCATGCTGTTGATTTCGAGTTCAATTGGTTCAATACTTGTTCTTTTAAATCATGTTATTTGTTCAATATATTTTTTTTTTTAGTGTGTTTAGGTATTTTTTAGTTTTATAGTTTAGATTCTTTAACTCACAATTTTGATTAATTACATTATTTTAACCTATGAGTTGAGCACGGAATATAATTGCGTGTTAGAATATTATTGAATTGCTTCAAGTTGAAGTACCAAAGATTTGTATATAATAGCGAATAATCTGTTTTACTAAAATAATAACATAAGAGAGTGAGCGGTTGGGTTTATTCTTGTTCATGATGTGCTGCACTTTCTTCTTTCATATCTAAATTGGTAAACTCTATAGCACACTGGAGTTTCCTTCAAATTTCTCGAAATCTTACGTTTAGTCTATTTTCTATTTTTCATTTTTGTAGGCTCATTTATCATTTGATTTTGTATTTGCATTTTGACTGGCTCTGTGTTGCTTGCTTGTTGATTTTTCACAGGTGGATAGTGGATTACTAGATTCACTGTTTCCATTTCCATTCTCTCTCATAATTGTTATACATATATACACAATGGCCATGCTTATTTCAATCTTATTGTACTTAATGTGTACTCCCACATACAAATTTTTTCCATTATAAATTCCACGCGAATAAATACAAATTTAATACGTTTCGTGCATTGCACGAGAATCCTACTAGTATTATATCAAACATGATGATATACATTAAATAAACAATGAAAATTTGCATTTTCATTGAAGTTAATAATTACTTATAAATAGAAATTAAAAGTCATTTATTATTTAAATATATAAATTGACTTTTATTATTCAAAGAAGCCATTAAAATTTGAATTAGTTATATTATTTGTAAAACTTTAATAGTTATTGTAAACACTAGCGTTTCACCAGTACGATGCACGGAAATTATCGTATACGATAATATATATATGTGTGTGTGTATATAATTTGGAAAAAGATTTAAAAATATTTCATAATACACAAAAAAATTCTGTAAAGATGTGGAATCAAAATTATTTAAAAATAAGTGCAACCCAAGGATTTATTTTGCTTATACAATCTGAAACATATATCCCTTTTTTTGAGAAAAAATGCAATGTTGTGCCTATTCAAAATCATGAACACATAGTGGTTCAATGACGATAACTAATTTGAAAATAATTTAAAAATCATTAACACATAGAGGTTCAATGACAATTGACAACTAATTTGAAAATAATTTAAAAATATTTCATAATACACATTTAGCAATAGAATTTTTTTGTAAACACATGGAATTAAAAATATTCAAGAATAGGTCATGTCAACTAATTTATGGTTATACAATTTTTAGGGAGCAAGATCATTGTAGTGCCCTTCTTCAAATTGGAAGTTTTTGTAGTTGCCAGAGCACCCTATTGTGGGGCACTGCACATCCAAGCCAGCGGGGGTAGGGAGTGCATGCTGCAAACCAAGGAAGGTCATAGTCGCAACAAGAAGTTAGAAGAGAAATGATGATGACAAGCAGGATCTTTAAAGCAGAACCTCTCCTTCAAGTGAGTGAAAATTATCAGCAAAGGATAACATAGTTTAACAAAAGATTATAAAAAAATCTAAGTACATTTTTGAAATGGGGGTTCTGCAAAACATGCCTCTTTCTTGTGATTATGAACAAAAAATTAAAATGAAATTCAGATCCGGAGTGTTATAAGAAGGGGTTGCTGAATTCACATTAAGCATGATCATACCTCCTTGTCCAAATAGTCCACATTTTCCACACTTACAAAATTGTATGAGAGATCTCAATACCATAGCTACAACAGCAATTGTGAAAAAAGTCCTCCAAAGAAGTGCGCTCTGCCACTTGATACCAGAGAAAAAAAAAATAAGTTCCTCGACTGATAGTAAATGAACAAATCCACACAAGCTACAACCTGCTTATGTACTAAAATGAGACGAAGAAAAAATGTCTGCTGCAATCACATTGTTTGAATAATTTTTTTAGTTTCATAGTATTTAGATATTTTTCAACAGAATAAAGTTCAGATGCTTCTCAAATTCTATAATAAAAATAAAATACATCTAGGCACAAAATCGAGATGTGCATACATACTTTAACAAGGCAAAAGAGTATATTAAAATTAAAATTGAGCAGAACTCATGTTGGCAAAAATAGGACAAGCACTGATTGGAGAGGGAGGGATGGGGGGAGGGGGGAGAGAGAGATTGTTCAGATGATTATTACAGTTTCTTAGTCTTTGGATAAACTTCAATAGAGTAAAGTTTAGATGCCTCTCGATTTCTAAATTAAAAATAATACATAACAAGGCGTAAAACCACAACGTGCATATACACTTTAACAGAGCAATAGAGTATATCAAAATTTATTTTGAACAGAACACATGTTGGAAAAAATAGGACATGCAGAGAGAGAGAGAGAGAGAGAGAGAGAGAGAGAGAGACCATGAGGCTGCTTCTTCAAGAGCAAAAAAAACACCACCAACTGGTGCACGGAAAGCAGTAGCCACACTAGCAGTGACTCCACAAGTAATTAGATCCCTGCGGTCTCAATCATTTTTAAAGTATCTGAGCCATTTCCAAGTTAAATGATACTTTCGAGAGCATGAAACTCCATATAGGGAAAAACAACTATCATTTAAAGGATGCTGGTTGCCTGATCAGAGATAGATAGGAAACCAGCTTCATAAATTCTAAAAGCTCTAATATGAAATCAATAGTTTGTGTTCAAGGACTTTGAGAAAGAACCTCCTTTCAATAAGCAATAACATGGTAATATTTCAATAGATATCTCCTGAGCGTAGGAGTAAAGTCCCACTTAATCCATTATAAATCTGCTTTTCCGATGAATTTTATAAAATACTATTAACATATGTAATTCTATTTGACAGAACCACTTAGAGCAGTATTTTAGTTATTAACTTTGGTTAAATACTCACACTGCATAATAATCAACCCCTGAAAGACGCCAGAATAACAGTACCACACCAAATATGCTCATAAAAACTATTAAATAGACAAAAATGAATTACATAAACAATTATTATAAATTTAAATATCATTATTCATTATAGAATATTGAGAGCTTTACCTTGCCTTCGGGAGTTCTCTTCATCCTCTCGAGAACTCTCTCGAATCCAGGCTTTGTAGTTGTTTCTCCCAATGCAACTATCAAATTTGCTCTTCTTGGATCTATAAAACCCCAACGACGGATCCAAGTGCAACGACAACCTTGCTGACACCCTTTAAGCTAGGGGTGTAAACGGTTTGGTTTGGGCGGTTTTTGATAATTTTTCAAACCAAACCATTTAAAGCGGTTTGACGTTTTTCCAACCCAAACCAAACCATTTCATTTTCAAAACCAAACCAAACCAAACCATTTTTTGCGGTTTGGTGCGGTTTTAAACCGCGGTTTGCAATGAAATTAAAATAATACATGTAGTTCGTGCTAAAATAAATATTGAAATAGACTTTTGAATAAAGACATCAAAATTAATTATAAATTACCCAACAACAATACAACATTATAGATTTAAGACTAACAAAATGAAAACATATGGGCAAACAACTTTTAAGATAGATACAAAGGCACAATCACAAACAAATTATCACAATAATATAAAAACAACCTAATAGATAACACAAAAATAAAAACTAGTGATCACAACATTACAAAATAGATTTAGTGATTCCAAAATGGACACAAAATAAACAACTTCCATTACAATTATAAAATGTTTAGACCAATGATAGCTTCCTTTGACATTGTGTAATGCTCCAGCGCTTCAGTTTTTGATACCATGTCTCCCTACATTTTACATACCGAAAAAAATTATATTACAGTTGACTAGCAACCAAAGAGAAGTACAAAACATAGAATTGAACTAGCTAAAGTATACTAACCTGTCACATTCTAGTTCAATTTTTTATTGGTGCAATATTTCTGCTACTACACATGATTCATCTTCATGCCAAAAAAATAAAAATAAAACAAGAACAAATGAATTCATTAGTTCCAACAAAAACGAAATGCATAAAATTGAGTAAATGTATTGAAAAGTAAATATCATATTACCTTCAACTGCTCTCTCGGAGTCATCGAATGCCTGAACCTCCTCCAAATATTGACGCAGCACTATTGGTTCTTTGTTGCTATGCATCCAATTCTTCGTGCAAATGAGTGCCTCAACCATCTTTGGACCCAACGAACTCCTAAAAGAATCCAGAATTCGACCGCTCGTGGAGAAAGCTGATTCAGAAGCTACTGTAGATATCTGAATGGCGAAGACATCTTTGGCAATTTGGGAGATAATCTTGTACTTATGAGCATTCAATTTCCACCAAAGTAGTATGTCAAACGGCTCATCAGTCAAATGTTCACAACGATCATTCAAGTAATCCACCAAATCATTCTTCTCAACTTGAGCTTCCCGCAAGAGTCTTGCTTTAAAAATTGAAGAAATTGGCCTAGAACTACATGCACGTAGTGATGAAGTTGGACTACTAGTTTGAGCTGCTTCATTACATTGAGTACTAAGTGGAGCCATCATGTCCCTATACCACTCATATAACCTATGAAGTGTGCTTTCAACCTTATTTAACAACATCTTTGCGATCTCCACATCGTATATAAGTTCAAATCCAACTTTAAGCAATTCCAACTTGCATCTTGGGTCAAGGACGGTTGCAATGAACAATAATTGATTGAACTTCTCAAGATTGCCCCAATACTTATCATATTTCCTTCGCATACTTATTGCCATAGAACCCATCAAACTAGTTGGCTCTTTTGCCAATTCATTCAACTCTCCATGAATTTCACATATTTCTTGAAAGAAAGTGTTGGAAGTTACATATAAAGAGCCACTAATTTTTAATGTCATATCATAGAATGTCTTCAAAAACCCAATAAACACCTCTGCTTTATCCCAATCCTCATGTGTAGGAGGTCCATCTATACTACTCCCATCAGATCTATCCTCCTCAAAGTACCTAGTATAGTTTGCATCACCTTTTAAAACATCAAATGCCTTTCTAAATTTGGTGGCAGCTTGCAACATCATGTAGGTGGAATTCCATCTAGTTGTCACATCCAAACACAATAAACCCCGAGATACAATATTTGCATCTTTGCAACTCTCTCGAAATGCTTTTAGCCTAGCTGGGGAAGACCTAACATACCTAACGACATTACGAATAGATGAAATGGCATGACTAATCTCTTTTAGACCATCACGAACAATGAGATTGAGAATGTGAGCACAACAACGCATGTGAAGCATCTCCCCACCAAGAACTAAACCGTTCTTCTTCTCATGAAAACAACCTTTGAGTTTCATTATTGCTACATCATTGGATGAGGCATTATCCACAGTCACGCAAAAGATCTTATCAATTCCCCAATCATGAAGGCAAGAAATCAACTCCTTTGCTACCATGTCACCCTTATGGCTTGGGACTTGAATGAAGCTTATGATTCTTTTTTGCAATCTCCAATCATCATCAACCCAATGAGCAGTCAAACACAAGTAACTAAGATTTTGTATTGATGTCCAACAGTCAGTAGTCAAAGACACTCTATGTTTACTCAAACAATTCCTTAATTTTTTCTTCTCCTCAAGAAAAAGTTGATATATATCTCTAGCTACTGTCACCCTTGAAGGAAATACAAATGTTGGGAAAAAATATCTTGTAAAAGATCGAAAACCTTCATCCTCAACATGTCGAAATGGTAACTCAGATAATATGAAGTACTTAGTAATTTGTTCTCTAACCTCTTTTTGAGTAAACATGATTGTATGCACACCATTATCACCATCATCAATTTTTGACTTGCTACAAAAATTCAGTGTCTTTTGTTTTTTGTCCTGAAACCTAAACGGATACTTCTTGCATAACCCCTCTATATGATTTCTCAGTGTACTAGTGCCAATATTTTTAGAATGATACTTATACACCTGTCCACAATAAATACATTCTACATTCCCATCATCCCGCTGATTAAAGTGAACCCAAATTTCAGACCTTTTATGCCCCTTATGAGCCTTCTTTTTTCCACTATCATCCACACTTTCAATCTTAATTGGTCTAATATCGTCATTGTCATGATCACTGTGTATTTCTAAAATGGGATCCATTCTTCTAAACTGTAAAATATGTCCATAATAAGAAAAAATATAAAAAAAATATGTTTAAATACAAACGACAAAAGATTTAACAAACAGATCCCAAATTACTATGAAAGGCAACCACAATCTCAAAATATCTTGAAGTCATTCAATAGAATATCCTTGGTCCCAAAGAACTAGTTTTTAGTTTTATTTCAAAGGACTTTAAACAATATAACCTTGATATTTAGCCATCTATGCATGTTTGGAATTATAAAAATATACATGTCATCACAATATTGCAATCAAATTACGAAATTAGGAAAATCAGGACTAAATCCCAAAACTCTTGAAACCAAATTTATCACAAATGCGTGAGGTCGGTTCAGCTATTCCCAGTTTCCCACCATAAATACAAGTATACAACAGCACAATAATTCACCGGAATCTGATTTTTGATTGAATATGGAGGGATTGCAGAAAGCATATCGCAGCGCAATGTCACAGGCACAGGAATCAACAGCAAAACTCAGCTCCTTCGCCTCTTCTCTTGAGAAGACATCCTTAAAAAGTTCAACCCCCTTGATTAATTTTAGTTCTTATCATTTACAGTTAAAACTATATAGACTCATGGAAAGTTAAATTGCATTTCATTTTCTGTGCTTTAAAAAAAAAAAAAAACACTGCTTGGAATGGTTGGAAGAATGATATATACTTACCGGCGATGACAAGTAAAGAACGTAGTCGGCGGCGATGACCAGAGAAGAACGCAGAACACGGAGAGAAAGCTAGGTTTTCTGAGGCACTACGCAGCGTCTGGACTCTGGAGTCTGGGAGAAGTGAAACACAGGAACTGGAGCTCGTCTTTTACGATTTAGGGAATTAGGCTTTTGTGACTTTGTCATGGGCTGCGAGTTAGTGGGCTGGAATTGAATTGATACCAGATTTTAAGCAGTCTGTTACACTATTTTGTAATAAAAATAAGATTTTAAAGTTTTTAATTGTAACAAATCAGAAAAAAATTCTATAATTTTCCAATTGAAAAATTAAATATTAATTATAATTTTTTTGGCGGGTTGGCGGTTTGAAACGGGTTTTGAAAATTGAAACCTAAACCAAACTATTCGAAAGCGGTTCGGTTTGGGTCAAAACCGAAACGTTGACGGGTCCGCGTGGATCCGAACCAACGGTTTCGAAATTGCGGGTTCATTTCGGTTTAGCGGTTTGACGGTTTCGTTGTACAGCCCTACTTTAAGCCTAAAATGGGTGCCTTCCATCATTTTTAAAAATTATAATCTGCAACAATCAAAGTTCTACCTTGTTTGATAGCCCTTGTTGCATGTCTTACATTCTACATCTCAATGGAAACAATGAAACGAAAGCCGATCAACACATTGTAAAAACCCTTCAAACTGACCTCTTCTTCTCTGGCCACTTGCCTAGTGAATTTTTTCAGTACTTTAAAAATCCATGAGCCATATAGAATATCAAGAACTGGAATTGGAAATGTTAACATATAAAAATACTCAATTCATAAGCATCTTTGTTACCTGACCAACAACTTTATCATCAATCTTAGTTCCCCCCCATCTACAACAGCTTCAATGCAGACATGTTCCACCATCCACAACAGCTTGCAATGTAGACACCTTTGGTTTAGTAAAACAAAGCCACTTATACAGTTTCGAAAGAAATAAGAGGCGCCAAAAGAAAAAACAAAGAACAAAAAAATATACCCAGGAGAAGATATCACCTATTCAGAAAGCTTGTCAACTTCCTAACTGATTTCAACAACAGTAGCACCTCCTTTCGAAACCACGCTTGTATGTGCAACTTCTACAGGTGTTTCCTCCGTACATGTCACCTTTGACATGTCCTTCACATCTGCCAAATGAAGACGTTCACCATCTTCTTCTTTTTTCCCTTCTGAACGTAATATATCTTAGGTTTGCGGCCTTAGAAACTCAAAATACTATAAAAATCCTGCTTAGTTATGTCTAAAGATGTCTGCATTCACCTCGAAAGCAGTCTTCATACGCTGTGATACATCAAATAGCTCACCAACTGGAATAAAATGAGCTAGCAATGCAACAGTTCGCTCCAATTCTTCTAAAAAGCTTTGCAGAACCTGCAATAAAATGAACATTAGAATCAAAATTTGGAAAGTAAAATGTCCAAGAAACTTTCTTTCAACGTCGAAGAACTTTCCGAAAAATAAAACTCGGTTCTAGCATTTGTTTAACTGGAAAGGATCACATTAAAGTAGTCATATAGACATCTAAGAAGAAATAATAATTACATTTTCTTCTCCTATTGGAGCAAGTTCCTCTTCAGCAAATTACAATGCCTCCATTACCTTTTCATTCCTTATTAACTGGAAGAAGCTGGTGCGTCGGTGCTGGCCATGACTGTACGTCACCGTCGAGGCCGGTGTTGAGTGGGGAAAGCAGCTGATTTAAATCAGACGCTGATCGGACATTGGCCAACGAATATTGCTTTCAATTTTTCTTTATCCGATTTCATTTGTTTTTTGTTTTTGTTCTATGTAACTTGTACCATCTTTTTAGACAATTCGCCTGGGGAAATGAAAATAGGAAGCTTCACAGAGACGAAAAATAGGAGGGTTTCAAGTTCATCTGATTTAAATTTCTTGTTTCTTGTATTTCGTAATGAAAATTTAGAAAAATCAATATTATGTACTAACAGGAAAAGGGAGAAATGGGCTTTATTAAAAAAAAAAAAAAAAAAAAAGGAGAAATGGGCGGGAAATGAAGTCAAGGATTGGTCAACACTTTTGCACTTTTATATCCAATAGCAAGGACAATTCCCGAAAAATAAAACTCGGTTCTAGCACTTGTTTAACTGCCAAGGATCACATTAAAGTAGTTATAAAGACATCCAAGAAGCAAAAATAATTACATTTTCTTCTCATATTGGACCAAGTTCCTCTTCAGCAAATTCCAATGCCTCAATTACCGTTTCATTCCTTATTAACTAGAAGAAGCTGGAGCGTCGGTGCTGGCCATGACTGTGCGTCACCGTCAAGGGTCGGTGTCGAGTGGGGAAAGGCAGCTGATTTAAATCAGATGCTGATCGGACATTGGCCAACGAATTTTGCTTTCAAAGTTTCTTTATCTGATTTCATTTTTTTTTGTTCTATGTAACTTGTACCATCTTTTTAGACAATTCGCCTGGGGAAATGAAAATAGGAAGCTTCACAGACACGAAAAATGGGATGGTTTCGAGTTCATCTGATTTAAATTTCTTGTTTCTTGTATTTCGTAATGAAAATTCAGAAAAATCAATATTATGTACTAATAGACAAAGGGAGAAATGGGCTTTATAAAAAAAAAAAAAGAAAAAAAAAAAAGAGAAATGGGCGGGAAATGAAGTCAAGGATTGGTTAACACTTTTTGACTTTTATATATAGTAAAGATGTTACAATGGAAATGAAAAAATTGGATTAATATATTTGAATATAAATAAATGTGGTATTATATATATGAATTTCTTACATTGGAAATTAAAAAAATAAGATTATTAATATATTTAAATATAACTAAATTTGCTAGAATTTGTCCAAACTAATCATTTTCTAAGAGAATTTATGTTAAAAATTATTTGGAGTATCATTCATTACAAGAATTTCAGACTTGATAATCTATTATGAAGAAATAATTTGACAATAAATATTGATTCGTTGACAAATTGTACGACACTATAATACAACATGTTTATTATTGACAATTTCATTACTGGAATTATACTATATATACAAATGTAATAAATATTATTTTCAATTCAAATAATTAAAAAAAAAAAGATCAAATTCGTGCACCGGGTGAAATAATAGTACCATTTACAAAAATAATTCAAAATGCTGAAAAGGAATCCAAAGTTTTACCCGACCCGAGTGTAGCTCCGATCATTACAAGCTCCCAAAACGAAAATTACTCTCTCTCTAGATTCGTGTCTTTAATTCCCCCCGTCCCCCTAAATTCAAATCAAACCCTTCACTTCTAGCCAACGGCTACCTCTCTCTCTCTCTCTTTGTCTGATTCTCTCTCTAAAAAACCTTCGCACAAATCTTCTATCACCTGTATAAGAAGCATTTCATGATGCCAAGAAATCAAACATTGAGAGAGAATCCCGAGTCCGCTACACCCACACTACCATATGCATCTCCGAACCCTAAAAGTAAATCGATAGCAGCAGCAAGCCCTAGCAATCGGAGAAATAAATCTTCTAAAGAAAATGCGCCGCCGACATCAGATCCGAACTCGGTTGCGTCACCCGCCACTGCCAAGATGAAGAGCCCGCTTCCCCCGCGGCCCACGCTCAAGCGGAAGCTCAGTGTGGAGGCGGCAGTGGGATTGGAGAATAGTGATGGGCATGCAAATCCATCCGATTCTGGTGTTAAGGTGAATATCTGGAGGAAAATTTGTTTTTAGATGATTTTGGTTTTACTTCAACTTGCATTGGTTAGTGAGGTTATAGAATATTACCTTCGGCTTCAGTAGTTGTACCGTTCAGATCTTTGTTGGAATTTTCAGTTTTCTGATTTTTTTTTCTACTAAGCAAGTGTTTGGTAAATGGTTTATAAACAGCACAATTTCCCAAACCAATTTTTAATAACACATATTTTCTCTTTCCAATTTTCAACTACGTATTTTAACTCAAAATCATAAATAAACCAGTTTCCGCTTCAGTGTCACCAAACAGATGCTTTAAGGAAGCCCCATTTTTTGAAATTCCCGGTCCTCTTTGAATGTGATGTGACGTCTCCAGCATCAATACCAGGAGCATGTGTAGTTGATATAGGATCTTCTGGAACAAGATTTTATTTTGCAAGTGGTGAATGAATGGAGTGGTACTTGTGCAGCTGAATATTTATAAAGTTAGAAAATTTGAGAACTTACATTTTATTTTTGAGGAAACCAAGTTAGTTAATTGCTATTGCGTTTGAGCAATTGAACTCTTTGAATTAATATTTCTTAGAGTGAAATGGTAATAAGAATGAAATATCCAACCACATTTATTCTAGAACTACAATAATTATTTTCGCTGTGTTTTCAGGTAAAATTTGAAATATGCATAGCTATGATATTGAGCTACAATAATTTAAATTCTGAATTTTCCTGTTGGTCTATGAAACTTTTGAACGAACTTTATTGGATACTGTGAAGTGGTGTTGAAAGCTTCTACTATATTTTGATAATTTCATCTCTATGTTGAATTCAATTATCTTTGTGGACATTCACTTGAACTTTACTATAACTGCTTTGTTTTGACCATAGCTTTTGCAAAAATTTGTCTCTTGATCACTGGAAATTGTTCAGGACATTAATTTGTGATTCAAAAATACTGGCTTTGTGTTTTTAACTACATATAACCCAGGTAATAGTGCGCATCAGACCACCAAACAAGGTTGAGGAAGATGGAGGGTCAGTAGTTCAGAAATTATCAAATGATTCTTTGTCAATAGCAGGGCAAACATTTACGTATGACTCAGTTGCTGATATTGAGTCAACACAGGCAAGATTCTACTACTTCATAATTTTAATGTGTAAGCTAATTGATACTCCTAAATATATAAAAAACAAAATAGTGAAACTTGATCTGGAATAATATCTTTTTCAGATTGATATATTCCAGCTCATAGGTGCACCACTCGTTGAAAATTGTCTAGCTGGATTTAATAGCTCAGTGTTTGCCTATGGCCAGGTATTTTTATTTTCATTTATGCGTTTTTCAGCAGGAGTTAGGTAGTTGTGATAATAAATCCAGTGAAACAAGTGCATGCATACAGTTGAATGGTATGATAAAATGTAATTTTTCTGCTAAGGATGACTTGTTTGCAATTAAATTGACCAGACGGGGAGTGGAAAAACCTATACTATCTGGGGTACGTCCAATGCCTCGTTGGAAGAATGTGATCAACAAGGCTTAACACCTCGAGTTTGCCAGCGATTATTTGAGCGCATTAATGAGGTCTTTTGTTTCATTATTGATTTTTCCCCCCTACACGATTCTTATCTCTTGTCTTGGCATTCAATTATTTATTCTTACTTTGTGGGATTTCAATTGTCCTTGTAGGAACAAGTGAAGCATGCTGATGAACAACTTGTATATATGTGTCGATGCTCTTTCCTCGAGGTATGCCTCTTGTATCTTTTTGTGCTCTACAGAAAATGGACTTACTTATCTCTCCCCTGAATCCTTTGAATGACATTTACAGATTTACAACGAGCAAATTACTGATTTGTTGGATCCAAATCAAAAAAATCTCCAGGTAAAACAATAGAGATGTACTTTCATGGAAATTGTGTGAAATTAGTGCCTGACATTATCTCATTGAAATGTCTTTATTTTTATCCAAAATTTCTCATTACAGATAAGAGAAGACGTCAAAAGTGGTGTTTATGTTGAAAATTTGACAGAGGATTGTGTATCCTCAATGGAGGATGTGTCACAACTTCTTATAAAGGTTTGTTATGCTTTTATCCTTCAATTTTTTTATTATACGATAATTTAGGATACGTCATTTATAGTAGTCTATTCGGATCCCATGTAGTGATTTATACCAATTTATTTGGTTTTTCGAGGTAAGATGCGTGGTTAAAAATTGAAGAGAAAATATGTCTGGTTAAAAAGTGGTTTGGAAAATTGTGTAGATTATAAATTGGTTTATAATCACTTTACCAAACGGAGGCTAGATTACTTTTATTCAAAGGAAATAAAAGCGTAGGACTATACTATAGTATGTGTCTTAAGATTATTTTTGGAGGTTAAGTTGTGATTTACATATTCCTTTCGTTCGAAGAATGATAATCTCATACAGTATGTAGCCTCAAATATATTGATTGTATTTCGAAACAAATTGAATTATTATCAACAAACTTAACCAATAAGTTTATATTTTAAAATGAGATTGATTAATTTCAACAATAATTCATATGTATCTTTTACATTTTCTCTATAAATTTAACTCAAATGGTTAAATTATTTTATATAGGGAGAAAAGAACATGAATGCTCAAGAGAAGAGAGGACGATTCCTCATATTACCAAATTTCTTAGTAGCATTAAGGCCAGTTTAAGCATTTCAAACTACATTTATAGATAGTTTATTGGCATATCAGACATCCAGAACGGATATATAGTCAACTCATTTTCCTCATAAAAAGTCATATTTGTAGGAATGGTCTTATGACCTTAAGCTTGTTTGGAGAAATTTAAAAATTGATGAATAGTAGTGTAGATTTCGTGGGTCATACATAAATATGAAGATAATAAGTGGATAGAAGTTACGGGTCTTGTGGAATGTGTGATTAAAATTGATTCAATTCATATATTACTCCAAACAAGCTTTTAGTTTTAGCCTTAAGTTGCGATTGAGAAGTGAAGCTTTTAGTCATCTTGCTCGGGATTTATAGGTAATATGAATTGCTTGTAACTTTTGGATATTGTACACATAAATGCGGCATAAATTTTGCAGGGATTGTCCAATCGGAGAATTGGCTCAACAAGTGTAAATGCTGAAAGTTCTCGTTCCCACAGTGTTTTCACTTGTGTTGTTGAATCGCGAAGTAAGGTAATAAAATCATTGATTAAGATTGATTATGAACCATTCTTCTTCACGTATTGAGTTTTTCTGCAATTAGGTAAACACAGAGCACAAGTTAGTTTGTGTTCGGCAACTGTTATAACAAGTAATGATTAGTGTTATTTATGTTTTCTAGGCAAAATTTCTGGTTAAAAATTGGAGAGAGAAAAGATTTGTGGTTAAAAAGTGGTGTTGAAAATTGTGTTGATTATAATAAAAGTTTGCCGAACATATAATTAATTGGTGATTGAATGCATCCCACTGCTACATCTATTTGTTGTGTGCGAGCGTGGATCTATTGATTTCTATCACGTGCTATTTTGCATCCTTCTCTGTTAAAGGCTCATTACCAAATTGTATATCACAGAGAATGGCTGGTGGTGGGTTTAGCTGCTTGAAGATGAGTAGAATTAATTTTGTTGATCTGGCTGGATCTGAAAGACAAAAGCAGTCAGGTGCAGCTGGAGACCGTTTGAAGGAAGCAGGGAATATTAACCGTTCTCTTTCACAACTAGGGTATGTTTAAGATATTTAGCAAAAGTTTGCAACGTTTAGAGCCTGTTTGGTAATGTTAAAAGTTTCAGACTTTTCCTCAAATTCATTTTCAATCACATTTTTATGGGACCCATTATTTTTCACACTTTTCAATTACTTTTCAACCACACTCTCTCTAAAAAAACTCAAAATTCATTCAAAAACTTTTACACCAACCAGGCTTCTAGTGACTAGGTCTTTTTTTTTTTCTTTTTGTTACCATATCCCACTGGATTGATTTTTGGTATGTTTTAGCATTATTAAAGCTTTGGAAGAATTTATAAATTGACATTTTATAATTTGAATCAATTTCAACTTTACATTTCGCAGGACACACAACTACTACCCACTTTTTTATCTACATACATACATATTTAGTGAAACCCACAAAATATCCACCACTTCTTTCCTTCAAACATAAATTACCACTTTATAAATTTCTCCAAACAGGCTTTAACTTTTGACTACTGATATAAGAGAAAATGACTTTCTACAGAACTTATATTGATTCTAATGAGGAAAGAATTGTTGTTCTTAACTTCATACTCGTACCATGAATAGGAATTTATATATGAAATATATAGAGGGAACTTTTGGTTGTTCCTCCTATATAACCTGTTATCACTACCATTTGGTGCTGGAAGTGCTGCAGGATTTACCAGTCTTTGTAATTGGAAATTTAGATTGTTGCTTGTGGGATTTCTTATCTTGTTACTGATACGGGGCCTACTGTGAAGCATATTTGAATTAGATGGTAGAATAACACTCATGTATTAGAATGTAGAAGATAAGGAATTAGATAGGTTGTCTACAGTCGAAAACTTTCTCCTCTCTTCATGATGTTTGTCAGGCTTGAAGTGAGTGCTCTTTTTATAAACGTGAACACCTTGAAAGCATAAGACCCATGGCAATAGAGGATTGATGAAATGGTATATACTTGTTTAGTTAGATACAACTTTACTAATTGTTCTCTTTTTTCTGACAAAATTAGAAGAAAATTACCTTTGTAGATAAAAGAAATATTTGTTGTTAATCAACTTTTATGTTTAGAGATTGTGATGTATACAAGACATTTAAAGCCTGCATATCTTTGATAAAGTGCTGACAATGGCATCTACCTGTAAGCTCTTGTCACATTCATTTAGTATGACTCGGTTGTTTGAAACATTGCTAATCTTGAAATCAAATTGTTAATGTATACTCTTCATTAATATCAAATTGTTAATGTATCTGTTTTTTGAATTCAAACACATTTCGATGGGTTCATTCCAAGAAAAATTTCATTTCCGATGTTAATTTTGGTTGCCTTTGACACATGCAGGAATTTAATTAACATTCTTGCAGAAGTTTCCCAAACAGGAAAGCAAAGGCACATCCCTTATAGAGATTCCAAGTTGACATTTTTATTGCAGGAGTCTCTTGGCGGGAATGCAAAACTGGCCATGATATGTGCGGTTTCTCCAGCCCAAAGGTGACCATGGATGTCAGTTTTTATATTTATTTTTGAATAATTTATTTGTAGTTTCCTTTTTCCTTGTACTAAACACACAATGTTTTCTGTGACATATTTGCAGCTGCAAGAGTGAAACTCTCAGTACTCTCAGATTTGCCCAACGTGCAAAGGCAATAAAAAACAAGGCAGTTGTTAATGAAGAAATCCAGGATGATGTAAACGTTTTGAGACAAGTGATACGACAGTTAAGGGTATATGATCTATTCTTTTTATTGTATGTTCATTAGCCAAAATGGTTATTAATTGCAAATCAGGTGCGCCATTATATGATGAGGAAAATAGAAGCAAACATTTTATTTTTTTCTCTTATCATTAAACAGGATGAACTGCATCGAATGAAGGGAAACGGCGATCAAACAGGCCAAGTTGGAGCTTATTCCACGGGATGGAATGCCCGGAGAAGTTTGAATCTCCTGAAATTTAGTCTCAAGCAGCCAATTACGTTGCCCCACGATGACACTGATGAAGAAATGGAAATTGTTGATGAAGAAACTGTTGATGAGGACACACATGTTAACGTGGAAGATGAAGAACTCAAACCAGTTGACGAGGATAAAAATAATATCATCGATTGTGGGTTTACAGAAAGAAAGCCAGAGATAGAACCGCCAAATAGTGATTCTTGTGGATACTACACTCAGGGGGATGATCACATTCCTTCAGTTCTTGAAAAATTGATGAATGAAGATGGCGCAGCTAGTACTGTTCCAATTGACACGTTACCAGTTCTGAAATCTCCTACTCCTAGTGTTTCACCAAGGCTGAGCAATAGCAGGAAAAGTTGTTTCACATCAACAGAACATTTGGCTGCAGCTCTTCACCGTGGTCTTGATGTTATAGGGAGCCTTCGTCATAGTGCAGCTTTGGGACGATCATCATTCAGATTCTCTTGCGTACCAGCTGGTGCTAGAGCAGTTATACCAGTTGTGAAAGTTGATGCTGGTGTTCAAACTCTTTTCATTGATGATGATTTATCAGAGAACGATTCATTTTTGTGTAGTAAATGCAAGAATAGAAATTCCAAACAAGAGCTTTTAGAAGAAAACAATGTGCAAAATTTGCAGTTAGTGCCTGTCAACAAGTCAGTATCACATGAAAAATTGAAGTTAGTCCCCAAAGTATGTGCAGTGATCTCAAGTGAAATTTTTTTGATACTTGTTTCAAAATTCTTATCCATGTGAAATTCATTGTTGTTCAGGAAGTTGAAAAGGTATTGACTGGAGCTATTCGAAGAGAGATGGCATTAGAAGATATATGTGCGAAGAAAACTTCTGAGATCATGCAACTTTATCGTTTGGTAGGTTTATAAAACAGTCAAGCAACCGCAAATTAAAATGCCAGCTAATTTTTTATGATTGACTTCTCTGATCATGAATAACAGGTCCAGCAGTACAAGCATGAGAGAGAATGTAATTTCGTAATTGGTCAAACTCGTGAAGATAAAATTGCTCGCCTTGAGAGTCTAATGGATGGAATCCTACCAACTGAAGAGTTTATGGAGCATGAACTATTCTCACTGACTCATGAGCATAAGGTGCTAAACTGATTTATCTTTCTGAAGATTGACTGGCAATGTATAGATATTTTCCTTTCTAATCAGAAAATCTTATCTTTACAGATTCTTCAGGAAAAATATGATAATCATCCTGAAATTTTGAGAACAAAAATCGAGTTACAGAGAGTTCAAGATGAACTGGAAAGATATAAGAATTTCTTTGAACTGGGTGAAAGGGATGTCTTAATGGAAGAAATTCAAGACCTGAAAGACCAGCTGCAGTTGTATCTTAATTCTTCATCCAAGACATCTAAAGAACCAGCTCCTCTTGTTCGATTAACATATTCATGTGAACCAAGTGTGGCTCCACCCTTGTCCTCTGCTCCAGAGGCAACTGAAGAGAGTGCTGAGGAGCTACTGCAGAAGGAGAGGAAACAGTGGACTGAAACTGAGAGCAAGTGGATTTCTCTTGTAGAAGAACTCAGGTTGGAGCTGGAATCTAACCAATCACTTACACAAAAGCAAAAGCAAGAATTGGGTATGGAACAGAAATGTTCTGAAGAGTTAAAAGAAGCAATGCAAATGGCAATGGAAGGCCATGCCCGCATGCTTGAACAGTATGCTGATCTTGAAGTTAAACACATCCAACTGCTTGCACGACATCGTAAAATTAGAGAAGGAATCGATGATGTGAAGAAAGCAGCTGCTAAGGCTGGGGTTAGAGGTGCTGAATCTAAGTTTATCAATGCTCTAGCAGCTGAAATTTCAGCTCTGAGAGTTGAACAAGAAAAGGAGAGGAGATATTTTAGGGATGAAAATAAAGGGCTTCAGGCTCATTTGAGGGATACAGCTGAGGCTGTTCAGGCGGCTGGCGAATTAATTGTGCGGCTTAAAGAAGCAGAAGAAGCTGTGGCTTCAGTGGAGGTGAGTTTGGAATTCCGCTCTGAAGAGTATTCTTTGTTGTTGCATTATATTATTGTTCTGGTATTTAGGTGAGGCCTTTTGCCTGCTTTTTGCATCTTGTTTGCATCTTTATGATTGTTTTTGCAGATGAGAGGGATCTGTTCTTTGGTTTGCGAAAAGATTCACCTCATTCTTTTCTAGTGAACTAATTTTTTTGCCAATTGGTTATATATCCTTGCATGGAAGGAAGAAGCTTTTACTTTTACGCTTTTGGTCAAATATATATGGATGGATTCAAGTGACTTTGGATGTGGGATATCAAGGTTAAGATTGTAGAATTCCTCTACATTGTGAAGACACAAGCTCCACCTATCAAGATAATACACAACTGCTTTCTTATTTATGGAAAAGTTTGAAATTTGGGTGTAGTACTGTGATGAGATAGTGAATTTGTTATCCGTAATTTGCTAATTAGAGGTAGTGATTTTGTTATCCGTAATTTGCTAATTATTCTCTTGAGCAAATAGAAATCACTGAATCACACCTTATTGGTAAAAGGGATCTCATACCTCATGAATAGTTATGTCATCTAGAATCGAACTTCATAAGTCCTAGTGGTTTGTTGGATTAGAGAATAAATCTCAATGAATTACTTTCTACCTCTTTCTCAATAATCAAATGAACTAGCATTTCGTTAGAATTGTGCCAAGTGATGGAAAATGGGTACTTCAGTTCAGAAATGCCTGATAGCATGTCCTAGACTCAATTTCGATGATTCATATTCCCAGGTTAGATAATTGATTTCATTCAATTATTTTGGATCCCACTTAATGAATATATCTCATCAGTCATCATCAGCATTTGTCAATCCCTTGTCACGTGTGCCTTTTACTATTGCATTTGCATTTGCATTTGTTGAGTGTTATGTGAGAGAGCAAGTGGTTTGTTTGCTTAGAGAAGTTCAGTATTAACTTGTTCCTTTTGCGTGTTGAGAACTCTTTATTTTGCTACTTTCTAAAGTTACTATTTGTTCGAAAGACAAACTTCTCCGTTTAATCTATATAGATGTCATTTCCAACTCTTGCTGAAAGAACTACATACATTTCATAAAATTGCAGAACCGGGCTATAGTGGCAGAGGGAGAGGCTGAAAGGGCCTACAAGGAGAGAGACAGGTTGGTTCGGTTGCTTGCAGCAGACACTCGCATGCTAAATGAGGGATTTGCTGCTGAGGAGGGTAGGCATGTTGATGATGATAATCAGCAATGGCGAGAGGTATTTGCACCCTCTTATGATATCGAAGATCCCTGTTCATGGTTTGTTGGATATGACCGTTGTAACATATAGATATAAATTTTCAACTGGTTTGTCGCATTTTAGCATAAATCATTGTTGTATGTTACAAACAGATATACATAGCTAAGTATACTTCTTTTCCATCCTCTAATGATACAAAAGATCGCACCAATTGTGTTAGGAGGTGATGATGTTCATTTGTATTTAATTTGAGCTGCGTCATAAAAGTCAAAACTACTCGCCCCATCGTCTGACTTTTACATTCTCAAATTGATATACTGCTATGTTTGGTCCCGGCATATTACTTCAGTTATTTATGGTCTATTCTTAACATTCATCACCTGCATTCGCACACCACTTGCATTGTTTGGTATGTTGTGGATAGGGTGGACCCAACATTGAGACAATAGGGCATATAGACAGGTCTAAAAAACCGACATTGATGTTACTATGTCGTTGCTTGTTTAGTCCCTGTTTGATAAAACCATTATTTGAGAAAAAAAAAAAAAGAACAATTTTTGGAATATTAGGTGGCGTTCTGTTTGTATTTTATTTTGTATTTTCATTTTCGAAAATATTTTGTGTTTTGTGTTTTCATTTTTGTTTTCAAATTTGCTGAAAACGCGTTTGGTTTGTCATTTCTGAAAACTGTTTTTGAAAATGAAAAGCTGGAAAACACGTTCTGTTTGAAATTTTGCAGAACACTATTTAAACTATTTTTAATTAATTTGTTTGCAGAATACTACTAACTCCAACTCAAATTTCCTTTCACAATATACTAAAAATATGGTTACATGCAACACACTAATGTGAGCATTAAAAGTCTATATTAACACAGCTTGGTCAGGTTCGGGACTTGAGAAAGCTCTACTTCTATTAAAATCCAGAAAATGCAAGTTCTTTCAAAACCACTAGAGTCCGTTTATCATTACATTTTTTTGAAATATAACAACAAGAATTCTCATTTAATTTTTTTTTGTAATGTTGATATTGAATTCAATAAAACTTTATTTAAACTAAGTTCCAAGTTATGATAATTCTCAAAAAAAAAAAAAAAAAAAAAAAAAAAAAAAAAATTCTTTATTTAGGCTTAGTTCCAAGTTAGGATAATTCTAAAAAAAATAATAAAAAAAATTAAAAACTTTATATTAAGCTTAGTTCTAAGTTAAGATAATTCTATAATAAAAAAAAAAAAAAAAAAAAAAAAAAATTTCCCAAAACGCGTTTTCCGCGTTTTGGACATTTTTTGTCGAAATACACACAAAACGCCCAAAACAATGTTTCGGGCGTTTTCCGTTTTGTTTACAATTTTTTTTTTTGTTTTCCAAAATGCGTTTTCGAAAATAGTAAAGAGAACGCGTTTTTAGCGTTTTCGAAAATAAAAACAGAAAACGACCTCAAAACAGCAAAGAGAACAGGGGCTTAACTTTTAGGAGAATGTATGGTTAAAAGTAGGAAAACGTTTTGGATCTGTGAGCAAAATATTTTATTGTGTATATGTGGTTGAAAATAAGTATTATAGAAAAATGAGTTTCTAAAACAAGGGCTTAATAATTTTTTTGCTTAAATTGTATCCACTTTTTAAGTAATCAAACTTCAATTAATTCAATCCATTTAATGATATTTTCAAATTTTATTAATTATTTTTTTAAATTATCAACTTTTATCAAAATAGAATTATTGTAAAACAATCCTTTCAGATCATTTATTAGTTTTGTTTGGGGTGGGGGGTGTCGAGAGAATAGGAGGCAATCTTCAAGGTGGCTTATAGCAGTTTGTTATTTACAATTATTAAAAAAAAAAAAGCTCAAAGCAGAGGACAGTCGTCCACAAGTAATTAAATTTGGCAGCCTTGCTTTCAGTCTGTATAATTTCATGGAGACCACAAAACAAGTGGGGGTTGGAATCCTTATAAAAGTTGAAGTAACATAAAAGTCTACATTCTTGATAGTTATATGATGAGGTTTGAATCCTGACAAATATTTTGGAATTGACCTCCTTGTGATTTAAGAATTTCGGTTAGCAAGTTTCAGACATTGACTAAACCGTATACATCTCGCAATTTACTTCCTCTATGAGACTCTAGGGGTGGGGTAGTGGGGGCTGTTAGGGTTGCGATTAATTTTTTCTTTTTTTCACACGAAATAGATTGCTTGGTTCTCTGAAATGTATATCTTCTTGCCCGTGGAAGCATATTTTAGGTTAAAAAAGTGAAGACGGAATAGAATCTTTGTAGGGCTTCAAAATCCTCTCATTCATTGGCCAATTGAAATGTGAAAAATATCCATTTTTTAATTCAATTTGGGAATACCAGAAAATATGCTATTGTATGTCACAAATCCAATTGGGATATGGGTGTGAAAGTGACATGTAGGTGTTACAAGGCCACTGATTTTATATTAAGAAACTCTAGAAATATGGGGATTAAAAATTTGTTGTTTATAATTTATATTTATATCATGAAATCTAAGTTATGTAAATATTATTTTAGAGGTAATTTTGATGTCATAATCATTCTAGAAACACCATTAAATGCATGTTCCAGGGAGTTTATCTTTCAATTGTCTCTTTTCATCACTTCTTGATAACTTACAGAACTACGCTTATAGCTTCTCTCTAAGAGTGTACTTACAAGTGTTGAATTATCTCGTCTAAATGATTAAAAGTTTAAGTTGTCAAAGATTAGACTAGTTGTTCATGTGGGTTCTCACACATTACAATTTCATAGATATCAGTTGCAAGACTTGAATCTAGCTCACTTTATTAATGTGTTGAACTACCTCGCTTAAAAGTTTAAATTATTAAATAAAGAAGAAAGTTAATTACTCGGTGAATCTTATCAACGTTTCTTTGGCTGCCATCAACAATAACAAGTTAAGCTCTATTACAAATTAATTTGGAATCGTTCACATGAAATGGCCGTTCCGTTCCATCAGCTACAATAGCCAAGTTAACTTTGGTCTACCACTCCATCTTCTAATTTTCTATTACGATACCATGCTGCTTAAGGTAAGCGAAAAGATGACCGTTATAATCGTCGAAATCTCCACTTATTGGCTCAAACCTCACTAATTATCTTGTTCTAGACCTTCAAGATAAAGAGGTTGCTAATGATACATGAACTTGATGATTTGTCTGGTAAACTAAACAAAATGATAATTTAAACACAATATCCCCTCCGCCCCCCCCCCCCTCCGCCCCCCCCTCTCCCGCACCCTCTTTCCCTAAATGAAATATCATACCAAACACTAGTTTTAACGCAAGTGCTTGTTAAGTGAAAGAAAGGGACATAAAGTGAAGGAAAGTGTGATTATACAGCATTGTAAGAGTGACAGCCTGGTTAAATGGACCCTTTCCTATTAATCATTTTCTATTAACCCCACAAAAACAAACATATTACATCAATTTCTCATAACTATTGTGGACCATTTTGTTCGTTATGTCCATTCATGGAAAACTATGTTTTTTTCTCTTACTATCTGCAGTCACAATCCATTAAGATTTTCAAAAATGCTAGTTGCTATGACAAATAGACTGACAAAAAAATGAGTTGGTAAGTTTATGAATGTTGATTTAAAAATTGATGTGATGTATGAATTAATATGATTCTGCCAACTATGCAATATATCAATCTATATGTTAAATTATAAGTACTTGTAGCAAAATTGTAATATTTTTTACTCCTACGAAGTTGACTTAGAATTAGAACGAATCTTCTTCTTTGATTAATTTTGATGGCAAGAATTTTCTCCAAGTGTTGATATTTGGGTATAATCTATATATATATAAAAACAAAGTCTTTACCAAAAATAAACACACACACACTTTCCCGTCAAAATGAATTTACTAAATTTGGAAAGATTTTGTAAAAAACATAAGAATTAAAAAATAAATAAAAAATGATTGCATTTTAGAAAGTGTAATGATTGCAAATGGAATTACACTTTTGAGCACTATATGTATTTTTTGAAAAAAAATAAATTGTTTTGAGCACTTTTAAATTATATATAAAAAATAATGGTAGTTAAAATTTTTTGTTTAAAAACAAAGAATGTGATGTTTTTAATGTAAACATTAGTAATTGAAAAGTGGAGAGAAAAAGTATGTGTAATTAAAAAGTAATTTAATAGCGTGTTGTTTACATATATATATATATATATATATATATATATATATATATAAACAAAGTCTTTACCAAAAATAAATACACACACTTTCCCGCCAAAATGAACTTACTAAATTTGGAAAGATTTTGTAAAAAACATAAGAATTAAAAAATAAATAAAAAATGATTGCATTTTAGAAAGTGTAATGATTGCAAATGGAATTACACTTTTGAGCACTACATGTATTTTTTGAAAAAAAAAAAAAAATTGTTTTGAGCACTTTTAAATTATATAAAAAATAATGGTAGTTAAAATTTTTTTGTTTAAAAACAAAGAATGTGATATTTTCAATGTAAACATTAATAATTGAAAAGTGGAGAGAAAAAGTATGTGTAATTAAAAAGTAGTTTAATAGCGTGTTGTTTACATACATATATATATATATATATATATATATATATATATATATATATATATATATATATATATATATATAAACAAAGTCTTTACCAAAAATAAACACACAGACACACTTTCTCACCAAAATGAACTTACTAAATTTGGAAAAATTTTGTAAAAAATAAAAGAATTAAAAAATAAATAAATAATAATTGCATTTTAGAAAGTGTAATAATTGCAAATTGAATTACACTTTTGAGCACTACATGTATTTTTTCAAAAAAATAAAATATTCGAGCACTTTTAAATTATATAAAAAATAATGGTAGTTAAATTTTTTTGTTTAAAAACAAAGAATGTGATGTTTTCAATGTAAAAATTAGTAATTGAAAAGTAGAGAGAAAAAATATGTGTAATTAAAAAGTAGTTTAAAAGTGTGTTGTTTAAAAATATTTTGTCAAATAAAGATGCTTCGTTCCTATTCCAAAAAAGAACAATTTAATTTTTTTTTAACAAATTTGTTTTTACTTAATATGATGATTGATTTTAATATAACTATTAATCTTATTGTGTAACATAACTTCTTCTTTTTTTGTGAAAAATGTGAAAAAAATTACATCTAAAGTATTCATAAGTCTAATTTAAAAAAAAAAAAAAAATCTCTATTGTTATAAAAAAGTAATCAAGATTCGTAAATTCGAAATTATGTTAAATTAATTTTAAAAAAAAGTATTCAAAAATATTCTGTTTAATCATAGTGTAACTAATTTTGTAAAGTAACATTAAATTATTTATAAAGATATAAAATTATATCATAAAATGTGTTGAAAAATATTTAAATAACCCGAAAATGATTTTGTTTAAAGAACGAAATATGTTTTAGTTTAAAGAACTTAAGAACATTCCTTATATTTTTTTTATAAGTTTTTCAATTAGATTATATAAAAAAATAAATTAAATGACTGATCCAAAAATTTTCTCTCAAATTGAATAATTTAATATTTGATTGAATATAATTTTTCTTCATATGTAATGACAATTGACAAGATTTAGAAGTAATCAATCTCGCATGTTGGAATGTATTTGAAAAATTCTATTGATAATTATCAGTATTAAAATTATCTTTAAGCATGTGTTCGATAAACTTGCAAAAATGGTTTATAAACTATTTTATAAATCATACAATTTCTCAAACCACTTTTTTAACCATACATATTATTGTATTATTTTGAAGTCGAAAAATATGTAATATATGCGTCAAATCGAATATCTCAACAAGAAGTTTAATACAATACAACAAGTGAGAGCAAACTATAAAAAAATTGTCCGTAAAATCGTCTAAATATTCAAATGTCAAAAATTTACTTTATATTTTTTACTTTATTTTAAATTATATCATTTGAGTTATATAATACTCCGTGTTCAGAAAACATTAAATGGTTCGACCAGAAAGAGGCAACATGTCAAAGGTCAAAAATTAAATCTGATTGAACCGGGCTCGAATCGATTTTAATTAAAAAATAAATAATTATTTCAAAAATAAGAAAATTTTCTAAAAAAAATTAGTTTACAAATAAAACGACATTTACTCATTTGGAGTAAAATTAAATAAATAAAAAATATAACCACAATATTATTTACCAATTGAAAGCAAATATAGATTTATGGTTGTTAATTTTATATATTAAATTTTATTTCAAAATAATTTAATATATAATAAAATGATAAAAATATCTTATTTAAAAAAAGAAAGTTTAACAACACAAGTAAATAAAAATATTTTTTTTTTAAAAAAGAAAAGATAAACAATTTTAAAAAGAAAAGATTTTTTTTTTTTTTTTTTTTTTTTTTTTTTTTTTAATAATGATCATAACTTCTTATTTTTTTTATTAGTTTTGTTAATGTTGCATTTCCTATTTTGATTACTCTTTTTTTTTTTTTTTTTTTTTTTTTTTTTTTAATTTTGAACTTGATAATATTTTGCATTAAAATATTATTATAATATATTTTTATTTGACATGATTGTATAATTAATATGTTTTCATAAATTTTGATTAAAATCACTATCACTACTATATTCCCGTGTATCGCACGGGTGAAAATACTAGTTATTAAGGTAAAGATAAAATATTTTGAACAAAGTGTGGAGGTGTAAAGATGGACGGACTGACTTAGTTGGAATGTTATAAATTATAATAAAGTAGGTGTCAGCCTAGTTGGGATGTACGTAAACTATAAATATTTGATAATAATAATTAAAAATGCATTTAGTTGTTATTTGTTTATGTTGTATTTAACTTTGCAAAGTTGTAAGTAATTTAAATTTGAATTCTACGTAAACATTTCTTGATATAAATATGAATTTATCATTTTGTTCATTTCGTATTTTACATTTTAACAAAAAAATATCTTTTCCTATAAATATGAAAAACACTATGTTTTTATAATTTTATTTGTACGGGCAAAATCGGAACGAATCACAAACATGGGCTTCACCTGGTTGGGTTAGCGGGTCGGCCTGCGTTGTAATTCAAAATTTATGGATAGACCCAAACCGGCCCGTAAACCTGCAGAGGGCTGACTTTTTTTCACGCAGATCGTTATCTGACTTTATACTGGTGAACCGACTTGACTCGAATCACCTCGGATTGACGGCTCTAACAAGGTGAGAGCATGTTTGGCTAAGTATAGAAAGGAATAAAAGTTACTTCAAAATAATTTTTCAGATAAGTTTATATTATTCTTAATTTTAAGTGCAAAGAATTTATTTATGTTAATAACTTGTTCGTAACTCTTACAATCGTGCTTTGTTTAATTATTAAATCAAATTACTATGTTTGTACGAGGTTTAGTTTATTGTTGTCATGAACAGAAAATTCAAGTTTGAAAATGATACTGTCTAATAAAATGTATCTGTTTAACTAAATAATCTAAAAATATAAGTGACTATCGAAGGATAAATTATTTATTAACATATTAAACACACGTTCTATTAGTGAAATTATAGTTTTAATATAAAATATTACAATAAAAATGGATACAATAACCGTAACCAATTAAGTTGAGACGCGATATCTCACTCTCTTTAAGGAGATTCAAGTCCTCTGCGATGTTGGAATAACTTCAATCACCAGTACAACTAGATATCTCAGAGTTATCCCCCAGGATACAACAGTCCAACCTAAAATTGTTGTGTGGTTAAAGGAAAAAAAAAAAATACATAAATAAGGTGTTTTAAAATACAAATTTCAAAAATGAGGTCAAACTTTTATAATTTCGAGAATCAGGTTGTAATTAGAATTAATTAATTAAATTAAAGAAATAAAAATATTTTAATAATATATATATATATATATATATATATATATATATATATATATATATATATATATATTAAGGTCATAATATTGTATAATTTCAGGTTACAAAAGAAAAATCTTTTAGGTCATAAATTTATTTCAGGTCACAAGTCAAAATTTTAAGGTCACAGATTTCTTTTTAGGTCACAACTTATGAATTATTAGGGCACAAATATTTTAAGTGCCAATTATCAAATTATTATGTTACAATTATTTGATTTCTAGGCCACAACTGACTTATCAATTATTAGGTCACACATTTTTAAGTCAAATTAATTATACGTGGACGTTGTTCTATATAGTTCTGGTTCCAAAGGAACTGAACCGAACTGATGGTTCTTTTTATAAGAGAAGAACCGAACTGTTTGGTTCCTTTAGTTCTGGTTCCGATTTCCTAAACTAAAATTTTCAAATTTAAGTGATGAAGCGATGGTAATTTCCGGTTGGTAAGAGTCGTAAGACGGTAAAGTCATCGACCTTGATCAAGATGCGAATACAATAGTCATCTTTGTCCTTGACATCAGAATATTCACTCTCTTCCAAACAGTAACGTATCTCCACATCCACGTATATGTGCTCCGTGTAAAAATTCTTCAATTTCTGCTCGTAGTTCTTCACATTTTTAGGAACAATTGCACAAGTCCAGCAAATCCTTGAAAACAAAATAACAACTGAGTATAAGATGATGATTTCTTGTTTATTGATTCTTGAAAAACTGAAGGTTGAAGGTTTGACGACTAAATGCTTGAAGCTGAATGATAGAACCAGTGAAAGAAAAATAATTTTTGGTCTATGTTTTTTTGTTTATTACTTGTTTTGTTCATGGTTATTGTAATGTCAGATGAGTCAATAGTTGTTGGGTAACTGATAATTACTAATAGACCAGATAATATGCATTAAGATTAAGAATTGATGATTTTTAAAATTTTTCTTAATTAATATTTAAAAAAAATAAAAAATCGTGTTTCACTCTATCAGTTCTAGTTTTTAGTTCTCGTTCTGAACCTAGAACCGAAATTTGAACCGAATGGTTCTTGATTTTTAGAACCGAAATCGTTTAAAATTTTGAAAGAACCGAACCGAACTGAGCCGAACCAAATCGGAACCGAACCGAACCACTAGTTCCGGTTCTTTTGCCTAGGCCTAAAATTAATTATGCCGCTAACATTACCGTCGCACACATAACAAAGATCCCTTACCATTTTATCTACACCACAACCACCGACCACAGGTATCCACTCTCCCCAACTATGGTGGCGATGCTGGCACCCACTACAAGAGTGGATACATGCACTACAAATCGGCACGATGACGACGATGCCATCACAATTTTGCGCGATGACAATGCTGCAATCGCAGATCTACGTGACGATGCCTGTGGTGTTTGTGTGCATATCGTCACCTTTGGCTGCCCTGCGCGCAAATGTTGGTGGTATGTGTGGTTTATTTCTTTCTTTGCGGTAGTAGTGTTGCAGGTGGTGTGTTGACAACAGAGTGATTGCGGTGGTGGTTGTTCAGATGTGGTTGTTTTTGTGGTGCAAGTTGTGGTGAATCTTAGGCAGGCGGTAGTATTTCTCCTCCAGTTGTGAGTTTTCCCGTGCCTAGTCTTTGCTCTATCATTCTTTCTTCTCTCAGGTGATGGCTTTCAACCGTGTTTGTAGTTCTTATCAGATGATAGTTTGTGGTTCTGATATGTGTTTTTGATGTTGGTGTGGTTCTGATTTATGAGCATAGTGGCGTCACTGTCTCATGTGGCGCCTCTTGACAGAAATGCCAGTTGCATGCGATAGTTTTTGTTCGAAGCATGGGATGGAGTGCGGCGTGTTGGAATCATGGAGTGTGGCCGGGGTGAAGGGGTGTCATGCGATAGTCAAGGAGTGTAGCGTGCGGCAGTCGTTGAGAGAAACAGAGAGAGAGAGAGAGAGAATAATTAGGGTGGTATGATGTGGGATTGTGGTAGGATTTGAGTAATTAATTTAATTTCAAAATACTATTACTTTAATTAATTAATTTTTAAATTTTAATTATAACCCGAGATTTTAATTTATACATGTTTTGCCTCATATTTGAATTTGGATATTTAAAGATAGTGATTGGTGTAATTTCCTCATGTGGGCTTCTTCACAAAGTTATCATCAGATGAAATCCTTTATGTAATCACTTATCTTACTACAAGATTTGGTGGTGTTCTCATACTAAAAATTTCCATTATAAAAAAAATCTATTTCAGAAGATAAATTTGGTGGTGTTCTCGTACTTCTCTAAATAATTTCGATAACCACTTATCCCATATCAAATTCCATTGTAAACGAAATCTTCATCAAATGTTGCCCAAGTTTCAAAAGACCCGCAATTGTAATCAACAGATTCGTCGATGCACCGTTGGAAGAAGGACCGACTGCACTCTCGCCGTTAATTTAATTCTCCTCATTTTCTCCACCTCCAACGACCCTACTTCTCTCCAAATGACCACCAGTGTTCCTAATAAATACCCCCTTCATATAGATGATGGTATTTTCTTCAAATCAATGAAAAACAAGATAATAAAACTAACTACAAAACATCTCCCAAAGTCTATTGCGATTTCAATGGGGGTGGGCTGGTGGAAGGGGATGATTTCGGATGAGGTGGTGGTGGGAGAGAGAATGGTGAATGATGAGAGTAACAATGGGGTGTGGGTAGTGATCGTGGTGTACTTTTTATTTATTTATTAGATTTAAATTTAATAATGGGTATATTTGTATATTAATTGTGGTGTATTTATAAAAACTATATTTTTTTTTTGTAGTGTATTTAAAATGTGGTGTATCAAATAAATATTGTGGTGGTAATATATTTTGTCTTATTAATATTATAGTAATTAGTATATATACTTGGGCCAATAGATAGATTATTATGCATAATGAAGTAGTGAAACAACAATCTTTACTTCATAGTTAGTAGTAGTCTCTGACTTAAACTATAATTGATTAAGGGAAATAAAAAATTGCTGCTCACACATAATAATCCAAGTGTTAATATGAGCTTTAATAGCCAACACTTATGATCCTGTGTTGATGCTAATATTCTGAGTGTATTTCAAGAATATGCATAGCATTCTCATAGAGAGCGGCTCCACTGTCGCACTCATATAGGTAAAATTTGTCAAGAGTGAACTTGTAACTGTAACTCCCCACTCTTAATGGATACAAACTTATTAAGAGTTTTTTCAAGAAAACTCCACCTTCTATCGTTACAGGATAAATGCACCTACATCACAGGGTTTGACAAAATAAATTTGTACATTTTATCGACCATCGTATAATTCTTTTTTCCCATTGAACCATGATACATGATCTCTGGCCACCAGGTTGGGTATCATTATACATGGCTCATGATGATATGAGTATCAGTCCCATCCCACTCGATGTATTCTAGACCCTTTCTCTTGCTAAGGTCTTGGTTAATGAATCTGCAAGATTATCACATGATTTAATATAATTCACATTTATTATCACATTACTCAAATAGGATCTCACAGTACTGTACTTTCTTTTTATATGTCTAGACAGTTACCGTTATAATAACAATTATTTACTCTACCAATAGCAGTAGTTTTTTATTTCCCTTAACTATAACTAGTTAAGGGAAATAAAGAATTGTTGCCCACACATGATAATCCAGGTGTTAATTTGTGCTGTTACTGATATTCATGAGTGTATTTTAAGAATAATTCCACTACTCTCATAGAGAGCCTCACTCTCACACTCGTATAGGTAAAAATTTATCAAGAGTGTACATGTAACTTTAATACCCCACTCATAAGAGATACAAAATTTATTAAGATTTTTTTTTTTTCAAGAAAACTCAACTCTCCATCATTACAGGATAAATGCACCTACACCATAGGGATAGACAAAATAAATTTGTGCATTTTACCGATCATCATATAATTTTTTTTCCACATTGAACCTGGATACATGATATCTGGTCACCAGGTTGGATATCTTTATACATGGCTCATGATGATATGGACAATTGTCCCATCCCTCTTGATGTATTTCAGACCCTTTCTCTTGTCAAGACATAGGTTAATGGATCTGCAAGATTATCACATGATTTAATATAATTCACGTTAATTTTCCCATTACTCAAATAGGATCTCAAAGTACTGTGTTTTCTTCTTATATATCTGGATTTACCATTATAATAACGATTATTTACTCTACCAACATCAGTAGTGCTATCACATTAAATCAAAATAGGAGGTATTAGTTTTTTCCACATTTAGGATTTTTTGTAATAGATCTTCCAACTAATTTGCTTCCTCACTAGCTAAAACTAAAGCAATTAGTTCAGTCCCATTGTTGTGTTAGCAATGATAGTCTATTTTTTAGATTTCCAACAAATAATAGCACTTCCCAATTTTAAATTATCTGGTGGTGGATAAGGAATCTCCTAATAGAGTATTCCAATATGCATCACAAAATCCTTCAACAACAGTAGTATATTTTTGATGAGTAAGCCATAACTTTTCATATCAAGTAAAATTTTCATCACTCGATTAATAATATGTTAATGTTCTTTACCTGACTTACTCGTATACTTGCTAGGTACCCCTACTGCAAATGCAATATCGAGTCTCGTGTAATCAGTTGCATATCGCAAGCTTCCAATTATGCTAGCATATTCCTTTTGATTTATCACTTCATCTTCTCTTTCAAAAGGAAATAAGTGAACACTTGAATCAAAAGGAGTAGCAAGACGTTTACAATCAACAAAATTGTATTTTTTTTTGAAGATTTTCTCAATATATTGTGACCAATCAAGAAAAATATCATCACTTGTTTTAGTAATTCACATACCCAAAATAAAATTAGCCTCATCAAGATCTTTTATGTCGAAATGACTTTTAAACATATTTTTTATTTCATTTATAACATGAATATTAGAGACAAAAATCAACATGTCATCAACTTTATGCTAATAATAACATGTGAATATTTCTAAGATTTATAATATATGCATTTCTCACTCTCATTCACTTTATATCTCAATCATGCAGAAATCAAATTTCTCATGCCACTATTTAAGAGTCTGTTTTAAGTCATAACGGGATTTAGACAGCTTACGCTCTTTGCCTTCTTCACCTGGTTGTATAAAACCTTCGGTAGGTCCATGTAAATTTTTCATCATGATTACCATTTAAAAAGGCAGTTTTAATATCTGTTTGATGAATAATTAAATTATGAATAGAAGATATTACAATTAGCAATCTTAAGGATATTATTCTCGTAACCAAAGAAAACGTATAAAAAAGTCTAAATCAACTTGTTTGAAACCTTTTGCGACAAGCCTCGCTTTGTACTTATCTACACTACCATCCGATTTTAATTTCTTCCTCATGATTCATTTACACCCAATAGTTTTATGGTAAATCTACCAATTTCCAAGTTTTATTTGAGATCAATGATTCTATCTCGTCATGTACAGATTCTTTCAAAAAAATAGCATATAGTGATGAAAAAGCTTTTTGTAAAGAAATTACTTTTCTTCAATATTATAAACCACGTAGTCAGGATCAAAATCCTTTTCAATTCTAACTCTTTTACTCCTTCTAATTTCAAAATTTTCTTTACTTTGTAAACTTCGAGTAGAAGAGTTAGACTCTAAAATTCTTTTTTCAATTTGTTGGCCCCTACCCTATTTTTTATTTTTTTAATTTAAAAGGAAATTTTTATTCATGAAAAATAACATCACCAGATTCGAAAATAATTTTATTTTTAATGTCAAAAAATCTACATGTTGTACTATTTTCTACATAACAAATAAAGATACAAGTGATAGCTTTAACTCCAAATTTAGGTAATTTAGGATCTGTTAACCTTACAAAAGTCTAATATTTTTACGTGGCACTCTATTTAATATATGACAAACAGTTAAAACTGTTTCACCCCAAAAACTTGATGGAGCATTAGAATCTAATAGCATAGCATTTGTAAAATCAATCAATGTTCTATTATTTCTTTTTGCTACACCATTAGAAGTAGGTGAATATGGTGGAGTATTTTCATGGATTATTCCCAATGATTCAACATCAACATATGAATTAAATCTAAAAGATTCATATTCTCGACCTTTATCACTTCGAATTCATTTAATTTTTCTACTGGATTGATTTTCAATTTCTAAGAGGAATTTTTTGAAGTAGTCAAAAGCAACACTTATATTTTTTCAATAAATAAACATAAGTATATTTTGAACAATTATCAATAAAAGTGATAAAATATATATTTGCTCCACGAGTTAAAATCCCTTCAAATTCACATAAATCAGTGTGAATTAATTTTAATAATTCGATATTTCTTTCAACAATTTTATGAGGTATTTTTGTAATTTTCACTTGATTGCAAGTCTCGCATTTTTCTATTTTTTTTTTTTTCAAATTAGGAATTAATCCTGAACTACTCATGATTCCCACATATCTTTTTTTGATATAACTGTTCACTGATATCTCGCGATGCAAGATATCCCCCCAAGTGTACGGGTCGTGAGAAGTAATATAGTAGACCTTAGAGTTCGGATTATCGTCCCACGGAGATTGCTATTAATTACCGAAATATTTTAGTTCTACACTTTATTTAAACAGACAAAAAGAATTTGTGATTTTGAACTAAAACTTAAGAAATTAAACCAAAGAAATAAATTTGCGAATTTGTTTTGTCTTAAATACGATTGTAAGGTAGTTGAGATTCACGAATTCACCTAGCCAATTAAATCAATTCCAATTCCAGGTTCTATTTCCTAAATATGTGTTCGATCGAATTCACTAATTCAAATTGAAATTCCTCTCTCGAGTTTAAATCAATCATACCTAAATAAGTCAACATTGTATCTCTACAGCGGGGTCCGAATATTCCTTATCTAGATGCATTACACACAAGAAATCACATACGACCGCAATAATAACAAGAGTATATCTCTATATCTCGTTCAATTACCGGATTTATTACCTAGATTTATGTTATTAACTCACCTCTCGGATTATGAAAATAACACTTAAATCATGAAAGAGTGGTCAGTTCATTCATGCATTAAACGCAATAATAAATCAACAGATGCATTGAAGTGTTGAAACAAGGAATATGGAATCAAAATAATTAACTAGGCTACATCGTTCACCCCAACATAAAATTTAGTTACACATCATGATTAAAGAACAAAAATAATAAAATAAAAAGTTCATTGAAAACAAGAAGAAAGGAAAGCATGCACAAAGTCTCAATTCTTCTATTATCTTCAATTCACGCCCCTTTGCAGTGCTTCAGTCTCCCAAGATTTGATGTGAAATCTCAAAGGTAGCTCGTTCTATGGAGAGGAAAAGGTTCTGATTTTCGTGCCTCATGTGTTGTATTAATAGGTTAGAGAGAAAACCTAGGTCAAAAAGCCCAAAGCCTGTTAAAAATTGGGAGAAAAATCTGGTCTGCGACCTAGTCGGATAAACGTGCGATCGCGCAGGCTTATGGCCGGCGATCGCGTGGAAGACCCTTTAACTCTTGGGTTAAGATTTTGTACATTCTCGCGACCGCGCGCCAAGACACATCGCGATCGTGTGGTTGTGCCGGTCTGTGCAATTATCAACTTTTCCTTCTGTATAAGTTGGTCCCTGCCTTTTAATTGCACCTTCAGTCCTCAACTTTCAATTGTTGCAATTTAGACTCCAAACTTTATATTCTTCTAGATTCGCTCAATTAAGCTCCAAATGTCATCCAATTGTGCAATATTTCTCTTAATTGCTTCATTCTTCATCTTTTGAGATATTTTCTGCAAAGTAACAATTAAATATAAATTAAAGAGCATATATTCTAAAACGACAATAATTTCTTCTAATTTAGATCTACAAATAAGTGTATAAAATACACTTATCAATGACATAAACGAGAAGGCCATGAATTTAGTGAAGAGACCGTATAAACAGAAGCAGAATCACTTTTATTAGCACTTTTAATGTTTAATTTCAACTTCCATCACAAGCATATCCTTTGCCTAAAAAAAATACCCTTTTTTTTGGTAATCACATACTGATCAGATTGAATTGTCTGTTTGAAGCCAACTTTATTCTAAAGATAAACAGACATTAAATTATTTCTCATGGAAGGTGTATATAGTACATCTTTTAATGTCAAGACATTTCCAGAGGCGAGTTTGAGTTCAACATCTCCAGTCTCAAGAACCTGTATAATATTAGAATCTCCATACATAACAGTTATGTGCTCCTTTAAAGGATTATAATTTTTGAACCAATCTTTATCATAACAAACATGTATGCTTGCTCCAGAATCAGCTCACTATCCTTTAACACTTTGCACAATATAAATATATGTTATCATAGCCACAAATGCATCTTTGGTGACATTAACCTGTGGAACAGGCTTACACTTTAGGTATCTGCAATTTTTAGCAAGGTGACCAATTTTTCCACTTACAAAGCAAAGTTTCCCTTGTTTATTTCGTGAAGGATTTGATAAGTGCTCTACTAGCACTTTATTTCTTTACTTGTTGCCTCGAATTACTGTTAGTTTGATCCTAATTAAGTATTGCTTAATGCATTTTATGTTTTATATTGTGTAGGATCGCAAATGACAAGAAAAGAAGGAAAAAGGACCAAAAAGCACGTAAAAATGAAGTTCGAGGACTTGGCATGTAAATAAGTTACGGCTGCAACCATGAAAGTCACGGCCGTAAGTTGATTGAACAAAAATACGAAAATCTGCAGAAACCAAGTCACGGCCGTAACAAGGATGTTACGGCCGTATTGAATGCGAAGTCACGGCCGTAAGAAGTGAATCAATTGCGTAGAAATAAACAGAAAGTGAGTTACGGCCGTAACTCCTTATATTACGGCCGTAACTTAAGCCCGAGAAAAAAAAAGGAAATTGTTTCCTAATTCAACTTAAACTCTATCTTTGGTATTTCTTTTTGGCTAAGCTAGGGCACGAATTTGGGCTCTATAAAAGGAGCAATTCAGTACCAAAGAGAGGAGGGATTTATTTTTGAGAGCCACCAATACCAAAGTTTGAAGAGAAGAAATTCCGGGGAAAATCAAGGTTAATCAAGAAAACCTTTTTGGGAAATTCTTCATGGCAATGCGTGGCTAGTCTTCTCAACCTAGTTCAAGGGGGAAGTTGTGTTCATATTATTTTATTATTCATTCCTCAAACTCGTAACGTAGTTCTTGTTTTTATATTTTATTTATTGGATTTCTCATGAACATTAATTTCGTCAAGACAATTTATTAATTGATTAAGGCCTTGTCTTTTAATTATTGTGTTGATGTTTGCTAATTTGGGTAATTGGATTCGTATTTGTCTTGTTACCTAAATCATAGTAACAATTGGTAATTTTATATTTCCATATGAAAATCCAATCTAGATTAATCAATTCGAGCATATGTAATTGATAATTTAGTTCACCTAATTCTTCTTGTTTTCACATAGTTAATGAATTAAATCTAGGGAGCTTATTCTAGGTTGTTCATTCACTCTAAATTGATTGGAGAACTAATTCTAATTGATTATTATTAAGGAAGAATTGGATTAATCAGAGCTTTTTGATTATTTCGGGTGATAAATAAAACAAAGGAAATAGTACATGCGTTGCTTGGGGAATGACAATATTATGATAGGGCACAACCGAACCTGAGAACTAGGATTCTTTATTATTTGATTTTTATTCCAGCTATTTTACATCTTTATTTGATTATTTAGATTAATTGCAATTTTCAACTCAAAACCCCCCTTTACGATTCTAATTGACATAACACTAAGTTAGTTCCCGTTCCTCGTGGGATCGACCCTTACTTCCACTGCTATATTCTTAGTAATAGTGAACAAGGAATTTAATTATTATTTTGGTGCATTACGACACGCATCAAATTTTTGGCGCCGTTGCCGGGGAGCGGTTAACCAATTTTCTGTTTAATCAATTAGAAAGTTATTTTCTGCATTTTTATTTATTTATTTTTATTTTCGGTTTAATTAATTAAAAAAAAAAATTTTGAAATTCCGAAAATTTTATTTATTTATTTATTTATTTATATGCGTAAAACTCGATCCGCTAATCCTGAATATTTTTTATTTGATCCAGAAATCGAGCGAACTTTTCGACAGCGAAGAAGGGAAGCACTAGAACAAATGGCAGCTCATAACCTCAACAACAGGACACTTAAACAATTGGCCACTCCAGATGTCGCTCCACAGCCACTCTGTATCACTTTTCCGACAGTGGAAGAGGGAAAAACTTTTGAACTCAAATCTGGACTCATTCACTTGTTGCCAACTTTTCGAGGACATGCTGGTGAAGACCCTTACAGGCATCTCAAGGAATTCCACGTGGTTTGTGATAGCATGAGACTCACGGGTATTACCGAGGAGCAAATCAAGATGAGGGCTTTTCCATTCTCGTTAAAGGATGCCGCTACTGATTGGCTATACTGTTTACCATCCGGATCAGTCACCACCTGGAATGACATGAAGAGGCTATTTTTGGAAAAATATTTTCCTGCATCTCGGGCTGGAACAATCCGGAAAGAAATTTGCGGGGTTCGTCAAAACAATGGTGAATCGCTGTATGAATATTGGGAGCGCTTCAAGAAGCTCATCTCGAGCTGCCCCCATCATCAAATCAGCGAACAACTACTAGTGCAATATTTCTACGAAGGACTGCTACCAATGGATAGAAGTATGATAGATGCCGCAAGTGGAGGTGCCTTAATGGACAAAACACCAGAACAGGCTCAGGCTTTGATTTCCAACATGGCTGAAAACACTCAGCAATTTAACCCAACCCGAGACATGCAAGTTCACCGCGTGAACGAGGTAAGTAGTTCCAATATAGAAAGTCAACTGTTTGAACTAACAAATCTCGTTAAAAAACTTACTATAGGAAGTGCACAACAAGTCAAAGCATGCGGGATATGTGCTAATTTCGGACATGCAACGGATGCGTGCCCAGTGCTCCAAGAGGAAAACAGTGAACAAGTGAACGCTGCTGGAGGCTTCCCATTTCAAAAACAACAATACAATCCGTACTCGAACACTTACAATCCTGGCTGGAGGGACCACTCGAACTTGAGCTACGGAAATAACAAACCTCCGGGTTTCGTCTCCAACAAGCCTCAAGGGAATTTTCAACAACATGGAAATTTCCATCCACAGGGACAATATCAGCAAAAGCCACAATCATCAGGTATGCCTCTCGAAGAAATGATGAAAACTTTGGCCACTAACACTCTACAATTTCAACAGGATGCCAAATCCAGCATTCAAAACCTGAAAAATCAAATGAGTCAAATGGCCACAGCTATCAATAGATTGGAAGCACAAACAGGAGGAAAGTTGCCATCTCAACCCGAGGTGAATCCGAAGAATGTAAGTGCAATTACTCTTCGAAGTGGAAAAGAAATTGAGGCCCCACAATCAAAGCCAACCGCGAGTGAAGAGGAGGAGGTTGAAGAAAAAGAAGTCGAAAAGAAAAACAGCATTCCACAAAACTCTCAGGTAAAAACCGAACCTATTGTGAATGCGAAACTAACTCCACCGCCTTTTTCGAGCAGGTTAGCGAAGGCGACTAAGGAAAGCAAGGAGAAGGAAATTCTGGAAATGTTCAGGAAAGTGGAAATCAACATTCCACTGTTGGATGCAATCAAGCAAGTGCCCCGTTACGCAAAATTCTTAAAGGAGCAGTGCACCAACAAACGGAAGTTGATGGGAAATGAAATGGTAAGAATGGGGGAAAATGTGTCAGCACTCTTCCAAAGGAAACTGCCCCCAAAATGCAAGGACCCAGGTATGTTCACTATACCATGCCAAATAGGTAACACTAAGCTGGATCGTGCATTAATAGATTTAGGTGCATCTATAAATGTACTGCCTAGGTCTACCTACAATGCATTAAAACTTGCTAATATGATTGAAACTAATGTTATAATTCAACTAGCCGATCGTTCTAATGCTTATCCTGACGGGGTAGTTGAAGACATTCTAGTGCAAGTAGGCGGGTTAGTATTTCCTGCAGATTTTTATGTTTTGGACATGAATGACGACCACTCCCCCAACTCCACTCCTATTTTGTTTGGGAGACCATTCCTAAAGACATCTAAGACTAAGATAGATGTTAGTAGTGGCACACTTTCCATGGAATTTGATAATGAAATTGTTCAATTCAATATTTATGATTCCGTGAAGAATTTTGGTGATGATCCTGTTTATTCTGTTAATGTTAATGACTCTTTAGTACAGGAAGTTCTCGATATTGGTGGAAAGGACTGTCCAAAGTCTCCGAAATCAGGTAAAATCTCATCCATCTCATTACCAATTTCTGATGAAAAACCTCTACCCCCTATTTTGCAAATCTTAATGAAGAGCATGAAGAAAAAATTGAGTTTTGGGAATCCACCTAATCCCGGTTGAAGGAGGAAACAACAAGTCGAGCCAACGACAGTAAACAAAGGCGCTGCTCGGGAGGCAACCCGAGAGGGGAGTTTCTTTATCTCCTCAACTTTTTATTTTCGTATTTTCCTTTTCGGTTAATTTTAGTTTATTTAGTCATTTCATTTGAAAATAAAATAAAATAAAATAAAATAAAATAAAAAAATTTTCAGTAGCCTTGTTACGGCCGTGAGTTAACATTTTTACGGCCGTAACTCAATTCCAGTTTTTATACAGAGGCCTTATTACGGCCGTAATTACATTTTTACGGCCGTAATTGTTTCTTGGCAATTTTTTCAGACTGTGACTTGCGGCCGTAAGTCATACCTTCACGGCCGTAAGTCTACCCTTTTTCAAAATTTTAAAACGGTCCCCTCGCGCATAACTTCCCTTTTATTGTTTTGCTTTTCAATGAGGACATTGTTTTGTCTAAGTGTGGGGGGAATTGAATTGATTGTGAGCTTAATGTCTTTATCTACTTTCTGTAGTCGAAACGTTAAAATTCAGTTTGAGTCAGCATCCATTTTAATCTTTGATAGGAAACGACCCCACTTTTGGTTCATTTTTTTGAAATATAATTGCATAATTGGACATGAATTGAGCACGTAGAGATGAATTTTCCAATACTTTCCAAATAGGTTTGAAAATGGGGACAAAATGCCATATCTCTGCAACCTAGTAGATTCAAACCCAAATTTGATATGACTAATAATTACCCCGAGTAAAGAGATTCACCCCTTTGGCCACTAGATTTTTTGCATTTTTCAATTCGACCCTAAGACCGAGCAATGACCAAAACCCATAATTGGATGGGAGACACACATATGAACCATAATTTGTGAGCTTTTGAGCCTATGAGCTACTTTTACTCTTATTATAAAGCTCTTATTTTTTTAATGTGTGTCCTGCATGGTTGATTTGTTCTTGGATGTGCTTTTGTGTACATGCCGTAATAGCTTCTTGGCTCGAGTGCAAAATATAGTAAAGGCACTAGGATGAACCAAATTTGGCCTTCTAAATAAGCCTACCATTGTACATTTACCAATAGAAGACCCTTTGAGCCTTAGCCTTTCTTTGGAATATTAATACCACACTACAAGCCACGAACACCCATTCTTTCATGTTATCCTTTTTCTTGAACCTATAGAGAACGGATTCACAAGCTTGTGTTGGTTGAGAAGTTTGAGGTGGATTAAGTTTCAAAGTGGAAATTCGATCTTGTGTCATTGGGGATTGTGGGGGTGATTTGACCAAAAGAGAAAAATTGCAGTATATGTTTGAAAAAAAAAAAAAACAAAAGAAAAAGAGAAGTTCAGGCCAGTTCTCAAATTACGAGGTCATGAACATTTGCTAGTATTGAAAATAAACACTCAAGCTGCACAAATAGAAGTCTAGTGTTAAATCAGTTGGATAGCAGGAAGATTATTTTCATGTTGAAGAAGAAAGAAGGAATGTTATAATTGAACCGATTCGGCTTGTGAAACTCCTTCTCGATTTAGCCTAAATGTTTCCCTTTTATCCCACCTGACCCGAAGCCCCGCTACAACCCAACAAAGACCTTTGCTTTGCACTTGTGTTATTGTTGGCTCCGGTTTTGACATTTGAGCAATCTGTGGTAATAAGTTTTTCATGCAGTGAGTTGAGCGTAAAATTCTCACCTTTATATACACTTTGTGCGAAGAGAGATATCCGGTGAGAGTGTCGGCTCCCATTACATGTACTTATGAGTGGTTTGAATTGCTTGGTCTATATTTTGTGCCCTTTTGATCTGAAACTGTGTATTGACTAAATTTTTACCATGAGATAAACCGCACTAATCCGTTGGCATTTACTTGAATTAGTCAAAACTTACATTTTTATGGGGAATTGATAAATTCAGAGAGAACTCACGAGAGGTGAAAGGATATAAACCACATTGGGGTATCAATTTTCATTTTTGTTCGGAGAATATTGGGTGATGCATCTCTTACACACACTAACACACTCCGATTATGCAATTTGATTTTCGTGCTAAAAAGAAGTGGGTTGTGACCTTGACTTTCCAGATTTAAAAGTCTAACATGTTCATTCGAGTCGTGCTTTAGTTCTTTTCTATCATTATTCGAGGACGAACAATGGTTCAAGTGTGGGGGGATTTGATAAGTGCTCTACTAGCACTTTATTTCTTTACTTGTTGCCTCGAATTACTGTTAGTTTGATCCTAATTAAGTATTGCTTAATGCATTTTATGTTTTATATTGTGTAGGATCGCAAATGACAAGAAAAGAAGGAAAAAGGACCAAAAAGCACGTAAAAAGGAAGTTCGAGGACTTGGCATGTAAATAAGTTACGGCCGCAACCATGAAAGTCACGACCGTAAGTTGATTGAACAAAAATACGAAAATCTGCAGAAACCAAGTCACGGCCGTAACAAGGATGTTACGGCCGTATTGAATGCGAAGTCACGGCCGTAAGAAGTGAATCAATTGCGTAGAAATAAACAGAAAGTGAGTTACGGCCGTAACTCCTTATATTACGGCCGTAACTTAAGCCCGAGAAAAAAAAAGGAAATTGTTTCCTAATTCAACTTAAACTCTATCTTTGGTATTTCTTTTTGGCTAAGCTAGGGCACGAATTTGGGCTCTATAAAAGGAGCAATTCAGTACCAAAGAGAGGAGGGATTTATTTTTGAGAGCCACCAATACCAAAGTTTGAAGAGAAGAAATTCCGGGGAAAATCAAGGTTAATCAAGAAAACCTTTTTGGGAAATTCTTCATGGCAATGCGTGGCTAGTCTTCTCAACCTAGTTCAAGGGGGAAGTTGTGTTCATATTATTTTATTATTCATTCCTCAAACTCGTAACGTAGTTCTTGTTTTTATATTTTATTTATTGGATTTCTCATGAACATTAATTTCGTCAAGACAATTTATTAATTGATTAAGGCCTTGTCTTTTAATTATTGTGTTGATGTTTGCTAATTTGGGTAATTGGATTCGTATTTGTCTTGTTACCTAAATCATAGTAGCAATTGGTAATTTTATATTTCCATATGAAAATCCAATCTAGATTAATCAATTCGAGCATATGTAATTGATAATTTAGTTCACCTAATTCTTCTTGTTTTCACATAGTTAATGAATTAAATCTAGGGAGCTTATTCTAGGTTGTTCATTCACTCTAAATTGATTGGAGAACTAATTCTAATTGATTATTATTAAGGAAGAATTGGATTAATCGAGCTTTTTGATTATTCCGGGTGATAAATAAAACAAAGGAAATAGTACATGCGTTGCTTGGGGAATGACAATATTATGATAGGGCACAACCGAACCTGAGAACTAGGATTCTTTATTATTTGATTTTTATTCCAGCTATTTTACATCTTTATTTGATTATTTAGATTAATTGCAATTTTCAACTCAAAACCCCCCTTTACGATTCTAATTGACATAACACTAAGTTAGTTCCCGTTCCTCGTGGGATCGACCCTTGCTTCCACTGCTATATTCTTAGTAATAGTGAACAAGGAATTTAATTATTATTTTGGTGCATTACGACACGCATCAGGATGTGAATGGTTCTTATTCCATTTGCTTGAATTTCCCTTATTTTTTTATAAGGGTTTTTTATATTTTTCTTATTAGGCTTCAAAACATCTTTTCTTGAATTCCAATTAGTAGGAAAAATTTCAGAAAATAAATTCACCTTAGTGGATTTTCCATTATGTTGTTCGATAAGTGCATTTTGTCCACGTGCTTCCTCTTCCACACGTATGCCTGTGATAAGAGTTTCAAAAGATATCTCCTTTTATTTATGGCGCATGTTCTTTAGAAATCCCCTCCAAGACGGTGGGGGCTTGTTAATCATGCCAGCAACAATAAGATTGTCTCTGATTTTAATGCCTTCAGATAAGAGCTTGGCAGCTATCATTTGAAAATCTTGTGCTTATTCCACTACAGATTTTCCATCTATCATTTAATAGTGGAAAAATCTATTTGCTGCATAATTTTCGTGCATGCTCGCCTCAAAGTTTTTCATATTTTCTTAGCAGATGTGAAAGTAGCATCATAGTAATAATAAAAAAGATCATCAAGATAATTTAAAAGATAGTTCTGACAGTTATACTCATTTTTTTTTTGTATTACTCCACTTTTTCTTCGTGCTCAAGATATTCATCATCGTCCATGCCACCAATTTTGATTTTTTTGGGATCCTTTTTCATGAGGGCATAAGCAACTTTGAGTAGGTTGAGACAGAAGAGGACATTTTCTTTCCAAAGCTTGAAGTTCACACTCTTGAAGCGAAAAGGCTTGTTGGGATCTCCAACACTTTCATTGATCTTTTCAACGGTTTGATCCATTAGTTCAATCTCCTTAAAATTGTTAGTGAAAATACAATTTTAATGTAAAATATTACAATAAAGATGGACACAATAACCATAATCAATTAGGCTAAGGCGCGAGTATCTCGCGCTCTTTAAGGATATTCAAGCCCTCTGCGGTGTTGTAATAACTTTAATCACCGGTGCAACAAGAAATATCTAACTCGTTCCCTCCTTGATATAACAGTCCAACTTAAAATTATTGTGTGATTAAATCTTTAATTTGCACAAAAAAATTAATCTAAGGTTCTTTTACAAGAACACCTATCTATTGATCAAAATACATATAAATTTATACAGATTTTTTCATGAAACCGTCTGCACATACATTCCAATTCTAGTTGTGCATGGATATTTATAGCCATGAGAGTAATCATTATGATGGAAATAAACCAATCACTAATTAGCATTTCATGCAAATGTGTATGTAAAATAATTGGCTTAGAAGAGAGATCAATCAAAATTAACTAAGATGGGGTTATATGCGTGTAAGTATAATTGAAAACAAAGAAAATTCTACCAATCATTACCTACAACTTTATAAGCATGTGTAATTATATTGCTCCAATGAATATAATACACATAAGTACAAATAAATATTATAACACGTTCAAATCAAATTCTTCAACCCCTTCCCCCCCCCCCCCCCAACACACACACACACATAAATGCAATTGAATTTGGGGGCATTTGTCTGTTTTAATACCAAAATTTATGAGCTTGTTTGGTAATAAAAAAAAAAAATTGATTTTTGAGAAATGTGTGCTTGAAAAGTGTGAAAATTTGTAAATTTCATAAAAATGTATGATTAAAAATGAGTTTGAGAAAAAAAATTATAAAAGAACTTCATTAGCAAACATGGCCATCAAAAAATTTGTTTTAAAATAACATATTCAACTATTATTTCTACGATAATTAATTTATTCTTGTTTTAACAATTAGTCTCCGTTTGGAAACCTATTTAAAAATATGTTTTTAAACAATAAAATTCTTTAAACTATTTTTTAACTACGCAAATTTTTTTCTCTCCACTTTTTAACCATATATTTTATCTCGAAAATATAAAAAATAGATTTTTAAACACAACTTTTAGCAAACATAACCTCAGTGTCTAGCAGTAACAAAACTTAACCAAAAGGCGTGAATATAAGCTATATTTTTTAGTGAGTTCACCCTTTTTTCAACGCGATGCACCTCAATATTGACAAGAAAGAATGTCTTAACTACATGGACGGATGTAGGGGGTTGCGAGCTCGGCCGATCGCTCGTACTGGATTCGCACAAAAAAAAAAAAAAAATAAAATAAAATAAAATTACCTTATAATTTTGATTTAAAAATTTTTTCCCCTTAACCTTGTAGTGGTCGCTCGTGTTAAATGAAATTCGCTCATGCTGAATCACTTTCCTGGATTCATCACTGCTTAAATATAAACTGTATCGGGTAAAAAAAATAGGGGAATATAGGAAAAAAAAAGTACTAATTTGGGGGAGGGATGAGACTGCTAAAATTCTATTTAAACAAAAGGGGGAACAAGATGAGATTGCATAATTCTTTAATTAAGAATCGAGTAACTAGGTTTTTTGATAGCCTTCATTGAAAAATATCATTTTTGTGTTTTTGGGACACTCCAAATGACCTTTTTATAGAACATGAAAAGTTGTGCACGAAGTGATGGGAGCCAAACCATGCTACATTTCCAAATCATGGAATTTTTCAAAAAGACACATTTTCCAGGACAATTGTGCGATCGCACGCTTATAAGGCCATGCGGCCGCACACCTTTACGCTAAACAAAATTTTATTCATTTTGACGTGTGATCGCACGGTATTAAAACCGTACGATTGCATGAGAAAAATTTGACCATATTTTTGTCATTTTCCGTAATTTATCATTCATCCGATATTGATTTCGAAACGCCAAATATACCCTTTAATGCATGCAGAGAAATCTAAATTCTAAGTGGCAAACAAATTTGCCTAAACGACTTGAGCCGAATTTGAGTATTTGATCGAAGTCGACACGAAGTCACTTTAGTCGATAATCAATTTCTTGATTTATCGATTAATTAAATCAATATCCAACTGGAATATCTCTTCCCATCTCTACTGCACTACTTTATTATTCTACTTATCCTTTCACTCTCGTCATTTCTTTGTAAAGTGGATAGGATTTTATGATCTTTATTGTTTGTCTAAATAGTGTCCCAAGATTGATTTTTCCTACAAATTTTGAAAGAAAAAAAACAAATAAAGTAATTATGCAATCCAACACTTTGACACGTTCATGAATGGAAACTTCACTACTATCAAAGGTTTGGGGGGGGGGGGGGGGGGGGGGGAACACAATAATTCTTATTGTACCCCTGAAGTCCCGCTCTTGTATCTGCGTTGAAGCTAAATAGACCGTTGTACCCTTAAATTAATCCATTCAACCTAACAGGTTTCTCCCAACCCGAATCCTTTAGCGCCCGTTTCACCTAAGTGCTAGGGTTCATTTCAACCCTTTCGAAAAGAGAGGTGGAGGAGATAGTGAAGAGAGCGGCGATAGACATCGGAGATCGTCGTCGAAGCCATTACGTCCAAATCGATTTCACCTCAAAAATTGCGTTGAACCCAGGTATCTCATTCACATTATTTTTTGTCGTAGATGATTTAAAAAGTTGGGAAGTAGTTCAATCTTCTCTCGAGTAAGATTTTTATGGGTTTTTTGTTTTTGAAGCTTTAGAGGTTTAAATTTTTGTGGGATTTATTCAAAATATGATATTATCGATGCCCCCGGTGCCGCCATTTGGTGGAACACATCAAAGGGGCTCAGTTATCAAATGTTGGCAAAATCTTGATTCAACTTGTGTGTTTTTAAACTGGATTTTTTTATATGCATTATCTATGTTTGTAGAAAGGTCTTAATGAATATTCGGGATATACTGATATATTACTTTACATGTGGAGTCTTACTCGATAACTCGGATCAAATACATGCATAAAAGTTATAATTTGATTACCAGTATGACTGGTTTTTACTGTTTTCTAGTATATTTAGGGGAAAAGGAGGCAATAGAAAAAATCAAGCATTGTTTCCAACAAACTTGTATTAAAAAATTATTTTAAGGGAGAAGATATTGACTTAGAAGTGTGGAGTTCGTGCAATAATTCTTAGAAAAGCTTCTCATTTGTAGTTTTCTTGAAGTTTAAAGATTTATTCTTGTCCGACAGCATATGAGGTGAAGTGTGAACCTTTATTTTTTTTGCTTTGTTATTGTTTTTAAAAGTGTCAACCTTTAATTCTTTTTCTGATGTATTTCTATAGCTTGTCCTAGTGTTTAACTAGTTCTGTATATTTGGTTTATGACCTCAAATGCATTTCAACCATGTCTAACTAATGGTTCACATAATATCTAGATGGGAGGAAGGAATTATGGCATTTTCCACAGCTATAGAGATCCAGGGCACTGGTTGGATGATTGTTCCACGAAGAAGCGATGTCTGAGATGCGAAGAGGGGTTCGTAGGATTGCTAGAGGTGGAGAAAATGGGTGATAGTAAAGGAAAGGTGTCCTTTTCTTGTACCCGATTGAATTGTTGGTACTTCGATTAGAAAAGGGTGAGTCGAGCACGAGCGCTCAAATAGAAACCAAGACCAAACCAGATATGGATGAGCTATCTAGCTTGATGAGAACTTGCACACGAATATCAAATGAAGATGACGTCGAAGTAAATGTTATAACATTTCATAAGAGTAAAGAGAGTGGCTGAAGAGGAAAGGAAAGGAAAAGAGAAGAGAAGATAGAAGATTGATAGACTTGTGTATGCTCTGAGACTTTGTAATTTCACTAGAAAATATGTAACGCCGTAGCATTTTTAAACTGTAACTTAGGAGGCTTGGTAATTTTTAGACTGTAACTTTCATCATCATTGTTTGTAATTTCATCAGTCTATTTTGTTGGATCTCTCTTAAATGGAAGTATGGAATTGTGGAAGTGATTGACTTTGTCTTTTTAGAATGTCAATTGTTAAGAAAATTTTTAGTTGTGATCATTTTACATGGTCAGGGACTATAAATTCTTTCCAGCATGCTTTATATTATTTCCAGCAGCTTGTATAATGACAGCAGGCGAGGTTATTCTTTAGTAGGTTTGATCCATGTGACCAAATAGGCATCAAATGGAGACATGTTAATCCCTATGGCACACATGAAGATGCACCAAGCAGCGAATATGTCAAAGACATATCACCAAATATAAACATAGAATTGACAGCACTATGATTTACCAAACAAATTCACCAACATTTGTCTTCAATCTACAATAAATACCAATTTTGCTACATAGTACAATAATGCACTAAATCTCCCTAGAATATGGAGAACAAGAAAACTGTTATTGAAATTCCCATTCATACTGTCATTGAAATTCCAACTAAAATTGAAATAAAAATTACAACTGAAATTAACATAAAATAAAACAAGGTAAGTAACCCCCATTTGCATCAATTTCAGTGACCTACACCATCTTCTTCACCCTCCCCAGCTGGTGGAAAATATTTGACTGTCTGTTGATCGATCTTGAAAGGTGGCATATATAATATTCATGCTATAGGAGGGGGGGGGGGGGCATATGGGATAATGTGCCCTGTGAGGAAGATTATTCTACAAACAAGGAATCAACAATATTATCATACATATTACTAAATAGAATTGAAATGGAGGATTAACGACACTCCATTATTTCTAAAAAATTACACATAGCACTAGCTCGTCAATCGGTGTTCAAAGCTAATTATTTTTGCAAGAGGAAAAAAATTTCCTGTTTCGGACATTTAGAGGTTGGATAAACTTCACAAATTGCTTCATCTAGTTGAAATCTACATGAGAATAACAGAAATGTTGCGGAATGAGGGGCGGACAAAAATGCGTATATCCAAGTCAAGGCTAAGCGAGATCAATAATACTACCTATTTCCGGGTCGAGGCTACGTGAAATCTACTGAAGATGTTTTATTTTCAATTCACCAGAAAATGGTCTGAAGTTTTCAGAAGGGGGCAGCAAGACGGAGAGAAACTTTGGTTTTTGCCGGACAACACAGATAAAAAAGGAGGGATTCTGATTTTTGTTGGGTGTAATATCTCTTGATATGTTCAGAGTCAAAATAGTGTGGTTTTTTGACATCGGTACATGAGGAGGTACATAATAGTGGTACAAGTAGAATTATTGGGGAAAAAAATCTCATTAATACTACAAAGATCTCAGAGTGATACAAAATGATAATCCATATTTTTATGACTGATAAGGATCAAATCAACAATCAAAGTACAAGGAGTACTGAATACAAAATAAAAACTTCACTAGGGCCCAATGGGATCCTTCACATTAAGCATGCGTTGAGGAACTTTTGTTTATAATAAACACAATTTTCAATACCAATTTTTAATAATACATTTTTTTTTCTTTAATTTTTAACCACATATCTTACCTAAAAAACACAAATAACACCAATCATATTTATAACAGTTGCCGAATAGGGCATAAACGTTACATTTTAAGTGGCGCCAAAAGATAATTCACGTCAACGCCACTAATCGTGAGGAAGCTAAAGCACAAAGAGTCTCCTTTATATTAGAAACAAAGATGATAAAGAGTGTGTTTGGTATTGTTTAAAATGATTTTTTTTTTAAATGAATAGTGAGTTTTAAGAGAAACGATAATTGATATTTAGTTGAAAAGTCAAATATTATGGACTTTACTGTAAAAAACATGAGAAAAAATTAAGCTGCGTGTGATAGCGATGGTTGAATTTGGGTGGAAAAAAATGAATTTCAGGTAATTAAATTCTAGGGAATTAAATTCCTGGGAATTGAAGTTTGATTGGTTTAATTTTCTATGTGGAAAAAGTAGGGAATTTTTCAACTTTTATTGTTTGATTGACATTATTTTCCATGGAAAATAAAGTAAAATTTATCTATTTTAATAAAAATTATATATTTTTTTATTTTTTTCACACATTTGTACTTGATAATAATAATGTTAATTTTTAGAAAAAATATAATTCAATTAACAAAAATAAAAAGGATCAAACGTAATGAAAATGATATAAGATTTTTCATGAAAATAAAACCTCCTCCCCCTTGGAAAATGAATTCATTCAAAACAAGGAAAATACCAGATTTCGAGACGAGTGGGAAAATAAATTTCATAGAAAACTTTGACAATCAAATAGTGCAAAATTAAAAAATCAGATGAAAAATCATATTTTTCATGAAATTCATTGCGTTTCAAACGCACAATTAATGAAAAACAAACAAGGGCAAAGTGTGACATACAAAACACATTTGAGCGCGTTTGACTTGTCTTACAAGTTACTTCTTTAGTAAGCCAAACATGCTATTAAAATCTTCACTATTGCCAACCTGTGATCACAAGCTTCACTGTTATTTACCCATATATAATTTCCAAAAGGGCCCAAAATGAGTCATTGTTTACATTAGCTTAAGTACTATTTGTACGTACAGGAAGTTGGAGGAATTTCTTTTCAAAGTGACTTTTGGATTCCAGCTAATCTTCCGCATATAATTCTTCTTAATCAGCCAGATGAACTTTAGACAAAATTTGTCCACACCAACATCTGGCTGGAGATGAGAATCCAACCTCTACAAGTCACTTGCTTCATGGTTAAGATGTTCTTATTACAAGGTCCCACAAACAAATGGTTAAGATGTTCTTATTACAAGGTCCCACAAACAAATTCTTCCATGAAAATGACATTTATGGGAGAATTTTGACAATTAATTCTGGATTTCATATACTTGTGATCAGTGGCGGACGCAGAACTATTATATTAGTGGGGCACACGAATGGTACGGGGGTTCTGCCCCCCGAAAATTTTTTTTGGTAAGAAGAGAATGAAAAATGAAAAAGTACTTGAAAATATTCAATCCCCAAACAAATAAATAATTATATTAACCTTGCACACTTATAATATAATTAGCATAAATCACACTGCCTCCAAACATTTTTTTTTGTAAGAAAAGACCGAAAAATGAAAAAGTACTTGAAAATATTCAATCCCCAAACAAATAAATAATTATATTAACCTTGCACACTTATAATATAATTAACATAAATCACATCCTCACTGCTCATGGCTCCACTTTCATTGGTGCACTATTTTTATATAAAAAAAGAAATTATATGTAATGTATCATCTTCAAAATGCTGAGTCCTGAGTGCACTGCAAATGTGAACTATTATATTTATATCTTAATATATCAAGTTTGAAGATTAAAACAAAAAAAGTTACCTACTAGAAAGAAAGAAAAAAAAAAATACCAGGAAAAAAAGAAAAAAAAAATTTACTGGGGCACGTGCCCCAGGAGGCCCCACCCTGGGTCCGCCCCTGCTTGTGATCTTAACCGCAAGAAAGCGTGAGAAAAACTTTTACTCGTCAAGTAAGCTCTCAAATTAATTGCTAACAATGTTTTAAAAGCGTCGTCCTGAAAATGATTATAATTGGCAGATTGGTGGAATCATTGTATTAAATAAGTTCTAATTCTAATTGAATACTTGTGCTATATATTTGGAAAAAGATTATAGTTACTAATTAGGATTGTTATGAAGTTTAGAGGACTTTTATTGCAAAAAGAAATTAAAATAAAAGTTGAGTTCTTTTCTAGATAAATTCGATGGTTCCCTTTTAACATTAGAATTTTTTACCTTAATTAAATTGAAATTAGACTTATATACTAGTTGTTCCTATAATAGATGACGCTTCTTATTATTTTAAGAAAAGAAGGTGGTTAGAGTTTTTTGTAAAGAAGAATTGTAACTTTGTTATGAAATAATGGGAAATGATGTAAGAAAATTAGGTATTAGGTTTTGAATAACTATTACCGTTATGCCCCTATAAAATTTACATATTACGATTATACCATTATCCGCCGCCCCTATAAATAGGGGCCTATACTTCATTTGTAAATTGCACTATTCTTGAGAATCAAGAAGAATCCTCCTCCTTCTCTCTAGCTCTCAATCTCTCTCTCTCTCTCTCTCTCTCTCTCTCTCTCTCTCTAATTCTTGTTAGAATTTTGATAGTTTCACAACACGTTATCAGCACGAGTCTCTACCCTATTGAATAATATGAACGGGAGTATGCTCTACAGTTGCATCTAAATGATGAACCTCTGTATCAGAAACCAGATTATTATTAATCATCATTTATACATCATAGATTAGAAAATCAATTCCAAATACATAGAAAAATTGAAGAAATTGTGTAATCCAAAACTTTCAAACCAAATTCACGCCAAACCGTATATCCAAATGATGATCGGAGACTGGATCCATGACCACGGAGACTGGACGATTCTTCTGAATTGGCGCGTGTCGACGGAACCGGTACCGGCGCGGAGGCGCGTGAGGCCCACGCGCAGACGTCTCACCGGCGCGTGCCGGAGCGTGCAGCATTTTCCGGCGACGACTTCAACAGACAGTTTGTTCATATCGACGATCTTGATTTTTCTATGATCTTACTTTTCTGTTTTGTGCAGTTTTGAGATTTTCCGGCGATCGAACGTGGTGATTTTCTTAAAAATCGTTTTTGAAGCACTTCCGACGGGATTTTGAACTTCGGACCAAAAGTAAGTTTGTTCTAAATTAAATTTCAAACCTATTGACGATTTTGATTTATCCATATGAGCAACATATTAAAATATGGACAATTTTACCCTTGGTAATACATAAAAGTAAATTAATCGAAAATTAACGATTAATATGTGATCAACAAGATAAATTAAAGATTTTAAACAAAGTATAATTAAAATAATCATTGTCATACCGTGACGGATTGAGTTATTATGGATTGAATTTATACCGCAACGGATTGGACTATTATGAGTACCTTGACTGGATTTGACGATATGACTCGATCACTATACCTTGACTGGATTTGACGATATGACTCGATCACTATACCTTGATTGGATTTGACGATATGACTTGATCACTATTATGAATACCTTGACTGGATGATATGACTCGCTCACTCATGAAAGGTAATTATTTCATTATGTAGACACCGCCTATATGGTCGGTTTACGGAATACTTTACATATATTCAAGTTTTATATTATTTCAGAAACACCTCAGTTGTTGGTTAATTCTAACATATTAGAGGTTGTTGTCAACATATATACGTGGTGGTATAACCCCAGTATTATTATTAATATTATTGTTATTAAATATTTCATTTAATGATATCAGAAGTTATCAATACTAAAGTTAGAAAATATTTTATCAAATGATACCAGAAGTTATCATTATCAAAAGTTGGTAAATATTGATAAAAAGTTGATAAATGTTAATAAAAATATTTTATCAAACGGTACCAGAAGTTACCATTATTTGTATTGAAAAGATAGATAAAAATGGATTATCCAACAAGAGAATGTTGATGTATGATAAGATAATATCACATGATAGCACGGACATAGCTAATGTGAAAATAATCTCATCAGTATTATGAGATGAATATTAGATGATAAGTATCTGAAAAAGTTCTTGCACGAGCAATTATGTATTCCAGAAGAAGTACATATTTATACCAGAAGAAGTAAAAATTATCATCTAAACATGCTGAAATAATATTATTATTGCTCCTGAAGAAGCATAAAACAAGTCATACATAAAAAGGGGGAAACATTTATGATCCTCAAAGTGAGAGATGTGTTTCGGGAGTAGCCGTATCCTACCACCTCTGAACTTTTGAGGACATAAAGAAACACTCAAAGAGGTGTGTTTCAAGAGTAAGGATACTCTGTACTCTACCACCTATCTTTGAGGTACACAAGATTAAACGTTGATAAAATCCTAGAAATTTAAGGTGTGTCTCAAGAGTAAGAATACTCCGTACTCTACCACCATCTATTCTAGGATTCACAAAGTTAAGTTTACATTAACCGGACTCCATTTTCGCTTGATTCCCCTTCCTTGCGACCAATCTATCTTAACTCCTGTTGGATCTTGTATGGGGACATATGATTGCAACTTATCCAGCAGTTCCTCGATAGTAGGAGCAGAAATAAGGATTCTCCTAGAAAATGGAGAGATGAATCCCTGTTCCACAGCATAATCAAGAAATGTTAGTAAACCATCAAAGAAATTGTTAACATTTAAAAGCCCAATAGGCTTGGTATGGAGATCTAAATGAGCCCATGAAGTAATATTAAAGATTTCCTCTAAAGTACCAAAACCTCCAGGCATGGCAATGAAGGCATCAGAACCATATAACATGCAAGTTATGCGTTCATGGATAGATAAGGTTTGTACTTCATGCCCTCGTGTTTTGCCTGCGATATCAACTAAAGGAACGGGTATAACACCTATCACTCTTGATTTCTCTGCTTGAGCAGATTGGGAAACACAACTCATCAATCCACTGCTACCTCCTCCATATACTAGATTGATACCTTTCTCTCCCAACTTCTTTCCGAAATCCACGGCTGCTTCTAGATACCCAAAACCTTTCCCTACATTTGATCCACAAAATACACAGATAGTTTTGATCTGTCGAAATTTTGGTCCTTCCATCTTTGAGAGTATAAGAAAGGAAAAACTTATGTCAAAATGATATTTTGGGATGCATAAAACTGTGAAAATCATTGGCTTTTTAAACTTGAAAAACTTCACTATTTACTGCTCATCTTTTGAAAAAGTGAAAACCTAATTCTGACTAAATTACACTACTTTTGATAAAAGCTTACCTTTCGGTGATTTTTCAAAACACTTTATCAATGATCGAGAAATGAAACATGAAAATATTTTATGTGCAAAAATATAAACACATAATAAACTGATTTACCTTGTATCAATGCTGAATAGCCAAAACATCATTGTTTATAACAGCCTGGCAAACAGGATCTTTTGCTACTATATTTTTGAGACTATAACGGTTTTTATCCTCGTTAAATTGAGCATATAAGGAAAGGAGTTCACGTTGCACATACCCACTTGGGTGCGTCTCAAGAGTCAATCGGATATCATCCAATGACTCCTTACTCAGTCCACCCTTAATGAAATCGATTTTATCATCCCGATTTCTAGAAGAATATCCTCCTGATTTGCAACGAGTATCACATGTCCAACGAGCACATTTGTAACAACCGTTCAACCTTTTTGCTCTTCGTTTCTTTGCAAAAGTACTCTTACCTAAACCAGGCATGTGTTTAGAAAATGAATCTGGTAATTCACCAGCTAATCGAACTTTTGCTTCGATCAACCAACGAACATCTTCTGGAAAGCCTTGATCCATCAGCAGCATCAATCTTTCAAGTCGAGCTCGGTAAATCTTTTTCAAAACATTTACCGGAAGATTAGAATAATATTTGCGAATATTTGATAATATAACATCCATTTTTTATGGATCTAATCTCTTCCCAAATGATATATTTAAAACGCGTAAAGGAGCGCTCCGTGTGTCAGTGATATCGATTCCATCAAGAAATAATGGAATAAATTATTGAAAATGTGGGAACAATGAGATAATGCGTCATTACCTTTTTCGAAATAAGGGAAGATTTGGCGACAAGATTGAGATCATGAGATATTTCCTTGGATATTGTACCTGATTTTTCCGGTATACTAAAAGTAATAAAAGTATACTTATTTGAACTATACAAAAATACGTACTGATTAAATGAATACTGTATTGAACCAGAAGTTCATACATATGTACAAATGAAATATCTTGCTGAACCAGAAGTTCTATAATGATTGGTTAGATTCCAATTCAATAATGAGATTTATTGATAATGCAAAATGGCATTCATTAAGAACCAGAAGATTGTTCAGGTTAACAAGTTATCATTGCTGCTTGTTCTGAAAAGCAAATTAATTATCTCACTAAGAAAATGAATGACTGATTATTTGCTCAAGTAATGATATTACGAGCAAAGTAATAAATGCTAGAATGAATATATCTTAAAGTCATTAATGATTTTACGAATTAGTTGAGATAATAGAATATTATATTGCTACTGATTTAACAGATTAATAGCCTCAAGTTATTTGCTATGAGAACAATTTGAATATAAATATTTCTTATGCAGCAATATTTTACATACAAACATGTCAATAAAATGAAATAAAAATTAGCTTGTAAAGCTTTATGATTTCTAAAAAGTGCGATATCTATATACACTCCAACAAAATGCACTTAGATATAATATTATGATTATATCCATAATTATGAATGACATATGTTGCGGCATTGTTAGCAGACTGATATAATACAAGATTCTTGAATATTATGGGAAAATTAAACAATAACACGCATGAAGCGTGATCAAGCTTAAAGCGTAATTATGCCTGAAGCATAATAACAATCGATTCCAAAAACAAATATCTCATGAATAATTGAGATGATCCCTTTGAGGCTAAATACTCATAGTGAGTAAAAGGGACATAATTAAATGATAAGAAATTCAGGCATGATGATAAAAATACAAAGAGATCTCTCTATGTTATGTTTATATTAACATAAAATGGAATCGATAAATAAGTCGACTACATACATAAACAACCCTCTTATGAAAATGAGGTTGATAAAATTATAATACTTTGGCCAAGTATAAAATCCCAATGTAGGGATTATTGTTATAAGACCTGAAGTCAAAACACTTAAATGCGTAAAACCAGTAATTATATGTACAAATGAAAATATTTCACAGTCGTAAAAGACGACTCGTTGCGCGCAAAATTTTTCATAAAACTGGCATGAAATATGGTGGATAGACTATAGTCTAAATTCACTAGTTTGAGCTCTTTGATATACCAATGAATGAGATCAAAAAGTGTGATTCTCATCTCGGTACTTTGGGAGTTTTCTTTAATGTACCAGTTGATCGCGGTACGTTGGGATTTCAAGCGAAATAATTATAGATTATATGTCGAAATTGATATCTATTTCAATGATTGATTATGCTCCTGAAAATTAGAAATTGCAGTTTATAAAGTGCAAGAACGTACATGTATAAATCATTGAAAGATTCAATTTGCCCAAAATAATATCATTTAGAATGAAATGTGATTCTTAAAATAAAATCACATGAAGAATGATATGATACATATAGCCCCATAATATAATATGTTGAAAATGAAATTGGAGTGTATTATTATTATTATATTTGAATATTTGGGCATGCAATTGATTTTCAATATGCAAAATTATATTATCCACCGGGAAAATGAATATTCACAAGAAGTGAATTTGAAAATGAATATCACAAGAAGTGAATTTGAAAATGAATATTTAATTATTCATCAGAACAAATTCTAGATTTTGATAGAAGTGAATCAATTCTAAATTTGAGTAATGCAATCAGTTAACTAACTAAACATTGCTTGGTATAGCATGTTCAGTACATCATAAATGAGCTATGACTTCATAAATGAGTTATAAACTATTTATAAAAGCTCATCACAAACTATATGTTTGATGAAATAATTTGAGATTGCATTAATATACTTATGATATTCCTATGAAGGGAACAAATACGCACTGCACTCTTTTTCCCTTAACTGAGGTTTTGTCCCACAGGGTTTTCCTAGTAAGGTTTTTAATGAGGCAGCAATTATGGAGCAATTATGGCGTATCAATGAGAATAATGTACTCTTTTTCCCTTCGCTAAGGTTTTGTCCCACAGGGTTTTCCTAGCAAGGTTTTTGAGACATTGTCACAGCTATCTGCAAGTTATAATTCAACAACAAGCTCTCTCTTTAAATTGTGCTGGAATGATATCAACAAAATGAAGAAAATCATACACATCTTATGAAGAACGTTATGATATCGGCTACACACTAGAAGATTTTCATATATACATATTCCAGACAAAAGATGATATCATTATTCAAAAGGTTCATGAATACTTGATTGCACACTTCAGGGGGAGAATCATGCTGTCATGCTGTACTCTTTTTCCTTCGTCCAGGTTTTTGTCCCACAGGGTTTTCCTGACAAGGTTTTAACGAGGCAGCGGTTGTACTCTTTTTCCTTCGTTCAGATTTTGTCCCATTGAGTTTTACTGACAAGGTTTTAACGAGGCAGACCTAAAGTAAGGCAGCACTAAAGACCTAAAGCAAGGCAGCATTAAAAGCACTGAAGCACTTCAGATTTCAGTACATGATTTGTACTACTTATCATTGATGTCATTTTGGATATTAGACTCAATGATTAATGATGGCCAACATCAGGGGGAGCAGCTGTACTCTTTTTCCTTCGCTCAAGTTTTATCCCACTGGGTTTTCTTAGCAAGGTTTTAACGAGCCAGACCATTGAGCAAACGAGTAATATGTCATTCAAGGGGGAGTGTTATGAAATAATGGGAAATGATGTAAGAAAATTAGGTATTAGATTTTGAATAACTATTACCGTTATACCCCTGTAAAATTTACATATTACGATTATACCATTATCCGCCGCCCCTATAAATAGGGGCCTATACTTCATTTGTAAATTGCACCATTCTTGAGAATCAAGAAGAATCCTCCTCCTTCTCTCTAGCTCTCAATCTCTCTCTCTCTCTCTCTCTAATTCTTGTTAGAATTTTGATAGTTTCACAACAAACTTAACATCTTGAGTTTTTCTTGTTTTCTTTGTGAGTTTTAAAACAAAGTAGAAATTGATATATTTGGTAAAATTTGAGTATTTTTCCTACAATAATACTTGGGGGGTTTGGTAAGCAAAATTCTATGATTAAAGAATTATTCATATTGTGGAAAACGTATCAGTCCATAAATTTTTCGTTCTATATATATATATATATTTGCTATTTTTTCTTGAGACAACAAAATGACCCTGAGTGTAAATTAAAGGGAATTTGATTCGATTTCGAATAGTTAAATGGACCCTTCCCTAATAATCATTTCTATTAACCCCAACAAAGCAAACATATTACATCAATTTCTCCTAACTATTGTGGACCCTTTTGTTCATTATGTCCGGAGTAATTCACGTTGTTTTAATTTTCTCTTACTATAGGAAATTGAAGGTTAAAAGTTAGGGTTTAGGGTAATTCACCCTAATCATTTTCTATTAACCCCACAAAACAAACATATTACATCAATTTCTCCTAACTATTGTGGACCCTTTTGTTCGTTATGTCCGGAGCAATTCACGTTGTTTTTTCTCTTACTATCTGCAATCAAAATCCACTATGTTTTACTCCTACAAATTGTTGACTTTATATTATAACAAATCTTCTTCTTTGATTAATTTTGATTGTAAGAATCTTCTAAAAGTGTTGATATTTGGGTTTAATTATTAAGGTAGAATATCTTGAACAGGAGGAGAGCATGTTTGGTTATGCATAGAAAGGAATAAAAGTGTACTTCTCATTAAAGTTTTAGATACTTTTATATTTTTCTTTTTCTCAGTATAAAAAATAAATTTTTAATAATAAATATTATCTTAGTGAAAATAAGTAATTTACTTGTTTGTGGCTCTGACTATCGTGCTTTGATTTTAGAGTTAAATCAAATTACCATGTCAGTTTGGACTAGGTTGAGTAACTTGAGTTTATTGTTGTTGTGAACGAAATTCAAGTTTGAAAATGATAATAATGAATAAATAAAATGTATTTGTTAAACTATAAATAATCTAAAATTTTAAATTTACTATATATAGAAGGAGAAAATTACTTATTTACATAATAAAAACGTTTCAAATCATTTTTTTTTCAATGAAAGCAGTCGAATTAAGGTTATATGTCTGTTTTAATACAATATTAAATGTATCATAAAAAAGTTAAAGTTATTAAATAAAACGATAATTTCTGCGACCAAAAAAAAAAAAAAAAGGATAGTGAATATAAGCTATATATATTTTCAGTGATTTCAACGTTTCTTCGACGCTATACACCTAAGTATTGACTAGATAGAACGTGTTGAATGTGAACTACACCAAGTGGAAATGAATATAGAAAACAGACTAATTTGTTTTTTTTGATCCGAAATGTAAAAATTAATAGATCAAAAATGATTACAAAATGAATATAGAAAACAGACTAATTTGTGGTTGGGGGTGGGGTGGGATGGGGGAAATGAAAGTTCTCTACATTATGAAGTAAGATGAGATTGCTAAAATTCTATTTTTTATTTTTAAAGAACAAGTTGACATTGCTTGTTTTAAGATTACTAGAAACACGTTTGTTTTGTCATTTAAAAAAATTATTTTTGGAGAAAACATGTTAGATTTCAAATTTTAAAAATTATTTTATGATATTTTATTCCATAAAATTTGATTATTCAGTAAAAATAGAATAATTTTTTAAAATTATATTATCAATAATGTATGCATTTTAAAGTTGATGAATAGCAAATATTTTCTTCTCATTACAAAAATAAAAATAAATAATAAATTGAGTTCAAAATATATAGTAATAAAATAAGAATTAATAACGTGGACTTGGAATATTTTTATCTTCGAACATTAAATCTATTATTTAAAATTTTTATGTGAATAATCAACAAGAGCTTGAGTTATTTTTTTATTTTTTCAAAATTTTAGGTTTTTTTTTTGTTCAAAATTTTTTTGGTTAGAATTGTATATATTTATTTTAAAGTATAAATGAAAACTTATTTAAATGCTTATTTTCTCTATTTTTAGTGTTTTCAGAATTTTAACTGAAAACACTCAAAAATGCATCTTGTATTTTTTTATTATAAATTTAATCCTCTTTTTTGAAAAATTGAAAATAGTAAATCAAATGAACTATTACATTTTTTGATCGCCTTAAAAAAGTTGTCTATTTCAGAATATCTCTTCACGTCTCCATTTTCACTACTTTCAGCATTCTACTTGCTCTTTTACTTGTCATTTCTTTGTAAAGTGGATTTTATGATCTTTATTGTTTGTCCAAAAACTCTCCCAAAATTGAATTTTTCCCATAAATTTTGAAAGAGAAAAAAATAAACGGAATTTATGCAATTCAACACTTGACACGTTTACAAATAGGGACTAGAGACTTCGCTAGCATCAAAGGTTAAAAAAAAATATTCTCGATAATACTACACAGATCTTATAGTGATACTAAAAAGATAATATATGACTGAGTTCAAATCAACATACAAAATGCACAGAGTACTCAAAAAATCTTCACTAATACCAATGACATCCACTACATAGAAATGTCACATTTTAAAGTCGCAACAAATATAATCTATATCGACGTCACTAATCGGGAACGCAAAGAGTCTCGCCTTTACATTAGAAAACAAAGATGATAACTAACTATATCATCAACGTGTGACCTGCAAAAGACATTTGAGCATGTTTGACGGGACTTACAAAAGTTTCTAAGTAAGCCAAACATGATAATGAAAAATAGGAAGAACATCATTACTGCCAACCTGTGATTAGAAGCTCCCCTTTTACCCATATAATTTTCCAAAAGGAACCAAAAGAAGTCATTGTTTACATTAGCCTTAATATCTGTTTGTATTTTGTATAACAAGTTGGAGGATTCTTTTTCAAAGTGACTTTTGGATTCCAACTAATCTTCTGCATATAATTCTACTTAATTCTTATCTGGCTACAGATAAGAATCCAACCCTCTACAAGTCATTTGATTTTTTTTATGGTTAAAATGTCCTTATTACAAGGTCCCACAACTAAATTCTTCTCCGAAAATGACATTTGTGGGAAATTTTTTATAATTAAGCCTCTATTTGGTAAATATTTGTCTATAAATTTTGTTTATAAACACGCATAGTAACATCTAATTGAACTATTTTTTTAACTGAAAAGTCAAAAAATTTGACTGATCAAAATTCTCTCCCACTATTTTTGACTTTTCAACAAAATGAACTAATAAGATATTGATACGTCATCGTTTATAAACAAAAAATTTATAAACATTTTTTTACTAAACAGAACTATGTTTGGTAAAAGTTTGTTTATAAAACTTGTTCATAAATGGCAACGTGATAATTTTTCATTAGACCCATTTTTGGGAAAAACAACAACTTCGAGTTGTCAAAAAAAAAAAAAAAACAAAAAAAAATAAATATTGAAGTGCCATAACAGAGAGTTGGAGCAGAAATCATAGACAGAAAACTGAATGGAAGAACATAGTAGGACTAATTCTGAATATTTTTAAGGAAATATGGGAAACAAGGTTGAAATAATAGGTTACAAGAGAAATTTTTGTCTCATAAACACATTTTACACCTTACAAAGAAAAGGGGAAAAAAATTATTACATTGACATGAGAGTCTTTAACACCATCTGGTGCAATATATTAGTTCTTGATTTTACAGTGGGAAGAGTAAAAACTCTCCAAAGAATAATTTGCCTAAAGAGTATCAAATACATGACGATAATCGAATCAACCATCAAGTCTTCTCGAACTACTTATTATATACAGAAGCCTCTCTTACTCGGGGCCTCAAATGAATATAGATAAACGATGCTGAGAAATGTTGATCACTGCTCAACTTTCATGTGTCGTGGGGAGAATGCCCGCATTAGAGCCAAGAATAAGATCTCGTATTCTCAATATATCCTCGTACGTCTGATCTGTTATCCGTATTATAGATTGCTAACCGTGAAAACTTTGCGTCTCATTTGAGCAAAATCCCATTTGAACAAGGCTCTGGAGATCATCCTCCCAGGGTGTTGAAGCCTTAAAAAAGAGCGGCTGATCAGCATTCGATAAGAAACTTACCGAGTGTTTTCTTATCATGTACCCATTTTTTTTTTTTTTTTTTTTTTTTTTATAAACTACACAATTTCTCAAATTACTTTTTATTCACACATTTTTTCTTTCCAATTCTCAGCCACTACTTTTTACCTCAAAATCATAAATAAACAAGTTTATAAACCAAACAGTGTTACCAAACAGAGGCATTTCTTTACCTGAGAAGCAGGTTCACTAGCATTGTCCAGAGCAGGCATTTGAATATGACGATTTTGAAAGGGCATTTCTGTTCCATTAGGAATGACATTATGCAAGTTTTGTCCTGGTTGAGATTGTAAAGGATAGGAATCTGATGTATACAAGTTATGAAGCAAAGATCCACGAGAACCGAATATCTGAAATCGTGGAAGATTGTATGATCATTAACTACAGAATAATTCAAGACTGTTCTTGGAAAAAAAAACACGAAATTTTCTTACATCCTTGGACGTCAGAGCTTCTACATTGAACTCCATCCTCGGATTCATGGTAGCCAATTTCATCGAAAGGAACTAGATGTTTAAACAAGTAAAAACATCAGCAAACTTTGTAGATAGCAACTAAAATGAGAAACAAACACGGGGAATCTTTATACCTCAACTTGTCGTTGCAAAGACTGGACGTAGTTTATGATCTCATCAAGCATTACAGCCTTACCAGTAACCTAGAATAATGAAAAACAGAATGGTATATGTTTAGATTTCTTCACATTTCACTTGTAAAGGTCATGTAAATTTCGTAAAATCTGATTCTCATTGGCATTTCATCGAATACCTTATTGCAACCTGGGACAAGATCTTGTAGAAACTTCATCCTTTCACTAATTTTCTCTCGTCGAACCTGCTCAAACGAAGATTGTCAAAAAAAAGAATGATAATCTGAATCTTTAGCAGCAAAAATTCCGGAAATTCTTACTCTTTCAGCAAGACTGTGAGCATCTGTAGCCTGTCCCCTTCTAGCCCTAACATGAATATAGTCCTTTGGAGGCTCTGGGTGCTTTGCATTTTCCGTAGATTGTTTCTGATTTCCATCTGCAGTAACTTTATCAGATACACTTTCAACTGCCTTTATAGCATTATTTCCCTTTTCAATTGAACTTTCATCATCTGACTTGCTTCTTTTTGTACTTGATTCACTGTTTTCTGATGGAACCTGCATTGAATTAGTCAAATTGTTAATCTTCTCTAATTTCCAAAATCAGGGATTCAAAACCCACAAATTCGAAAAGAAATTAGCTTACGTTGAAATCTCTGTCAGGGATTTCTTTAGCCTTTCCCCTGGAAACTGATTTCCTCTTTCTTGAATTTGAATTATTTTGGCATTTGATGCCATTTTCCCCAACTGGGATTTGCTCAGATACTGAAGAATCCTCCCTGGAGTCCCCAAATCCCGTTTTTTCCGGGGTCGAAGATCTAGAAAACCCGCCAAATCTTCTACCAGAAGCTGAAATTCCTTCCTGAAGTAGGGCATTCTTGTTTCCTTGAACTCCCATTAGGGGAGATCCAGAAATTTTGAAGGACTGATTGCTGGAAACTCTCGAAAAATTACCAGAATCATGTTTAGGCACCAATCTATGAGACAATTCAGAATCATTTTTCAACCCAAGTTTAGCAAACGAAGAAAATCTTGCTGCCCTTTCCGCGAATCCTGGATCGGTCGAAAATGTTGCAAAGCTTGGAAATTTATTTCCATGGTTTTGCAAATTCCCCCGGAATTGATTATCCATCATTGACAGGTTAACATTTGGAGGAGAATTCAGTGGGGTGCTATAGCACGAAGTATTAGTGCTTGGTGAAATTTCCCCTGAATTGCATATGCTTCCCAGTCTACCAATCAGTTCTCTTATCGCAATATTCTCTCCACCATTGTTGACAGAGGCAGTAGCATTCGAAGCAACTGGAGAAGAAACAATTGAGCTCAATGCAGACTCAAATGGATCATTTTGATCCATTGAATTTTCCCAGTTGGGATTACAGAAAAAATTCTGAAACTGTTCAGACCCACAATTCAGAAACAAATTTTCCTTTTCCATTTTACACAAGATGATTTTCCAAAGTGGAGTAGTGAACTACTTTTGGAACAAATGAGAAAACAAAAGCTGAACTTGGAAGGGGAAAAGGTGACTGTAGAGGGTTAGTTATTATGATATGAAGCAGAGAGGAAAGTGGAAATATAGAAAAAGAAACATGTGTATGTATAGGCTGTATGTATATGCGTGACAGTAATATAATACACAAACCCAAGTCCGTAATAGGCGGGTGGAGGAGGTGTAATTCCGGGCCTTCAACGTCAAACTAGCTCATGTTTCTTTTTCTTACGAAACAATGGATAAGTAGACAATGAAGCTTCCTTGTGGGGGTGGGATGGGGTGGGGTGGGGTGGGGTTGGGTGGTGGTGGTGGTGGTGGTGGTGGTGGTCGAGGTGGGTATCTTTGCTTCCGCTCGCACACAACTCCGTTAAATGGCATTGTTTGTCCTATGGTGGATACATCAATGATTAAATGCACAATTAAAAATGGTGGCCTTTCGTTTGCTCCCAGGCACATCTCCCAGTGACAAAGAGGTTGACCGATAATGTGTCCAGCTCAGTCGTGAGAAGGATTCGAATTCTGACGACTGATTTTACAGCTGAACAATGAATTCGTTCCCTGTGACAAGCGGAGGTTACCTTACTCCGCGAGACATTACTGAGTGCCATCCATTCTGGCTCTGGGAGGCATAACCTGTGGTTTACCTTTCGAATCAATTGCCCAGGGCAGCATCGGTTCGAACCCCCAAGGTGTGGGTTACACTTTTTTTTTTAAATAAAAAATGGTGGCCAATCACACACTTGAAGTCTTGAAGAAATGAGTCGAACACCGGCTTGACTTGTCAAAAAACAAGTAGCTCGTGCCTCCTCTCGTTGCTCGTGGCATAAAAATAATATTTCTGTCACATGTCATTCCCACACACAAAGTGGGTAAGGATTATGGTGTCCATTGTAAGCACAATATCCTTCTTGTCCATTCCAATTTCACAAATGTTGCGTGATTAATTATCGCAAGTGTACGGTATCGAACAAGTAATGAAGTGGATTTAAGTCAAAATATCGTTCCCACAAAGATTGAGTAGATTTATTTTCTTAAATTATTAACTTTAACCGAAACAAGTAAAAGCAAATTGTTTTGTGGAATTCCTTAATTGATTAAACTAAATTATCAAATAAATCTAAAATATTGAATTAAAACAAAGAAAGTAGGAATGCAAGATTTGTATAACAAATGTATTTGAATGAAGTGTTAGGATCTAGAATCCATCTTAGTCTCAATATTTCACACTATGGGTTTGAATATGTAGCGCCCCGAGTTCCGTATACCCGATTCACTACGTCATTTTCTGTCTAAATTTTTCGAATAATATTTTTGCGGAAGAAATAATTGAAATTCATTTTTGGCAACATTAAATAAACTGTAATGGCCGATAAAATTGAAACATTTATGAAACCATTTGAAATAGTAAATCGAACCATTAATTTTGTAAAGAAATTGACAATGTCATAATTTCTCAAATAAATGAACTTCTCTAAATTATTCGATTGTTTGGAAAAATACGGAAATCATTAACGTCAAACTTTCACCCGTTTAACGATTATTGCCACCATCATTCATCGCTCGCCACCGTCTCCGAAATCTGCAAAACTGTTAAAAAGTAGGGTGAGTATTTCATGGGGGAAATACTCAGTAGACTCATCGCAAATTAATTTAATTTATAAGATGATTAAACACATAAATCCCGGCTCTTTATAAAACGGGCATTGATAGAGCTTCTTTATAAAACGGCTCTTGATAAAACTCATATTGTGCATTACAGCACGAGACATATTTTGAAAATCATAGGCTCTTTGAAAACAACTCTTTGAAAACAGCTCTTTGAAAACCATATACTTATAAAAACCTTTTAATTATGCCAAGCATAATTTCTTTTGAAAGCATAACATAAGATAGGATTGAAATCCTCATAAACATAGGGAGACACAAGAACTTTACCGAACTTAGGTGGCAAGAATTCTTATGCAGTAAAATCATAATAACAGTAAAATCACAGTAACAGTAAAATCATAATAACAGTAAGTATACCAAAACATAATTCTTGAAATTCATAGGGATCATTTCCATCATAACATAAGATAAGATCGAAATCCTCATAAACATAAGAATTTTACCGAACTTCGGTGGCAAGAATTCTTATGTAGTAAGTATACCAAGCATAATTTTCTGAAATTCATAGGGATCAATTGCATCATAACATAAGATAGGATCGAAATCCTCATAACATATGCGACAGGAATTTTACCGAACTTAGGTGGCAAATCCTCATAAACATATGGAAATATAGGAATTTTACCGAACTTCGTGGAAAATCCTCATAAACATAGGAGACACAAGAATGTTACCGAACTTCGTGGCAAGAATTCTTATGTGTAGCGCTACTAAAACTCCGGTCCCCTTAACATATCATAACTTATCATATGGGACCCATAACAATCTTGGTAGATTGATTTCATAGCAATGATCCAAAAAAACATTTTCGTGAAGCATAGGGTATACTTACTTTTCGTAAAAACATAAAGTATATTTTCTTTTCATAAAAACATACTTACTTTTCATAAAAACATAAGGTATATTTACCTTTCATAAAAACATACTTGCTTTTCTTAAAAATTGACTTTCACAAGTCACATGACATTCATATGAAATCATAATTTAAATCAATTAATAAGTGCGAGTCTACCTCAAATCCGACGAGTGCAAAGTTGAGCGGGAATGACTTCAATTTCTTTAAATTCTCCGTACGCTTCGTCTTAGCCAATAAGTCACTTTAGTCTATCGAATATATAGCTCAAAATGATAAATTATAATTTGAGGACTAAAATTGATGTTTTGAAAGTTGAGAGACTAAAATGACTTTTGAAAGTTCAGGGACTAATATAGATATTTTGAAAGTTGAGGGATTAAAATGAATACTTTCAAAAGTTGGGATTTAAAATCAAATAAAGTAAATCAGCAGGGACTGAATAATAGATTTTGATACTTGAGGGTTTAAAATAAATACTTTTGAAACTTAGGGCTGAAATGATCATTTTAAAACTTGGAGACTGATTTGAAAGACTTTAAAACTATAGGGACCAAAGTTGAAATTTCAAATAATATAAAATCAACATTTTCTCTCTCCTTCAAATGAATTCAGAGACACGAGAGAGAGAGAGAGGGACGAACGGCGATTGAAATCGTGAGCTGAGGGATTTACTGGTGGAGGTGCTTCTGCCAACGATTCGCCGGTACCACGCCGGCGCAGGGTGCAGAAAAAGGTGGTCAAGGTGAGGTTTCAAATCTAGGGAGTTTAGTGCGAAGTTAGGTGCGAAATCGAAATGTAACCTAGGTTTTGAATTCGCGACTTTCCGGAGAAAAACCGATCAATCAGTCGGCGTAGAGGTATTGTTCTGGGTTCTTGGGTTGATTTTGGGTTTTTCTGATTTGCGATTGAAAATGAAAGTGGGCAGTTGTATGGGACTAGGTTTGGCCGCGATTGTGATGATTCTGACTGTAGGCGATTGATGCAAATTGGTTTCCAGATTGATGTAGATGATTGGCGTTGAATTGGGAAAACGGATTGAAGGTGGGTAGTTATGGTGACTGCTTGAGCCGTGGTTTCTTGGTTGATTGCAGTGATGAAACAGTGGTTGCTTGGTTCGATTTAGGCAGTCTGCTGATTAGGAATTTGGGTTGTGATCCTGTGGTGGTTTATTGATTGATCTTGGTTGAAATCTGAAACGAGGCAGTGATAGTGTAGTGACTTTCTTGTGATGTTGAAAATGGTGGACTGGTTTCAAATCTTGGAGGTGATGACTGATTCAGTTGTTGGTAAATTTTGGTGATGAATTGAGGGCTTGGTTTTGGCAGCAAATTGGTGATGATTGCTGATTCTGAAATGGTTCTATGGTGATGTTTGTATGAATTTGGTGATGCTCGGTGGTGATTGTGATGAGTGCTAAGTTGATAGCTGTATATGGAGGTGAATATATTGTGTTTGTGATCATGTGTTGTGATGATAATGGAGAATATAATCATTATGTTCTTGCAACATAATGAATGCATACGGGTGGTGGAGTTAGTGGGGAATAAAATCATTGAATGGAATAATTATAATTTGGTTTAATATGATATGGATTTGGTGTAAAGAGAAAAGAAAGGAGGAGAAAACGTGGGGGATGAAATCAACTAAAAATTTAACTATCTTTGATCAAGAAACGTTTTTAAAACAGATATATTTTTGACTGAAAAATACATTTTGAAAATAATACTTTGAATAAATAATTAAAATAATATAATTTTAGAAATTCGGATTTTAATTTAAAATCGAACAAATTCGATATTTCTTGACTTGGCTAGACGAATCCGTCGTGGCGTTAATTTCAAAACAATGAGTGAAATAGTAGCGACACAATTTTCTAAATATTAAAATAATTATTTATTTCATAAAAATCTTGGTCGCTACAGAATAATCCATTACAAGAAATATCATTTGAAGATCAATGTTCCTATAATGCTTAAAACTCTCTTTCGAACAAGAATTAAGTCTTTTCCTAAATGCGAACCACCTATATTTCTATGATGAATGCAAACATTTAGGAAAACATTTAACAATCATGAACATGAAATGATCACATAAGGCATAATGGTATATTTCTATCCTAATCAAACCCTATGGACATTGATTCAAGTCTAGCAAATTTCTACTCTTTTGAATATGGAAAAATACCACAAACATCATATAATTTATGCATCAAAATTATAGATAAAAATAAATATGAATCAATTACTCAAAATACCAATTGTAATAAAATTAAACAGATCAAAGCATAAAATAAGACTTTAAGACTTCATCATGATCCCAACACTATAGAAACTTAGCCTAGATACATTGTCAATATCAAATCACACATATAAATGAACTCCATCACCTAGAATATGAAGAAATCTTGATTTTGATGAAAATCTTCAATAAATTCCTTACTCCAAGTTTGTATGTTCTTTTAAGTGTATAAGGTCAAGAGAAGAGAGTCAAAATTCATGCAACGTGTCTCTATTTATTTGTATCCATCATACCTAACCGAGAAAGGGCTAAAATCTGTCAAAAATCGCGTGAAAAGCCCACTAGTCAGCCCAGCGAAAAGCTGTGCGACTAGACGGTAGAAAATGTTGCGGTCCCAAGCTAAAAAAAGTGCCTCCCAGTCGCCCAAAACTACGGTCATGCGACCGCACACTGTACCAACTGTGCAGGTGCGCGGTTGTAGAGTCAGGCAGCAATTTTTTAGCTTTCAATTTCTGTAAATTGGTCATCTTGACTTATTACATATCAAGTCCTCCATCTTTTAATTAGAGCAATTAAGTCCTTATACTTTTGAAAATCTTCGATTTCATCTTTTCTTCTTTTAATTTCTTCTTTGATATTTGAATTTATTTCAATTTGGCTCCTCCTTTATCCATGTTTTGTATCCAATACTCTTGCTTTGCTCACTTTGGTCCAATTTTCTTCCTTTGTGCTCATTATTTACTCTAATTGCTTCCTTTTCTCGATTTTGGAATAGACCTGAAATGAATACAAATAAAAGATAAATGAGTAGCATTTATCCTCAAATGACTATATATAATCCTGATTTAAGCATATAAATAAGTGTATAAAATGCACTTATCAACAACAATTCTTTATAATTATTTATTATCTACACTTTTCAATTATAATCTAATTCAAATCTCAATTTATATATTTCAATCCAATTCAATTACTACATAATCCATTATACACATTTCATCTTTACATTCTATATATCTCAATTCTCATACTACAAGTTTACAATCACATTCACACTTCTTCTATTTCTTCAAGTTTTATTTTTCAACATATAAAAGAATAATTTCGGGCGTCGATTTATTGAGAAATTTTTCAATGGTGAAATTGGAGGATCAATAACCCAAAATCTCACTTTAACAAAGAATTCGCTAATCTAAATGACATTCTCATTCCAGAAAATATTGATGAGACTGGTAGTCATCCAATTGATTTGTATGACATTGAAAAATATGTTAAAGTCCTAGAAGATGTGCCGATCGATATTCCCATCACAAGAGGGAAGCAAAAATGTAAGAAAGCTTCAAAGTGTTGAGAACATTTTAAATTAGTGTCAAGTGTGCATATAACTGACGAAAACCAAGAATATAAAGCAGTGCACAAATATTGTGCACAATAGTTGGCATGACAAAAGGGTATAGGTACTAACCACCTCTACCATCATTATCGAAAATGTGTGACCAGACATGGTCATGTTGAAGGAAATCAATCTCAATTTGATACGTCCGGTAGTGGTTCTACATCTACACTTACAACGTGGATGTATTATAAATAAGAAGATCGCGTTGGAATGGTGAATTTCATTGTCGGGGCGAAGTTGTAACTAAGCATAGTGGACAACCAACATTTCATTACCCACGTCAAAGAATATCTTCAATCAAGATATGTTGGAATTAGTAGAAATACTCTTTGTTTTGACACTATAGAAAATATTCTTAAAACTAGAAAGAAATTAATAACAGACTTAAATAAATATTGTGGTATTATTTCATTTACTTCAGATCTTTAGGAAGAAATTAATAATAAAAAAAAAGTTATATATCTGCAAATGCACACTAAATAGATCCACTTTGTGTCATGCATAAAAAATTATTGCTTTTAAGATTACAAAATTTCCCATAATTCCATCAACATATTTAATTCTATATTACAAATTGTTAAAGAGTATAAATGTTATAGTAAAATACGTTCATTTACGTTTGATAATGCTAGTGGAAATAAACTCGTTGTAGATAAATTATGTAAAATTCTTAATCCTGAATTTGGTGAATTTTTTTTTCATGTGGTGCAAATCATAGTTTAAATATTATTTTTTAAGATGGAATGAAACATATTAAAGATAAAATAGATAGAATTAAAGATGAACTAGTTTACATAACTATTTCACCAAGTAGGAAATAGTACGTTGAAAAGTTATGTTTACTGTATGGTAAAGATGTTTAAAAAATTATCACCGATGTAGGGCGTATGTGGAACTCTACATATTTGTTACTTAAATCATGTGAAGGTTATCAACATTAGATAACTGAGTACCATAATGGCAGAACTCTTAGAAATGAAAATGAATCTGTATTGATACAAGAGGATTGGGAAGTTGATTTTGAAGTTAAAAGATTTTTTTTACGAGTTTTAATGATTCAACCAACATATTATCAAGGGTATACTATTTTACTAGCTTAAGAGATCTTAAACGTCTTTTTATTATTGCAAAAACTTTTCATGAGTATAAAAATGATCCATTTTTCACCGATATGCTAATTGCAATGGAATTAAAATTTAAAAAATATTGGGAATATTTACCTATGTTTTTTCCTTTAGCGTGCAAAATGGACCCACATTACAATTTAAAAGCGACACAACATATCATTTCAAAAATCAGTAATGTGTTGATCTTAGACTCCCCTATCACTTTATACTAATTTAGAAAGCACATTAGTGAGAATATATGACTCATATGTAATACGATTATGTGCTAATGTTAGTCATACACCATCCGCATCATCACATGACAAAGTAGAACTATTTGATCTAATTGAAGAAATTAGGAATACACAAGGAACTTATTACAGTATGTCCCCTATTTTTTATAAAACATTTGAATCTGGATCATCGGGTCCACTTGTAATACCTGAAGAATTGAAAAATTATTTTAAACAAGAATTATTTAGGAAAGTAGACCACTCTGTCGAATCTTTGCAATTTGATTTACTTGAATTATGGTGAACAAACGAACGAAGATATCCAATTGTTTTCAATATGGCAAAAGATTTACTAACACCTCCAATTAGCATGATAGCTTCATATTCTACTTTCAATTTTCTAAAAAGCGTAAAGCGTAACGAAGCGGTGATGTCGAGCTTCAAGCTTAAGTGTCCCTAAGCACGAAAAAACATGGCGATGCACGATCAAAGCTTGAGTAAAGCATGAAGCATGACGAAGGGTGAAAACCAAGCTTCAAACTTAAGGGCGCCTAAGCGTAAGCGAGGTTTTTAGAACAGAGCTTTTAATGCAAGTAAAAGAACTTTTTCGGAAGTAAGGAGCCGACTCAAAGGAGATATTTTGGAAGTGTTAATGTGCGTCAAAGATTGGCAGGATGCTCATTTTCACGTACAAAAATATAAACACATGTATAAAGAGAAGAGTGGGGTAGGGGATGAGTTTTTTGGGTTGGGTGATAATGTGGAGAAAATGTGGAGTGCATATTAAAAGGTTATTTCTTGTCTTTTTATACTTTTACCATACTTCCTACAGTATCGTGTGGTGTTTCTTTTTTTGAAGATTCTTTGAAAGTAGAAAGACAAATTAGATGGGTATTTTTCAAGTGGAGTGATGAGCAGAGGGAATCAAAAGCAACTTGGAATGACCCACAAAAAAAAAAAAATCAAAATTTTGATTCTCTCTATTAAGAAAAAATAAATAAATAAATAAATAAAAATTTAGATCATATAACTGATACTTAATAATCACGAAGTTTGTTACGCCTCGAATAAACGTGGCATCTCACATAGGAATTAGAGTAGTGCTACTCTCATAACCAATCTCGCACAACTAGTCATAAAACAAAGGCTGAGATTACTAAATTTCCCCAAAGTAACTGACATTTTACTCCTCCACACCAAATTAATCAAACCTATTAGAACCCATCCCAAACCCTCCAAACCTCCCAAAACCTACATTATCTCCCCAAAGAAAGCGATCATAGAGAAGAAGGGCACCCAACCGATTCCGACTGTAATTTAAAATTTCAGTGTGAGGTAAATCCCGCGAGTAGGGAGCATTTTCCTGTGTTGTCGGTTCCAATAAAATATATCTATATATATTCCGAAAATGTAAACTATATCTATATCTATTCCGACCACCCATCCCGCCGGTGAATCCAAATTTCAGTCTAAGGCTACATCCCAGAAGTAGGTAGGTGGTCCTGTGTTGTTGGTTGAAAAGTCCAAAGGCAAATTGTTCTTCAATTGCAGTAAGCAGTACAGATTCTTCAAGTGGGACAAAGGCCAATCAAGCAACAATGCCTCTGTTGAAATTATGGCTAAAGATGAAACACATGTGTTATTGCGGATGCTGAAAACATGTGCTCGGATAGTAGACTAAGATGATGTGGATATATCATTGAACTTCACCATACGGAAGGGTAAACACTATGAGGAAGGCAAGGGAAAAGAGAAGGTGCATCCATGATTGAGAAATGAGCAAATTCAGTCAGAACATTAGCCATTAACTTTGTAATTTCCAGTTTAGTTTTATGGAAACTATTGCCTTATCCTAGAGTTAGTAATATTTGCCTATCTTTTGAGAAGTGGATCATCCTCGAAATGTTTGTAACTTCATAATCCTTCTCTGCTGGAAATGTATCATCCCTAGGATGTTCCACTTCAAAATTATTTGAATAGAGATCCTGGAATCTTCTTTACAGAATAATTTGCAATTTCAGATTCCTTCCCTGGTGGAAATATATAAACGAGTTAAATGGGAAATAAATGATACCAATAGCTAGTGCACTGAAACTCGTAAGCCTATTGTAAACGAGTTGAATGAGAGATACATATTACTCCATCAAAATGTTAAGCAAATAATTCATGCAAATAACTCCATATATCAATCAACCCCAAATATCACTCTTCCTACAATTTAACGAAACACAATTAAATTTTCATAATTAAAATCCTCTTCCAAGAACTTGTTTATGCTACAATTCAAATCTAGCATATGTCCCATGTAACGACCCGAGTCCCACTTAACGAGCTTTGTCGACCGTTAGATTGACAACGTACTGTCCTCATTGTACCAACATGGGTCTTTTCAGCATACTTTGTCCTCACTTGAATGCTCCTCGAGAAAACTTCCTAGAGGTCATCTATCATAGAATTGCTTCAAGTCAGGCAAGCTTAACTGTGGAGTTTCTAACGACAGATTTCCGGAAAAGAAGGTACACTTTATTAGTATGAGTAATACATATCAAATCTTTCAAGCTTTCCTATCTTGGGTGTTATAATCACCCCCATTAGACTCCCGACGTCCTCCTCATACTTAAACCATCTGAGGATTCATTCGAGGATCCTTTGCCAAGCGTTGGGATTCTAGAGGTGGCTCCTACAGGTTCAAGAGGTGGCTCCTGCCCTATGGCGTAGCACTTTGTCCCGCATAGCACTTAGTTCCAATTTTTAGCTGGCGACCGGCTCTGATACCATTTGTAATTACTTGAATCCCACTTAAGGGGCTTTCCTGGCCATTAGATCGATGAAGTACTGTCCCCACTATATCAACATGTGTCTTTTCAGCATGCTTTGTCCTCGCACGTTCCTCGAGAAAACTTTTCAGGTGTCACCCATCATAGAATTGCTCCAAGATCTAAAAGAAGGCGCACCTTGTTAGTTTGAGCAATACCTATCAGATCTTTCAAGCTTTCCTGACCTGGGTGTTACATCTCAAGCATGTAAGTGGAGTTAACATTGAATATTGTTGTGGTCGTGGCTGTGATAAATGAATGATTGGTGGACCGTCATGTACATTACTTTGGGCGGAGGTCTTCTGAATCCTTGTCTTTGAAGTGACCTATGTACCAAATGCAGACCCAATCATTCTATTCAAATATTCAAACATTAAAATTGTGCACAAAAAGAGTATATACATAGCTTCATTTTTTTGGTAGTATTGTGATTATGCTCTAGACAGCTATTTGTAAACCGCCATGATCCTAAAGCATTTGTACTCACTATCAATTTAGCCTCATAGCCTGATTGCATAGTCAGATGAGGCTTCAAATAATTACCTGTAGCACCACTTCTCTTTCCTTCTCTTCCATATACAAACACTCCATATTTCACTAGTCTCTCATCATTCTTTTTAGAAGTTCTCTTTCTGATAGGAAAACCCATACTATAATCGTAGGTTTTGTAAAAATCAAAAACCTCCTCAAAGCTCGTAAACTTCATCCCAACCATAGGCACAATTCCACTTCCATAATTTCATCATCCTCCAATCCTCCTTTCAATTCACCAAGATTAGATGATTGACAACCTGGACGAAATCATAAATTTGTTAAATTTAAATTTCTGTAAATGGAAAATAAATGATTACGTTCTAGCAGATATTAAACCATAAATGAATTCTTTCACTATAATGGTTGATCTGCTTGAGCTCAAGACATCAATTAATAAACAAGAAAACATAAATACTTTTTAATCTTTGCTTAAAATTGGAGAAAATGTAGCGACCCAGAATTTTTACGCAATTAATAATTATTTTAATATTTAGAAAATTGTGTCGCTACTATTTCACCCATTATTTTGAATTTAACACCGCGACGTGTTCGTCTAGCCAAGTCAAGAAATATCGAATTTGTTCGATTTTAAATTAAAATCCGAATTTCTAAAATTATGTTATTTTAATTATTTATTCAAAATATTATTTTCAAAATTATTTTCAGTCCAAAATATATCTGTTTTAAATACGTTTCTTGATCGAAGTTAGTCAAATTTTTAGTTAATTATCCCACACTAATCCTAATCTATATCCAGCAATTTCAACCCACATTTTGTTATTCTGTCTTTTGCTTTTGTACCAAATTCATAATCATTTTGTTCCACCTCATTAATCATCCACCAACATTAATTAAACCATAAGCCTCATCATCCTCATACTTTAACGCCGAAAGCTATAGCTTTCACTGTACCACTTCAACCCACAACTCAGATTCCTACAATTTTCTAATCTATCTATATTCTAATATTTTTCAAACCCTCTTTATACATATACAGCAGAAACCATTCACCTCTAAACCAACACTGCTCACGATCATTATCACCACCACCGCACTCAGTCGAACCACAGTCTCAATACCATCGGCAACCACCAATCTGTCAAATAGCATCAACCCCAAACCACCACCCACCTGCAAACCACCAACAGTCAAATCCGCCAACATCTACCCTCGGTTTCGACCCAAATCAAAACAAAAAACCAAATAATAGATGTACCCCGACACTTACCTCAACCGCCACCCTATTCGCCGGAAAAGAAGCTTCGAGTTTCAGCCCAGGTTTCACCTCGAATCGCACCCAATCAGTCCTAAAACCCAGCCTAGCGGAACCCTTGCCGTTGGCCACGTCCTGCGCCGGCGAACCGCCGGCTATAGCACCCTTGATTCCCAAAAATTTCCACCGTCGCAGCCTTCGTTTTCGCCTTGGGTCCGAATTTGATGAGAGAGAGAGGTCGAACGAGAGAAAGTGATTTTGAGAGAGAGAAGGTTAAGATCTGAATGATTAATTTGATTTTAATATTTAACTTTCGAAAATTTTCATTTCGGTCCCTAACTTTTGAAGTCTTTCAAATCAGTCCCCAAGTTAGTAAATGATTTAAATCAGCCCTTTTGGCTTTAAACTTTTAATTTCAGTCCCTTAAGTTTTAAATGAGTTTTAATCAGCCCTTTCATTTTAAAAATCTGATCAACTCAGTCCTTGCTGATTTACTTTATTTGATTTTAAGCCCAAGTTTCAAAGTATTCATTTTAATCCCTCAACTTTCAAAATATCTATTTTAGTCCCTGAACTTTCAAAAGTATTCATTTTAGTCCCTCAACTTTCAAAACATCAATTTTAGTCCTCAAATTATAATTTATCATTTTGAACTATATATTCGATAGACTAAAGTGACTTATTGGCTAAGACGAAGCGTACGGAGAATTTAAAGAAATTGAAGTCATTCCCGCTCAACTTTGCACTCGTCGGATTTGAGGTAGACTCGCACTTATTAATTGATTTAAATTATGATTTCATATAAATGTCATGTGACTTGTGAAAGTCAATTTTTATGAAAAGAAAGTATGTTTTTATGAAAGGTAAATATACCTTATGTTTTTATGAAAAGTAAGTATACCCTATGTTTTTACGATAATGTTTTATATGTTTTGGATCATTGCTATGCACATAAGAATTCTTGCCACGAAGTTCGGTAAAATTCTTGTGTCTCCATAAGTTTATGAGGATTTGCCACGAAGTTCGGTAAAATTCCTATGTTTCCATATGTTTATGAGGATTTACCACCTAAGTTCGGTAAAATTCCTGTCTCATATGTTTATGAGGATTTCGATCCTATCTTATGTTATGATGGAAATGATCCCTATGAATTTCAAGAATTATGTTTTGGTATACTTACTGTTATTATGATTTTACTGCATAAGAATTCTTGCCACCTAAGTTCGGTAAAGTTCTTGTGTCTCCCTATGTTTATGAGGATTTCAATCCTATCTTATGTTATGCTTTCAAAAGAAATTATGCTTGGCATAATTAAAATGTTTTTTATAAGTATATGGTTTTCAAAGAGCTGTTTTCAAAGAGCTATTTTCAAAGAGCCTATGATTTGCAAAATATGTCCCGTGCTGTAATGCACAATATGAGTTTTATCAAGAGCCGTTTTATAAAGAAGCTCTATCAATGCCCGTTTTATAAAGAGCCGGGATTTATGTGTTTAATCATCTTATAAATTAAATTAATTTGCGATGAGTCTACTGAGTATTTCCCCCATGAAATACTCACCCTACTTTTTAACAGTTTTGCAGATTTTGGAGACGGTGGCGAGCGATGAATGATGGTGGCAATAATCGTTAAACGGTTGAAAGTTTGACGTTAATGATTTCCGTATTTTTCCAAACAATCGAATAATTTAGAGAAGTTCATTTATTTGAGAAATTATGACATTGTCAATTTCTTTACAAAATTAATGGTTCGATTTACTATTTCAAATGGTTTCATAAATGTTTCAATTTTATCGGCCATTACAGTTTATTTAATGTTGCCAAAAATGAATTTCAATTATTTCTTCCGCAAAAATATTATTCGAAAAATTTAGACAGAAAATGACGTAGTGAATCGGGTATACGGAACTCGGGACGCTACAGAAAAAATATAACCTGTTTTCGACATTGTGCTCCCACAGCCTCCCCTGCCATGCAACTTCAACTCAATGGAGACTTCTACTAATGCAACATTTTTTTCCAATTTTTTGGCTTCTTTTTGGACGGTGTAGCAACGCAACCCTACTATTTTGTCTTCCGATTTGTTGAAGGGGAGTAGTCCACCGCCGTGTCCTGATATTCTTGGAAGAGTAATACTTAGAAGCGTATTTTTGGTGAGGTTCTTCACTGGCGGAGGGAGGAGGAACAAGTAGATAGTAAAAAGTTATTTACCTTTTTCAGATTTCAAAGTTTTATAGAACATCTCATGAAAAGTTGGAGATGAAATATCACGATATATTGACTTATTGAAGTTGTGAGAAATGTTGTGTGAGATTGATTGTTGAAGTAGTATTTTTCTAGGAAAATAGGTCAACCTGTGATAGGACCCAAAAGTCCACATGTACTCATCGATGCCCTCTCGCCTTTTGGCCATAATGCCTTCTGAGTCCTGGCATAGGTGGGGGAGGAGTCTCCCCATTTGTCATCGAGGTTGTGTGGGCGCGTCCCCACAACCGAGTGCGGAAGTAGTAGAGACCAATTTGTCACAACTTGACAAGTGAAAAGATATGACATGAAATATGGAAATGGTTGATTGGATAACCTATAACGTTTTCATATTGTATTTAGAATTGAATGAATATGGGGTTGTGCGAACCTTTTCAATAGGTCTACGATGGCTAGTAATTAGACGCCTCAGACAAGATAGACAAGTCCTCAAGATTGTTGCACGTGTCTGTCATCTTATGGGTCTTTCACAGCTGGAAACCTATCTATAAATACTCAGTGACTTCATTTAGAAAAGAAAAATGCTATTTGACTTAGCCTATGTTCTTTAACAAAATCATTACAATTTATAAATAATTCATAAATAACACATTTTCCCAATTCACTTTTTAATCACACACATTTTCTCTCTCCAATTTTATTCACACATTTTACCTCAAAAACATAAATAAAATAATTTATAATTATTACAGTATCAAAGAACATTGACTTAAAAGTAACTTACACATTCTTTTCACTTGCACACTTAGATAATCACCTTCATTATCCTCCATAGTTTTTGGGGAAGGACTCTTGTCCCCATAACTTTTACTTGTAAGTATCTCACCCACACTAAAATATTTTCATCTCCTCAATTATATAAGACCGGCATTGACTTGACCATTGAAGGGCATACGTCCTTCGCATCGAGTTTCCACTCAAAACAGTGCTAGGCACATGCATCTAACGTAGCTGTCCTAGTATGCAGGTAATAGATACACCTGATAAAGGAGTAGGATATCTGTTGAGCGCTAGGTCCCAGCCAAATTTGGTGGTCAACAAAGTTGAAAAGAATTTATTTATTTTTTCATGAATTGTTAATCTCAGTCACCCTCTTAGTTTTTAAAAATGAAAATGTTTTCAACAGTTTATTATTTGACATATAAATGATATTGATCGATGAAAATGTTTCTTGATCAAGAAAAATATGTCGACTTGAAGGGAAAAAAATATATCGGTTTGCACATGAATCCTTTTTTTTTTTTTTTTTTTTTTTTTTTTTTTTGCAGTACTAAAATTTTTAACACATATTGAAAATAAAATATTCTATACATAAACTCAAAACTTCTCTCTTATTTTTAATCACACAATATCATATCAATCATTTTTTAAAACGATTTTTTTGTCAAATAATGGTAATCAAATAGAGACTTAGGTTAAATTAATGGTCGGTTTGATAGACCTATTTTTCATGAAAAATGATTTTTTTTTTTTTAAAAAAAAACTCATAGTAGTCATTTGATTTCCTTTTTTTTTTTTTATGGAATTCATTTTTCATCTTTTCTTGATCTCTGTGATTTTCCTTGAAAACAAGGAAAGTATTTTTTTTTTTTTTTTTTGAGAATTTATTTTCCAAATTTACCACATTTTCAAATATCAATTTCATTTTTAATCAGATACACCCAAATTCCTTCGGGTTATTTTCCTTGGACATTAATTTCCCTAAAACTTATTTTCTTTTTAAACGTAAATTGAAGTTTAATGACTACCTTGTTTGCTAAAAGAATGTTGTTTATAAATAAAGAATTGATGTTTTCGAGGAAAATATATTTTGTTGAAAAGTATTTTGAAAAAACGTATGTAATTAAAAGTGATTTAAAAAAATTTATTGTTTATAAACTTGGTTACAAACAAGTTATCAAACACATTTCTTTTTCATTTTTTTTAAAGAGAAATAACTGATCAAATTAAAATAAAAGTCTAAGAGCATCTTCAATAGACTCTTTATATTTAATGATCATATTCTACATAATAGGGAGTATCTTTAAATTTAAAGAGCAAGTTTTTTTACAATTTTCAACAAATTCTTCATTTTATTTTTTCATAAACACATATATTGACTTTCTTTATTTTTAGTTAATATTTATTTTATTTAAAATGAATGACCAATGATATCAAATATGTAATAAAGAAAGTTGATGTAGGAACATTGAAAATTAAAACTTTTTGAATTCATTTAATAATAGAGAGTGGATTCCAAATTCACACTCTAAATTAAAATTTTAAAATAGATAGTCTATTGGAGTAGCATTTTAAGTATTGACTATGTAAAATAAAGAGTATCTTAAGTTTAAAGAGCCTATTGAAGATGCTCTAATTAGTTAGACCTTATTTGAGACCCATTATAATATAATTTTTGGAGAAAAATGTATTTTAAATATTGATGTTTTGGAAAATGTGTAATTAAAAGTAAAGAAAATATCTTAATTTTCGTGTAATATTATTTTTTTTTTAAAAAAAATTGTGGTTAAAAATATGAGCAAAAAATATGTGAAAATATTGAGCCTTAGTTTGATCTCCATTATTTTAACTCATTTTTACAATACCCAATTTTAACCATATCTTACCAATAAAATATTCTACATATAAGTTCAAAATTGTTCTCTCACTTGCAATCATACAATATCCTATTAATTACTATTCAAAACTCATGTTTACCATATAATGACAATCAAAATAGGCTAATAGTAATGAGTATCAAACATAATATGTGGTTGATGATTATGTATGATTACCCCTCTACCAATCACCAATCCGACATTAGTGATCTCTTAGAAACCTCTCTGTTTGGTAAATTATTTATGTACAACACATTTCTTCAAAACACTTATTTACAAACATTTTTCAAAATCAATTTTTAACAATAAATTTTATCTCGAAAATGTCACATTCATTATTTATAAATAAAAAAACTTTTAACAAAAAAGATATATAGCAATCATTAATAAGTCTTTGATTACTATATAGTAATAGATAACCGAAAACTAATGATCAATATTCAATTAAAGAAGTATCATCAATTATCATCGACCAATATCATTGGTTGATCATCGATGACGATTAGTCAATCACCTACAAACACTTACTAGGCACATTTCTTGAAATTATTTTTTAACTGCATACATTTTAGAAAAATCATTTTTCAACTTGAAAACAATAAATTCTTTATTTATAAATAAAGAAAAGTTGTCAAACAGAGGCTAATTCAAAATTGTCAAATCTCCAAGAAATATTTTTCCACATAAAATTATTTTTATATATGGAAACAAGTTTTAACCCTAAAACATTTTATTTCTCGAAGCAATAAAAACCTCTTTAAATGTTTACAGGATTTAATCACTTTCTAGCCGATAAAATGAAAAGCCCGTTCAATTATTATAAATATAATTGATTCTGTAATAATTTTGTAAAATTATTATATATATAGGTGGGTCATGTTTCCTTATTCTCTTTACTTGGCAAAATTCTCAATTCTCGAGGAGAACTCCTCGTGAAAATTAGCGCGAACTACCCTCTTATCAACAAAAAGTCTAGCTTTAGGTAAGCTCAACCTTCAATGACCTTTTTGATTTTTAATTTATTTCCTGAAAATCTGATCGTGGTTGTGCCAGTGGAAAACATGGATGAGCTTATGGAAGTCAAGCCTGTAGGCTTTTACCCGCCCTCACATGAAACCTGGGATGATGAGTCTGATTACTGGGAGGAGGTTGAGGATAACCCACAAGTAGGAAGAAGACCTAGACGTCTCGACCTTAAAATTCCTCCATTTACGTATAGGATGAAGGAACACATGATAGAGTTAGACACGAGGAGGTTCAGATTGTCCACTTGGTATTTAGCTAGGGTCCCGAATGTGGACGAGGCGTCTTACCATTGTTGGGCAGGAGAAGTAGTGGTATTTCATGATTCCTTGACAGTCGGGCTTAGGTTTTTCCTTTATCATTTTTTTGTGGATTTTCTATTGACTGCGAGTATTGTTTCAAGTCAACTTGCTCCCAACGAATGGAGGCTACTTATATTTTTTTTGCATTGTGTAGGAGCTTGGGATCGAGCCAATTGTTGACCTCCGTAAATGAGTCTGAGAATCGAAGTACCTGTCCTAGTGTAACTGCTATATATATTTAAGCGGTAAGGGTAGTTTTGAAGCCTCATGGGTCCCTTCTTCCATAAAGTATTGGAAGGAGAAGTTCTTCTTTTTCAGGCTAAGAGAGGGAGAGACTATCTTTTGGACGACCTTTAGGAAACCAGATGTTGATAACTTTAATAGGATGGAAAATTTGAGTGAAGAGATGATGACCATCTCATGGCCAATGCAATCAGAGTGTGTGACTTTGGTCTTCTGGCTAAGGAAGCCTCTGATATTGTTTCCAATGACATCCTAGACTAGGTTGCTCTCGATCAATAGCATTGGAGAGTTCGGCCCCTTAAATTACATAATCTTCCCTAGCTATTTCTTATTAATTTTTTTTTATTGTTTCTAACACCCCCAATCTTCTATTTTTAGGGATGACTTGTGATGGTGATGCCTTAAGGATGGTGCCTATTGCCAAAGCTCAGGATGTTGTGACCAAACAAACTGAAGATGGGGTCGTGTGACACAAGCCCTAAAAAAGAACCCATGTAACATCTTCTATCCCTTTGAAAACTTTTTGAGTTAATATGGAGGCTCCTGAAACAAGGGGGTACCGACAACAATAGGATCGGCACCATTGAGGGTAGTTTCGATGTCAGATACTGAGATTGAGATAGAAGGTCCGACTTTGGCCAACTATGGGGGGAAGATGCAAGAGACGCTCTATCCAAGCCTAGTGGAAAAACCAATGTCGGATGGAGCAAGGGATCAAGTACTTCATGAGTGCAGCCTGTAGGTAAGACTTATGATCCCTTTTCTAGTAAAATATCGATTTTTTGTTCTTGAAAAGTTTTAGACTTTTTCTATCGATATGCAGATGCTCAGTATATGCTGAGGTATTTCCCTCCAAGGCCTCGAGCATGTGAGACTGTGACCAAGCTCATTCATTCCATGCAATACGAAACTATGAAGCCAAGGCAACTGAAGAGAAGCTTTGAAAGCGATGGACGACCTCAACATTTCCCTTCAAGAGCGTGATTTTTCTCGTAATGAGGTTGCTATAGGCTCACTGAGGAACTTCGAGTGGCCCAGGAAGAAGAACTCCATGTGAGTTAGGCAGCAATGGAGGCTTTTAAGGGCTCGGAGGAGTACAAGTTCACACATGGTACTTATGCTCTGAAATGCTATGCTCGGGGGATCAAACAAGTAAGAGCTTGTTGTTGCCTGAAGGTGCTCGACATTGAAAACCCTTTGCCACAATTCTCATTAAGCACTGAAGACCTTGATCTGACACCATTTGAGGAGGAGGAAGAAGAAGACTGCGAGGTCCTATTAGATGATGTCGGAGAAGCCAGTGATCCCGAGCAGCAACCTTAGGGTTTTGTTATAAGAATTATTTTTGTAATCACCAAGGTCATTTCCTTGGGTTTTTAGCCTAGTGAATTGGGGTAGTTCCTCGAGGATGACTTGTAACCAATGTTTTTTTGAATGAAATATTAGTTTCTTTCGTTATGTTACCTTGCATTACTATGAGTTCGACCTTGCAAACTAATTTTACAAAGAAAAGTCCCATTATTTAATTTACCTCGTGAATTTGGAAGAATAATTTGTGAAGGTTGTTCTTTTTTGCCAACCTTGTAAATTATTTGCATAAGTAAAGGTCTTGCCTTTTACCTTGTGAATTTGGAAGAAAAATTCATGAAGGTCTTGCTTCTAGGTCGACCTTGTAAATTATTTGCTTAGCAACCACTTTTTTAGGGGATTCTTAGGTTTGTTGTAGAATCATTCTTTTGACGAAAATACCTCTATTGATACGGGGGACTGACTTTTAGGCCTCGTTAAAGCTTACCCCAAAAAATCCTTTGGGAAAAAAATATGGGTGTGGAAAAAGAGTGCCCTCCTTGAGTTTTGCAGTAAATAGATGGGTGTGCAAACCCGATCTTAAAATAAAGAATAAAATGGGTGTACAGGTGACATTGCAATGAAATAAAAGAATGGGCACACAAGCCCAACTCAACAACAATTAAATGCATGACTAGGAGACCCAACGACAAGAAAACTTATGTTTTTTTGTAGAGGAAAAATGCCTACTTATAGTAGAGCTTCAGATTTTCAACGTTCCAAGGTCAAGGAAGAGGTTTAGAGTCCATAGTTCTCATATAGGCCCGAGCTTATCAAGTTGATGTTCGGTAGCTTCACCTAGACGTAGAACAAGGTCTCTTGCTCTGAACTCTCTCTTTTTCACTCAGACGTTGAACTTCTTTGACATGGCCTGTTAGTAGGCAACTTTTTTGAGGGCGGAATCTTCCCTAGGTTCTTCCAAGAGATCTAGACTTTCTCTTTGACCATCGCTATGATCGATAGGTCTTGTTGGCATCATACATAAACTAGAAATTGTTATCTTGACTTGGACTGCTGCCTCCATACCGAAAGCTAGCATGAACACGGTTTTTCATGTTGTGCTTTTTGAATGTGGTTCGATTTGTCTTGATAATTTCAGGAAGGTTCGGGCCAATTGCATTTGGTATCATCGAGATGGGTTTGTAAATCCAATAATATAAGCTTGTTTGTGACTTCTGTCATTCCATTACTTTATGGGTGTGAAACATAAGTTAGCCTGTGTTTGGTCCCCAAATTCTTACAAAATCATTTGAAAGCTTGACAATCAAATTGTCTCTCATTGTCGGTGATAAAGACTTTGGGAAGAACAAAATAGCATATGATGGACTTCCACACGAATGATTCTAGTTTTTGTTCGAGAATTACGACGAGAGACTCTACTTTTCCGATTTTGTAAAGTATTCCATAGCTACTGCCAACAACTTGAATTGGCTACAAGTTATTGGAAAAGGCATAAGTATGTCAATTCCCCATTGTACAGAAGGGTATGGACACATGATCAGGGAGAGTTCTTCAGCTGGCTGATGTAATTTGGCTGCAAATCTTTGGCATTTATCATAGGTCTTTACATAATTCATGGTGTCTTCCTCATGCTTGGATAGTAATACCCATATCTTACCAACTTTGTTACCAGAGTTCTTGCTCCTTGATGGCCTTCACAAATTCCCTCGTGGTCCTAAGCCATGGTGACTACAGCCTCTTTCGGAGTCAGGCAACAAAGGTAGTGGAGTGTAAAACTGGGACGAAATAAAGTGTTTTGCAATATGGTATACCTTGGGGCTCCTGACTCTATCCTTCTCGCCTCTGCCTTATCAGTTGGTAGATTTTCGAATGTTGAGTATTCAATGATTGGGTTCATTTAGCAGTACTCGTGCTCAAAGATGTTTATGACATTGGGAAGGGGATTCGTTGTTCTATAACACTACCTCTAATCTTCTCCATTGGGTTTTCCCATGACGAGATCCCAGTCAGGGAATCTCGTCGAGCAACACGGAATAACGATAATTAAGCCTAGGAAAGATCTAAAACAGATTTGACGCGAAAATAACAAGAACATGAAGAAAATAACAGAAATTAAAAGATAGATTTGACGGTAAAACCTTGACCCGACAATCACGACGCAAATTAATGACTATGCGGATTGAAGAACCAAGATTGGTGAACGCCACAAGGGTTGTCAATTCCTTGATAAGTTCGTTGGGTGAACGCCACAAAGACCGAATCTTTGATAATTCAAGAAAAAAGGGAAAAAACTCAACCTTTCAATTTGGAGAATCCTCTCTCAAATATTATTAATCTCAAAACTCAAACTGTTTGTTTACAATCATGGTAAAGAATATAAATAAGCAAAATAACCTAGTCGCTAATTTACTCAAAATAGAATTCTAATTAAGCTAAAACACTAAATTAGGAAAATAACCTAAAAACCAAAAGGAAATAAAATAATTGGAAAATCCAGAAAAACTGGCCGCTACTCAGTTACGGCCGTGAAGAATACACTTACGGCCGTGAAATGCCCCTGCTTGAATGTTACGGCCATAACTTCCAAGCTTACGACCGTAAGCCTTGTTCTGCTGGAATTCATCCTTTTTCTTTGATAATTGGTTACGGCTGTGATAGTAAGATTTATGGCCATGAATATATGGGTTACGGCCGTGAAGGTTCTCCATTACGGCCATAATGGCTTTTCTGCCCAAATAACTTCGTTTACTCGGCTTGGCTTGATCCGTCCCTCTTCTCGGCTAGACTCCAACATGGAACTTTCTCCGTTTTGCACGTAGATCATTGTCATATTGCGGATGGCTCGACTTCGCCCTTCGATGCTTGGTCCGGAACGTATCATACTCCCTCTCTTGAAAAGGATTCGACCTCGAATCCATTTTTGGTCGGCCTTTCAAACTCCTCCTGTTTTTCCAGGCTCGATGATCATTTTTAAACTTTGTGCGATCTTTTAGACTTTTGGCCTGTCCATTTTGGCCAATGAATTTCTTTCCCACTTTAAGTTCATGGCTTGATTTATGTCCCTGCAAAACAGATTTAATAGAACTGGGGAGGGATGTGTTAGCAAATGCAAATAAACTCATTTTTGTGGTGGACTTTCTTTTCTTTTTCTTTTCACTCTCAAGCTCACCTTTTTCTGAGGTCGTGGCCTCAACTCCCTTGTTTTCAAATTTCACACCCTCTCCTTTTTCTGAGGTCGTGACCTCAACGCTCTTATTTTTCCCCTCAAACTCGCTCTTTATTTTCAATTGGTCCTCTTGGACCTCTTTGGGTGATAGCGGAGCAAGAGTGATCCTTTTTCCACCATTCACAAAAGAATATCGATTTTTAAACCCATCGTGCACTACCCTCCTATCATGTTGCCAGGATCTCCCCAACAAAATATGGCCAACATGCATAGGTACCACGTCACAAACCACCTCATCCTTATATCCCCCGATGGAAAAATTGACCCTAGCCTACTTATTTACCTTAATTTCTCCTGACTCGGTCAGCCATTGCAATTTATAAGGGTTCGGATGTTTTATCAAGCTCAAACCCAATTTCTCAACCAACATTGTACTAACCACATTAGTACAACTTCCCCCGTCAATCACCATACCACAAACTTTTTTACCCACTAAGCATCTAGTGTGAAAGAGATTATCCCTTTGCTCACCAATTTCATCCACCCTGACCCTAGTACTAAGGACACGCCGATTAACAAGTGAATCTTTAACAGTATAGGTCAGCCCTTCCTCATCACTACTACTAGCCCCAACATCCACTAACTTATGCATTCCCTTAAATTCATCCTCGGAACTAATTTCACTATTATCACGCAAGATCATTAGCCTCCTATTTGGACAATGGGATGCTATATGACCCGTACCCAAGCACTTAAAACATTTAATATTTCTATCCCGAGTAGTTTGAGATTCGGATAGTGTTGGCAACGGGGCGGATCGGACCCCGATCCGCCCTGCCCCGAATTTTTTTGATCCGATCCAGATTCGCCCCGTGATCCGTCAAATTTCGGGTCGGGTCAGGGCGGATCGGGTTCGGGCCGGGGTGGATCGGTCCACCGAATTATTTTTTTATTTTTATTTTTAATTTTTTAAAAAAATTTTAAATATATTTTAAATTAAGTATTTTTAAAAAAATTTAGAAAAAATATTTTTTTTATTAAATTTTATTTACTTTATTGAAACGAGACGTATAGAGGCCGATTCAACGGATCGAGTTTTTTTGCCATCACTTATTTGAATTCTTTCTTCAAATGAAGAACATGAAAAATGTATTTTCTTTAAAATGCAAAGATTGCAGGTTATTCCCAAAAATTAAAGTTTGCTACAAAATTTACATATTAGATTTTTATACATTGTAAAAAAATTATATTAAAAAAAAATGTCGGATAGGGGCGGATCGGATCAGCCCCGATCCAAATCCGCTTCATGAATTTTCGGATCTGGGCGGATCACATAAATTTCGATCCGTCGATCCACGGATTGGATCGGGTCGACGGATCGACGGGGCGGATCGAATTTTTTTGCCATATCTAGATTCAGAAATATTTTTACCTTTCGTTGTAGGCTCCTCCTTCCCCTTTGGGTTATGTTCAACGTTGGATTCCTGCTTCGGTTGTGATGTAGGATAAGATGGTGAGTGTCTTGCTGCTCCCTTTCGCCTTAGCTGCCTTTCCACCTTCATAGCCATATGCACCATATCCTCTAGCTCCACATAGTGTTGCAACTCAATGACATTGGAAATGTCTCTATTCAGCCCACTCAGAAACCTAGCCATCGTAGCTTCCCGATCCTCCACCACGCTAGCCCAAATCATCGCCACCTCCATATCCTTATGATAATCTTCTACACTCCTCGACCCTTAAGTCATACCCTGCAGCCTCTGATAAATATCCCTATAATAATGAGTCGGCACAAACAGCTTCCTCATTATGGTTTTTAATTCACCACAAGTCTCCACCGACTCCTCAAGGTTCCTCCTCTTACCCGTCACTAGTTGATCCCACCAAATATTTGCGTAGTCAGTGAATTCAATCACGGCTAATTTCACCTTCTTCTTTTCTGAATAATTATTACAATCAAAAAGCCGTTCGACCTTTGTCTCCCAATCCAAGTACACCTCCGGATCACTCCTACCCTGGAACGATGGTATTTTCACTTTAATTTTTACAAGGTCGTCATCAACATCATCTCTACCCCCACGATGCCTCCTAGTATCAGGACGCTCCCTATCCTGCCTCCTCTCATACCTATCTCCTCTATCTCTCCTTCGCATACTTCCCAAAGATATACTTCCACTTTCACTTTCCATGACCTCATCACCCATACTAACCTTACTCCTATTACCTCTCCTAACCCGAGAACCATCATGAGATTGATCACGAGGTCTTTGTTCACGTTCTGCACCTCGATTCTCCATCTGAGCCATAAACCTCTCAAATTGTCCTCTTATTGCTGCAATATCATTGTTACCCTGTTCATTCCTTCTATTCACACCCCGAGCTATTTTCTATCTCCAATAGAAGATGAAGATGTGGAAACCTCTTTATCAGACATTTTTAAGACACAAACAAGGAAATTCAAAATATTTGGGGAATATTTGGAATTTTCGGAATTTTTTTTTAATCTGCCAAAGAATTGGACTACGAGTATGGCAGAAAAAACGGAACTGAATTTGGACGAAAAACGAAGAAGAAAAACACTTTTGAATTTTTGGGACTGACTCTTATTGATCAAACTGAAAAATTTATGACTGACACGAATAACGCGAAGAACACGAAAAAAATCAAGAAATCCAAGAAACGCAAGAATCTGAAATAGATCCAAGTTCTGATACCAGATGATGTGATCTCAGTCGGGGAATCTCGTCGAGCAACGCGGAATAACGACAATTAAGCCTAGGAAAGATCTAAAACAGATTTGACTAGAAAATAACAAGAACACGAAGAAAATAACAGAAATTAAAAGATAGATTTGACGGTAAAACCTTGACCCGACAATCACGACGCAAATTAATGACTATGCGGATTGAAGAACCAAGATTGGTGAACGCCACAAGGGTTGTCAATTCCTTGATAAGTTTGTTAGGTGAACGCCACAAAGACGGGATCTTTGATAAGTTCAAGAAAAAAGGGAAAAAACTCAACCTTTCAATTTGGAGAATCCTCTCTCAAATATTATTAATCTCAAAACTCAAACTGTTTGTTTACAATCATGGTAAAGAATATAAATAAGCAAAATAACCTAGTCGCTAATTTACTCAAAATAGAATTCTAATTAAGCTAAAACACTAAATTAGGAAAATAACCTAAAAACCAAAAGGAAATAAAATAATTGGAAAATCCAGAAAATCTGGCCGCTACTCAGTTACGGTCGTGAAGAATACACTTACGGCCGTAATGGCCTCTCGGATCCAAAACTGCTTCATTAGTTACGGCCGTGAAATGCCCCTGCTTGAATGTTACGGCCGTGACTTCCAAGCTTACGGCCGTAAGCCTCGTTCTGCTGGAATTCATCATTTTTCTTCGATAATTGGTTACGGCTGTGATAGTAAGATTTACGGCTGTGAATATATGAGTTACGGCCGTGAAGGTCCTCCATTACGGTCGTAATGGCTTTTCTGCCCAAATAACTTCGTTTACTCGGCTCGGCTTGATCCGTCCGTCTTCTGAGCTCAACCCCAACATTGAACTTGCTCCGTTTTGCACGTAGATCATTGTCATATTTCCGATGGCTCGACTTCGCCCTTCGATGCCTGGTCCGGAACGTATCATCCCATATCCTATAAAATTGCTATATGTGCCCTAGATTAGCATTCTTAACTTTATACATAAATCCACTACATATCATATTAGGTTCAACCCTAAAATCAAAAGCATACTTGACTGTCAATGTTGAACTCACTTTCCTATTTTTGTACAACATGCTGCAGCTATGAAAAATTTTAAAAGTCTTGATAGCAAAGCTCAACTTATCTTCTTGTTTTTGCATACAAAACCATGAGCATGTATGTTTACAAGTAGCTCTCAATCTCTTAGCATCATCCTTCAAATATTTGATCTCCCTATTATGCCTCACTGAATGTTTAGCTATAACATCTTTAAAAAATTCTTGGGCTTGAATGTTTGTCTTGCCAATAATAAAAAAAAAGTCTCAAAAACCAGTTACAAGACTAAAGTCATTAATTTAGTTTTCATTACTTACCAACTACGAATATTGGATCCTTCATATCCTAGGATTGAATGCTTGCCTCCTCCTCCTTCTTCTACACCTTGATGCTTCATGTGTTCCAGAATGGTATGACATGGTTTCCTCAACTTGGGACAAAATGCTTCTTGATTTGCATAGAAAAATCTATTGTGCACAACAAAAATGTTGACATGGGGATGAATTATGCGAAGAGTGCAAACGATAGGGATGATTCTTGCTAATTACCCTAATTTATTTAAAAACTATTGAACATTCTCCTAATTCAAATTTACAACACCCTTACTCTCAATTATTCGAGTTAGTGTACCTAATGAAACTAGATCTTATCAAACATATATTTAATCGTGCTTTGAAGTCCGAGATATTTGCATATATACTTCATTGATGTTTAGTGTTTCGATAACTGCAAAAGAAATAAAAATTATTTCAATAGATCTAATATCAAATTCATTTACATTTTGAAATTCTTACTATTATAATAAACATAAAAAAAAAAAATTAAACTTCACGTTCACCTACACCCCCACTCTCCAATGAGAATAATACATAAGCAAGGAATTTACATTGAAAGTTCTTGATTCACTGGATTAAGTTCGACCTTATACGCAGAATTAATCTATTAAAAGTAACAAATCACTTTTTAATACTTTCTAGATGGTTATGCATACAATTCAATTATCCTGGGTTTTAGTACCAAAGTTTGTAATATGAAAAAGTACATAACATCAAATATGATGATGGAGAAATCCAATGTGGATAAAAACTCCGGGACCAAGCCAGTTAGCTATAGACAAACATTATAGTTAGATACTGTTTAGCCATCTCCACTAGACTCCTCGGTCTACTTCCTGTAATCTTCTAGATCTATTGACTTCACTAACTTCTCGATCTTTTACAATTGTCTCTTCCAAGTGGATACTCAAGAATCACCAATTCTTTTTCTTCTTCCAACTCTTGTAGTCCAAGCTTCCTCAATCTTGAGAAGCCTTTGAAGTCCCAATTGAGAAATTACTTTCCTCAATGAATTAGGAAATGTGTGTTTTACATTCAAAGATTTGACGTTTTCCTCCAAAGTGTGGTAGTATGATCTCAAGAAAGAATGTATTGAATCAAGGGTTGAATAGGTTCTTGGATCTTCACAAGATGATATGAATGTGTTATAGAGAAGAGGCACAATGAACAACCACCCCGAAAAATGAAATAAAGCTTGAGTATATATAATATGAAGTGTTTGAGCTCACATGGCATTGTGAAAAGGGTAGAAACATCGAAATATGGATTCTCCATGCGAAAGGCCGCTCGAGAGCCTTAAATATGCTAAAACCTCTCGAGCGTCTAGCGAGTGGTCATCAGTATCTTGATCATGACTTTCTCTCCCGATGTCCAATTGAGGTGATTCAAGTGTTGGAAAGTTAAATTAAAGGGTTACAATTCTTTATGAATATCAGTTTTCAAATTCGAATCTTTCTATACGAAAACTGGTCTCAACCTTTAAATAAAATTCTGAATCATAATCCTTGCGGATCAGGGATTCTTCTTTGATTTCTAATAGCATCCCAAATCATTTTTAACACTTTTTTATATATATTTTTGAACCCAAATGCCCAAATAAATCACCTCTAATACTTCGATTCTAATTTGAACATTATAAACAATTCATTTTGTTCACGAAATAGCCAATTACGTTAAAAACCTAATAATCCCCACTGTGACAAAACTATACAATAAAGTCAAGATAGTAAAATAAATGATGTAAAGTTCCCAACATCTTCTGTCTCTTGCATTCCTTGTTATACCTGCTTCCCGATATCAAAAACTCAAATATATAAAAGCACATGATACATGAGTGTGACAATTGAAGAACATAAGCATGCTAATTTAAGATGTGACATTTATGTCAATAAAAAAACCAACTGAAACATTAACATCACAAAACACCAAAACTCAAAACTCAAACTACTATGAATTATGATATGGAATGTAATACAATGCAAATTCTCCCTCTTAGCGCAAACCCTCGACATTTTTTATGCAGTAAAAAAATGTATCTATGTCTCTCTCCAAGAACATCTAGACGTAAAATGCAAATTTTAATGCAATAAACTCTATCCCCCTTTTCTCACAAATGACGAAGGATGAAATGCCAAACTATATTTTAGCAGCAATGTGGAGCAACTTAAAAATGCAGTTGATAGAATCCACAAGTATAATGAATTATTAGTAACATTTCCCACAAAATCATTTCAAGTTAAAATGGAGTAAATAATATAAGTAGCATATGTGTGTAAAGTGTCACTAATTATTTGTAAACAAGACTCCAAACCTTAATTTTGTGAGAAAGGACATACTAAATATCATTGCAAATAAGCTTATTCTCCTAATTGTGAAAGTCAAATCATTAAGCATAGTAGGACCTTTAAATGAAGCTCATTTTGCAAGTATACTTGATTTTTCTTTTCTCCATCTAACTTTGAGCATACATTTTTCAGATATTTCCATATTTTAAAGGCTCATTAATTTTTCATCTTAATTGCAGACTCTTCTCCATTAGGCGACTAAGTTGACCCATGTAGTGAGCTTTAGGCCACTCAATCCAAGTCAGTTGACCATAAGGACTAGGTGTTGAGATACCTCACTGACTTCATTGCTCGAGTCAAATAGACTCCAATGAAGAACATAAGATATTAAGATTTTAATTTTTTGGGAATATACGTGAGCTTAGGTCTAAGATATTTGTCAAATTCATGTTCAAAGTTATCTTACTAACAAGTGACTTCCATCCCAAATATCATACGTGCGGTTAGGTCCCACTTACAATATCATAGTGTGCAGTGCAGATGGTATATGAAGACACCGATACTATGTAGTCCATAACAACCTAAGCAAATAACGGAAAATGTGCTACAACTCATCAATTAGGCCCATACATGGTCACAATAGAAAATATTAAGAATGTTATATATCAAGTTTTAGAAAAGATCCCATCTCTTAAGAACAATGTTTTATTTTCATTTTCCAATATTTTTGTGTTTTTATGTACTTAAAGAAGAAGAAGAAGAAGAAGAAGAAGAAGAAGAAGAAGAATGCGCCACACACAAAATAAAAGAAATGTCAAACACATAAAAACAAAACAAAATGTGCATGTGCCAATGCAAATAGAATGAAGATGCACATTTAAGAAACAACTATCTAGACAGCACAAAATAAAAGAGATGGACTAGTGATGGCAACGGGGAGGATTGGGGCGGATCGGTGCCGATCCAAATTTGCTTCGCGAAATCTCGGATTGGATCGGATCGAATCAGATCGAACAGTAAAAATCTCGGATCGTATCGGGTCTGATCGGATCGGAACAAATATTAAGAAATTTTCGTTATAAATTTTTGTTAATGACAAACAAATCAATACATATTCGTTAAACAACTAATATAATATCTAATTCGTAAAACAAAACATTACATATATAGAGAATTAGAGATTTTGTACCAAACTCAATAAAAGATTATATGTTATAGATTTAATAATTAAATTTTTTTACATATATTTTTTTTTAAAAATTTTTAAAAATTAAATCGGATCGCTGATTGAGTCAGATCGGATCACCCCGATCCAAATCCAATCCGTCAATCTAAGGATCAGGATTATTTCGGATCAGATCGGATTTTTTTGCCATCTCTAAGATGGATGGATGGATGGATGGATCAACGAAACGGTGATAAGCACAAAGCATGCACCAAAAGTACCTAATTGGTTAGGTAAAGAAATGCACTTACGTTTAAGAGCAATGTGATCCATTTTAGGATTTTTTTTATCACTCTTTATCGCCCAAACTTGCTCAGGGGGAGAACATTCTTAGACAACTATGTCACAAAATTGGTCAGACGACTTATGTGATTAGTAAGGAATCCAATCAAACCAAAAAACTTGTGATTTTAATTCCTAATAGTAGTTAGCACGTGCTTCGTACGTCTAATGTATATGATAAATGTTAAAGTAGCGTCTTTTAAGTACTAATACTGTTTTTGAAAATAATTTATGAAATTGATATTTTTAGAGAAAAATTGTACATGATAAATGAACTTCAATTCTTAATATATTAATATTTTATTAAAAATTTTAGTCCAAATTTTCGAAATTTATATCTAACAATTATTTAAAATGTATGCTTAATTAAAAAATCACATGTGATATATTAAGAAATAATCTGATATCATAAAATATTAGGAAAATCAATAATTTATTTATAAAATATTAATGATAATTCACGAAAAAATGTGAAAAAAACTGTGTATGGATAAACTGAATTAATTTGTGAACATATTTTAGAAGGAAAAAAGTCTAATATTATGCTCTCGTTGGAGAGAAATTAAAATAAGATTTTAATCTAAGTCAAAGTCAACAATTAATTTTAACTTTATATTTTATCCAACACAACTTTTCAACCACATTTTATTAATTTCTATCAAAATCTATTAAAAATCTTATTTTAATCCTCACCAAACAGAGACTATATAAAATAAAATTAAAATTTCAGTTTTGATCTTTTTTTCTAAAGAGTTTGAAATTATTTATTTTATATTCTTAATTAGAAAATAATTAAAAATATATATACTTTTCTTTTTATAGAAATTAATTGATGATTTTGATAAGAATTTAAGTAAGTTTAAAAATAAAAAGTTTCACACTCACCCTACTTTGAAAATAATTATAAAAAATCTATTTTTATCGATAACTAAAACATAATTGTTTGAATTAATAGTAGAAAAAATCATTAAATGCATAAACGTACTCTTTGAAATATTCAATGGAGTTATCACGGGAAATGAAACTCGAAGGGACAATATTCTAAAAGTAAATTAAAAAGTAACGATACTAAATTAATATTAATTGAATAACCAATTTCGATTTAATCAACGTGGATAAATTAATATTTTTGAAATAAAAATTAAAATAAATATAATTAAGTTTCAATAAATGAACTAAGGGTATTATTGAAAAAAAGAAAAGAATGTGAGGATAAAATGTGAAATCAAAAGATTCTCATTCATCCACACTTTTAAGATAGTGTAGATAGATAGATGTAGATATAGATTGAAACTCTTGTTTCTATGTATGTTCAGGAATTGAAGACATCTGGGGCATATGTATCCTAACTCACCATAGCGAAGGCATGTAGGGATAAACCTTGGACCAATATTGTGTGAACGTTGACATCTATTCCTAGGTCAACGGGTCCTACGCTGTCTGGTAGCATTGTGTGGTAGACCTCTGTCCGAAAAATCCCTTAACCTTAGGTTCTAGGTTAGACACGTGTTTAGGCTGAGCAGTAGCAGGAACAAAAATGGTCTTAGAAGTACTAGAAGTATTCTCCTTAAAACCTAGACCATCCACATTGCCATCTGGCTTGCATATTCCTATAATGTTATCTAGTTTGTCAGAACTAGTGGAAAAAGTAAGAAATTGAGCCTTGAAATTCTCCAGTTTGCTTAGAAGGTTCTTAACATGGGTTTCTAATTCTCGTTCTCAATTGTCAGCTTACTAGCTTGCCTAGATATTATCTCAAGATCACTTGAAAGACTCCTAACCTGAGTATTCAAAGATTCATTCATATATTTCATTTCACTCAAAATTGAGGTAGATTCCTTGAAGTACTTCTCTAGCTTCTCTTTCTCTAATTTAAGCTCATTTACCTTTGAATTTAAGCATCATGGATATCTTCATCACGATTCTTCTCCATATTTCTCACCACTATCTAGTTCCTCATTCTTCTCACTTCCCTTATATACCCTCCTAGTCCTAGCTGCGAAGGCCATGCATCTCCAACTCTCCTCACAAGTGGATTTCTCACTCTGATTATTCGAGCTAGACTTGTCATTAGTGAGAATAGTATTTGTAGCCTAATCCTGACTTCTACTGATGATAGGGAATTCATTCCTCATATGACAAAAACCCTAACACTTGTGACACCTCATAGATTTAGATATATTCTTAGATTCACCAGGAGCACCTCTATAATTCCCTTGAGGGTTCTTCTTTTACCTAAGAATTTTATTGAATTTTTTAGCAAGATTGGCTAACTCCTCTTCATTAGATGAATCTAAGTAAGTAGATCCATCACTATTAACCTTAGCAGTTTTTAAGCCTATAGACTTATTTTTTAAGCCCCTATTTGGCTTTAATGGAAATATGATTTTAATATCAAAGTCAACAATTTATTTTAACCACACATTTTAAATGACTCAAAGCTTTTCAACCACACATTTTATAAAAATATAATAAGAACCTGATTTTAAACTATATCAAACAGGGGACTAAAGGTTTCTCTAAGTCCAAGTCATAATTATGGAGAGATCCAACTAACACTTCCACCTAATTGGAATATAAATCCTTACTCTCCTCTATCACCATAACTTTAGGCCTAAATTGCTTTGGTAAGGATCTAAGAATTTTTTTAGCTATTTTTGACTCAAGGATTCTCTCACCTAGGTTGAAGCTGGAATTGACTATGTCATTAAACTCGCATAGAATACATCAAAAGTCTCATCCTCTCTCATTCTAATTTGCTCAAACCTAGTGGTCAGTATCTACAACTTAGAATCTTTAGTGACCTGAGTTTCCTCATGTGTAGCCTGTAAGATATATCAAGTATCTTTATCTACCTCACTAATGGATACTCTCCTGAACTCCTCCTGGGATACAGCCATAAACAATGCATATAAAGCTTTAGTATTCCAATTACATTAATCTAAGTTCAATTTAGGCCAATTAGTTATGGGTATGGGGATGAAGACATTGTCTACTATTGTACTAGAGGCACTCCAACCATTCACTACACTCAATCAAATACGTTCATCCATAGATTTTAAAAAACTATCATCCTAACTTTCCAATATGCATAGTTAAAGCCATTAAAGAATGGCGGGAAGTATAATGAACTACTCATCTTGACAAATTAAGGTCAAAAATCAATTTGAAGCTTTGATACCAATTGAAAGTTCTAGATTCCCTAGATTAAGTTCAACCTTATATGTGGAATTAATTTATTAAAAGCAACAAGTCACTTTTTAATAGTTTCTAGGTGGTTATGCATACAATTCAATTACCCTAAGTTTGAGTACTACTGTTTGTAATATGGATAACAATAAATAACATAAAATATGAAGAAGGAAAAACCCAACGTGGGTAAAAACTCCAGGACCACACTAGTTACCTCCAAAATATACAATGAACTTTACAGTTAGACACTGTCAAGCCAACACCACTAGACTTCCCAATCTACTTCTTGGAATCTCCTAGCTTTGCTGACTCCACCAGCTTCCCGATCTTGTACAATTATCTCTTCCATGTAGATACCCAAGAGTTACTAATTCTTGTTCTTCTTCATGCTCTTGTAGTCTAAGCTTTCTCAACTTTCAGCATCCTCTAAGTTCCAATTGACAAAGTACATTCATTGATGAATTAGGAATTAGGTGTTTTAGATTCAAGGATTTGATATTTTCATCCAAATTATGGTTGTATATACTCAAGAAGATGAATCAAGGGTTGAATAGGTTCTTGGATCTTAACAAGATGATATGAATGTGTTATAGAGAAGAGGCACGATGAAAACCACCCAAAAAACGAAACAAGGCTTGAGTGTAAATAATATGAAGTGTTTAAGCTCATATGAGATTGTGAGAAGGCTAGAAATAACGAAATATGAATTCTCTAAGTGAACGGTAGCTCAAAAGCCCATCGAGCGCAATTCAACCATCCAAATCTGCTAAAACTGTTCGAGCGATTATAGAGCGTCTAGCGAGAAATCGTCAATATTTTGATCATAAATTTCTCTCCCTATATCCAATTAAGGTGATTCAAAATGCATTGAAAAGCTAAGTCAAATTGTTACAATTCTTTTAGGAATAGTAGCTTCCAAATTAGAATATTGTTTATACGAAAACTGAGTCTTAACTCTAGCTAAAATTGTGAATCATAATCCTTGCGGATTTTGAATTCTTCTTTGATTTCTAGTTACATTCGAAATCTTTTTGAACACTTCTTTGATCCTTTCAAACTCAAATACCAAACTAACACAACTACAATACTTCGAATATATTTTAGACTTTTTAAACGAGTCATTTTGTTCACGAAATTATCAATTACATTAAAAACCTAAAATACACCATTTCAAATCTAAACAATAGTCACCGAGTCCCTGATCCTGCTTTTCAAAAAAAAAGAAAAAAAGAAAGACAGGAGAACGAGAAATCTTTTAGATAGAAAAGTTATTCCATTTCCAAGCCATTGCCTATGAGTCACCGACTCATTCTTCAACAGGCACGCGGTCAGAAACTTGGCTCCTTCCACTGCTTGGAAATAAGTTTAAAAGTGCAATCATCAGGTGGTAATTAATATATATATATATATAGCCCATGTTAGGTATTGGTAAAAATTAAAATTTTAATGAATTCTGATAAAAGTTGATGAGATGCGTGGTTGAAAAGTTGTGGGTCCATAAAAGGTGTGGCTGAGATTAAATGTTGATTTTGAATTAGATTAAAAGCTAATGTTTTAGTGCTATCAAACAGGGGCATAGTATATTATATAAATTAGACCTACCCCACCCCCACCACATATCTTCTATAATTAGACCGTGTCTCATTACCTCCGATTCCGCCACTGCCACCACTAAGCCTCATCACCACCCGACACCGCCACAACTACCACCAAAATCGCCAGCATCTTTTGTGCACCACTAAAACCATCCACCATCTTCGATGTATTGTCACTACCATGCACTACCACCACCACCAATATGTGTGTGCGTGCGATCGCGCGTGTGTATTAAGTAGATTTATTTAATTAATAAGCTTATAATCAAGCATGCTGTTACACTATCTTTCCATTTCAAATATGACTATCCAATTTTAAAAAGATTTGAGAAAGTATGTGACCTAAGACTGCATGTGACCAGTTCTCTTAGATCCATAACTTGTTGAAATTGACATGTGGCCTTTGAAATATGACTCGTAACCTGTGAACTGTTATTTGCGGCTTGCAACATATGAACTGTGGCATATGACTTTAAAATGTCACATGTGAACTGTTACTTGTGACCTGCAACATATGAACTATGGCATGTAACTTTAAGATGCGGCATATGACTTGAGATATGAATTGTGACATGCAACATGAGGTATGAATTGTGACTTGACTATAAATGAACCGTAACATATGAAGTGTGATGTATGACCTAAAATATGAAGTATTACTTAGGAAATGTTGTGATTGGATGAATTGTGAAATGTGACCTATCATCTATGAAGTGTATGTGACCTTGGCGACAACCAACAAACAATCAAACAACCTTCGTCTCACCACCATCACCACAACCCCCACCACCACCACCACCACCACAGCCACAACCACAACCATAACCATCACTATGTCGCCAACCATCGCCATCACTCACACTGCATCTCATAGAACTACCATCATTTGGTGCACTCCAACACAACTACAACTAGTATAGACACAAATCCACACAGACTGATATGCACATATTCTCCACCATACTGTCGCCTGTAGCAATAAGAATCACCACCACTTCTACCACCCAACAACGATAAAGCCCTCGCATTAGAAGAAAACATCACTGCACCAAAAAAAATTGTTTCCTCAAAATGGAGGAAAACACTCTCCATGTACTGGGAATGCTGAAGAATCGAATGAACGGAATCAATTGAACCATGTAATCGAAGATGAGAATCGAATTTTTTTAAAAAGGGGATTTGTTTAGAGAGTGAGTATTCAATCAGAACGGTTAATCGGACGGAGTGGAAGGCGCAGGTCCGACTGGTTGCGGTGTGTCGAAGGTCCAGATGGAGGTCTGGCTGGTTCCAATGTGGTAGGATCCGGCTGAATGGGGTGTGCCGGAGAGTCGATTGGACTGACAAGGTGAGTCATGATTTCATTTTCAATTTTATTATTAGGTTAAGAGAGGATTGGACGGGGTGGATGGATGGATGGATATGAAAGATTCATTTTAATTTTAGTAATACTATTAATTAGTATTTATAAATTTAATATAACAATTGATTTCATAATTATTAAACATAAAATCAGATGATTGAAATGTAATAATTTTATAAAACAGATTACCTGTAATTTCCTCAGCAATCCTATCAATTGTCCTCCTTGTAAGCTCGGGTTTTTTAAATTTTCAAACTTCAAAGATAGGCCAATTTGTCGGCAAAGGATACCATTAATATCTTTCACATTGACAATAAAATAAAAAAATAAATAGGGCTAAATAAATATTTAAAACTCTATTCATTCTAACGTGACATTAAATCATTGAAACGCAAACATATACAAAGTAATATAGCCTAGAGAAACCTGTTAAATTCCTATTGGTCAATAGACACAATAATCGAGGTTAACAATATTTATTTCCGTATAAAAATATATTTTGCTTTGTTTTTAAGAATAAACCGATTAAATAATAATAATAATAATAATAATAATAATAATAATAATAATAATAAGTCACCACCAATTAAAGTTGGGAAGGAATCATGCATTTTAATTATTAATGTGTATATTTACTTCTTAAAATTTCATATACCTTTTTCTTTCAGTAACAATATTGTCAGATTTTCATTGCTTAATATTTATTTAATTGTGTTAAATGAATATTTAAAAAAAAGTCCTTGATTGCTTATGTTAGGAGAGAATAATTATGTATTGACTTTAATTTTTAAATTTCTTGTTTTATAATAATAATTCTTAAAACTTCGATCCACGTTTACTTTGGAAGAAAAACTTAAGGTACGAATCTAACGTAAAAAATCGTTAATAAAATAACAAAAAAAGTTAAGGGTTTTTAGTTAAATAGGTTTGGTAAACAATAACTTTAGTAAAATAAATTTTTCTGTTGAAATGTTCAAATTACTCTTAATGAACAGGATTGTTCATTTTGCAAGATATACCCTCAAACTTAGTTGAGTTGATTTAATTCAGGGCTTCTGGTTATATTTATATTTTTTAATCTTTTAAGTTCTCCTAAAAATGTTCTATATTGTGATAATTTATCAAATGATTAAGGATGATTTTTTTTAGTTATATATTCTAATGATATTCCGTCTGAAACTTCTTCTTCTTCTATTTCTTCATATTCTTCTATGATTTTATGAACTGTATTTATATTTTTTGCTGTCTCAACAGAATTAGATTCTATTCTATTTAAGATAGCATAATCAATATCTTCGTATATTTCTTTTAGTTTAGATTGTCCAACAGAATGTATATTTTTAGATTTTTCAACAATAGCTGATAAAAATGAAATTTCTTTGTTTTTTAAATATAGTTTATGATCACAGTTATTAGAAGTTGATGCTTCTGAAGTATCCATTAATTATCAGGTTGATAAATTATTATACAAATTTTTTTGGTATAAGTACATTCTTTGATCTAGTAAAATACAATAATTTACAATATATTGTTCGTATTTTTCTAAAAGTTTATTATATTCTTCAAAAGATATGTTTTCATTTTCCATTTGAAGCTTAATATCTCCCATTTTATCTTTCAATTTTTCTAAAATGTTATCTAGTCCTTCGATTGTATATCTTGGCATTAGGTTTGGACTGTATTTGTCATAATTTTATTTTCTAAATCTTTTTTAAATTGTAATATATTAGAATAATCTATAATATATTGATCATGGTTTTCTGAAAGTATATAAAATTGTTCAGATGATTCATCAATATCTATTAATTGAGATATAATGTTATTTTTTTTTCTTCATTATTCTTTCTAACAAATTGTCTAATCATTCAATAGTATATCCAGACATTATAAAAATAGAGGTAAATAATTTATAAAGTTTCAAGTAATTTATCAAATTCTATCAGTGTTTGAGAATTGATAATATCTATATCAGTCACGATATCTATGCTTGGTTCAAATGGTATATTATATTTTGAAATATTTTTCTTTCTTTTTTCTAATTTATCAATTATATCTTAAATATCTTGTGTTACTATAGATCTTATAGTACCTTTAACAAAGTTTTCTATCAAATTTTTTTAAAAATTTTTTAATATCTCTTGTGATGCATAAAGTTGCTCTTGGTATCCTATTTTATCAATTTCATTTCCATTTTCAATTCCTTTTTTATTTTTAATATTCTTTTTAACTTTATATGGACCTTTCTTATATCTGGATTTTCTTATGATGTAATTTTCTTCATTCATGATATCAAAATTTTCAAAAATTAGTAGAGAAAGATTCATCTATTCCATCACTGTCATAATTTATTAGAGGATCATAATCATTATCGCTACTAAACACATATCCTAAATATAATTCATTATTTATTTCAGTATTATCACTATCAAGCCAAAAGTAAATGATTGATTTTGTAATTTCTATTCCTAATAATTCTTTTAGTTTAGGAAAAATAGCTAACAAACATGGTATATAGACATTATATAACTTTCTTATTTCATTATTTGGTCTAGTAAATTATTTATGCATGAATAAATGTTCAATTATGTTATGATATTCATCCTTGTAAGGACTGTTTTGATAATTAAATTTAACAATTCTGAGTTATATCATGTTAACTTATTTTAACAGTTCTTCCTCCTCATAATTCCATAAAGACAGATATATTAAGAATACTAACATTTTTTCCTGTTCTTTGTACCTTTGAATTTTCCTTCTGATATTAGAGACATTTGGGCTCACAGGTTTCTGCTATCATTCCTTTCAACGGCCTCCTGCCTTTATGGGTATTAGCCTCACCTGAATTCATGCCTTCACTGTTTAATGTCTTACTGTAAAATAATTTGGACAAAGTGTAGGGAGTTTTCTTAATAATATATCTTCTTTAGGAAATAGGATTTAGAAGACAGAGACTTAGAAACTCATATCTTTTTTACAAAATGATTGCAATTTTATTGATTCAAAGAGGATTTATACAAGACTTTGGTATGAGAATTTTTTTAAAGACAAAGGATTTCTTTGGCTTTCTCACAAGTTGAGTGCTCAAGTGATTTATGCCCTTCAACTAGCTCGGAGGCCTCTATTTATAATGTTACATTGAACACAATTACATCAATGCTTACATCATAGACCTAATAATTTTACAGTTTTTCATAATATTATAATGACACACCTGTCCCTCTATTATTTATTACAAGGACACACATGTCCATCTATTATTTTCCTTACATGAAGCTGTCTATTTTTTGCCACATTTCATCATTCTTAATAGAATAGATACCAGTTGTCCATCAATTTTGTTGGCATTGTGGGGCAAATTCTAGCAATGCACGCCTCTTGTAAGGTAGCAAAGCTTCCATGGATTTGATGAGTGTCAAACTTGTTGATGTATTCCTTAAAGATTGTTGATTTTTCTTTTCATCCATTAGTGAGGAGGGTCCATCCATTATACTGGCATATGCATTTGAATTTTTTGTCATACAAGTTTTTGGCAATGTTTTAGAGAACCTTAATTCCCAACACCTTTCCAGATCTAAACCATGATCTTGTAATATTTAGTACTGGTTTGGTATTTTTTCCAACTTCAATTTGAAAACTTCGAGCAACATACACAATCGTGATAATATGCTCAGCAAGATAATACATCCTTTCATCAATTTCAGGACTGATCGAATAAAATTTTAAATATATGGGTCTTCCTTGGGCAAACTTTAAAATTTCTCCTTTTAGTAAATCATCAAATTTTTCAATTTCTTTCAGATCTTTTCTTTGATAGATAAGATCCGAAACTCCATAATCAGCTGCCATTTTTGTCATAACGGGATCTCCTCCTTGAGTAACGATCAATCGTGGGTATACATGATCTCCAGATGAAATGTAATAACAATCACATTCTTGGAGTTCATATATAACTTTGACAGTAGTTTTATATTCGTCTTCTTTTGGTAAAAAAGGGGAATCATCTTCCTCCTCAGCACGAATTTTGACTACCCTTGTATATTCATCTTTGGCATTGATTGTTATTTTTCGAGGACTAGCTTCATTTATGACAACTTTCTTGGGACTTGGTTCATCTCTTTTAATCGTTGGTCAACCACTGCTTCCAGAAGATGTACCTGTGTGTATTTTTGATATAACCTTTTTGGTATCAGCCTGTTTGGTAATTAACTATTCAAACTGAGATTCAATCTCAATTATGTTATCGCTCAATTTTTTAGTATAACTGTAATGAAATTTTGATATTTCCATCAATTGCTTGAAACTTTCTTGTAGAGTCTCTGCTAGTTACTCAATTCCAAGTTTTATATCTTCAGCTTCCTCTGCGAGGAAGTTTATTCGTTGTTTGGAATCTATCAAGGATTTTTTTATATTATTCATCTGCAAATTCAATATTCCTGTTTAAAAAATCTGCAAGATAATTATTGACACATTTAATATGAACTATATCAAAATTATAAAATGTCAAATAGGCTTGCCATCTATGGAGCCTCCCATATTGAGGTTCTGGTGATAACTTATTTTCCACTAAGCCTGCAACTTGAGAATTATTAGTTTCAACAATTAATTTTTTTGATAATAAAAATAATGAAAACTTTTTTATTCCTCTGATAATTGCTAACAATTCTTTCTTATGAGTAGTATAATTTATTTCTGCTTGGTTAAAAGTTCCACTAGAATATTTGTAAATTTCATTAAGATCTGTTTTTAATATTGCTGCCCAATATTTATCCGAGGCATCTATTTGATTATTTTTTTTCATCTGGTAATCTTAATTTTGGCAAATTTTTACATTCTTCCTTGAGTGATTTGACAATTTCTATGTGTTCACTACTCCATCCTTTGGTATTTGTTTTTTTGAGTAAAATCTGAATTTTATGTCTCTTTTTTGAAAGATTTTTAATAAATTCTTCTGCAGAATTTAAACATCCTAAGAATTTTTGTATTTGTCCTTTTGATTCTAATTTATCTGAAAAATTTTCTATCTTTTTATAAATATATGGGTTTGTAGTTTTATTCCTTTCTTATCTATGGATAATCCAAAAAAATCAATTTCTTATTTTTCTATTATAGTTTTGTTTTTTAAAAGAACAATTCCTTATTTTTTGCATTCACTTATAAATTTTGTTAAAAGATTTCTATGTTCTTCTCTATTATTAGAACATATTAATATATCATCAACATATACAATTAAGAATTTATTAAATTTTCTAAATATGTTATCCATTTTTTTTATATATATTTGTGCTGCATTTTTTAAACCAAATGGCATTACCATCCATTCATATTTATCTTGGGGTGTACTAAATGTTGTATATTGAATACTATCTTCTTCCATTTTTACTTACCAAAATCCTGATTTACAATCAAATTTAGAATAGTATTGTTTTCCTTTTACAAGATTTATTAGTACTTCTTTATTTGGTAAAAAATATCCATCAAATTTGGTATATTTATTTAATTCTTTATAATTTATCACCATTCTAGTTTTTCCTCTTTTTTGTTCAAAATGTTTCATTACCATGAAAGTTGGACTACTATGGGTTCCATTACTAGGTCTGATTAATTTTTGGTTAAGTAATTCTTTTATTTGAGTTTTAAATTCTTGTGTATCTTATATGATATACATCATTGGCCTAACTCTTACAATAACATTTTTTGTTAATTCTATTTTAGCTCTAAGATGATAATGGCTTTTCTCCATATACTTTTTCTAATTGATCAATGATTTTTTCCATACTTATTGTTATATATGCTTTCAAAAAATTTTTATACATTATTTTTTTTTATTTTTTATTTCATTTTATGTAATTGATTTTTTCTCTCATTTATCACCACGCTATGTTGGCTGAACTCTATAAGGTCTAAATTCTCTTTGTATTTTTAGTAAATATCAGCAAGGTGTTTGTAACATTATTATGTAATTATTTTATTTGTAATACTGAAATTGTTGTATAAAATCATTTCCTAGTAATATATCACATTCTAATTTGTTATAACTATATATCTTATTCACAACTATTTGTTTACTTCCTTGTATTATATCGATTTTATCAGCACTATTAATTATTTGAGTACTTTCACCTGTAATTCCTGTTATTTTTATTTTCCCATCAGTGTTCCATGATTTTATTAAGAAATTGTTAAATATTGTTATATCACTTCTAGTGTCAATTAATGCACAGGTTGTTATATTTGTTTCTACAATGGTAACTTGTATATAAACAGCTAATGGAAAACTTATTTGGTTATTCATCTATTCAGCTTTTCTACATATTATAGTTTGATAATTATAGGTTATGTATAATCCTTCAAGTTTTATACTATAATCTTCCAATACATTTAGAAAACTCATTCCTAATAACACATGAGGATTTACCATACTGTTATCTACATGACATGGTACTAAGAGATTTATTCCTCTTATTTTTATTGGTACTTTAACTTCAAGTTCAGTCATATGTATTTGTCCATCAAAATTTATATATCTATACGAATCAGTTCTATGAGAGATTAATCATTTATTCCTGTTTGAAGCTATATGACATTCACTAGCTCCTGTATCAATTAATATATCTGATACTTTTACATATTCTTTTCCATTGAAATATTCACCTTCTATTTTCATATTTCCAACATTTCTATGAAGTTTTATTTCCCTTGTATTACTAGTTTCTCCTAATTTTTTTCTATTGGGTAAACTTATTGATCTTCTAATTAATATGTCATCTTCAAATGTTATGTTATTATTAGGGTATTCTTCTTCTCTCAACTCTATAATTTCTGGTTTATTTTTTATTATAGTAAGTTCATAGTTTCTTGGGACTAAACTTATTTGTTTATCTGGTTCCACAGCTTTACCAAAATCTTTGCATTCTTTATGAATTTCAATATATGGTTTTTAGAATAAATGTTTACATAATTAGAATTAGTGAATGTGTACAATGCTCTATATTCTATAGTCACAATTTTATTTCCTAGTTTTATTATATCATCTTTATATAATTTGAAATGTAGTCCTAAAACTTCATTAAACTTTCTATCTTTTAACGATATACAATATTTTGGGTAACATATAAATATTAGTTTCTTATATGCTAGATTTTCTTCTACTGTTCCCAAATGACTGTCTTTTAAATTTATTAATCTTCCATCATGTAAACTTACAGTCAAAAGTTAATCTAATCATTCTCTAAATAAGGATTTAAACATTATTTGGATACCTGCTAAATAAACATATTGGATTTTTTCACTTTTTTTTATTGATCTTTGTTAATAATTCTGTAACCGTATTTTTTGTTAAAAGATTTAATATATGTGTTCCTTGAGTAGTTCTAACATCTATTACTCTTTCAATTTTATGATATTCATTTATTGCTACTCTTTCTCTTCTTCATATTCTGTCTAATATTTTCCATTTTCCTATTTTCAAATCTAAAGATAATTTTTGTATTTTCCTGAACTTATTATTATGAAAAGTTACTTTTAATCCATAATCTTCTATTCCTTCATATTCTTGTTCATCTATGTTCTTAATTTTTTATATTTCTTCTATTTCTCTATTTTGATTTTGATTCATTACTTTCTGAATCTGTTTCGCTTATATAGACTTCTTAATCATAGTATTCTTAAATATCATATATTTCACTTAATTCACTTTCTATTTCTAGATATTCTTTTTGTAATATTTTAACTTTCTTTTTGTTACAATCAAGACTTATATGTCCCATTTCTCCACAATTCCAACATTTGCATTGACTCTTGTCTTTCTTTTAAGTTTTATTTTTTTGTTTTTTATTTGAATTATATCTTCTTTTGTAATATCTTCTCTTAGGTTTTATATATCTCTTCCTAAAGTTTCAGGATTACTACCGATTGGGTAGGTTTTTCCATGTCTTCACGACATATTCTAGTTAATTTTCCTAATTTCTTTAATAATTATGCTAATATTTCAAATAGAAATTTTATCTTTGATCCTATGTTCTAGGTATTCCAGGGTTACCTTTGATAAATTTTTCAAATTCTATTTTAAAGTATATTCCCCATGAACCTGGTAATTTATTGTAATACATATCTCTGTATACTTCTTGATTTTCATTACTATATAATTGGACATAATAGTATTCTTTGAATTCACAAGTGTATTCTTTGATTTTACACATTTCACATATTATTAAATTTATTAATCTCATTCTTGCATTATATTTTTCTCCAATTGATTCTGTTTCAGCATTACTTATCTAATTTTCTCCTAAAAATTCATCTGCAATATAATCTACTAATTTTTCTATACATTTTCTATCTGATTTTATTAGTTCTTTTTGTTGATTTCTTGTAATTAATGCTTTTGCATGATTACTTATTCCTTCCCACCAATTCCTAACATGTCCTTCAAAAGATGATGTTCAAAAGTCTATCATTCTTTCAGTATTTTCCCATGTGTCATCTTTATTGTATAAAAAGAACAATATCATTGAATCTGCCCAAGTTAATAAGGCATTTTTAGTATCTATTTTACAATCCAAATCTAGTTTTATTCCTCCATGATTAATTGGTTTATCATAATTATTATTTGGTTCAAATCTATCTTTATATATATTCCCTTTAGATGGTTGTCTATCTCTGATTCTATCATAATATTGTCGGTGTTGTTTAGTATATAAAGGTGCATAACTTTCATCTAGATCTGGTCATTCTTGTTTGGAAGTTCCCATTGGAGGTGGGCTAGGTGCTCCTCCAGTATTCATTAAAATTGGGTATTCATTAAAATTTTCTAGGATTAATTGGTCAAAATTTTCTATAAGCAAATCTAATTCTTCATTCATTTTTATCTTCTTCTTCTTCAGTTTTTTCTTCAACTTTTAGTTTTCCTAAAGTTTTTTCTACGGATTTTTGTAATTATAATTCTTTTTCTAATATTTTTGGTAATATGTTTTTTCTAAATTCATCATCCATACTCATTGCTTCTATTATAATTTTTTTCTTGTTCAAAGTGTTTCTTTAATATTCTAAGTATTTCTTTTTCTGAGTTTTTTGTCTATCTTCTTATCTTTATTTTTATTATTTTCTTTGAATTCTCTAATATCTAGTTTTAGTATATTTATATCATTTCTTACTTTTTTAATTCATTTTTTACTATTTGAACATCACTAATTAATGATTTTATTAATATTTTTAGATCTTCAATATATTCACTTATTGACATTTTATACTCTTGATTTAATAGTTTGAGTTTTTGTACATGAAATAGTCTATCATACATATTATCTATTTTTATTTCTAATATTTTTATTCTTTCTTCTTTTGATATGATTCTTTCATTATCATTTTTCCTTATTTTCTCATTTAATTTATCTATTTTTTCAATGATTATTTCAATTTTATCTTGATTAATTAATTCTCCTGATTTTCTTTGGAATTCTTTCAAAATTTCTTCATCTATATTTTTAATTTCTCCTACCATATCTTTTAATTATTTAAATTCTATTGTTAGTTTGCTTTGAATATTTTATAATTTTTCTTTGATATTTATATCTTGTATATTTAACTGTTATAATTCTTCAATAGCCAATTTATTTTTTATGTTTATATTTTTATATGTTTGCCATAAAAAGGCACTTATCCAACTTAATTGCATATTAAGAAATCCATCGAATTTTTCACATGAGCTTAATGGTTGGAACATGGTTGTATTAGCTCCTTTTATTTGATAAGATCCAACTGGAAGTCTTATATTTTTTATTATTTGTTTTTCAAATTTTATTTCTGAAAATTCTGTCATTAATTTCTTCTTTTGATATGTTTGATTTCTAGAATAAGTTCTGTTTCATATTTTGCTTCTTTATAATTCATTATTTGATACTCACAATATTCTTCTATTGATCCAAGCATTAATTTTCTATGATATATTCTATAATATTTTAGACAGTCTTTCAATGTTTTTGTTTCATCATATTTTTCTTTTCTAGTTTTCTGCTTGTCTTCTAAAATCATTTGTATTTTCGGTAATTGTTTCAAAATTCTATTATAATATTCTCTCTTTTTCTCTAATAATTTTAATCTTAATTTTTCTTGTCGTTTTATATTTCTTTCTTCTTTTATTTGATCCATTAAATTTATTATTTGTTCTATTATTAAATCTAATTTTTCATTTGTTTCTATGTCTAGATATCTAACTAATTGAGGAACCGCTCTATGATAATTGATGCGTGTCGCAATACACCAAAATAATAAATAATTCCTTACTCGCCAAATATTAATTAATAATGTAGTAACGAGAGTAAGGGTCGATCCCACGAGGAATAGTGAACAAAAAATAGTTGTTCGATCAATTAGAATAGAATTGGGGGCTTTTGTTGTTTGAAAATTATTTGAATGAAAACTATGCATAAAATAAATAATTAAATTGAACTAAAGAATTAATATGAGAAGAAATCTTGTTCTCGGGTTCGGTTGTGCTCTCAATTAATGTTATACTTTTCCTTGTTACGTGTTTCTACCCCTAATTCAATTATCAATTATAAATAATCAACAAGTTATGATTATCTAAATTCTTCCTTATATGTATTGATTCAAAACAAGCTTTTCGAACCAATTCTAGCCGCGGACAATCATAAACAAGCTCTTAGGATTTAATGCACGACTAGTATGAAAATTTAGAAAAATAGATTGAATTGGATCGTTAATTTCACAAGCTCGAATTAATCAATCCAAGTTGAATTATTACTAAACCTGTACGTGATTTATTTTCTGCTAAAGTAAATATTCAATGAAAATTACGTATCAAGAATCTAAACATAGTATATTCATGAATCCAAAGATCAATAATCCAATTGGTCAAATTAAACTATTAATCAAATAAACTCAATTGAACATTAAAAATATAATAATACAACAATTGAAATAAAGGAATTTATACAACGTTACTTGTTTGTAGGAAAAGAAACTGACATAATTAAATTAACACAACTTCCCATTTGAACAAGACGAGGAAACTTAGCCCATCATAATTGTGGCGAAATCTTCAATTTGCTCCATGAATTCCATTAATACTTCTTGCTTGAATCCCAAGAATTCTCTCTTTTAATCCCTAGTTTTCCTCTCAATTTTCTTCAATGTCCCGCTTCCTTTTTGTGGTGATTTTGCTCCTTTAATACTCTCAAAATCGTGCCTTAGCTTTACCCACAAGATATACCAAAGATAGACCTTGAACCAGATTAGGAAATTACTTCACGAGAAAGTTAAGGCTGTAACTTTGTCATTTATGGCTATAATTGGGTTGCTGAAAATTTCCGGAATTTGGAAGTTACGGTCGTAACTTTGTCATTTACGGCCGTAAGTACATCTCTGCCGAGAAGAACATGTGCTCGAAGTTTTGGTCATAACTTTCTCTCCTGAAGTCCGATATTGGTGATTCAAAATGTGTTGGAAAGAAGACTCAAAGATCTACAATTATTTGTGAAATAGATGTTCCCAAATTCGAATTCCTTCTATATCAAAATTGAGCTTCAATCTCTAACTTAAATTCTAGATTACAATCTTTTGGGTTTTTGATTTCCAATTTTACCTCAAATCTTTTATGAGCATAATTTTCGCCTCTAATCTTCTTCCCACATGTCATTTTTGATTTGGAGTCCTTTGAACATTCCATGATTCACATAATTTTGGTAATTTTTCCTTTCTTTTTGTTCTTTGCGATCATGTATAACACAACACATAAAGATGCATTAAACACTACTTAAATAGGATCGAACCAATAACAAAATAGGATAACAAGTAGACTAAATAAGTGCTAATAAAGAACTTATTAATAATCTATCTCTATAATCTTTATATAATTCTTCTAGTATATTTTTCTGGATTAAATCTAATATTTCGTTTATGATAAAATCTTCCTTTATTATATCGAAATTTATTAGATCATAAATATCTTTTCTTATATCTTTGTCTAAATTTTTTAGAGTTCTCAAAATTTCTATTTTATAATTATCAGGTAGTATTAATGTATGCATAATCATAAATCTTCATGTATATATTATGTATTTATTTTTATTTTTGTCATATAATATTCATCTTTTAGATCTGTCATATGGCTCTGATACCAATTCAGGAGGGTGCTATTATGAGCAAACAAAAATCATATAAACAAAAATCAATTAAAATTATATAAACAAAATTATCTAAGGAATTAAATGAATTTTTCTATACTTTAAAAGATTTATATTGTAAATTCTATGTATGAGGGTATTTTAGTGAGTTTGAAGAGTCAAAATCTATTTTCACAATGTTATGGTTTCAAAGTCTATTTTGCAAACTATTATGGTTGTTAGATTTATTTATGGGTATTTCCCAAAAAGTCACTTAGGTGCTGCAAAGAAATGCTTTGTCAAAATAGTGAGTTTTCAAATAGAATATTTATTGTATTTGAGAAAAAATATTTGATTGAAAAGTTATTTCCAAAAAAGTTTGCGTTTAAAAAGTGGTATTGAAAATTGTAATATTTATAAGGGTTGTTTTAAAGTGTAAAATAATTTACTAGCCACTAAATTTTAACCAGGTAACTATTTAACCATCCGATTTTGAGAAAGAAAAAAAAACATCAAATTTTGAAAGTTCTCAAATGTCCGTCAACTTTTCACGAAGTTACGCGTCCATCACCCAACGTCTAACAATCTCAAATTCTTAACGAAACGTTCTATGTGACAAAAAAATAGTCGTGGCATGTGACGATGTTAATTTTCATCTAGTCATTGAATTGCAAAAGTCATACAATCCTTTAGCCTATGTTTGGCAAACTGTCCAATCCCTCCTCGAATTTGAATCAAATGCCTACAGTCACCAATCGACGTTACTGAATGCAACACTCAGTGACCGGATCGAGGAAGCCTTAGATGATGCACGTGAAACTGTGTCGTCTTGGTCTTCTTTCTCGACGATCCTGCTATTGCCATTGGTGAAATGAAAGCATTTCATTTTCTGTATATTTCAAACAAATTTATTGAGCGTCCCTTTACATGAAACATGTATGAAGTAGAATATAAAAGAAGAGTCAAAGACATGCGTTCGGTTTGAAGATATCAAGAAAAACCTTTTTTTTTTTTTTTGGTTTCACTAGTCTTGATGCGGTGGTGGTGATTATGGGTGAATTTTTAGGAGATTTTATCTACTTTTGGTACAATATTTCAAGACAAGTCAAATTAATATAAGTAGGATTCATACGAAATAATAATTTCTTTAAAGAGCAAACGAGTATAAAGTGTTATACTTATCAAGATTATTATTAAAATGTGTCATGTTTATTAATATAAAGTCAAAATATGTTATGTTGTGGAATTTCATCCTTTTTTTTTTTAATTATGTGAAAGTTATCGGATGAGAAACTACCCACGGTTCTTGATGAAGTGTTATATAAAAGAATCAAGAGTTTCTCTAGTCTATTGCTTGAAATAACTTTTGATGAAAAAAAAATTGTTTATAAATAAAGAATGTGATGTTTTGGATGTAAAATATGTATTTGACAAGTAATTTGAGAAAATATATATAGTTAAAAAGTGGTTTGAAGATTTCAAAAAAAAAAAAAAAAATGATTTGAAAAAAATGCATTGTTAGGTTGAATCTCAACTCCAAGAAGCCTCGCCTGCCTGGGCCAGTGAATGATGTAAATCACAGGATTTGCCTCAAGTGGTACATGATTGAGGGCTTGTCCTAAAATATGTATTAAATTTCTTTTTTAATCACATATTTTATTGCACTCACAATTTTTATCTATATCACCACATGTTTAATGACATCCACCAACTTCTGTCAAACTTCTAGTGCTTGTTTGGTGTAGGTAATTTTTTGAGAAAATTTAGAAATTTTGAGTTTTTCGAAAAATATGTGATTGAAAAATAATTGAAAAAGTGTAAAGTAATTATTTCTATAAAAATGTATTGTTGAAATTGAATTTAAAGAAATAGTTAATACATTGTACAAGTATAATAAATATATGCTTGAAAGTCCGTTGATGTTGTAAAGTTTTATGCTGAATTTTAACTCAATTTTAACTATCTATTCTTATTCAAGTCCACAATGTTTGATTTTTCAAATATTTTTAAACTATACATCCATAAATAAATAAAAAATCACAAAAATCAAAATTTTTTATATTACCAAACAAGTTCCAAAATTATCTATAAATTTTTTTATCAAGCTTCTCTCTTTCACCAAAGAAATAGAAGTTTCGAAAACCACTCAAAATCTTTTGATTAAGATAAATTCGATTATTTAAAAAAAATGGATGAATTCGAATTGTTTCACGACTAGAGCGTGTTAAGAAACACATTGACCATTCTTAAAACACGTATCCTTATTTGAGTCCCATTATAATCATCGAATTATTTGGTAAAATGTATTTTGAAAATATTGATTTTGGAAGAATGTGTATGATTTAAAATAAGAGAGAAATGTATAATATTATTTTATTAGAAAATGTGTGATTAAAAGTAAGAGAGAGAAAAAGTACTTCCTCTGTCCGAGAAGATAGGCTTGTCTCTTCTTTCACACAAATTAAGAAAATATAATTAATTTAATTGAAAATATAAAATTTTCTTATATTTTAATACTATATCTCTAAATTAAATAACATTATATATGATTAATAAATTTTGATTATTTTATATTTATTGATAACAATAAATATTAAATAAGGGCATATTAGAAAACTTAAAAATATCTAGACAGTCAATAGAAAATTGGTTTATAATTCAGGATGGACAAATAAAGAATACAAATTTATCTTCACGTGACGAAGGGAATATTAAAATTTAATGGATGTCAAACAAATGTGTAATTGTTTGAAATTGAAATGAGTGTATGGTGGATTATTCAAGTAACTCGGAGTGTAATGTATGATGAAAATCATTGTAATCTTCCCTGGAAACCAACGGCCCAGAGGAATAACGAACTTTCAATCCTGCATTATTTTAAAGCATAAATTGTATATTAAAATCTAGTAATACACAAAAATGTAATGGTATGTCTCTAGAGTCACATGTGTAAAAAATCCATTCAAAAATTGTCTACAATGTGTACTCACATAAGGTAATTAGTAGTTTATTTATAATTTTTCAGGCCACATTGTGATAGAAATTGAGGTCACATCTATCTAAATTCATAGGACGCATTGGTCACAAACTTATAGAATAGCAACTGGTATGCAGGAAAAATGAACATTGGTCACAAGTTTATGAAATTGTGAGTCACAAACAGGAAAACTAGATGTCACAAAATCAAAATTACAACAATGCTCAATCCTAAATGAAATAGGATCAGTTTCTAAACACATCCTAGCCTTAAATGTTGTGACTGTGATTGGTCACAAATTTATAATGTGATGAGTCACAAACGGTAAAGTGGGGGCCACAAAATCAAAAATACAACAATACTCATTCCTAAACCAAATAGAATCGGTTCCTAAATGTTGTTACCATGAAAATGGAACAAAATCAAGCAATGGAAAATCGATTACAATCAAATTCCTTGTTAATCATTGTGATTTTTTTTTATTAAATTTAAATTCCTTTGTACCCACTGTAACTTTTCAACATATAAATAATAAAATAGAAATATCTTCTTTGACTATGATTTCAATCTCGACCCAACATATTTCGATTTTTTTTTATGAAGTTTCTTCATGCATTATAGCTCTCTTCCTGTTATCTCTTCTTTTTCTAGGCTCGCTTCCTTCTTCGATAGATCAATGGCCCTCAATCGAACCATTTTATGGAGGTTTTATGTAAAATGTATTTCAAAATCAAGTGTATAAATGTCTGAATCTTTGGTAATGACGTCGACAATGAACGACGAGTAATGTAGGAATAATGGGTGAGCGATGTGGGGTTAAACGACCAAGTCGTGGGAGGTTAACAACGATTTCATGGAGAGGTTTCTTGTTGCTTCAGATAAGGTGGTTTCAAAGTGATGGGTATTGGAAATGATTTGTAAGAACTGATGTCTATTATACATGTTGACCTGTGGTTAACTTAACCTTATTATTTTGATCATAACAAATAAGAATATATTGTTTTGTTAACAAGTGTGCTTCAAGTGTTTTATGTAATGATAAATATTCAAAGCATTCAATGTTCAAATTGTTTCTCAAATATACAAATCGAAACTATATGATCAAGCACATGAGACGCAAAGAAGATCAAGATTGAAGTTGAAAAGCATGACATGAAGATCAATAATTCAAGCATACAAAATTAGAGTTTCAAGTTCAAGAGTTGATTTAACCTATGTAAATGTATAACACTCTCAATCTTTAGTGATGAAATCCAACAAGCTCGAAAATGATTTTTATGCATCAAGACACTTACTTAAAAATTTCATCACTCGTATAAAAATATTTTTGACCCGTAAAATGAATTATATTTTGGAAAAATAAATATTTTGATGAAAAATGCAATTTCCAAAATCTTGTCATTTTGGTCAACCGAAAGTTTGGTCAATCGAAACTATATTTGATCAACCGAAAGTCCAACGGTTGAAAATGTGTAACGGCTATATGCATATTTCGGTCGACCGAAACTCCAAATTGGTCAAACGAAAGTTGCTGAGAGCTTTTTTTCACCTATAAATAAGTCTGTTCTCTTGCATTCTTTCTTAACAACTAAGAGGAGATTTTAGAAAAGCTTTATTGTGAAAAATGTATTGTTCTTACTTAATTTATAAATATATATCTATCTTTATTAGAAAATTTTGATTGATCCAAACTTTGTTTTATCAAAATTCATCAAAGTTTTTGAAAGAAAGTTTTTGCGAAGATTCTTGGTTTTACATTGTATAAACTTCATCAACATCTTCACATTATATATTGGAATTGAAGTGTAATTCTCTCTTTGTTCTAAACTTGTTTTTAATCTTTTAAAGGGAGAATTTCCAATTGAGAAACTTTGATTATTTGTGCTATATTTTTTCATTATCATTTGATTCATCAAAGTTACATTGCCTAAACATTTTGAGCTTAACTTATTGTTGATTATTCAAGTGACATTTTTTGGTACTTAATTTGATTCAATCATTCAACAAGAGAATATATTCTTTGAAAAACTTTGTTTGATTACATTGAACTTTTCATTATCATTTGCATCAATGTTTTTTTTCTAACACTTGAGCTTAATTCATTGTTATTTATTGAAGTGTTAGCCTAACCCTTTCGATACTGAATTTGAGTATATCATTTGTCAAGAGAGTTGTTTCAATTGTAAATCAATTCTTTATATTGTGGTTTCGAGAGCCTTGTGAAAACTCGATTATTGTTAAAGATATGTGCTCCTTGTTGTAAGTCATCTAAGGATAAATGCTCCTTGTTGTAATTCACTTAATGATAGGTACTCCTTGTTGTAAGCCACCTAAGGATTTCGTACTCCTCTTGTTATAAGTTACCTATATAGTGGATTTGGCATTACTCGTGACGAAGAGCTCGGTAACAGAGGACGTACATCACGTTGGTTGATTGAACCTCTATAAATAGCGTTTGCATCCTCTTATCCCTTTTACTTACTTACATTGCACTTACTATATTCTTTCAATTTATATTGTGCAACTCTATCTCTAAGTGCTATACTTGGTTTATCAATTAAGTTTACACATTTATAGCACACTACATTAATAGTTAAGTTACTTACAACATTAAGTATTCATACTTGTACCTATTGATTTTTAAGTTTGAGATTATTTATCGAAAATTTTTTATAAATCAATTCACCCCCCCCCCTCCTGGTTAGTTACTCTTGGGCTAACAATACAGAACGTTATTTTAAGAATAATTAATCAATTAAAAATGTTATAATAAATTTAAATAAGGACCTGAGTTTTGAATAGATACAGGAAAAACTTGAACTTTGAATTTACAACATAATAAACATGGGAGCATGTAATTTCCACAATGAACAATAGAAGGGAAAATTGGCTTTAGTTGGGTGATTAATTGGCCCAATAGGAAATTGTTTCAGTTTGCTATTTGTACCGTGAATTGGAAGAGAACGTGTGACTAATTTTTGAAGACATAAAATTATGAGTTTGAAACTTTTTTTGGGGTGAATCAAAGGGTAGGAACTTGTATTAGATAAAATCTCGTTGTTAGTATATTCTCTGTAGTCTGTGGGATTGGTATTTGGTTGATGAGTGGGTGAAATTCTATATAATTGCAACAATTTATTATATAGTGAAAGGATTTGGCGATCCGAAATTTTGCTTTTTTATTCTAATTTTCCCAAGTATTTCTTAAATATCAAAAACTCATTTGGGTTAAGTAAAGAGGGAATCTGTGTTTAATTCGCAACAAGTGATATCAAATCAACATGTGGTTCAAAGAACTGGAGTAAAAGAAAATATGTCTGAAAAGTACGACGTTGAGAAATTTGATGGGAAAATCAGTTTTGGTTTGTGGCAAATACAAGTAAGAGATGTATTGATTCAGGCGGAACTCCACAAAGTTTTGAAGGAAAACTAACCCCGAGTTTTTAAAAAAAAATTGAATCCAACTAGAGTGATGAAAATTGGGAAGATTTGAATTTGAAGGCTACTAGTACAATACGACTTTGTTTGGAGAAGAATGTTCTTGTGAGAAGAATGTTCTTGCGAATGTTCATGCAATATCTATTTCTAAGGAACTTTGGAAAAACTGGAAGAGTCTGTCAAATCGATCGTATCTGAAGGAATAATTTCATTCTTTGAAAATGAATGCAAGTACAAAAATCTCATACTATCTTAATGTTCTCAATGAGATTATTTTTTAACTGAAATCTATTGGAGTCAAGATTGATGATGAGGTTCAAGCATTGAGTCTCATTTGTTCTCTTCCATCTACGTTTGAGCACATCAAACCTATTTTGATGTATGAGAAGGAAACGATTTTGTAGAAGTTACAAGTTAATCTCTGAAGAAAAGGGATTAGGTGGAGGCGAAAGTTCATTTGAAAATAACTTGTTTGTTACTAAAAAGTAGAAGAGGGGTAACTCCATGAAGAAGAAGCTGACTTATTGGAACTGTGAACAATCCGGTCACATGAGAATAAATTGTTCGAAATGTGGAGCAAACTCGACTAATTGCTTAAAGGCGGACAGTGCAAGGATAGTGCAACTCTCCTGGTGGACTGCAGTAACGATGTACTTTGAGTAAGATGGCGACATCCTCATGGCATGACGCTGATTACCATGATAGATGATATGTTCTTACTGGCGGGTGCATGTGTTTGCACACAGGCATTGGTTTGACTTGGATACAAGGTATGTTGTTAAATTGATGTCGATGACTAATGGACTCACATTAAAAACCAAACAATGAGAGTTGCATCATAATTTTTCAGAGTTGGTGAAATGCTCGGAGTTCACTGATAATTTAGAGTGGTTATATGGGATTATCAAAGTGTAAATGCTTGCCTATTACACAATATTTGAATTTGACATTTTGTCTTAGAAGACTTTTGTACCAAGGTGGAGATTGTTGAGTTTTGACCCAAAATTCTCTTTTAGCTTTTTTGTGAAGTCCAATTCATTTCCAATTTCTATACAATTATTCTATTTTACCATAAAACTTTCTTTCAAAATGAATAAAATAATATTATATCCACCCACTCAAATATAAATTTGAACTTTCATTTTTAAACACATGATCTGAATTTAATAAAAATAAGTATTTATCTTTGAAAAAAATTCTGTGCTTTAGTTTCGAAGAGGAAAATTATGCTAACGATAGTATACAAATATAAGATTTATATTTTAGTTTAAATAGTTAATAAAAATAAAAAATAACTCTAAAAATTATAAGGTCGTATATGAAGTCAAAATAGGGAGTTTTTGGGGCCAATATGAAGCTCTCAATGAGTACTTTATAATGATGTTTCCATATCCTAAAATCTCTAATTGAGGTAAAAGTTATCGATCATTAAAATTTAGCACTTATTTTATTTTTATCCTTTTCAATTTTTTTTCAAGTGGCTATTTTCGTCTTGATTTTCGATACTCTTATTATTATCAAAACTGAACTTCCAATATATCATTTTGAAATACTCGTGATCTAGTTTCTCGTATCCTTATTGAAACGCAACATGGTCAACTTTAGCAAAAGTTACGGCTCGTAAAATAGGCGGTTTAAAAGTCTTATTAGATGTCGATTAACAGGTCTCCTTAAATATGTGAAATAAAATAAAATTTCTATTTGACATTAAAGTGGATTTCCTTAAATGTGAGTAATTCAATATAATATTAGGACATATTTTTAGGGTGTTACATTCTTCCTCCTTAAAGAAGTTTAGTCCTCGAAACTTAGTCGTTTAGCTATATCAATCTTTATCTTCTATTTGTATTCTTCTATCTTCAAACTTGAAACTCGTGTCATCACAAGAGTCGATTCTATTATTGCTTAAATCGCATTCTTTACACTATTTGCATCGTATCTAATTCTAATCAGTAGAGCTTCTATCAAACTATCACACATTCTCTTTCCATCATCTTAATAGAGTTGTCCATCTAGTGAATCGATATTCTTCACTCCTGTATTTAGACGTAATATTGGCAGGTAACCACGATTCCAGTAAAATCTCTCCAATAATTCATCATGAAAAACTTACAATAATATATGTTATTAGCAATGTAAACTCGCCGAGGTGATAACTATCGAGTTCTAGTCATCCATATTATCTTTTGTAGTGATTGGTACACCCACACTTCAAAACATTGTTGCTTGTGTTGACCTCATAATTATTTTCATATTTGTGATACCTCTATACTTTCAAAGTAATTATTATGTGGCCATGATGTTTAGGTTGTGATTCAAATATTCTTCCTGTCTTGATAAGCAAGTGACTTCTTCATCTTGTCGCACTAATTCATGCCAGAATCAGTTCGTAGGAGTGTATTTATGAATCATGTAACATCCTCTTTCACTTCAAATCATTAGAATTGACGTATGAACATGTTCATTTTGTAAAAGTCTTCGCCAATAAAATTTCGCCATGTCATATTAAAATATTCTTTCATTTGGGTATGATAGTCTGTTTTATACAACTTGATGATAATATCCCATTAACCTAAAAACTTTTCATTTCAATGGAGTCCGTAAACCCGATGGGCTCCTATTAAAGTTAAGCGTAAAATAATCCAACTATATTTCATAAAGTAGTTGTAGTGAACTTGAGGAGAATAAAAAAAAAAACTTACCTAATCTCTTCAATCAGTACATTGTTCCCTCGTTCCAGCTATATAAATTATTATCATCAAATGTTTACACTATGTAGCTTTGCTATATATCTCTCTTGCTTCAATCAATATAGCATTAGTAGGTCATACTACCGTCATAGATCGGGTTGGGTTGGGTTGGACGGTTTTGACGAGTTTGACGGGTTGATGCCCACCCCTAGGTCATAGTATATGGGGTCAACTTAAAGAGTTCACTGTATATATAAAATAATGGGTATATTACCACAATCTTATAAATTTAGACCTCAAATCTTCTCATGCAATCAATTTAGATAATTTGAATAATTGAGATTTTCTCAAATGGAGAATGATACTCACATTATTTTAGGATGATTTGAAATCTCTAAACAAAGCTATCGAAAAATCGATATTTCGATATCCAACATAACGATATCAAAGGACTTAGAACAAGTTCATCGAAAATATAATTTCTTCTTGTCCTAATTTAGAATAATGTGTAGTGATTTGAGTATTTTTCTAAAGAAATATTGAGATGCGAAATGATACGCAACGTTTGAGTTCAATACAAATCAAAATATCACAATATAGTGTTATCGCTTTCTCTTGTTGAAGATTTCAAATAAGAAGAGATGAATTCAAGAGTTGTTGATTATAACACTATAACTTAATGAATTGGTAATCAAACTAGAGGTGTTATAGGCACTGAAGTATAAAAATGAAACTCAGGTGAGAATATAAGATATTTATAGATAAGGAGATGTGTGTTCTTCTTGGAATATGGATAGGATTTCGTGGATAAGTTGAGATGTCATATGTGGGTGGGTGGGGGGGGATCACATAAGAGTTTTCTAGATAAGATGTATTGCAGATAAGATAAAATAAGATAGAATGATTGTGTTGTATAACATATCATTGACAAACAAACAAGATGTAGAAGCAATATCAATCGTCAAAATTTATGACTCAAGACATCGAACCGAAAAAATAATGCATGGTGCTATAATTTAACACTTTATTTCTTTTAATGTGTAGTCTAATAAAGCCGTAAACTTTTTTCCCCTACATTTTTTTCTGCCTGCATTAATCTTGTTCTCAGCTAGCAAGGAGGTACACTGAGATGCGAATTGCATTGGTTAATCTTTCCTCGTTGGTATCGAGGGTGTGTAGATTCTCTCACCAAAGCGTATCTAACGAGGCATATTGTTGTTCGCATGTAACGATGTGACCAGTATGTGACACACAAACCCTTAATCCTATGTGACCCGCTAACCTTCACATGGGACGAGTTGGTAACAATAGTCTCTTAATTCCGAACTCAAAGTATATGTTGGATTTGGTTCGTTGGTGAAGTTCGTGTAGTGATGCTTCATTCTTCACGAACCTTTGCAACTCGTAAAATTTCATCGTTATCTTTTGGGTTCAAAATCCAATTCAGACACTAGTCCATAAGAAGACCAACAAGATTTGATCTGGCTTACTTCGATTGAAACAACAATTGCCTAGCCAAGATAATATCCTCTTGATCGCACTTTTCAGACAATTTGTTTGGTTGGTCTCACAACTCTAGCAAGGGCATTCATCCTTGTACGATTGAACCCCAATAGTCGAATTGGGTGAGTGTTCACTATGCACCATAAATTGTTAAATCCAAAGCATGGATTGACCATATAAAGTAGTACAACACTTGCTTGACAACTGATAAGAGGGGGGAAAATATCAATCGAGCAAGTACACACGCAAAAGTCCTATCAAAGCAAGATGGCCATAGGACGTGACACAGCCATTCATGTTTCGGGATATCAGTTACAATCCATTGCATGTACATTCTCTACTTTCAAAAGGCTTGAATGTTCAATCTCCGTATATAGCATTGCACCCGTGACGCTTAAATCATGTTTGGTTTTGCTAAGACATTCTATAAACAATTAATAATTAGTTTTAATTACACATAATTCACAACAACTTTTATAACTTTTTAATCATATATTTAATCAGTTTTATCAAAATATATTGAAAACTCAACTTTTATTAGTAAAACCAAACGGGGATTAAAGAAGGACCACATTTGATTTCATCTCAACAAGAGGCAATCCATGTAAATTAATGCACTTGTTAGTTGGTAATTGGTATATGTGAATATACCTACCACTGCACTAATTATCTACCTACTTGACGTGTCGTTTTCAATTTTTAATAGTCAAAATTGGACTTCTCCATCAAAAATGACCAAAGGCAAAAAGTTCTACAAGTTCGAGATGAAAATCGACAGATGGTTATCCTAATTCCACATTTCCTACGTCGTCTCTTACGTTGATCCTCCAAATTAAAGTCTAAGAATAATTGGCAGTTTTTTTAGGGTTAATTGTAGATTAGTTCTCAATCTTTCAAAAAAATACATATACATCCAAACCCTTGATTTTCGACGCTATAAATTTCAACGTACTGTTTATTAGCAGTAGCAATCCCATTTTGACAAAAGTGAATGACAAATAGGAAAGTCACTTAAAAACTAAAAAAAAAAAAAAAAATGATTAACAGCAGGTTTAATCCCGACCTTTGATTTTTTATGTCCTACGTCTGTAACCTTTTATCTATTAGCATAATACATCCATTACGAAGGATTCCGTAAATTTTGATTGGTAATTGATTCATGTGCACTGTTGCATGACATTATTGAGTAACTAAGAAATGACGATGAAAATCACTAAAAATTCAAACATTAAAAAAAAAATTCATTGTATAATCCAATGAGTATCTTTAACATCTTTATAATATATAAAGGTTGGGTAGTTTCTAAAACCAATTTTCCGCCCATTTTCCATTTCTATAAATAGTAAGTTCTCAAAAAATTAAATAGTGTGAATACAAAGTGGATTAGTGTGAATGCAAAGTGGATGTATAACAAATGTAAATGCAAAATCTGGATATTAACATTAATATTGTATGAGTTCAATTAATATTTTCAGTTATCAGTATTAAAATTATAATTTAATTATTTATTTATTTATTAATCTTAATATTATAAATTCTATGGGCAGCCATCAATATAAAAATTGTGTTTTAATTATTAATGGTCAATTAATTTGTTATCTTTAATATTAAAAATCACATTTTCTAAAGTCATATCAAGGATTAAATGTAAAAGACTTATTTTGTATATTTTAATTTTTCCACATGTCACATTATTTCAAAATTGTTTTATTTAAGTAATGATATTTATAATTTCTTAACTAATTTAATTTGGTCATAAATAATTAATTTCAATTCGAATTGACATCCATATTACTTATTTTTTCCATTTATTAATTTATTTATTTATTTAATTAGTTTTATTTATTCATTCATTTTGTTCATTTATTTATGTTTAATACTATAGACTTAAATAATAAAAATATGCAAAATACCTATTACTGACTTTAACAATTAGTTTAACTAATTTTTATCAAAATAAAAATAAAAACATGTTAGCAAACTCATTATATTTCAAAATAGGGTGTGGTGAAATGCATTTATTTAAAACGTATAAAAATAGTTTTTTTCGGTAACACTTTGATTGCTCGATGAAAAATGAAAAGTCACATTGTATTAGAAATTATTGAATAAGTTTTGAATATTTCTATAGTTCATATCTATAATATTTGAGTTTTTTAAAATTCTATCATTGTAGTGGTTTCATGTTGTAGACCGGTTTATACGAAATTTAACTATTTGATTTTGATATTTTTCTTTTCCTTTTTATTTTAATAAAATTCTGAGCGTATATCACAGATATATTTATTTTTTTTACTTATTACAAATTCTATATGTAATTTTTCTTTTTCATTTTAAGTTTTAAATCAATTCAAATTATAATATTTAAAGAAATTTCTGGAACTATAAACATACGAACTGTAAAAAAAATTTTAAAAATAAAGTTATGTGTAATGTAAATTTTTTATAATTAATTATTTTCTTTCATTTCTTATTTTTAATTAAATATTAATTTTATATATTAACATATAAATTTAATTAATGTGAGTAATAAATGACCGTGTATTGCACGGGTGTAACACTCGTTTTCCTAATTTTAATCAAGATTTTATCGCATATGTCAAATAACTTTTATAAAAATTGCTAAAAAAATTTCAAACAGGGGATAGAGTTTGTAATTCCATACTTTCACATTCAACCAAGAAGAATGGCAGCAGAAAGCAGCGTAAAAGTTCCCAGGATCAAGCTGGGTTCACAGGGGCTGGAAGTGTCTGCGCAAGGACTCGGATGCATGAGCATGTCAGCGTTCTACGGCCCGCCCAAGCCGGAACCCGACATGATCAGGCTCATTCACCATGCGATTAACACCGGGGTTACCTTCCTTGACACCTCTGATGTCTATGGGCCGCACACCAACGAAACACTTCTCGGCAAGGTCCTTACTCTTCCGCTATTACACCCTATATCTACAGACTATAGAGGCAATTTTAATTACGAGAACCCTTTTCTGCCCTTAGTCACAGTTTACTAAACACCGTAACTAGGATTAGATGAGATGGTGGTATGGAGCTTCAATGATAGCTTGTCAGTTTTAGTTTCGTATTCTATGCATTTGTAGAAACTCGTATCGAACTAATTTTCATTTTGCTTGAGAAAGTAAATCTTTTAAAATTTTCTGTCAAAGACATTCAGATTTTCATCTTGGATGTTACTTCTTTAGTTAGATATGATCCCAAGCCGATACTTGAAACGTACCCCCTCTTCCAGGTCCATTAGAAGAGAAACGAACCAAAATTTGTAGAGAAGAAAATTGATTTATGGATGGAATCTGTTATTCCTCCTACTAACTGAAATTATGAGCACATTTCAAGAACACTTATTGATTATGAGAATCGATGAAGCAGAATTTGAAAAATTGATAAACTCGAGCTTTGCAACTTCACGCGATTTCCTTAAGACAAATTTGCTCCCACTAGTGTCGAAAGGTTCCAAACTATTGTCACCCGGGATAGAACAGATTTCGTTCTTGTAGATATAGCACCCTTCCTTCAAGAACCCACGAACGAAACTTCGAAATTGTAACCGAACCGAGAAGAAAAGATTGTAGAGATAAAAGAACAGAAATTCTGAATATTTTGGATGATAAGAATGAAGACTAGAGCACCCTATTTATAGAGAAGTAGGAGACTTATCATGAAGAGGTGGAATCCATTGGTGAACCAGTTTATTGAATGAACACAAACCAGAATCTTTCTCTTTGGAAAGAACGTTTCACGTTGGAAGAAGAATTTAGTAAGTCTGTTGTTCCATTGGGCTTATATCCCTTAGCCCAAAATCAGTTCATCAAGGCGCAAAATTAGATTAGCCCATTTCTTCATTCACATACATTTTTCAGCCCAACAGAATCAAATATATAATATTTATTGGCACAATATTCGTCGTTTATTGGGTAGAAATCTTATCTGGACCGATTCTTGAATACCCGCTAATTGCTATGGTAGGATATTCATGTGAGACGATTTTACGCATGTGATACACGTTCCTTCTATTTCTCCATGTAAAGTCTTTGCATTGCAATGCCTACTGTGTTGAACTTAACTTTTATAAGTGGAGACATAAGAAGGTGTACATAATAGTTATGTGGTTGTTTGAGTAATAGCAATGATATTTCCCAATACCTTTCTAAATACTCAGCAAGATTTTATTTGTCACTTCGGATGTTCCTACAACAATATCCACAACGCCTTAGGGCTTTGTAGCAAGAAATGATATCTTCTGTCAAAAGAGAGTCCTTCGCGTAGATTTCTTTGAATGGGTAAATCAATCATTTGTCCCCTATCATACATGCTAATTAATGTTAGAAATAATTGTCTTACTTATTATTTACCATGGCTCTGATTATTATTACTTTATCGATAGACACTTTTCTTGGACCTTGCTCTGGCTTGTTTATATATTTATTGCTGTTCACTCTTAAGTCGTATGTTTGTAAGACATCAATGTTTAATGTTTATGTGCTGTTTGCCATCAATTTGGATAGGCTTTGAAGGATGGAATGAGGAAGAAAGTAGAGTTGGCTACGAAATTTGGGGTTAAAATTGAGGATGGGCAGACGATCATAAATGGAGACCCTGCGTACGTACGAGCTGCCTGTGAGGCCAGCTTGAAACGGCTAGATATTGATTGCATTGATCTTTATTATCAGCATCGCATTGACACAAGTTTGCCTGTCGAAGTCACTGTGAGATCTTGATTCTCCTTTATAGTTACATATTTAATTTAATAACTCTATCTTTGATTTACTGAAATGATTTCCATTATTGATTTCTTGATTACCTTTTGAATCCATTATTTCCAAAAAAAACATCGCCTGTCCTTCAAAATTCAAGGTTGATCATAACACTGTAAATCCTTGTGTCATCATTCCCCTCTCCTGTTCTGGTCAGACAAGCCTTAACTTGCTCCTGAGATTGAGGTTAATTGATGAACTTATGTCATAAGATCACATCTTGCTCATCTTCTTAATAGTTTTTAAAATTGATATTATACATAAGTTGTATGTATGTAAATTTGATGTTGTTAATATAGTTAAGGTAGAGGAGAACGAGTTATATAAATAAGGTTCAATAGTCATACTGATGGCCATTCTGTCAGACTTGATGCCCCTTTTTTCCTTGCTGAAACTGAATATTTTGAACTTCAATGTGGTGATCTTTTATCTAATTACTAAGCCCCTGTTTGGTCCCCATTTTTTAAAATTCATTTTCCCATAACTCATTTTTAAATATACATTTCACGAGATCCACAACTTTTCAACCACGTATTTCAAGAGAAATATCTTTAATTGAATTAAATGTATTTCCTTAAATATACATGTACTACAGAGTCTTGTGAACATATATTTGACATTGACATTGACGGACATTGACCAATCTCACTGTGCAAACTGCAAAGCCAATTTTTTCTTCTCTGTGCATTAATCAGCAATGGGCAGCATTCATCCTTGTTCCTTACCCCAACAGTATCTTTTTGTTATTGTTGATGAATCATCAAACAGAATTCTGAATACTACTTGAAATCAATCTCTTGTTATTTTCAATTTTCCTTTTGAACTCAGGATCGCATTAATTTGATTTGATTGTTGATTATGTCTTTACTCATTCCAAATTCTTCCCTCCTTTTCCATAACCGTAAAGATTTACTCAATTATGTTTTTAATAATAAAACTCGTTATCCAGTGCAATAGCAAGCAAAGTCGTATTTCCAATAAACATAGGTTTGGTTCTGGAAATCATTTTTTATCACTTTGTTTTATCAAGTGTTACATCTGTACTTCTATAATCTCATTAAACCATGTAAACTGTTGTCTACCTTATTATCAACTAATTTGTTCAACTAGAATGACTTCTGTTTTTGAAGCCAAACTTCTTTAGTTCTAAAGGTAACTGCTGTGTGAGATTATATTAAAATGGATTATTTTATTTAGCTAGTTAACTTTTCACATCAGTTTTATTTACTACACATTTATCAGTTTCACGTTGGGTGAAGTGGGATACTATGCCCTTGTTTGATACTCATTATTTTCAAATAATGTGGTTTGTAATAGTAACAATTTGGAGATTGTGTGGTTAAAAAGTAGAGATTTTTTTTGGATTTATGTGTAGATTATTTTATTGGTAGAAACTAGAATGTGTGGTTGAGAATGAGTTTTGAAGAAAATAAATCTTGAATAATGGATACCAAACAAGGGCTATATATATGCAAGTTTGCAATTAGTATGAAGACTTCTATAGTATGTTGTTTCCCAATGGGATTTGGAGTTGTTTTATACCCAAGAACCTGTCTTCGATCCAATTTGATAGAAGGCAAGGAAATATATATCTTCCACATTAAAGAATCATCTTTTTACAAACGTCAAAATTTTATAATAATATAAAATGAAAAAGAAAGGAATTCACCACAGTCTAATCCCTGTGATGAAATATAAATTGATGCAGATCATGTAACTTTGGAAAAAATAAAATAAAATAAATAATACTAGATATCTTAAAGTTTGGATGTCAAGAGTTGGGCAGTAGAATAATACCTGCTAATAAGCCTATTGTTGTGTATATACAGTTATAGTATCTCCTTTGTATTTTTCAGACTTGATTCCACACGATTCTTACATCTCTCCTTGTTTTTCTTTATGTTTCCTCTCACAAGATCGGAGAACTAAAGAAACTAGCGGAAGAGGGTAAGGTAAAATATATAGGCCTATCAGAGGCTTCCGCTTCAACAATCAGAAGAGCACATGCTGTTCATCCAATCACAGCAGTGCAGTTGGAGTGGTCTTTGTGGACAAGAGATGTGGAGGAAGAAATAATTCCCACTTGCAGGTTTGGTTATTATTGTGATAACTTTTATTTTTGGGCGAGTAAGCAACATTAATTTCTAACTCTATCATTGGTTCAATTGTTTAGGGAACTTGGTATTGGAATAGTTGCATACAGTCCTCTTGGACGGGGATTCTTCTCCTCTGGCCCAAAAGTGGTTGAAACTTTATCTGAAGGGGACTTTCGAAAGGTTTCTTTGTTTATACTTCGATCCCTTCTGAGCTTCAAATTTCAACTTTGTAACTATAGTCTGTCTGTTGTGCACACCATCACAATTTCTGATTTATGATACATATATAGCTGAGAATCTAAGAAATTATGAACATAATTAAGTTATGCCCTCATTTGTGGCAGTACAAATCTCTCTCCGTGAAGCATGCACGTGCTCATTATTAGGACGACATTTAACCATGCTAGAGGCTGAATTGATCCTACTTCTAAAATGTAAATTTTCTGGATACATTCTGTTTAAATATCAAGAGTAACACTAGATGAATAATGCTAAAGAACCGAAAATATGGACCGAAAGTTGCACTGAATTACTGTGAGCTGTTGATTTCGATGTTGATGTGATGGACAAATAAATAGATTGTTGTCATGTGTGTGGGTGTAAAACTTTATGTTAAAATTTATGTTCATATAGCATGATTGAACACTAGATATATGCTGAGTCTCTTGTGGCTATACTTTTAGAGTTTGAAAGATGTGCTTTATTATTTTTGCAGTTAGTACCAAGATTGCAACCCGAGAATCTGGAGCACAATACGAGGCTATTTGAGAGAGTGAAGGATATGGCAAATCGAAAGGGATGCACACCTTCACAGCTAGCTTTGGCTTGGGTACATCATCAAGGAAGTGATGTGTGTCCGATACCTGGTACTACAAGAATCGAGAATTTCAACGACAACATCGGAGCATTGTCTGTAAAACTGACAAAAGAAGACATGGCTGAACTTGAATCTATTGCTTCGGCTGATGCCGTCAAGGGCTATCGATGTCCTACTGATATGAAAACATGGGAAACTTCAGACACTCCCCCTTTGTCAACTTGGAAAGCAGCTGCATGAAGACTATTCTGTGTGTGCTAATATTACCTTGTTGAAGTGGAGAGGATGAATTAAAGTAGTGTTTGATATGCCGATTTGTCATAGAACTTGGAAAACCTTTTCCAACTTTTCACATTTTATTGTTGTTTAATACACTAATTTTGTCTTGGAAAATCATTTCCTACTTTTGTACTTTGCCTTGTTTTGGTTTGGTGGAAAACCAATTCTCAAAACTTAGGAGATAAATGGTTTTCTACCTTACATGGCAAACATTAAATGTCACGTTTGATTATTTTTGTTATTGTTAATTGACTTATTTTTATTTTTTTTAAATTAACATTATTATTATTATCAAACACAAATGTGTTAAAAAGGTAAAGTAGTAATAATAATAATAATTTGATTAAAATAATTAAATTTTTTATTTATTTGTCTTGAAAAATTCTTCACTTTTTTCACTTACAAAATTAAACTAATCAAACACATTAAACTTCAAATTCCTAGAAATTAATTTCTAGGAATTCAAACTTTTGAAATTCGTTTTCTTTCCATTCAAATTGCATCCTAGTTATCAAACGAAACCTAAATTTACATTACAACATGTTATAAGCAGGCAATTACCATTACTAAAAATTGTATGCCTCTGTAATTTTTATCTTTATCTTTATATGTATCAATAATTTTAGGGAGATATTTTTTTGGGACATTTTTAAATGACATTGTGATATGACGAACATTTATTGGGTAGTGAAAAAGTAAATGGTGGGGTAGTTATTTTTACTACCCAATGAATATGTGATATGTCACAATGTCACTTAAAAATATCACAAAAAATATATTCCTAGAATTACTCAAAAGAAAGTAGAAGTCAGGAGAGAGTCATTTTGGAGGAAAAATTGCATTTAATGACTCTCTCTCCTCACTTCTACCTTTATATATAATAAAAATAAATATAGCAAAGATAAATATTTTTGTAGGAAATTTTATTATTTAATACATATTTAGTAAGAGTTGTAATAAAAGTATTATGTGTAAATGTGTTACATTAAAAATGAAAAAATAAGAGTAGGAAATGAAAAAATTGGATTAATATATATGAGTATAAATAAATATGATATCTATGTAAATGTGTTATGTAGAAAATGAAAAAATTGTATTAATATATTTGAACATAAATAAATGTCATATCTATGTAAAAATGTGTGACATTGAAAATGAAAATTTTGGATTAATATATTTGAAAATAAAAAATACATGCTATATAAATTTGTTAAGTTAGAAATAAAAATTTTGAATCAATATATTTTGAAAATAAATAAATAAAATCATTGAAGTTTTACTTCTTAATATGTCAATAAATGAGTATACTCTTTAATAAGCATATTACAAAAACAATTAATTATTTGCTATCAATTTTTTACCACCAATGACAATTTGGTAGAAAATTTAATCATTTAATCATTTTGACAAAAATTGGTATGTTTAAAAAATAAGGAAAAATAAAATATATTAATTAATATATTGGATATCGAATAAAATATATGTAAGCAACATATTAAAAAATAAAGTTAATTAAAAATTATAACATATTAAAAGGAAAATATGTGATAAGATGGGCAAATTTTTAGAGAAAAAAGTAAATAAAAGTCAAAAGAAATTTTATATAAAAATTTAATTTACACAATTTCTCAAATCACTTTTTAACCATCCATATTTTCTCTCTCTAATTATACAATTTTTCAAACCAATTTTAACCCCACATCTTATTTAGAAAACATAAATAAATCAAACGCAAAATTTAATTTTGAAAAAATGTCTACCGAACAGGGCCTAAGTGTCAAACTTTGAGTGGCGCGGTACACTGAGTGTACATGCGGAATTTCTTATTTTGATTTTGATTATTATTATTATTTAAGTTTCAAATTCAATAACATGTATTATGTAGGTAATGAAAAAACTGGATTAATATATTTGAATATAAATAAATGTCATATCATATTTATGTCAATGTGTTAAATTGAAAATGAAAATTTTAGATTAATATATTTTAAAATAAATAAATATATGTTATATAAATTTGTTGAGTTAGAAATGAAAAAATTGAATTAATATATTTTGAGAATAAATAAATAAATAAATAAAATTATTGAAATTTTACTTTCTAATATGTCAATAAATGAGTAGGCTCTTCAATACATATGTTACAAAAATAATTATTTATTTTCTATCAACTTTTTAACTGCACATATTTTCTCTCTCCAATTTTCAGTCACTACTTTTTATCTCAAAATCATAAATAACACAAGTTTATAAACCAAACATTATTACCAAACGGATGCTTAATCATTTCGTCATTTTGACAAAAACTGGCATGTTTAAAAAAAAGGAAAAATTAAATATATTAATTAATATATTAGATTTCAAATAAAATAGCCGTCACTAAAATGCACACATAGTTCTCGCCAATTTTTTTTCTAAATTTGAAAATTTTTTGCTAAAAAATAGTATATTAAATATTTTAGCAATTATTATTTTACATATGTCATTAATTGTATTGGTATACGTGCTACGCTATTAATAAAATTAAAATATTATCTTTTCTATTTTAATATTATTCGTTTAATTATTGTATTATTTTGAAATCAAAAAATCTGTAATATGTGTGTCAAATTAAAGATCATATTGAGAAGTTTAATACAAGCTAACAAGTGAGAGCAAATTGTAAATATGTTGTCCGTAAAATCATATCAAAAATTAAAGGTAAAGTTTTATTTTTTATTTTTCCTCAATTACTAATTCATTTCAAATTATATCATTTAAGTCCTATATTTTTAAGTCATATAATATTATCTATGATTAACTAACTAAATTCATTTTAGTTATGAATGATTAATTTTTGTTCTAATTTTTTCTCATCAAATTAAAATAAATAATAACTATACGAATTTTTAAGGCAAATTCAATTAAGTTGTGTTAATTTTATAAACTTAAGATTTCTTCAATTCATTCATCATTTTCACATTATTTTTATTTATTTACTAATTCTGTTCATTTTTCTATTTTTCATTATAAATTTAAATAACTAAAATATGCAAAAATATATTACTGATTTTAACAATTAGTTCATTTAATTTCTATTAAACAATTGATCGATCAATAATTTTTATTAAAATAATAATAATGTAGCAATATGAATAAAGAAATTTTCAGTATAAAAAAAAGAATCAATTAATATAAAAATATTTATCAAAATTAATGATTATTTAAAAAAAAAACACTTGAAATTAATAATTAATGCTTAAAAAATTAAATTATACCAAAAAAGTCTACCCTACACCTATTTTTGGGAAGAATATGATAAAAAAATATATATGAAAAGAAAAGCGTCGATCTTAAGAAGAATATATAAGTTGAGTTTTGTACATGTATTGTATGATCTTAATTTTGTAGTTCAAAAGTTTTTTTTGAAAAAGAAAATTTCATTTATTGAACGAAATGGAGTTGATATGTTCACGGTACAATCTCTAAAACACTTAATTCATGGTCTTTTTTCCATAAAGAAATAAAACAATTCAACGATTTACAGTTTTATTAAAATATTAAAAAAATAATTATATGTCGTAAAAAATTTGCATTATTTAATTTAAATTTGAGCAATTGTTTCAATATGCACAAGAATTTTGTCCGATCAAATTTGAGACTCGAAAATCAAGTAATTCATTCAGTGCAGTATACACTAAGCATGCAATTTGGAAACTGTGAGAATGATTTCCCAAGCAAGAGTCATCATAAAGACTTGGAGACCAATAAGCAAATTTAAGTGATTTTAAAAATTGTGTTATTTATAAACTAATTTATAAATTATAACGATTACGTCAATGAAATTTATAGAATACGAATCAACCTAGGACAGAAAATGAATTGTCCTTATTCATGCTTGAGTTGATCAGTGTCTAATAGTTATAAGTCCTATAAAATGTGCGATTAAATTTAATTTTTTATCTTAGCTCTGTTTTAAATTAGCTTATTTATGTTTTTGAAGTAAAATGTGCGATTGAAAATTTGATAGAGAAATTGTGTTTGATTTAAAAATGGTTTAAAAAATGTGTTATTTATAAATTGATTTATAAATTTTAATGATTATGCCTATATTTGGTAAAAATTGTTTATAAATTTTGTTCATAAACGATCACGTGACAACATATTATTGGTCCATAAACAATTGTTTATTAATATAAACAATTGTTTATGGATGATTTAGCAAATGTAGGTACGTTAAAGAACATAGTCGAAATTATAACAAAATTATAATGTTTTTCAAACATGCACTCCCACCTCCTTTTTCATTTTCAGCAAAATCGCCCAAACCACCACCCACATAGCCACCTATTCGATAATCAATGTCAAAATATTAAAAAACCAGCAGCAAATATTTTGAAGGTTTAAATGAATCCAAGACAAAGTTACATCTTGTCTTCAAGCTAGGATCTAAACTTAAAACTTATTACAATTAAATTGAAAGAAATGTCTTGCTCAAAATGCCTATGGAGCAACTAACACGATGAATACTCATCGCTAAAGGAGATTCAGTAAGTACTCTAACTCGAAATATTTCTCCTGGTACAAGAAATAACTTTTGTCCAAAAATCAGGGCTTGAATGCAAAGAAGGCTACAACAGAGTTGTGTCCACCAAATCCAAATAAATTCGAAATGGTTGCATTTGATAAAATGCACAAGTGGTAAAAGAATTGATATTTTATATTTATCATAAATATCACAAGAAATGAGAGATGGGAGTTGAAATTTAAGGCATCTTACCAACGTTGACTTCATGCTGCTTCTTTTGGTTTGCAACGGTGTCAAATTCCACATAGCTTCAGGATTTTGCATTTGCAATGGCGAGATTCATAATCATCATCACACCATTGGTTGCAGTTTTGCACTTAGATGTAAAGCATATTCATCTGAACCATGGGAATGAATTACAAATTTGTTTATGGTAGGATGCAACCACCCAGCTGTAATAGCTTTTACTGTTGCTTCCAAACTATCAGAATCATCAAGACAATGCTCTATCATAGACAGGAAAAACATAAAACGTGAGAAGCAAAAAAGAACTAGAAATGATATTCTCAACTCGATAATAATACACGAGCATGTTTGCCTAATCTTTAAAAATGGTAAGAATTATTTTTTCAGTAACTTTTTACCAACCAACCTTGTTTGGATAACTCATTTTCCTTCCTTTGTTTTTTCTTCTTCTCTTTCTTCTTTTCTTTTGGGAGATCTTAAAAGCAACTCTTACCTCACTGTCAAAATTAGTAAACTTTTTATTAACTTAAGTAAACATTGCTTAGCCATCACGCTCATTGCACAAAAGTATTAGTTTGATACAAACAATTCAGTGTGTATGAGGATTTGAGGTAGGGGCCTCACCTTGGTTGCATTGATTTTGATCTCTCTAGTGTTCTTGAATACCTTCTCAATAGCATTTACCTTAGCTAGGTCACCTACTATGGTGGAAGTCGAGTGGGCATTAATGTTGTTAACCTGAAAAAATAATTTAATTTGGGTCATAGATTATCACAGATGCACCAGAAATGAAATCAGAGTTTACTTGTGACTCCCAACATAATAAAGAGTCACTGAATATGCACGCCACACCAGCAATAAAATGAAGAATGACCTAAAAACCCTTCAGTTTACTTGATACATCCGAGATATTACCTTTGTCTAAACCCTTAAATTATCAACAGACTGCAGATTAGGATTAATCTCCAGTTTTCCAAGGGCTACTTCATGTTTTCAACCTAAGTTTTCAGAAGCTTCAGTTTGAGACTACTTACAAATGCAACAACACTTTTCAGCTTTCAATTTGCTATGCCGAGCTCCATTATTAAAGTATAAAGAAATCTAAGGAAGAAAAATACCTCCTAAGGTGACACACCAACATCTTCAGAGGCAAAGGAAAATCATAGCTGGTGGTAAGGGTTCCCAAGCCACCACTGAATCAAAAAGGCAAGATAGTAATAATTGCCTTAACTTGGTGCCATAATTTATCGAAAAATCCCTCAACTCCCAAGAGAATTAGGAAACTACCCCCGGCCCCTATAATTGAGTCAAATTTATGCACTCAAGCTCTTAAAGCTCTTTCCTTTCGCTCTCCCTTTGATTCTAAAGACTCTCAGGCTGCTTCAGCTTCTATCTCGGGTGCTAGTACTCTTCCCAATGGGGTGTCTCATTTCTTAAACAAACACTCAGTTAGTCGGAAAAGGCAAAAGATGTCGCATTTGGGTTCGAAGAAGAAGAAGTCGTTGGTCTCGGGGAGGCTGCGCCGAGGTAAAATTCGGGTTAAAACCGATGAGTATTTTCGCGAACTGAATGTGGAGGACGTTCATTTATTGCCCACTACAATTAATTTAACTACTCACCAAGTTCCACGACCCTTTCAATAACTATACATGATCTAATTTCAAATTTTGTTAACTGCCCAAAAAAAATGGATTGATAATCAGAAATCAAATAATTATTCGAAGTTGATGATTGATATTAACTGTCACTTACAAATGCCAATACCCATGTTCGAAAATCAACTACAAATAGGAAATTACATAAAATTAAATGGTTTAATAATCATCAACTGCTCTAAATTAGGAATCTCTGACAAATGAGATTTTGGTCTAAATTAATTGACCAAAATCTCAGTTGTCATTAATAATATATAGATATAGATATAGATGGCCACTAGATCGATGGGCACTAGATTAGTGGTTATTTTTCTGTCAAGATTGAATTATGAAAAAAATTCCAAGCTGCCTCCTACTCGTGTCCTCTCGTCCACGAATGAAATTTCTCCGCGATTTTTTTTTTTATCACCGCCACCCATTCGGGGTTAAAAAAGTGTTAATATAGCTTTTTTTGTTTTCATTAAGATTTTCTCATTTTTCTATTGTACTCAATCTCAATCATTCATTAAAAGTCGAGTTCACAATATTTGACTTTTTAATCAAATTTTAATTATCTATTCTTCTAAAAATCACTATTTATTTTTAAAAAAAAATTATTTTAAACAATATCAAACACGCTTAAATGTAATACTTATGTACCTTAATTATGTGTTCAGTTTTCTTTAGTATCTGTTTGATGGCCATTATTAATAGAAATTCGGGTAAAACAATATATTTCAACTTTAACCATTTTCCCCCATTTCATACGTAAGAGCATATTTAATGGTCTACCAATTGGGAAAAATATATTGGCACATAGGAAAAATGAATAATGATATGGAAATTTAATCTCTAATGATTAGTTTGCATACCTATGTGGTGTTGACGTGATAGGGACATTATCTGATACCATGTCCAAATATAGATAACTTGTTAGACAAAATATTGAAGACACGTGTATACACAAAAAATTGTAGATAATGACTGATGATGCAAAAAATCGTACCTCAGATATTCCGAGCTCGAGGAACAGACTGGCACGAACCTGAGCTTCGAATACCTGCAATAAAGGCGATGAGGTGTGTCCTCGTCGCCCCTCCGATACTTAAAACAGTAAAGAGGAAGGAAAATTTATGCAAGAGGCTATAAACTGGAAAAATAAGAATTGGGTACATGTATTGTGATTGAGAGCCACCTATTTATAGAGATATCTAAACAAATTATAATAGGACTGAAATACTTTTGTTGCATGAGTCCTGTTAGGAATCATTTTCCTGCTTTTCAGGGATTGTATTATCAGATGTTGGATTAGGAGAGGACTCCTAGTATTCGTAAAAAGAGACAGGCATATTACACGTCAGATAGGGGGGACCCACATCCGGTTTCGAGGACAACCCCGAGCAGTTATGACCCGATCAACATAGGGGCTGGAACATGTGAAATAGTTCCTCGGGGTATATGATCCTCGGGGACACACACTGCTCGGGGCTAGAGATGATGTTATACCATGATTGATCATGGTCGGGGAAAACATAACGGGTCATGCTCGGGCTAGGGAAAATTACTGTCCATCAGTGACTATTAGAGATAAGTTTTAAATCTCATTATCTATTTTATCAATATGGATGGAATAATTATCTACTTAAATGTCACATGGATCAAAATATCCATAAATCATTAGAGATGTTCTAATCTCTTACATTAATCCTCCCAATTAAAGTCCAAAAGAAGAAAAGTAAGAAAAAGACAGTCATTGGCAGCCATGAATGGCAGTTTTCTTAAGTATCTGTTTGACTTTGATGACCATTATGAATAGAAATTTGGGTAAAATGATTTTGAATTTAAGTGAAAAATATTTTATTACGGGAATGTGCGATTGAAATGAGTATGAGAAATACTTTTTTTAAATAAAAAAAAGTCACTCAAACATGCTAAATATATAGCAGGGAATACCGGTATTTTGTAATTCCATTTCTCTTCCTCTGCCTTCGGCATACACAGTGATTACATTAAAAAAAATCCTTCGGATTCCATAGCAAAATGGCAGCAGAAAATAGTATAAAAGTCTCAAGAATCAAGCTGGGCTCACAGGGACTGGAAGTGTCTGCGCAAGGACTTGGATGCATGAGCATGTCAGCTTTCTACGGCACCCTGAAGCCCGAACCCGACATGATCAAGCTCATTCACCATGCCATCAACTCCGGGGTTACCTTCCTTGACACCTCCGATGTCTATGGGCCGTACACCAACGAAATCCTTCTCGGAAAGGTCCTTACTCTTACCCTACTTCCTGCCCCACCACCCAAGGGCCAAGACTCGGGGTTTTCTCTTAAAAAGTAACATTTGTTGCTCTTATGAATTGATTTATATTTTCATGTTTATTGTATAATACTGATATACACCAAATAAGTAGGGATGGAGCCAAGATCTTGAAAGAGTGGAGGTCAAAATTTTCAAATAGAATCAAAATGATTGAAATGATGATTTTGAGTACTAAATCGAATATAAGGATAATTATAAATAATGATACATAAAAAAATAAGTTCTTTTAAAAATAATAATTGAAACAACGATTTTGAATAAAAAATCGAATATAATGATAGTCATAAATAATGATACATCAAAAAATTGTTCTTCAAATTTAGCATCATAATTCATAAATAACAATTTTGTATTCTTCTCTGTGTGTGTGTGTGTGTGTTCGTTCCTAAAGAGAGAGAAAATGTCTCCTAGGTTCTCTTCTTCATCGAAATAGAAACAGAGGCTTACAGTCAACTAATATCAAATCTCTTCCAAAATAAACATCACAAATTCATGTCAAAGTTCTGATCTTGAAGCAATCATCACACATATTTCTAGATTAATTATAAATTCCTTCTTGAAAAAAAAATCCAAAAATTTCAGTGGGGAAGTGAACCCTCACTGATCCAAAGAAAGATCCGTCCATGTAGATAAGTGATATTTACTGTGCCGAGAGCACCACCCCTCGTTTAGCTTGGAAGGATAGTTGTGATTCTTGTGAAACTTTGGTTTCATTCGACTCCTTTTTGTCCCTATGCCTAGTAAAATGATGGTTCATTTTAGCAGATTATTTTTAAAATTCTTGTAAGAAGGGTGGCTTGGAGCCACGCGTGTTTTATTATTATTTTCATATATTTATTATGCAAAGTGAGACGTGACCCATAACATGATACTTGTTTTGGAATCAAATTACTCATTTGAACTTTAAGTCCCTGTTTGATTTTAATTTTAATCTCGAGTTAAAGTCAACAACTTTAATCATACATTTTATGGGACTCACAATTTTTTAACTACACATCTTACTAACTTTTATCAAAATTAATTAAAAATCTGATTTTATACTATACCAAACAGGGGCTTAGAATTGTTCGTTTGAGCTTTGTGTTCTCGTACGTATTGAGTCTTGGAATACTTGCTTTTTGTAAGTTCAATCATTACATCCCTCCATGTCTTAGAATCTTTCTCTGGCTTGTTTATATTGTTCTTGATTTCTTAAGCACGTGTAAATGCCTAATGTTTATGTACCTTTTGCCATCAAATTGCATAGGCATTGAAGGACGGCACGAGGGATAAAGTTGAGCTGGCTACTAAATTTGGGATTAGGTTTGATGATGGGCAGATGGTAGTACATGGAGACCCTGCCTATGTACGAGCTGCCTGTGAGGTCAGCTTGAAGCGGCTTGATATTGATTGTATCGATCTTTATTACCAACATCGAATTGATACACATGTGCCTATTGAAGTCACGGTTAGCCCTTTACTCTCCTTTGTATTTATATACATTTCATAATTATATCCTTAACGTTCTTAGGTTGCGTTTGGCTGCAATTTCAAGGAAATTGGAATTATAATGTTAATTTATTTGGGTTAGGCAATGTGTGTGGTAAAAAATTGAAGAGAAAAAATATGTATGGTTAAAAGGTGGTTTAGAAAATTGTGTAAATTAATTTGGACAATCACTGTCATTTTAATGTGTTAACCGAACACACCCTGAAACGATTATTAATATCAAACCAATAGCTCTAATTCCTATTTTTCATAGAGAAATAGATAGATCAGATGTCTCATTTGTATGATCGACGTGTTTCTTACTTAAGCCTCTCCTTGTTCCTTTTGATATCTTCTTCCACAAGATGGGAGAACTAAAGAAACTAGTGGAAGAAGGTAAGGTAAAATTTATAGGCCTATCGGAAGCCTCGGCTTCAACAATCAGAAGAGCACACGCTATTCATCCAATTACAGCAGTGCAGTTGGAGTGGTCTTTGTGGACAAGAGACGTGGAGGAAGAACTAATTCCCACAAGTAGGTTCGATAATTATTGGAGTAATTCTAGTGAGACCTTTTTTGGGGACGTTTTTAAGTGATATTACTTTTTCACCACCCAATAAATGTATGACATATCACAATGTCGCTTAAAAATATCCTCAAAAAATGTCTCCCTAGAATTATTGTAATTATTGAGATCATTTTTTACTTAAGTAATATAAATTTCCAACTCTAACCTCGGTTTCCATTGTTTAGAGAACTTGGCATTGGAATAGTAGCATACAGTCCTCTCGGACGGGGATTCTTGTCCTCCGGTCCAAAAGTGGTGGAAACTTTCTCCGAAGGGGACTTGCGAAAGGTTTTTTTTTAATATTTTATACTTCGATCCCTTCCGAGCTTCAAATTTAACAGTTTGTGTGGCAATATTTACGAGTTTAAAATATATGCTTTACAATTTTTGCAGTTAATACCAAGATTACAACACGAGAATCTAGAGCATAACACGAGACTATTTGAGAGGGTGAAGGATGTGGCAAATAGAAAGGGATGCACCCCTTCACAGCTAGCTTTGGCTTGGGTACATCATCAAGGAAGTGATGTGGTTCCAATACCTGGTACTACGAAAATCGAGAATTTCAATGACAACATTAGAGCGTTGTCCGTAAAACTGACAACTAAAGACATGGCTGAGCTTGAATCTATTGCATCGGCCAATGCTGTCAAGGGCGATCGATATGCATCTGATTATATGGATACTTGGAAAAATGCAGATACTCCCCCTTTGTCATCTTGGAAAGCAGCTTCATGAACACCTATTGTGTGCACAGGGCCGGACCTGTGCTTAGCGGGACCCTAAGCTAAATTCAAAAAATGGGCCCCTATACTAACCCTTTAAAAAAAATGTTACTCAAAATATATGATCGAAAAACCAACAAAATTACTAACTAATTAATAATAACTAAACAAAAAATTACTTAAGTTGTTGAATAAAAAATAAAATAAAACAACAATACCTTCAAGAATAACAATATGCCGGCAAGGCATCAACAATGAATCAACTAAAAAATTAATATTAATATTCAAATAAAAGAACAACTAATAATGAAAAATAAGCCAACAACATTTCAACAAACAAAATTTCAAAAGAGCATAACATATTATCCATAGTATCCATATGTTATAAAAAGTAAATAAGTACCTGTAGCTTATCGTAGCAGTAACATTGAATGCAACCTTCCCAACAATCTCAATTAAGACACAATCCTTGATATCTATCAAAGCAAATAGAGCACCAATTTGTAATTTAAAGCATAACAAATAATTTAAAAACTAAATCTGTTTACAAGATAAAACATGTAACAAAAATTAGTTAAAATTCTTGAAGGTTCTTACAAAGTGTTACAGGCAAAAATTTTTATATATTCATCTAAATACAATACGCCTTGCAGTTTTAGAGGCAAAAATATTTATCAAGTTTGTGTAATCTAATTGTTCAACCATTTTTCTCTCAATTGATAACATAGCTAATCCATTCAATCTATCCTATGACATAGTTGATCGGAGATAAGTCTTAATCAATTTCAACTTCGAGAAAGATCTTTCAGCCGATGCAACTGTAACCGGTATGGTCAGTAAAATCTTGTAAGCAATATAAGCATTTGGGAAACAATTCACCCTCTTCAAAAATCGTAGGACATCTATTGATCTTGACAAATCACTTGAGAAATAGATTCGCAAGATAAGCAATTCTGTGAATAAATCATCTCCAATAATGTCTGAATGTCCATTGTGCTTCAAATGTTGCTCAAGATTCATACAGGACTTTTGCAAACTAGCATGTACCTCAGTCTTTAACTTCTCCAATTTAAACAAAAATCCAAAAACATTTTCATATTCCTTAAATTGTTCAAACCGTTCTTGAAGTGAAGATCGAGCTTGATCCACTATGTAGAGAAAGTAATCGACTCTGAAAGATTCTTCAGATGAACGCTGAACCTCATCATTCCCAATTCATTTTCCATTCCTCTAGCTTCATCCATGGAACGTTGAAATCCAAACTCTCTGAAGTCATCGAAAAACGCAATAAGTCCTTGTAAAAGAATGATAGCATTTTCAACATCCATGTCTTCAGCTTGAAGAAATTTACTCACTTTGTTGATTGCTTGTAGCATCTGGTACCAAATCACCATTCCAAGCAAAAACTCAAAATTATTGAGTTCATATGTTGCTAAGGCCTCAACATCACTCTGTGTTTTGGGATCTTCACTATTCTCAGCTAGAAAGAGTAAAGCATCCCTAATTTGTAAGATTTGTTCTTTTATAGCCCTTACACTCTCAACGTGACTCTCCCATCGTGTCTGTGATAATGGCTTAAGTGTGAGGCCATGTACATGGTCTTTGAAAATTTTCCACCGCTTTTTAGAGGAAGAGAACAGCGTGTAGATACGTTGTACCACTCCAAAGAAGCATCTAGCCTTTCTACAACTATTTGCCATATCACAAATTGCCAAATTAAGACTATGACAACCACAAGGAGTGTAAAAAGCTCTAGGATTCATTTCTAGTAATCTTCTTTGTACTCCTTTATGCCTTCCACTCATATTAGATCCATTGTCATACCCTTGCCCCCTTATATCATTAATATCAAGATCAAGTTTCGAAAGCACATTTATAAGTTCTGTTGAAAGTCCAAGTCCTGATGTATCATCTACCTTCAAGAATTCAAGCCAAAATTCTTCTACAGTTGGTGAGTTTGTAGAATCATCCACACATCGTATAACTAAAGACATTTGTTCCTCGTGGCTTGCATCTGGAGTACAATCAAGTATGACTGAAAAATACTTTGCAAGTTTCACCTTTTTTATAATTGTGCTTCTAACCTCACCTGCTAAAAGTTGTATTAATTCATTTTGAATTTTGGGGCCGATGTATGTATATTGTATATCACGTGCTTGAGCACGCCTAACATGCTCATCTAGTATTGGATCAACCTCAGCCATCATTTCTATCATCTGCAGAAAGAGGCCATTCCCTTCGACAAAGAGCTTTTCATTATCTCCTCGAAATGGCAAGCTATTTTTGGCAAGTCTCTTCACAATTACAATTATTCTTCTCATCACCTTTTTCCAGTACTCTTTTTCCTTGTCAATCTGTAATTGTACACTTTCATCTATTGTCTTTTTCTGTCCAAGTCTGTTTTCCAATTCATTCCAACTAGCCATACAATGCATATGTTCCTTGCTCCCTTCATGACTGGTGAGACGAGTGTACATATTACGCCAATCACAAAATCCATTAGTAGCTAAGACCCCAATTTTACTCACCGTCTGTTGGGTTGCAAACAACTTGCAACAAAAGCAAAAAATCCGGTCCAACGATGTTGAATAAACTAGCCATCTCCTATCATCTTTTTGTCCATTTGACAATATCCTTGTATACTGCGATGAATCAAAATGTCTACCCATTTCATTGGTAGGAAACACTATGCCTTCAACTCTCTTTGGACCCATTTCAACTAGATAATCCCTCATTTTTTGATCAATATTTTTCCAATTCCCAGGGTCTTCCAAATCCACTGATAAGAGACTCTCCCGATTTGACTTTTCAAGTTGAGCTTCGATGTCAACTTGGTCATTCATTTCCTCATCCCCAATCGATTGGTTTGGCTCATACGGTTCAACCATTTCCTCTTGATTGACTTCATTAACAATCTCATTTTCATTAGCATTTTCATTGTTATTCTGGTGTTCCTCCTCAATTTGGTTTTCCAAATCAACAATCGTTTCTTCTTCTTGCAAACGTTTTTTGTTGCTAAACATAAAATACTTATCTATATCTCCTGCTTGACTTTGAGTTAGTGCAATCTCTTTTTGTTTCTTTTTCCTCTTTTGAGCACCGGACATATATTTAGGAGGCATTTTATACGTTTTCTGCACAAACATAGGTTATTATTTTATTAAAATTCGTTTACACACACAAGGTTAGAACAAAAAGAATGTCAGAACTCTAAAACTAAGACCTAAACTAAGACCTAAGCAACGCCAATATACTGACATACTAAATAATAACAACACATCTTCCCAAGTTAGCACCAATCACAAGGAAATTCAATCATAAGCAACAAATATAAGCAAAATTACCTCTGAAAATCAATCGAGATGAGCCAAATCCCGAATATGGATCAAATCAAAGAAGCTACAAAATAATCTGCAAAATTCCATTTATGAATATTGTCATTGAACAGATATATCATATATGTATGAACTATTGAACTTCTGAAAATTGAAATGAAAATTAATGGATTTTGAGTTTTGACAATCACAAAAATGGTAAATTGTTAAATCAAGATTCAAGTATATCAATTATCAATATGCCAATTGCCATTTTCTTGAAGGCTAAAGCCTAAAGCATATTTAGAATTAGATAAAAAAATTGCAAGGATTCGAATGTTCGATGCAAGTCAGCATTGCAACAACAAGGATAAAAAAAAATGGATCAAAAAAATTAATAGAAGTATAAAACAAATCATTGAAATCAAATCAAACTCCAAAGGAGCCCCAAGAAAGAAACCTCAAACCCATTACCCAAATCACTGAATCAGCAAACCCTCAATAGTCAATAGATTATAGACATTAGACAATAAAGAATCAATTAATCAATAATCAAACCACATACAGCATACTATTACTCACATTTCTGATTTCACATAGGCACCGCACAGGCACACAACCGTACATACTACAAAAATAAAATCAATTATCAATGACAATGACACAGTGAGTCTACTGAAAGTCTGAATCGATAATCCAAGATTCCAAGTTTTTAGTTAATTTTACCTTCAGATTTTCAGTTTCAGATCACTGTACAGTGGCGTTAAAACTTGGAGTTGGGGGAAAGAATTGAAAGGCCGATTGCCGAAGGCTCAGGGCTGGAGTCAGGAGTCTGGAGAGAGAGAGCGAGCGTTCTGCGTTCGTCGACGGACGACCGTCGTTCGAAATTTCGAATGAGGAGCTGAGGTCCTGAGGAGCAGCACTGCAGCGCAGCAGCAGAAGAAATGAAGAATGTTTCTGGTTTGGTACAGGTTTTGTGCGTAAATTTCATTTAAAAAAAAAAATTATGGGCCCCTGAAATTTTTGGGCCCAAAGCACAGGCTTGTTGGGCCTACTGTCAAGTCCGGCCCTGTGTGTGCATATTACCTTATTGAGACAGACAGGTGAAATAAAATTTGCATACTATTATAAATTCCATTATTATAAATTGTTTGCCTTCGTTTGTAAGTTGCATCTTCCGGACTTGTACCAGGATTTACCTTAATAAATTACAGTTACAAGTTGGAATGGAAAATCTGATTTCATCTGATTTTGTTCCGAATTTTTTCAAAAAAATCCGATTTCAATTGGTCTGAAATTCGAAACTTCTGAATACCGATTTTTTTTGAAAAGACTGAATTGGAATTGAACGAGTTTCAAAAATTCCAAAATTTCAATCCAAAGTTTTCCAAAGTTTCTGAACATGGTCCGATCCAAAAAACTGTTTTTTGGAATAAATTTCAAAATTTTTTGTATTTGTGTTACAATTAATAATATATAATTTTTTTTAAAAAATTGAACAGTTAATAATATTAAAATATTATTAACATGGATGTAACATTAACTAACGGGTAATACTTTTTATTTAGCCCCTATTTTGTGGAGATAAAAATGAGATTTTAGTATTTTTTTGATTTTGATAAAATTTAATGAAATTTGCAATTGAAAAGTTGTGGGTCCTATAAAATAAGTGATTGTGATTAATTTTCGACTTTGACTTAAATTAAAATTAAAATTTTAATTTGTACCCACCAACGTCTTAGTAAAAAAAAATGGCACTTCAATTTTATTTTTTAGCATAGGATTTAATTTAGGTACATTGTTATCTTTTATTTTATTGGATCATGATGGAAAAAATTATGTTAAATTTATTTATAGATGTTATGATGTTATTTTGTTACTTTTTGTGGTTTGTGACCTTAATTATAATTTTGACTAGTTGAGATTTTGAATTCATTTAATTTCAAACTTTCAATCACCGAATTTTTTTATTTTTTATTTTTTTTTGGCTTATAAGTTTTAAATTATTATAAATCTTAATAATTGTTAAATGTTGGAAATTTTCAAAATTTTCGATATTTCTGAATTTCAATTGGGAATGAAAGTTCTGTATTCCAAGAATTTTGGAACGAAATTAGGAACAATATTTTGATTCCGAAATTTTTTGGAACGAAACTTGAAACGCCTATTTTCAATCAGATCCGTCAAAAAAACCCTTACCCATGATTATAAAAAAAGAAGTTTGAATTTTTTTCCCTCCAAAACTGCATTAATTTCATTTTAAAACTAGTGAACCACCCGTGCGATGCACATGAAGAAACGTCTGGATAAAGATAATTCAATGTTAAATTAGATGAACCATTTTGATACAATAAATAAATTTCACAGATAAGAGATAATATCATCATTTATTGGTTTCATATGACTACAAATTCTGGAATACTTCTTTGTACACAACATTATTTGTTGATTTTGTTGTTCTTCCTTTCTTATCATGAATCAACATCTTTAATCCGGAACAATTTGTCACCCTAGAAATCGCAACATTAATTTGTACATGTGTAAACACCAGTCGTTTAAGAAGAAGTCACACATGCAAGAATGATTGTCCCTAACTTTTATTGATAGTCATGGCATATGACACCATCAATAGAAATTGTCTTCTTTGAAATCTAATAAGTATCCTAGAATCAGAAGGACTCAACTATCATTGGAATAAAAAACTTGTGTCTTGCATTGATGCCAGAAAAAATTTGACCTTCTAGAACATGGTCGCCAAGTTTTGTAACTATCAACCTTGTTCTAATGTACAATACCTGTGTATGATCAATATTTCTCAGAAAGATTGTGTCCTTCACTTATCCGCTGCAGCGGTCCATCACGTGGGGCAATAATGATATGCATGTGTCCAGGTCGTGTATCAAAATACACCAACAATTAATTCGGCAATTTCATCCACAATAGGAACATCATATTGGCCATCATCGATCGCCCACCAACCAATAAGTATAAGTCTTACATTTGAAATGTTTTCCTCAATCATCTTTTCTCAAACCGACCTAAATTGCCTTAACAATTTGTTGTATTTGTCTAGCATATCCTTCGAATCAGAAAGTATACAATCGTGCAACATAGAATCGCATGATTCACTCCTACCGGGGGACATTAAAAGACATAATTAAATTTTAGAATATTACAACAAAATTGTCTGTAAATAATATATATATATATATATATATATATATATATATATATATATATATATAAGCAATAAATACATAATACGTACCTCACGACCTTTTTTCTGCTTTCAACCTCATTCACATTGTCAATAATGTAAAGCGAGCAAATTGCAGAATTGAACTGTCATCAGGCAACAGACTCCCAATCTTAGGACAATTTTGACCGTGTAATCTGAAGATGGGAGGTCCTCTACCATCATTTAGCCCATTATCTATTCCCTCATAGAAGTGAACAAAAACATCATATTATAATATGTCTGAATGTTCTCAACGGAATTCTTAATCCTGTCGTCCCTGCCATATAACAAATCTTTCAAAATCAGAAGATGATCTTCCATAAGAGGAATCTTCACTTTCTCTTGCATACAACAAAGTAGGGGTGAACAAATAAACTGCGAAATCGAATTAAACCGCAACAAATGGTTTGGTTTAGTTCGGTTTGTAAAAATTCCAAACAGCATTAAATGATTTGATTTAGGTTTCAATTGTCAAAACCACGATTTCAAACAGTCAACCCGCCAAATTTTAAAAAATAAAAATAAAGACAAACGTTCAATTTTAAAAAATGTAACATACTTTTTATTGTCAAAAAATCAAAATTGTGGAGTCAAAGATTAATTTGTTCAAATTCACAACCATTTGGAAATAATTTTTGCTCCTACAATTCATAATCATCATCCAAGATATTTTCTTAAAATAAAATTTTTAATATGAGAACAAACAACAGTTTGCTTCTATATAATTAGTTTGTTTATCAACATGAATTGATTCACAACAAATAACTCAATTAGAAACTTAATTAATACTATTATTGAGCTAGTTTCAACTCGAAATTTTAGACGAATATGTGTCTTTGAGCTCGTTTTAAAATATATTAATTCATTCGTTGGCAATCCGTGATTTCAAACTACAAAAAATAGTTTGATTTGATCTTGTTTAGAAAATGAATTGGTTTTGTTTGGTTTGGTTTGGAAAAAATTCAAACCGTTTTAAATTGTTTAGTTTGAAATATTACTACAAATCGCCTAAATCAAATCGTGTTCACCCTACAACAAAAGTGATTTATATGGTTTAGTTTAAAATAATACTACAAATCGCCCAAATCAAATCGTATTTACCCCACAACAAAGTGAGAACTTCGGATTACGACATGTTTTATAATGCTTATCCACTCTCTCCTCGCACCAAAAATTTGTCTTGCAAAATAAATACTTAAATGTAGGATCTCCAATGTCCATGTACTCTGAACAATCAAACAATAGATGAAAAAGTTAATAATATAGATCATGCCTATAAAAGATAAGATTTACTGTTTTGACCATTGATAATGAAAAACAACACGTACAAGAAACGAATTGAAAAAAAAAATTAAAATTGTGAGTGTTGAATCCGGGCCCAGAGAAAGGTACAGTGATCCACCAGCGAAGGCCCAATAGTGGCCCAACGGACCTTGACCTACCACTAAAGGCCTAAAGTATCACCTGGGATGATTGCCGAGGTGGTACGTCAAGCAAACCTCTTTAGCCGACCTGGTTAACGCACCAGCCGATGTGCTTTATACTCAGCTGGGGTGCTTTATGGCGTTGACCAAAAGAGAGATAGAGTCAGTGATGGGACACTGCCTTTACCAAGACGTGACAGGCGCCCATCTCCTACGAAATGTAGCAATGATTACGGTTGAAAAGCAAGGTTGTCACTTCCATGAGCTAGGGTGGTGACAAGTGTAAAGTATGCCACGTGTCGTAATCCAAGACAAGAAGTTCCTCTATAAATGAAGCACAATTGTCTCCAAGTTGGGGGTTAGCAATTTCTCACTCTTAACTCTATACTTCTCTCACTCCCTTTTCTCTCTTCTACACATTTATATTTCCCGCACCCAATATACATTTGCCCAAAATGAGTACTGACTTAGGCATCGGAGTGCAAACGGGAGCCACCTCGGCCCCCTTTGCAAACTGATTGTTTGTCACAGTGCGCAGGAGATCCACGTGTTCAAGAGGGAGGAGCTGAGACGTGTTGGTCCAAGGTCCATCCGGATTTTGTGGTCAACATTTTGGCGCCGTCTGTGGGAAGCCATACTGCTAACCACGAAAACACATGGTAAGAAGCCACACATAGAAAGGTAGTTCTGAAAAAGGACGAATAACCTCTTACAATAAATAGAGCGGATAACTGCAAGGAGCTTTGAAAGATAAGCTGGTTCACCTTGAAAAAGGTAGGAGCTTTGAAAGATAAGCTGGTTCGCCTTGAAAAAGGTAGTTGCTTTGAAAGATAAGCTGGTTCGCCTTGAAAAATGTAGGAGCTTTGAAAGATAAGCTGGTTCGCCTTGAAAAAGGTAGGAGCTTTGAAAGATAAGCTGGTTCGCCTTGAAAAAGGTAGGAGCTTTGAAAGATAAGCTGGATCACCCTTGAAAAAGGTAAAGAACTTTGAAACATAAGTTTAACAACCTTGAAAAAGGTTTGAAGCAGCGAGACAAAGGTCTATTTATCCTTGAAAAGCGATCTAAGACCAGAAATTCTTCTGAAATATGAATGAAAGTGACGGTGATGTTAACCCCCGTAGGGGAAGAAGTGGCCGACACAGCGAGGACGAAGTTCCTCAAGAACCCCATGAAAACGCCAACGAGGAGGTGGCACAACCTAATCCACCTCGCCGGCACCGAAATCGCCGCATGATGCGAGACTTGACACTCATGGCAGCCCAAATGCTGGAGATGCAGAGGCAGCAAATAGAACAAACTGCTACAATGAATGCCTTTATGGCCAGAGGGTATGCTGTGAACGAACATGCGATGCCTCAGCAATACTCACAGCCACATTATTCACCATCTGAGGCGGCCACTGTATCTTATTATTATCAGGACCCGCAGGCATACGCCGAAGTGGAATCCGAGCCCTTCTACGAGCGAGACCCAGAACATGAAACACATGGGGAACAAAACCCACTCCCAACTAGACACAGGGAGGCTTCTCCCGCAAATTCCGGCAGTGTTTTCAGCCGAATAGGAGGGTTATTCAGGGGACAACGACGGGGACAAACGGACCCAGGTCGGAACAATGCCGCAGAGCCTAGAAATAGGGGCGAGCGACGCGCTGAAGAAGCCTTATCACAGGGTCAAATGTACAGGAACCAACGAGGTATGGGAGGAGAAAGGATGGCATCAGCACATGAGCCTATGAATAGGCAAGAAAGAAGAGCCGAAGCAGTTCGGACTAATCCTCGCAATGAGTTACAGAGCCATGAAAGGCCAAACTACGGCCGCGTTCCACCACCGCAAGGGCAGGAGTACGCTCCACCGCTCTATGGCCAATACCGTGATCCGGAGTATTCCGGTCATGACGAGAACAGCGAGCTGCCGTCGTACGAATTGGATGACGAAGAGGAAGTAAGTCCCTTCACAGAGGGCCTCCGTAGATGCCCCGTCCCCCATGACTTTGAAATGCCGGAAATAGCAAAGTATTCTGGCCGAGGTGATCCTGATGATCACCTGTTAAATTACCGCGCCAGCATGGAAATAGCCGGGGCCACCCCGGCACTGAAATGTAAAGCTTTTGCTTTAACCCTTGAGGGAAGTGCCATACGATGGTATAAAAAACTCCCTCCTGGCAGCATCCACAGTTGGAGGGATATGAAAACTGCTTTTAAGAATGGCTTTGTTTCTTCCAGGCCTGGTCAACTCCCACTCCAACGCCTTCAGGATCTGAGGCAGGGAAGGGACGAATCTCTGAAAAGTTACCTAGCTAGATTCACTGAAGAAATGCATATCTGCGAAAATATCACAGAAGCGGAGATGTTCTCCGCCCTAAAAGGAGGGCTAGATATGACCAGCATGTTTTGGAGGGATGTCCGGAGCAGGAAACCAAGAGATTACAATACCCTGGTAGACCTGATGAAGGAAGAGATTGTATCAGAGGAAATGGCTAGGGCCAGAGATAATCACCCCCAAGGGAGATACAACCTTGGATATCCCAATGAAGCGGACCCCAAAAAGGGAGGAAACAAGGATAGGATTGGCGGTAACCGAAGTGGCGCGCCTCGGCCATTCACGGGGACGGGATCTAGCTTTGCAGCAGAAATCACGGAGGCTATCCCTCACTTACACTCTAACACCCCTTCTCAAAATCCTCACACTGCTCAAGGGAGAGTGGAAAGCGGCCGAAGTGGAAAACAGCCCATGATTGGGGCTTACTACGCCTACCACAGGTATTACGGTCACGCAACAGAGGATTGCAGAGAAATCCACCTGCTAGCCGACCAAAAGGCACAGGGGAGAAGTAGAGGTGATTTTCCCCCTGACACAGGGCGGATACAAAAATCTGGTGGCCAGAAGTTCGACCGAGCTGATAGGAGAGCTCCGTGGAAGAACTCAACTAAGGAAAGAATTGATAATCATCAAAGAGACAGGAATAAGGGCCAAGACACCGCCTCGGCACATGCCAAAGACACACGGGAACCACCTATGCCTGTGGCCGACCTCCCCATCCGTGAAATCGACACAATACTGGGAGGCCCCCACCCAGGTGGGAGCACAAGCAACTCCCAAAAGAGGTATATAAGAGAGGCCAAGCAGCCCGCCAACGTGAATTATCATATCCACTCCCATCCTGTGGGGATGCCTCGGACGGAACCTATCACCTTCACACAAGACGACGCCGTTGGAGTGCACTTCCCACACAACGACGCATTGGTTATTAGGGTGGTGGTGGCTCGAAATGGGCTATCACGGATGATGGTGGATGATGGTGCCTCAGTAAATGGGATTTACGGGGTAACTTTTGATAAGATAGGGATCAGCACTCCCCTCATTCCGGTCCCTGATCCGATATACGGATTCACCGGGGACAGCATAACCCCCAGAGGGTCCATAACCCTTATGACTGAAGTAGGGCAAGCCCTGACCCTCTCCAGAATCCCTATGGAATTCTTGGTGGTTGACAAAATCTCCTCCTATCATGGCTCAATTGGGAGGCCTGGTCTCATTGACTTGGGGGCTGTAACGCATACCAAATACATTTGCATGAAGTTCCCTACGGAGCATGGCGTTGCAACTGTGAGGGGAAGCCAAACAGAATCCCGGGCTTGTTACACAAATGCAATCCGGAAGTTTCAAGATCGAAGCTTAAAAATGATCAGTGATGTAGCCATGGCCGAGGCTACTCCAGACCCTGAAAGATTGGGTGAAGGGCCATCTAGAGATAAGGATGTCACGATGATCTTAGAAGAGGATTTAGCAGATCTAGACCCCAGGATGGCAGGTGACAATTGCCCCACCCCGGCCGAAAGGTTGGAGTGCTTTGGCGTAGACCCACTGGACCCAATCAAGGAATTACAGGTCGGACTGGCCTCGCCAACCGAATACAAGAGTCAATTAAAGGACTTCCTGCTTCAAAACCTCGATGTATTCGCATGGAAGCATGGCGACATGGTTGGGATTGATCCTAAGGAGGCATGTCACAGACTCCAGGTTGATCCACGAAGCCCTGGGCATAGGCAGAAGAGAAGACCTATGAGTTCAGACAAGTATGAGGCCTTGAAAGACGAGGTCACGAAGCTATTGAAAAATGGCTTCATCAGAGAATCGCACTATCCGAAGTGGGTATCAAACCCTGTTTTAGTACCAAAACACAATGGGAAGCTTAGAGTATGTATTGATTTTTCGAATTTGAACCAGGCATGTCCAAAAGAAAGCTTTCCACTGCCCCGGATCGATCAATTGGTTGACTCTACGGCAGGGCATGAGCTCCTGAGCTTCATGGATGCTTACTCCGGATACAATCAGATCCCCATGTGCGAATCGGACGAGGAGCATACCTCGTTTATAACAGATAGAGGACTCTATTGCTACAAAGCAATGCCGTTCGGCTTGAAAAATGCGGGAGCTACCTATCAGAGGCTAGTGAATCGCATGTTTGTAAAACAATTGGGAAACACCATGGAGGTGTATGTTGATGACATGTTGGTCAAAAGTATGGTCGCCTCGGATCATATCCGCCATTTGTCAGAGGCCTTCGATGTTTTGAGGAAATATCGAATGAAGCTCAACCCGGCGAAGTGTGCATTTGGAGTAGCATCTGGAAAATTTCTTGGGTTCATGGTGAATAAAAGAGGAATCGAAGCTAATCCCGACAAAATCGATGCTTTGTTAAACATGCAATCGCCTCGAAATCCAAAGGAGGTGCAAAGCTTAACGGGAAGAATCGCTGCCCTGAATCGATTTGTCTCCAAATCCACAGACAAATGCTTGCCATTTTTCAAAATCCTAAAAGGGGGGAAACGATTCCAGTGGACACCGGAGTGTGAGCAGGCCTTCGCCGACCTGAGAGCATCCTTGGGACAACCCCCATTGCTATCAAAGCCAAAGGCTGGCGAGCCTCTCTACTTGTATTTGGCTGTGTCCAAAGAGGCTGTTAGCTCCGTGTTGGTCAGAGAAGAGGAGGGGAATCAATTTCCAGTATATTACGTGAGTAAAGCCATGCTAGATGCGGAGACACGCTACCCAGATATGGAGAAACTTGCCCTTTCACTACTCACCGCTTCTCGCAAACTTCGCCCCTACTTTCAAGCACACTCCATACACGTGCTCACCGACTTTCCCGTGAGACAAGTGTTGCAAAAACCAGATGTATCTGGGAGATTACTGAAATGGGCAATAGAAATAAGCCAGTTTGACATACACTATGCGCCTCGGACTGCGATAAAGGCCCAAGCTTTGGCTGACTTCGTAGTCGAATTCACACACCCTCCGGAGGTCGAAATGATTGATAACACAGAGGTTAGCCAGGAGTGGAAATTATTTGTTGATGGGTCCTCGGATAAGGAGGGATCCGGTGCGGGCATATTATTAATTAGCCCGGAAGGGTTTAAACTACATAGCGCAATCCGCTTCGAGTTCAAAGCCTCGAACAACGTTGCTGAGTACGAGGCGTTGTTAGCTGGGTTAAGACTTGCCAAAGCTTTAAAGATCAAGTCCATAGTGGCGAACAGCGATTCGCAGCTCGTTGTAAATCAATTCAATGGGCAATTTTCTGCCAAAGAACCCTCTATGGTTGCTTACTTGAAGAAAGTAAGAGATTTGGCGGTACACTTTGAAGAAATGGAATTTCGGCACATCCCCAGAACAAAAAACTCCAACGCTGATACTCTGTCCAAACTAGCAAGCAGCAGTGATGCGGAGCTATATAATCTGATCCCGGTTGAGCGCATGTTGACCTCCTCTATTGAGCCAGGACCAGAGATTTTGATGGTAGAGGAAGAGAGATCCTGGATGAATCCGCTGATTGCATATTTGAGGCACCAGACAGTGCCAAATGAGCCTGAAGTAGCTCGGAAATTGCAAAGGTATGCTGCCAATTTCGTACTCTTGGATGATCTACTTTATAAACGGAGTTTCACCTCTCCATTGCTAAGATGTGTTGGGCCTGAGGAAGGGCGATATGTAATGAGGGAAATCCATGAAGGTATATGTGGCAACCATGCCGGGGCACTATCGCTAGCTCGGAAAGCCCTCAAACAGGGGTATTTTTGGCCCACTATGCGAAAGGATTCTCATGACTTTGTGCGCAAGTGTGATAAATGCCAAAGACACGCAACCATACTGCATCAGCCACATCACAGGCTAACCGTGGTGACCACCCCTTGGCCTTTTTCAAAATGGGGGGTTGATATTATAGGTCCTATGCCTAGGGGAGCCGGAAATAATTGCTTTGTTATAGTAGCAATTGACTACTTCACCAAGTGGGTCGAGGCTGAACCACTTATGAGAATCACCGAGGCCAACACCACCAAGTTCATTTGGAAGAATATCATATGCCGGTTTGGGGTACCCCATTCGCTGGTTAGTGACAATGCTAAACAGTTTAAAAACAGAAGCGTGGACGAGTTGTGTGGTGATTTGGGAATTAGAAAGCTGTTTTCATCTCCACATCACCCGCAGGCCAATGGGCAAGTGGAAGCAGTGAACAAAACCATAAAAAACACCCTGAAAAGGAAGTTGGAGTCCAAAAAGGGCGCATGGATAGATGAGCTCCCGCAAGTGCTATGGGCGCTTCGCACCACTTCTCACACCGCAACTGGTGAAACTCCGTTCTCATTGGCATATGGAGCCGAGGCGGTATGTCCCGTCGAAATTGGGATACCCTCACTTCGACAGATTAATTACGACGAAGTGAGAAATGAAGAAGCACAAAGGGCCGGTTTGGATTTCCTCATGGAGAAACGGAACGATTCTCAAGTGGTGATGGCCAGATACCAGGAAAAGATGGCTCGATACTACAATAAAAGGGTGAAAGGGCGACGCTTTAATATTGGAGACTTAGTCCTAAAAAAGGTTCTTCCTTCAACTCAAGAACCAGGAGTAGGGAGTTTGGGTCCCAATTGGGAAGGCCCTTACAGGATCACAGCCGAGGTGGTACCTGGTACTTACATAATTGAAGATTTGTCCGGGGTACCTTTGTGTAATCCTTGGAACACAGATCACCTTCGTCACTATTTTCAATAAGTCAAATTCCACTTCAACGAGGCACAGCGTTGTCACATGATTGTATGAAATCGCTAGTTAATTATGATGAGGATTGCACCAAATACTAATTAGCCATGTGTATTTGATAAGTGTATTTTATACACTTATTTGTATGTCTAAATTAGGATTAATTATTGTCGTGTGGGAATATTTGCTATTTAATTTATGTTTATTTGTTTATCTTTCAGAAAATGTCCCAATTGAAGAAGAATGAAGCAATTAATGGAAAAATGACACGATTGGATGTTAATTGGAGCTAAATTGGACAAGTGAGGTGTTTGTGACAACAACCGAGAAACATGCTTGGTGCCAAAGTAACTAAAATCAGAGGTTGGAGGACCTAATTGAATGAATTAAGAGCTTGAATGGTCAAACCAAGAAGAAGATAAAGTTTGGGGACTAAAGTGCAACAATTGAAAGTTGAGGACTGAAGGTGCAATTAAAAGTCAGGGACTAACTTGCACAGCCGGAAGAATGATGAAGTCGCGATCGCTAGTCATACACCAAGCGATCGCGAGAAGACGCAAAATTGTAACCCGAGAGTTTTAGGGTCAAGCACGCGATCGCTAGGGTTGAAGCCACGCGATCGCGTGGCTTTCCGGCTGGGCCGACTGTGGGCTTTTTCTCGCGATTTTTATCAGACTTTTCTTGTTTTGACCTAGGTTTTCTCCAAAACCTATATATACAACATAAGAGGCACGAGATCCAGACCTTTGCCTCTCTATAGAACAAGCCACAATAGAGAATTCAACATCAAATTCTTGGAGAATCAAGCATTGCAAAGGCGCGTGAATTGGAAACAGTTGAAGAATTGATAATTGGTACAATCTTCCCATTCTTTATATTGTTTTTCAATGGACGTTTATTTTTACTGTTTTTGTTATTTCATGATGATGTGTAACTAATTTTAACGTTGGGATGAACGATGTAGCCTAGTTAATTATTTTAATGTCATATTCCTTGTTTTAACGCTTTAATGCATGTGTTGATTTATTATTGCGTTTAATGCGTGAATGAGCTGGCCACTTATTCGTGATTTCATGTGTTATTTCCATAATCCGAGAGGTGAGTTAATAACATAGATCTAGGTAATAAATCCGGTAATTGAACGAGAGATAGAGATATACTCTTGTAATTATTGCGGTCGTGTGTGAATTCTTGTGTGTAATGCATCTAGTTAAGGAATATTCGGACCCGCTGTAGAGATACAAGGTTGACTTATTTAGGTAGGATTGATTTAAACTCGAGAGAGGAATCTCAATTTAAATTAGTGAATTCGACCGAACACACAAATAGGAAATAAAACTGGAATTGGAATTGATTTAATTAGCTAGGTGAAATCGTGAATCCCAACCACTTTACAATCATTTTTTAAAAACAAAACAATTTCACAATTTAATTATTTAATTCATCTTCTTAGTTTTAATTTAAAACCACAAATTCTATTTCGTCTGTTCAAATAAAATTAGAACTAAAACATTTCGGTACTTAGTAAACAGTCCTCGTGGGAACGATAATCCGGACTCTAAGGTCCACTTTATTACTTGATTGCGATATCGTACACTTGCGATTTCAAATTCAAACACAACAAGTTTTTGGCGCCGTTGCCGGGGACTGTTTTTATATTAATATCGATACCCATTAGTTTTTATTTTACTTTGAGCTTTATTTTGCTTTTTTTTTTTTATTTTATTTTATTTTATTTTCAATTTTTGTTTCAATTTTTGTCTTTATAAATTAATGTTAAGAAGAACTAAATCTTTTGAATTGCTTCCTCTTGATACAGAAATTGAACGCACTTTTCGACAGAGGCGCAAACAACAGTTGGAAGCAGCTCAACACACAGATTTAGCAATGGCAGATAACCCAATTCAGCCAAACCAAAACAATCTGCCAGCAGAAATTGTAGTTCAACAACAAAATCAACCGAACAATGGGAGGCGAGCATTAAGGGATTACATGATTCCCCCAGTGGGAAATATTGGAACTTGTATAGTGCCGCCTGCTATACTTGCCAACAACTTTGAGATCAAGACTTCTTTGATTTCTCTGATCCAAAACTCTGCCGTCTTTCATGGGCTGCCGTCTGAAGATCCACATGCACACTTGAGAACTTTTCAAGAGTTATGTGACATGCAGGGAATGAATGGAGTTTCGGGTGACGCGGTAAAGCTGAAATTATTTTCCTTCTCATTGGCAAACAAGGCAAAGGCATGGTTTTACACGCTACCCCTCCACACAATTACTACTTGGGAAGTAATGAGTCAAAAATTTGTTGACAAGTTCTTTCCACCTGGCCGGATGTCAAAGCTAAGGCGCGAAATCCTTTCGTTCAACCAACAGCCAGGAGAGTCCATTTTCGAGGCTTGGGAGAGGTTCAATGAGCTGGTTCGTCAATGTCCTACCCATGGAATAGCTGATTGGATCCTCATACAAACTTTCTACAACGGGTTGACAAATGACAACAAGAAGCATGCAGATTCAGCTGCAGGTGGATCTGTGATGGATCTGACTTACGAAGAAGCCTCCGAAATATTCGAGAAAATGGCAGCAAATAGTTATCAGTGGTACTCCGATCGCACCGCACAGAAATCTGGTGGAATAGCTGCGGTAAATGAAATTACAGCTATTAATGCTAAATTGGACGCACTGACGAAGAAATTTGACAGCATGAATTAGCAGCCAGTGCTTGCAGCTCAGGAAACCATAGTCTGTGATTACTGTTTTGAGAATCATACACTATCAGAGTGTCCTATGGCATATCAAGGTCAACCGGATAAAGAGAACGCAAATTTTGTTGGGAACAATCAGAGGCAGCAGGGAGGTATGTACTCACAGACATACAACCCTGAATGGAGGAAGCATCCAAACTTTTCATGGGCTAACAATCAAAACACCCAACGACCACCAGGGTTTCAACAACAACAACAACAGCAGCAACAACAAGTTCAGAAGACTTCTAGTGAAGAAATTATACTGCAGCTGCTGCAAAACCATCAAGCTGACATTAAAGAAATAAAAATTCAATTGGGACAGTTGGCAAACGCAAGTTCAGAAAGACAACAAGGTAAATTTCCCAGTAATACTGAAACAAACCCTCGTGAGCATGTTAATGCAATAACAACAAGGAGCGGGGTTCAGCTCTCTGAAGTGACTGAAGCAGAATATGAAAAGCATAGGAACAAAAAGGAAAATGTGGTGGAAGAAAAGAAAAGTGAAAAAGAACAGAGATCGACTCCTGAAGTTCATGAAAAAGTCGAAGAAGAAGTTCGAGTTCGACCACCAGTCAAAGCTTATGTGCCCCCAATTCCTTATCCACAACGATTGATAAAGCATAAGTTGGAGCAGTAGTTTGGAAAATTTTTGGAAATATTCAAGAAACTGCACATTAATATTCCTTTCGCTGAAGCATTGGCCCAAATGCCGCTCTACTTGAAATTTATGAAGGAGATGCTGTCAAACAAAAGAAAGTTGGTTGATTTTGAGACAGTAGCACTGAGTGAGGAGTGCAGTGCCATACTTCAAAAGAAGTTACCACAAAAATTGACCGATCCAGGGAGTTTCTCTATCCCTTGCACTATTGGTAATTTCAGTTTTGATAATGTTTTGTGTGATCTAGGGGCCAGTGTTAATTTAATGCCTCTATCTGTGTACAGGAAACTTGGTTTGGGGGAGCCTAAACCAACCAATATCACACTAAAGCTTGCCAACAGGTCTATACAGTATCCATATGGGATAGTGGAGAACGTGATTGTGAAGGTTGACAAATTTTTCTTCCCAATTGACTTTGTAATTCTTGATATGGAAGAAGACACTCAGATGCCTCTAATATTTGGAAGACCGTTCCTAGCTACTGGAAGAGCACTGATTGATATTGAAAAGGGAGAAATCATCTTTAGGGTCGAGAAGGAACAAGTCACGTTCAGCATTAAGCCAACATATGATCCAAAGATTCAAAATGAAAGTTTTTTTAAGGTGGATGAAGAGGTCAAGAAACCAAGTGGCTGCACGAAGGATGGGATTAAGATTGAGGAGGCTTTAATCATAAAATATGAGTGTATGAAGGTAAATGATGGATGGAGGGACAAGAAGGAAGAAAAGCCTAACATCCCGCAACAAGTGAAAAAGGAGGCCTTGGACTACAAGAGAGTGAGGAAAAGGATTGAGAAGTGCAAGGCAGGTAATTGCAAGTTGTGCAGGAGCTCAAGAGGATCATTCAAGCCTCCATGATAAAGAAGTGCAAACAGTCGAGCTTTAGACTTAAAACGGAGCGCTTGTTGGGAGGCAATCCAACCTTTCTGCCCTTTTATTTATTATGCTTTCATAATTTATTTATTTATTTGCTGAATTTTAAATAAATGCATGATAGGTATCCTGTTTGAGGGGTTTTTACATGTTTGCATGTTAAAACTCTATTGCTTGTTGCATTATCTTTGCATATTTAGGTATATTTTTAATTTTGCATATTTTTGTTAAACTAAGCTTTTACTTGTCATCCCACATATTAAACACACTAGTTTAGATCATGAAGTGAAGGTTTGGAAAATCATTGCATCGATCATGAAGTGATTAGGGGGGTAAAAATGATTTTAAAAACCGAAAAAATAGGAAAATTTCCATTACTGCCGGAAACTACGCGATCGCGGGCCTATCAGCTCTAGCGATCGTGGGTTTGCATTTAAAAATCAACAGGTTTTAAAACCTTGAACCACGCGATCGCTGGCACTCCAGCCAGGCGATCGCGTGGCTAATCTGGTACCGAATTCGGCAGTTTAAGTGCTTCACTTAATTCTTTCAATTTTAAACAACATGAATTTGTTTTCTCTCCTCTAATCACCTCATATTTGATCTTTCATCTATCATGCATGTAATCAAAACTTCATTGCACCAAATTGATTGCTATTTTCACATCCAAATCAATGAAAGGTATGAAAGTCATCACTTAAATCCATGTCTACTCAAAATTTTGAAATTTTCTTTGAGTTCTTGAATTTTGAAATTGTGAATTGTGAAGAATGGGCTTAGGTTAGTGGTTGGAGATTGTGATCTGTGGTTTAGTCGGCAAAAATTTTGGGTTCATTCATGCCTCCAACCCTATGCATATCCATTGATTTTTGCAATGCCCATTAAGTGTTTGATGAAATGCTACAAAGGTGTTCTTGTGCTAATTTTAGAAATTCATCCAAGCATTTATCTTCATGACATGATTATCATTGAGTAAGTGTGTTTAGTTCATGAATTAGTACACTACATGGCATGAAATCCATTAAAACAATGTTTGCACCATGACAGGCTCATTGCAAGGCCACTGCAGGCCATTGCACCTGAAAATCCACTCACGTCACCAACTTTGCTATAGTTTTACATGACCCTATAGAACTCCAAATGACCTAAATTTTTACTATGTTATAGACCATGCTGTGAACGTTAACATATCAAAAGATGGCTCGGGAAAATTTATGTTTTTCTAGGCGACGTCAAGGCTTGAATGTGTGTGGTCGACCAATTTTTGAAAATTCAAAATTTTGCTTTAACTTTAGTTTGGGGGTGTGCTACTGAACTTCCATTATTTCTTATTGATGTTTATGACATTTAATATTACTTATCTCTTATTTGCAAGGTAAACATCAGGCAAGACACATCCGATCAAGTTGGGCAAGGCAAGAAATAGGGTCAAATTCATCCAACATCATTTCAAATTGAAGCATCAAGACTACAATGAGACATCTCCTATACACTTGGGAAGTTCTCATTCTCTTTCTTTTGTCAAGTTTTGCATATTCTTACTTATTTATGTGGCAAAACATTGAGGACAATGTTCATTTCTAGTTTGGGGGTAGATCTCATTATTTCCATATTATTACTTTTCATTCTATTTTATTGGGATTAAAAAAAAAAAAAATTGAAAACTTTGTTGACATGTTTATTGCCTAGGATATAGTATGAATCAATTTGTGTTTAAGCTTGAAAATTGGACAATATGAAAGCATGAACTTATTTTTGAACTAGTTATGTTTTGCTAGATTCATACTTATTGCGCACATAGCCAGTGTTAGATAATTGCTTGTGTGAGGGATTTTGTTTAATACATGTGGGGCAGGTTTTATGCAATTTGAACTTAGGAATGACTCAAAAAGCCCTGAACTTAGATCGTTAGACATCTCACCCCTAAATTAGAACCAATCATGCTAAAAGGCAAGTTTGGGGGGTAAAATTGTTGGAATTTGTGTGTATTGACGGGTTGGAGGTCTGTGGTTCTTGGTTTTTCACTTTAGTCATTGCAGTTTGGTCAACGGGTATAAACCATTTCCAGCATAAAAACAGAAAAATGTTGAAGGTCTTATTCCGCTCTTCAAATGCCTTTTTGACTCGAGTAAGTAAGTCCGAGGGGTCTTTCAAACCTGGTGCCCTAAAGCCAACTGGCTTGGGAGTCATCGACCTAAAGCTCGCTACATGGGTCAATTAGAAAGCAAGTACGGAGAGTGGACTTACACATAAGACATTATAACATCTTTAACTTTTCTGTTTAAGCCTTTATGACTCGGGCAAGTACGTCTGAGGGGTTCTCTGAACCTGGTACCCTAAAGCCGTCTGGTTTGGGAGTTACCGATCTGAAAGCCCGCTACAGGGGTCATATAGAAAGCCCGTATGAAAAGTTCTGCACAAAGATGGTAAAAGACAGGGACAATTAAAAGAAAAAGTCGTCCATAAAAAAAAAAAAAATTGCATGGTATAAACTTTGTAGACTAAACTGTGGTGGTTGAGGTTGTAGAATTGGGGACTGCTTTATTTTGATTAGTCGTACATGCATATTTCTGATTTTGACTGCCTTGTGTGGAAAAAGCTAAGAATATTTTTAGAACCCACATAGATAAAAACCTGGGATGCGAGAGAAAAAGCAGAAATTGGTGATCATCCATGAGCGTTGAAAGGAATTTTATTAGAAATCATAGATTGACCACATGGGATTCGGGCTGGATTATGCATAATGAGCCACACAATGTTGAGCATATCTCATGCATAAGTTTGCGTTTGACATTGGCTATTCACACACACACTTAAAAATCTGGCAGATATAACTAGAAATTATTTCGAATTGTTGTTCATGACGCTTGCTTAAAGCTTAAATTGGTTTGGACTTTGGAGGCATATGGTAAACATGTTGACTCAACAAAAAATATTTGTTCTCTTATTTCTTTGATTTTTGTAGTTTAGTTTAAATTGTTCGAGGACAAACAATAATTCTAGTTTGGGGGTATTTGATAAGTGTATTTTATACACTTATTTGTATGTCTAAATTAGGATTAATTATTGTCGTGTGGGAATATTTGCGATTTAATTTATGTTTATTTGTTTATCTTTCAGAAAATGTCCCAATTGAAGAAGAATGAAGCAATTAATGGAAAAATGACACGATTGGATGTTAATTGGAGCTAAATTGGACAAGTGAGGAGTTTGTGACAACAACCGGGAAACATGCTTGGTGCCAAAGTGACTAAAATCAGAGGTTGGTGGACCTAATTGAATGAATTAAGAGCTTGAATGGTCAAACCAAGAAGAAGATAAAGTTTGGGGACTAAAGTGCAACAATTGAAAGTTGAGGACTGAAGGTGCAATTAAAAGTCAGGGACTAACTTGCACAGCCGGAAGAATGATGAAGTCGCGATCGCTAGTCATACACCAAGCGATCGCGAGAAGACGCAAAATTGTAACCCGAGAGTTTTAGGGTCAAGCACGCGATCGCTGGGTTGAAGCCACGCGATCGCGTGGCTTTCCGGCTGAGCCGACTGTGGGCTTTTTCTCGCGATTTTTATCAGACTTTTCTTGTTTTGACCTAGGTTTTCTCCAAAACCTATATATACAACATAAGAGGCACGAGATCCAGACCTTTGCCTCTCCATAGAACAAGCCACAATAGAGAATTCAACATCAAATTCTTGGAGAATCAAGCATTGCAAAGGCGCGTGAATTGGAAACAGTTGAAGAATTGATAATTGGTACAATCTTCCCATTCTTTATATTGTTTTTCAATGGACGTTTATTTTTACTGTTTTTGTTATTTCATGATGATGTGTAACTAATTTTAACGTTGGGATGAACGATGTAGCCTAGTTAATTATTTTAATGTCATATTCCTTGTTTTAACGCTTTAATGCATGTGTTGATTTATTATTGCGTTTAATGCGTGAATGAGCTGGCCACTTATTCGTGATTTCATGTGTTATTTCCATAATCCGAGAGGTGAGTTAATAACATAGATCTAGGTAATAAATCCGGTAATTGAACGAGAGATAGAGATATACTCTTGTAATTATTGCGGTCGTGTGTGAATTCTTGTGTGTAATGCATCTAGTTAAGGAATATTCGGACCCGCTGTAGAGATACAAGGTTGACTTATTTAGGTAGGATTGATTTAAACTCGAGAGAGGAATCTCAATTTAAATTAGTGAATTCGACCGAACACACAAATAGGAAATAAAACTGGAATTGGAATTGATTTAATTAGCTAGGTGAAATCGTGAATCCCAACCACTTTACAATCATTTTTTAAAAACAAAACAATTTCACAATTTAATTATTTAATTCATCTTCTTAGTTTTAATTTAAAACCACAAATTCTATTTCGTCTGTTCAAATAAAATTAGAACTAAAACATTTCGGTACTTAGTAAACAGTCCTCGTGGGAACGATAATCCGGACTCTAAGGTCCACTTTATTACTTGATTGCGATATCGTACACTTGCGATTTCAAATTCAAACACAACAAGTTTTTGGCGCCGTTGCCGGGGACTGTTTTTATATTAATATCGATACCCATTAGTTTTTATTTTACTTTGAGCTTTATTTTGCTTTTTTTTTTTTATTTTATTTTATTTTATTTTCAATTTTTGTTTCAATTTTTGTCTTTATAAATTAATGTTAAGAAGAACTAAATCTTTTGAATTGCTTCCTCTTGATACAGAAATTGAACGCACTTTTCGACAGAGGCGCAAACAACAGTTGGAAGCAGCTCAACACACAGATTTAGCAATGGCAGATAACCCAATTCAGCCAAACCAAAACAATCTGCCAGCAGAAATTGTAGTTCAACAACAAAATCAACCGAACAATGGGAGGCGAGCATTAAGGGATTACATGATTCCCCCAGTGGGAAATATTGGAACTTGTATAGTGCCGCCTGCTATACTTGCCAACAACTTTGAGATCAAGACTTCTTTGATTTCTCTGATCCAAAACTCTGCCGTCTTTCATGGGCTGCCGTCTGAAGATCCACATGCACACTTGAGAACTTTTCAAGAGTTATGTGACATGCAGGGAATGAATGGAGTTCCGGGTGACGCGGTAAAGCTGAAATTATTTTCCTTCTCATTGGCAAACAAGGCAAAGGCATGGTTTTACACGCTACCCCTCCACACAATTACTACTTGGGAAGTAATGAGTCAAAAATTTGTTGACAAGTTCTTTCCACCTGGCCGGATGTCAAAGCTAAGGCGCGAAATCCTTTCGTTCAACCAACAGCCAGGAGAGTCCATTTTCGAGGCTTGGGAGAGGTTCAATGAGCTGGTTCGTCAATGTCCTACCCATGGAATAGCTGATTGGATCCTCATACAAACTTTCTACAACGGGTTGACAAATGACAACAAGAAGCATGCAGATTCAGCTGCAGGTGGATCTGTGATGGATCTGACTTACGAAGAAGCCTCCGAAATATTCGAGAAAATGGCAGCAAATAGTTATCAGTGGTACTCCGATCGCACCGCACAGAAATCTGGTGGAATAGCTGCGGTAAATGAAATTACAGCTATTAATGCTAAATTGGACGCACTGACGAAGAAATTTGACAGCATGAATCAGCAGCCAGTGCTTGCAGCTCAGGAAACCATAGTCTGTGATTACTGTTTTGAGAATCATACACTATCAGAGTGTCCTATGGCATATCAAGGTCAACCGGATAAAGAGAACGCAAATTTTGTTGGGAACAATCAGAGGCAGCAGGGAGGTATGTACTCACAGACATACAACCCTGAATGGAGGAAGCATCCAAACTTTTCATGGGCTAACAATCAAAACACCCAACGACCACCAGGGTTTCAACAACAACAACAACAGCAGCAACAACAAGTTCAGAAGACTTCTAGTGAAGAAATTATACTGCAGCTGCTGCAAAACCATCAAGCTGACATTAAAGAAATAAAAATTCAATTGGGACAGTTGGCAAACGCAAGTTCAGAAAGACAACAAGGTAAATTTCCCAGTAATACTGAAACAAACCCTCGTGAGCATGTTAATGCAATAACAACAAGGAGCGGGGTTCAGCTCTCTGAAGTGACTGAAGCAGAATATGAAAAGCATAGGAACAAAAAGGAAAATGTGGTGGAAGAAAAGAAAAGTGAAAAAGAACAGAGATCGACTCCTGAAGTTCATGAAAAAGTCGAAGAAGAAGTTCGAGTTCGACCACCAGTCAAAGCTTATGTGCCCCCAATTCCTTATCCACAACGATTGATAAAGCATAAGTTGGAGCAGTAGTTTGGAAAATTTTTGGAAATATTCAAGAAACTGCACATTAATATTCCTTTCGCTGAAGCATTGGCCCAAATGCCGCTCTACTTGAAATTTATGAAGGAGATGCTGTCAAACAAAAGAAAGTTGGTTGATTTTGAGACAGTAGCACTGAGTGAGGAGTGCAGTGCCATACTTCAAAAGAAGTTACCACAAAAATTGACCGATCCAGGGAGTTTCTCTATCCCTTGCACTATTGGTAATTTCAGTTTTGATAATGTTTTGTGTGATCTAGGGGCCAGTGTTAATTTAATGCCTCTATCTGTGTACAGGAAACTTGGTTTGGGGGAGCCTAAACCAACCAATATCACACTAAAGCTTGCCAACAGGTCTATACAGTATCCATATGGGATAGTGGAGAACGTGATTGTGAAGGTTGACAAATTTTTCTTCCCAATTGACTTTGTAATTCTTGATATGGAAGAAGACACTCAGATGCCTCTAATATTTGGAAGACCGTTCCTAGCTACTGGAAGAGCACTGATTGATATTGAAAAGGGAGAAATCATCTTTAGGGTCGAGAAGGAACAAGTCACGTTCAGCATTAAGCCAACATATGATCCAAAGATTCAAAATGAAAGTTTTTTTAAGGTGGATGAAGAGGTCAAGAAACCAAGTGGCTGCACGAAGGATGGGATTAAGATTGAGGAGGCTTTAATCATAAAATATGAGTGTATGAAGGTAAATGATGGATGGAGGGACAAGAAGGAAGAAAAGCCTAACATCCCGCAACAAGTGAAAAAGGAGGCCTTGGACTACAAGAGAGTGAGGAAAAGGATTGAGAAGTGCAAGGCAGGTAATTGCAAGTTGTGCAGGAGCTCAAGAGGATCATTCAAGCCTCCATGATAAAGAAGTGCAAACAGTCGAGCTTTAGACTTAAAACGGAGCGCTTGTTGGGAGGCAATCCAACCTTTCTTCCCTTTTATTTATTATGCTTTCATAATTTATTTATTTATTTGCTGAATTTTAAATAAATGCATGATAGGTATCCTGTTTGAGGGGTTTTTACATGTTTGCATGTTAAAACTCTATTGCTTGTTGCATTATCTTTGCATATTTAGGTATATTTTTAATTTTGCATATTTTTGTTAAACTAAGCTTTTACTTGTCATCCCACATATTAAACACACTAGTTTAGATCATGAAGTGAAGGTTTGGAAAATCATTGCATCGATCATGAAGTGATTAGGGGGGTAAAAATGATTTTAAAAACCGAAAAAATAGGAAAATTTCCATTACTGCCGGAAACTACGCGATCGCGGGCCTATCAGCTCTAGCGATCGTGGGTTTGCATTTAAAAATCAACAGGTTTTAAAACCTTGAACCACGCGATCGCTGGCACTCCAGCCAGGCGATCGCGTGGCTAATCTGGTACCGAATTCGGCAGTTTAAGTGCTTCACTTAATTCTTTCAATTTTAAACAACATGAATTTGTTTTCTCTCCTCTAATCACCTCATATTTGATCTTTCATCTATCATGCATGTAATCAAAACTTCATTGCACCAAATTGATTGCTATTTTCACATCCAAATCAATGAAAGGTATGAAAGTCATCACTTAAATCCATGTCTACTCAAAATTTTGAAATTTTCTTTGAGTTCTTGAATTTTGAAATTGTGAATTGTGAAGAATGGGCTTAGGTTAGTGGTTGGAGATTGTGATCTGTGGTTTAGTCGGCAAAAATTTTGGGTTCATTCATGCCTCCAACCCTATGCATATCCATTGATTTTTGCAATGCCCATTAAGTGTTTGATGAAATGCTACAAAGGTGTTCTTGTGCTAATTTTAGAAATTCATCCAAGCATTTATCTTCATGACATGATTATCATTGAGTAAGTGTGTTTAGTTCATGAATTAGTACACTACATGGCATGAAATCCATTAAAACAATGTTTGCACCATGACAGGCTCATTGCAAGGCCACTGCAGGCCATTGCACCTGAAAATCCACTCACGTCACCAACTTTGCTATAATTTTACATGACCCTATAGAACTCCAAATGACCTAAATTTTTACTATGTTATAGACCATGCTGTGAACGTTAACATATCAAAAGATGGCTCGGGAAAATTTATGTTTTTCTAGGCGACGTCAAGGCTTGAATGTGTGTGGTCGACCAATTTTTGAAAATTCAAAATTTTGCTTTAACTTTAGTTTGGGGGTGTGCTACTGAACTTCCATTATTTCTTATTGATGTTTATGACATTTAATATTACTTATCTCTTATTTGCAAGGTAAACATCAGGCAAGACACATCCGATCAAGTTGGGCAAGGCAAGAAATAGGGTCAAATTCATCCAACATCATTTCAAATTGAAGCATCAAGACTACAATGAGACATCTCCTATACACTTGGGAAGTTCTCATTCTCTTTCTTTTGTCAAGTTTTGCATATTCTTACTTATTTATGTGGCAAAACATTGAGGACAATGTTCATTTCTAGTTTGGGGGTAGATCTCATTATTTCCATATTATTACTTTTCATTCTATTTTATTGGGATTAAAAAAAAAAAAAATTGAAAACTTTGTTGACATGTTTATTGCCTAGGATATAGTATGAATCAATTTGTGTTTAAGCTTGAAAATTGGACAATATGAAAGCATGAACTTATTTTTGAACTAGTTATGTTTTGCTAGATTCATACTTATTGCGCACATAGCCAGTGTTAGATAATTGCTTGTGTGAGGGATTTTGTTTAATACATGTGGGGCAGGTTTTATGCAATTTGAACTTAGGAATGACTCAAAAAGCCCTGAACTTAGATCGTTAGACATCTCACCCCTAAATTAGAACCAATCATGCTAAAAGGCAAGTTTGGGGGGTAAAATTGTTGGAATTTGTGTGTATTGACGGGTTGGAGGTCTGTGGTTCTTGGTTTTTCACTTTAGTCATTGCAGTTTGGTCAACGGGTATAAACCATTTCCAGCATAAAAACAGAAAAATGTTGAAGGTCTTATTCCGCTCTTCAAATGCCTTTTTGACTCGAGTAAGTAAGTCCGAGGGGTCTTTCAAACCTGGTGCCCTAAAGCCAACTGGCTTGGGAGTCATCGACCTAAAGCTCGCTACATGGGTCAATTAGAAAGCAAGTACGGAGAGTGGACTTACACATAAGACATTATAACATCTTTAACTTTTCTGTTTAAGCCTTTATGACTCGGGCAAGTACGTCTGAGGGGTTCTCTGAACCTGGTACCCTAAAGCCGTCTGGTTTGGGAGTTACCGATCTGAAAGCCCGCTACAGGGGTCATATAGAAAGCCCGTATGAAAAGTTCTGCACAAAGATGGTAAAAGACAGGGACAATTAAAAGAAAAAGTCGTCCATAAAAAAAAAAAAAAATTGCATGGTATAAACTTTGTAGACTAAACTGTGGTGGTTGAGGTTGTAGAATTGGGGACTGCTTTATTTTGATTAGTCGTACATGCATATTTCTGATTTTGACTGCCTTGTGTGGAAAAAGCTAAGAATATTTTTAGAACCCACATAGATAAAAACCTGGGATGCGAGAGAAAAAGCAGAAATTGGTGATCATCCATGAGCGTTGAAAGGAATTTTATTAGAAATCATAGATTGACCACATGGGATTCGGGCTGGATTATGCATAATGAGCCACACAATGTTGAGCATATCTCATGCATAAGTTTGCGTTTGACATTGGCTATTCACACACACACTTAAAAATCTGGCAGATATAACTAGAAATTATTTCGAATTGTTGTTCATGACGCTTGCTTAAAGCTTAAATTGGTTTGGACTTTGGAGGCATATGGTAAACATGTTGACTCAACAAAAAATATTTGTTCTCTTATTTCTTTGATTTTTGTAGTTTAGTTTAAATTGTTCGAGGACAAACAATAATTCTAGTTTGGGGGTATTTGATAAGTGTATTTTATACACTTATTTGTATGTCTAAATTAGGATTAATTATTGTCGTGTGGGAATATTTGCGATTTAATTTATGTTTATTTGTTTATCTTTCAGAAAATGTCCCAATTGAAGAAGAATGAAGCAATTAATGGAAAAATGACACGATTGGATGTTAATTGGAGCTAAATTGGACAAGTGAGGAGTTTGTGACAACAACCGGGAAACATGCTTGGTGCCAAAGTGACTAAAATCAGAGGTTGGTGGACCTAATTGAATGAATTAAGAGCTTGAATGGTCAAACCAAGAAGAAGATAAAGTTTGGGGACTAAAGTGCAACAATTGAAAGTTGAGGACTGAAGGTGCAATTAAAAGTCAGGGACTAACTTGCACAGCCGGAAGAATGATGAAGTCGCGATCGCTAGTCATACACCAAGCGATCGCGAGAAGACGCAAAATTGTAACCCGAGAGTTTTAGGGTCAAGCACGCGATCGCTGGGTTGAAGCCACGCGATCGCGTGGCTTTCCGGCTGAGCCGACTGTGGGCTTTTTCTCGCGATTTTTATCAGACTTTTCTTGTTTTGACCTAGGTTTTCTCCAAAACCTATATATACAACATAAGAGGCACGAGATCCAGACCTTTGCCTCTCCATAGAACAAGCCACAATAGAGAATTCAACATCAAATTCTTGGAGAATCAAGCATTGCAAAGGCGCGTGAATTGGAAACAGTTGAAGAATTGATAATTGGTACAATCTTCCCATTCTTTATATTGTTTTTCAATGGACGTTTATTTTTACTGTTTTTGTTATTTCATGATGATGTGTAACTAATTTTAACGTTGGGATGAACGATGTAGCCTAGTTAATTATTTTAATGTCATATTCCTTGTTTTAACGCTTTAATGCATGTGTTGATTTATTATTGCGTTTAATGCGTGAATGAGCTGGCCACTTATTCGTGATTTCATGTGTTATTTCCATAATCCGAGAGGTGAGTTAATAACATAGATCTAGGTAATAAATCCGGTAATTGAACGAGAGATAGAGATATACTCTTGTAATTATTGCGGTCGTGTGTGAATTCTTGTGTGTAATGCATCTAGTTAAGGAATATTCGGACCCGCTGTAGAGATACAAGGTTGACTTATTTAGGTAGGATTGATTTAAACTCGAGAGAGGAATCTCAATTTAAATTAGTGAATTCGACCGAACACACAAATAGGAAATAAAACTGGAATTGGAATTGATTTAATTAGCTAGGTGAAATCGTGAATCCCAACCACTTTACAATCATTTTTTAAAAACAAAACAATTTCACAATTTAATTATTTAATTCATCTTCTTAGTTTTAATTTAAAACCACAAATTCTATTTCGTCTGTTCAAATAAAATTAGAACTAAAACATTTCGGTACTTAGTAAACAGTCCTCGTGGGAACGATAATCCGGACTCTAAGGTCCACTTTATTACTTGATTGCGATATCGTACACTTGCGATTTCAAATTCAAACACAACAAGTTTTTGGCGCCGTTGCCGGGGACTGTTTTTATATTAATATCGATACCCATTAGTTTTTATTTTACTTTGAGCTTTATTTTGCTTTTTTTTTTTTTATTTTATTTTATTTTATTTTCAATTTTTGTTTCAATTTTTGTCTTTATAAATTAATGTTAAGAAGAACTAAATCTTTTGAATTGCTTCCTCTTGATACAGAAATTGAACGCACTTTTCGACAGAGGCGCAAACAACAGTTGGAAGCAGCTCAACACACAGATTTAGCAATGGCAGATAACCCAATTCAGCCAAACCAAAACAATCTGCCAGCAGAAATTGTAGTTCAACAACAAAATCAACCGAACAATGGGAGGCGAGCATTAAGGGATTACATGATTCCCCCAGTGGGAAATATTGGAACTTGTATAGTGCCGCCTGCTATACTTGCCAACAACTTTGAGATCAAGACTTCTTTGATTTCTCTGATCCAAAACTCTGCCGTCTTTCATGGGCTGCCGTCTGAAGATCCACATGCACACTTGAGAACTTTTCAAGAGTTATGTGACATGCAGGGAATGAATGGAGTTCCGGGTGACGCGGTAAAGCTGAAATTATTTTCCTTCTCATTGGCAAACAAGGCAAAGGCATGGTTTTACACGCTACCCCTCCACACAATTACTACTTGGGAAGTAATGAGTCAAAAATTTGTTGACAAGTTCTTTCCACCTGGCCGGATGTCAAAGCTAAGGCGCGAAATCCTTTCGTTCAACCAACAGCCAGGAGAGTCCATTTTCGAGGCTTGGGAGAGGTTCAATGAGCTGGTTCGTCAATGTCCTACCCATGGAATAGCTGATTGGATCCTCATACAAACTTTCTACAACGGGTTGACAAATGACAACAAGAAGCATGCAGATTCAGCTGCAGGTGGATCTGTGATGGATCTGACTTACGAAGAAGCCTCCGAAATATTCGAGAAAATGGCAGCAAATAGTTATCAGTGGTACTCCGATCGCACCGCACAGAAATCTGGTGGAATAGCTGCGGTAAATGAAATTACAGCTATTAATGCTAAATTGGACGCACTGACGAAGAAATTTGACAGCATGAATCAGCAGCCAGTGCTTGCAGCTCAGGAAACCATAGTCTGTGATTACTGTTTTGAGAATCATACACTATCAGAGTGTCCTATGGCATATCAAGGTCAACCGGATAAAGAGAACGCAAATTTTGTTGGGAACAATCAGAGGCAGCAGGGAGGTATGTACTCACAGACATACAACCCTGAATGGAGGAAGCATCCAAACTTTTCATGGGCTAACAATCAAAACACCCAACGACCACCAGGGTTTCAACAACAACAACAACAGCAGCAACAACAAGTTCAGAAGACTTCTAGTGAAGAAATTATACTGCAGCTGCTGCAAAACCATCAAGCTGACATTAAAGAAATAAAAATTCAATTGGGACAGTTGGCAAACGCAAGTTCAGAAAGACAACAAGGTAAATTTCCCAGTAATACTGAAACAAACCCTCGTGAGCATGTTAATGCAATAACAACAAGGAGCGGGGTTCAGCTCTCTGAAGTGACTGAAGCAGAATATGAAAAGCATAGGAACAAAAAGGAAAATGTGGTGGAAGAAAAGAAAAGTGAAAAAGAACAGAGATCGACTCCTGAAGTTCATGAAAAAGTCGAAGAAGAAGTTCGAGTTCGACCACCAGTCAAAGCTTATGTGCCCCCAATTCCTTATCCACAACGATTGATAAAGCATAAGTTGGAGCAGTAGTTTGGAAAATTTTTGGAAATATTCAAGAAACTGCACATTAATATTCCTTTCGCTGAAGCATTGGCCCAAATGCCGCTCTACTTGAAATTTATGAAGGAGATGCTGTCAAACAAAAGAAAGTTGGTTGATTTTGAGACAGTAGCACTGAGTGAGGAGTGCAGTGCCATACTTCAAAAGAAGTTACCACAAAAATTGACCGATCCAGGGAGTTTCTCTATCCCTTGCACTATTGGTAATTTCAGTTTTGATAATGTTTTGTGTGATCTAGGGGCCAGTGTTAATTTAATGCCTCTATCTGTGTACAGGAAACTTGGTTTGGGGGAGCCTAAACCAACCAATATCACACTAAAGCTTGCCAACAGGTCTATACAGTATCCATATGGGATAGTGGAGAACGTGATTGTGAAGGTTGACAAATTTTTCTTCCCAATTGACTTTGTAATTCTTGATATGGAAGAAGACACTCAGATGCCTCTAATATTTGGAAGACCGTTCCTAGCTACTGGAAGAGCACTGATTGATATTGAAAAGGGAGAAATCATCTTTAGGGTCGAGAAGGAACAAGTCACGTTCAGCATTAAGCCAACATATGATCCAAAGATTCAAAATGAAAGTTTTTTTAAGGTGGATGAAGAGGTCAAGAAACCAAGTGGCTGCACGAAGGATGGGATTAAGATTGAGGAGGCTTTAATCATAAAATATGAGTGTATGAAGGTAAATGATGGATGGAGGGACAAGAAGGAAGAAAAGCCTAACATCCCGCAACAAGTGAAAAAGGAGGCCTTGGACTACAAGAGAGTGAGGAAAAGGATTGAGAAGTGCAAGGCAGGTAATTGCAAGTTGTGCAGGAGCTCAAGAGGATCATTCAAGCCTCCATGATAAAGAAGTGCAAACAGTCGAGCTTTAGACTTAAAACGGAGCGCTTGTTGGGAGGCAATCCAACCTTTCTTCCCTTTTATTTATTATGCTTTCATAATTTATTTATTTATTTGCTGAATTTTAAATAAATGCATGATAGGTATCCTGTTTGAGGGGTTTTTACATGTTTGCATGTTAAAACTCTATTGCTTGTTGCATTATCTTTGCATATTTAGGTATATTTTTAATTTTGCATATTTTTGTTAAACTAAGCTTTTACTTGTCATCCCACATATTAAACACACTAGTTTAGATAATGAAGTGAAGGTTTGGAAAATCATTGCATCGATCATGAAGTGATTAGGGGGGTAAAAATGATTTTAAAAACCGAAAAAATAGGAAAATTTCCATTACTGCCGGAAACTACGCGATCGCGGGCCTATCAGCTCTAGCGATCGTGGGTTTGCATTTAAAAATCAACAGGTTTTAAAACCTTGAACCACGCGATCGCTGGCACTCCAGCCAGGCGATCGCGTGGCTAATCTGGTACCGAATTCGGCAGTTTAAGTGCTTCACTTAATTCTTTCAATTTTAAACAACATGAATTTGTTTTCTCTCCTCTAATCACCTCATATTTGATCTTTCATCTATCATGCATGTAATCAAAACTTCATTGCACCAAATTGATTGCTATTTTCACATCCAAATCAATGAAAGGTATGAAAGTCATCACTTAAATCCATGTCTACTCAAAATTTTGAAATTTTCTTTGAGTTCTTGAATTTTGAAATTGTGAATTGTGAAGAATGGGCTTAGGTTAGTGGTTGGAGATTGTGATCTGTGGTTTAGTCGGCAAAAATTTTGGGTTCATTCATGCCTCCAACCCTATGCATATCCATTGATTTTTGCAATGCCCATTAAGTGTTTGATGAAATGCTACAAAGGTGTTCTTGTGCTAATTTTAGAAATTCATCCAAGCATTTATCTTCATGACATGATTATCATTGAGTAAGTGTGTTTAGTTCATGAATTAGTACACTACATGGCATGAAATCCATTAAAACAATGTTTGCACCATGACAGGCTCATTGCAAGGCCACTGCAGGCCATTGCACCTGAAAATCCACTCACGTCACCAACTTTGCTATAGTTTTACATGACCCTATAGAACTCCAAATGACCTAAATTTTTACTATGTTATAGACCATGCTGTGAACGTTAACATATCAAAAGATGGCTCGGGAAAATTTATGTTTTTCTAGGCGACGTCAAGGCTTGAATGTGTGTGGTCGACCAATTTTTGAAAATTCAAAATTTTGCTTTAACTTTAGTTTGGGGGTGTGCTACTGAACTTCCATTATTTCTTATTGATGTTTATGACATTTAATATTACTTATCTCTTATTTGCAAGGTAAACATCAGGCAAGACACATCCGATCAAGTTGGGCAAGGCAAGAAATAGGGTCAAATTCATCCAACATCATTTCAAATTGAAGCATCAAGACTACAATGAGACATCTCCTCTACACTTGGGAAGTTCTCATTCTCTTTCTTTTGTCAAGTTTTGCATATTCTTACTTATTTATGTGGCAAAACATTGAGGACAATGTTCATTTCTAGTTTGGGGGTGGATCTCATTATTTCCATATTATTACTTTTTATTCTATTTTATTAGGATTAAAAAAAAAAAAAAATTGAAAACTTTGTTGACATGTTTATTGCCTAGGATATAGTATGAATCAATTTGTGTTTAAGCTTGAAAATTGGACAATATGAAAGCATGAACTTATTTTTGAACTAGTTATGTTTTGCTAGATTCATACTTATTGCGCACATAGCCAGTGTTAGATAATTGCTTGTGTGAGGGATTTTGTTTAATACATGTGGGGCAGGTTTTATGCAATTTGAACTTAGGAATGACTCAAAAAGCCCTGAACTTAGATCGTTAGACATCTCACCCCTAAATTAGAACCAATCATGCTAAAAGGCAAGTTTGGGGGGTAAAATTGTTGGAATTTGTGTGTATTGACGGGTTGGAGGTCTGTGGTTCTTGGTTTTTCACTTTAGTCATTGCAGTTTGGTCAACGGGTATAAACCATTTCCAGCATAAAAACAGAAAAATGTTGAAGGTCTTATTCCGCTCTTCAAATGCCTTTTTGACTCGAGTAAGTAAGTCCGAGGGGTCTTTCAAACCTGGTGCCCTAAAGCCAACTGGCTTGGGAGTCATCGACCTAAAGCTCGCTACATGGGTCAATTAGAAAGCAAGTACGGAGAGTGGACTTACACATAAGACATTATAACATCTTTAACTTTTCTGTTTAAGCCTTTATGACTCGGGCAAGTACGTCTGAGGGGTTCTCTGAACCTGGTACCCTAAAGCCGTCTGGTTTGGGAGTTACCGATCTGAAAGCCCGCTACAGGGGTCATATAGAAAGCCCGTATGAAAAGTTCTGCACAAAGATGGTAAAAGACAGGGACAATTAAAAGAAAAAGTCGTCCATAAAAAAAAAAAAAAAAAAAAAATTGCATGGGATAAACTTTGTAGACTAAACTGTGGTGGTTGAGGTTGTAGAATTGGGGACTGCTTTCTTTTGATTAGTCGTACATGCATATTTCTGATTTTGACTGCCTTGTGTGGAAAAAGCTAAGAATATTTTTAGAACCCACATAGATAAAAACCTGGGATGCGAGAGAAAAAGCAGAAATTGGTGATCATCCATGAGCGTTGAAAGGAATTTTATTAGAAATCATAGATTGACCACATGGGATTCGGGCTGGATTATGCATAATGAGCCACACAATGTTGAGCATATCTCATGCATAAGTTTGCGTTTGACATTGGCTATTCACACACACACTTAAAAATCTGGCAGATATAACTAGAAATTATTTCGAATTGTTGTTCATGACGCTTGCTTAAAGCTTAAATTGGTTTGGACTTTGGAGGCATATGGTAAACATGTTGACTCAACAAAAAATATTTGTTCTCTTATTTCTTTGATTTTTGTAGTTTAGTTTAAATTGTTCGAGGACAAACAATAATTCTAGTTTGGGGGTATTTGATAAGTGTATTTTATACACTTATTTGTATGTCTAAATTAGGATTAATTATTGTCGTGTGGGAATATTTGCTATTTAATTTATGTTTATTTGTTTATCTTTCAGAAAATGTCCCAATTGAAGAAGAATGAAGCAATTAATGGAAAAATGACACGATTGGATGTTAATTGGAGCTAAATTGGACAAGTGAGGAGTTTGTGACAACAACCGGGAAACATGCTTGGTGCCAAAGTGACTAAAATCAGAGGTTGGTGGACCTAATTGAATGAATTAAGAGCTTGAATGGTCAAACCAAGAAGAAGATAAAGTTTGGGGACTAAAGTGCAACAATTGAAAGTTGAGGACTGAAGGTGCAATTAAAAGTCAGGGACTAACTTGCACAGCCGGAAGAATGATGAAGTCGCGATCGCTAGTCATACACCAAGCGATCGCGAGAAGACGCAAAATTGTAACCCGAGAGTTTTAGGGTCAAGCACGCGATCGCTGGGTTGAAGCCACGCGATCGCGTGGCTTTCCGGCTGGGCCGACTGTGGGCTTTTTCTCGCGATTTTTATCAGACTTTTCTTGTTTTGACCTAGGTTTTCTCCAAAACCTATATATACAACATAAGAGGCACGAGATCCAGACCTTTGCCTCTCCATAGAACAAGCCACAATAGAGAATTCAACATCAAATTCTTGGAGAATCAAGCATTGCAAAGGCGCGTGAATTGGAAACAGTTGAAGAATTGATAATTGGTACAATCTTCCCATTCTTTATATTGTTTTTCAATGGACGTTTATTTTTACTGTTTTTGTTATTTCATGATGATGTGTAACTAATTTTAACGTTGGGATGAACGATGTAGCCTAGTTAATTATTTTAATGTCATATTCCTTGTTTTAACGCTTTAATGCATGTGTTGATTTATTATTGCGTTTAATGCGTGAATGAGCTGGCCACTTATTCGTGATTTCATGTGTTATTTCCATAATCCGAGAGGTGAGTTAATAACATAGATCTAGGTAATAAATCCGGTAATTGAACGAGAGATAGAGATATACTCTTGTAATTATTGCGGTCGTGTGTGAATTCTTGTGTGTAATGCATCTAGTTAAGGAATATTCGGACCCGCTGTAGAGATACAAGGTTGACTTATTTAGGTAGGATTGATTTAAACTCGAGAGAGGAATCTCAATTTAAATTAGTGAATTCGACCGAACACACAAATAGGAAATAAAACTGGAATTGGAATTGATTTAATTAGCTAGGTGAAATCGTGAATCCCAACCACTTTACAATCATTTTTTAAAAACAAAACAATTTCACAATTTAATTATTTAATTCATCTTCTTAGTTTTAATTTAAAACCACAAATTCTATTTCGTCTGTTCAAATAAAATTAGAACTAAAACATTTCGGTACTTAGTAAACAGTCCTCGTGGGAACGATAATCCGGACTCTAAGGTCCACTTTATTACTTGATTGCGATATCGTACACTTGCGATCTCAAATTCAAACACAACAGTATTCGTCATGCATGAAATTGTTAAAAACAAGGGACTCTTATAAAGACCTCACGTCGATCACTGTATTATTTCTGAAATCCGTGCAAACTCAGACGTAAGTGCCTCAGATATTGTCACATGAACCAAAGTTCTAAAAACGATAAATTAGTTCGCACATACGGGGTGCTCTTTCGCACGAAATATTAAATGTTTCCGCAAATTGGTTGATACTTTCATGCATACACTAAAGCGAAACTCTCACAAGACATATGCGTACTAAATACTGTGGATTCAAACGTAAAAGTCCCTATATTATTTTTGTTGTAAAAACATAAGCGCACGTCGTTGAAATTATAGATTGAAAATAGGCACGCCACAAACAGAAGTTAATGCAAATTTGTAAGAGGTGTTACTAAATGTAAGGTAAAAGTTGCTCAAAAGTTGGTCGACATCAGATTTAACCCGCAAGCGTGAACGCATTAAGCTCATTAAATCTGGGGGACTAGACATTTACAGATACCCGCATATCGTCAAACAATTACGAACTACTCGCACTTGGAAATACTCATTCATAAGCAGTAAAGAAAAAACGTTGCTACACTAAAATATGAATAAACTGCTTTATTCATAAAAATGAGACATGCACAATATGAAGTGCCGGGGGACTTACAAAAAAAAAAAAACTAAAGCTAACAAATGCAGAAGAGGACTATTGTGGAGGAGGGACATCTTCCAAGGGGCCTTTATCGGACACGCCAAGAGGATCCGCAGGATTACCTTGAGGCTCGGGGTAAAAAGCTTCAATGGAGGACAGGTCCAGTGTCGGAAAAGCTTCCTTCACATCCCCTAAGGCCATTCTGGCCCCCAAGTTCCCAAAGACCCTCTGCATAGCCTCGTATTCTGGGGTATCTTCGAAAGTATCCTTGAAGTTCTGAACTGCCTTCGAAACTTCTTCACTCAGAACCTCCTGCACCCTAGCCGCAATGGTACGCTCCAAGGCCTCAGAAATTCTGGAGTCAATATGTTTCTCCAGGGAAGTGTAATCCTCCTCAGCTTTCTTCCTAGCCTCCAGCTCCCTCCCCAGCTTTTCATTTACTTCTGCCACTTCAGCTTCTAGCTTCAACTTGGCTGCATTGGCGGCGGCCAGGGCCTCAGAGGCAATAGACTGTGCACGGTTGGAGTCATCCAATTTTTTGCATAAGGCCGCCACGTCTGATTCGGAGGCATGGAGGTCATGTTTCAATTTGTCGTTGTCCTCTTGGAGGCGCTTCGCATTAGCCCTCTCTTCTGAAGAAGATTTGCGGGCTATAGATAGCTGGGCCTTGAGGTCATTGATCTCCTTGAGCATATTGTCCGCGTGCCGGAGAGCAGTCTCAGCATTCTTTTTGTCCCTCTGCGCCTCATCCACAGACGACTCCACCTCGTCAATAAGGGCCAACGCCCTGGCATTCATGGCCTTGGCGGCGAGCAAATTCTGAGACGGACTAACGCTGGAGGAGAAAGCAGACCAGCCCTCTGTCCAGAACTGCTCAATAATGAAGGCGGCCCGGGCTGGAGGAGAACTGGGGGAGTCAAATAGAGAAGGGCTGAAAGTGACATCTTTGGGGAGAACGCTTGTTTTAATATGTCTAAGTTCTTCTTCCCCCTCCAGTGTCACCTCATAGGCCAAGCCTGGAATGGGCACAGAAGGCTCATCCTCCAGGTCTTCTAGCATGGGAGGCGGAGGCGCAGAGGTGGATTCTTTGCCCTTACCTCTTCTGAGTCTCTTCAGAGGAGTAGGCTCCTCTTCAGGGGCAGGTTCAAACGTGTCCTCGGACAAGGGAGGAGGAACCGAGGCACCCTTAGCCTCCTTGTCCCTCTTAGATCCGCCCCTATCTGACATTTTCCCCTTCCCCTTTGGAAGGACTCCCTTAGGATCAGTCCCCTTTTCTGTGCTAGGTTGCTGGGGACCCACAGGCAGCAGAGTAGGCGATGGCAGTAGGGCTGGTAGAGGCCCCTGAAGTTGGGCCGTAGACGCCTCGGACACCTCTTTTTCCACCCCAACTTGCAGGTTGGCCAATACCACCTTCTGTTTTCTCTCAACTTCACTGCCATGACGGAGTGCAGGGGGGATCTTCGTAGCCATAAGCCCCTTTAGAGAAATCTTTGGAAAATCCTTGGAACCTGACAAGAAAGAAAGAAAAATGAGGCTGCAAGCAGACAAAGCATAAGATGAAATAGCAATAAGGAAACGAACTTACTCATGGCTCGCATAAGACCGTGTTTAACAAATAGCTTGTTTTGATGAATGACCCCTTGGAAGGTGTCCTTGTAAGCAAACAAACGCCTCACTGCCACTAGGTCTGCGTCAGGGAGGAGGCGAGCAAAAGTGTCCCCTGTCAGAAACCGGTGACACGTTAGTAAGCAACGAAGAGAGGTGTATAAAAAAAAAAAAAAAAAAAACAAGTGACACATGACGCTTAAGGACACTAAAGCGAACACAAGACTCACTAGAAGTGGAAAGAGTTCGGGGAACTGAAATTTCTGGACTTGGGTCCACAGGAGAATTCTGCCACTCCCCAGCCACCCAGAACCATTGATTCCTCCAGTTCTTTATAGAAGTAGGTTGGCCAGTAATGACGGGAGGATATGAGCCCCTAGGAGACAAGTAATACCAGTCCTTCACATCTGGTCTCACGTCCCTCTCCCTTCTCACCGATTTCTTCAGAGTGTACAAGGTATGAATAATGTGTAGTGAGATAGGATAATCGGGGTTGACCTCCTGCCACACCAGCCAAGCGCCCATGGCCTGTGTCCAAAAGTTGGGTGCCAACTGGTAGGGGCACAAGTTGTAGCTCCTAAGCAAGGCCCTGAAGAAAGGATGCAGAGGTAACCTCATCCCACAGGATAAAGCGTCGTAACATATAGCTGCTTGGCCTGGAGGAGGACTGCATGGTCGACAAGAAGGTGTAGGATGCACTAAACGGACCCCTTCTGGCATCCTGAACTTCGCCGAGGCACACGCCAGATCAACTCCTCGAATTTCGGTAGCAACCTCGCTGCTCTCCCACAAATCTGGGTTTGAATCGGGGTCCACATGATATCATGATAGCTTATTTACCTGGTCCACCCAATTTTCGACCTAGGCTATTTCCTCCCCTGAGAGCCCCAGCTCCTCTCTATGTGCCAGGAAAGGGGCCCTGTTGCCCAAATCAAGATCTTGTGGGCCAGAAGAAGAACCCGTTGCTCCCTCTCTCCCCATGTCTCTATCACGTTTGCTTTGAAGTTCTCTTAGTGCGGATTCCTCTTCGGATGACAAATGGGCCATGTAGTTCTGGTTTCTCTCTTCTTCGCTGTCAGAATCACTCAAATAAATTTTATCGCTAGTTTTCCTATTCCTCCTCTTAATCTGCTCCCTAAAGAAGCGGGAACTAAAAACCGATAAAGAGATGGGACAGAAACCTCTGACGGAAACCGCCATTGCTAACATTTCCTGTGAACCCGTTCCCCCAACTCTTTCCATTTTTCTTTTTGTTTTAAAGGTGGGTCAGACTCAACGAAAGAAAAACAAGGTGCAAAAACAAAATTTTCAAACCCACAATGAGAAACTGAAAATAGAAAAGTTTCACATGTACAGAGACCAAGAGGTTTACCTTCAGGTGACAAATGCGTGAAACTGTGCACTGGAAATGGAGAACTCGCCGGTAAAGAAACTGTGGAACAGTAAAGGTGGACACTGGGTAGAAAGCCCTTGAGGAGAAGACTTGAAACTTGCAGGAAAGAAAGAAACGGAGCAAGCTTTCGCCAAGGTATTGCTGCAAAAGACTCTTAGAAAATGGTAAAGGGGAAAAATAATGAAATGAAGAAGGATTTATAGGAATCCCAACAATCTAAATTCCTTGATTTTCGTGAACCGCATGATTAATGTGGGTAACCCATGATCCTTGAAAAATGGGCTAATCAAAGTGCCAGCCGTCAAAGGGAGAGACAAAACCGTTTAGCTACCACGGTGAATGCCACGCCCCGTGAAATGCTACCCTCCTCCCATTTCATGCATATATTTCTTGGAAATAAATACCAATAGCCCCTCCGAATTGAATGCGCCACCTAGGAAATGCGCTGGCACGATCCTGGCCATCAGGGAGCGAAAATCCGAGGCGGAAGGTCGGTTATGATATGGATCCGAACCTTGCGTAAGGAATTTCATCATACACGACCATGAATGGTCCCTTCGGATTTGAGCTGTAAAATCAAAGCAAATCCTACGCGACCATGAATGATCCCTTCGGATTTGAGGGACTAGTGTTGAATCCGGGCCCAGAGAAAGGTACAGTGATCCACCAGCGAAGGCCCAATAGTGGCCCAACGGACCTTGACCTACCACTAAAGGCCTAAAGTATCACCTGGGATGATTGCCGAGGTGGTACGTCAAGCAAACCTCTTTAGCCGACCTGGTTAACGCACCAGCCGATGTGCTTTATACTCAGCTGGGGTGCTTTATGGCGTTGACCAAAAGAGAGATAGAGTCAGTGATGGGACACTGCCTTTACCAAGACGTGACAGGCACCCATCTCCTACGAAATGTAGCAATGATTACGGTTGAAAAGCAAGGTTGTCACTTCCATGAGCTAGGGTGGTGACAAGTGTAAAGTATGCCACGTGTTGTAATCCAAGACAAGAAGTTCCTCTATAAATGAAGCACAATTGTCTCCAAGTTGGGGGTTAGCAATTTCTCACTCTTAACTCTATACTTCTCTCACTCCCTTTTCTCTCTTCTACACATTTATATTTCCCGCACCCAATATACATTTGCCCAAAATGAGTACTGACTTAGGCATCGGAGTGCAAACGGGAGCCACCTCGGCCCCCTTTGCAAACTGATTGTTTGTCACAGTGCGCAGGAGATCCACGTGTTCAAGAGGGAGGAGCTGAGACCTGTTGGTCCAAGGTCCATCCGGATTTTGTGGTCAACTGTGAGATTGACAAAGATGCATCCAATTCATGGTATTATAGGCTTTTGCAATATTTATACAATGTAATTGTTTTTTTATGAAAATTATAATATAACATTGATCATCTCAATTTTCAGTTAAGTAAATTGGGAGATAATTTACTTATTGTTGTAAAAATTTAAGAATCATAAATATTGAATTAAAAATATAATTATTTAAAACAAAATTTAATAAAAATTGATTAAATATTCGATATAAATATAAATGAAAATTCGACATTAGATTTATATGACCGAACGAAATTATTCATCCATAAGATTGAATTTGTATGAATGCACACAAATACTTATTTAAGATTCAAAATATTAAAATATCAGAATAATTTTATAAAAAGAGAGGTTTAAACACAAATAACCAAATATAAATAAGTAAAAAAAAAATCTTCACAAAAATATTTTAGTGGAAGTAGCAGTGTGAACATAATAAAAGCTAAGTTTTGGAGTGTGAAAGCAATAAAAGTTGAGTTTTTTCGCCAAAACTCAGCTGCTTTTATATATTATATAGATATATAGATATAGATATAAATATAGGTTAGGAGTTTGTCTATACTATAACTAGTTTCATACGTGTGATGCATGAACATATTCAATTTTCATGCATTAATTAATTTTAAAAAGTAAAATTAAAACACATGCATAAAGATAATCTGAAAATTAAGGGACATGGATCAACATAAAATCAACATAAAGTCATCTCGAAAAACTCGAAAAATTTTAAGTGTAAGGAAACGACTTAAATGAATGGATGATCTCTATCAGCTTCAAGACTTTAGATTGCATTTGATAGCGATGGTGAAATTTGGGTGGAAAGAAAATTAATTTCAGGGAATTGAATTCCTGAGAATTGGATGTTTTATGTATTTGATTGGTTTAATTTTCTAGGTGAAAAAAGTGGGGAATTTTTCAACTTTTGTTGTTTGATTGGCATTTTTCATGGCAAATAAAATAAAATTTAGCTATTTTAATCAAGAAAATTTTATTTTTTACACATTTGTACTTGATAATAATAATGTTAATTTTTGGAAAAAATAAATCAATTAATAACAACAAAAATGATCAAACGTGACCAAAATGGTTAACAATTTTGCCAGGAAAATAAATCCTACTAGTTGGGTGAGAAAACCAATTCAATGAAATCGTGGAATTCAAACGCGTGAATTAAGACCAAGGAAAATGGATTGCCTAGAAAGTGGAAGCTATCAAACACATTAAAGCTGGAACTTGACGTGGAAAATAAAGAAAAGGGATCAAACGCTGCTAAAGAACTAATGATTTGGACTCGGTATTCTTTTAGGAGGGGGAAAAAGGCTTTGTGTGTCAAAATTTCAAATTGACCATAAAATTAAAAATGGATAAAAAGGTATGCAATTCTAAATCAAATGAAATGAAACTAAGAATCTGTTTGATAGGCTAAGATTTTTCGTGGAAAAGGAAAAAATTTTCCAGCTTTTCTACTTTACTCCGTTTGATTGCGAAAATTTTCCGCGGAAAATATTTTCCGCCGACCCCACCCACGCGCCCCTTTTCCTTGTTTTGGTGGAAAATATTTTCTTTGGGTTTTGGTGGATTTTTATTTTTCATGGTAGATGGAAAATTATTTTCGACACGTTTAATCAATTTTGTTGTTGTTAATTGACTTATTTTATTTCCAAAAAATAACATTATCATCATCAAGTACAAATATATTTAAAAGTAAAAAAAATAAAAAATTGATTAAAATAGCAAAAAATTACTTTATTTTCCATGAAAAATAATGTCAATCAAACAACAAAAGTTGGAAAATTCTCTACTTTTTCCACCTAGAAAATTAAACCAATCAAACACATTAAACTTCTAATTCCCAGAAATTCAATTCCCTAGAATTCATTTTCTTTCCACCCAAATTTCACATTCGCTATCAAACGCACCCTAAATAAAAAAAAATAAGAAAAAAAGGGAAATGACTTGTTTGTTTGTAGAAGAACCGTAAATAAGAAAACATGAACAATTTCCTCATTTCTCCACATTTTTCTAATAGCCCAATAATTTAGTCATCAATTAATGTAACCACTCACTAAGTTACACAACCCCATTAGAAACCGTGCATATTCAAATATAACTAGTCACTAATATGATCACCCACTAATTTAACCATCCCAGTTAACTTGAAAACTGAAAATAAATTAAAAAATTGACCAATCAGAATCAAATTTGAGTACGACAGCATAATCACATGAGGCCACCTCACTAGTTCGCCAACCAACACCAAATAACGTGCTTCTATCTTGAGAATCGATGTGAGTAGGACTGTCACATAGGTTCTAAAGGTGACAGATGTTTCTCATTGGATGTCCATGGGCCACCCAATGAGGTGACGACCTTAGATTGGATGGTCGTACCAAGTGGTATGATGTGACTTCCCCATATATGTATTTCTCATTTGCAACAATCATTTACACAAAAATGGTTTAACAAATAACATCAAAGTCATGGAATCATGGTAAAGAGATATAGAGATATTTTCTTGCAAGGTGAAGATAAACTTTAAATTGCATTTAAATGTTTAATTTGCATCCTTACTTTCCTTAGGCATACCAACAATTCATTTAGTGTTTCAAAGTCACTGTTGGCACGATTTAGCATTGTTCATTGTCGTCGACATTAATTCCAAATGAGTAAGAATACATTTTGTCAAACTCTAGATTACAGTAAATTTTTAAATTTTAGGTTCATAACTCCAGATTAAAAATAAAACTCAACTTTCAATTATTCACTTCATAATCCCATCACAAATCCAAGAAAACACACCTATTCTAACCTTTTATTAATGTCCCTATTATTCATCAGATTATTCAAGAACTAAACCTAAAAGTTTGTGGAACCCCCTTGTAAAGGGTTTAGCATAGTGCAAGTACAATAGAACACATATTATAGCACTGGTAAACTAAGTTATTCTCTTTTGCAAAACTCCTTGTGTTGAAGTGATCCCTTGAAGCAAGTGGTCTTGCATAATGTCTTGATCTCTGTTTAAATAGATCGAACACATATCTGTGGATGTAAATAACTGGCTTTGGAGTCTCGTAGCTTACAATCTCTCCCCCTGGATTCATAGAGCACATATGTTAAAGAAGGAAAACTTATATACGTTTCATTTATTGGATACATAGTAGTGAATTGAAAGCAATTTAGATGGAAGTGATAAACTTACCAAAAGAAGCATCAGTAGTACCAGGGATATTTGTAACTATCCTGAAAGAATGGTAAACATTCAAAATGGCAATACAATTTTACCAAATCATGAAAAAAGCCATACAAATTTATCAATTCATGGAAATAACCTTAGACATTAGAAATTACCAAGAATACCCTTAAATATAATATTTTAACCATAGTCATTATAACTTAGAAAAATTACAATTAGGTCCTTAAGTTTTATGTTTATTTGATTTTAATTGATTTTTGTTTATATGATTTTTGTTCGCTCGTAGAAGCACCCCCTCACTTGATATCAGAGCTATATGACAGATTTAAAAGACACATATTACATAACAAAATACAAAAATAAATATAAAATGCATACATCAAGATTTATAACTACACATACATTAATACTACCTGATAATTATAAAATGGAAATATTAAAAGCTTTAAAAGACCTAGATAAAGAAATAAGAAGAGATATTTTTTATCTAATAAATTTCAGTATAATAAAAGAATATTTTATAATAACAGAAATATTAGATTTAATACATAAAGATATTTTAGAAGAACTACATAAAGACTATAGATATGGATTATCATAGAGCTGACTCCCAATTAGTCAAATACATAAATATAGAAACAAATGAAAAATTAGATTTAATAATTGAACCAAGAAGAAATTTAATGGATCAAATAAGAGAATAAAAAAAAATCCTAAGATTAAAATCATTAGAGAAAAAGAGAGAATATTATAATAGAATTTTAAAACAATTACCTAGAATACAAATGATTTTAGAAACCAAAGAGATAACTAATAAAGAAAAATATGAAATGATAGGACAAATGGAAGATTATGTAAAATATTATAGAACACAACAAAAGAAACTAATGCTAAGATCAATTGAAGAATTATTTGAATACGATATAATGATATATAAAGAAATAAAATATGAAACGGAACTCATTTTAGAAATCGAACATATCAAAGGAATAAATTAATGACAAAATTTTCAGAAATAAAATTTGAAAAAAAAATAATAGAAAATTTTAACCTTCTAGTAGGATCTTATCAAATAAGAGGAGCTAATACAACTATGTTTCAACCATTCCGATGGATTTCTTAATATATATGCAATTAAACTGGATAAGTACCTTTTTATGGCAAATAAATAAAAACATAAATCCACAAGACAAAATAGTTATGAAAATTACAATAGTAAAATATTCAAGATAAAAATGTTAAAGAAAAATTGAAAGGCGTTCAAAATAAATTAACAATACAATTTAAAGAATTAAAAGACATGACAAGAGATGTAAAAAACATATATGAAGACATATTAAAAGAATTCCAAATAAAGTCAGGAGAAATAATCAATCAAGATAAAATTGAATGATCATAGAAAAAATAGAAAAATTAAATGAAAAGATAAGGAAAGAGGATAACGAAAAAATTATATCAATAGAAGAAATGATTAAAAAATTAAAAACAAAGATAGATTATATGTACGACAGACAATTCAAAGTACAAAAATCACAAACTACTAAACCAAGAGTATAAATGTCAATAAATGAATATATTGAAGATCTAAAAAATATTAATAAAATCATTAATAAGCAATATTCAAGAAGTTAAAAATGAATTAATAGAAGCAAGGAATGACATAAATATATTAAAACTCAAAATTAGAGAATTAAAGGAAAATGATAAAAATAAGGATAAGAAAATAGACAAAAAACTTATAGAAAAAGAGATGTTTAGAATAGGAAAGAAACACATTGAACAAGAAAAATTGTAATAGAAGCAGGAAGAATGGATGATGAGTTTAGAAAAAACATATTACCAAAGATACTAGAAGAAGAACTAGAGTTACAAAAATTCATAGAAAGAACATTAGGAAAATTAAAAGTTGAAGAAAAACAAGATAAAGATGAATGAGAAATTAGATTTGCTTATAGAAAATCTTGATCAATTAAGCCTTGATAATTTAAGTAATTACGAAATCTTAATGAATACTGGAAGAGCACCTAATCCAATAGGAACTTCTAAACAAGAATTGCCAGATCCAGATGAAAGTTATGCACTTCTATTTAATAAACCATATAGACAATACTATATCAGAGTTAGAGATAGACAACGTGGCCAAAGGAAATAAATACAAAGATAGATTTGAACCAAATGATAATTATGATAAACCTATTAATCATGGAAGAACAAAATTAGATTTAGATTGTAAAATAGATACTAAAAAGCCTTATTAATTTGGGCAAATTCAATTATATTATTCTTTTTATATAATAAAGATGATACATGGGAAAGTACTGAAAGAAGAATTGATTTTTTTAGCTGCATCCTTTGAAGGAAGTGTCAGAAATTGGTGAGAAGGAATAAGTAATGATACAAAAACATTAATAAGAAGAAATGTTCAAACAGAAATAATAAAATCAGCTAGAGGATGTATACAAAGGTTAGTAGAATACATTGCTGATGAATTTATAGGAGAAAATTGGATAAGTAATGCTGAAGGAGAAACAATAAGAGAAAAAAATTATGCTAGAGTCAAATTAATAAACTTAACAATATGTAATATGTGTAAAATTAAATAATACACTTGTGAATTTAAAAATTGCTATTATGTTCAATTTTATATTAATGAAAATCAAGAAGTACACAAAGATGTGTATTATAATAATTTATCAGGTTCATGGGAAATGTGTTTTAAAATAAAATTTGAAAAAATTGTTAGAGATAACCCTGAAATACCTATAACTTTAGGATTAAGGATAAAATTTCTATTTGAAAGGTGAGCATATATATGTCAACAAAGGTAATTATTGAAAAAATCAGGAAAATTGATTAGAATATGTTGTGAAGATATGAAAAAATCTATACAATCAGGATGTAATCCTGAAAAAAGAAATACTAAAAGAAAATATAAAAATAGAAAATTTAAAAAATTTAAAATTTTAAGGAAAAAAATATATAAAACCTAGGAGAAGGTATTATAAAACAAAATATAATCCACATAAAAAACAGAAAAATAAACTGTTTAAAAAAGATAAAAGCCAATGTAAATGTTGGAATTGTGAAGACGTATGACATATAAGACCTGATTGTAATAAGAATAAAGTTAAAATATTACAAAAAGAATGTTTAGAAATAGAAAGTGAATTAAGTGAAATATCTGATATTGAAAAATATTATGATCAAGAAGTATATATACGTGAAACAGATTTAGAAGATAATGAATCAGAATCTGAATAAAGAAATAGAAGAAATAGAAAACAATAATATAGATATACAATAATATGAAGGAATATATGGTTATGGATTAAAAGTAACCTTTGACAATAATAAGTTTAAAAAGATACAAAAGTTATCCTTAGATTTAACAATAAGAAAATGGGAAATCTTGGATAGAATATGGAGAAGAGAAAGAATAGCAATAAATGAATATCATAAAAGTGAAAAAGCAATAGATGTTAGAACAAGCCAAGGAACACATAAATTAAATCTTTTAATAAAAAATACAGTTACAGAATTATTAACAACTATAAATAAAAAACAAAGTGAAAAGATTCAATATGGTTATTTAGTATGTATACAAATAATGTTTAAATCCTTATTTTGAGAAGGGATAGATTTACCCTTAAATGATAGTCTACATGATGGAAGAATAATAAATTTAAAGGATAGTCATCTAGGAACAATAGAAGGAAACCTTACATATCAAAAATTAATATTTACTTTTTACCAAAAATATTGTGTTTCATTGAAAGATAAAAACTTTAATGAAGTTTTAGGTTTACATTTCAAGTTACATAAAAATGATATAACGCAATTAGGAGATCAGATCATGACTATAGAATATAGAGCATTATACACATTTACCAATTCCAATTATGAAAATATTTACTCTAAAAAATCATATATTGAAGTTCACAAAGAATGTAAAAATATTAGTAAAATCATAGAACCAAACAAACATGTAGATTTAGTCCCAGAAGATTATGAACTTAGTGTAACAAAAAATACACCTAAAATAATAGAATTGAGAAAGGAAAATACCCTAATAATAAAATAACATTCGAAAATGGAAGATTAATTAGAAGATCAACAAATTTACCTAATAGAAAATAATTAGGAGAGACTAGTAGTACAAGAGAAATAAAATTTCATAGAAATACTGAAAATATGAAAATAGAAGGTGAATATTTCAAATGGAAAAGAACATGTGAAATGATCAAATATATTAATTGATACAGGAGTTGGTGAATGTCATACAGCCTCAAACATGAATAAATGATGAATATCTCATAGAACTGATCTGTATAGATATGTGAATTTTGATGGACAATTACATACTACTAAACTTGAATGCAAAGTACCAATAAAGATATGAAGAATTAATCTCTCAGTACCATGTTATATGGATAGCAATACGGTAAACCCACATATATTATTTGGAATGAGTTTCCTAAATGGATTAAAAGATTATAGTATAAAACGAGAAGGATTATACATAACCCATAATGGTCAAACTATATTATGTAGAAAAGCTGAATGAATAATCAAATAAGTTTCTCATTAGCTGTTTATATACAGGTTATTATTGTAGAAACAAATATAACAACTTGTGCATTAATAGATACGGGAAGTGATATAACAATATTCAAAAGCTTTTTAATAAAATCATAGAATATTAATGAAAAGATAAAATTTATAGGAATAACAGGAGAAAATACCCAAATAATTAATAGTAAAGTCGGTATAATACTTGGGAAGTAAACAGATAGTTGTGATTAAGACATATAGTTACAATAAATTAGAATGTGATATATTGTTAGGAAATGATTTTATCCAATAATTTCAATATTACAAATAAAATAATTATATGATAATGCTACAAACACCTTGTGGATATTTATTAAAAATATCAAGAGAAATTTGATCTTACAAAGTTCAACCAGCCTATCGTGGTGATAAATTGGAGAAAAAACCAATTACACAAAATGAAATAAAAAATAAAAGAATAATATACAAAAAAAAGTCTTGAAACAGATATACAAACAAGTATGGAAAAAAAATCATTGATCAATTAAAAAAAATTATGGAGAAAATTCATTATTATTTTAGAAATCACATCATTCTAGAGCTAAGATAGAATTAACATAAAATATAAACATAAGAGTCAGATCGATGATGTATAATATGCAAGATACACAAGAATTCAAAACTCAAATAAAAGAATTACTAGAACAAAAACTTATAAGACATAGCAATGGATCCCATACTACCAAATTTGATGAATATTTCTTACCAAATAAAGATGTTCTAATAAGTCTTGCAAAAGGAAAACAATATTATTCAAAGTTTGATTGCAAATCAGGATTTTAGCAAGTCAAAATGGAAGAAGATAGTATACAATAAACAACATTTAGTACATCTCGAGGTAAATATGAATTGATGGTTATGCCTTTTGGTCTAAAAAATGCACCACAAATATATCAAAGGAAAATGGATAATATATTTAGAAAATTTAATGAATTTTTGATAGTATATATAGATGATATATTGATATGTCCTAATAATAAAGAAGAACATAGGAACCATTTAATAAAATTCATAAATGAATGCAAAAAGGAAAGAATTGTTCTTTAAAAAAGAAAGCTACTATAGAAAGAAGAAATTGATTTCTCGAACTATCAATAGATAAAGGAGGAATAAAGTTACAAACCTACATATCTAAGAAGATAGAACACTTTTCAGATAAATTAGAATCAAAAGAACTAATACAAATTTTTTTAGGATATTTAAATTATGCGGAAGGATTTATTGAAAATCTTTCAAAAACGAGACATAAAATCCAAGTTTTACTTAGGAAAATAAATACCAAAAGATGGAGTGAAAAACATACAGAAATTATTAAATCATTCAATGAAGAATGCCAAAATTTATCGAAACTAAGATTACCAGAAGAAAAAGATAATCTGATAGTTAATACTGATACCTCAAATAAATATTGGATAACAATATTAAAAAAAGATCTAAATGAAATATGTAGATATTCAAGTGGAATCTTTAATCAAGCAGAAATAAATCATACCATTCATGAAAAAGAATTATTAGCAATTATTAGAGGAATAAAAAGTTCTCATTATTCCTATCATCCAATAAATTTATTGTTGAAACTGACAATTCTCAAGTTGTAAGATTAATCAAAAAGAAATTAGCACCCAAATCTCAATACAGGAGGCTTCATAGATGGCTAACCTATTTAGAATTTTATAATTTTGATATAGTTCATATTAAATGAATCAATAATTATCTTACAGGTTTTTTAAGCAGGAATATTAAATTTGCAGATGGATAATATCAAACAATCCTTCATATACGCCAGAGAGCGGATGAACTTCCTCGCTAAGGAAGCTAAAAATATAAAACTTGGAATTGAGAAACTTACAGAGACTCTCTAACATAGTTTCAAACAGTAGGTGGAAATCTCAGTTTCTGATTTCAATTATACCAAAGAATTGAACGATAACATAATTGAGATTGAATCTCAGTTTGAATTGTTAATTATCAAATAAGATGATACCCAAAAATACAAACAGGTAAATCTTCTAGAAGCAGTGGTAGACTAAGAATCAGAAGAGATAAACCAAGCCCAAAAAAAATGATAATAAATGAATCCAATCCAAGAAAGTTAACAATTAATGTCAAATATGAACATACGAAAGTGATTAAAATCAGTACTGAAGAAGAAGATAATTCCCCTTTTTACCAAAAGAAGACGAGTATAAAAATTTTGCCAATATCATATATGAACTTCAAGAGTCTGATTTTTATTACATTTCGTCTGGAGACCATGTATGTTCACTATTGATTGTTACACAGGGGGAGATCCCAGTATGACAAAAATGGCAGCGGAATATGGATTTTTAGATCTTATTTACTCTGGAAAAGATCTAAAAGAAATTAAAAATTTTGATGATTTATTAAAATGAGAAATTTAAAAATTTGTTCAAGGAAGATCCATATACTTAAAATTTTATTCGATCAGTCTAGAAGTTAATAGAAAGGTTTACTACCCTGCTGAACATATCATTACAATTGGTTATGTTGAAAGAAATTTTCAAATAGAAGTTGGAAAAAATACATAGCATGTACCAAACATTACAAGATCACGGTTCAAATCCCAAAGGATGTTGGTAATAAAAGCCCTTTATAATATTGCTAAAAAATTTTATGACAAAAAATTCTGGACCCTTCTCACTAATGGAGGAAAGGAAAAATCAACAATCTTGAAGAATACATTGACAAGTTGACAGTCATCGAATTAATGGAAGTCCATCAACAATACAAGAGTCATGCATTGCCAGAGATTTCCCAACATGCAGACAAAGATGATGGAATCTACTTTTGAAAAAAGCACATGCCAACATAAATGAAAGACAGCTGGAATCAACTTTGAGGATGTAACGTGCCAAATATAGACAGCCCCATGTGAAGGTCATATGAAGAAATTAATAATTGAGGGACAGGTGTGTCCTTGTGATATAATGTAAAGTTTCAAATTATAGTATCAATGATGTAAGAGGCTAAATAATTATGCCTCGTGTAGTTGTATTAATAAAGGCTTCCGGGCTAGTTGAAAGGCAGAATGAAAGCATGCGAGCACTTAACTTGTGAGATGCCAAAAACTTTCTTCCTTTGAAGTTTCTCATATCAAGTCTTGTCTCAATGTCATCTATGAATAAATTCCAGTCGTTTTAGAAAAAAATATGAGTTTCTAAATACATCTTCCTATAGATTCTTGAAGGATCTCATAAGAAAAATTCTTTCTTATTTTAACAAAAAGAGATGTTTCTTTAATATCAATCTAGAGTTTGATTTTTGGAAGAAATACAGTGAGAGAAAGAAGCTGGAAGAACAAGGATCCCGTGAAGGCAGGAGGCGTTGAAGGGAATTGTTTTGCAGATCCGGAGCTCAAAGGTCACTTGGTTCTGAAGGTTAAAAAATTCATATCGAAATTAAGGTAAAACTATTAAACTTTGAAAATTTTCTCTTAAGATTTTAGAGAATCGCCGGGATTATTATCATTTTGTTTGAACAGTTTAATATCATCTTGACTGTGTTAATATTTGATCAGTTTAATTACAGTACATAGAATGCCTGGATATATAACTAAAGGATTAGATAATTTATTAGAAAAAATAATAAAAATGAATAACATTATGTCTCAATTGATGGATATAGATGAATTATCTGAAGATATTATATAATTTTAGAAAATCATGATCAATATATGATAGACTATTCTAATTTATTACAACTAAGAATGGATTTATATAATAAAATTATGACTAATGATAACATAGTATTTATATAATGCCAGGATACACAATCAAATGATTAGATAGCCTTTTAGAAAAATTGACAAATAAAATGGAAGATATTAAGTATCAGATAAAAAATGAAAATATATCTTCTAAAGAATACAATAGACTCTTAGGAAAATACGAAAAAATATGTTACAGATTATTATATTTTACTAGATCAAATAATTGACTTATACGTGAAGAATGTTTATAATAACTTATCAACTTAATAATTTGAATTTATGGACACTTCACAAGCATCAACTTCTAATGATTATGATCATAGACTGTATTTAGAGGATAAATATATTTCATTTTTATTAGATATTGTTGAAAAATCTGAAAATATACATTCTGTTAGACAATTTAAACTAAAAAATATATATGAAGATATTGACTATGCTTGCTTAAACAAAATAGAATTCGACTCTGTTGGAATAGCTAAAAACATAAATACAGTTCATAGAATTTTAAAAGAATACGAAGATGTAGAAGAAGAAGTTTTAGAAAGAATAATATTAGGACATATAACTAAAAAAGATCACCCCAAATCTTTTAAAAATTATCACAATATAGAACATTTTTAGAAGAACTTAAAATATTAAAAAATATAAATATAATCAGAAGTGTTGAATTGAATCAACCAGTTAAGTTGAAGAATATATCTTGCAAAGTTAATAATTCAATTCATTAAGGGTAATATAGACAATTGACAGGCCATTTCCATAAAACAAGGATTTTACATAGCCAATTCAATAAATCCCCTAAGAAAATTACATAATTCATTGTTAGAATATATATTGAGACTCATCGAATACGGCCTTGCATCATCAACTCTTTCCTCAAGTTCCTCATCTTCCTCCTCCCTATGATTCTCCAACTCAAGTTTTGGTCCAATGTAGTTACCAAACTCATCATATAAACTATCATCCATGCATCTGCAAAATCCGCCATAAATAATTTTTATCCTCAAGAATCTCAACTATTTATGAATATGTTACAAAATCTATAAGTTAGTGATGCAACAGTGTCAATTATATAGCAAAAATGAGCCAATCCCTTGCTTTACAACATAAAATTATTGCTTTTCGAAACCTAAAGTTACCAATCTCCTAAGAAGGATAAGAAGGGAAACATTCAATATCAAGAAGAAAAAAAATGAGGTCTATCAGAAAATGGAATCGCTCATCTTAAACCTTTTCTTACTTTGATAAGCCGAAGAAGCAATTATACACATGAACCGGATTCTAATTTCTCAACAAAAAAAAAAAAGATAAGATAAGATATTACACTGACAAAATAGATCAAAAATGGTTGTGGTGAATGATACCCTTGGTAGATGAACTATATCCGAAGTCAGGAATGGACTCAAAGAAGACATTTTTTAAGCATTAATGTGCTTCAAGGATTGAATTGACACTCATTTTCATATACAAAATAAGTATGATGAATTGCAAGTAGTCAGATATTGCTGACAACAAGTATATGGATCACACAAGTAATTAAGTCCGAATATCGTACTCACAAGAATTGACTAAATTGTATTTTAGATTATTGACCTTAATCGGAACTAAATAAAGCTTGATTTGAGAAGTTTTGTAGAAAAACTAAACTAACGATTAAACTAAATGGACAAAAAATTTGATTTATGAAAACTATGAAATAAATGTTACAATTATGAATCTATTTTAATTCTATTATCCATATTTTGACTTAGACATTAATCAACAATTTATGGGATTTTGAAAATACATGTTCCAAATGTTATTAAAACCCTTTTCCTAGAAGAGATCCAACTATATTTCTATGACGAATTCAAACATGTAGAAAAACATTATCGTTTTATGAACACTATTACAAATTACCCAAAGCAAAGAGGTATATTTCTATCCCTTATCGAACTTTGTGGCAATGAATTCAAGCCCAATGGTTTTCTACTCTTTCGAACATAGAAAAACATCACATGCATCATATAATGTGTCCAAAATTATAGATGAAAAATAATTCGGAATTAATTGCATCAAATTCATAAATTGCATAATTTAAACGTAAAATCAAAACATAGAATCAAGAAATTAAAGTATCATCACAGTTTTAACATTAAAATCCTAGCCTAGATACATGATAGGAAATAAATCACAAAACAGATGGTAGGATGTCACCCCGTTCATATTTTTGATCTTGTAAGTCCAATCTTGAATTTGGTTTTGCATCGATCCCTGGACAATTGAACAGCGTTTTGGGATAAAATATGACAAGTTGGGAACCCTAAAAAGTACCTTATGTCAGGTATATATAGGTTTAGGTCAAACGTAGGTGAGAATGGATGAAAACTTATTGAATTTCATGTAAAAAGCCCAGCTGCAAGCCTAGTCGGATATGGGTGTAGCCGCGCACCTTTAATACTTGAGGCGGTGCTGTAGTCACTTAATAGGTTCCGTTTGTTTAACAAGCAGTCATGCGGCCACACGGTTCTCCGGCTATGTCCGGTTTTCACCTTTTGATTTCTTTCAAGTTGGCCTTCATCCTTTTTTGGCACCGTAATCCTTCATCTTTCGATTAGAGCAATTTGGTCTCTAAACTTCTAATTTCTTCTAATTTGATTCTTTCTTCGACTTTTCTTCTAATTTGCACCTTTATTGACTTCATCAACTCTTCTTTTGCACAATTTAGCTCTTTAATCATCTAATTGACTTGATTTTGCTACAAATCCTCTATTTTCTCGACTTTGTGATATTTCTACAATATAAACAAAAAATAACAAAATTAATAGAAAATATTGTAAAATGATAACAATAAATCCTATTTTTAGGAAATAAGTGTATTTTATACACTTATCAGAAACTTTGGGATATTTCTGAAATATAAATGTAACGTTCCGAGTTCCGTAAAACCCGAGACGCCACTTCGTCTCTTTAAAACTAACTATTTAACAAATATTGCGAAAATAAACTGAATTTTAAAACATCATATTCATTTGGAAATTAGCAACGAAACTCAAATTTAAATAAATTCACTTGAAAAACATTCCATAAAATTCCTATTTCAAAGTAGAATTAATAAGTTTCAATAATCTTGACTTTCAAAATAACTTAAAATTCATGTTTGCCATAAATGCCCCTCATTCGCCATCGCCTCCGAACTCTGCAAATGTTGTTAAAATAACGGAGTGAGCATTTCAAAAGAAATACTCAGTAGACTCATCGTCAATAATTAATTTACAAGATAATTGAACACATAATTATGAAAATAATACAATGACATTCTCTTATTAGTCATACGCATCACGAAGTGAGTGCAAATGAACATGTTCTTATCTTGTCTTGTCTTATGCAAATAAATCATATAAGTTATGACATGCACAACATAAATTTCTCTTTTTATCTCATAAATATAAATCATGTAAATCCACTTAACACATGCAATTATAATATAAACTAAGTAGTGGAGGTGAGTCTACCTTAATTCACAAGTTTGAAAGTTGAGCGAGAATAATCACTTCATTCTTCTAAATCTCCAAACGCTTCGTCTAACCGATAAGAAAATTTATCTAAATTAGTATTTTGGAATTGTAAAGTTTTAGAAAGAAAAATAGAAGTTTGAGGATTAACTTTAAAATTCAACATAGTTGGAGTTAAAAAGTTTTTAGTCTGAAATAGAATTTTTCAGAAACTCGGGGCTGACTAAAACGTTTTTAGAAGTGCAGGGCTGAATCAAAACATTTTAAAATCAAAAGACTGGAATAAGACTTTTAAAACTAAAGGGGTTGATCTTAATGATTTTTAAAACTTGGGACCGAAATAAAAGGCTTTAAAAAGGTGGGGGCTTAAGGGTCAATTTTTATAAAATCAAATTTTAAAACAAAAACTTTTCCCTTCTCTCTCTCATTCGGCCAGAGGAAGAAGGTGAGGGCTGCGACGGAAAGTCGCCCTCAAAACCCGATACCACTGCCGGCGATTTGCAGAAGAAACGCCGCCATCGAGTGGCGGCGGGCAGGGTGGTTGTGCAAAGGGGTGTTTTTGAGGCTTAAACCGAGGGTCGCCGATGCTGGGTTCGAGCTTTTGGAGGTGTGATTACCAGCGTTAATTCGGTCAAAATGGGTCTGACGACGGAGTTAAAGTTTGGGTTACTATGATTCTTGGCTTTTTGGTTTGGTCTTGGGCTGATTGGAGGTGTTGTTTTGGTCGTGAAGGCAGTGAGGTGGTGATGTTCGATTTTGGTATTGAGTGTTCGATTGGGTTGACGTGTAGGCTGCGTTTGAGGTTGTGTTGATGGTGAAATTGGTGTTGGTCGAAGGTTGGCAGCCGGTTGTGAGAATTCATGATTTGGGCAGAATTATTTGTTCGACAATGGGGTTGCTCAGTTTGGGTATCGTAGGTTGTGATGGTTCGTTTGAGCCATGGTGGTTGCAGTCAGTTGTTTGAGAATTGGTGATGCTTGGCTTATTTTGATTCTCCATTGAGTGTTAATGGCGTTGGGTTGGTGAATGTAATAGGTTGCTGGTTATGGAGGTTCGGTGGTTGATGGTAGTGAATGGTTCGGTTGGGAGTTGCATGCGGTGGTGGTGCTGTGAGGTGGTGGAGTTGTGGAATTGGTAGCTGTGAATGAACGTGTAGTTTGTGAGCTTCCTGTATTTGTGTCGTGGATATTGTCATTTAGTTTGTGTGAAGGTAGAACTTTAACAGAGTAGCAGCCATGGTGGAGGAGGAAGATTTCTTACCTAGAATTGTTGCTGGCTGCGTGAGGCTGAGAGGAGGATTGAGTGATACGGACAGTAAGTTTAGGGCACAAAATTCTAGGTCATAAGTGGGCCAATTTGGACTGAAAGAATTTTCTTCGACCAAAACAATCAAAATTTGGACAAAAAATTTTTGAACCTAAAATAATAAAATTTGGATTCAAAATTATTACAATTTGGATTTAAAATAATAATGAATTTGATAATTTAAAATATTTGAGATTTGACTTGATTTAGAATAGATTTATATTTATTTTATAATGGTTAGACGAACACGCTTTCACATTAAAAATAAAATTGAAGTTAAAACTTAGTAACACATTTTTCGAGAAAAATAATTTTATATTATTTAAAATTTTTTGGTCGTTACAATAAATAAATAACAACTAAATTAATAGCAAATATTCTAAAACGATAACAATAAATCTTACTTTTAGGATAAAAATAAGTAGAGGTAGACAAAAAAATCGGAACCGAGATAACCGAAATCGAACAAAAAAATGAAACCAATTTGTTTTTTACGAAAATATGAGAACCGAAACCGAAAAATGGAGAATCGAAAAATCGATCAATTCCTATTTGAAAACTAAAAACTGAATCGAGAACTGAACATTCTTAATTTAAAAATTAAGCTCACATGACACTTTTGATATTTTCTGTGTTGCTTTACACAACAAAGTGTAAAAACGAGCTTACTTAGATGTATTATGATAATTATTGAATCATTCATATCATGTTGCATCTTGGATGAATTTTGTACACCAAATTTAGAAGATTAGAAGTTTGATCTCTCGCTCGCACTGGTTTAGTGCATCTTTTTGGTGCAATGTTTACAAATGAAGGCAATCATTGTTATTTTGATATGTAATGAACTAATTTTAGGAAAGAAGTGTAGTTTGACATGTATGTGACTTTTGTGAATGTGCATTATTGAATTGTTGTTTGACATTGAAGTATTAAATAGAAGTTCATTAGAATGTGCATTAGTGAATTGTTGTTTCACATTGAAGTCTGATATAAGAGTTTATTAGAAATCATTTTTATCTTTGAAGTATATTTACTATCTAGGTTCAAATGAACTAAATTGTTTTATGTTATGGTAAAGGTGTCTATGTGTCATCAATATCATTTAATATTTTAATCCGAATGATCATTGTATTCCACCATAAGTAGTACATAGAACAACATAAGATGACGATCCTACATTTCTGGTTGTCGCTAGGATTTAATTAATATTATAAATGTCCTTAGTGTATTTAGAACTCGAATATATTCAATTTGAATATTTTACCGCTTGGGATGTTTTGTTTGAAAAAAATTGACTCAACGATTATTTGTTTTTTGCACACATTTTCACGTTTGCTCAAAGTTGAATTTTTTAATAAAAGAACCGAACAAAGAACCAAAAAATAATCGAAACCGAATCAGAACCAAAATCATTCGATTCTTAAGTTTTGAGAACCGGAACCATAACTGAACCTAAATTTTCGGTTCGGTTTCGGTTCCTTAAATAACCAAACCAAAAATAGATACGTCTAGCCCTCGAGATAAGTGTATAAAGTAAATGATCTTTATTTTTCATTTCGTTACATAATCAAAATTTGTTATTTTCTCAATATTATTTTGATTTATAAAATTGTAAACGGAACAAATTGTTCGTGTTCAATCTTATTTTCGCCTTATAGAAAATTAAATTGAGTTGCAAGTCCCAAGTCTGGATATGACAAGAGGGTTTTCAACTAATCATTTTATGGTTTATCATTTTTAAGGTTTATCTTATTATAAAAATGTATGGCTCGTAGGCCAAAACACGAGCTCAAGGGTCAAGCTGATTTTAGCCTTTGAAGGCAAGCTACGAGCTTGGTTCGTCCAAGCTAAGGGTTTAAGCCGGCCAGCATGGCCCATTGTCACCTCTATTTTATGCTTTTTATTTCCCACTTCAACCATTTGGATCACCACCTTCGATCATTTATAATACTGGGGAAAAATGTATCTGAAGTGTTCTGGCCAGTTCCACAACCTTTCGATGCCAAAACCACCACCTCTCAACTTTGTCTCGGGCCTAGAACAGAGGAAAGGCCCAAGAGGCGGTTTCTTAGAGCCCATGATATTTAGTTGTCCAAGGAAGTTCGAGTATTTACTTATTGATTACAAAAAGAACAAAATAATTGTAAGTTATGAGATGTTAGTCTTATCATGAATTTAGATAAATTTTAGGGTTATGTTATGATTATAAACATTTAGATTTGAGATGTTTGTAATCAGGTTAATTGCAATATATTATCAAAAATATCGAAAGTAATTATTAAAATCATGTATATTACAAAATCAGGACAATTGTAATAAATTACATGAGTTTATAAATGTAATGTATGTAATATTTTATTCTATTTTTCTATAAAACTTAACTAGATAATTTTTACAATTATTGTAACTAAAGACCAATATGCAATTATTATACTATGTGTTTTTTTCAAGATTGTAAAATATGCTATGTAATTATTCATTATCCAACATTACAAGAGTATAATTTTAAATTGTAATTTATTACATGGGTTTATAAAATGTAGTTTCTTGGTGATGGTTGTTGGTGATAATCCATGGCAGCAAGTTCCTGACATGGCGAACTACTTTTGTTTTTCTTCTCGTCTCTCCATAGTTTAGAAATTTTGAAAGCCGAAGCTATTACTTTTCATTATCGATTTTCAACATATAAACAAAAGCCTTTACTCCTTTATGCCTTATATCTCATATTTAAGGAATGATTAATTTTCTCATAAGAAACGAGAATCTTGTTGTGGCATTCAAAAGGACAATTTCAACCTAAGATTTCCTTGCCATATTTGGACAATATGGATTAGAATTATAATTTCGTTAACTATTACAACTTGAATCACAGTGAGTTCGTTGAAGTGGTGTCTAAGATCCACATATACACACAAGAGAAAGTGGATAAGATGACCCTGGTAATGATCGGTGATGACTCTCAAAGTTATTTGGAAGAAATGTCATAAGTAATAAACTAGTCAAAGTCGTCTTTTATTGGCTAGCCTCATTTTTTATTGATTGTGAAAACCCCCGAAAAGTGTTGGAATATTTTGTGTATATTGGAACCAAAGAAATAGAATAATATATATGAAATTTGTTCCGAAAAATGGACGGAGTAACGACAATGAAACAAGAAGAAGAAAAGAGACAAAGTCGAGGTAAGTGTTGAACATTTTGTCCTTAAGTCGAATTTGCTCCTCAATAATGCCTACGGTTTATGGCAATCAACTCTCAAGATACAACGACTTCTACTTGTATTTGTAACACTTCAAAACACAAGCACAACGAACCAGAATTATGATTTTTGTACTCCAAAAATGAAAATGAAAGAAAATCAAAAGTTATGCAACAAAATGCAAGAATTTTGATTAAGATGAGAAGAGAGATATTGTTGTTGCATATTATTAGTGTTAGGAATATGATATCCCAAGGGTCCTATTTATTAGTGTTCTAAAAAGCTTACTTACACTTATGCTTAGACGCGCTTAGGCTTGAAGCTTGGTCTTTCTGTTTCGTCACGCTTCACGCTTTACCCGCGCTTCGCTCGAGCACTGCCGCTCTTTTTTGCATCTAGATGTGCTTAAACTTGATACTCGATCTCACCGCTTCATCACATTTTACGCTTATTAGAACACTTCTATAGACGATGAAGGGTTGTGGATGAAGTGGTGTGGAGTCAAATCATGCATCACTTCGAAAAGACACAACTTTTCGGACTACCAAGAGATCGCATGGTTTTAAGTCGTGCAATTGCATGAATTTACGTGAAACTGAATTTTTAATAAAAACATTTGACGTGTCATTGCATGGTTAAATATTTGACCATCTTTTTTCCTTCTTCGTAATTTCTCATTGATCCCATATTGATTTCGAAATTCCAAATATACCCTTCAATGCACGTAGAGAAATCTAAATTCTCTTTCGAGGCGTTGTCCTCGAGCCTCCACGAGGGGCCCTGTCTCCTCGATCACCATTTGTGTGTCCCGAAACTACGAAGTGACAAACTAATTTACCTAAACGGATTGGATCGAGTTTGAGTATTTGGCTGAAATCGACACGAAGTCACTTTAGTCGATTTTCAACACTTAACCAATTTCTCAATTTATTAAATCAATATTCAACAAAAAGTTGCATGGTGGCAGCAGCACCTCAATATGATGGGAGGTTAACGTGGAGATGACTTTGAGAAGGAGAGAAAGGCTCGAAGATATGATTTGGCGAAGATTGATGCGGTATCTTAATGTACTCGATTTTCAATAATAAATTTCAAAAAGTGAGTTTTTAACTTAGAAAGTATAAAAGCATGGTTTAGGGTAATTTTTCCTAAATTTGACTCACTTTAGAAGAGTGTATCGCTCTAAATTGAAGATCGATGTATTTAGGTCATTTTTATAATAAGCCCCATGTTTGATACCAATTAAAGTTCAGATTATAATTTATGTCAAGTCACAATTAATTTTAATCACACGTTCCATAAGACCCACAATTTTTTAACTACACATTTCATCAATTTCTATTAAAATTTATTAAAAATCTGATTCTAATCCCTACCAAGCAGGGGCAAAAATACACATTGATTCTTATATTTCTCTATATTTTTATAACATGTTATCAAAATGAAAGAGTTCAATCAAATAGCGAGAAATTCTAATATCAACAATGCAGAAGATTCAAAAGAATTTGAACAATTCGTGCAACTTTCAAAAAATTGATATCTCGATGTTTCAAGTTTGGATCATTGTATAATTTGGACAGAAAATTCACAACTCTTGTTTTTCAAATTATTGATTAAGGTTGTGTTTGATAGCTTTTATTTTCCATGAAAAAGAATTTCAAGGTTTTTCCAACTTTTATGGAAAATAAAAACCACCAACCCACTAGAATCAATTTTACATGAAAAATAGCCCAAACAAGTTTTAAATTATTGTACCATGGAATTCAATTTTTAGGGAAAATGTAGTGTATCAAAAAACTAGGGTGAAAAATTTGCATGGAAAATGATTTTTCATGGAAAAGGACAAACACTTTAAAGCATGTTTTGGGCTATTTTCCATGAAAAATTGATTTTAATGGGTTGGTGATTTTTAGAATTGGAGATAAGCGGACTCAAACTGCTGACATCCCCCACAAGGTAAACCAACGCCTCTCAGGTCCCCTCGACCGATTCTACCATAGAGGCCGACGATAGATGTTGACGCCACCAGGCTCATGGCTACTTACGGCTCGGCCAACATAGCGAATTGTCCACCGCATGGTGTGGATTTGTTCCACGCAAGGTGGACGCGTCCCCAGGGGGTTTCGAACCTTGGACATTTGGAATATATGAGTGCCGGAAGGCCTTTGGAACTCATATATTCCAAATGTCCAAGGTTCGAAACCCCCTGGGGACGCGTCCACCTCGCGTGGAACAAATCCACACCATGCGGTGGACAATTCGCTATGTTGGCCGAGCCGTAAGTAGCCATGAGCCTGGTGGCGTCAACAATAGACAATAACTCTCCCCCCCAACACAGCTTACAACTTTCATTTTACTGTGCTCTCCAAAGAGTTAGTTTGCAAATTTTCTTAGGACTTTATCTATTCCACATGTTTAATTAAGATTTCTAAAATTTGCCAAATATAAATAAATAAATAAATCAAGTCATCAACGGAACCAAAAAGAGAGGGATTCAAACCCTTAGTTTACCCCATCTATCTGAATGATGGGCCTCAACTCAGGAGGAAGAACTGGTAATAAACACAAAACCACAGCCAATTCGAAATGTCGCGAAATCCCCCGCTCTTCAGGGATGTCCTCAGCGTCGAGGATTTTCCATGAAAATTGGAAAATCTTGAAAAAAAATTTCATGAAAAATAAAAACTATCAAACACAACCTAAAATCAAAATCCAACTGTCCACTTGTGAGATATCTCAACGCCAACATTAGTAAAATTTGAATAGGGAGGAGATCGAGAATTTTTTGGAGAATAACAAAATTTCTCAGATTTGCATTTTTAAAGATTGCTCAAAATTATCTAAATCTATTGAATTTACGTATTACATTCATCGTGTTTTATTATTTTTACTATTTCTATCACCCCTATTATCACCCCTATGATGCACGATATTAGATATAAATAATAATATTATATTATAATAACTATTAAGATTTTACAAACAATATAATAAATTATAATAGCTTCTTTGAATAGTAAATGTCAATTTACATATATAAGTAATAAATTATTGTTATTTACATATAGTAATTATAATAAAAAATACAAATAACAATAACAATATTTTTCTCTCTACTTTTCAATTTTAATATCGATATGTCTTTCGCTGCATAATTTTTCACAACCCAACCTACTAACGATCTTCATAAAATCCACCAGTGTCAATTTAAATAATAAAAAACGTTATTGTATATCATGTTTGATGTAATATTATAGGTACGAATATTGATGCATACGAAAGGTATCAATATATTTCTCATAATTTCTATAACGTATTATTACTGCATTGTTTCGATTGTATTTGATATCCTTTAAAGCCCCTGTTTGATACCTATTATTCAAAACTTAATTTTTCATACTAATTTTTTACTACACATTCTATCAATAAACTTTGTTCGGGTACTTTATTATAACACATATTTATAATCATCACAAAATTTTATACCACTTTTTAACAACACATATTTTTCGATACCACAAGTTCTACCTAGAAAACACAAAAACAATGGTGGTCGAATAGAGGCAAAATAATCTACATGTATGCTCAAAAAGATTTCCTACTATTCAATATCATATTTTCAAAAAATTTACTATTAGAAATCACATTATTTTGAAATATTCTTTGGACACAAATATTTTCAGGTTAGTTAGCCCCTGATTGGTAAATTAAAAAAAAAAACATGTTTTTAAATAATGTAATTCCTAAAATTATTTTTTAACTACACATATTTTCTGTTCTCACTTTTTAACCACACATCTTACCTCGAAAAGATAAAAAACATGTTTCTAAACACAAAAAATTTAACAAATAGAGCCTTAAATGTTTTTAACAAATTTTATAATATAATTTTATATTTCTAGAAAATTTTAATAATATTTTTTTCAACTTAGGTAAAATACTTTCGTATCTATGTGAAAAATCATACAAAAATGGAAGAAGATGAATATTTTGTTTGGCGTTGCACTATTTGGCAAAGGTTTTTTTTTCATTTAAAAATATATTTCTTTTTACAGAATTTTTCAAATCATTTTTTAACCACATATATTTTCTCTATTAACTTTTCAATCAAATATTTTACTTTAAAAAAATGTTTTTAAACTTTTTTTCCAAAATCGAAGCATTTCTCCATTTTTTTTTTCATATGTACACTAAAATGATTATGTCATGCCATGCCATGGCGACACTCACCGGAAGAAAAGTCAACCTCTTCAGTCTTCCTTCATTTTCTTCAGTCTTCCTTCATTTTTTGAATTGATGATGGCCCACCATGAGAAATAATTCAGAACAAAATAGTCAAATAATCCATCGAATTTCTCCACACACAAGCTTCCCTTGGCAGGACTTTTGGGAGAGAATTCTCATCCAACTATCCTTCTTAAATAAGATAATAATAATAATATTAATAATAAGATTTCAATTCTTGCTAATAGTGTTGTTATTTTGATGAAGAACGAATTCACATTAGATCAATATTCTAGGAGGGCATGCAATTAGTATCAAGGGTGAAAATCCCAAAAACCTATACCCAAGTTCCCCCTCCTCTCCAAGTTTTCACTGTACATTATTTGAGAATGACATTTTTCTTTCCTGATTTTTTCCCCTTAGCTTTTTTTCCATTTGCTTTTTTTTTTTTGTCCCAAATTGGTTTTGCTCTTAGATGACCAAAATTTGGGTAAAAGCAATCAATGCTCACCGAACTTTAATCGTGTTACTGCTTAATCACCAAAAATTTGAAAGGTTTTTCAATGTCCACTCAATTTTTCACAAAATTATCCATCCACCACTTAAACGCTTAAATTCTACGACTGTTAACAACTTTTCCTACTTGACTGCTAAATTTCTAAGGTGACATTTGGAGGTGTTAAATTTGACCCACTTAGAAAAATATATAAGCCAAGCTTTTAAATAACAAAATGGCATAATCATTTCCTTCAATTTTCTCAAACTGTATATTCAAATGCCTTTTTGTCACGTATTTACTAGTGTGGTGCCTTGTGTTTTTTATGACTATCAGATTTAACATTCAAATGCCATGTTGAGGATTTAGCGCCACGTAGGAGAAGCTGTTAATAGTTGTAGACTTTAGACTTTGTTAGTTAACATTGCAAACTATGATAATTATAAATTGATTTATTTATATTTTTTAGATTGAATGTGTGATTAAAAAGTTGAGAGAAAAAATGTGTGTGGTTAAAAAGTGATTTGTGAAATATTATTATTTATAAATTGATTTATAAATTATAATGATTGTATTAAAGAACAGAGACATAGAATATCTCCAATGCACATCATCAATTGGGAAAAAGAATTTGACACGTCAGCAAATTGATGGAATATGTTAAAAATATCTCCTAAATGCACAATATCAATTACAATGTTAAGCTGATGTGGCTAAAAAAATTAACAATGTCAAGTGCGTCGTCTATATCTTGATGTTTCGTCTGATCTAATAAGTCAGCATTTATTTTTATTTTATAATTACTTTAACAATTAAATAAAGAAATGTTATAGATAAATATATACATATATCTTCTCTCTTTATATATTATTATTTTTAAATTTAAAAAAATACCACATAATCAACAATGGCTAAATATATTATCACTACAAAAACTAATTTCTATACCACATTATAAATACCCAACAAAAAAATATGATTTATATAAATTAAAAAGAAGAAAATCAAATACACACCACGTATCCACGATCATTTCTCCATTCTTACCACGATACCCCACCACCAACACCAGCACTCAGACTGAAAATTGCATCCTGTTTTAGTCATTTCTGAATCCAAAATCTGTTGGAAAAATTGATTTAGACCAATTTATGTGATTATTTAAGTGGAACCATTAGTTGATAAATGAAAAATTAAGCCACTTAAATTTGTGACAATATTGGAAAATTAGTAGAATATTATAAAATATTCTAGAATTAATTTAAATGAAAAGATATGTCTTTTCATATAAAAGGTTGTGACTTTTTGAATTAATATTTTTCAATAATTGTGTCTCTTCAATTAGAGACAAATTTGAAAGGATGTGTCTCTTGTAAGGATTGTGTCTTTTGAGACACAACTTTCCAACATCTATATATAGATCCCATATGCTTTGATTATTCATTCATTTTCCTCAATTCATCATTCATTTATTTTTCATGATTGTATTATCATACTAATTCATATTCACTTCAAAATATTTTGCATTTATTTGGAGTCGAGTTTCATATGAAGAGAGTTCAAAGCATAAGTAAGGTTCGTTGGTCTTCGTAATTTGGAGTGCTCCTATTGCGGGACGTGGTCGTTGTATCTTGGGAGACGAATGCCGGAAAAACCGTTAGCACCCGTGCGGGGCATTATCTTCTTAAGGACAAAGAATCCAACTCTTGCCTCGACCGAATTCATTTTCATGCATTTTTTATTTTCTACTTCATATATTCTTATTCGCTAAGTCGGAATTCTGTCAAACTTTATGCATGTAAAAGGTACGTTATTAGAATATAATTATGCACGTTAACTTTTTACTAACAATCTTAAGACGATAACGTATGCATATTATATTTTGTTAAATTATTTGCATAATGTTTGAATAAATACCGAATCCATTTTTATACGAAAGATGGAATTAGATATCAAACTACGCATGCATGATTAGTGATTAAAATATTATATATTATGCTATGAAATTAGTTTGCATGCATTATTATTATGCATGTATTGGAATTTGTGTATTGTTGGAGCATATATTGCATGCACGAATCCACCGCCTGATTTTGTGAAGTATGGTAAGTTTGAATCTCATTAGTTTGTGAGTCACATACTTTGTTTTTAAAAGAATCACAAACGTCCATTGAATTAAGGAATTTGACGGATTTGATTTTGAGTTCTTTAGAATGACTTTGTAATCTATGGTTATTTCTAGCATTTTGAGGATTATCATACTCAATCTGCATAATACAAAATTTGAAGGGAAAAATATTAATTCCCATTTTGATTGCCATAGAATATTGATGACCACAAAGTTTTGTGGAGTGAAATGCTAAGTTCAAACCTTACCCAAGATTTGTGGGGTAATGTTACTACATGTGCACGTGATTCCTAATTGAGGAATTGTGATGATAACTTATTTTATAAGTTACAATATTTATACCTTGAGTCATAGAAAGATGTTCTATGAAGATGGAAAGGTAGAAATCCCTTATACTAATTTTAGAAGTATAAGGATGGTTCATAATAACCAAAAATGGTTGAAACCTTGGTGATTTGATGAAAATGACTTGTAATTGGAAATTTAATAGACCAAGGGACTTGAGTTGCAATTTTACATTAATGATTTAATTGTATATTGAGTACTCAAGGTCTTGGGATATACAACTTTGGCCTTAAAAGTTTTCCAAGATTATTTATAGTCCTTCAAGTTCTGGACTTTAAAAAAAAAAAAATCTAAGTCCTTAAGGTTCTTGATTTTAAGATTTAATCCATATAGTGTTGGATTTCAAATCTTATCTCAATCGTGCTGAGTTGTTGTTCGAGTATATATTAAAACTTGAACTTGGGACTACCCGTGAAGTGTGGGGGTGACCTTGCTTTCTTCAAATTATAACGAGATTTTGAAGTTTGAACATTATTGAACTGCACTATTCCCGGGAAAATTTGTTGGTACCATATTTGGACATAGACGTCCATTGTAAGGATTTATATCCACTAGTAAATTTGTTTACTATGCTAGTGCGGTATTTGAAAATGCTTGAAATCATTATGAACTTGAAGATAAATTTTTGGAACTAGAGCTTTAGATAAAGTGAGAAATAAGTATTTTATTTCAAGAAAATTTGGAAGCTTATTTATTCAATATCCTAGACTTGTGGGGTTACGAATAACTGTAATAAAGCTTCAACTAAAGTGAATGAAGCATGATGGCTTCAGAGTTCCAAAAGTGACAAGTCTATACCTGCTTCATTGATTGATTGTGTCTCAAAAGGTATAGATCGTCTTGTATTGTAGTTGATCTCAGATGGTATTATTTTTTGGATCCACTATATCGAAAAGCCTACCAAGAGATCATTAAACTGCTAATCGAAGGGAATGAGATTAAGCCTACTACGCATATAATCTTTGTAATGATAACTCAACTATGCTGACTGGAGATCCCAAAAACTTGGTTCAATGAGACAACTAAGTTACGAAGATTCAGTTAAGCACTTGTGATTAAATTCCTACTCATTTCTATGGTCAAACCAAAGTGCTTTTTGCAGAGTGTCTAGATTAAGCTTAGCTTTTAATGATTCCTATATCTTGGATAAACCAAGTGGGGTAGACAGACTACTCCTAATAGGAGATCACCTATGTAAGTGAGAAGTGGGGTTGCTTCTATGAGAATGTTTCAAGGCTTGAATTCTCTAAAATACTTTGAAATCAAGAGTTTGTTCAGGGCCAAAATGAATACAACCGTGAGAACCGAAAGTGTTAGGAAAGATATTGTGTGAATACTATTATCTTGGTTTACACCAACGGTTAAACAGTTCAAGACATCATGTTCACTGATTAACCAGTAAATCCGATAGTATTTCATTAAGGCAGGTTCAAAGCCCAGAGCTACCTCTCCTGATGCAATAGCTTTCCGCGTGTACTCTCTTCAGTGTCTGCATAGTCTTCGCATTAATTTTCATTCATGTGGGGGATTGTTGGAAAAATTGATTTTGACCAATTTATGTGATTATTTAAGTGAAACCATTAGTTGATGAATGAAAAATTAAGCCACTTAAATTTGTGACAATATTGGAAAATTAGTAGAATATTATAAAATATTCTAAAATTAATTTAAATGAAAAGATGTGTCTTTTCATTTAAAAGATTGTGATTTTTTGAATTAATATTTTTCAATAATTGTGTCTCTTCAATTAGAGACAAATTTGAAAGGATGTGTCTCTTGTAAGGATTGTGTTTTTTGAGACACAACTTTCTAACATCTATATGTAGACCCCATATGCTTTGATTATTCATTCATTTTCATCAATTCATCATTCATTTATTTTTCATGATTGTATTATCATACTAATTCATATTCACTTCAAAATATTTTGCATTTATTTGGAGTCGAGTTTTATATGAAGAGAGTTCAAAACATAAGTAAGGTTCGTTGGTCTTCGTAATTTGGAGTGCTCCTATTGCGGAACGTGGTCGTTGTATCTTGGGAGACGAATGCCTGAAAAATCGTTAGCACCCGTGCGGGGCATTATCGTCTTAAGGACAAAAATCAAACTCTTACCTCGACCGAATTCATTTTTATGCATTTTTGATTTTCTACTTCATATATTCTTATTCATTAAGTCGAAATTCTGTCAAACTTTATATATGTACGTTATTAGAATATAATTATGCACGTTAACTTTTTACCAACAAAATCTCGATTAATTGAGATCTCAGTTTCTTTCACGCACTCCGTTTCGAAACTGGCAAACTGATCTTCAGGCCATCCAGCGATAGGGAAGCCCATATATTAACCGCCGATTATCACTTACCAGTATCCTTCCAATTCCAAGTTCCAAATGAAATCTCCTAAAAGCCAGAGAGAGAGAGAGAGATCATTTTGCAGAAACACAAAGTGGTCAGCTGAATTACTTCATGGATGACCTCCCTAAACCAAAAAAGTAAACAACCAAAATTCCAACTATTCTATATATCTGTACTCTCTATTACAAGAAGACCCATCCCTCCTGCGACTTAATTCGTGCAAATGTGGAAAGATTTGTTCGCGTTAAATGAGCAAAATAATAATGTTTTGGGCAACAATTATCCTTAAAGAGAGCTTGATGAGCAACATCCACTCCACCGGCTAATGCTTTCTCATTCTGTGATGATTTTCGGACAGGAATATCGGAGAACCAAAGATTTCCTCGACAATTGATCTTCGGTGATAACCCTTGATTTATCTCTTCCCCCCCCCCCCCCCCCCGCCTCCCTCCTCAAGAAAGAATCATTTTTCTAAACTCTACAGCTTTGACTTCATTGTAGGGAATATATCGTAATATGGCTGGATGGTAAAAGAATATTTTGGAAATTTTAGGTGGCGTTCTGTTTGTATTTTATTTTGTATTTTCATTTTCGAAAATGTTTTGTATTTCCTGTTTTCATTTTTGTTTTCAAATTTGCTGAAAACGCGTTTTATCATTTCTGAAAACTGTTTTTGAAAATGAAAAGCTGGAAAACACGTTCTGTTTGAAATTTTGCAGAATACTATTTAAACTATTTTTAATTAATTTGCTTGCAGAATACTACAAACTCAAACTCAAATTTCCTTTCATAATACACTGAAAACATGGTTACATGCAACACACTAATGTGAGCATTAAGAGTCTATATTAACACAGCTTGGTCAAGTTCGGGATTTGAGAAAACTCTACTTCTATTAAAATTCAAAAAATGCAAGTCCTTTCAAAACCACCAGAATCCATTTATCAGTACATTTTTTGAAATATAACAACAAGAATTCTCACTTAATTTTTTTTGTAATGTTGATATTGAATTCAATAAAACTTTATTTAAGTTTAGTTCCATGTTAGGATAATTCTAAAAATAAAAAAAAATAAAAAAAAATAATCTTTATTTAAGTTTAGTTTCAAGTTAGGATAATTATAAAAATAAATAAATAAATAAAAACTTTATATTAAGCTTAGTTCTAAGTTAAGATAATAAAAAAAAAAAAAAAAAAAAAAATTCCAAAACGCGTTTTGGACATTTTTTTGTCGAAATACACACAAAACGAGGTTTTGGACGTTTTGTGTACAAATTTTTTTTTTTTGTTTTCCAAAATACGTTTTCGAAAATGGTAAAGAGAACGCGTTTTTAGCGTTTTCAAAAATAAAAACAGAAAACGATATCAAAACAGCAAAGAGAATAGGGGCTTAACTTTGTACTCAAGTTTGTAGAGTTAAATCTCTGTTTTCATCACTGTATTTTGGCAAATGTATCTGAAATATCAATGTACTTTAAATTATCACTCGAATGTCATTACACTTTCAAATGTATGTATCGAATGCCACTATACTTTAAATTGTCTCTCGAATGTCATTACACTTTCAAATGTATATACCGGATGACACTCAATTTACTATGATTGAAATATGTTGCACATACAGGGGATTGTGCCATCGTTGGAAATTTTGATAAATATTCTAACAGAGTAAATTGAGTGGCATCCAGTATATACATTTGAAAGTGTAATGGCATTCGAGAGACAATTTAAAGTATAGTGACATCCGGTATATACATTTCAAAATGTAATAACATTCGAGAGACAATTTAAAATACATTGGCATGTCAGATATATTTACCGAAGTACAGTGACATTTGAGAGGTTTAACTCCAAGTTTGTAAGACTTGTTAGTAGAAATAGCAAGATTCACGATTGATACAAAGGAGAAGAAAATTATTTGTGAATTCGTGATGTACATAATAAAATAAAATTAAAAGGTTAATTATGTCGTTTTGTAAGTAATAAAAATATTTAAAATTGTGGTGTAGAAATTGATTTTTGTGGTGGCAATATAGTCACTTATCAACAATATTTAAATGTAGACGGAATTATTGGAGATAGAATTTTACACTTCTTCATTAATTTATTCACGTTTTTTAGATATTCGTCAATTTCATTATCACGGCACTCTCAATTCATGAAATGCATTGAAGATGCAATTAGGAGCTTGTTTGGTAATGATGAAATTTTTATCACAACTTTTCAAACTCAATCTCAAGTCTCAACCATCAATTCTTAGTCAATCTCATCATTTTTGACTTTTCAAACATTTTTAAACCACACATTCATCAAAAAACAAAAAAAAAATTATAAAAATTAAAATTTTTCACATTACCAATCATGTTCTAGGTGTCTAAGTAATTGATGGGTAAGTGAATGCAGTTCAGTTCTAGTGGAAGAAAAAGAAGAATGATAAGACAGATCGAGCATCCAACCATGGTCACTCATCATAATTTTCTCCGAAAGTATTCTTTCTCTAACCTCTTGGGCCTTCTCCAATGATTTACCCCAAATTTGGGGTGGACTCAAATTCTATCTCCAACCATTTAATCCCAAATTTGGGGTTAAGTGAATAGTACCCAATTTTCTTCTAATTTTTTAATAATTATACCTTGATTATAAATTTGTTAATTAATAACTTTAATTTAAATTAATAACTAATGCGTAGAATGGACTAAATTAAGAATAATAATTTTTCTCGGGAAAAAAAATTCTAAGTTGAACAACAAAATACGCTTAGTGGCTACAAATTCCCTAAATTAAACAATATTGTTGCATATGTAGCTTCATATGACATATGTCGTCGTTAGTTTTGGAAATAAAATTTTAGTATTTTTAATTATCCAAACAAATTCGTGTCGTTTTTGTAACAATATTAACAAAAATATTACTATTATTTAGAACAAAAATAATTTTTCTAAGAAAAATTAAATTAACAATTATAGAATTACAACAATAATTATTAAATAATAATAATTATAATATTTACAATTAAGATAATTACTATAACAACAAATTATTAGACTAATTAATAATGTTTAATATTTAAATTAAATAAGAAAATGATAATTTAGTAATTAATTAAGGTCAATCCCAAATTTGAAGTTATGAATAGTGCAACCCATTTGGGGGTGAGAATATGGGTATCATTCCTCAAATTTGAAATTTTATCCAAAAATCCCAAATTTGGGGTAGGGTTTGTGATGCCGAACTGATATTTCACTTTTTCTTCATTTATCCTCAGGAGCAATTCTCATATTTACTTAGAGAAATTGCACAAAAAAAACCCTAGATATTGATCTATATATGGCAGCAGAAAGCAGTGTAGTGCCTAGGATCAAGCTGGGTTCACAGGGACTGGAAGTGTCTGCGCAAGGACTAGGATGCATGACCATGACGTACGCAGTCTACGGGCCTCTGAAGCCTGAGCCCGACATGATCAAGCTCATTAACCATGCAATCAACGCCGGCATCACCTTCCTTGACACCTCCGACATCTATGGACCCTACACCAATGAAATCCTCCTGGGGAAGGTCCTTTACCATTCCCCTATTTCCAAAATCCCCCCCCCCCCCCCCCCCACACACACACGTTGTACCTAGAGTTGGGAAGATGGAGCTACTGTATACTCCCTCCATCAAGAATTATTTTCATTTTTTGTTTGTCCCAAATTATTGTTCAACCAAAGGATATTAATGTTTGAACTATTCATTATTGAAGGTAGGATTATATATATATATTAGGTAAAATATAAGTAAATTTATAATTTCAAATTATGTTTTCTTAATTCCGCGTTAATATAGAAATGAGCCTATTTGGAGGGAGTAAGTTATTATTTGTTTTGATTTAATTTTTTCCCTGGATTATTACATTGATTAAAGAAATTGCTGTCAATCTAATTTCTATTTGCTGATAATGTAAATAATTGAAGCATTTACGGGCCTTATTACTCTTCTTGACGCTAGTCTTCATCCCTTCTCTGGCTAGTTTATTTATTTTCTTTCACTTCCTTTGGGTATTCATGTTTAGCATATGAATTTTTTGTAATATTTATATATTGTTTGCCATCAAATTCTGGGCTTTTTTAGGCTTTAAAGGATGGGATGAGGGAGAAAGTAGTGTTGGCTACAAAATTTGGGAGGAGAATTGTTGATGGAAAGAGGGACATATGTGGAGACCCTACCTATGTACGGGCTGCTTGTGAGGCCAGCTTGAAGCGTCTAGATATTGATTGCATTGATCTTTATTACCAACATCGCACTGATACTCGTGTTCCTATTGAAGTCACAGTTAGCCCTCTATTCCTTTTTATTTCCCTTTTGACTCGTAATTTAGATTTACAAACTTTGATTGCAAGTAGCTCTGTTATTGATATGTTATGGACTGAGCCAAAAGGTTGGTTTATTGAAGCTTGGATTGATTTCTTAGTAAATTTAGAATTGAGCTTAAGCTTCATGTGATTTCGTAATGAGCGTATGATGTTCAATCATTTATCCCGCTGATTATGTGCTGAACTCTAGTTTTCTGGTGCCTTTTCCATAGTTACTACATGTTAGTTTATTGAACCAAGCTTGAGTTAATCATGACAAGTTGATGAACTTTAAACATTGTAGAAATCAAGCAATAGTCGAAGATCAGTAAGGAAATCATGCGAGGTAAACAAACAATTCCCTTGAAAACCAATGCAGCAACACAATAAACATAGTAGTTTTGTAATGCGGACTAAATTGTGCTGATTTAGGAAATTGGATGAAGTCCATGCTAAAGTCAGGCTAAGTATGAGGATTCATTCAAAATTTGGGAATGATCTCTGTACAGTGTATGGCCTCTGGAATGTATGTGTCAGCTTATAGTTTATTCCTAATGTGTGATTATCTAAACTTGTGCACTGAAGGGGTAACTTTGATAAAGGATTCGATATTCTATACTAGAGCATCTTCAATGCTTCACACACTGTTGGCTATCTTCAATGCTTCACACACTGTTGGCTATCAACTTTTAGAATATTATGTGGACTTTGAGCATCTTCAATGCTTCACACACTGTTGGCTATCAACTTTGTGAGAGAGATATATACAAAAAATTGTGTGACCACTGTAATATTTCATTTTAATTCTCTCTCTTCAACTTTTTCTCACTTTTTCTCCTTTCTTTCTCACATTCCCACTTTACACACTCCACAATTCCACATCCTACTTCACATCTTTCACTATTTTTTTATTAATTTATTTGAATTTGTGTCTCTCTCTTCTTTTTTCACTTTTCCAGCTCTTTTTTCTATTTTCATCATCCACATTCTCTACACAATGTAAGCTTAAAATAATATATCTCTCTCTTTCTCACTCATCCAATCCACATCCCCATTGGAGATGCTCTTATTAAAAAGAATCTCATCATCTGCCTGGGCTTGATGGCAACATTGACTTACTTTTTGGGAAACAGATGGAGACGAGGTGGGAAAATAAGAACCATTACATTAAACCTTGTTAGTCTCAATAGTTCTATGAGGTTTTGTGCTTTTCGTTATTCTAGGAAGATGAAACAGACTACTAGACTTGGTGAATGAGCTAGACGAGATATCTAGAATTGACTTTAACACACAAGATGCATGAAGATAAGAAAGGTGGTAAGTTTCAATTTCATACCTTGTTAACCTTGTATTGCTCAAATGAATCAGGTGAACACAAAATGAGCTAATGCTTGATCTCAGGATTCAAACATTTTACAAATCTAGAAAATGTGACATGGGGATCTTCAATAAAGTAACTTCTTGATCGTACACTGCGTCTTGTGTATTATTTTATAAATGCACCTCTCCTTTGTATTCTTATACTCGATTCCTCAATTTTCTTTTCTTAAGCTTTTCCTTACTACTTTGAATCTCTGTTTATGCAAGATGGGAGAAGTAAAGAAACTAGTAGAAGAAGGCAAAGTAAAATATATAGGTTTGTCAGAAGCATCTGCTTCAACAATCAGAAGAGCACATGCTGTTCATCCGCTGACAGCGGTGCAGTTGGAATGGTCTCTGTGGTCCAGAGACGTGGAGGCAGAAATAATTCCTACTTGCAGGTTTCACGATTCCTTAGGCAAATTTTTATATTTTGTGACATTGAACAATATAAATTTCTAACTCTGTATATCTTGATGCAATGTTTAGAGAACTTGGCATTGGGATAGTAGCATACAGTCCTCTTGGCCGGGGATTTTTCTCCTCTGGTCCAAAACTGGTTGAAAATTTCAGTGAAGGGGACTGGCGAAAGGTTTAATTTGTACTCTGATCCCTCCTGAATTTCATATTTATCTATAAATTATTATGTCACTGGTTTGCACACCATCAACTTTACTCGATTTATGATGGAATTATAGCTAAAGCCCCGTTCTCTTTGCTGTTTTGAAGTCGTTTTCTGTTTTTATTTTCGAAAACACTAAAAACGCGTTCTCTTTACCATTTTCGAAAACGCATTTTGGAAAAAAAAAAAATTGTACACAAAACGCCAAAAACCTCGTTTTGGGCGTTTTGTGTGTATTTGAACAAAAAATGTTCAAAACACGGAAAACGCGTTTTGGAATTTTTTTTTTTTTTTTGAGAATTATCCTAACTTGGAACTAAGCTTAAATAACGTTTTATTGAATTCAATATCAACATTACAAAAAAAATTAAGAGAAAATTCTTCTTGTTATATTTCAAAAAATGCCTTGATAAATGAACTCTGGTGGTGGTTTGAAAGAACTTGTATTTTTTGAATTTTAATAGAACTAGAGCTTCCTAAAATCTCGAACTTGACCAAACTATGTTAATATAGACTCTTAATGCTCACATTAGTTTGTTGCATGTAACCATGTTTTTCAGTGTATTGTGAAAAGAAATTTAAGTTTGAGCCAGTAGTTTTCTGCAAGCAAATTAATTAAAAATAGTTTAAGTAGTATTTTGCAAAATTTCAAAGAGAACGTGTTTTTCAGTTTTTTATTTTTCAAAAACAGTTTTCAGAAATGATAAAACAAACGCGTTTTCAGCAAATTTGAAAATAAAAATAAAAACAGGAAATACAAAACATTTTCGAAAATGAAAATACAAAATAAAATACAAACAGAACGTCACCTAAGAATCTTTAGGTTATGAATATTAAGTTGTGGCCTAACTAGATGCTTAAAGTTTTGAGTATTTAATTTTTCATTGGTAAGGTCAGCAGTACTACAGATTACAGTAACCAAATTCATCTGAGTGTTTTTTTTTTTTTTCGGAGTTCGTCCTCTATCATATATTTGATTGCCCTTAAAGAAGAGAATTGGCAAGTTCAGTTAAGCTTCTGAAAACAGGTGAGGCCAAAATTATGTTTGGCAACAAGAATGTTTAGTTCAATTTCAATGGGAAAGTTGTGCAAAAGAAAGTCCAAGCCTTCAACGTGCTATGATAATAACCATTACAAATCTCTCCCCTTGAAGTGTGCATGGTAATCTTGAGCCGTGCCTAGATGTCAAATTCATCATGTTGCTAGGGGTGGACGTGGTTCTATTTGGTTCTGGTTCCATAAGAACCAAACCATAAACCGATGATTTTTTACTAATGTAATCAATTGGTTTTTTCAAAGATATGGAACCAAACCGCTCGGTTCTGATTAGGTCTGGTTTGGTTTGGTTCTGGGACCATTACTTGAATTTTTAAATAATAAATGCAAATTAAAACATGTTTATATCCGCTTCTTCATTAGAATCCTTCTACATCATTACTAAATAGAAAATGAATTTTTAGTTAACGAAGATTTAGAAAAAGTAACATTTTATTTTAAGTCAAAGAAGAAACTCGTCTGAAGGAAGCTCGTCGACCCATTGAAATTTAAAGAATCGAACATAAAGGCCGTTTAGACTTATAGTTCTAGATTACAATGAAGTTCTGAGTCCCATTCTACAGTGATGCCGTGTGAGTTAGGGATGGAATTTGCAATTTGGGTTTGTATTAACTCTTGAGAATTGATGAATTGAGTCGAGATCTATATATACATAAATTTTAAAAAATAAACATCAATGCCGTCGATGGTGATTAAGGAGTGCAACGATTGCTGTATTATTGGGTGCAGGTAAAGCAGTATGAATGTATGTCTATAATTGAAAAGAAGAAAAATGAATTACAATTAGAATTTAGATTTATGATTTAAAATCTTTGTCTAATAGGAAATGAGATAAAATGTATGGTAAACATAGTTTAAAAAGGCGAGGCGGAGGCGCTCTTTGAGGCCTGCCTCACTGTGAGGCGCATAACCTACGCCTCAAGGCACTGATTTAGTGCTATTTTGGGTGGAAAGTATGTCTCAGTCATTGAGGCGTACGCCTCACAAGCCTTGAGGCGTGAGGCGTTTTTAATGGATTTTTTTCTTTAAATGAATTAGGCCGTGGCCCATCATTACAAAAAATACGTTAGACCTAATTTGACCTTTTAGTTTATAAACAATTGAAACTAAAAAAATATTATAGACCCAATTTGGACCATCAATACAAAAAAATATTTTAGACTTACGCCCATTAAAAAAAACTAAAAAACCCTATATATTCCTCTACCCCCACTTCCCACGTTCTTGCTCCTGTTATTATCCCATCATAGTGCCAAGTCTATAAACATACATAACCACTTCCTTTCATTATCATCAATAAAAACTCTTTATAGACATTATTTATGCACCAATTAGTTATCAAAATTTAAAAAATAATATGGTCACCTGTCTGTAAACTCTATTATACATGCACCTCACCTGCAGTCTGTCCATCATGTTCTCTCTTCCCCTCTCTTACTCTAAACAATGAATTTGAAGTTATGCAATCAGCAATCTAATCACGTAATGCATGCTTGATGTTTATATTTATGTTTGGTTTTATACTTCTATGTTATGCTGTTTTCATGTCATCTTATAATTTTTTTTGAAAGAAGATGTTTTTATATTATCTTATAATATTTTTACTAAATTTTTGGTTTATAGTGAGGCTTACGCTTCAAAGCGCCTTGAGGCTTACGCCTCGCCTCGCAAAGAAAAACCGCCTCGATACCTAGTTCCGTCTTTTTAAACTATGATGGTAAATAACATTTTTGTACATTTCACATTTATAATTTCAGATTTGAATATTTTGGTGAAATGAATATCCACTAATTTGTATATATATATATATATATATATAAATTGAGTTTGGTTCTTGGTTCTGGAAAGAGAATCGGAACCAGAACCGAAATCAAATGATTCTTGATTCTAAGAACCAAACCATTATTTTTTTTATGTAGAACTGAACAAAATCATTTGGTTTGGTTCTAGTTTGGTCTGGTCTGGTTCGGTTATTTTGTTCACCCCTACCTGCAGCTAAAAAACTTATTTATACAGTGTGTTTGGTATTGTTTAAAAATAGTTTTTTTTTTTTTTTTTTAATGAATAGTGATTTTTAGAGGAATTGGTGGTTGAAATTTGGTTGAAAAGTTAAATATTGTGGGCTTGACTTTTAATGGATGATTGATATTGAGTACTATAGAAAAAAGAGAAAATTTTAAAGAGAACCAAATAAGGGCAGTCTAACTAATAATCAACAGTAACACTGATTTATATTCTCAAACTATTCACTCCATGCATTAATATTTTCGACTTTAAAAGATGTTCTTCACATTTTGCAGAGGCTACCAAGATTCCAACCTGATAATCTGGAGCACAATAAGAGCTTGTTCGAGAGGGTGAATGATATGGCAAACAGAAAGGGATGCACCCCTTCACAGCTAGCTTTGGCCTGGGTACATCATCAAGGAAATGATGTTTGTCCAATACCTGGTACCACTAAACTTGCGAATCTTAATGAAAACATCGGAGCATTGTTTGTGAAACTGACAGAGGAAGATATGGCTGAGCTTGAATCGATTGCTGTAGCTGTCAAGGGGAGTAGATCTACGCCTGCTATGGCTACATGGGAAACTTCGGACACTCCTCCTTTGTCAGCTTGGAAGACAACTGCTTGAAGACTTCATTTTTCGGTGTGCTAATATTAGCTTGTTGAAGCGAAGAGCTTTAAATAAAATTTACATTTTAATATGTCATAGAATCCGATATAAAAACTTTAGTGCACTCGGGGGTTTGCCCTTTCTGCTTTTAGATGAAGTGAGAGTGAAAGTTGACCCAAACATGTTGATGTCTTGATCGCAAGCAAAAAGTCGAATGTCCCCAAAGTATATTGCTTAAAGCTCAGCTTCATAGTTATTAGTTGGAGCAAACTATGTAAAATTCATAAAATGCTTCAATAAATTGTCAGCATTTACATTCTCTAGTGCTTGTACATGCATAGATATGCCACATTGTTAGGATTGAAGCTCAAGACTGATCACAAACAACACATGAGCAGCAGCAGAGTTCAGGGAGAAGAAGCAAAAACGAGGGACTCACATTTTATGCGACTCCATTCAATGAATAAAGTGAGTTGCTATGAACTTGACTACCCTGATAAATCACGTTTCTTCTAATCTTCTTCATTTAATAGACTACTCTTGGTCAGATCCATTCTCATGACACCATCTAACGCAGAGCTAAACAGTCAAGTTCTGAGAGTAAAGTTGAGTCAACGTTGAGTTTAAAGATAATTTTATTTATATTTTTATATTTGCGCGTGTAGCGAGGGAATTAGTACACTAATGCCACAGTTCACTGGACAAAGAAGATCCACCAAGTTGAGGATAAAAATGGCTAAACCCCTTATCTCTTCATCGTATTTTGTATGTATTACATTACAGTATCATCTACAGCTATTTTCATAAACAGAGATCGAAGAATTATGGCTGGAGAAAGTAGTGTAAAACTGCCCAGAATCAAGCTGGGTTCACATGGACTGGAAGTTTCTGCGCAAGGATTGGGATGCATGCCATGTCGGCGTTCTACAGGCCTCCGAAGCCCGAGCCCGACATGATCAAGCTCATTCACCATGCCATCAACGCCGGAATTACCTTCTTTGATAGCTCCGACGTCTATGGACCATTCATCAATGAAATCCTCCTCGGCAAGGTTAAACCCCAACCTTTAAGTATTGTACATTATGCTTTAAAATTTGTACCTAGACAAGTTGGAGCTTCTGTGGCACACTAAGGATTTTAATTTCATTTCTAACTGATTTTAACAAAATAACATTGATTAAGGAAACTGATATCCAATTAATGTTTATGTCTTGTTTATTTATTGTTTTTCAGTTCTTGTAGGTGCGTTTGTTTAATATATGAAAGCTTAAAGTTTATAAATTGATTGCTATATTCAAATTTTTTCTAAGCATAGGCTTTTAAGGATGGAATGAGGGAGAATGCAGAATTGGCTACGAAATTTGGGCTTCAGTTTTCGGATGGGTAGATGGGTATTCATGGAGACCCTGCCTATGTACGGGCTGCCTGTGAGGCCAGCTTGAAGCGGCTTGATATTGATTGCATTGATCTTTATTATCAACATCGCGTTGATACACGTGTGCCTATCGAAGTCACGGTTAGAGCTTCATTCTCCCTTCTTTTTATTAATGAATTAATTCAAATTTTTTTCCGCTTTCAAATTTTAGCATGAATTCTTCTTGATGCCAACAAGCAAAGCCGAAAAAATAGATTGTTTAAGTGTGATATCTTAATGAGCTCATGTCAAACTAGCATTCATCTAACCAGTCAGTAATCAACTTGTTTGGTGGTTTTCCATAAAATGTGTTGATTAGCTTACAGAGCCAATTTTAAATATAAAACTCTAAACTCTAAAAACCTATTATAGCTTGGCTTGTGAGTTGTGACTTTTATACCATTCTAACCAAGCTTTAACTCAGTGATGATCCTCGAGCTCGTATCTTGAGTTGTTTGGAGTAACGTAAGAACCAAAAACTGAAATAATTGGTTGACCGGTAATTTGTAAAAAGAATGTTTTGGAAGTATTTATAAATGTAAATGAGTAGTGGATAACTGAGTACTATTTTAGAGTTTTTCGAAGTGTCGATAAAAAGTAGCTTAAGTGTTTAAAAATGGAATCAAACATAGCTAAAAGATATCAAAAGGAATCTAACATAAGTTTAAACCTCCAGTTGCATTGTATATAATTTGTCTTTGTAGTTCCTGGTTCGCTATCATGCCCTTACATATATGCTATTATATATGTTTGCTTTGAGTGAAGCCAAAGTCACTAGGTGTTAAATATGGAATGAAAATAAATATATTTCTGCATTATTTAGTTTCCTACATTAGATCTATTAATATTCAAATTGATATTATAGTTTATAAAACTATATATTTTGATTTTATTTTTAACTTTTAGAGTTAGGACTATTCTCCTATATAATGGGTTGATTGTATTGAGTTGTTCACAACATAATAATTCAATAATAATTTCCACATTAGATTTCTAACATGGTATCAGAGCGTGTTTCGAACTTTCGATCTTGGCTTAGATTTGCAAGCTTCCGTTCTCCCGCGATTGGTCATGTATCGCTTGTCCGGTCATATACTTGTTTTTCCATTAACTTATTTTATCTTTTCACAAAACTCAATACTCAATACTACAAAATTATTGTTTCAAAATTGAGGATTGAAAATTAGGGATTCAAAATTTGCAAAACCCTAAAACTCAATTACCACCAATTTTAGAAACCCGAAAACCTATCAATACTCCTCATATATTGCATCCCTAATTTAGCCACATATTTCAACCCCCTAAATCTTCAGTTGTCACCTATTTCTTGGAGTGTTTTTCATCCTTCTATTCGTAAAATCCAGTTTCCCTATCAAATCGACATTGATGATCAAGCAATTCTCATTTCTACTGGACCTCTCTTTTTTGGCTGTACATTTTGGTGTTAAGGGTTCCGCTGGTTGCGGGTTGTGGATTTATGTATCCAATTAATCATTCATTATGACATGAATACAAGAAGACTATTAAAACTTAAAAATAACTTTTGCACACTTATTTACAAGTTGGGCGTTTTTTACATCTACCCTCCAACTTGAGGGGATAGTGTTAAATATGGAATGAAAATAAATATATTTCGGCATTATTTAGTTTCCTACATTAAATCTATTAATATTCAAATTGATATTATAGATTAGGAAACTATATTTTGATTTTATTTTTACCTTTTAGAGTTAAGACTATCCTCCTATATAATAGATTGATTGTATTTTTTATAAACTAGAGAGAAAAATAGAAACACCAATAAATTTGTGTATTTTATTATGAACCAAAACCCTATATATAAGAGAATAGGGATAAACAAAGTAATAATGTCTAGGGTCACAGGGGTACAATTGTCATTCCCCAATATAAGATAATATTTATAACATTCCCCTTTGAATGACATATTACAAAATATCTGCCTCGTTAAAACCTTATTTGATAAAAACTCAATGGGACAAAAAAATATCAAACGAAGGAAAAATAGTACATTTATTCTAGAAGTATTAAGTTGAATGTTGCCTCGTTAAAATCTCGCCAGGAAAACTCAATGAGACAAAACATTTGCTAAGGAAAAAGAGTACAATTACTCCTCTTAGTGTTGATCACTATAAATCATCGAGTCGATGCATCCCAATTTTGTGAATTGATTTCTTGAATGTAGATTTTGACAGTGCTTTTGTGCATAAATTAGCTACATTATCACTTGAGTGAATTTGTAGAAAATTCTGGAGTATTTTGATGCTGCCTCGTTAAAACCTTATCAGAAAAACCTAATGGAACAAAACATGAACGAAGGAAAAAGAGTACAACAACTTTCCCTGATTCAATCTGTATTGAATAGTCCATGTAGTTACTCCCCCTGATTCAATAGAAATTGAATCATCTATATCTTGATCTCTTCAGGAGTCTCGTATAGAGAGTATATCAATATACATTGGTAACAACTACATCATTAAAAATCTTGTCAAGAAAAACTTGGGCTAAGGAAAAAATAGTGTAGTGCATATTAGCTCCCACTGATATTGCATATAATTATTTCAACTGTTTATCGTTGCAATATCGAATATGTTCACCAAACATATATAAATGGCACATATCTCATATTATTTGTTCTTCGAATATAAATTCAATTATTCATTTGAATTTGAAAAACTATAAAATATTTCCAATCATTTGAACATGCTGCATCTAGCCATGTTCTATAATCAATATTCATCAATGCATTTAATGCAGTTCTCAAATCTGGAAGTGACTTATTCATTTCAGTGATCAATTAGCTTATTCACTTCAGGTGAATAATTAATCATGAATTTGAATTTTGAAAATCAATTGCCACGATTTTCAAATATTATTCACAATAATGGTACATCTCAATTTCAACACTTTGTCATATAGAATCATATGTACCATTCTTCATGTAATCTAATTTTATACTACCAATCAAATTCCATTACAAATTGAATCTTTTCAAGGCATATTAAATATTCAGATCGCAAAGTATATGTATACTTTGATCAAAAAGCCCAACAGTCGGCCTAGAAAATAACCATGTGGTCGCATGGTACAAATCCATGCGATCGCGCAGGCTTCCGGAAAATATTTTGACCATTTTTGTCAAGACCATGCGATCGCTCCGTTATAATCTATGTGATCGCATGGTTATCCGGTTAGAGTGCAATTTTCATCTTTTGAAGTGCTATAAGTTGGTCCTCATAGTTTTATTGCATATCAGGTCCTTCAACTTTTGATCGTTGCAATTTAGTCCCTAAAATTTTGATTTCTTCCAAATTTTATTTTTTTCTTCAATTTTTCTTCCAAATTGGCCATTTCATTTACTTCATGAACTCTTGATTTTCATACTTTGACATTTTTATCATCTAATTGTTTGATTTTAGCTTTAATTCCATTGTTTTCTCGATTTTGGGTTAATCTTGAAATATAAACAAATAACAACGAAATAGATAGCAAATATTCTTGAACAAATAGATAAAATCAAACTTCAGGATGGAAATAAGTTTATAAAATACGTTTATCAACACCCCCAAACTAGAACTATTGTTTATCCTCGAATAAAATAAAACTAAATTATAAAAATAAAAATGCAGATAACAATTTTTTTTTTTTGAATTACTCATTTATCATGCGCTTCAATAATCCAAATTGACGATTCACTTTAGAGAAAAAATATAAACGACAAAAATTATTTTTATTCATCCGATGCTCAACTTCATTGTTTGTGTGTGTGAATAGCCAAAAATCGAATGCAAACTCATGTAAAAATATACTTGACACCGTGACTAGTCATGTAGAAATAAGTTCAAATCCCATGTGGTCGAACAATGATTTTCTTTTGATTTTCCTTACACTCTCATGAATGATCACAACCTTACTGTTTTTCTCTCATATCTCGAGGTTCTTCTTATTGATGTGATTTCTAAACATGTATATATTGCATTTTTCCACACAGGGCAGTTATGATTTGACAAGAATTCACAACAGACCAAGAGTACTCTATCCTCAATCCCACACTCCAGCGTTAGGAATTTTAATCAACAAAGATTATATCATTTTTATTCATTTTTTTTAACGACTTGTTCTTTTCATGTTCATGTCTTTTACCATCTTTGTGCAGAACTTTTCATACTTATTTTCTATATGACCCATGTAGCGAGCTTTAGGGCGGTGACTCCCAAGCCAGACGACTTTAGCATATCAGGTTCAAAGAACCCCTTATACTTAATTACTTGAGTTATAAAGGTTTAAATAGAAAAGTTAAAGATGTTTTATCGTCTTATGTGTAAGTCCATTCTTCTTACTTGCTTTCTAGTTGACCCATATAGCAAGCTTTGGCTCGGTGACTTCCAACTCAGTTGAGTTTAGGGCATCAGATTCAAAGAACCCCTCAAACTTACTTGCTTGAGTCAAAAAGGCATTTGAAGCGTAGAATAAGACATTTAACATTTTTCTATTTTTATGTTAGTTATGATTTATACTAGTTGATCAAATCCCCTTATACCAAAGATGCAACACCAAGAATATCAAACCCTCAATCCATCAATGTCTACTCATACTAACATTTCCACCCCCAAATTGCGTCTACATTTTGGTTAGGATCTAAATTCTTAAGGTTTTGGATTTTCAGTCAATTCTATGGTCAATGTGAACAAGTTTACCCTACAAGTATCAAGCATTCCCCTACACAAATTATTATTCGAAATTGGCTATGTGCTTAAGTTTGATTAAAATCTTACATGAATGAATGTTAAGAAAAGTTTAAGTTCAGACGTTGTCCAAATTTCTAATTAAAACACAAAAGTTAACTCAAATTATGTCATAAGCAATAAATAAATCAACAAAAATTTTCAAAATTTTTCCACTTTTTTAATGATTTTTCAAAATTTTTGATTTTTATAAATTTTCTACCCAAAATTTGATACAAACCACGTAGCAAATATAGCTACGCAACTCACAAAATATTGAATCGACCCAAGAATGCCAAAGAACCACGATTTATGGATCCAATTAAAATTAATTGAACCAAGCAACCAATACAATCACAAGGATATATTGACCTCTTGATCACAAGCAATATTAATTCTTACCGAGATTTGAACAAACAATATTAACTCGCAAGTTCGAATTGTATTCAATGAAGAATAGAGTTTGAAAGCAAATTTGCCTCACAATAATGTCAATAATAATCTACTTAATAATGAAAATTACATCCCTTTAAATAGGGTCAAATCTGATTTAGGAGCCCTAATTAAACAAGAAATCAAATTGCCAAAATATGAAAAGAAATAAAAATATTAAAATTTACGCGTATTGGCAGTTACGGCTGTAACTCTATTCTTTACAGCAGTAAGTAGCTTACTGTTTAACAGTTACGATTGTGAGACTGAATTTACGGCCGTAAGTCATTTTTTCTGAAAATCTTATTTCAACCCGATGCCACATTACGGCCGTGACACATGTGATTTATGGCCGTAAGTCCAACTTTTCGCAATTTCAGTTTTCAGCAGTAGACTCATTACGGCCGTAATTCTGAAACTTCACAACTTCCTTCGACGGCTTGAATAAAGTTGATCCACTCGTCGTCTCGGCTAGGTCCCAACATGGAACTTGTTTCTTTTGATGACACGAACATTGTTTTGGCCATTGTTTCTTGTACTAGCTTGTCCATTGCTTCGTTGGCCCTCCTCGTTTGCAATTGAGTCATCGGTCCTCCTTTGATCATTAACGGATCTTTGCGCGGGCTTGTACTCGTGGTCTGGATCACATCATCCCCTCCCTCGAAAGGATTCGACCTCGAATCTGTACCTGCATCAAACGGAGATAGATCAGAAACATTAAACATAGCCGAAACATTATACTCACCAGGAAGATCTAGTTTATAGGCATTGTTGTTGATCCTTTCAGTCACTTGGAATGGACCATCTCCTCGCGGTTGTAACTTTGATTTGCGTTGTTCCGGAAACCGCTTCTTCCTCAAATGTACCCAAACCCAATCACCGAGTTCAAATATGATGCATTTTCTTCCTTTGTTAGCCTGCGATGCATAATGTTAATTTTTCTTTTCAATTGCCAACCTCAGCTTGTCGTGGAGTGATTTAACCATCTCAGCATTTTTCTTTCCATCCAAACTACTACGTTCATTCACAGGTAAATGAATTAAATCCAATGGTGTTAGCGAATTAAAACCATAAACAATTTCAAATGGTGAACAAGTAGTAGAATGTATAGGCCTATTATATGCAAATTCAATAAATGGTAAACACTCTTCCCAAGTTTTCAGATTTTTATTGATTATGGTGCGCAACAATTAAATCATGGTCCTTTTCACTACCTCGGTTTGTCCATCGGTCTGTGTGTGTCAAGTTGTAGAGAAAAGTAGTTTTGTTCCCACTTTGTTTCACAAGACTCTCCAAAAATGACTAAGGAACTTAACATCCCTATCCGAGACGATACTTTTAGGAACCCCATGTAAGCGCACGACTTCCCTAAAGAAAATATCAACTATGTTGGTAGCATCATCAGTTTTATGGCATGGTATGAAATGTGCAATTTAACTAAATCGATCTACTACCACAAAAATCGAATCTCTTCCCTTTTTAGTCCTAGGTAATCCCAAAACAAAATTCATAGAGATATCAACTCAAGGCTCACTAGCGACGGGTAAAGACATATATAATCCATGGGGTTTAATCCTAGATTTTGCCTTCTTGCAAGTAATACATCAACTACAAACCCGAACCACATCAATTTTCATCTTAGGCCAATAGAAATGTTCACTTAGGATTTCGCAGGTCTTTTTAACCCCAAAATGACCCATTAAACCTCCACTATGGGCCTCTCTCACAAGTAACTCTCTCATTGAACACCTAGGGACACACAATTTATTTTCTCGAAATAAGTGATCATCATATTTAAAGAATCTATCCACAGCCCCTTTACCACATGAATCATAAATACTAGAAAAATCCGAATCATTAGCATACATGTCCTTAATGTATTCAAACCCAAGCAATTTATCATTTAAAGAAGTTAAAAGTACATACCTTCGAGACAATGCATCCACCACCACATTTTCCTTACCTTGTTTGTATCAGATGACATAGAGAAATGTTTCGATGAACTCTACCCACCTTGTATGTCTCTTACTCAGCTTAGCTTGACCCCTCAAATGCTTCAAGGACTCATGATCAGTGTGAATCACGAACTCCCGTGGCCACAATTAATGTTGCCATGTCTCCAAACCGCGCACAAGTGAGTACAACTCCTTGTCATATATGGGGTAATTAAGAGCAGCCCCTTTAGATTTTCACCAAAATAGGCTATTGGCCTTCGATCTTGCATTAAAAAAGCTCCAATACCTAGCCCTGAGGCATCACATTCAATCTCAAAAGCCTTGTCAAAGTTAGGGAGGGATAAAATCGGAACATATTTTTATGGTCTCAAATTCATGCTCCTGTTCTACACCTCATTTAAAACCTACACTTTTTTTGACAATTTTTGTGAGTGGTGCAGCAATTGTGCTAAAATCCTTAACAAAACGCCTATAAAAACTAGCCAAGCCATGAAAACTTCTAATATCAGTTATGCTTTTAGGTGTTGGCCATTCTTTAATTACTTTGACCTTTTCCTCATCTACTTCTATTCCCTTTGCACTAACCACATAGCCAAGAAACACAACTTTTTCCATGCAAAAACTACACTTTTTAAAATTAGCAAAAAGTTGTTCTTTCCTCAACACCACAAGCACACACCTAACATGTTCTACATGCTCTTCTAAGCTTTTATTATACACCAAGATATCATCGAAGTAAATTACAACGAATTACCTATAAATGCACGTAAAACATGATTCATTACACGCATAAAAGTGTTAGGTGCATTGGTAAGTCCAAACGGCATAACTAACCATTCATACAAGCCATATTCAGTTTTAAAAGCAGTTTTCCACTCATCGCCTTCCCTCATGCGGATTTGGTGATATCCACTTTTAAGATCAATTTTACTAAATATGCTAGAGCCATGCAATTCATCCAACATATCATCTAACCTAGGAATAGGATGACGATACTTTACCGTTATGTTGTTGAATGCTCTACAATCAACACACATTCTCCAAGTCCCGTCTTTCTTTGGCACAAGTAATACGGGTACGGCACATGGACTCATGCTCTCCCTTATGTACCCCTTGCTCATCAATTCCCCCACTTGCCTTTGAAGCTCCTTCGTCTGCTCGACATTACTCCTATAAGCGGGCCGGTTTGGAATGACTGTTACAGGTACAAAATCAATCTGATACTCAATACCTCGAATGGGTGGCAACCCACTAGGTATATCCTCAAAAAATACACCGTCAAATTCCTGCAAGAGAGAAATAGTCAAACTAGGGAGGGATATGTTAGTTTCCTCAAGGGCAAGGAATGACTCCTTGTACTATGAAAGGACCATTGGTCGATTTTCCACGAAAGTCTTCTTAATTTCACTACTTTTTGCATAGAAACTCACTATTGATTTTTCTTTTCTGGCACTCTTCGCTCTTTCTCCTTTTTTTGAGGTATATACCCCAACACTCCTTTTTTCTCTCGCATCTCCTTTTTCTGGAGTCGTGGCTCCAACCCTATTTTCCTCTCCTTTTTCTGAGGTCGTGGCCTCAACTCTCTTTTTCTCAAGTTTCCTCACGTTTTGTTCTTCATCATTTTTCAATTTAATTTGATCTGCATAAACTTGTGATGGTGTCAGTGGTGTAAGTGTAATATTTCTCCCATCCTTGGTAAAACTATATCTATTTTTATACCTGTCATGTGTCACCTTCTTATCATAGCCAAGGCCTACCCAACAAAATGTGCCCGACTTGCATAGGAACCACATCACACATCACTTCATCCATATAGCTACCAATCGAAAAATTCACTAACACCCTCCTATTCACCTTAATTTCACCACTATCATTTAACCACTGAAGTCTATAAGGTGATTGATGCTTCAACAATGGTAATCCTAATTTCTCAATTAGTGTGGTGCTAGAAACATTCGTACAACTACCACCATCAATAATCATACTACATACCTTGTCTTGAACGTGACACCGTGTATGAAATATGTTCTCCCTCTGTTGCTCCACGTCATCCACGTTGATTTGAGCACTAAGGGCTCGCCTCGCTACTAATAACGGTCCATGCTCCCTGGATAACAATTCCTCATTATCACTAGCTTCCTCCAAAGCGAGCATGTCGCTGTAGTCCTCTTCATCGCTACCACTTTCCCAAGCTCCTTCCGCTCACATGGTAATGACACGTCTATTAGGGCATTGAGAAGTCACATGTCCTCTTCCCAAGCATTTGAAGTATTGGATATCTCTACTCTTAGATGCCTGAGGTTCCCCTTTGGGTGGAAATTTGTTAACGGACTCTTCCTTTCCCTTTGGTACCTCAATCTTCCCCTTCGAAATAGCCCCAGCTCCTTTATTTTCCCACCTCGGCTTCCAAGACGGATTAGAACCCGAAGAACCCGACTGATACTTAGCTGTCCCTTTTCTCTTCAATTGCTTCTCCACTTTCATAGCCATATGCAGCATATCTTCTAGCTCCACATAGTGTTGCAATTCGACCACATTTGCTATTTCTTTATTCATCCCATTCAAGAAACGGGCCATAGTGGTCTCATCATCCTCCTCCACATTGACTCTAAGCATCAACATCTTCATCTCCTTATGATAATCCTCGACACTCTTAGAACCTTGGTAAAGACTTTGTAATTTTTGATGAAGTTCCCTATGGTAATGACTAGGGATAAATCTATTCCTCATGACAACTTTAAATTCACCCCATGTACTAATAGGTCTCTCACTATTTCCCCTCCTAGAAGTTGCTAATTGATCCCACCAAGTAAGTGCATAATCGGTGAATTCAAGAACCGCAACCTTAACCTTTTTCTCCTCCATATAGCTATAGCAATCGAATATCAACTCAATCCTTTTCTCCCACTCTAAGTATTGTTCCGGATGACTCCGACCCTTAAAGGAAAGAATTGTTGTTTTGATATTACTCATGCCCCGATCCGGTCGATCCCCAACAACCTCTCTACCTCGTCGTTCATGCCTAACCTCTCTATCTATGAGTGTCCCATCTTCAAACCCATCAAATTCATCTTCTTCTTCCGTCTCTATCCTATGACCTCGTCCCAATTGTCTCCGCACATTGGGCGCTTCCCTAGGCCGCTCTAACATTTCAATTCTGCCCGACATATCCCCAAACATTTTCTCAAAGCGTTGTGTCATCTCTTCTATCATGTTGACTTGATCGCCGTTCTTTGCTGTAGTAGAATTTTCCTACATCCTAAAACTAAGTAATTTATGCCTCACGTGTATTTTGCTTGTGTATCACTCAATTTTGGCTTTTACCTTCTATTGATCTCACCTCTCTAATCTTTTTCCACTCAATGGCTTTCACCTCAATTACTTCAAAGAACGAATGGGAACTCAAACAAGTTTAAACTCGAATGATTCAAACCGAATATTAGTGAGAATTTATTAACTTGTTGGAAAACTCGAAGAAGACCTTGAGAGAATGGAATCGGACTCTATAAAGGACTTGATACTTTTATGGGAAATATGATTGATTCAAAAAGGTAATTATTGAAATAAAATAACAAATTTTTTTTTTTTTGACTGATTTTCTTTTCAAAATATTGAATCGATCCAAGAATGCCAAAGAACCACGATTTATGGATCCAATTAAAATTAATTGAACCAAGCAACCAATACAATCACAGTGATATATTGACCTCTTGATCACAAGCAATATTAATTCTCACCGAGATTTGAAAAAACAAGATTAACTCGCAAGTTTGAATTGTATTCAATGAAGAATATAGTTTGAAAGCAAATTTGCCTCACAATAATGTCAATAATAATCTACTTAATAATGAAAATTACATCCCTTTAAATAGGGTCAAATCTGATTTAGGAGCCCTAATTAAACAAGGAATCAAATTGCCAAAACATGGAAAGAAATAAAAATATTAAAATTTACGCGTATTGGCAGTTACGGCAGTAACTCTATTCTTTACGGCCGTAAGTAGCTTACTGTTTAACAGTTACGGTCGTGAGACTGAATTTACGGTTGTAAGTCATTTTTTATGAAAATCTTATTTCAACACGAGGCCACATTACGGCCGTGACACATGTGAGTTACGGCCGTAAGTCCAACTTTTCGGAATTTCAGTTTTCAACAGTAGACTCATTACGGCCGTAAGTATTATGGGATTACGGTCGTAATTATGAAACTTCACAACTTCCTTCGATGGCTTGAATAAGGTTAATCCACTCGTCATCTCGACTAGGTCCCAACATGGAACTTGCTTCTTTTGATGACACGAACATTGTTTTGGCCATTGTTTCTTGTACTAACATGTCCATTGCTTCGTTGGCCCTCCTCGTTTGCAATCGAGTCATCGGTCTTCCTTTGATCATCAACGGATCTTTGCGCGGACTTGTACTCGTGGTCTGGATTAGGGCTGCACAAAAAAACCGTCAAACCGCAAACCGAATCGAAATCGTTGGTTCGGTTCCACGTGGACCCGCCAATATTTTCACACCAAATCAAACCGTTTCAAAATGGTTTGGTTTAGGTTTCAATTTTTAAAAACCGCTTAAACCAAACCAAACCGCTAATTTTTTTAATTAAAAGATTAATTTTTATTCATTTAAATTTAGAGTTTTTTCTCAAAAATTTTCAAATTTATCTAATGAATAAAAGTTCTTGTCTTTTTTTTTTTTTTTAAAGTTATTGTCTAATGTCCAACCACAAAATCTGATTAACCTTTAACTCATACCACATTTTAACAACATACTCCAATCCTAAAATTCCTTAAATCACATACTCCAACCTCAAAAGCTCATTTAATAGAGATTCAAACAAAAAACATTCCAACTTCTTAATTCAATCATTAATTTTCTGTTTTCATTCGTCTTCCTTGTTTCCTTCCAACTTCCAAGTTCCTCTTCACTAATATCAATTAGATTCTTATAATAATAGACAGAGGTGATAGGTGTACTTTCAATTTCTTCCTGCATTTGATTTTATTTTAGAGTCATGGAAGATGTTTCGATCTATATCAGAAGGTTCGAATCAGGGTAAGAATTTGAATATCACTTGTTTAACTTTCTTTGCAAGCAAAATCATTCGATTATTTTATTTATTTTCTTAGAATTTACTCCTTGTTAAATTTCAAAATCTGGACAACAAAGATAAGCTAGCAAGAAGAGAGCCAAGACAAAATATTATTACTGTGAAAAATTGTATAAGCATCATACTAATAATTGCGGTACTTGTACTTTATCAAATCATATCACACATTTATGCAAGAAAAGTATCCGTATATGGTTTCAAATAAAAAGCAAAAAAGAATGACTAGTTATGGTATGTCTTAGAATAGTGATTTTTCTAAGAATTTTGATGACGATGACCTATCATGTTTGTTCGGAAAGAAGTTAGAGAACAAATAAAATGCAATTACAAATTTACAATTGTTTTTTAACTTCATGTTTTTATTTTGAACTGAAAACAAATTCGAATGAATTTAACATCTAACATTATTAATTCTCGTATTTGCTTATATATTAACTTATTTTATCTTTATATTAAAATATATGAGTTAATTTAACGTCTAAAATATATTATATTATGTCGATAGGTAAAAATCGCGGATTAAAACTGAACCAAACCGCAAAAAATGGTTTGGTTTGGTTTAGTTTGTAAAATGAAATGGTTTGGTTTGGTTTGAGAAAATGCCAAATCGCTTGAAATGGTTTGGTTTGAAAATATGTCAAAAACCGCCCAAACCGGACCGCGTTCACCCTTAGTCTGGATCATATTAAAATTGAATGAATGATTAAATAAAAACACATGAATGAGATTCTCACCACCAAACTAGAATTATGCATTGTCCTCAATGTATTCAAAGTAAATAAATAAAATAGATACAAAATAACAAAGAGGGTTTAGGTAATTCTCGAGTTTGAAGAGGTGGTGTTCCTATTTTAAAAGTACATAACTCAGTGTACAACATATAAAAAATTCAGCACATTTGAAGTTCTTATGGGTCATGAATATGTGTGACAAAGTAGGTGCAGTGAAGTTGAATTTGTGGGCTGTGGTGCATTGGTGCCTGCAATGACCTATCCATGAGGTGCTTTGTGATGCAATGATGTTCAAGTTGAATTTTATGCCTTAAACCAGTGTAAAATTTGATTGAATGATGTACAAATGATGTATAACATGTGGTAAATGTGATCATCCAAAAAGAATTGCATAAACTTAACAAAAACCTCATTGAAACATTTTAGCAAACACATTGTGTGCATATGAAGGAATCAAGTGAAATCATAGATTTGGAGACTTAAATTTAGCCAAAAATTTTCACCTAACAATTCACAATTCAATATCTCCAATCCTAACCTAAACCCATTTTCATTTATTCACAATTCAAAAATCACATAAAAGTATGAAGAACATTTAAATTATGCATGATTATGTGAAATGGTTGAAACGTACATACTTTTGAATGATTTTGAAATGAAGTAAGGCATGACTTTGAGTTAAAATGATGTGAAAACAGTGGGGAATAGTTGAGAATCAATGTTGGGTGATTTGGGAGGGGAGGGGGGGGGGGGATCGGGTTAGAAGTTGTTAAAGTGAAAATTGTATCATATTTAACACAAACTGCCGAATCTATCAAGAATTCAACCAAGCGATCGCATGGTGCAACTGGACAATGATCCTTGTTTTTTCATTTTTTAAGTTTTGGAACTCGTTTTTGATCCCTAAATGCCTTTAATTGCATGCAACTAACTTCTAAACTATCTCTATATGTCCTAAGATAGATGATCAAATTGAAAATTGTGATGAAAAGCAACACAAAATATAGAAAGCAAGCAAATCCTAAAAATGCTAAAACGTGCAAAAATAGGTGCAATAAAGTTTTCAATGCAACTAACATGTCAAAATGTGAATTCCAAGAATGCCAGTGATCCTAAATGCAATGTAAAGCATCAAAACAACTAAAAATGCTATGAAAACTAGAAGTGCAAAAACATGCAAAATGGGATACTAGAATGACTTAAAGCTCATAACAAATCAATGCATGTATTCTAAGCATCCTAGTGCTCCTAATTGCAATGTCAAGCAACAAAACAACTATAAAACAAATAAAAGAAATCAACAGAAATAAATAAAACAACTAAAGAAAAGGGTTTGAGAAATTGGGTTGCCTCCCAATAAGCGCTCCGTCTATAGTCTAAACCTCGAATTTTGCCATTTGATTCACAGGCACCTAAAGAAGGCTTTGAATGCTTTTCCCATTTTCTTTCTTTTGGCTTTGTTCCACTCATTTGATCTCCAAGACTCGGAACTGACCATCTCCATATTGTAGAACATGTCCATCTCCCCAAATTCAAATCCAACGATGAAGATTTCTACCTCCTCGTTAGGTTTAATCACAAAATCAATTTCGTGGCATTCAACAAGGTTAAAACCATGCAAGTTAATTTCCTCCTTATTGATGTCCAAATCTCCGTTTAGGTTCATTGTGATTGATTTTTCATCCTCTTCACGTGTTTCTTCAATAGTTGGCTCATCGTTGGATTCAATGGCTGGTTCGTCATCAAACTCCACGAGCATAGGTGAGTCTCTCCTATGAACTACCTCGAGTTGATTATACCCTCACTTTTGAAATTCACTCCAATACATGGCATCTCCCATCAACATATCATCTTCATCCAAATTGGCTAGCTTCTCATAGTACTTTGCAACTACCCTTTCCCTACATAGCGGAGGACCATCCCCCACAAGAGCGATGTCCTCATCCCAATTATTCGGTACACACTCATCAAAAAGCACGTGACTTGCGTTCTACGTGTTGATCGCTTGTTGTCGGTGATGCTATAAAAAATCCTAATCTTGACGTGGCAGGATCTGATGATATTTGATTGCTAGAAAAAATCAATGAATTCGCCTTGAATGACCTGCAAAAAAGGTGAGGATGATTCTCCCATCGCCCCTCCGGTGTGAGAATTAGTTTTCTGGAGTAGAGAGAATATTTTTAACTTAAAAACGTAAAGAATAATGAATGAATATATGTGATCAAAAAAGCTGTATTTATAGGGCTGAAAAAGCTCATAACCTCCTTTAATTAAGGAATGAGTCATTTTGCTATAAACTTACCTTTTAAGAAGAATTCTAAACTTATAGGGATTCAGTTTCCTTTTTGTAAAGTGTTTCCTTATGGATCACGTATTGCCTCGTGGCTCAAGAATATGGCCCATTAACGAGGCCCATTTTCGTAAGAGATTATGAGGCATGCTGATGAGATTCGAAGCGCGGAAGAAACGTCGGAAAGTTCCGAACTCAGGTTGTGGTTGGACGAATAAATCATGACCCAATATTCACGACGCGGTGGCTCGACGATGCGGAATAAAGAACCACGACTTTCGAAACGCCACAAGGGTTTGTCCAATCTCCTTGATAAGTCTCTGATTTGAACGTCACAAATACTCTAGCAAATATTTGATAAGTTCGATATTTGAACGCCACAAGAAATATTCTTGATAAGTTCGAAAAATATAGGAATCCACCTATAACTTTTATTGAATCCTCAATAAAAAACTGTTTATATCAAAATCGAAGTCTCAAGTCTGAATTACAATGAATACAAAGGAATATAAATAAGTAAAATAACCTGGCCGCTAATTGACTAAAAATAGAATTCTAATTAGACTAAAATTCTAAAATAGGCAAATAAATAATTAAAAACAAAATTTAACCTAAAAATATGCAAAAACCCTAATTTCTGTCTGCATAATTGACTTGCTGTTCTGAAGCCCCAAATGATGGAATTTGGCCATAAAATCAGTCGGCTCAAGGGCTTTAGCCCATGAGTTTTGCTTAGTGGCCTATTTCTACTCGAAAAACACAATTATGCATCTAATTCCGACATGGTTGACTGGATTGAACTTTTATTTGGCTTGAATATTTAACTTTTTCCGTCAAGCCTGCTATGACTCCGATTGTCGAGGGTCCGGAACACATCATACCCTCCTTCTTTAGGATGATTTGTCCAGAATCGTAGCTTTGTTCCTGTTGTTTCACTTCACCTCCTGGATCAAACGAAAAATTATTGCTTCCATGCCAGAGGGATGACCAATAGTATCCTGTAACTTGGGTTACATGAATGGATTGAAGTAGAAACTCCCGTGGGCATTGGTGGTGTTGCCCAAATTTTCAAGCACATTTAACCTGCAAGACAAAATTAAATAAAGCGAGGAGGGAAATGTTAGGTTCATGAGGTACAAGGTATGGATCCTTGTATTCATGAATTATCACCGTCAATTACTCTTTTGGAACCACGAGGCCCTTCTCTTCACCTCGTTCTTCCTTTGCAAGTTCTCGTTTATTCCCCTCTACTTCTTTTCTCTCTAGCACCTCTTTAATATTCTTACTTTCAAATTCAACCACATCTCCAATCTCCAGATTTTATCACCATGCTCGTGTACTACCTCATTACTACTCAAATGTGGATCTTCCAATTCAACGCTCAAATCTTGAACTTCAACCTCAACTCCCAATTCCACCTTCTCCTCATCAAATTTTGGAGTTTGTTTATTTGTTTTTAATTTCAAGTCTCCCTCCTTATCAATATCTTTATCCCTACGATACTTCCTATTACACCACTTTTCATTCTCCTTCCTTACCCTGCGTAAATCTTCTAGTGCTTCCTCTAATGTCAACCCATATAGTACGCATGTTTTTCCTTTCTTAAGGAATTGGTATATGTGCATACTCTTATCATAAACAGCCTCCCTTCTATGTCTCCAAGGTTTTCCCAATAAAATATGATAAGATTTCAATGACACTACATCACACCATACATCCTCACTATACCTTCCCTGGGTGATAGGCACTAGAACTTGTTTTGTTACTTTGAAATTCCCAAACTCCCTCATCCACGTCATCCTATAAGGTTTATAGTGTGGTTCTAGGGGTAATCCTAATTTTTCAACCACGGTGCTACTAACGAAATTAGTAAAACACTTTCCATCAATCGCCAAACTGCACCCTTTATGATCCACATAACATCTAGTTTGGAATAAAGAGTCCGGATTATAATCCATTCCTTATGTGGCGTTTCAAAAATTCAAGAACGAAGAGGATTTAGACATCAAATAGCAAGAACGACTTTTATTGACTTGGAAGGAAACGAATATCAAGAATTTAAGAAAATTCAAGAAAGTGGTTCTTGAATCTTGGAATAATTTTTTTTTTTTTTTTTTTTGGATGAATTTTCAGATTAAATAAATAATTTTTTTTTTTTTTTTATAAATCCAAAAAATTCGATACGAACGCAACAAAAAAAGGGCACAGGATTTGAATAAGAATTAAATAAAATAAATACTTTTGAATTTTGTTGGAACGATTTTCTGGATTAAATACTCAACAAACTCAAGAAGAACGCAAAAAAAACTGAAAACAAAATACTCAATCAAGATATGGATGATTTTTATGGGACTCGATGATAAACATAAAAATCAAATTGGATAGAAAAACCTGAATTCAAAGTCCAGCTCTGATACCAGATGATACGGTTCGAAATGCGCGGAAGAAAACGTTGGAAAGTTCCGAACCCAGGTTGTGGTTGGACGGATGAATCTTGACCCGATATTCACGACGCGATGACTCGACGATGCGGAATAAAGAACCAAGACTTTCGAAACGCCACAAGGAATTGCCCAATCTCCTTGATAAGTTTCTGGTTTTTTTGAACGCCACAAATACTCTCGGGAATATTTGATAAGTTCTGGATGAACGCCACAAGATAATCAATCTTGATAAGTTCGGGTTTGTAATGTGAATCCACACATTAAACAATTGAAAAACATTCAATCTATTTTATTCAAATTCAAAGTCTCAAGTCTGAATTACAATGAATGAAAAGGAATATAAATAAGTAAAATAACCTAACCGCTAATTGACTCAAAATAGAATTCTAATTAGACTAAAATTCTAAAATAGGCAAACAAATAATTAAAAACAAAATTTAACCTAAAAATACGCAAAAACCCTAATTTCCGTCTGCATAATTGACTTGCTGTTTTGAAACCCCAAATGATGGAATTTGGCCATAAAATCAGTCGGTTCAAGGGCTTTAGCCCATGAGTTTTGCTTAGTGGCTCATTTATACTCGAAAAACACATTATGCATCTAATTCCGACATGGTTGACTGGATTGCACTTTTATTTGGCTTGAATATTTAACTTTTTTCGTCAAGCCTGCTATGACTCCGATTGTCGAGGGTCCGGAACACATCACCTGCCAACATGGCCCATAGACCGGGAAGAGCCGACCTCATCTTTAAGTGTCGAATCGAAGCGAAAGATCGGGATGTACCCGACCTATGATAGACCGGGCATGTCGTTAAAGCATAGCCTGTTATTGTTGAGTACCGGTAAAGTCGGTTCAGTACCGACCATTCCAAGGGAGCTCGGGCAAATGAAGAACATGGTCTGAAGAGGTCGGGTCATGAAATTCTCCTTAATTTTAGGGAGCAAGGAAATAATACCAATCATTGGCCCCCATGCATCAGAGATCGAGACAAGATATCTGGACGCATTACAGCTGCAACATGTGCTTTTGCCAACTAATAGAATCTAACGTTTAGACCTAATTGTTTCGCTTTAGATGGGTGACACGTGCCTAGGGGCAATCTGTGGATTTTGAAATTTTTCCCGCCAATTCTTATATATATATATATGTGTGTGTGTGTGTGTGTGATCCCCATAATCTCATTCTCCTTACTTTGCGAAAAATGAGTGATCAGAGAACTCCTCGAGTTGTCACGACGTCTTCAACAATAACTCTTTAGTACTTAGGTAAACTCGACCTATCCCGTCCTATATCTGATTTTAATATTTATTATAGTTATGGCTAGGCGGGTTTCAGTGGGCGACCTTAGGGAAGTAGAAAACTTAGACGAACCATTAGAGGTCGAGCCTATAGGTTTCTATGAACCCCCGACCAGCCCTCAGGATAACGAGTCGAAAAACGAAGAGGGGTGGAAAATGATCCCGGGGTGGATCGAGATCCGAGAGAGGCCAACCTCGAACTTCCAACTTTTTACAACAAAATGAAAGAACATATTATTGAGGTGGATATGAGGAGATATAACCTGGTAGATGGGTATACGGCGAGGGTTCCTGATAGAGATGAGTACCCTTATCATTGCGGGGAGGGGGAAATAGTAGTATTTCACGAGGCTTTGATGGCCAGGCTTCGATTCCCACTCCATTATTTTTTTGTGAACTTCTTGCTGACCGCTGGCATATTGCCGGGTCAGCTCACTCCAAACGGGTGGAGGATTCTTGTATACTTTTTCATTTTGTGTAGGAGTTTAGGAATAGAACCTACTGTCAACCTTTGTAAATGTCTTTTGGAACTCAAGTTTCTTCCCCGGTGTAATTCCTTTGTTTACTTGTGCGGGAAGGGTAGATTTGAAGCCTCATGGGTTCCATCCTCCATTAAGTACTGGAAAGAAAAAAATTTCTTTATTAAGCCGAGAGAAGGAGCAACATTTTCTGGTCGACCTTTAGGAAACCAGACCTAGATAGCTTCAATAGGATAGGGAACCTAAGTGAGGAGGCCATTACCGAGCTTATGGAAGATGCTGTAAGGGTGTGCGACTTTGGTTTGTTGGCCGAGGAGGCCAATGACCTTGTGAATAATGACATCAATGACATAGCCGACCTTGGTCTTCAACCGGGTAGGGTTCGACGTAATAACAGTACTTCCACATTCTTGTATTCTTTGGTTCATGTCTTATTTCCAAGAGACCTAACCTCTCTGATGTGTATTTTTTGCTTCAGGGATGACTTTTGACTCCGAGGCACTGAAGGAAGCTGCTTTGGCCAAGGCACAAGGGGCTCGGAACAAGCGAACTGTGGACGGGGTAACTCGACGATGTCCTCAGAAGAAATCAAGAACTTCTGCGTTTGGCCCGAGCCAATCCTCCAACATGGCTGTCGAAGTTCCTCGAGCTAGGATGGAACGGCAACAGAGGGGTTGGGCTCCCCCGCCTTCTGACTCGGAGCTCGAGGCTGAGAACCATTTATTGGCATACTGCCGGAAGAAGCTTCAAGACTCTCTCCACCCTGATCTTGTAAAAAAAAGTATCAATACGAGATCGGGTTAGAGTGGGGAGTGGAACATACAATGAGCGCAGCACTTCAGGTTTGGTATGGGGTGTTCCACTACTTTTTTTTTGTTCATTCAACAAAATTTTCTTCTAACTTATTTTCTCGATCTCCATATGCTCAGCATTACCCGAGGTGTTGCTAATCAAAGCATTGAACGGGGAGAGACTGCCAGGCAGTTAGTGCACTCCGTCAAATACGAGGCGACCCGGGCTAATGCTACCGAGGAAGAGCTTAGGAAGGTGAAGGTTGAGATTGAGGCAGCCATCCAAGAGCGAGAGTTAGCCCGTGATGAAAGCAAACGCTTGGCGGGAGAGCTCAAGCTGGCACATGAGGGGGAGCTTCAAGCTCGAGCGCTGGCGGTGGAAGAATTCAAGAGGTCTAAAGAGTATAAGCTCGCTCTTGGGAATTATGCCCTTGAATCATACGCTCAAGCGATCAAGCAAGCACGAGCTTGGTGCCTTCTGAAGGCGCCCGAGCTTGATACTAGCCCTCTGGCCGAATTTCCCCTTGGTGCTGACGAGCTTGATTTCTCCCCCTTTGATGACGAAGAAGGGGACTGGGAAGTGGTGGGGGATGATGAGATCGGCAGCGAGCCCGAGCCCTGAAGCCATTTTTGTCCTTTTGTTGAATACATGTACAAAGTCGGGGTATGCCCCGAGGAAGCCCTGTAATTTTCTGTTTATAAAATTTGTCTACTTTCTACCAATGCTTGTGCCCTTTTCTTGTGTTTTAATGATACGTTAACTGTCATTTTGAGTACACAATCCGCACTTATAAGGGCACATATGATCGGGTGAGGACGAGCTCTTAATCAAAACTTTATGATTGATAGTAATTGAAGAGGCCGGGCGTGGCTGACCTTTAGAGTCTATTTACCAAGAAAAAGTCGTGCTCATAACTTGGTGAAATTGAGGTAAATATTTAACAAGGCCGGGTGATGCGGAATTGCAGAAATAGCATGGAAGGTCGAGTGAATCTGACCTTTTGTTTTCGCAGAGTGGAGGTCAGTAGGAGAAATAATTGGAAACGTCTTGCCATGAGACCTTGTAAATTATTCGTGGAAGAATAATTTGTAAAGTCTTACCATGAGACATTGTAAATTATTTGTTGGAAAATAATTTGTAACGTCTTGTTAACGTCTTGCAATGAGACCTTGTAAACTATTCGTGGAAGAATAATTTTTAAAGTCTTGCCATGAGATATTGTAAATTATTCGATGAGAAATAATTTGTAACGTCTTACCATGAGACCTTGTAAACTATTCGTGGAAGAATAATTTGTAAAGTCTTGCCATGAGACATTGTAAATTATTCGATGAGAAATAATTTGTAACGTCTTGCCATGAGACATTGTAAACTATTCGTGGAAGAATAATTTGTAAAGTCTTGCCATGAGACATTGTAAATTATTCGATGGGAAATAACTTGTAACGTCTTGCCATAAGACATTGTAAATTATTCATGGAAGGATAACTTGTAAATTATTCGATGAGAAATAACTTGTAAAGTCATGTGGATGACCTTGTAAGTCATTTCTAGATTTGGTCATCTGATGCTCATTCTTTGGAAGTACTTTTATTGAAGGGGACTAAACGATGAGCCTCGTTAAAACCTTACCCAGAAAAATCCAGTGGGAAAAAATCTGGATAAGGAAAAAGAGTACATGTCCCTATGGGTGGGCATCAACCCGCCCAACCCGCCAAAACCTTCCAACCCAACTCGATCGGCTTGGGTTGGGTTATAAAAAAAATTTGTTTGGGTTGGGTTGTGGGTTGGATGACAAACCCAACCCAATCAAAATTTAAAAAATATAAGATCATTTAAATTTCAAGAATCTTAAATCCATTTTTAATTTGGATGAAACTCAAATATAATTTGAACATATTTTAGTTTTATTAGCAAATATGCAATTTATTATATTTGAGCTTATTGTATTGTACATAATTTATTTGAGTTATTAGTTGATTTATGGGCATAATTTTTTAATTTTCTAAGAATTTTATTTAATTGGACCAAAGCCCAAACAGCCCAACCCAACCCAACCCATTGGGTTGGGTTTGAACTCATGTTTGGGTTGGGTTGGGTTGATTTTTTATCAACCCGACCATAGTGGGTTGGGTTCGGGTTGGGCAAAAAACCGACCCAACCCAACCCACGCCCACCCCTACATGTCCCTAATACTGAAAGAAAGTAATATGGGCGCGCAGACCCGACCTTAGTGATTATTGATGGACGTGCAAGCCAGAATGTAAAAGATAAAAATGGGCGCACAGGCCCGACCTTTCTACCACTAGATGACTTTGATATCAAGAGAAACGTGACTACTTGTAGTATGGCTTCAAATTCTCCACATTCCATGGCTGAGGAAGAGGTTTTGAACCCATTGTGCAGATGCTGTATGAACCATTTCCCACCTTTCGGATGACTTCATACGGTCCTTCCCAAATAGGTCTAAGTTTCCCAGGTTGATGATCTGCAGCCTCGCTTCGGCGAAGGACAAGGTCTCCCATTCTGAATTCTCTCTTCTTTACTCGGATATTGAACTTCTTGGTCATGGCCTGTTGATAAGCTGTTATTCTTAGTGATGCATTTTCCATGACTTCTTCCAGAAGATCCAGACTTTCTCTCTGTCCCTCAATATGGTCGGGTGATCCCGCAGCCATAGTACGGAAGCTCGAAATTGTTACTTCTACTGGGACAGCAACCTCCATTCCAAAGGCAAGCATGAATGGAGTCTCCCCTGTTGCAGTTTTGAATGTTGTTCGGTTGGTCCAAAGTATTTCTGAGAGTAGATCGGGTCAATCACCATTGGCAGTTTCGAGGCGAGTCCTCAAGTCCTGCAAGATGAGTCTGTTCGTAACTTCTGCTAATCCATTACTCCGCGGGTGCGAAACGGAAGTCAACCTGTGTTCTATTCCCAGGTTTTTACAGAATTGTTTGAAGGCCTGGCACTCGAACTGACGCCTATTATCAGTGATTAATGTTTTAGGAAGACCAAAACGGCAGATTATAGACTCATACAAATGCCTCCAACTTTTGTTCTGTGATTACGGACAACGGTTCTGCTTCCAACCATTTTGTGAAATATTCCACAGCAACCGCTAAGAAGTTGACTTGACCCCGAGCTATGGGGAATGGCCTAAGTATGTCAATTCCCCATTGAGCGAAAGGGTATGGGCACATAATTGAGGATAGTTCTTCAGCGAGTTGATGTAATCGGCTGCGAATCTTTGGCACTTGTCGCAAGCTTTTACATAATTGAGTGTGTCCTTCTTCATGGTTGGCCAATAGTACCCGTATCGTATCAACTTCAATACCAGAGCTCTTGCTCCCTGGTGTCCTCCACAAATTCCTTCATGAACCTCGGCCATAGCAAGGGCTGCCTCTTTCGGAGTTAGGCATCGGAGGTAAGGAAGTGTGAAACTTCGACGGAACAAGGTATTCTGTAACAAGGTATACCTCGGGGCCCTTGCTTTGATTCTTCTTGCTTCTGCCTTGTCATCCAGCAACTTTCCTGATGTTAAATACTCAACGATCGGATCCATCCAACATGGTTCATGATCTGAAATATCCATAACATCGGGCTGATGTGTAATACTGGGCTTATGAAGAGTTCGCACGAATACGATTCTCTCTAAGTGGTCAAGATTGGAAAAAGTTAATCTTGATAGGGCATCTACTTTGTGATTGGCATACCTTGGAATTTTGTCTATGCGGCAAGACTTGAACTTCCTCTGCAAGTCTAGAACCATCATTCTGTAAGACGACATTTTTTCATCTTTTGCTTCAAAAGTGCCATTCACCTGCTCTACCACTAACTGTGAATCACTTAAGACTTTGACGTGCTCAACCCCTAGGTGTTGAGCTGCTTGTAGTCCGACGATAACAGCTTCATATTCTGCATCATTATTAGTTGTTGGGAAATCAAACCTTATTGCATACTGAATTTCCATTATGCCATCATCTTTCTTTAGTATAATTCCGACCCCCGAGCTTGTGTCATTCGATGCTCCATCCACTTGCAAAGTCCATGTGACATCTTTCCTGTTATGACCTGTTGGCCCCCGAGGTCTTGGGGCGAGTTCGGCGACGAAGTCAGCCAAGACCTGTGCTTTTATAGAAGGCCGGGGTCTGAACTCAATGTCATATTCCCCAAGCTCGATTGACCATTTGAGTAAATGACCAGAGACGTCCGGTTTCTGCAAGATCTGCTTTAATGGTTGATTTGTGAGAACAATTATGGCATGGGCTTGGAAGTAAGGTCTTGACTTTCTGGCTGCTATAACCAAGGTAAGTGCGAGCTATTCTACTAATGTGTATCGGGTTTCTGCGTCCAACATCATCTTGCTGACGTAATATACCAATTTTTGGGCCTTCCCTTCCTCTTTAACCAAAACGGGGCTCACAGCATGATCAAACACGGCTAGATACAAGAACAGATTGTCCCCTGGATTTAGCTTTACCAATATTGGAGGAGTACCCAAATATTCTTTCAACTTCCTGAAGGAGACCTCGCACTCCTCGTCCCATCTGAAGTCTTTGTTTCCTCTGAGAGTTTTGAAGAAATGAAAGCATTTGTCCGCTGCTCTAGACATAAATCGGCTCAATGCTGCCACTCTTCCTGTAAGCTTCTGTACTTCCCTAATATTTCTGAGAGGTTCCATTGATGTTGGGGCCAAAATTTTATCTGGATTAACTTCGACGCCTCTCTGAGTGATCATGAATCCCAAAAACTTTCCCGAGCTTACTCCGAAAGCTTACTTGGCGGGATTCAGTTTCATTCGATGTTCTCTAAGTGTACAGAATATGTCCTCTAGGTCAGCAATGTGGTCTTTCTTTCTTGAGCTTTTTACGACCATGTCATCAACGTAAACTTCAATGTTCAGCCCGATGTGTTTAGAGAAGACCATGTTTATCAACCTTTGATAAGTAACTCCAGCATTCTTCAATCGAAAGGGCATGACCTTATAGCAATATATTCTTTCATCTACCATAAAGGAAGTTTTTTCCTGGTCTTCCTATGCCATCTGAATTTGATGATAACCCGAGATGCATCAAGGAACATGTAAAGCTCAGAGCCGGATGTGTAATCCATTAATCTGTCGATCCTGGAAAGAGGATAACTGTCTTTTGGACATGCTTTATTCAAGTCTGTGAAATCTATACAAACTCGTCACTTGCCATTTGGCTTCTTCATCAAGACCACATTGGCTAGCCATTTTGGGTACTTAACCTCCTTGATAAATCCTGCTTTCAAGAGTTTATCCACTTCTTCTTTTATTATCTGCCTCCTTTCTGTGGCAAACTGTTTTTTCCGCTGTTTTACGGGCTTCTTGCCGGGCATGACGTTAAGCCTGTGTTCAACTAGGGCGGGATCAATCCCGTGCATGTCTTCAACACTCCATGCGAATATGTCAGTATTTCTCCTTAAACACTGTGATAGCTCTTCCTTCATTAATTTGGGGAGTTCCTTCCCAATTGTAAAGCTCTTTCCTTCTGAGACTTGAACTTCCTCCAACTCCTCCACTGGCGACATTCTTTCTTCCACAGGAAGTTCAATTGACATCAGACATGTCTTACCCTTTCCAATACAGCTAATGTAACAATTCCTGGCTACCGATTGATCTCCTTGTACTGTCGCTATTCCTGCGGAAGTCGGGAACTTGATTTCCAGATGATATGTCGATACTATAGCTCTTAAGCTGTTCAGGAATGGTCTTCCTAAGATAGCATTGTAGGCCATATGGGTCTTGACGACCTGGAATAGAGTCATCTTTGTTACCTGCTTTTCCTCTAATCCCAGTGACGTAGGAAGGTCAATTAGGCCTTCGGGTTTCACGGTTCCTCCACCAAAGCCAATTAGCGAAGTAATGACCTGTTGAAGCCGATCTCGGGGAGTTGCATCTGGTTGAAGGCTTCCAAGGAAAGGACATTGCCTGCACTTCCACTGTCAACTAGCACCCTTCTTACATCAAAATTTGCGATTGTGGTGCTGATGACAACGACATCGTCATGGGGATACGAAATTCCTTCCATATCAACGTTACTGAAGCTGATGTTGTTTGAAATTTCATGGTCATGATCTCCCGACCTTTCTTCCCGATCACCTAATGCCCGTGTATAATTCTTACGTGCGTTATTTGAATCACCTCCAGATGCTATTCCTCCAACGATAAAGTTTATGGTGCCAGGGGATCTGTTTTTCTCTTCCCCTTTTCCATGCTCTTTATCGTCTTTCTTTATGTAGTACCCCCAGGAAGCCCCTTTTTATGAGGGCTTCTATCTCCTGTTTTAATGTTCTCCACTCATCCGTGGTATGGACCGGGCTCTTGTGAAAGTCACGATACTTATGTCGATTCTTTTTGTCGATTTTTCCCTTGACAGGCTTGGGCCAACGCAAGTCTTTGCGCCCCTTGATTTCCATGAGAATGTGGGATCGAGTTGCATTTAGTGGAGTTAAATTCTGATGCTCATAGTTATTTCCCTTCGCGTTAGGGCGGGAAGAGTTCCTTTCATCCTCTTGCCTTGACCTCTTATTCCCTTCCTTACGGATTGTAAAGACTGTGCTACTGTCCCATGCACTTGATCCTGTGCCCGAACTGACAACAGTGTTTCCTCCATATTTATGTACTTCTCGGCTCTTCTGAGAAGCCCCGTGACATTCAAGGGTGGATTCTTGGACAAGGACATTCTGAATCCCGGACCTCGAATGGCCAAGGTTAGGGCTGAAATAGCTGATGAAATGTGAAGATCCGGAATCTGAAGTCTTTCAGTATTAAAGCGAGTTATGACCTCTCGCAGTGTTTCATTCTGTGCTTGCTTTAACTGCATGAGGGAAGCGGAGGTTTTCTTGATCCTTTTGCTACTTGCAAAGAAAGCCATGAATTTCTCCGTAAGATCAGCGAAGGAAGAGATGGACCCTAGAGGTATTGTAGAAAACCAGTTTCGGGCCAAATTTGTTAAGGTTTGCGGGAAGACCTTACAAAAAATCTGATCGGGAGCATTCTGCATGTCCATGACATCAGTGTAGGTATTCAAGTGGTTGTTTGGATCTATTGTTCCATTGTATTCCTTTATCCGATGATATTTAAATCTGTCCGGAAAGGGAAATGATGTTATTTCAGGAGTAAAAGGGTTTCTTCTTATGAATGACGTCCAACCCTGTGTGTTCTGTCGTATTCCATCAGCAATTCCTTCCCGAATGATTCTTGAGAGCTCTTGCTGTGTCAAGTTGGCAGATCCCTCAGTCATGGGATGGGCACCCCCGATTCCCAGGGAGTTGTCAGCTACAGGATTAACTGGCATGCGATCTTCCCTGGGAATCGTGCCTGGAGTGTTCGGGTCAGGTTGCGCTTGATGATTATTCTGTTGTTGAAGAGCTTGACGGAGTTCGCCGAGCTGCTGTTGAAGTTCGTTGAAATCTTCTCGACTAACAGGTTCATTGTCTGAAGTGATTTCTGGGTTTTGTTCTTCCCCAACATCTTCAAGAGGTGGAGGATTTTCCTCCTCAGCCGAAGTATTGGCCGGAAGGGGTTGACCAGTGGATGCGGAGGGACGAGCTTGACGTCTATTAACCATGGCTGATTGTATATCTTCCCACAGACAGCGCCAATTGATGCTGTAAAAATCCTAACCTTAACGTGGCAGGATATGATGATATTTGATTGCTGGAAAAGATTAATGAATTCGCCTTTGATGACCTGCAAAAAAAGGCGAGGAGGATTCTCCCCGTCACCCCTCCGGTGTGAGAATTAGTTTTCTGGAGTAGAGAGAATATTTTTAACTTGAAAACGTAAAGAGTAATGAATGAATATATGTGATCAAAGAGGCTGTATTTATAGGGCTGAAAAAGTCCATTACCTCCTTTAATTAAGGAATGAGTCATTTTGCTATAAACTTACCTTTTAAGAAGAATTCTAAACTTATAGGGATTCAGTTTCCTTTTTGTAAAGTGTTTCCTTATGGATCACGTATTGCCTTGAGGCTCAAGAATATGGCCCATTAACAAGGCCCATTGTCGAAAGAGATTATGAGGGCTGTCAACATGGCCCATAGACCGGGAAGAGCCGACCTCATCTTTAAGTGTCGAATTGAAGCAAAAGATCGGGATGTACCCGACCTATGTGAGACCAGGCATGTGTTAAAGCACAGCCCGTTATTGTTGAGTAGTCGTAAGGTCGGTTCAGTACCGACCATTCCAAGGGAGCTCGGGCAAATGAAGAACATGGTCCGAAGAGGTCGAGTCATGTAATTCTTCTTAGTTTTAGGGAGCAGGAAAATAATACCGACCAGTCGTTATTTCAAATATTCTCCAAACACTATGAGTTTCGACGTGATCAAACTAGTCATTCTCAGCCAATGATGAAATCATACCTCGAAAGATAACCAATCATAAAGAGATTTAGAATTGTGGTGGGTAACCAAAAGCCAAAATAAAAACGAAAAATAAAATAAAAACAAAGCAAATAAAAATCCGAATTAGTGAAAGTAATATAAAAATAAATTTAAACTACAATCCCTGGCAACAGCGCCAAAAACTTATTCGATAACCGTAAGTGCACAGGTCGCGTAAGTAATAAAGTGGACGTGAGTTCAATTATCGATCTCACGAGGATTGTTGTAAATTGTATTTTAGACTACAAACCTTAAACGAAATGAGAAACTTGATTGAGTTGAGAATTTTGTTTTTGAAAATTAAAATAAAAATTTTAATTAAAAATGACAAGATTTGATTTTAAAACTTATGAAAACAAGTGTGTTAGAATCATGAATCCATTCTGACTCTTATCATCTATATTTTAACCAAATCATTTAAATACAATTCACGTATTTTGAATTTTCATATTCCAAATGTAATTAAAACTCCCTTTCAGACAAGCATTAACACATATTCCTACGCACGATTCAACTATATTTCTATATTGAATGCGAATGTGTAAGAAATCATTAAAATATTTTTGAATACTATTGCAAAAAACACAAAGCATAGGGGTATAATTCTATCATCTATCGGACTTTGTGGCAATTGAAACAAGTCTAATGAAATCCTAATATTTCGAACATAAGAAATCATAACATCAATCACATAATAATTGGCCAAAAATTTATATGATAATCAAAACACGAATCATTTGCATCAAAACCAAGAATTGCATGAATTAAATAATAGATTATTGGATTCAAGAATTCAAAACTTCATCACAATTCTAACACAATTAACCTAGCCTAAAAGCATAATTGAATAAAATCACAAGAAAAATAAAATGATGTCACCCCCCGTTCATCTTCTTGTTCTTTGGTCTTCAATTTTGCTCTTGACGTGGCATGGATCCTTCGACACCTTGGCAGCGTTTTGACATAAAACAAGACAATTGGGAACCCTTAATTTCATGCTCCAAGTTTGGTACATATAGGTTGCCTCGAAGTCTAGGTCAAAAGCATGAGAATTTCGCTGAAAATCGAGCAAAAAGTCCAACAGTCGACCCAGAAAATAACCATGTGATCGTATGGTACAAATCCATGCGATCGCGCAGGTTTCCGGAAAACATTCTAACCATTATTGTCAATATCATGCGACGGCGCGATCACACAGTTATTCGGATAGAGTGCAATGTTCATCTTTTGAAGTACTATAAGTTGGTCCATGTGATTTTATTGCACATCAGGTCCTTCAATTTCTGATTGTTGTAATTTAACCCCTAAATTTTTTATTTCTTTCAAATTTGACTTTTTCTTCAATTTTCTTCCAATTGGCCATTTCATTTACTTCATCAACTCTTTATTTTCTTACTCTAACATTTTTATCATCCAATTGCTTGATTTTAATTTCAATTCCATTATTTTCTCAATTTTTGGTTAATCCTAAAATATAAACAAATAAAAACGAAATAAATAGCAAATATTCTTGAACAAACAGAAAAAATCATACTTTTAGGATGAAAATAGGTGTATAAAATACACTTATCAGATGGTCTCTTCCAGACTTCGGATTTTAATTTCGCACTCGCACATCTCCGTAATGCTTTGGTGTCTCCTCGTACAAGGTTGGAGAACTAAAGAAACTGGTGGAAGAAGGTAAGATAAAATATATAGGTCTATCTGAAGCCTCAGCTTCAACAATCAGAAGAGCGCATGCTGTTCATCCAATTACAGCGGTCCAATTGGAGTGGTCTTTGTGGAGCAGAGATTCAGAGGCCGAAATAATTCCCACTTGCAGGTTTAATGATTATATTGATATTTTTATATTTTGAGCCAAAATGTAATATAAAATTTAACATGATCTTTAGTGAAATTGTTTAGGGAACTTGGCATCGGAATAGTGGTATATAGTCCTCTTGGACAGGGATTCTTCTCTTCCGGTGCAAAACTAGTCGAAACTTTGCCTGAAGGAGACTTTCGGAAGGTTCGTATATACTTCACAATTGGAGTTTCAAATTTTGCACGTGTCTCCATTATCCATTCTCAAACGATAAAATTGCAGATTTTAAATGAGTATACGTAGTGCAAAAAGAGCAACATGGTATTGGATTTGTTGATGTTGAAAATTGTAAGGCCAAAGGTTGAGAACTTAAAACCCGGGGAAGCCTGCAAAGTGAAATTGGTTCACTGCAAAAGTACGAGCGAGTTCTCCTAAGCGAGCTTATTGTTGTGAACAGGGGCAAAAGAGAATGCGTCAACAAAGTTGTGATAGGAAAGGTTGAAATCCGAACCATGTAATTTTCCAAAAATTCAATCCTTCAAGAGCCAAATTTTTAGTCAATTTGTTACCTGATAAAGTCAGGTAACTTCGGACAAGAAATGGTTAGCAATAGTGCAGAAACAATTCTATAAAAGCTGAAAATGGATCAAATTTTAGGAATTGCACTTGTGCAGTATTGTGCTAGTCGGATTCTAAGCCCTTGTTTGGTAGGAATTAAAATTCATATTTTAATATAAGTCAAAATCAATAATCAATCTCAACCATACATCTCATGGGATTCACAGTTTTTCAATCACACATTTTATCAATTTTTATCAAACTCTGGTAAGAATATGATTTTAATCTCCATGAAATGGAGGCTAAATTGATTTCTATTGATAATTTGATTTATTTTCACTGTTAAATAAATAAAGTTAGTATACATTTCCAATAATTAGCACCTGAATTCGTGTTAATGTCAAATTTCATCTTCTACATTAGTAGATTGTAGGAGTCTTGTGAAGTTTTGTTTCATTTCATTCATTACTTTTTTACACAAGAATACATGGCGTTGTATATCCTTTTGTATAAATTTGTTCCTAAAGACAAGAAGATAAACATGGTATATCACATAATTACAAGAATCAAATAAAATCTAATCACAACTATTTTGTAAATGATTATGGCAATCTTCAACACTCCCCCTCAAGTTGGTGCGTAGATGTTTTACATACCTAATTTCTCTAATGCTTTGTGGAAGACTTTACTTGATACTTCCTTAGTGAGAATATTAGCAAGCTGATCTTGAGATCAAACATGAGGAACTTCAACTATCTTTGCTTCCAATTGTTCTTTAATAAAATGTTTGTCAATTTTCACTTATTTTGTTAGATCATGTTGAACAGGATTATGACTTGTGTCTCATGCTGCCTTGTTATCAAAATATAGTTTAATAGGAGATGTTGGTGAAATCTTCAGTTCCTGCAACAAATTTTTAATCCATAATAGCTCACACACACCTTTATCCATACATCTGTACTCAGCTTATGTAAAATTGGATGGAAAATATTGAGCAAGAATGTTTACGTGTGCGATATTTCCTGTAACATCACAAGGGATGACTAGTTCGAAGCTAAGGCTGCGTGGGATCTCGATATTACTTTACAATGTTAGCACTAATATAAGGTTTAAATCGAAAGATACATTATCTTATGCGTGACATCGTTTATGATTCTAAGTTGAGTTTCTATATTTGAACAAGTGGGAGATTATTATAAAAATATTGTTCGAATATATATGAGATGAGTAAATCAAAGTAAAAAATGGAAAAGTGCAAAAATCAAGTCAAAAAAAAAAAAATGAGAACCGGTCCAAAAAGAGTAAAAAAATCGAACTATATAGACCTGTAGGACCGAACCGGATGGATCGGACCGGACTAACTAGTCTGGACAATAATATGAACCAAGCGATCGCTTGGTTCACAGTTGGGCGATAACTTAGGCTAAGCAATTTTGAATTTGATTAAGGATTCGAGGATCATGCGATCGCATGCTCTTTAAACCACGCAGTCGCATGGTTAAATTTTTTGACCGTTGGCAGAAATATTCTAGATTCTTTATGCACTTTTCATCAACAAATTGCACTTTTTTGTGAAGAGTAGTGTGAATCACGAACAGAGATGATGAAATTCTATAAATATGGATATAATTTATGATTTACAACATAAGATTAATAGCTTTACATTGAGATTATTCCCCAAAATTCTTGTTCTTCAATACTTGGAATAATCTTCATATTGCTCTTCTTATTCCTACTTTCTAAGTATTCAATTGTGCTATTTGAAACTTAAAGCTTGAAATCTGCTAAAGCAATTTACTTGTTGGCCATTTAGCATTCTCATTACGAGATGGAGTAAATTTAGCTTTTAGGATAGCATATTTTGCGATTCAAGTCTTTATTCATTTTATTGTTTTCTACAAATTTTCTTGGTTATCATTGTCAAAGTTGGTGCCCACTTCACAAAGCTGATATCATCATTACAAGGATGGAAATTTCTCAACATGAGGTTTCTTGCAAGCATAGTTAAACAACAAGCTCTCAATTCTATTCTACTGAGGCACATCTCGCGATTTACATCATTTATAAATCCTCAGGACGGGGACAGTAGGGGCTCCTAAGATTGAATTTCAACCTTTTTCATTATCACGACACCATCTAACGCAAATGATCAATCAAAGTTCTATCCTAGTAATGGTATCGCAATGTCATCATATCCTTAATTAGAAACATTTTATTATTTCTTGTCTTTCTAGTATATAACTGTTCAAGCTTACTCCATAGAGTATGAGCATGTGTCTCCCCACTAACATAGTTTCAAAACACTGTCATCTACTCGCTACCTGGTATACCGCAGACTCGTCAATGCAATAAAGTTCATTCTTCATCGGCCTTGTTATTCGGTTTTTAAGCACCAAACACCTCGTTTCCTTTCCATGTGTGATAATTTAAACCATTCTAATTAATCATCTTACTCAATTTGCTACCATAATCCAAAACCCAGAGTTTGGAAAGTCACTCCGATACCACTTGTTTGGAGAGACGCAAACACATAGAGTACACAACAAAATAATTCTCCTCCCTAGAAGTAAATAAGTAAAGTGTCATTTCTAGCAATTATGTATGCTGAGAATTTTCTAAAGAAGATCAATAACACCAAGCTACAACAACACAAACAATTACGTGTAAAACTTCCTTGGTGTGAGGATTAAAATCAGGGAACATATCCTTTCAAACATCCACTACTAGTCAAATAATGAATACACTGGTCTTCCCTAGTCACAACTAGAGGAACACAACATATATTTCTTCAATATAAAGAAAACCTTGGCTTTACAATACAAAATAGGAAAAATATATCTACGAATCCGTGGTTAATGTTCGCGCATGCGAACGAATATTCCCGGGCTCCACCTTTCTGATTGTAGCTCTCTTTCTTATGAGCCTCCACCCCAAATTTCAACTTGATCAGACCACAGACAACTCGGGATCGGAGCTTTGATAAATTGTGGAGGAAGAAAAAAAAACATATTTCTCTCTTTGTGAAAAATGGCTTGGGGTTTTTTTTTCCTTTCTATCTCCTTGCATTTAAACACATCAGTTAAAATCCAAATGAGTTTTGGGTAATAAAAGAACCTCAAACTTGGGCTTTTCTCAAAATAATTTTCTCGTATCCACAAATTAGAAGTGTAGCGATCGAGAATTTTTACGCAATTTAATAATTATTTCAAAGTTTCGAAATTCGTGCCGCCGCGATCTCACTCATTTTTAAGTTAACGTCGCGACGCGTTCGTCTAGCCAAGTCGAGAAATATCGAGTAAATTCAATTTTAAATTAAATTCCGAATTTTCAAAATTTTATTATTTTATTTATTTATTTAAATTATTATTTTCAAAATCATTCTAAATCCCAATTTATGTCAAGCTCATTTTAACAGATTTTTTTCCGACTCAGTTAATTCACGTATATTATTTTTCTCTAACTACGTGCATCGCTTGTCAAGATTTCACACCACCAACTCCCACCTATCACATCAATCCCATACCATACTCTCACATTTCCCAACCCCTCTTTATACATCACCACACCCCCACAACCATGATCCACCAAACCCAAGCATCACCTCCAACTCAGTATCACTACACTGGAATCACCCAAACCTCAAACAAATGCAGCAGCCACCTCCATCTCCACTGAACCAGCCATCACCATCGCCACCTTCTTCTTTGTCATCATCATCATCACCACCTCCATCTCCAGCCACCAACCTCCACAGTCATGGCCACCATCCACCACCAAGCTGCCAACCTAGCAGCCATCGAACAACCACTCCACCACCTCCAACAAACCGCCCCAACACCACCATCCCCACAATACCCAAACCGCCACCACCACCAAACCGGCGAACCACTAACCACCGCACAAACCCATTATCATAATCGCTGCCTAAACCAAAAATCAAATCCAAAAACCCAAGAGGAGAACCCATAACCCCAGAAATCCTTTTTCTTACCTCAATCGCCGTTTTCTTCACCGGAAATCGCCCCACCTTAAGCCTCGTCTTTGCCTCGATTTCGCATCTAAACTCGTACCAAACCCCTCAAAAACGGAAACCCTTTGTTGTCCGCAGCTCACCATGCCCTGCGCCAGCGAAACCGCCGGCTGAAGGGCTGGATTTGCGCGAGGTCAGTCACACCTCCTTCCCCCCTCTCTTCTTTATGTTACGACTGGAGAGAGAGAGAAAAGAATTTGTTTTAATAAATTTTGATTTTCAAAAATTGCACTTTGGTCCCTAAGTTTGAAAAATGATTTAAATCAGTTCCTATAGTTTTAAAACTTATAATTTCAGTCCTTAAGTCTTTAAATGATTTTATTCAGCCCTTCATTTTTAAAATCGATTATTTCGATCCCCAAAATTTAATATTCATTTTGAGCTTCGACCCAATTTTTGAAAATTTATATTTTAGTTCCTCAACTTTCAAATTATCCATTTTAGTTCCTCAACTTTCAAATTATCCATTTTAGTCCCTCAACTTTCAAATTATTCATTTAGTCCCTCACTTTCAAATTATTCATTTTAGTCCCTCAACTTTCAAATTATCCATTTTAGTCCCTCAACTTTCAAATTATCCATTTTAGTCCCTCAACTTTCAAAGTATTCATTTTAGTCCTTCAACTTTCAAATTACTCATTTTAATACCTCAACTTTCAAAGTATTCATTTTAGTCCTTCAACTTTCAAATTACTCACTTTAATACCTCAACTTTCAAAGTATTCGTTTTAGTCCCCGAACTTTCAAAAACAGCAATTTCAATCCCTAAATTTTAAGTAATCATTTTTAAACTATAAATTTCAAAAGACTAATTCGACTTAATCTTCTAATTTTCTAGACGAAGCGTACGGAGAATTAAAGAATTGAAATCGTTTCCCGCTCAACTTCGCACTCATCAAGATTAAGGTAGACTCGCCCCTATTAATTGATTTAAATTATGATTGCATGTGAATGTGTATGTTATGTGACTTATGTGAAAGTCGTTTTTATGAAAAGAGACGAGAATGTATTTCTTCGGAAATAATTATGTTGTTATGCTTGTCATAACTTACTTGCTTAAATGCATGAGAAAGAAAGAAGAGAATATCTTGCAAGATAAATGATGATGTTATGCATAACATACGTGCCTTAAGTGCACGAGATGAGACTACCCACACCCTATGATTTTAAAGAGCCTATGATTTTTCAAAGAGAAGCCGCGTGCTTAATTGCACAAGAAGAGACTACCCACACCCTATGATTTTTCAAAGAGAAGCCCCGTACTTAAATACACAAGAAGAGACTACCCAAACCCTATGTTTCTAAAGAGCCTGCATTTATGTGTTCAATTATATTGTAGATTAATTAATGAGCGATGAGTCTACTGAGTATTTATATGAAATGCTCATGTCTATTTTAACAACATTTGCAGATTTCGGAGAGGGGGGCAAGTAATGGATGATTATGGCAATAGTCGTTAAATTGTTGAAAATCTTATTTTAATGATTTCCGTATTTCCAAACATTGGATAATTTTGAGAATTTCAGTTATTTGAGAAAGTATGACATTGTCAATTTCTTTACAATATTAATGGCTCGATTTACTATTTCGAATTATTTCATAAATGTTTTCAATTTTATCGACCATTACAGTTTATTTAATGTTGCCAAAAATGAATTTCAGATATTTCTTCCGCTAGAATATTATTTTAAAAGTTAGATCAGATAATGACGTGGTGAACCGGGTATTTAGAACTCGGGGCGCTACAAGAAGGGACGTCAACCGGCAACCGTATTTGGAAACCCAAATTGACGGGTTAGCGTGAGCTTATCCATGTGATTGTGCACTCTTCGAATAGGAATCATATTTCTAAAATATCTTGACTTTCGTACTTTGTTGGGTCTACGAGATAATTTCTACCTTAATATAATAAAGAAAAATCGTGGTCGTAAAGGTTATAGTAGCCAAAGTCACTGGAGATTTTCACAAGTTTCACCATAAAAATTATAGACGCAGTAATTTGATTAAAGATTACTTACACATCAAAGCAGTGAAAACTTAAATTTTTCAAAAAATTACATACTCGTTAAAAAAAAAAAAAAATAGAAATACATTGGAAAAAATTTACATTCTCTGTAATTGAAGGAATTTCTTAAAACACCAATTTATCAAAAATCAATACTTTTCAATTTACTTCCAATCAAAATAAACTGATATATAAATATGTTTATAAATTACAGAATTTTTTAAACTACTTTTTAACCATACACAATTTTCCTCTCCAATTTTCAACCACTATTTTTACCTCAAAATTATAAATAAATTAATTTATAAATCAAACAATGATACCAAACAAATAACCTAGGGTTGCATTTGATAGCGATGGTGGAATTTGGGAGGATAGAAATGAATTTCGGGGAATTGAATTTCTGAGAATTGAAAATTTGTGTTTGATAAGTTGGGTAGAAAAGGAAAAGGAAAATATTTTCTATGGAAAATATTTTTCCATAAAACCCATGAAAAATTGTTTTCCTTGATTTCAAGGAAAATCTTCACTTTTTTAACTTGGGAGGAAAATATTTTCCATGTAACATTTTGCAATCAAACACAAAAGGTGGAAAATTTGGGTGGAAAACATTTTCATTTTCCTTTTCCACCCACCTATCAAACACACTCTTAATGTATTTGATTAGTTTAATTTTTTAGATAGAAAAAATAGGAAATTTTTCAACTTTTTTTGTTTGATTGATATTATTTTCTATAGAAAATAAAGTAAAATTTAGCTATTTTAATAATTTTTTATTTTTCCAAACATTTGTACTTGATAATAATAATGTTAATTTTTTTAAAAAAAATTAATTAACAAAAACAAAAAGAATTGACGAAAATGGTATAAAATTTTATATGAAAAATAAAACATCTTCTCCCCGAGGAAAACGAATTCATTCAAAACAAGAAAAATACCAGATTTCAAGACAAGTAAGAACACTAATTCCATAAAAAACTTAAGTAATCGAATAGAGCAAAATTGAAAAATCACGTAAAAAATCATATTTTACATCGAAAATGCTGCGTATGAAACGCAACATAAGTTGAGCTAACGTTGAGTTTAACGATAGTTTTATTTATATTTTTATATTCGCGCGCGTGTAGCGAGGGAATTAGAACACTAATGCCACAGTTCACTGGACAAAGAAGATCCACCAAAACCAAGTCCAGGATAAAATAGCTAACCCCTTATCTCTTCATTGTATTTTGTACGTATTAAATTACAGTATCATCTACAGGTATTTTCATAAACAGAGATCGAAGAATTATGGCTGGAGAAAGTAGTGTAAAAGTGCCCAGAATCCAGCTGGGTTCACAGGGACTGGAAGTTTCTGCGCAGGGATTGGGATGCATGGGCATGTCGGCATTCTACGGGCCTCCGAAGCCCGAGCCCGACATGATCAAGCTCATTCAACATGCCATCAACGCCGGAATTACCTTCTTTGATAGCTCCGACGTCTATGGACCATTCACCAATGAAATCCTCATTGGCAAGGTTAAACCCCAACTTTTAAGTGTTGTACATTATGCTTTAAAATTTGTAACTGGACAAGTTGGAGCTCCTGTGGCATATTATGGATTTTAATTTCTTTTTTAACTGATTTTAACAAAATAACATTGATTAAGGAAACTGATATCCAAGTAAAGTAATGTTTATTTATTGTTTTTCAGTTCTTGTAGGTGCATTTGTTTAATATATGAAATTTTAAAGTATATATATTGATTGCTATCTTCAAAATTTGTCTAAGCACAGGCTTTTAAGGATGGGATGAGGGAGAAAGCAGAATTGGCTACGAAATTTGGGCTTCAGTTTTCGGATGGGCAGATGGGCATTCATGGAGACCCTGCCTATGTACGGGCTGCCTGTGAAGCCAGCTTGAAGCGGCTTGATATTGATTGCATTGATCTTTATTATCAACATCGTGTTGATACACGTGTGCCTATTGAAGTCACGGTTAGAGCTGTATTCTCCCTTGTTTTTATTAATGAAGTAATTCAATTTTCCCCCCTTCAAATTTTAGGATGAATTCTTCTTGATGTTGATATAAGATGAAATGGGATTTCAATGTAAGGTACCAACAAGCAAAGCCGAAAAAATAGATTGTTCAAGTGTGATATCTTAATGAGCTCATGTCAAACTAGCATTCATCTAACCAGTCACGAGCAGAACTCAACTCGTTTGGTGGTTTTCCATATAATATGCGTTGAGCCAATTTTAAGTTGATCTTGATAAACATTAAACTATAAAAACCTATTATAGCTTGGCTTGTGACTTTTATACCATTCTAACCGAGCTTTAACTTAGTGATGATCCTTGAGCTTGTATCTTGAGTTGTTTGGAGTAACCTAAGAACCAAAAATTGAAATAATTGGTTGACTGGTAATTGGTAAAAAGAATGTTTTTGAAGTATTTATAAATGGAAATTAGTGGTGGATAATTGAGTACTACTTGAGAGTCACTCGAAATGTGTGGATAAAAAGTAGCTTAAAGTGTTTATAAATGGAGCCAAACATGGGTAAAAGATATCAAAAGGAATCTAACATAAGTTTAAACGTTCAGTTGGATTATATAAAATTTATGTATTTGTAGTTCCTGGTTTTTTATCATATCCTTACATAAATGCTATTATATATGTTTGCTTTAAGTGAAGCCTAAGACACTAGAGAATGCAAATGTTTTCCATTTAAATATAAATGCGATAAACAATAATACATTAATAAAATAATCAAAGTCATATATTAAATCATTTTAACCACTTCATCATGTTAACTTCTTTAACTCTCTATCTTCAGGACTGCTCAACTCAAACCACATCACTTCTTTGAATCAGAACTTCTTTAGGTCTAAACAATAATATTATGTGTTTATTTGTAAATTAAGTAATTAAAACGAACAGAATTGCAAACTATTCGAATGAGCTAGTGCATTACTCTCTTCCCCCAATCAAAGTGGTGTTTACAAATTGATAAGTTAATTGGTGCCGAGTCTTTTCATATTTAGCCCCGGTTTGGTGTAGAGTTTTTTTGGAATTTTTGTGGTTTTTTGAAGAATGTGTTGTTTAAAATTGTTTGAAAAGTCAAATATTTTGGACTTGTCTAAAAATGGATGGTTGAGATTGAGTGTTTGTAGTAGTTATTTCTAAAAAAAATGGGGCTCAAACAGGGGCTTATTTGGTCTAATAAGTTCTCTTTTTGTTCTCTTTTTATCAACAATGTAAAACATTAGTGATGCTTTCTGGATTCTTTTGTTAATTTCCATCTGTTTTTATTTAGCTATGAGAAAATTTTCACCTTAGAACCATCATCAGACAAACCAGGTAAAAAAGTTTAAGAAAAAAGAAAAAGAAAAAGGAAACAAAGGAGTCCAGCCATAGTCCAATTCTTTCAACATCTTTCAACACAATGTGAATTAATGTGACCGTGGATAAGAAAACAAGTTGTAGTACAAGCAGCAACACGATACTTGATACTTTTGTGCATGTTTGGTTATGGATGCATCCCTTTCATACTTCAGATTTTAATTTAGCACTCGCACATCTCCTTAATGCTTTGGTGTCTCCTTATGCAAGGTTGGAGAACTAAAGAAACTGGTGGAAGAAGGTAAGATAAAATACATAGGTCTATCTGAAGCCTCAACTTCTACAATCAGAAGAGCGCATGCTGTTCATCCAATTACAGCGGTACAGTTGGAGTGGTCTTTGTGGAGTAGAGATTCAGAGGCAGAAATAATTCCCACTTGCAGGTTTAATGAATATATTGATAGTTTTATATTTTGAGCTAAACTGTAATATTAAATTTAACATGATCTTTAGTGAATTTGTTTAGAGAACTTGGCATCGGAATAGTAGTATACAGTCCTCTTGGACAGGGGTTCTTCTCTTCCGGTGCAAAACTAGTCGAAACTTTGCCTGAAGGAGACTTTCGGAAGGTTCGTATATACTTCACATTTCGAGTTTCAAATTTTGCACGTGTCTCCATTATCCATTCTGTATAGTTTTACCCTTTCCCAATTTGTAATATTTAACTGAAATACTTGGAATTATGAAGATTAGGTTAGTATCCTCCTAATTTTTTTTTTTTTTGAATGCTCACGTGCTCGGATCTTTTTACTTGGTTTTAGATTTGACTTTAAAAGATTGCACTTTGTAATTTGCAGTTTCAACCGAGATTCCAACCCGAGAACCTGGATCATAATAAGAATTTGTTTGAGAGGGTGAATGATATGGCAAACAGAAAGGGATGCACCCCATCGCAGCTAGCTCTGGCCTGGGTTCATCATCAAGGAAGTGACGTATGTCCCATACCTGGTACCACCAAAATTGAAAATCTCAATGAAAATATTGGAGCATTGTCTGTAAAATTGACAAAAGAAGACATGGCTGAGCTCGAGTCTATTGCTTCAGCTGATGCAGTGAAGGGTGATAGATATGGATCTGATATTCCTACGTGGAGAAATGCTGACACACCTCCTGTGTCGACTTGGGCAGTTGCCAAATGAAGAAAAACTGACTTTTCTGTATGCTAATATTACTTGCTAGACAATTTGTACTAATTTCTTTCACAATTGACATTTTTCCATTACTGAAAATATATTGATTATACAATCATATCAAATAAAAAAAATAAACTAATTAAAACAAAAAATATAGTACAAATAATATTGATTATACAATCATATCAAATAAAAAATATAGTACAAATAATATTTTATTACAAAATATTATCGAAATTGAAATTTTAAAAAAGATAAAACTAATTAAAATAGGAAAAGAAACAAACCCACGAGTCTTAAAATTTGACGCTTAATTAAATTTTGTGTACTAAATTTATTTTAATTTTATTTGTATTCATCATCAATTTTCTTTTTAATGTATTTTAAATTTTTATTAAGTTTAATTTTTAATGTTAATTAGGCAGGAAAGTATATACATAAAATGACGACAGTTATCATATTATCATATATAGTAAGTATACGGTATGAGTGCAGAGGTCGAATAAAATTTACAGTACATGTAATAAGCAAGCAGTCACTGCTAGAAATTTTGTACCTCAGAGTGAAAATAGAAGAAGAGGTTAAATGTGGATCGAAGAAGAGCTTAAGGACCAAAGATTAAATTGTTACAATTAGAGAAAACGTGAAATAACAAAAACACGATTTTATCCTACTATACGCATTGAGTGAAGTTGACAGATTGTAAACATCAGACAGAATATTCTGTTTCCTAAAATTCAGGGATTCAATTGATGATTCATAGGAGAGATACTAAAATGTATTTAGCGTGAGTAGTGTTTGTATATACTTTGTATGTATAGCTCATGAGCTTATATATAGAACGACACAGCGTGTAATTTTTTACCTTCTGAGTTCAATACAAGAAATTTCCTTTTATTCAATTTGATATCAGAGCCCTCTCCATGGCTACCACTGATGATCTTAACAAATCAGCCAACTCCCAAACCTCCGTTCAATCCACACTCCCTCTAAATCAAAATCCAGCGACCGTCTTTAATTTCACCCAAAACCTATCTGTTAAACTCGACAGGGATAACTACCTACTATGGAAGAACATGGTGATGCCAGTGACAAAAGGACACACTCTTGAAGGTTATATTCTTGGCACAAAAACATGCCCCGCTGAAACTATCACCGCTGAAGCCGCTACACCAGGAGCAGCTACTGAGACTTGTGTAAATCCTGAATGCACAAAGTGGATTTCAACTAACCAATTGTTGATGGGATGGCTGTATTCCTCAATGACATCGGAGATTGCAATGCGTGTCATGGGCAGCAGTAGCTCGTCTGAGCTACGGACAGCCATCAAAGAAAGTTTTGGAGTATTGAACAAGTCCAGACTCACTTTCCTTACATCTGAGTTGCAGAGAACAAGGAAAGGATCCATTTCCATGGATCAATATCTCACAATGGTAAAAAGACTTGCTGATAATTTGTAGATAGCAGGAAAAAGAATCGATCAAGCAGATCTGATTACCCAAGTTCTGGCAGGACTTGATGAAGAGTATACCCCAGTGGTTGTGTAGCTCAACAGCAGAAGTGAGATCAGTTGGCATGAATTAACTTCAGTGCTACTAACATATGAAAGGAGGCTGGACTATTTGAATGAGAGAAGAATTGGAATGGGCTCCATTAACCTCACTCATAGAGGTAACAGAGGAGGTTTTACTGGTGGAAGAAACATAAGAGGAAATTTCAACACAAGATCATCTGGTTTCAGAGGAAGGAGTAGAGGAAGAAATAGAGGAGGCAGATTCTCTGAGTATAAAACTCCATGTCAGATATGTGGCCTAAGAAATCATCAGGCAGGTTGGTGCTTTAAGAGATATGATGAACGACATAAGCCAGAAGAAGGATCCTATCAGTCTGGAAACAGCAGTAACTACTCAGCTTACTATGCTTGAACTGGTATCTTGGATGATCAAGCCTGGTTTGCAGACTCGGGTGCAAGCAACCATGTGACCAACAAGAAAGGAAATCTTGATGAATCAAAGGTGTACAATGGTAAGGAGAAAATTCAGGTTGGAAATGGTAAGCTTCTACCTATTACTCACGTTGGTAAGAAAAGAATAAACACCTACAGCAACTCATTTCAGTTAAATAATCTACTAGTTGTGCCTAAAATTCAGAGAAATCTGCTAAGTGTTTCAAAATTTGCCTTTGATAATGAAGTGTCTATTGAATTTTTCCCTACTTGTTGTGTTGTGAAGGACTTGCTAACCAAGAAAGTGTTGGCTCAAGGAATGCTTAAAGATGGTCTCTATCAACTTAATCTCTCAAACAAACATCTCCAACCTGCATCTCAACAACCTGTTCACACTAAACATCTTAGTTATCCAGTTCTGTCTATTTCTGCTGATTGATATAATGTCAAGTCTGGTTCTAATCTGGAAGTCTGGCATAGAAGGCTTGGCCATCCTTCCTTCCAAAAACTTGGCTATGTACTGAAAACATCTATTGGAAATGTTAAGTTTAATGAAACTTCTTACTTTTGTGAAGCTTGCCAACTGGGAAAATCACATAAACTTCCATTCAAACCCTCTTCTTCACATGCGAAAAATCCATTGGATTTGATCAATACAGATGTATGGGGTCCCTCACCAGTAAAGTCTACTGCTGGTTTTACATGCTATATATTGTTCCTAGATGATCATAGCAGATATTCTTGGATTTATCCTTTGAGATCCAAGTTTGAATCTGTGCAAATGTTTATACAATTTAAAGAACTTGTTGAAACAAAGTTTGAAAGAAAAATTAAAACATTGGAAAGTGACTATGGGGGTGAATATAGGCCATTTGAAAATTTTGCAAAACAAAAGGGAATGGAGATGAGATTTTCATGCCCCTATACATCTGTCCAAAATGGGAGAGCCGAGAGAAAAACATAGACATCTAACTGAAATTGGATTATCCCTACTTGCTCATGCTCAAATGCCATTACACTGCTAGGTAGAGGCGTTTCAACCTGGTAACTACCTAATCAACAGATTACCTACACTGGTTCTTAAACTCAAATCACCATTTGAAGTCCTTTTTCATAAATCAGTCAACTATGAACAACTTAGGGTGTTTGGTTGTGCTTGTTATCCTTATATCAGACCCTACAATAGACATAAATTCTTATTTCATTCTCAAAAGTGTGTAAACCTGGGCTTTAGTGGTTTACATAAGGGGTGTAAGTGTCTTAGTTCAATAGGAAGGATATTTATTTCAAGGCATGTCATCTTCAATGAAAAGGATTTTCCATTCAAAACAAATTTTCTTAACAGACAATTAACTCCAACAATTCCCACAATATCTTATCCTTTACCTCTGTACATTGAAAATCCCTCATCACAGACCTCTAATTTTCAAACAAATTCTTTTCCTGATGCACTCAACTCCACAGAAGTCATTAATCATGAAACTTCCTCTAGTCATCCTGTTGATAGATTTCATCAGGAAGAATTCCTGCAGCAAAACTTTCAGGATGGAAACACTGATCAACAAGAAGAAGATGAGACTAATGAAAATCTTGAAAATTTGGTGATGAATACTAAAGAGTTGTTTGATGATGATAATCAAGAGATAATAAGTACTGAAAATGCTGCTGAAGTCACAGGGCACCCTATGATTACAAGAGCAAAATGTGAGATTTTTAAACCCAAAATCTATAATGCTGAAATAACAGAACCAACAAGTGTGAAAGAAGCAATGAAGAATTAGAATTGGAGATTGGCTATGAAGGATGAATTTGAAGTTTTGCAAAGAAACAACACATGGTCATTGGTTTCCCCAGATCCAACAAGAAAGGTCATTGATTGTAAGTGGGTGTTTAAGATCAAGTATAATGAAATGGGTGATGTAGAAAGGCACAAGGCAAGACTTGTTGCCAAAGGTTTCTTGCAAACTCCAGGTGTTGATTTCACAGAGACATTCAGTCCGGTGGTTAAGGCATCAACTCTGAAAATTATCTTAATTTTAGCAGTTGTGAAAGCATGGGATATAAGGAAAGTTGATGTGAATAATGCCTTTTTGAATGGAAGGCTTGAAGAGGATGTTTTTATGCATCAACCTGAGGGATTTAAAGATAGAGCTAAGCCAATTTTTTCTGTAAACTAAGAGAGCCTTGTATGGGTTGAGACAAGCTCCTAGAGCTTGATATGATAGGCTTAAGAACACACTACTTGGTTGGAATTTCATTCAATCGAAAGCTGATAATTCACTGTTTTTCAGAAATGACCAGAACTGTGTCATCTACATTTTGATATATGTAGATGATATAATAGTTACAGGGAATGACAATGATCATCTCCAGCAATTCATCAACAAATTGGATGAAGAGTTTGCTCTCAAGGATATGGGAAAGTTGAAAAGGTTCCTGGGAATGGAAGTAATAAGGAGTGAAGGACTGTTTATTTTTCAGAATAGATATGCTTGTGATTTACTTAAAAGATTTGGATTTTATTCTCTAAAACCAACTTCAACTCCCATGTCTTCAGGTAAATTAATCTCTAGAAGTGATGGAAATAAGCTCGCCAACCCAACTGTCTATAGAAGCTGTGTAGGAGCACTTCAATACCTTGCACATACAAGACCAGATTTGAGCTTCTATGTAAACAGGCTGAGCCAATACCTGCAGGAACCCGCAGATAGTCATTGGAGATTGCTAAAAAGGGTGTGCAAATATGTTAAAGCCACAACTGACTATGGAATTCTCATCCATAATAATGGAGACCTCAACATCAACGATTTTTGTAATGCTGATTGGGCTTCATGCCTGGATGATAGACAACCTATTGTCGATTATTGTGTATACTTGGGGGGGGGGCAACTTGGTGTCATGGAGCTCAAAGAAACAACATGTAGTTGCTAGGTCCAGCACGGAAGCCGAATACAGAGCACTAGCACACCTAACTGCTGAAATCACTTGGATCCAGTCTCTGCTAAAAGAATTGGGGATAACTCAGCTAAACTGTCCTACTATTTGGTGTGACAATGTAAGTGCAAGTGCATTGGCTTTGAACCCTATATATCACACAAGAACCAAGCATATTGAACTGGACATTCATTTTGTGCGTAATAAGGCGTTGAATAAAGAAATAGTTGTCAACTTGGTGTCATGGAGCTCAAAGAAACAACATGTAGTTGCTAGGTCCAGCACGGAAGCCGAATACAGAGCACTAGCACACCTAACTGCTGAAATCACTTGGATCCAGTCTCTGCTAAAAGAATTGGGGATAACTCAGCTAAACTGTCCTACTATTTGGTGTGACAATGTAAGTGCAAGTGCATTGGCTTTGAACCCTATATATCACACAAGAACCAAGCATATTGAACTGGACATTCATTTTGTGCGTAATAAGGCGTTGAATAAAGAAATAGTTGTCAACTTGGTGTCATGGAGCTCAAAGAAACAACATGTAGTTGCTAGGTCCAGCACGGAAGCCGAATACAGAGCACTAGCACACCTAACTGCTGAAATCACTTGGATCCAGTCTCTGCTAAAAGAATTGGGGATAACTCAGCTAAACTGTCCTACTATTTGGTGTGACAATGTAAGTGCAAGTGCATTGGCTTTGAACCCTATATATCACACAAGAACCAAGCATATTGAACTGGACATTCATTTTGTGCGTAATAAGGCGTTGAATAAAGAAATAGTTGTCAACTACATTTGCTCATCTGATCAGACAGCAAACCTGATGACTAAAGCTTTGCCACTGTCACGTTTTTTGTTTCTCAGAGACAAGGTAGGACTGATCTCCAGATCGTCCACCTTGAGGGGGGCAATGAAGATAGAAGAAGAGGTTAAACGTGGCAATCGAAGAAGAGCTGAAGGACCAAAGATTAAATTGTTACAATTAGAGAAAACGTAAAATAACAAAAACGCCATTTTATCCTACTATACGCATTGAGTGAAGTTGACAGATTGTAAACATTAGACAAAGAATATTCTGTTTCCTAAAATTCAGTGATTCAATGGATGATTCATAGGAGAGATAGTAAAATGTATTTAGCGTAAGTAGTGTTTGTATATACTTTGTATGTATAGCTCATGAGCTTATATATAGAACGACACAGTGTGTAATTTGTTACCTTTTGAGTTCAATACAAGAAATTTCCTTTTATTCAATTCTCAGTCAGTGCAAAAAGAGCAACATAGTATTGGATTTGTTGATGTTGAAAATTGCAAGGCCAAACGTCGAGAACTTAAAACTCGTGGAAGCCTACAAATTGAAATTTGGTCACTGCAAAAGTACGAGCGGAGTTCTTCTAAGCGAGCTTATTGTTGTGAACCGATGCAAAAGAGAATGCGTCAACAAAATTTGATAGGAAAGGGTGAAATCTGGACCATGTAATTTTCCAAAAACTCAATCCTTCAAGAGCCAAATTCTTAGTCAATTTGTTACCTGATAAAGTCAGGTAACTTCGGACAAGAAATAGTTAGCAACAGTGCAAAAGCAATTCTATAAATGCTGAAAATGGATGAAATTTTAGGGATTGCACTTGCGCGGTGTTGTGCTAGTCATGGATCCTAAGCCCTTGTTTGGTAGGAATTTAAATTCAAACTTTAATCTAAATCAAAGTCAACAATCAATCCCAATCACATATCTTATGATATCCTGATGCGAACCCCTTTGGTGTTTGAACCAAAAATTCCTACAATAATTTAATACTAACCCAAGAATCTAAAATGGTAAGAAAAGTGTAAATCTTTACCCTAATTTATCCTAAACAAAATTCTAAGGAAATGAACCCTAGGCCAATGGATAAAAATAAATAAATTCCAAGATTGATAATAAATCTTAACCTTAACTCATTATTCCCAAAATTCTAAGAAAATGATTCGTAACCCAATGAAGATGAATAAGTAAATTTCAAGATTTCTTCCAACAATACAAGAATAACAATACTCTAATGTAATTGAGAACATTACCTCAAAGAGGTTTGATAAAAGAAGGGATTTAACCTCACAAATGTCTTCCACATGAACGAGCTTCAAAATGAACTAAGTTATATTTAGGGTTGAGGAGTGTTAGTATTTATAGTACAAACTAATTGTGAAATAAAGAAAATAGGAAATTGCAATAAAAATCCCGAATTTTGGGTTTCGGAGTATCGTGTAGCCGCTGGTTTAGTTCCGGGGTCGCACAAGCATGGACGTGCCCCCAAACGATTATTCTATCATTTTGGAAATTTTAAAGGCGCGCGGTCGCATTCCTTTTCAACCGTGCGGTCGCATGGTTGTTTCTTTAGCTCCAAATTTTGCACACGTCATTTCTAGTATTTTGCTCATAACTTTTGATCCCAATGTTGGATTGAGGTTATTCAAAAAGCGTTGGAAACTAGACGAAACGGGCTACAATTCTTCAAGAAATAGAGAACCTTAAATTCAGACTTTATCTCTGTCAAAACTTTAATTGAATCTAAAACTTGATTTTTGGCTCCTCTTTTAGCTTAATCACTTTGTTTGGCATTCAATCTTCTTCCAAAATAGCCCATAATTTGACCCGGAGCTCTTCAAACATGCACCTCAAAATTTCTTTGGCTTGGATAATTAATTTGCTTCATCAAGCCCCCTATGATTCTCATCAGACCCTTCTTCTTCAAGATGATTCGTCCCAATAATATGTTTGTTCCTGATATTTCATTGCACCTCCTGGATCAAAAGGAAAATCATTGCTTCCATGCCTCAACCGATAGGACCCTGTAGCTTGGACAAAATGGAAGGATCGAACCATAAACTCCTTCAATCACCACGTCACCTTGAATCACCACTTCAACATTTTTATTTTCTTGTTCATTCACTTCCTCCACACTTTCAATCTCAACAACTTCTTCCACTTGTAAGCTCATGCACTCCCTTATCAATATTTTGATCTTCTACATCAAAATTCGGAGATTGATCAACTACTTCAATTTTTAGCTCTCCCTCTTTCTCAACTTCCTTATCCCGAGGCACTTCTTGCAATTCAACTATCGCCTTTCTTCCAATCTTCTTTCTCAAAATTTGTCATTAGCTCCTTATGGTCCAACGTTGGATCTCTCTCCTTCATCACCTTCTTCATAGCACCCCTCTCGTGGTATGATGAAATCTTCATTTTTACACAATCAACATTCTCATACATTCCATCCCTACCCCTGTGCCTCCTTAGATGACCTCAATCTAGCCTATTCTCTTCCAACAATCACAAGCCTCGATCAAGCCTCTTCTCTCGCCCCTCCTTTTTCTGGAGTCGTGGCTTTAATCCTCATTTTTTTTTACCTTTTTCTAGGGTCGTTGCCCCAACTCTCTTGTCCTTTTCATTTTTCCTTACTTTTTTCTCTTCATCAATTTTCTCAAGCAATTTTTCTTTTTCTTTCTTCCTTTAATTTTCTTCCCTAAACTCCCTGTTGAGCTTCATTTAGTCTTTGTACACTTCCTCCAAACTCAAAGGTAGCAGCACCACCTTTTTCCCATTCATTTGGAAACTATACTGATTCTTTGTATCATGTTTCACATTCATATCACATTGCCAAGGCTTACCTAGAAGTATGTGAGAAGTGTGCATGGGGACTACATCACATAACACTTGGTCACTATAGGTTCCAATATTGAAAGTAAGAAGAACTTGTTCACCCACCCTAACTTCCCCATAGTTACTCAACATTTGCAATTGGTAAGGATTATGATGCATCATTACCGGTAACCTCAACTCTCTCACCATACTAACACTCACCAAATTAGTACCACTCTCCCCATCTATAATAAGACTACATGCCCTATCTCCCACAAGGCACCTAGTGTAAAAAGTATTTTCTTCATACTTCTCCCTCTCATTGGCCAAAGATGTTGGTGGCTTAACATTCTTCTCCAACTCTCCCTTCTCACTATCTCCCCTCCTATGGAATGATGGAATGTTCATTTTTGTACTATCAACACTCTCATCAATTCCATCTCTACCTCGATGATCCCTTAGATGACCTCGATCAAATCCCCTATCATGCCACTCTCCTCCATTCCTATCCATATCCCAATTTTGTTCACCAACCCCATCACTATCTAAAACATCTCCAAATTTATATCTCACTCTCCTATTATCCCTTCTTTCTCCATCACCCCTAATTAATGTACTCTCCCCTCTTGTTCCTAACCTTTCCAGCCTTCCTCCAATCTTCTCCATTTTCCTAGTAATAGTGATTGAAAAAGTTTGCAACAATTCTCGCAAGTCTTGAGTATGAGCATTGCAAGTGTGAAAGTGTTCTCACAAGAATATTTTCACTCATGTTTCACTCAAGTTAGGCTTTTACCCGATAATGAGCTCACCACTCTTACCTTTTTCCACTCAAATTTTCTTTTCTCAAGCTCTCCAAGGAGGTAATCAACTAAAACAAGAAGTATAATTTTTGTGAAGTCAAAAGAAATTACAATCAAATAAGAGATGTAGGAATGAATGGACACAATGGCAAGTGAAATTTCTTTGCTTGCTATACTCAAGATGAACAAGTGACATGTGGGATAAGATGTTAAAAACACAATTTTAACAATGGGAGTGAACAACTACAGGTATTTGACAAGGCATAGAGATTGAACACAAAGGAATTAATGGTGTAGTTTTCTTTGAGATATGTTAACAAATACTTGATATGCAAATTTTGAATAGCACAGAAATTGCAAGTGTATGGTTATGGAAACCCCCCAACAAGCTCAAAGATGATAACAACAAAGATATCAAACAATATATCCAATGTGTAGGAATCAACAAAAGCTCAAGAACATCAACTTTTCCATTTTTTTTGAATGAATGAATGAATGAAGAATAACAAGAACAAGAAATGTAAAGATTGGTTTACCAATTTTAGAGCCAAGATCTGATACCAAACGATGCGAACCCCTTTGGTATTTGAACCAAAAGTTCTCACAGCAATTTAATACCAACTCAAGAAAGTTAAAATGGTAAGAAAAGTAATAAATTCTGACCTAAGTTTATCGTAACCAAAATTCTAAGGAAATGAGCCATAGTCCAATGGATAAAAATAAACAAATTCCAAGATTGATAATAAATCTTAACCCAAACTCATTATCTCTAAAATTTCAAGAAAAATGATTCTTAACCCAATGGAGATGAATAAGTAAATTTCAAGATTTTCTTCCAACAATACAAGAATAATTATACTCTAATGTAGTTGAGAACATTACCTCAAAGAGGCTTGATAAAAGAATGGATTTAATCTCACAAATTTCTTCCACATGAAGGAGCTTCAAAATGAACTAAGTTATATTTAAGATTTGAGGAATGTTAGTATTTATAGTACAAATTAATTGGGAAATAAATAAAATAGGAAATTGCAATAAAAAAAACCCTGAATTTTGGGTTTCGGAGTACCGTGCAGCCGCAAGGTTAAGTTCCTGGCGATCGCACAGGCATGTTCATGCCCTGAAATGAACATTCTATCATTTTGGAAATTTTAAAGGCGTGCGGTCGCATGCCTTTAAACCGTGTGGTCACGTGGTTGTTTCTTTAGCTCCAAATTCTGCACGTGTCATTTTCAGTATTTTGCTCATAACTTTTGATCTCGATGTCCAATTGAGGTTATTCAAAAAGCGTTGAAAACTAGAATCTGATTTTAATCTCCATAAAATGGGGCTAAATTGATTTATGTTGATAATTTGAATTATTTTCACGGTTAACTAAATAAAGTTAGTATACATTTTCAATAATTAGCGCCTGAAGTCGTATTAATGTTAAATTTCCTCCTCCACATCACCAGATTGTAGGAGTCTTTTGAATTTTTGTTTCATTTCATTCATTACATTTTTACACAAGGATACATGGTGTTGTATAGCCTTTTGTATAAACTTGTTCCTGAAGACAAGATGATGCAAACCACGTAGCAATTGTAGCTACGCAACCCACAAATTATTGGAATCGACCCAAGAACGCCAATAAATCACGATTTAGAGATTGATTCAAATTAATTGAATCAAGCAACCAACACAATCAATTGATATGTTGACCTCTTGATCACAATGAAGATAAATCTCACCCAGGAATTGAACAAACAAGAATTAACTCGCAAGTTCGGATTTTATTCAATAAAGAATAAGAATGTGAAAGCAATTTGCCTCTCAATTAATATATCAAAGTTGTGTTAAGTCTAACGAATAATGAAAATTACATCCCTATAAATAGGGTCAAAAACTAGGTTAAAGAGTTCTAATTAAACAAGGAAACAACTACCTAAAAATAAGGAAATAAAAATAACCTAAAATTCACGCGTATTCGATTTTACGGCCGTGACTGATTTTCTTACGGCCGTAACCTTGCTTCTGATTCACTCTTACGGCCGTAAGTCCAAAAACGTACAATTCCAATTTTAAGCAGCAACTCCTTTACGGCCGTGATATTAACCTTTACGGTCGTGATACTCAATCTTTACGGCCGTGATTGTTTATGTCTCGCAAAATCAATTTCAGCAGATAGTTGGTTACGGCCGTGAGGATTTGTATGTTACGGCCGTGAATTTGTGATTTCACACTTTTCTTTGATGCATTGAATGAGGTTGATCCACTCGTCGTCTCGACTAGCTTCCAACATGGAAATTGTTCATTTTCCTATGTCGAATGTTGTTGCGTCGTCCGTGACTTGACTTCTCCTTTGAGCTCCTATCCCGGATCACATCACAAGAAGATAAACATGGTATATGACATAATTACAGGAATCAAATAAAATCTAATTACAACTAATTAGGAAATAATTATGACAATCTTCAACACTTCCCCTCAAGTTGGTGCATAGATGTTTTGCATGCCTAATTTCTCTACAACATTTGGAAGACTTTACTTGATACTTCCTTAGTGAGAATATTAGCAAGTTGATCTTGAGATCGAACATGAGGAACTTCAACTATCTTTGCTTCCAATTGTTCTTTAATAAAATGTTTGTAAATTTTCACGTATTTTTTTTATCATGTTGAATGGGATTATGAGCTATGTCACATGCTGCCTTGTTATCAAAATATAGTTTCATAGGAGATGGTGAAATCTTCAGTTCCTGCAATAAATTTTTTATCCATAATAGCTCACACCTTTAACCACACATCTGTACTCAGCTTATGCACTAGATCTAGCCACAACTCCTTGTTTTTTACTTCGCCATGTAACTAGATTTCCTCCAACAAATGTTAACTATCCTACAGTTGAACGCCTATCTTCAATTGAACTAGTCAATCTGCCTCAGTATAGCCTTCAACGGATATAATATCTCCCTTAGTGAGAATAGTTCCTTTTCCTCAAGAAGACTTCAAATATTGTAAGATACGTATTATGGCCTTTAAATGTTCTTCGATTAGAGAATGTATGAATTGACTAACACAAAGAGATTATGTCAGATAGGGCCTAGTAAGCGTAAGATACATCAATCGTCCTACAAGTCTTTGATATCGTTCTTTATTTGTAGGAATTTGGTCTAGAAATATACCCAAGTTGATATTTTCAACCACAGGTGTACCACTAAGTCTGCAACCTAACATGTCATCTCATTCAGTAAATCTAGAGTATGCAACAAGAATATATATTGTTTGGATCTTAACAACTTGATTCCCAGAAAATACTTCAATGGTCCGAGATCTTTCATTTCAAATTCACAAGAAAAATAAGTCTGCAAGGCTTTTCTTTCAACAACATCGCTCATGTCACAATCATATCATCAACTTATGTAATAAGCATCGTGAGCTTTCCTGTCAAATATTTGTGCCATGTGTATAAATATCATGAGTCTATTTATATTATCATTTCAATGTAGTCAGTGGTCTGTACACGATTGAAGTATGCATAGTTTATAATCATAAAGCAAATGACGGATATCTTTGATCCAAAGAGCAGTAAACATGCATTGCGTGCTAACTTTTCAACTTTGAAATTAGTTTGTAAAAAAATTCAAAGACGTCTCTTTGGAAAACAAGATATTACTGTCCCATAATTCCTCTGTCTGCCCCTCTACTACAGTAATTGAAATTAAGCCTTTGTTTGATAACATCACTTGGTTTATAAACTAATTTATTTATGATTTTGAGGTAAAAATAGTTGTTGAAAATTGAAGAGAGAAAATGTGTGGTTCAAAATTGGTTTGAGAAATTGTGTAATTTATAAATCAGTTTATTTTATTTACCAAACGGATACTTATACATTAAATACTAATTAATTACCCCATTCATCCTGTGAAAATATGTTTGTTTCTTTTTTCACATAAATTAAGAAAATATAATTAATGTAGTTAAGAAAAATTCTTACATTTTACTAATATATATATATATATCCCTACAATTAATAGAGTAATAAATATATTAAAAAAACATATTTATGATTATTTTATATTAGTTATCAGCTCTTGCTTTTGTAAGGAGCTCAATCTAAGACACTAACGTTGGTTCTGGAATAGGGGAGTGATTTTTAGATTTGACATCCTTATCCTTGAATATCAGATGTAAAGGAACCTCATAGAACATGATTATGTGTATTACTTTTTATTAAATAACTTCAATCAGTTTTTTTATGTTGGGACACACTCTTGATTTGCAGGTGGATCACGCAGACCAAACTAATGGAGTCATACTAGATTCTATCCAACAAGATCCAAATGGCACAAAGGTAGTAGAAGATGGAGGAAGGGAGGACATGTTTGTTGATTTCCCAGACGACATAGAAATTTCTGATACTCAACAGACTTCAGAGGAAAAGGATGATACACATGACACCCAATTAAAAGAATCAGTTAATGGGATCAAAATCCAGAATTTGACGAATGAGATGGAACATTTGCGTTAGATGCATGAGAAGAGTGTTGTGGAGAAGGATATAATTGTACAAGGATACGAATTACAGGTTCGGTTCATGACATTTTAATTGTTCCTTATCCATCTATTGGTCCAAACACGAGTTCCACTTTATATGCAGGAAGAAAGAGCAGCACGGATCGAGATGAATGAAGACAAGAATTTCAAGAACCTAGCAATGTCTATTTGTAAGTATTGTTTTTATAGGGTTCCATTTTGAGAACTGGGAAGGAGTGAAATTTTTATCTTTTTGATGTTTTAGAAGGGGAATGAGGAAAAATGATTGCTTATAAATTTTTATTGAAATGCACCAGAGATTGCTCCTTCGGTTGTGATGTTTTATTGATCATCGTTTCTCTCCACTATGTTTGAGTGGTTTACTTACGGGATATATGCAGATGGTTAACATGGGTAGTTGAAATGCACCCGAGATTGCTTCTTTGTCATCTTTCGCTAGGTTTGAAACTCAGCATACCAATTTGCATATTTTATAGGTTCATCGACCATGTTCCAGTTTTCCTGCTAGGAATCTTTTGTGACAATCTCAAACCTTCCTTACAAAAATTATTTGTTCATTTTGAAATATCAACACAGTGAAATAGAAAAATAGTGGTGCTATTGTATGTGTTGACAAGTGTACAATTGGTTACTGTGTGATTAAATTTACTTTTGGTTTCACTTTGGCCATGAATAATTAACTACCACAACCCATGTTTCCGTTGAAGCTAAGTTGGATAGTGATTTCAAATGTGGGAATGCATGCTTGGAGATATGTAAACTTTTGATTTTTATTTTGTGATTTCTGAACTAAGCCTCTGTTCGGTAACACTTTGTAGTTTATAAATTGATTTATTAAGGTAAAAAGAGTAGTGATTGAAAATTGTGAAGAGAAAATATGTGTGGTTAAATAAACATTATTAATATTGTATTAAATTATATATGAGTTATTTACTTTATTATGTGAATATTAAAACATCATAATATTTTCTTTTGGAATCACTCATAAAACTACAATTGCCGTGCAACGCATGGGTAGTTGCACGGGTAAGAACTAGTAGTTGTTGAAAATTGAAGAGAGAAAATGTGTGGTTCAAAATTGGTTTGAGAAATTGTGTAATTTATAAATCAGTTTATTTTATTTACCAAACGGTAACTTATACATTAAATACTAATTAATTACCCCATTCATCCTGTGAAAATATGTTTGTTTCTTTTTTCACATAAATTAAGAAAATATAATTAATGTAGTTAAGAAAAATTCTTACATTTTACTAATATATATATCCCTACAATTAATAGAGTAATAAATGTATTAAATAACATATTTATGATTTTTTTATATTTGTTAATAACAATTGATTAAATAAGTGCATTACTTGACATTTTGACTTAAGAGCAATCTCTCATCTATTCTACGAATATTTTATTTTTCTCATTTTACTTTCACTTTTACCAGTTTTTTTTACCCTCTCTAGGGATAGCAAAAAAACTCTTTTCGACCCGAACTCGATGGAGCCCCGACCTTAATTGGGTGAAAAGAAACTATCCCGTAGGTCGATGGAACGGGTTTGGGTTTAATATCAATTACCCGAAACGAGGTTTGGGGTGGAGCAGGTTTTTGTTGACCCACCCCATTGTGACTCTCCCCTCAATTTACATTAATAAAAAAATGTAAACAACACACTTTCAAGATACAATTTTTTATTTATGATAATATCTTTGATTGAGTGATGAATTGGGTATTTGACTTTTTTGACTTTTATTTCTTTTTTTTTTTTTTTTTTTTTTGATACAAGGGATGGGAGGGGTGGGGAGGGAACTTTTATTTCTTTTGAGTGGAAAAAAATTAGAAAATTAAAGAAAATTAAGTTTAAAAATAATGCGGGATGGGGCTAGAGCAGGGACGGTCCGCCCCGGTTTTGATTTAACGGGGATTTAACGGGACGGGTACGATTTTAATCTTCTATCATAAGGGATGTCTTTCTTAAAGTCAAAAATGATGTGGATGTCTGCCTACGAAAAAACAACCCATCACCAAATTCTCCAAAAATTCACCTAAAACTCACCCATGAAGTTGAAGTCATATCCTACGTTTGGATTCCACCGCAGTAAAGCGGGATACTAGACTACTAGTATTGTTTTCACAGATGGGGCACCCGCCCCATACCATCATCAACTACTTTTCTCTGTTAGATCTGTTAACTTTTTGGAAGTGGTGGCTCAATTTTCGCCAGGTTTGAAATTTGATCTTTTTTATTCAATCTAATTAATACAACAATGATGTGTTGGAATTTTTGATACCCAATAAATTCGGGCGATGATATAAAACAGTTGTGGGAATATATTGACACATCGATTGATAGTTCGGCTCGATAACGACACGGGGCCACTCGAAGTGACTTAATTGGTAGTTGCTCGTGGCCCACTTGGACACCCATTTGTGGTGATTTTGGGCCATAGCATTTGGACTTGGTTTTACCTTGGGCTTGGGATTTATATGTTTGGCCCATTTATTTGGTGCTCTAGCCCAAACCTAGTATAACCCCTGTATGTTCATTTGTCTGGTAACGTCAACCTGAGAATTTGAATATGATATAGAGAGAGAGAGAGAGAACGTGAGCTGCTGCACTTGGAGCCTTGCTTGGTAGTCTCCATTGTTGTTCACTTTCTTCTTCTTCTTCTTACATTGGTGTAACCAAGAATAGTGTGTTGTTGAGTCGAGCTTGGAATCGAGGTGTCGATCTTGGAGTGCTTACTGAGCCCGGAGGTGTATTGAAGACCCAACCACAATTTCAACATGGTATCAGAGCTGGGCGTGATTTAAGGGCTGAAAAATGCACAAAAAACGGAAGGAAGAAGCTGTGGAAGTGAGAGCTCCGACCGAACTAAAGGAGCTACCCTTTGACCGTTCTAAAAAACCACCAGTCCAGCCACCAATCGACGAAATAACACCACCACAAGCACCGCCGTATTGAGGTGAACTCTCGGTTAGAGTTTGGACAGAAAGCGACGACTGGACAGAGATTATTTGCCGAAAAACGAAGGTGAAAAAATCGGACTGACAGAGCTGCGTTCCGGCCAAACGAAGAAGCTGGTGGAGAAACCACCACCACCGGTGAACTCAGGGAGCTAGGGCGCATCTTTCAGTGCAACACATTTTTCTGGGCGGTGGTGCATGGACTCCGGCGGTGGAGCGTGTGACGGCTCCGGCGAGGTAGTTTTGAGGCAGATTGCTGTAGTTTTGAGGCAGATTGTTGTTTTCGATATTTCTGACATTTTGGCGTTGTTAGATTTTCGTTTCAGGTTTTGGAATTTTATTTGGACGATTTTACCCCTAGTGGTCCTAAGTTCAATGAAATTTCGCATCTCTTGATTTTACGGACACTGAAAGGTCCGCTCTGGTAAATTGGCTGAAATTGTTTTAAATTCCTGCAATAGCAGACCATCGTGTGGGTTGGTCATTAGGATTGGGGGTTGTCATTGCTTGGCAACCATTACCTGTTGCTAGAATTTAGGTTTTAATTTTCTTGCTTACGTGCTTGAGGTGTTAAGCCACTCTTAATTGTTTGTTCGGTCTTTTGATTGTGTATTAACATAATTCCTGTTTGTTGTGTTCTTTTGTTAATCCTATTAGATTTCTTTTGACTTTAGGACTACTTGTTGTGGTTAATTGTCAATTTGTGATTTCATGTTCATTTCGTGTCTTAAAATGACTACACGTTTTGATTTGGGGGTTTTCAATGGGAAAGGGGATTTTTCCATTTGGAAACAAAAAATTAAGGAAATTTTGGTTCAACAAAAAGTTCCAAAAGCTATTACTGGCATTTATCCGGCTGATTTGTCAAAGGAACAAAAGGAAGAATTAGATGAGCTAGCTTACACTTCAATTATTTTACACCTATCTGATGTTATTTTGAGAAAAGTTGGTAAACTTAAAACCATGAAAGAACTTTTGAAAAAGTTACATGACTTGTATTTGCTTAAAACTACCTCTAACAAAATGTACTTACTCAAAAAAAATTTCAGCTTTAAAATAGATCCTATAAAGGATTTAGATGACAATCTGGATGTGTTTAACAAACTTGTGCAAGATATTGTTAACTGTGATGAAGAGGTGTCTGAAATGTACAAGGTCATTATTTTACTTAATTCTATGCCTGAATCATTTAGAGAGGTTAAGAATGCAATTAAGTATGGTAGGGACAACCTAACACCTGAGATTGTCATAGATTCCCTTAGGAGTAAGGAGATGGAAATTAAGGCTAAGAACGAGGTTAAGAGGAGTGGTGAATTGCATATGTTGAGGGATCATTTTAAGTAAAAGTGTCATATTCAAAACAGTGGTGACTCGAGTGATTACTGGAGTGATGATGGTGGTAAGCATAAAGGTAAAAGCTGGGACAAGTCAAGGTCCAGTATGGGTGGCAAGCAATGTTTAAGTTGTGGTAAGAGTGGACACCTTATAAGAGACTGTCCTAAGAAGAAGGATAAGCGGAGAGAAAAGGGGAGAGGTAAGGCGAATGTGATTGAGTCTAGTTATGACCCTAGTGTGATTGAGGGTGACCCTTATTGATAGGGTTCCTAGTTACTGCATGTGCATCTGTGTGATCCTTTATGCATGTGTGTGATTACTTAATTCGATGCATTTTTTGTGTAGCATTTCACGTTGTTTGATATGTGTTATTTTGCATGAATTTGTGTGTAATCAATTTTTACTTAGTGTAATGTGTTGGCATGCATAGTGGGTTTGTGATGCATTAGTAGTGAGTGTGAGTGTGTCTTTTGGTAATGTGTGGAGTAGATGTCTGATAGTGCATTGATGAGATGTACGGGGAGGTGAGTGTGACATTTGAATGTCTTGTAAATTTTCTATCTGAAAATCCTGGTTGAGTGGAGTGTTAGAGACACTTAGATCACTTCTATTAGGTGGAGACCCATTATCCCCTTTGGTTGAGAGAACTGTGGTTTTGATAGAGGAGCATCCCATAGATTTAGGATATATTCTTGTTTACCAGTTAGGCATGTGTGGTGATCAATCGAGTGAGCATATGTGGCGATGTGTGTGATATGTGTTCTCGAGGAGAGAGATACACGGAATGTGATTGGATAATTGTGTGAGGTCTTTTCATGAGGTTATTTATGCATTGTGGTGTATATGTGTTGGCCATTGTGTTTGATTAACTTTATGTTAGTCTTATGTTCTTTGTGAGCATGTTTGAAAAGATTTATGTATTATCTTATGGTTATATCTGTCATCGCATGTGTTGTATGTTCTTGATTGATTACTGTGATTATCTGTCTTCTGCTTGGATATTTTTTGACCTTAGTCCTAGCGAGTAAATGGAGCAGGTATGGTGTGTGTTTTGAGTGCAAGACACGAGGTAACGTCTGTGATTCCAATTTTGTTTGGATTACCTTGATTGGGCAAGTACAAACATTATGTCGTTTTTCTTGCAGGTTGATTGGGTATCAAGGTGGAGATTTGTTGAGTTTTTTGATACCCAATAAATCCGGGTAATGATGTAAAATAGTTGTGGGAATATATCGACACCTCGATTGATAGTTCGGATCGATAACGACACGGGACCACTCGAAGTGACTTAATTGGTAGTTGCTCGTGGCCTACTTGAACGACCCATTTTTCTGGTAACGTTAACCTGAGAATTTGGAGTGCTTACGGAGGTCGGAGGTATATCGGACACACCACAATTTCAACATTAGTATTCTTTTTCTTCTTAATTTTCGTTTTTCTTGATTGTGTTATTTTGCTCTGTTCATATAATACATGTTTTTAATGGATCGATTTGCATAGAAAATGGCAAAAAGATTAACATTTTCTGAAGTTCCTTTATGATTTTCGATTCGGTTTTCCTCGATGCAATGTAATATCCGGTACTCTTTTTTGCTACTGGATATATTTTGGATTTGGTAAGGCAACTATTCTTGCTTTAATTTCATTTCCTAATTGAATTGAATCAAATTAAATAAAGAAAATGGAATTTCGAGGGTGACCCCTCTTATTGTTGAAATTCATATTCATCCTTCTCATTAGCACTTGTTGAGTTGTTGTGACCCTCAAAAGAAAAATATTTTACTGTATGTCATGTATAATGGTTGATTCTTTACCATTTGGCAGTGTACAATAATTGGCAGAGAATTTCCGCTCTGTCCTCCTAAGCTAAAGTTGAAATGAAGAAGGTTTTTGGTCAAACTGTCTGCGACATGTAAGTTTTAACTATGTTTGTAAACGCTTTTATCCCAACATTCGTTTTGCATCATACATATTATATCGTCTCTTTGTCGTTGAACTGATTTGATGATATGTAGGAAGCATATCAAAGTATTGATTGCAAAATTTTTTAAAATATTTGAAATCTGTCATTTGGTCAAAATAATTTTGGAATTTCTCTACATATATTTACTAATGGGTGCTTTGTTTAAAAGGCATGGTCAAACAAAACTTTCATTTAAAAAGACCTCTTTGATAATTTATGAGTTCAATAGCCTCTTAGTTGGAAAAAATGAAAAAAATGATTTATACAATTACCCAAATGTCCTTGAGTGCAAAACAAAACCTAATTATTTCTTCCAATTGCCAAACGTGATCAGCTGCTGGGTCTCCTTCCTCTCCCACAAACAAACATTTTCGCGACATCTCCCTGCTCTTCCCTCTTCTGGAACCAGCTGCACTTCCATCTTTGAAACAAAAAATACATTGTCTTCCTTTGAGTAATAATCTTGTTGAAGTTTGGAAATCTATTTTGCAACATTGGTATTGGGCATTTGGAGAAGAAGAGAAGGTAAGTTTTAATCTGAAAAATTCGTAACCATTTTATATAAGCAATGTCTGAATCATAACAGTGATGATGTATTTTTGAATTTATGTTGTGATTCTGCGCGTAACGATTTCGAAGTCGTTTTGGTCATACCGATGTCGTTATTCAGAATGTATTCTTTTCATCGATATTTGTGATAGTTGAAGTAATATATATGTTGGTAAATACATACTTCTCATCATATCTAAAAGTTGAAACAATATCTCTTTCTTGGAACCAAGAAATACTTTATCTTCCTTTGAGTGATAATGTTGTTGAAGGTTGAAAATCTATTTTTCAACATTGGTATTGGGCATTTGGAGAAAAAGAGAATGTAAGGTTTAATCTGAACAATTTGTAACCATTATATCTAAGCAATGTCTGAATCAAAACCGTGAAGATGTAATTTTGCTCTTATGTTGTGATTCTGCGCATAACGACTTCTAAGTCGTGTTGGGCATACTGATATCGTTATTCTGAATTTATTGTTTTCATCGATACTTGTTATTGTTGAATTAATATATATATATGTTGGTAAATACATGTTTCGCATCATATCTAAAAGTTGGAACAATATCTTAAACATGTTCTTTGCATTTGTGTTTTACCGCAGTTAGATATTGCATGTTTTACTTAAAAAAACTATTTTGAATTGCAGTTATGGACAATGTGGATATGGTGTGGATATCAGCATGTTACCCATGTGAGTTTGAGCAGAATCTTGAAGGTAAATGGATATGGAAATATGTGGGGAATGAAAGAGGGAGAGCATTTCCTATTCTTGTTTCGAGGACGATTTCGTATGTAGAATTGTATGACAAAGTGAAACAGGAGCTCAACATTGATTCAAGGCTACATGAAATAGAGATGGCATGTCCTTCCCCAATAGTGTCTAAGACTTCAATAGCACTGATTGTCATTGATTGTGACAACAATGTGAAGTGGTTTATGTCTGTACGTGGAGAAACACCTCTATGCATAACTCTTTTGAAAAAAGCTCATGGAAGTCGAGAATGGATTGATCTTGATACATGTGTATCGCGAGTTGAGCGTGAGAAAGAAGTTGAAAATATGAACACAGAGGGAGATGTTGTGCAAAAGGACAATGTTGCGATCGATGGCAATGACTGTGGAATGTTGCTAGATTGGAACGATTTTCATGTAATTCGAGACAGCCCACAAAGGCCAACTGCACAATGCTTGGGAGACACGGATGATGTCGGGTTGCTTGAAATCGAACCTTTTAGTCAGACAGGAGCAGGTGACAATAATGCTGATTTGAGTGAACCTGACTACCATACTCAGAATCTTGCAGATGACAATATTGATGGCCGAACAAATGAGGGCTATTCACAGGCTGTAGTTTCAAGTTTTCCTTCTGTCCATTTCGGTTCGTCTGTAAGAATTCCAGAAGACGAAGATGTTCAAGCAAAACAGTTGTTTCCAACAAAAAAGGCCTTAACAGAAAAATTGCAGTGGCTTGCTCTGAAGTGTCACTTTGAATTCAAAGTTAAGAAGTCAAATAAGAGCATTTATACAGTTGTTTGTGTAGAGGAAAACTGCAAAGTCGTTTTGGGCATATTGATGTCGTTATCATGAATCTGTCATTGTCATCCATATTGATTCACCCAACATCGTTTCAGTTGATTAGAACTTGAAGTACATTGAATTTCTCCAAGGGAATATGGACTTGAATGCAATTGCTTGAAATGTGTCCCAATGTGAAGGAAGAGATTGTCTGCAGAGTTATTGGCATGAAACTTTGAACCTTAGTGTACATTGATAAATCTGGATTTTGTTTGTCTAATCATGAATCTTTTTGAGTAGTTGTTTATCTGGAGAGAGGATACTTGATTTGTATTAGAAATTATGCTTGTGTAGTTGGAGGTTGAATTTTTTGTTAGTTGTGCAGACAATAAACATTGCATTTTAGATGTGGAAGTGTTTAGGATTTATCAATTTTTGTTGGAATGAGAATGATTGGTTTTCAGCAAGTTGTTGTTCATTTGATTTTAAACTATAACGAGGTTGAAATCGTTACTTTGCACACATACCGATTTTAACATCGTTCCCATCTAAAAAAGATAGTAACGAGATATAAATCGTTACTTCGTAAACATAACGTGTTCAACATCGTTTCTTTTGAAAAGACCTTATTGCTTTATATCTGTCCATAACGAGGTTGAACTCGTTACTGTGTACACGTAACGACTTAAATGTCGTTATAGTTACTGCTTCAAAGTCGTTCGTAACGATATTAATGTCGTTACAGTTGAAAATACCTTACAGCTTTACTGTTGTTCATAACGACATTGAAATTTTTACTTCATAAAAATAACGACATAAATGTCGTTACATATATTTACGGATATGCCCTCATCGTCCAACATTCCCACCAGTCAACAAAGTCGTACTAACTTTTCAAAAACTATGTTTAAGTCGTTGTAACGACTTCAAATCCGTTATAATTTGGAAGATCGTTTCATTGTAATTGTAACAACATTGAGCTCGTTTGTGTGGAATATAGCCTAAAACGATGTGGAGATCGTTAGTGTTTCAGTAGAACGAGTTCGAGATCGTTATGTTTCAGGCTCAGAAAGTCACATAACGATAATTATTTCGTTTGTTTACAAATTTGACGACATTAAGCTCGTTCCAGTGTATTATATTACCAAAACGATGTCAATGTCGTTTTTTCAATAACAAAACGATATTGGAATCGTTATGTTCATAGCCAAATAAATATCATAACGAGTTAAATGTCGTTCTTTCGTAAGTTTGGAGAACTCTATATCGTTTCTGATGAGATCCCAGTCGGGGAATCTCATCGAACACGCGAAATAACGACAGTTAAAACCTAGGAAAGATCTAAATCAGATCTGACACAAGAACAAACAACAAAAATAAGGATAGAACGCGGTAAAACCTTGACCCGACAATCACGACGCAATTTATGGCGATGCGGATTGAAGAACCAAGATTGGTGAACGCCACAAGGACTTGTCAATTTCCTTGATAAGTTTCGAATTCGGAAACGCCACAAATATTCTTGCGAATATTTGATAAGTTTGCTGGAAGAACGCCACAAAGATCGGATCTTTGATAAGTTCAAGAAAAAAGGAATAAACTCAACCTCTCAATTTTGGAGAATCCTCTCACAAATTTTATTAATCAAACTCAACTTAACTGTTTTTACAATGAATTGAAAAAGCGTATAAATAAGCAAAATAACCTAGCATCTAATTTACTCAAAATAGAATTCTAATTAGACTAAAATTCTAAAATAGGAAAATAACCAAAAACTAAAAGGAAATAAAATAATTATAAAATTCCGGAAAATCTGGCGCTGCTTGTTTACGGTCGTGACGAAATTTCTTACGGCCGTAAAGGCCTTTCTGATTAAATTTATGTTAATCTTTACAGCCGTGACACAATGCTTACGGTCGTGAATTTTCTTCGGTTTGCATGTTACGGCCGTAAGACTGGACATTACGGACGTAAGACCTTTTCTGCCTGAAATTCTGCATTTTCCTTCGATAACTTGTTACGGCCGTGATAATAAGTGTTACGGTCGTGAATATATGTATTACGACCGTGAAGATCCTCTTTTACGGCCGTAAGGTATTTTTTGCCCAAATTACTTCTTTTTCTTGATTCGGCTCGATCCGTCCCTCTTCTCGGCTCGACCCCAACACGGAACTTGCTCCGTTTTGCACGTAGATCACTGTCATATTGCCGATGGCTCGACTTCGCCCTTCGATGCCTGGTTCGGATCACATCATACTCCCTCTCTTGAAAAGGATTCGACCTCGAATCCATTCTTGGTCGACTTTTCAGACTCCTCCTGCTTTTCCGGGCTCGATGATCACGTGTAAGTTTTGTGCAATCCTTTAGACTTTTGGGCTGCTTATTCTGGCCAATAAATTTCTGCCCCGACTTAAATTCATGGCTTGATTTATGTCCCTGCAAAACAGATTTTAAAGAACTGGGGAGGGAATCGTTAGCTCGGTTAAGTGCAAGGTGTGGATCCCCGTACACCAACCTATGTGCAAATAAACTCAATTTGGGGGTGGACTCTCTTTTCTTTTTGCACTCATTCTCTCCTTTTTCTGAGGTCGTGGCCTCAACTCTCTTGTTTTCAACTTTCACACCCTCTCCTTTTTCTGAGGTCGTGGCCTCAACACTCTTATTTCTTTTTTCAAACTCACTTTTGATTTTCAATTGATCATTTTGAGCTTCTTTTGGAGATAACGGAACAAGTGTAAATTTCTTCCCACCCTTCACAAATGAATATTGATTCTTAAACCCATCATGCACTACCCTCCTGTCATGTTGCCAGGGTCGCCCTAACAATATATGACCAACATGCATAGGTACCACGTCACAGACCACCTCATCCTTATAACCCCCGATGGCAAAATTGACCCTAGCCTGCTTATTTACCTTAATTTCCCCTGACTCGGTCAGCCATTACAATTTATAAGGGTTTGGATGTTTCATCAAGCTTAAGCCAAATTTATTAATCAACATTGTACTAACCACATTAGTACAACTTCCCCCGTCAATCACCATACCACAGACCTTTTTACCCACTAAGCACCTAGTATGGAAGAGATTGTCCCTTTGCTCACCAATTTCATCCACCCTGACCCTAGCACTAAGGACACGCCGATTAACAAGTGAATCTTTAACAGCATAGGTCAGTCCTTCCTCATCACTACTACTACTAGCCCCAACATCTACTAACTTAGGCATTCCCTTAAATTCGTCCTCGGAACTAATTTCACCATTATCACGTAAGATCATTAGCTTCCTATTTGGACACTGGGATGCTATATGACCCATACCCAAGCACTTAAAACATTTAATATTTCTATCCCGAGTAGTTTGAGAATCAGAAATATTTTTACCTTTCGTTGTAGGCTCCTTCTTCTCTTTCGGGTTATGTTCAACGTTGGATTCCTGCTTCGTTTGTGATGTAGGATAAGATGGTGAATGTCTTGCTGCCCCCTTTTGCCTTAGCTGCCTTTCCACCTTCATGGTCATATGCACCATATCTTCTAGCTCCACATAATGTTGCAGTTCAATGACATTGGCAATATCTCTATTCAGCCCACTCAGAAACCTAGCCATCGTAGCTTCCCGATCCTCCACCATATTAGCCCAAATCATTGCCACCTCCATATCCTTATGATAATCTTCTACACTCCTCGACCCCTGAATCAAACCCTGCAGCCTCTGATAAATATTCCTATAATAATGAGTCGGCACAAACCGCTTCCTCATTATGGTTTTTAATTCACCCCAACTCTCCACCGGCTCCTCAAGGTTCCTCCTCCTACCCGTAACTAGTTGATCCCACCAAATATTTGCGTAGTCGGTGAATTCAATCACGGCTAATTTCACCTTCTTCTTTTCCGAATAATTATTACAATCAAAAATCCGTTTGACCTTTGTCTCCCAATTCAAGTACGCTTTCGGATCATTCCTACCTTGGAACGATGGTATTTTCACCTTAATTTTCCCAAGGTCGTCATCAACATTATCTCTACCCCCACGATGCCTCCTAGCATCACGACGCTCCCTATCCCGCCTCCTCTCATACCTATCTCCTCTATCCCTCCTTCGCATACTACCCAAAGATATACTGCCACTTTCACTTCCCATATCCTCATCACCCATACCAACCTCACGCCTATTACCTCTCCTAACCCGAGAACCATCATGAGATTGATCCCAAGGTCTTTGTTCACGCTCTGTACCTCTATTCTCCATCTGTGCCATAAACCTCTCAAATTGTGCCCCCATTGCTGCAATATCACCATTACCCCGTTCATCCTTTCTATTCTCACCCCTGAGCTGTTTCCTGTCTCCAACAGAAGATGAAGATGTGGAAGCCTCTCTATCAGACATTTTTAAGACACGAACAAGGAAATTCGGAATATTTGGGGAATATTTGGGAATTTTCGGATTTTTTTTTTTAATCTGCCAGCGAATTGGACTACGAGTATGGCAGAAAAAACGGAACTGGATTTGGACGAAAAACGAACAAGAAAAACACTTTTGAATTTTTGAAACTGACTCTTATGGATCAAACTGGAAAAATATATGACTGACACGAAGAACGCGAAGAACAAGAAAATCAAGAAATTTCAAGAAACGCAAGAATCTGAAATAGATCCAAGCTCTGATACCAGATGATGAGATCCTAGTCGGGGAATCTCGTCGAACACGCGGAATAACGACAATTAAAACCTAGGAAAGATCTAAATCAGATCTGACACAAGAACAAACAACAAAAATAAGGATAGAACGACGGTAAAACCTTGACCCGACAATCACGACGCAATTTATGGCGATGCGGATTGAAGAACCAAGATTGGTGAACGCCACAAGGACTTGTCAATTTCCTTGATAAGTTTCGAATTCGGAAACGCCACAAATATTCTTGCGAATATTTGATAAGTTTGCTGGAAGAACGCCACAAAGATCGGATCTTTGATAAGTTCAAGAAAAAGGGAATAAACTCAACCTCTCAATTTTGGAGAATCCTCTCACAAATTTTATTAATCAAACTCAACTTAACTGTTTTTACAATGAATTGAAAAAGCGCAGAAATAAGCAAAATAACCTAGCATCTAATTTACTCAAAATAGAATTCTAATTAGACTAAAATTCTAAAATAGGAAAATAACCAAAAACTAAAAGGAAATAAAATAATTATAAAATTCCGGAAAATCTGGCGCTGCTTGTTTACGGTCGTGACGAAATTTCTTACGGCCGTAAATGCCTTTCTGATTAAATTTATGTTAATCTTTACGGCCGTGACACAATGCTTACGGCCGTGAATTTCCTTCGGTTTGCATGTTACGGCCGTAAGACTGGACATTACGGCCGTAAGACCTTTTCTGCCTGAAGTTCTGCATTTTCCTTCGATAACTTGTTACGGCCGTGATAATAAGTGTTACGGCCGTGATAATAAGTGTTACGGCCGTGAATATATGTATTACGGCCGTGAAGATCCTCTTTTACGGCCGTAAAGTATTTTCTGGCCAAATTACTTCTTTTTCTTGATTCAGCTCGATCCGTCCCTCTTCTCGGCTCGACCCCAACACGGAACTTGCTCCGTTTTGCACGTAGATCACTGTCATATTCCCGATGGCTCGACTTCGCCCTTCGATGCCTGGTCCGGATCACATCAGTTTCAGTGTAAATTATTACTATAACGTCGTCTGTATCGTTTCTTCAATCGCAACACGACATGTATATCGTTATTGCTCAAATCGTCGAGTCGATCGTTCTTTGCCGTCTGAAGTGCCTCCAATAGACGTAATCTAACAAAAATAGGTCATAAAATGTGATTCAAACACTTTGTAAATCGACATGATTAGAAAGATATGATCAATATGAGATGAAGTTCCTTTAGTTATCTATTACCTTGGAACTTCTACACTTGAGAGAAATGATCATATCTTTCTAATCATGTCGATTTACAAAGTGTTTGAATCACTTTCTACGACCCATTTTTGTTAGATTACGCATGTTGGAAGCATTTCAGATGGTAAAGAACAATCGAATCATCGTTTTCATCCATAAAGATACACAAGTCGTGTTCCACATGAAGAAACGATATCTAAGCCGTTATAGTTATAATTTACATTGGAACGAGATGCAGTTCGTTAATTTAACACTAGAACGATATGGAAGACGTTATGATGGTTTGTCGGTTTTTGACAAAACGATTTTAATATCGTTGCATGTGCAAAGAAACGATGTCAATATCGTTTTACTTAAAATTTAAAACTAGAACGATCTTAATGTCGTTCAATTTGTACAGAAACGACATAGTTTTCGTTATGTTATTTTCTGAGGCTGAATCAGAACGATATGTAACTCGTTATATGTCAAATGAAACGACATATTTATCGTTATAGTTTTATTTTCAACTACAATGATCTCAAAATCGTTATTATTACATTGGAACGATTTATCAAATGATCACGATTTTGAAATCGGTACAACGACTTAAACATCGTTACGACAAAATTTGTGCGAGTTTGTTGACTGTTTGGATTTATGAACAACGAGGGCATTATTGTAAATATGTTGTAATGACATAAACCTCGTTTTGTGTACAAAGTAACGACTTCTACCTCGTTATAAATAGATCTGAAGCAGTAACTATAACGACATGAAAATCGTTATGTGTACACAGTAACGACTTCAAGATCGTTACTACTTTTTTTTACTATAATGATTTTAAAGTCGTTATGTGAACAAAGTAACGACTTAGACCTCGAAATGGTTCTCCTGTCGTTATGAGTTCTATTACAAGGTACTTATAGCGACAAAACTCATATATAGCAATAAATAACACATTTTCTCGATGTCGTTAAATTGTAGTCAACATTTCAACTAAAACAATCTCGATGTCGTTAAGTTTTTACAGAAACTACATGAATGTCGTTATATTATTTTCAGAGACTGAATTCATACAATATTTAACTCGTTATATACCAAATGAAACCACATCTATATCGTTTTAGTTTATTTTCAACTCCACCAATCTCAAAATCGTTATTATTACATTGGAACAATTTACCAAATGATCACCATTTTGAAGTCATTACAACGACTTAAATATCGCTATGACAAAATTTGTGCGAGTTTGTTGACAGTTCAATTTTATGGACAACGAGGGCATTATTGTAAATATTTCTTAACGACATAAACCTTGTTATGTGTATAAAGTAATGACTTCTACCTCTTTATGAATATATTCGAAGCAGTAACCATAACGACATTAAACTGTTACGTGTGCAAAATAACGATTTAGACCTCGAAAGAGTTCTCTTGTCGTTATGAGTTCCGTTACAAGGTACCTATAGTGACAAAAACTAGGGGTGTAAACGGTTTGGTTTGGGCGGTTTTTAATCATTTTTCAAACCAAACCATTTAAAGCGGTTTGACGTTTTTTCAACCCAAACCAAACCATTTCATTTTCAAAACCAAACCATTTTTTGCGGTTTGGTGCAGTTTTAAACCGCGGTTTGCAATGAAATTAAAATAATACATGTAGTTCGTGCTAAAATAAATTTTGAAATAGACTTTTGAATTAAGACATCAAAATTAATTATAAATTACCCAACAACAATACAACATTATAGATTTAAGACTAACAAAATTAAAACATATGGGCAAACTACTTTTAAGATAGATACAAAGGCACAATCACAACTAGCAGACAGGTCAAGGACCAAAATACATAGCATTTCTTGAAAACCACATTCTATGTTTGGAAAGGTAAAATTTGGAGTACAGAAATCTGAAGCCGTAGTTTCAGTTTTGGACTACAACAAGGACCTGATTCATGTTCACTAAAATAATACTTCGGTATAATTTGGTCATTCAGTCCATATTCATTGGTTTGATTAACGGAAATAATGACTGCTTTTCATTTGTCAAACTAACTCATATGAACAAAATGATGAAAATGTAAATTTTTGTCAAAAATAATAAAGTTAAACAACTCAATTGAAACAAAAGAAATACCAAGATCAGTTAACTAACCTACCTCACTTTGTTAAGTTTGAGAATCCAATATTAGAAGGCTAAGAGCATCATCTACTTCGGTTTAATCATTTGCCCGGATTAGATACACCTATAAAAGAAATATTACACGTTATATTGTGCTATCAAGTAACATGAAGAATCAGTCGGTAAAGAACACATAATTCTATGCTAGGAACCACCTTAAATTTGTAAGGTTCGCCTAGTTGAAAGATCAGAACGTCTCCTTTTGACAATATAATGGAACTTCAAAAATGATATCTGGAAATGAAGTAGAAGAGCAGAAAAAATGAAATAAACTATAGTGACTTTTAATACTCATAATCATCACCATCATAACTCATCGCTATGAAAAAACTCTCACAATCAATTCTTGAATGCATAATCTTGTACACCGTGTACCAAAATTGACAAAAACTTGTACATTCCAGAAGAGGCACCGCTGGGGGTAGCACCGCGGAAGACCCCTTTGTTGCTGAACAAATCAACTTCAACAGTGGGAATTCCTCTGCATCCTAAATCTATCCCTATTTCTACTCCAAAACCACCCACACTATACGTTATACACAATGGTGAACAGCAACCGGAAATTGGATTATCATATTCAAAAATCAAACTCAAAATAAGGAAACAAGAGAGAATAAGGCTTACCCAGAAGTCTAGCCACGTGAAAAGCTTCTGTTCAGTTCCTTATTTATCATTCCTCAAAGTTTTGCAAAAACTAGAAAAAAAAATCTATATGGTCAGAAAACGCAGCAAGCATATGTTGCGCATCTACATGGCTTGGAATGGTTGGAAGAATGATATTTACTTACCGGCGATGACGAGTGAAGAACGTAGTCGGCGATGACGAGTGAAGAACGCAGAACACAGGGAGAGAAAGCTAGGTCTTCTCTTCTAAGCACTACGCAGCGTCTGGGAGAAGTGGAATTGGAGGCTGGAGCAGCGGAGCTTGTCTTTTACGGTTTAGGGCCTTAGGCTTTAGTTTTGTGAGTGTCATCAGTGCTTGCGGGTTATTGGGCTGGACTGGGTATTCCACATTTTAAGCTCCTGTTAGTCTGTAACTATATTTTGTAATAAAAATAAGATGTTAAACTTTTTATTGTAACTGTAAAAAATCAGAAAAAAATTCTATAATTTTCCAATTGAAAAATTAAATATTAATTATAATTTTTTTGGCGGGTTGGCGGTTTGAAACGGGTTTTGAAAATTGAAACCTAAACCAAACCATTCGAAAGCGGTTCGGTTTGGGTCAAACCGAAACGTTGACGGGTCCGCGTGGATCCGAACCAACGGTTTCGAAATTGCGGGTTCATTTCGGTTTAGTGGTTTGACGGTTTCGTTGTACAGCCCTAACAAAAACTATCTATAGCAATAAATAACACATTTTCTCAAATCAGTTTTAACCACACAAATTTATCAACCTTGTTACTATGTTTTTTTGTACTGGAACAACATGAAATTCGTTACGTGTACAAAGTAACGATTTAGACCTCTTTATGAACAGACCTTAAGTATTATTGTCTTCTCAACTGCAATGACATTGAACTCGTTATGTGTACACAATAACGAATTCAACCTACTTACCAAGTTTTTCTATTTGAACGACATTAAACTCGTGGTTTCGAAAGTATTATATAGCGTAACAGTTCTCTAGTTAAAAGAAAACAAATCTATTTGCCTTTTTTTATCATGTGAACAGAATGAATCATCTTGATAAGCATTTGGAGACACCCTAAGTTGTCATAATTAACAAATAATATATGCGCATTAACTATTCAATTTATGTTAAACAAAATAAATTTTCATTTAATAAGTCTATAAAATAATTATTTGGTATTATAAAATAAAATAAAACGTCTAACTTCAATTTTTTTTTTTTCCAAAATACTTTTAGAAAATATTACATGTTTATTAAATATAACTTATTACAAAAAAATGTTGGTTCTAATATTTTTTTATTAAATATTAAAGGTTCGATTCATTACTATTTTAAATTAAAATATTTTTAAAAAGTCCTATATGTTTATTAGATATAACTTCTTCCCCAAAGTGTTTTTAGTTCAGTGTTTTGGTTGACTTTATAATATTTTTAATACATATTTATTTGTTAGATATAATTTATTACAAAAAATGTTATTGGTTCAAGTGGTTTGATCCTTAAACTTTTTAACTAAAAGTACCGAGTTCAATTCCTTGAACCTTAGATTTATATAGGAAAGAAATTTTTTAGAATACAATATATATGTGTTAGAGATATTTGTTACACAAAATGTTGTTGGATCAAGTGGTTTGGTTTTTAAACTTTTTAACAATAGGTGCAGGGTTCAATTCCTCTCAAACTCAATTTTCAGGGAAAAAAAAGGAAATTTTAAGTTAACATACTATGAGTAAAAATGTCTTTTAACATTTTAATATGTTTTTCTATTTACATTATTTTTTTACCTTTAGTCAAAGGCCAAACAGACAAATGTTTTATCAGTGAGGTATATCTCAACTAATTCCCCTTTACTAATTCTGAAACTTTTTCTTTGCATTGTAAATGTATTTTATAATCTAATTTTGTTTGTGTGGAGACTAGACAATCAATTTCAGAAACTTTATCTTATGTGTGTTACTTCCTTCTTGCAGTAAGAGAGGTGAATTAAAAAGTTCTGAAAGTTCCTCCTATAGAAACAAATGTATATATATATATATATATTTCAATGTTTCTGCTGCTTTTATATTCTCCAAATTTCTTCAATGTCTTATTTTTACTTTGGTGTTCATGGGAAGGTTGTACCATTCAGGTTGTCACCTGCAGGCACTTAATTTGCAAAATAGCTTTTCTATTTCAGTTTCTCTCTCTAAGCATTTAACATTTGTGTTTCAGGTCCTTGATGCCACTAGCAATGAGCCCTGGGGTCCTCATGGATCTCTTCTCGCTGATATTGCTTAGGCATCAAAAAATTAGTAAGATTAATAAATCATCCTTGTGCTTTCTGATCATTCTTTCAGTCATAAAGTATTCATTTTTCATTTCAATAGCCATGAGTATCAGATGATAATGGCAGTAATCTGGAAGCGTATCAATGATACTGGAAAAAATTGGCGTCATGTCTACAAGGTTTTCTTCTTCCTTTTTACTCTGTTTTACAGAGAATCTATGCCCCTATTCTCTTTGCTGTTTTGAGGTCGTTTTCTGTTTTTATTTTCGAAAACGCTAAAAACGCGTTCTCTTTACCATTTTCGAAAACGCATTTTGGAAAACAAAAAAAAAATTTGTACACAAAACGGAAAACGCCCGAAACATCGTTTTGGGCGTTTTGTGTATATTTCGACAAAAAATGTCCAAAACACGGAAAACGCGTTTTGAGAATTTTTTTTTTTTTTAAATTATTTTAACTTAAAACTAAGCTTAATATAAAGTTTTTATTTTTTTTATTTTTTTTTTATTTTTTTTAGAATTATCCTAACTTGGAACTAAGCTAAATAAAGAATTTTTTTTTTTTTTTTTTTTTAGAATTATCCTAACTTGGAACTTAGTTTAAATAAAGTTTTATTGAATTCAATATCAACATTACAAAAAAAAAATTAAATGAGAATTCTTGTTGTTATATTTCAAAAAATGCAATGATAAATGAACTCTGGTGGTTTTGAAAGAACTTGCATTTTCTGGATTTTAATATAAGTAGAGCTTTCTCAAGTCCCGAACCTGACCAAGCTGTGTTAATATAGACTCTTAATGCTCACATTAGTGTATTGCATGTAACCATATTTTTAGTATATTGTGAAAGGAAATTTGAGTTGGAGTTAGTAGTATTCTGCAAGCAAATTAATTAAAAATAGTTTAAATAGTGTTCTGCAAAATTTCAAACAGAACGTGTTTTCCAGCTTTTCATTTTCAAAAACAGTTTTCAGAAATGACAAACCAAACGCGTTTTCAGCAAATTTGAAAACAAAAATGAAAACACAAAACACAAAACATTTTCGAAAATGAAAATACAAAATAAAATACAAACAGAAACCCACCTATGTATTTTGTCATTGAAATCTTTTTTTTTTTTTTTTTTTTTACTAGTAACTTCTTAAGGATTTTCATAATCCTATCCATTCCCCCATACTCTCTCCAAACCCTTCCTCTACAAATTGAAGAGACCAGTGTTTTTTGCTTTTACATATTTCTGTAAATAATTTTTTATTTTATTTTATTTTTTATATAGTTTTTAACTTAGTTTTTCCGACCCCGGTTTTTTGTACATTGATGGTGACCTCTGTTTTACCTCATCCTGTTGTATGTATTCGCTGTTCTTCATGGCATTTTTCATTCTCTTGAATATGCAAATGAAAAATATTCCAGGCTTTGACTGTTTTAGAGTACTTGATAGCTCATGGATCAGAGCGTGCCATAGATGAGATCAGGGAACATACTTACCAATTATCGGTAAATTTCTTTTTTATATGTACCTTCTTTATAAGCTATTTTACTAAGGGTCTGTTTGATAGGCTAAGATTTTCCGTGGAAAAGGAAAAAAATTTCCAGCTTTTCTATTTTACTCTGTTTGATTGCGAAAATTTTCCGCGGACCCAACCCACTCGCCCATTTTTCTTGTTTTGGTGGAAAATATTTTCTTTTGGTTTTGGTAGATTTTTATTTTTCATGGTAGATGGAAAATTATTTTCGACACGTTTAATCATTTTATTGTTGTTAATTGACTTATTTTATTTTCAAAAAATAACATTATCATCATCAAGTACAAATATATTTAAAAAGTAAAAAAAAAAAAAATTTTGATTAAAATAGCAAAAAATTACTTTATTTTCCATGAAAAATAATGTCAATCAAACAACAAAAGTTGAAAAAATTCCTACTTTTTCCACCTAGAAAATCAAAAACACATTAAACTTTTTCCACCTACAATTCTGCACGGTTCTTGGAGGAAATTAGCAAGTCAGTGACATGGTGCTCAGTTGAATGCAGGAGGATATGGTGACAGATATGACGAGGATCATTATGGTAACACAGATGATGGGCAAAAAGAATATGGAAGAGAACGAGAATGGGGCAGAATCAGGAATTGAGAAGAACAAAAAAAACGAAAAAGGGCTGAAGAGGTGAAGTTTTTATCAATTGAAAGCTTATCAAAATCAGTACACAATACAGATAATTTATAGAGCAGGAAACACTACATACATGATAGATACAGATGGGAACCTAACCACCTTATTCTAGAGAATTCTACTGTTAGACAAAAAACTAAGGTGGCGTTCTGTTTGTATTTTATTTTGTATTTTCATTTTCGAAAATGTTTTGTGTTTTGTGTTTTCATTTTTGTTTTCAAATTTGCTGAAAACGCGTTTGGTTTGTCATTTCTGAAAACTGTTTTTGAAAATGAAAAGCTGGAAAACACGTTCTGTTTGAAATTTTGCAAAACACTATTTAAACTATTTTTAATTAATTTGCTTGCAGAATACTACTAACTACAACTCAAATTTCCTTTCACAATACACTAAAAATATGGTTACATGCAACACACTAATGTGAGCATTAAGAGACTATATTAACACAGCTTGGTCAGGTTCGGGACTTGAGAAAGCTCTGCTTCTATTAAAATCCAGAAAATGCAAGTTCTTTAAAAACCACCAGAGTCCATTTATCATTGCATTTTTTGAAATATAACAACAAGAATTCTCATTTAATTTTTTTTTTGTAATGTTGATATTGAATTCAATAAAACTTTACTTAAACTAAGTTCCAAGTTAGGATAATTCTCAAAAAAAAAAAAAAAAAAAAAAAAAAATCTTTATTTAGGCTTAGTTCCAAACTAGGATAATTCTAAAAAAAAATAATAAAAAAATAAAAAAATAAAAACTTTATATTAAGCTTAGTTCTAAGTTAAGATAATTCTATAAAAAAAAAATTCCGAAAACGCGTTTTCCGCGTTTTGGACATTTTTTGTCGAAATACACACAAAACGCCCAAAACGATATTTCGGGCGTTTTCCGTTTTGTGTACAAATTTTTTTTTTGTTTTCCAAAATGCGTTTTCGAAAATGGTAAAGAGAACGCGTTTTTAACGTTTTCGAAAATAAAAACAGAAAACGACCTCAAAACAGAAAAGAGAACAGGGGCTTAATACTTTGTGAAACTAACAGGATTATTCTAACAGGAAATGGAAAGAACACGTGAGCTGCAACTACAATCTCTTCAGCTGTGATCTAAGTCGGCTCGTGTGAGAATTCTTCTTGACTTTTAACTCCCCCCTTCAAACTGGAATCCTTCGCAACAACTCCCAGTTTGTCTCTAAAATATCGAAAATTCACAGGAGCTAATGGTTTTGTAAGAATATCCGCAGTCTGCTCTGTAGATGGAACATACTCAACCTCCAACTCTTTATTCAGCACTTTGTCACGAACAAAGTGAGCATCGAGCTCAATATGTTTAGTGCGTGCATGAAACACAGGATTAGAAGCAAGTGCTTTAGCTCCTAGATTATCACACCAAACTTTAGGCACCCCTTTAAGACTAACTCCCAGTTCCTTCAGCAACGCCTGAATCCATATTATTTCTGCAGTAGTGTGAGCCAGAGCCCTATACTCCGCTTCGGTACTGGATCTGGCAACAACATGCTGCTTCTTTGAGCTCCAAGAAACCAGACTTTTACCTAGATAAACACAATAACCAAGTGTTGAACGCCTGTCATTCGGGCAAGATGCCCAATCTGAATCAGTAAAAGCTGTAATTCTTAAGTCTTCTCCTTTCTTGATTACAATACCATAGTCAAGTGTCCCTTTAAGATACCTGAAGACTCTCTTGAGTGCATTCCAGTGAACCTGAGTGGGAGATTGTAAAAACTGACTCATCCTATTGACTGAAAATGTGATGTCAGGTCTTGTGTAGTTCAAGTACTGAAGTGCTCCAACAGCACTTCTATAATTTGTGGGATCTTGAAGCAGCTCTCCTTCATCCTTTGAAATAAGCTTCCCACTAACCATTGGTGTCACACTGGAATTTAGCTTTTCATAACCGAATCTGTTAAGTATTTCAACAATATATCCCTTCTGTGACAGATGAATAGAAGAAGCTTTCCTGTCAGCTTCTAATCCAAGAAATTTGCTCAGTAGCCCCAAGTCTTTCAGGGCATAAGTATCATTGAGCATTTTGATGAACTGTTCTAGTTTGAGACTATTACTTCCAGTCAATTTGATATCATCAACATATACAAGTATGTAAAATGATTGACCTTCTTTATTCATTAAGAACAGAGAGTTATCAGCTCTTGATTGTGTGAATCCCCAATTTATCAAGGTATCTTTTAGCTTATTATGCCAAGCCCTTGGCACTTGCTTTAAACCATACAAGGACTTCTCTAATTTGCATATATGATCAGGCTTATTTTCATCTCTAAAACCTTCAGGCTGTAACATGAACACTTCTTCAGTTAATTCACCATTGAGAAATGCATTGTTAACATCGACTTGTCTAACTGGCCAGTCATATTCCACTGCTAAGGTAAGTACAACCCTTAATGTAGCTGACTTAATGACTGGACTAAAAGTTTCATGATAATCTACTCCAGCAGTTTGTAGGAAGCCCTTTGCAACCAAGCGTGCCTTACGCCTTTGCACAGTACCATTAGGAGCATATTTAGTCTTAAAGACCCACTTACAGCCAATAACTTTCTTAGAAGAATCAGGTGGAACTAATATCCAAGTGTTATTCCTATTGAGTGCTTCAAACTCATCTTGCATAGCTTTCCTCCACACCTTGCTTTCCAGAGCTTCTGTGACTGACTGTGGTTCAGATTCACTGTGAAGTGTAGTGTTGAGTATTTTGGGTTTAAAGATACCTGCTCTTCCTCTAGTAACCATGGGGTGTGTTCTTCCATCACATTCTTGAACATCAGCTGAACTCTGTTGATCTGTTTCAATTTCCCTTTCCCTTTCTATAGTTGTTAAGAAAGGCTCATTTTCCATGCTGTCACCTACTTGTTCCATGGTTGCTGGTTGCGGATCAGTAGAGAAAGAGTCTGCTACAGGTCCAGCTTCAGTATGATCTATATCAGCAGATATTATAGGTGTACTGACAGACTCTGTGGGTAAAGGATATAGGACAACATCAGACCTGGATGAATTTGAAGATTTGTGCAAAAAACTTGTTTTAAATGGAAAGGAGGACTCATCAAAAATTACATGTCTGGAGATGTAGATTCTTCCAGTAGAACTCAAGCATTTATGACCTTTGTGCTGATTGCTAGGACCTAAATAGACACATTTCTGTGAATGAAAGGCTAACTTATGTTTCTGATAAGGTCTTAGACACGGATAGCAGGAGCACCCAAAAGTTTTAAGGGTAGAGTAGTCTGTTTTCTTGTTATAAAGAAGTTCTCTTGGCGTCTTGTGACTTAGGACTGGTGTAGGCAAGCAATTAATTAAGAAGGTTGCTGTGGTAAAAGCTTCCCACCAGTAACACAAAGGCATACTAGCTTGAGCTAAAAGAGCAAGTCCAACTTCAGTTATATGTCTATGTTTTCTTTCAACGCGACCATTTTGAACTGAGGTATAAGGGCAAGAGTATCTTAGTTTTATTCCTGACTCTTGAGCAATCTTTCCAAAATTCCTATACTCTCCACCCCAATCAGTTTGCAGTACTTTGATTTGTCTCTCAAACTGATTTTCTACTAATCTTTTAAAAACAGTGAAATGAGTCAAGGTTTCGGACTTTTGTCTCATAGGGTAAATCCACATGAATCTACTGTAGTTATCCACAAACAACACGTAATATCTAAAACCTGCTGTAGATGGTACTGGTGCAGGACCCCAAACATCGCTAAAAACAAGATCAAGTGGTTTGAGTGATTGTGAAGTAGAAGATTTGAAAGGTAGAGCATGACTTTTACCAAATTGACAAGCTTCACAGAAATGCTTTTTATTGATATCAACTGATTTATTACAAGACTCAAGGACTTGACTAAGAACTGGCACAGACGGATGTCCTAATCTTCTATGCCAAAGCTCAAACAAGGACTGTGCAGAGGACTCTGTTTTGAACTCTTCTTCTTTGACACTGAGAGAAAATGAAGGTTTGTCTGGGTATGCTGAAGACCTGTTTGTATGTTTGGTAGGAAATGGAAGCTGATATAGACCATCCCTAAGCCTTCCTTGCATCAGGTTCCTCCTCGACTGCAAATCCTTAACAAGACATGTGTTAGGGAAGAATTCCATAGACACAGAGTTATCAGTAGTAAATCTGGAAACACTGATTAAATTCTTCTTAATTTTAGGAACATGAAGAAGATTGCTGAGATAGAATGATTTATTTCCTTTGACAGGTATAATTTTAGTGCCAGTATGAACAATGGGCAGTGAATCACCATTTCCAACTACTATACTTTGTTTACCTGTATACGGCTTGGTTGTACTGAGATTACCTTTATGTGCTGTCACATGAGAACTTGCACCAGAATCTGCAAACCACAGATCATCCTCAAGTACTTCTGGTGTTGCTGCATAGGCTGAAACTCTATCACTCTGACTGTGAATGCTTGGTTTGTTAACCACAAAACTTTCATCAAACCTCTTAAAACACCATCCTGCCTGATGGTTATTCATGCCACATATTTGACAGGGAGTTTTAAAATTAAAACTCCTCCCAGATCTTCCTCTGCCTGAAGTTCTTCCTCTGTTGGAAAGAAACCTTCCTCTTCCACCTCTATTTCCTCTTGCTGAGGTATTTAATCATCTTCCTCTATTAGTTCCATAGCTCAGATTAACTGAATTGAAGCTGCTTCTGACTTGATTCAAGTGATCAAGCCTGCTTTCGTAAGTCAGCAGTGCTGAAGCCAGCTCACTCCAACTAATTGAATCCTTCCCATTGATTTGAACAACAATGGGAGTATATTCCTCATCTAGTCCTGCTAGTGCCTGAGTGACTAGATCTGCAAGCTCAATTTTCTTTCCAGCCACCTCAAGGTTATCTGCAAGTTGTTTGAGAGTGTTCAGATACTCATCCATAGATAGGCCTTCTTTCCTGGTTCTTTGAATTTCTGCCGTAAGGAAAGTGATCCTTGACTTATTAAGGATTCCATAGCTTTCTGTAACAGCGTTCCACAGCTTGTTAGAAGTTGTGCAGCCCATCACTCTCATTAGAATCTCCGGAGTCATAGATGAATACAACCACCCCATGAGAAGTTGATCGATGGAGACCCACTTTGTATATTCCGGATTTGTCACCCTCTCTACAGTAGCTTCTCCTTCAACAGCAGTTCCTTCTGTCAAAAACTCTGGTGGACACATCTTTGTCCCCATGAGATAACCTTCCAGATTATGTCCTCTAACGATCGGCATCACCACATTTTTCCACATGAGAAAATTATTTTTATCCAATCTGATTGACGGAATTTGAGTAAGAGTTACTCCAAAAGGATTGAGATGAGTATTAGCAGTTGAATTCTGGACTTGTGAATTTGAATCAAGGTTGGTAGTGTTGTTAGCCATAATGCTGGCTCTGATACCAAATCAGGAATTGAGAAGAACAAAAAAAACGAAAAAAGGGCTGAAGAGGTGAAGTTTTTATCAATTGAAAGCTTATCAAAATCAGTACACAATACAGAGAATTTATAGAGCAGGAAACACTACATACATGATAGATATAGATGGGAACCTAACCACCTTATTCTAGAGAATTCTACTGTTATAGACAAAAAACTAATACTCTGTGAAACTAACAGGATTATTCTAACAGGAAATGGAAAGAACACGTGAGCTGCAACTACAATCTCTTCAGCTGTGAGCTAAGTCGGCTCGTGTGAGAATTCTTCTTGACTTTTAACTGGCAGCAAGGATGATGACAGATATGGTAGGTATGGTGATTCATATGGCCATGATGGAGACAGGTATAGTAGAGATAACGAGGAGCGGTATGGCTAAGATGGTTACAGGGATGATGACTACTGTGGAAGTCAAAGCAATGATGATTATCAGGATGGATATCAAACTAGTGGCACTGATGATAGGAAAAGGAACCATTCTTATGAAGATGATGGACAAAGTTCTTCCAGGTTTTTAAGTTTTCTAACATTTAAGAAAAAATTAAAATCCACCTTCGCAATGAGATATTTTGGTATTTTCCTTACAAAAGATATTATTGTTCTGTTAATTTCAGTGATAAAGCCAAAAATCTAAATAATGACGTTATAAGCATGAAATGTTATTTCTACGAAGTGTGAAAAATATGAAAAAAGAAAAATTGTGCACATTTTGGCTGGATATCGTTTTAGGACTGATTGCCATTGGAGTTTTTCTGAATTATTTACCTTAATATTTTACCTTTAACATGTTTTCAGTTAGTTTAAATTTATATTACCTATATTAATTAAATATCAAATTTTCCAATCGTAGAGGTGGAAATCACAAAGGCGACGATCATTCTCAAAATGGAAGGTAATTCTGAGAAAACCTTTTTCATGCTACTAATAATTTTAATGGAATATATTTTTATCCTTGGCTTTTGTGCCAATTATTTCTGGCAGGCTTAGTTTATTGCAAACAAGCTTAGTTGTTTTTGCTGTTATTGTAGCATGGCCGGCAGGCATCTTGACCGTAAATATTCTGATACGAGCCTCGGTGCTCCTCCTAGTTATGAAGAGGTTGTTGGCACTGAACGCAGTCCCACTCTTGGTGAAAGGTAACAAACTTCTATCCACCACTTAGCTTCTGCTTCAACTATTCTGAATCTCTCCTAACTCCCTATTGTCAAAAAGGGATGGAGAACTATCGGCTGTTCCTAAAGCCTCCTCTCTTCCTGCAAGTGTTACTCCAAGCCATGTGACAACATCTGCTTCACCCCCTGCTCCTGCTTTACCGCCAACTTCATCTCCAGCTCCTGATAACAATGGGGAAGTAGATGGCTTTGGTGAATTTGATCCTCGAGGTTCATTTTCAGGTAATGGATATCTGCATTTGGATATTTCACTGCCACACTGCTCTCCTTAGTCTATCTTTAGTTAGTCTATTGCTTTGATAACAAATCCACTTAATCAATGAGGAGGGAGTCTTGTTACATAAAAAGCAAATTTCTTGTGACAGGTTATGTATAAGGTGAAATATCAAATAAAGATATGCTTTTTCTGCAAGTTGATCTTTTGCTGCTGGACAATTTTAGCTTACCCAAGAGTTTCCAGATGTCTTAGTCATTACTATTACTTTTTGAAACCCTTTTCATAAACTTGAGGCGTTTCAGCAGTTTCTATTTTAGATGTTTCAATTTTCATATAATGATTGGCTGATTGTTACAGGAGAGAGCCAAATTGTGTGTTGGCTTTTTCCATGAACAATGGAAGCAACTATTTTTCCATGCATGTTTTTTTCTTTCTATACCATCGTGCTGCTGAAAAAGAGATCCAGGTATTGACATGATGGCCCAAGGCATTTCAAGTTGTTTTGGATTTATCACAATCTGCATGCTATGCCCACATGCTGGTCAAATAGAAAAGTGGAAGTAACTTGTAGAATAGACTTGTCTTGCACGTGTCATTTATGGTTCAATCTTACTCTTTCATAACCAATTACATTTAATTGGTTTTACTATTTTCCCAAGATTCCTTTCGAACTAGTAGCTGTACTACTATACTCTTTATCTCTTTACTGAGTTTTTTCTGTGCATTTCAGTGGACTGGTTCTATATGTATATACCTTATTTTGTAATTTATTCCCTTCTCAGCTATTTTCTATCCTCAATCTTCACACTAGATATGAATGATCCTCTTGTGCCTACTCACAGCATAAGTGAAATGGGAACTAAATAGGTTACGCATTAGGAAATGCGTTACCTGCTCTGGAAGCTGCTACTAGCTTTCTAGTAATTTGATGCTTTATTAACTGAAGCAAATTGTCATATTTGTACTAAAGATTATCTCTCTGCTTTAAGTTATTTTCAACTTTCAAGGAAGTTTGTGACATTTTGGGTAACTGTATGATCATCAAATCAAAGCTAATGAATTTTTTTTCTCTCCCCATTTTGGATGACAAGAATTTGCACTGGATTTACATGTTCATTGATACGTTAACTAGATTAAGTTGGCAGTTTTGGTTTTGTGCTGAAATCTCCCAATCCTAATTTAGTTCTTTATGAGCAACATTAGATGAAAGGGGTTAAATGGATAGGAGACACAGCTAAAGAATTAATGAACAAATGATATAAACTTGTGTATGGCCCAATGTTGCATGATCATGGATTTTATTCATTTATGTTACAACCCATTGATGTAAAAGATCTAGACTCATTCATTTGACTCTTTGACCAGATACCCCAGCCAATTCAAATGGTACCATTCCAACTACTGGCGGTGCGGACATGGATTTACTGGGCTCTTTTTCTGAGCAATTTTCTTCAAACTCATTAGCTATTTTGTCTGCTGCACTGGGAACAGCGACCTCAGAGGCTAATGCCTCACAGAACTCCAGTTCTGTTACGACATTTACGCCCACAGCATCACCATTCACACTCTCTAATCAGGTAATCTTTGTATGATAATTTCTAGCTACTTCAAAAGTAGATCTGATTTTAAATATAGCCCCCGTTTGGTTTTCATTTTGAAGATTTGAAAAATAATTTTTTGAATAGTGATTTTTAGAAGAATGTGGTTAAAAAGTGGGGAATCCTTTTTAGGTTTATGTGTAATAATATTTTATTGATAAATATGTGGTTGAAAAGAAGAGAGAGAACAATGTGAAATTTTTAATGGGTCTCAAACAGGGAATGTATAGCTCATTTTCTCAACAGCCTTCAAAGAGTTCATTGCGTGGTATCACTTCAAGTTGATTTAGTTAATCTGAGAGCTATCATTGAATTTCCTGATTTCCTTCTTTGGATGGATTATTTAACTCAGATCCAAGTTAGCCTGTACCCTGTTGGGCCTAGGTCTGGTTGAACTTATAAGCACCTTTGCTTCATGAAATGTTTTAACAATGAAGTAGAAAATTACTTGGGAAAAGAAGAAAGCTGAAAACATAGTTCATCTGCTCTGGAGCTGATTCTTGCTAGGTTTGTTGTTCACCTAGGAGACGAACTATATGAATAATTTTCTGAAAATAGTATTGAAATTTGTGTAGCTTTTGTTCTTATCAGTAAATGATGATTTTTTTTCTCTCTCTCTCTGGAGAGGTTGAATTCCTAACTCTCCTAAAGAAGGTGAAGGACATTGTTGTTGATTCAACTCTCTAATTCTATTTAACTGTTTTTCAAATTCTTGGAGACAAATGAAGAAGCATGTCTGAAATTTATAGAATAATGTGCATTGAGAATTAAAGTTTGACGAAATCTGATAAATTTAGTAGCACAAGGAAAGAAATTCTCTGTTTTCAGCTGTTTAGTCATGTTAATTCAAAAATTCAAAGATGATTAATATTTCTTGTGTCTGTGTTGTTTAAGCAATCGTCTTATAATAAGCAACTGCATTTCGGAGATAAATTGCAACTACAAGGTGTTTCCTAGAAATAGAGTGGAGGGAAAAATTGTGTTAATGCAAACTGATGAACTAGAAGTCTCTGTGGCCTTCTCACTACAATTGATTCTTCTGTGCAACTAAAAAACCATTTCCTTTTTTTTGTTCATTGATGTCAACTTGTGTTATATTTAATGTTGCAGTTCTTTCATATATTTTAAACTGGTGTGTAACTGCCTTTTGCCCCCTCTTCTTCCTGCCCTTACGCTATAGATGTCTTCAATTATCGAATGAATGCACTTCAGAATCAGAAAATAAAAAAATGGCCTTTTTTTTCTGCAGCCATTTGGGGATGGCCCTTTTAAAGCTATTCCTTCTACAGAAAGTGTACCAGCTCAGCAACAGATACCTACCTCTACACATTCTTATGGCCAGAATCCCTATCAAAGTTATGATTTGCCTCAGCCAGTTATTCAAAATGCAGAAAAAGATTTTGGGGGCAGTTTTCATGGTACAACTTACACATCATCTGGTCCTTCTGGCGTCCAACTTCCTTCTACAGAAATCCAGCACTTTCAGCAACAGTAGTTATCAAATAATGATGAAGATATTGATATATTAGCAGATATTCTCCCGCCCTCCGGTGCTTCACCTCATGCCAATTCACAAATTGATAATCATGTTCCACCTCACCAACCTGTGTCACAGACTGGGATTCCACATCAGACTAATCAACCCGAATCACAATCAGGTCTGCTGTCCCTCCAGAACCAAACTGCCCCACAGACAGGTTTCCATGCAGGTCAGACTCCTTTTCAGCCAAGTTATCTACCCTCTGGAGCTTCACTTCATTCCAATTCACAAGTTGATCCTCTTCCAACAAACCAACCTGTGTTGCAGACAGGGTTTCCACAGTCTAATCAACCTGAATCACTGTCGGGTCTGCTGTCCCTGCAAAGCCAAACTGCTGCAGAACAGACTGGGTTTCAAGCTCAAATTAGTGAGCTTGCATCATTGACAGCTTTTCCCGGTCAACTGAGCCAACCTCCTTCGCAGACGCTTGATCCACTTCAACAAGGTCAATCTGTTTCTCCGATCAATTTTCTGGCTCAAACGAATCAGTCTATGGCCTTGGCATTTCCATCGCAAACTGGTCAAACGTCACAGACGGGTTTTCCTACTAATGGTAGTAAAGCTGCAGGTTTTCCATCTCGAATGGATTCTTCACCGGCTGGTTACAACCATCAGACAGGATATACTGGTGCAGCAGCTTTTCAAACGGTTCCTCAAATTTCTACTGGACATGTTCCTCAGCATAACTTCCTTCCACAGTCAGGTTCTAATGCCCCAGTGGCTTCACAAATGAGTTTTCAAGCTCCATAGGTGAGGCCAAGCAGTCACATTGCTTCACAACTAGCTCCCTCAGCCTCAACAGGTTCTGCTACCAATGCCATAGTTCCTCAACCATCAAAAGAGAAATTTGAGACGAAATCTACTGTTTGGGCAGATACTCTAAGCCGCGGTCTAGTGAATTTAAATATTTCCGGACATGAGTTCTTGCATTTGTAGCAGTTCCATTGCATCCTGTAATCACTTTTACCTCTTAGCTATTTACCAACTCTTCCACCCCCCCCCCCCCCCCCCCCCAAAAAAAAATTTGCAGCTAAAACAAATCCATTGGCTGACATTGGAGTTGATTTTGATGCCATAAATCGCAAGGAGAAGAGAATGGAAAAACCTACCGCTTCTACAGTAACCTTGAATGTTTCCATGGGTAAAGCCATGGGATCTGGTTCTGGTATTGGCCGTGCTGGTGCTGGTGCTGGTGCTCTCCGGCCTCCACCAAACACAATGATGGGTTCTGGCATGGGCATGACCAGTGATCCTGGATCGGGATTTAGCATGGGAGGCTATTCAGGTGTGAACCAACCCGTGGGGATGGGGATGAATAGGCCAGGAAACATGAGTATGGGTATGGGCATGAACATGAATGTGGGTCAGGGAGTTCACATGCAACAGCAGCCAGGATTTCCTCGTGGTTCAACTATGCCCATAGGCTATAATCCCATGATGGGACCAGGCAATTATGACCAACAACCCTATGGTGGTGGCTATCGTTGAGATTGAACCACGTTTGATCGCCAGAAATCTAAAGAAGGGTGGTTGCCGGCTGTATTATAGAGAAAATAGTTACATTCACAAGTTCTCAGAGGTAAGTTTTGGTGTCAACTACGATTTTCTTTTTGTGTTTTTAACTTTTTTATAGACTTGCCTGGTTTGCAGATAAGTTGGGTTGCATATCGTCCCATTGCTCTATAGATGCTGTGATATGTACAAATGCCATTGAGGATTACCATTTTGAGGTTTTCACAATTGGTATTGTCATCCATATATACAGATTTTCCTGAGTTTATTCATTGTTGAGGCATGGAACAGCTTCTTGACGAAATATATATACAATATTCATATTTCTTAATTCACTTTATTCGCAAGGAATTCTAACATTTATTTGAAGGAAGATCATTTAAGTTGTCGGGTAGGCATGAATATAAATAGTTAATGTTACACGTACGGAAGTTTATAGTACTTCCACATGAGTACGGAAATTTAGTACTCTTTGGTAGCATTTAATAAAGGCTTGATCTGTTGTCCATCGTGGATGATATAAGATTTGTCCACAATCAGTAAAAACTTCTCGAGTGTCAAATATTCTAAACATTAGACACTTGACAAATTTTCACTGATCGTGGACAATTCTTATATCGTTCATAGTGGGTAATAAATCAAAAATGTTAAAATGCATATCAATTAAATAATGACAAAAAGTAAGTGTACACGTCAAGAGTGTTCACAAAAATTTTTTTATTATTATTTCTCTATTTGGTATCCATTATTTCAAACCTCATTTTTTCAAAACTCATTTTCAGTTACATATTCTACCGATAATATTTAAATATAAATAAAAAAAAAATCTATTTTTTAATCATACATTCTCTAAAATTTATTATTATAAATCATATTGTTTTAAAATAATGGGTGCCAGACAAAGACTAAATTGATTTATGCAGCTGCGTTCTATTGTGGCATTGCCCCCAAAAAACAATTCCGTGGGTTTATATTATATGATTAAAAGAGTTGTTAATTTTAGTATATATTTACAACCATAATGGATCTCTACTGCACAGGGGTGTCTATAAATTATTTTACTTTTAAACCAAAAAATATTTCATAAATAAGTTGGAAATTCTTGTAATTCTCGAGAAATGTGGAGTGATCGTTTTTTTGACCTTTTATAAAAAGTTAACACTTCTCAAAGTATACAATTTACACTCCTTTCGTCTCCTTCTACTATGGTGGTCACTCGAAACTTACCTGCCACCTACAAAAACTCAATTTCGCAGCTCCACAGCTTAGCCATAGATAAAATGAAATGAAATGCAAAACTAAAATAGCCATAGTAGGTCAAGCTTTCTTTTATTAGAAAGGGTTAACATACAATATGACATAACCTTACTTTTTATAGTTTATACAATGGAATAATCTAGTCTAGAACCCTAAAACAATCTTTACTAGAATATTCTTATTTTAGATGTAGCATAGACAAGAACCCATAAATCAATGTGAATTAGTTCTAAGTGGCTTGTGTTTCGGTTTGTGAAATAGAGAAAGTTAAAGCGTGACTTTTTCAAAAGCACAAACAAAACAGAAAATTGCTTTTTAATTAATTTAAAATTGAGAGTAGAATCTTAATTGTTTGAAGCACAAACTCTGATGGATGTTCTAAGCGTTGACGCTGTATGTTACAAAATTCTAGTTGTTGAATTTGTATGGCATTGAGGTTCAACCTCAGACTCAAGCAGTTTATTGAAAGCATAAATACACGAATCTATCACAAGTGTACAATATCGTTAACTAGTAATAGAGTTGACTTTTGATTTCGAATTGTCGATCCCACAATGACTAGTTAATTCGTCATTAACTTTGACCTATCCTAAACTAAGGCAATACCTTAAACTATTAAATTTTAAAATTGCAAAGTATCCAAAAACGATAATAAATTGCGTAATTCACGAAAAAAAATAAATTCAAATAACGAAGAACTAGAAAATTAAATTACAAACAACTACTTTAAAATTATAAAAACAAGAAATTGAACGATGAGTTTTCTAGCAATAAAGGACTATCGAGACTAACGATTTCGAAGTAATACTTTAATTAAATTTCGCATCTAGAGTAGTTTTCTAAAATTGTATTTGATCGAATTTACACATATATCTAATTTACATCTCTCAAGTTCAAATTAGGTTTATTTAACTAAGGGTCCGTTTGATAGCAGTGGTGAAATTAGGGTGGAAAGGAATGAATTCCTGGGAATTCGTTTTTTTAGAAATTGGAAATTTAATGTATTTGATAGATTAATTTTCTCTGTGGGAAAAGTATGGAATTTTTCAAATTTTATCAAATAGAAAATAAAGTAAAATGTAGCTACTTTAATCCAATTTTTTATTTTTTCAATATTTGTACTTGATAATAATAATGTTAATTTTTGAAAAAAAACAAATCAATTAACAATAACGAAAATGATCAAACGTGACGTAAAAGTGTTTTCCAACTCACATGGAAACCATTTATCTAATAAACTAAGGGTGCGTTTGATACTGTGACGACCCGAATTCTCGACCATTCGAGTGCCACTAAAAGTGACTCATATCATATTATCGAGACTTAAATAGTAATGTAAAATTATTCAAAAGAATAATTAGAATCCCATAATTTTATTTGTGAATAAAAATAGAACATAATTTTCTTACATAAAGTTCAACATAATTATCTCATCAATCTTAACCACTTTTGCCACTTCCATGTTGACCGCCTCGAACCTTCAATTATCTGAAAATGGTAAATATCGTGGAGTGAGATTTATAAAATCCCAGTAAGTATACCAAGCATAAATTTTCTTTTGAAAGCATATGGATCATTTTCATCATAACATAGGATAGGATCGAAATACTCATAAACATAGGGAGACACAAGAATTTTACCGAACTTAAATGGCAAGAATTCTTATGTGTAGCGCTACTAAACTTCGGTCCCCTTAGCATAATCATAAACATATCATATGGAACCCATAACAATCTTGTGAGATTGATTTCATAGCAATGATCCAAACATTTTCATAAAAACATAAGATATACTTACTTGTCATAAAAACATACTTACTTTTCATAAAAACATAAGGTGTATTTACCTTTCATAAAAACATACTTACTTTTCATAAAAACATAAGATATACTTACTTGTCATAAAAACATACTTACTTTTCATAAAAACATAAGGTGTATTTACCTTTCATAAAAACATACTTACTTTTCATAAAAACATAAGATATACTTACTTGTCATAAAAACATACTTACTTTTCATAAAAACATAAGATATACTTACTTGTCATAAAAACATACTTACTTTTCATAAAAACATAAGGTGTATTTACCTTTCATAAAAACATACTTACTTTTCATAAAAACATAAGGTGTATTTACCTTTCATAAAAACATACTTACTTTTCATAAAAACATAAGATATACTTACATTTCATAACAACATACTTAATTTTCATAAAAACATAAGATATACTTACATTTCATAACAACATACTTAATTTTCATAAAAACATAAGATATACTTACCTTTTAAAAGATTAAAATGAAGTGTAGTAGTAAATGGACCAAAACTTTCTTGACCACCTTGAATTTCTCTTACTTGTGGATTTTGTCAAGAGGTTGGAAATAAGTGTATATGTGTAGATTTGTGTGTAAAAGAGATGGGTTTAAATAGATGTATAAAGTTGGCATATTGTAAACATAATCATTCAATTCTATTAATTTTAACACATCCTTTTCTTAAAGTAAAGCACCATTCATATACTTTTCCATATTTATACAAATAATATGCTCTTCATGATTATATATAATGGAGTCTATCAATCATTCATATATTTTTCCATATTTATACAAATATTATGCTCTTCATGATTATATATAATGGAGTATATAAATCATTCATATACTTTTCCATATTTATACAAATATTATGCTCTTCATGATTATATATAATGGAGTATATAAATCATTCATATACTTTTCCATTTTTTATACAAATATTATGCTCTTCATGATTACATATAATGGAACCTCTCATGCTTGCATATATTTTCTTAATTTAAATAATAAAAGTAATTTTTGTATAAATAAATATTGGGATAACATTGAATTAAGTATTTGGACTTAATATACTTTAAATCAAGAAAATGGAGATATTTTTAGAAATTCGGAATTTAATTTAAAATCGAACGATCTCGATTATTTCTTGACTTGGCTATACGAATACGTCGCTGCGTTAACTTAATAAAAATGGGTGAAATAGTAGCGACACGATTTTCTATTAAAATAATTATTAATCGCGTAAAAATTCTTGGTTGCTACAAACTTACCCCCTTAAAATAATTTCGTCCTCGAAATTAAACTTACTTGATCTTATGATTTCTGAACACTTAATCAGAATCTCTTCTCTTCTTCTCTTAGGTAGTATCATTGCTACTATATTTAACCCACTGGACTTTGACTAAATGCATATCTTTGTTTTTCTTAAAAACATGGACTTTTCTATCAATAATAGACATATGTGTCTACTCATAAATTCTGACTCAAAAGGAAAATTCTCAATCGTATGTGATATTTCATCATGTCTTGTAGTACTCATGTAACCTGTCACTTATCATCGTATCATGTGACCTCAAATATTCGTATTAATATCTCTAAAATTTCAATAAATCTTTACTAACATATCATACCATAATAATTAGTCATTTCTTCTTATCACCAAATATCCCAAAGTAAATAAAATGGTTACCTGAATATCCCCTATGTAATATATCCAAACATATTATTCATCAATCAACATAATATCATCAGCTTATCTTTTCCCATATTTGTAACCAAAACGTTCTGCAAAATTCAAATAAATAATTAGCTCCCAAATAACTAAAATTCTTCACTTAATTGTCACAACATTTCCCGCAAGGTATTTCTTTCACTTGTACATACTTATGAATTCCGATTCGATACTGTCCTTATTTCACTTTCACGTATTCCCGTATCATCACACCATACCTTAATTACTTATTATTATAACTAAAATATCAGTACCAAATCCAAGAAAATATTCTGTATCTCAAAATCTTATCATCAAATCTTCCTTTATCGATAAAATTAAACAGCGCATTAATTCTTGTCTCTTCTTTTCATTATTCTATTCCGCGCTTTCTTGCTGGAATCAATATCAGATGGATCCACTTAGTTCCTTTATACCTTTAAATAGATCATGTTGGGAAGAGGTTAGATCCATCAAAAATGGATATCATCCTTTCAAACATTCGCAAGTATTATTCCAATCTTCCTATGAATGATCTGAGAAAAATTTATCGAATTAGGCTCGAAAGGTTGAGGTTGCTGATGGCTCATGGTATTCCAGAAGATGTTCGCTGGTTGATCGAAGCAAAAGTTCGATTATCTGGTGAATTACCTATGACATTTCCAAAGCACATGCCTGGTTTAGGCAAAAGCACCTTCGCAAAGAAACGAAGAGCAAAAAGGCTGAATGGTTGCTACAAATGTGCTCGTTGGAACTGTGATACTCGTTGCAAAACAGCAGGATATTCTTCTACTAATCGGGATGATAAAATCAAATTCATAAAGGGTGGACTGAGTAAGGAGTCTTTGGATGATATTCGACTGACTCTTGAGACGCACCCAAGTGGTTATGTGCAACGTGAACTTCTCTCCTTATATGCTCAGTTTAACGAAGACAAAAATCGTTATAGTCTCAAAAATATAACTGCAAAAGATCCTATCTGCCAGTCTGTTTTACACAATAAGGTTGTGGCAAATCAGCATTGATATAAGGTAAATCTCTTGATACATATTTAAAATATTCTTCTGTTTCCTTTCACGCGTTTTGATAAAGGTTGGTAAAAATATATTTTCCTTTCTCGAGGTTTGATAAAGCTGGAAAATAAATCACCGAAAGATGAAAGCTTTGATAAAATAGTCAAAAGTAGGCTGATTTTGTCAAAAGTAAATCTTTACTTTTTCAGAATCAATCAAAAACAGTAAATTTTTTCGGCTTTAAATAGCCAAACATATTTCATAGTTCAGGCATCCCAAAATCACATCTTCTTCGTAAGTTTTCTCTTCTATACTATCAAAGATGGAAGCACCAAAACTTCGACAGATCAAAACTATTTGTGTATTTTGTGGATCAAAAGTGGGGAAAGGCTTCAGTTATCTAGAAGCGGCCGTAGATCTTGGAAAGAAACTGGGGGGAAAGGGTATCACTCTTGTGTATGGGGGTGGTAGCAGTGGTCTAATGGGTTGTGTTTCCCAATCTGCTCTTGCAGAGAAATCAAAAGTAATCGGTGTCATACCTGTCCCTTTGGTAGATGTTGCAGGCAAAACACGAGGGCATGAAGTTCAAACCTTATCCATCCATGAACGCATAACTTGTATGCTATATGGTTCTGATGCCTTTATAGCCCTGCCCGGAGGTTTTGGTACCTTAGAAGAAATCTTTAACATTACCTCGTGGGCTCAACTAGATCTCCATACTAAGCCTATTGGGCTTCTGAATGTTAACAATTTCTTTGATGGCTTGTTAACCTTTCTTGATTATGCTGTGGAACAGGGATTCATCTCTCCATTTTCCAGAAGGCTTCTTATTTCTGCTCCTACTATTGATGAACTACTGGATAAGCTGCAGTCATATATCTCAATACAAGATCCAGCAGGGGTTAAGATAGATTGGTCGCAAGGAAGGGGAATCAAGCGAAAATGGAGTCCGGTTAATGTAAACTTAACTTTATGAATCTTAGAATAGGTGGGGGTAGAGTACGGAGTATTCTTACTCTCGAGACACCCCTCTAATTTCCTATGATTTCCTTAATGTTTAAATCTTGTGTGTACCTCAAAGGTTCCAGGTGGTAGATTACGGAGTATTCTTACTCTCGAAACACACCTCTTTGAAGGTTTCTTTATTTCCTCAAAAGGTCAGAGGTGGTAGGATACGGCTACTCCGGAAACACATCTCTCAATTTGAGGAATTTCCCATGTTGCTTTCTTTTGCTTTTGCGTGTTTCATGTATTTCTTTTCCAATGTGACTCTTTGTATGTTCTCCTTATGAGAAAATAATAAAATCTCTGCTATCATCTACTAAATCTCGTTTGTGATGTAAATGAACTTGTATGTCTAACTTCAATTCTCTTAGTGATTGCATACCATACTATGCTCTTAACTCCAAACGATAAAATTCTAGGCAGAGTTTTCCTTTGAAATTTGGACTTATCCAAATCGTAAGCATACTTCATAACTCACAATAATAACTAATTGTACATTTGATCACAATTTCATCAAACTTCAATATCATCATAAATATTCCAGAAAATCAATTCATAATTCCTCAACATAGAAATTTCAAATCATAATTTCTAATATCACCATATCAAGTCCTTATTTCTCAATAATTAAGAGCCTAAACTTTAAATCTCCAACTTCATAATTCTTCTCATAAAAATCTCAATAAAATCATATCACTTATAATCTCAACATCTCATCATAACTTCATAAAACTGACTTTCTATTTCTCGTTTAATCTAAATGATGAATAATTCGAAAATATTATCTAGTCATTTCTGTTGACTTCTCATACTTAGTGCCATGTCTAAAATCAATTATGCAAAGTCCATTTAGGGCTCATCATTTCTAAACTTGACGACAAAGATTATTTTGAAAATCATTCGTAAATCATATTTTTTTTTTTTTTTTTTTTCAAAATTGAAACTTGAAGAGTGGTACCAATAATCATCCACAGTTTTTCCTTGCTTTTAAGCAAAGGTAGTGATAAAGGGATAAATTATTGAACCGAAAATTGAAACTTGAAGAGGAAGTACTAATAACCATCCACAGTTTTTCCCTTGTTTTTACACAAAGGTAGTGATAAAGGGATAAATTATTGTACAATTCATTATCAATTTTGTTTGTTTAATATATTATTCCATATATTTTGGGCCAAAGTTACAACCCAACTTAATTTCTAATTGAGTCAATCTTACTAAGCTTAATATGAACCAAAATTCATATCAATATCCTCTATGTCTCATGATTCTACATTAAAATGAATAAATTAAAATTTAGGCTTCTATCAATTCATATCATACTCAACATGTATATTTCACTTAAAGATTCATAACATATGAATATTTCATACTTAACATGTCTTAATAAAATCGTAAATGACTTGCAAAGCATATAACATACCTGGTTCGAGGAGTCAATACGTGGAGAGTGACATAGTAGAGTGATGAGTTAAAATATTTAAAAAAAAAATTATTATTAATCATTTCGCATCTTTACATAAGATTGGGCCTAATTAACCCAAATAAAAATTTATCGTCAAATCTTATTTTCCTTTAGTCCCCGAACTTCTAGAAATTTATCAAAGACATCAATATAAACATCATATCACTAACTAATTATATTCCATAAAATTTTCAGGACATTAAAAACTCCCTTGCTAAAAATGAATTTTGTCCTTGAAATTCGCACATCAAATTTCATCATACTTTTCAAAATCATAACCATACTTGACATGTGAAAATTCAATTTTTTTTTTTTAAATGAATAGTGATTTCGTTCACTGTTCATCATGAATAGCACGTCGTTTTACTGTTCACGTGAATAGTGTGTTTTTTTTTTTTTTTTTTTTTAAGAAATAAAATTTCAAAAATCTACAGAATCGTTTTTAAAACTCTTGTCTCTGATACCAACTGTGACGACCCGAATTCTCGACCATTCGAGTGCCACTAAAAGTGACTCATATCATATTATCGAGACTTAAATAGTAATGTAAAATTATTCAAAAGAATAATTAGAATCCCATAATTTTATTTGTGAATAAAAATAGAACATAATTTTCTTACATAAAGTTCAACATAATTATCTCATCAATCTTAACCACTTTTACCACTTCCATGTTGACCGCCTCGAACCTTCAATTATCTGAAAATGGTAAATATCGTGGAGTGAGATTTATAAAATCCCAGTAAGTATACCAAGCATAAATTTTCTTTTGAAAGCATATGGATCATTTTCATCATAACATAGGATAGGATCGAAATACTCATAAACATAGGGAGATACAAGAATTTTACCGAACTTAAATGGCAAGAATTCTTATGTGTAGCGCTACTAAACTTCGGTCCCCTTAGCATAATCATAAACATATCATATGGAACCCATAACAATCTTGTGAGATTGATTTCATAGCAATGATCCAAACATTTTCATAAAAACATAAGATATACTTACTTGTCATAAAAACATACTTACTTTTCATAAAAACATAAGGTGTATTTACCTTTCATAAAAACATACTTACTTTTCATAAAAACATAAGATATACTTACTTGTCATAAAAACATACTTACTTTTCATAAAAACATAAGGTGTATTTACCTTTCATAAAAACATACTTACTTTTCATAAAAACATAAGATATACTTACTTGTCATAAAAACATACTTACTTTTCATAAAAACATAAGATATACTTACTTGTCATAAAAACATACTTACTTTTCATAAAAACATAAGGTGTATTTACCTTTCATAAAAACATACTTACTTTTCATAAAAACATAAGGTGTATTTACCTTTCATAAAAACATACTTACTTTTCATAAAAACATAAGATATACTTACATTTCATAACAACATACTTAATTTTCATAAAAACATAAGATATACTTACATTTCATAACAACATACTTAATTTTCATAAAAACATAAGATATACTTACCTTTTAAAAGATTAAAATGAAGTGTAGTAGTAAATGGACCAAAACTTTCTTGACCACCTTGAATTTCTCTTACTTGTGGATTTTGTCAAGAGGTTGGAAATAAGTGTATATGTGTAGATTTGTGTGTAAAAGAGATGGGTTTAAATAGATGTATAAAGTTGGCATATTGTAAACATAATCATTCAATTCTATTAATTTTAACACATCCTTTTCTTAAAGTAAAGCACCATTCATATACTTTTCCATATTTATACAAATAATATGCTCTTCATGATTATATATAATGGAGTCTATCAATCATTCATATATTTTTCCATATTTATACAAATATTATGCTCTTCATGATTATATATAATGGAGTATATAAATCATTCATATACTTTTCCATATTTATACAAATATTATGCTCTTCATGATTATATATAATGGAGTATATAAATCATTCATATACTTTTCCATTTTTTATACAAATATTATGCTCTTCATGATTACATATAATGGAACCTCTCATGCTTGCATATATTTTCTTAATTTAAATAATAAAAGTAATTTTTGTATAAATAAATATTGGGATAACATTGAATTAAGTATTTGAACTTAATATACTTTAAATCAAGAAAATGAAGATATTTTTAGAAATTCGGAATTTAATTTAAAATCGAACGATCTCGATTATTTCTTGACTTGGCTATACGAATACGTCGCTGCGTTAACTTAATAAAAATGGGTGAAATAGTAGCGACACGATTTTCTATTAAAATAATTATTAATCGCGTAAAAATTCTTGGTTGCTACAGATACGCTTTAAATTCCATGGAAAATCAAATTTTTCATGTGATTTTCCAACTTTGCGCTGTTTGGTTACCTAAGTTTTCCATAGAATTCATTTTTCCACTTGTCTCGAAATTCGGTATTTTCCTTATTTTTAATGAATTCATTTTTAAAGGGGGGGAAGAGGTTTTATTTTCCATGGAAAATCTTATACCGTTTTCGTTACGTTTGATCATTTTTGTTATTGTTAATTAATTAATTTTTTTTCTAAAAATTAATATTATTATTATCAAATACAAATGTGTGAAAAATAAAAATAAAAATATTTTTTTATTAAAATAGATCAATTTTACTTTATTTTCCATGAAAAATAATGTCAATCAAATAACAAAAGTTGAAAAATTCCCTACTTTTTCCACCTAGAAAATTAAATCAATTAAACACATTAAACTTCCAATTCCTAGGAATTCAATTCCCTAGAATTCAATTCCCTGAAATTCATTTTTTTTTTCCATCCAATTTCCACCATCGCTATCAAACGCAGCCTAAGGAAAAATGCTTGGAAATCAAGGCAAAGGATAACACTTGTACTTGAGTTGGAAACCATTTGCCATGGAGTTTATTGTCTATCAAACACGCCTAAAACTTGGAAAATGGCAAAGCAATTCCATCTTGCAAGGCAAATGTTGATTATTAAAAAGGGCATAAGTCAACCGTGTATCTCTACAGATTGTCAGAATTTTTCTTTAACCAAATGCATAAAATCTCCTAGGAATTCATAATTGATCACATGCAACCACAAATTCATATATCTATCTTTTTGGTGAAATAGCAGGATTTTATTACTTGATCTAGTTGTTAACCCACATATTGATTAATTCATGTATTAAAGTAATAGCAAAATCAATACATAAAAACACAAAATCCCAACTTGAGAATTGAAATAAAACTAGAAATATTAATCTATATCATTAATCCCTAAATTGAATCTAGCTACTCATGTTCTTGAAAAGAAAAAAAATAAATAATATAAATAAAACTCGTAATTGAGAAGATTGAAAGTCAAACATCATCTTCCACCAAGATTTAATCCAAGTTTTTGCTGATCTTCCAAATCCCTAGCTTTTCTCCATTTGAATCCACAAAGAATTGAAAGAATTCTGTGATATATCAAGAAATAGAGGCTGTTTTCTATCTGATTTTCGTACCCCCTCGTTCTTCCCAACAATGGTTAAAAACTAGGTTTAATAAAGAGAATTTGGGTGAAAAATCAGGGTTTCAGGCCCAATCATGGCCCAGCTGGAAGCTTGCGAGGTTGGGCAGTTTAAAGAGTTTCAACTGCAAAGTAGGACCATTTTGAATTCCATCCATTTCACGTCTAATCATGTGACTGAGTGGTATTAATTTATGCGACTGTGCAGTTATATCACCTGATGCGATTTTCAACTTTTCGTTTCCATTTAAGTTGGTCATCTTCTTTTATTTGCTCTTCAAGTCCCCAACTTCTGATTTGAATAATTTAGTCTCCAAATTTCCGCTTCTCTGCAATTAACTATTTTCTTCTCTTAGTTTCTTTAATTAGGTCCTTGAAGTTCTACATTCTTCCACTTTAGCTCTAATTTGCTCCTCAATTTGACTTCATCAACTTCCATATGCATGATTTTGCTCCAATTATCATCCAATTGTTGTGTAATTGCTTCAATTCTTCATTTTTTTCTTAATTTTGGGTTAAAACTTGAAATAGTGATAAATAATAACAAATTAAGTAGAATTTATTCTCGAAAAATAACATAATATCCTAATTTTAGCAGATAAATAAGTGTATAAAATACATTTATCAAATTCCCACACTAGAATATTTGATCGTTCTCTAACAAACTAAAACTAAACTCGTCAAGTCAATAAGTGCAAATCATTGGAGAAGTTATGAGATTCTTACGATTTTTTTTTATCAAAATTATTTTCAAACTTCTAATCTCTTGGTCTACTTAACCTGTGACTTTCACGAGAAAAAAAAATGGTTAAATTCTTTGTTGATCATCAAACTTTCAAAATGTGTCACAGACATTTTTCTTATCATCTACGATCACGAAACTCACACAGTGTAACGGAGTGTTAGGCGGCTTCCTCGAACTTTTTTTTTTTTTTTTTTTGGTGTTTTCTAGGTAAAATGTGTATTTGAAAATTGAAGAGAGAAAATGTGTATAGTTAAAAAGTGATTTGAGAAATTATGTTGTTTATAAATTGATTTATAAATTTTAATGATTACGTAGAAAAAGGTGTGCTATTTAAGTTCCGCGCAAACGTTGTTCCGTATACTAAGAGCATCTCTAATGCATTCCGTGAATTGAGACTGATGTAGCAATAAAATAAACGAACTTTTAAAGAGCGTGGATAAATAGACGGAGAAGTAAAAAATTTACTCTTCAATGGTTCCTTCTACATTTAAATAATATTTTTTATGGGACATTTTTTTATTTAAATTTAAAATTAATTACTATACATAAATTGAAACTTATCTGCAGGATTTCTCATTATATAAAAAGTCCAAATAAAAATAACTTGTATCATAAAACCTGATTGGCCAACATCCTTATTTATAATAATTAAATAATTAAAAAATAAAAGTTAATGCTGAGTCAGCATATCTCACGGAGCTTTTAGATATCTTTTTTTTTTTTTTTGCGTCACGTCAACCTAACATCCTAATCCACGTTGTGCATTGAAGAGAGATTTTTATCATATTCCGTCTATTTACTAACTTGTCATGTGTATTTTCTCAATCCACATAATGTATTGGTGATGCTCTGAAGACACCATTTTAGAACCACATGCCAAATTAGTTTCAAAATCACTTCACATTTTACAATAATCACATCGCATCATCATCACATCACAATATCTAAGCATTCGTTTGGTAAAAGAATATTTTTTGTTTATAAACAACACAATTTCTCAAACTACTTTTAATCACACACATTTTCTCTCTCCAATTTTCAACTATTACTTTTTACCTCAAAATCATAAATAAATAAGTTTATAAATAAACAGTGTTACCAAATGGAGAGTAAGAAGGATGGATTGAGGAGAATCTTTTGAATACCTATTTTACTCCAATATATTTAGTTATATACCCAATATACCCTTACCCCTATTTAATAACATTAAATAATTTATTACATTAATTTATTTATTGTTATAATTTGATTTCGTACTATTATACTATTTCATTTATTTGGTATTAAATTAACTTACTATCAACATTTTACAATGTTGTAGTAAAATTTCATATTATTATTCTCACATCATTATACTTTTTTATTTATTTAGTATTAAAAAAAACTTCATCATTTAATAAATATTATTAGAATATAATATATTAATATAATATTCAAAATATTACATCCAAAATTTTTAAAGTTGAATCGTCTACTTAAATTTCATAATTTATATTATATATGTACTGTATTATGAATATAATAACCACGTAAGTGCTACACATTCGTTAAGCCACGACTTTGATTTCACAAGTTATATATATATATATATATATATATATATATATATATATATATATATATATATATATATATATATATATATTCTTCTCAATATTTTTCAAGTTTTGTACCGATTTATTATTATATTTTTTTCTTTAAATTTTTTAAGAAAAAACATGTTAATTTTTACTTCTTCATTTAATAAATATTATTTTAATTATAAAATATTAATATAATAAACAAAATATTACATCCAAAATTTCAAAATTTGGATTGTCTAATAGTTTACGATATATATATATATATATATATAACATTTCCTTAAATTCAAAAAGTTACAATTTCATTAATCCATGACTTTAATTTTCATGGGTTACATGAAAAATATTTTACAAATTTTAATTCACATTTACATACAATATATTTACTAATATTGCACTACATTAATATAAATTATTTTTTTAATTAATTTACATATGACATTTTATACGTAATGCTTCATTGACTTTCACACTAAATCAATACATAACAATGAGATACTATAAATCCTACACAATATCATCATTATTAAGTAATAATATTAGTAATATAGTTCATTACATTGATTTATTACCTAATAATATACAATATATATTATTATTTTATTTTATTATGTGCAACTCCTTCTGATTTTGAGGCACATCATAAATTTTTCAACAAAATACGAGTTTGCTGACTACCTTGATGACGATCTAATTGAGTTATTTCATGTAAAAAGTGTAGAATTTGCCAGTTTCAATAAAGTAATAGATGGCAAAAATTAATTTTACTAAGAGAAGCTCCTAAATATATTGTTGTCAAATGGTATTCCACCAAACAAGTTAATCTTGAAAATAAATTCAACGATGATACTCTTAAGGAATTTTGACTCATCCCAACGATCTTTGCAATGAGACATGAATGATTTGTCGTGAGTTCAAAAAACATATAATCCATACAGAAATAATCATTGGGTAACATGTTGAAAAATAAGTTTTTCTTTCACGTATCCAACTAATTCCAGTAAATGATGGAGTATATTAATTCAAGTTCAAGATGAACAATTTTCAATGTCTGTACTTTGCAATGACTATTAACAAGGCTTAATGATAAATATAAATAATACTTACTATTGGAATATGCATTCATGAACATGGTCAACTATATATATAGCACTTTCTCACGAAATTTCAATACAAACTATTAAAGTCTTGGTAAAATTGAAAAATAAAAATAAGAAAAATTGTGAGAAGTTGACAAAAAATATTATGTGCAAAGAAGTATTATTATAATCAAAACATTACATTTCAGTTTATTCAAAATTCTCACATTATATACATAATTTCATAAAAAATATATATATATTCATATATAACTTTTTTAACAATTTAATTTTTTCTTTTAATAATTTAATACCTCAAATACTTTTAAAAATAGTATTAATACTTCAAAAAAATTACACATCTCAGTCATCCGATATATAAGTCGTGCAACACACATGCTTATTACTAATAACTTATAAAGGTGACATAAATATCAGAAATAGCACATGTAAACAAAAAATTAACATACACCAAAAGGGAATTGGCGCATTTATTCCTTAAACGTTTGCTATTTGTTCAATGGGTCTTCAACCTTTCATTTTTAGCGCTGAAGTCCTAAAATGTTGCATTCTTTGGCACAAAAGGTCATTTTCGATAATTTTCTTCCATTTCAATATTATAAAGTTAACCAAAATGTCCTTATACATAATTGACACAATTAGTCCATGAACTTCAAATTTGGTGTGTAAGTCCCTAATTTTTCAATTTAGTACAAGTAGTCCATAAATTTAAGCATCATTTAGCGCAATAAGTCATTAACCTTTCAATTTGGTGTTTAAGTCCCTAACGTTGCATTATTTAACGTCATGAACAAATAAACCGTCAAACCGCCGGAAACCACAAAAAATGGTTTGGTTTAGTTCGATTTCAAATGTGAAATTGTTTGATTTGGTTTGGTTTTGAGAATTTTCAAACTACCTTAAACGGTTTGATTTAGATTTCAATTTTCAAAACCGTGGATTCAAACCGCAACTCGCAAAATTATAAAAAAAAAAATAAATAAATAAAGGCAAAATTTCAATTTTGAAAATTAGAGTTGATTACATAAATAATTTTCTCTACTTAAAAGATCTTTTGCATCAAATGTTTGTTTGTTAAAAAAAATTGTGTTTAAAAACATATATTTTTCTTATATTTTTAAGGTAAAATATATGGTTGAAAAATGGATAGAGAAAATGTGTGTAGTGAAAAAGTGATTTGAGAAATTGTGTTGTAAAAACATGTTTTTAAACATATTCTCCAAACAGAGGCTAAAACTCAAGTTTAGAACAAGGAACCATGATTTCACAAAAAAACTCAAGTTTAGAACGAGCTAAAAAAACATAGTAGTAGGTTTGAATAAATTGAGTGAGATTATATCGAACAATCTTCATTTTGTCACATGTAATAACAGAATGCTACTCCTTAACATAGCTAGGTTCCAAGAAGAAGAAAGATGGAATAAATTGCTAATGAAGGTTATTGTCTTTTGCTCCCGCTTGTATAGTTACAGCACAATACTTATTAAAGCAACCTGCATGACTCTTTTTTATATATATAGTTAGCTAACTACTCAAATATGTATTTGTGATAATGATCATTGATATCAAATCAATGCTAAAATAAATGAATGCTAAATATCAAGAAAAACTATGCATGTGATTGGTAACAAGCATTATCTCAACTATTATTCAGCTAGTTTTGACTCGAGATTTTAGACAAATATGTATCTTTGAACTCGTTTGGAATCTACTAATTTATTTGTTGACAAACCGCATTTTAAAATCACACCAAACCACAAAAACTGGTTTTGTTTGGTTTAGTTGAGGAAATGAAATGGTTTAGTTTGAATTGAAAAATTTTCAAATCACCTTAAACAATTTGATTTGAAATCTTGTTATAAACCGCTCAAACCAAACTGTGTTTATCCATACTTTTACATGGTTTTCCTCCATTCCACCTTTAAAATTTCAATTTTATTTTTATAAAAAATATTAAAATGCTCTTATATTAATATATAAATAAGTAAACTTCTTTTTGGCAACTTAAGATTTTTGTTTCTTACGTTGTCAAAGTCCGTTCTGCCGTGTCAATTGGGCTTTCCAATAAAGGTTTTTACTATTCTAACATGGTAAACCAACAATCATGTATAAGGATATACCGAAAAAATGAGTTATTGATTGGATTGACCAGAAACAGCTACATCAACTTCTCCACATCCTTTAGGACCTTGCATATGAATCCTAATGCCCCCAGACCTCCTTTTGCGAACAAAATATTAAATCAAGGATATGGCAGTGAACACACTCTGAAAATTCTGAGTTTTTCAATTCTCAATTGTTTAAGGTTTATGCAATTTCAAAACAGGAAGAAAAAAATTGTAGTGCAAAATGAATATAACTCTCAATTTGTATAATTACTTTCAGTATTTCGAAGAATTGTTTGGGAATAAAATTAATTTCAGATAAATTTTATCTTTTAAATAAGCCTTAAACAAATGAATAAAGCTTCTTTTTTTGATAAAAATGAAAATTGGTTTTTAAAAGGGGTAAATTGTGAAATTTGTGTTAGCACAGTAAAAACCTTTACAGTAAGCACAATTGACATGGCACAACAAACTCTGACAAATTAAAAAATAAAAATTTTAAGTTGCCAAAAAGAAGCTTATTTATTTATTAATATAAGAGCAATTTAATATTTTTGATAAAAATAAAATTGAGTTTTTAAAGGTGGAATGGAGGAAAGTCATCTAAAAGAATAGGTGACGCTAAATAATGCAACGTTTAGAAACTTAAGCACCAAATTGAAAGGTTAATGACTTATTGAATTAAATAATTCCTAAGTTTAGGGATTACTTGCACCAAATTGAAATGTTAGGAACTTAAGAGCCAAATTTGAAGTTCAAGGACTAATTGTCAATTATGTATAAGGGCATTTAAGTCTTTCCATAATTTTTTAATATTCAAAATGGAAGGAAATCATCCAAAATGACCTCTTCTGCCAAATAATGCAACATTTAAGAACTTCAATGTCAAAAATATAATATTAGGGACCAATTATAAAAAAAGGTAAACATTTAGGATCTAAATTCAATTTTCCTACGCCAAAAAAAATAAAAGCCGGAGCCGTTATATTTTCTTTTCATTTATAAAAGGCACCGATTCATATTATCAAAATCCGCAACTTCATGTCTTTCGCATCCCTGTCTTGATATCTGTCCCGGTCTCTGCCATTGCCAGCTCAGAGAGAGAGAGAGAGAGATTGAAAGCTTGTTGAAATGGGATCTTCATCGGAGGATGAGGGTGAGGAGTACTTGTTCAAGATAGTGATAATCGGAGATTCAGCTGTCGGCAAGTCAAATTTGTTATCTCGCTATGCCAGAAACGAGTTCAACATGCATTCAAAGGCCACAATTGGAGTTGAATTTCAGACCCAAACACTTGAAATTGACGGCAAAGAAGTTAAGGCTCAGATTTGGGACACCGCCGGCCAAGAGCGATTCAGGGCCGTCACTTCTGCTTATTACCGTGGTGCTTTTGGAGCTCTTATCGTCTACGATATTAGTCGAAGCTCTACGTTTGATAGCATCCCTCGTTGGCTTGATGAACTCAAGAGTATGTTTCTCTTTTATCTCGTTTATCCTAATTTTTATTTTCGTCTCTGTTTTTTTTAGGTTACCGATTTTCGAATACTAATTAACAGATTTTTAGACTTGTACTTTGATGAATTGATTGCCTTTTTTGTGATTGAAAAGATATGCACAAGAATTTATTGTAAAAGTTGCATCAGAGGAGAAGGGTACAACTTCCTTCATCGATGTGCACAGTTTTAACTTTATTAAAATTGATTGTATGATGATGAAATGATATCATTTTACACAATTTCATTTGGTTTATTCAAGTGACAGATATTCTGTCTATTGCATAAAACTTGTGGAGATACTTTTTTGCGAATTCTGGACAACATCGGTGGGCACATTAACACATGCCCCAACGTGGATAGGTGATCAGGACTATTCTGGACAAATAGAACTTAATTGTATTCTACAGATTTAGAAAAGTGTAATGCTATATATTTGGGCTTTTTCTTTTGTATGGAAACTAGTGTGATAAGCATAGACTCGTAGAAAATAATAAATGGAGCCAGATCTGACTTTTATTATCCTTTATAGTATATGATAAACATGGGTTATTTGCTCGCTAAGAGCACCTACAATTCAAAACTTTTCATATTGAATAAATTTTGCCATATGACAATTAATGTATGAAATTTCTTTCCATATAGGATGAATATTTAATGAAAAGAAAGAGAATGTCAAATGTCATCTCCGATGCATTATTTCTAATCTCATAGTTTTGCCCATGTGGTATTTCTTTTATTTGAATAAAATAAACTTAAAAAAATAGCATTTAACCAAAATTATTTAGTTATCATGTTAAACACTCTTCCAAGTGATAGAAAGTGAGCTTGAAATTTTCTTTATTTATTGTTTCCATGTCATCATGATGGACTCCAAAATTTAAAATATCGGAGATAAAAATATTGACACAATGTCTTTTTTAATGATGTGGTAAACATTTTTTTAATATGAAAAGTGTAGCATTGTAGATGCTCTAAGCGCCTTTGTTTGGTAACACTGCTTGGTTTATAAAAAAGTTTATTTATGATTTTGAGGTAGAAAGTAATGATTGAAAATTAGAGAGAGAAAATGTGTGTGATTAAAAAGTAGTTTGGGAAATTATGTAATTTGTAAAAATGATAAAGCCTTTTGGCAAGATTAAGAAAAATTCAATTTGGTTTTCACCTTTGAAAAGTCAAACAAATATCAAATTTGGTTTTGATTTCTCCCTAGGCTAAGGAGGTGTGTATATGACGGTTTGGACACATTTTTTGTCTATAAATAGGGCACATTCCATCCATTTGTAAGATGAATTCTCATTCCTTGGTTTCTCTAGCTTAAGGAATTAGAGAATTTGGGGTGATATAGTAGAGAGAAAAAAGAGAAGAGAGAAGGTTAAAATAGTGAGAAAAATATTATTTTTCTCAAGTGTTTCTCCCTTGTATTTCTTCTATTACAAGAGAGATTAGTCATTGTTATCTCCTTATATTTAGAAAGAAGGTTGTAATTTTTCCTATTATAGTGGAATATTTCTATCCTTGCCCGTAGTTTTTACCTCAATATTAATTGGGGGTTTTCCACATTAAATCCTTGTGTCCACTTTAAATCATTAATTCTTCATTTTTCTCATTTCTACTTCAGTTGTAATTGTGTGCCCCGAACACAACAGTCTTTACATAATTTATAAAATTGGTTTATAAACCAGTTTATTTTGGTTACCAAACGGTTTTAATATTTGGGGATAAAAGGAAAAAGTTAACACGCTAAATAATTGGATGTTGATAAGCAAAGATTTATCCACCATTTATCCCTATTTTTTGATAACAGATTTTGGAAAAAGTGCTATTTTTTTTAAGAGTGGTTAAAAGGAAGTAAAAAAACTTGGGTTACTTGCAGAACTGTTTTATTAGGAGAATGTAAGGTCAAAATGAGTTTGGGGGAGAATGAGTTTTAAAGAATGAGGCTCAAAGATTTGCTTAAATTTTCTTGATGGAGTGCGGTGGGGTTGTCAAAAATGAAGATACAAAATTTAAATTATCAGAACTCATTGGTGCACTTAGGCCTTAGCCAATATGAAGCCCTTGGAGTCTGTTTCAACTCTGCTGCAGCCTTAAAATACAATGGCAGGTCCATAGCCTAGAGGACCTATGTCAGAACTTGGCTTAGCAATGCCAGAGCATTCGAAGTTATTTAAACGAAACTGTCAAACTAACGATTTTTGTGTGTCTGTGTGTGTGTGTGTGTGTGTTGGGGGGGGGGGGGGTTTGGGGAGGGGGGGGGGGGGTAATTTTCATGGATGAGTGTATGAGTCATATTCAATAGGTTCCTTGGTGTATAGTATCTGTCGATGATATAATTTTTAGTAGGCAAGGCTGGGACGAAGATGAATCGTTGCTTACAAAATTTGGAGAATTACTTTAAAATATAGAGGTTAAGAGTAGAACTAAAAGGGATTACACAAAATTTTCTTCTAGTCATAGAAGAAATAAAGGTGATAGTGGAGTCATTGTAGAGAAACATGGTGATCAAAAGAGTGATTGCTTTATGTGTTTAAGGTCAGTTATTAATGAAGGAGACAGACTTGAAGAAGATTTAATGCCCATGATTAATGCGGGTTGGATGAAATGGAGAAGTTCTACATGAGTTACGTGTAAGGTTAAAACACAAAACACTATTAGATGAACTATGCTTTATAGAACAGAGTGTTGGGCCATTAAGAGAAAAGATGTCCATAAGATGAATATTGCAGAAATAGGGATGTTGAGAAGGATGTGAGGCTATAGTATGATGGGTAAGATAAGAAATGAGAATTATTGCTAACAAGTTGAGGTGGTACTAATCTATATATATATATATATAAAAGGAACTGAGATTCTGGAATCTCTAATTTCAATTGGTCAATTGTCAACATTATCATTAGATTCTTATTGGTCCATTTATTAAATTAATAATTATTTCAAATTAACCGTGGATAATTCAAATACTCGATGCAGTTGGGTTGGTAGCTGTACAGCAACCTATATTATTCTGGACGTGGAACATGATTTCGGATACAGTTACAATTTTTTTCTTCCATTACATTTCTTTCTGGACGTGGAACGGAAAATGGTTAATGCAGGTGGTTCAATGGATCGTGAATCTAACTGCAATTCCGTTTTTTAGCACGTAATAGTTGTCATCAGATTTCTGTAATTCATTTCCCTGCCTTATTCATCTACTCTAGTAGCACAACCCCCCTCCACCAAAATCCATTTACAATGATAAGAGCCGCCCCGCCACCATACCTATCCACTCTGGCTCTTCCCTATGGCAACTCATTCACCAGAGAACCCTCGGCAAAGTGGCGATGATGCTCAATTAGCAGCGCAAGGGTGGTGGTGACTATCTGTCTCTTTCCATTTTCTCTCGATTAAAAATGCAGTGACGGTGGTGGTTGTGTGCGATGGCTGTGTATGTATATTTGTAGAAGATGGTGTTGATGGTACTGCAAATTTGTGATCTGTTGAGATCACTCTGGAGGTGTTGGTGGGGTTACTGGAAACGGCGATCGCGGTTCGTGGGGGTGGCTTAGAAACTGTCGTGAGATGTCAAATATTACTTCTCCAGACTACTAGCATGGGTGACGGACGTGGTGGGAGGGGCAGCGAAGAAAGGAGCTACGAAGTGAATGGCCCAGATTTCATTCCACTAATCTTCGCTCCCCAACAACAAATATTCGTGCAGGAACTGGATCGGAAGGATGCTTCCTTGTACGATTTGAGTTAAGATCTACGACAGAGAATTGCCCCCTCCAAACATCTCGCAACTCCTGCCCCAACTCCAAGCTCACTCTCCCTCCTCAAGCCCGCTCTAGCTCTGCAACTCAACGCTTGCTCCACCACTAAACAACTGGTCCTTTCTTCTACTTTCCTTAGTCACATTACGTCCCAGTGTTGGTGCTTTTATTGTAACATGGTGTTCATAATTTTTCAATTTTAAATTCGCACGTGGTTTCTTTATGCTTAAGAGTTTCGATGGGTTCTCATGATTTCCTAGGAAATAGTTATATAAGATAAAACTCTAAAGTTCTTGGAACTTCTATATTTTTTTTTTTTATTGATTTTGTATTTTAATGATTCTAAAGGTATATATCAGAAAAGTTTAAACCATTTGAGCTTGTACTGAAGTTCAAAGCATAATTCCAATGATCATAATGCATAAGTTTTCAGCATGATTCCAAGTTGTGTTCACATATGTAATTCTTTAAGTGGTCTGATTACCTTTTTTTTTTTTTTTTAGTGTTTTTGCCACACTAAGTAATTCTATGTATGGTAGAATTCCTGTATACTTAGAATATGTTTTCTTCCATAGTTCTCTGTATTAATGTATGACATCTTAATGAAATGAAATAAGTTTTTCTCAATTCTTCCTTAAACTCATTTTATTAAGCTCGTGAGTCATATATTGGGTTCCATTTCCATGATCGTTTAGGGTGATTAGCCAATTTTAAATGGACTCAAATGTAAGTCATGTGACACCAAGTGTTTATGCCTATAGGATTCAGTAAAGCTTGAGGTGCAATTGGAAGGAACAGAGATATTCTAAAAATGGATAGAAAGTAAAATACTATGCATGATTTTTATCAAATTGAACATATGATTGTGTATCCTGATAAGTGCTAAAATGGATAGAAAGTAAAATACTATGCATGATTTTTATGAAGTTAAGAACACGTGGTTTTGTATCCTGATAAGTGATAGTGGGCTTAAACAAAGAAACTTTAGTCCCTGTTTGACAATCAATTTAAAGAGGAGCTGTAATGATGTCTGAGGCACTCCAGGCTTCTGTAATTGCCGTCATTGTCCTCCTCTCATGTGTCGGCCTTCATTGTCTTTGTGCATGGTGGTTGGCCAAATTTCAACAAGTGGCTAAGGTAAACTCAGCGTCAAGCCCAATTTCCTCAATAGGCTAATAGTCACCGATGTCTCCATAATGGAAATGACATGGGTTTTGCTAAAGTTATTTGATTATAATTATTTTTAATTTATTTATGATTTATACTTTTTAAAGAGTGATAGTGATTACTTGGCATGATTTTGTGGAATTAGATGTCCATTTGAGATATTGATTGAATTTTATATATTGAAGTTTTGATTTTTAGTGATTTTTATGCATTGTATTGTAAATATTTGTAAATTGATGGACAAAAGACTTTCAATTTAGCTTCTAGATTACCATGTATCACGTAACGATTTCTCCTTTTTATGTAAAATATGCCCTAGATTATTTGTACTAAACTCTCCAATCATTACAAGTTAGAAATGCTATTTAAATAATGTGAGTAGAATTGCATACATAAAGCTAGCATACGAGAGTAATGATGTATGCGTACAACTAATTGTTTGAGACCTTGACAATTTAGAAGAAACTATATGTCCCTATAACTTTAAATTCTACAAAGATTATTAATTTGAAATGGCCTTTGGAAATGCATCTAACCCCCCAACTAATAGATCGTGTTTTAAAATCACATTTGAGAGTTTTCAATTTGATGCATATTAGTGGGAAGGACATTCATTTGTTGGATTATTGAAAATAGCGACTTTTGTAACGATTTCAACAATCATATACCATTTGGGCATAGTTTGAGATTGAATTCACAGCAGGGACGGATCTAGCTGCCGGCGAGCTAACACGGCTGCACTAGCTGGCCGCCAGCCATCGGAATTTTTTTTTTTTTTTTAATGATCAGAGGTCTCCAAAAGCCAGAATCTCAACGCAAAATTTCAATTAAGAAACAAAAGCAATAGCCAATAGGAGATTTTTTCTTTTTTGATTAACAGCCAGTAGGAGATTTGAGTAAGACTTTGCATACCAAAAATTTCAGTTTTGACGGTTTGTTTTATCTTGCTTTCCGTTTGTTGTGTGTCGAGCCTGAGAGAATGAGATCCCCAATTTCCTCAATATTTGTTTGCTTCGATGGCCCTAATTTGGTATTCAAGTAATCTTGTTGTCTTGGTCGGTCGGAGTTTTGAGCGCCAGAGAGAACGAGAATGGATAAGTTAATGAGGAAGAAGAAGACTTTCAGCAATGCCTTTGTCTTTGTGAATTTCTGTCAGTAAGTTGTCGGTCAATGGTTTGGGAAAATCTATATTCTCTAACGCGATTACTACAATTTATAAATCAATTTATAAAAAGTATAATTTCTTTACTCGCTTTTTTATTTTTTTAAAGATTTTACAATGAGGTCACTTGTGAATCCCGTATTTCCTCTTTGCGTGAATTGTGGAATTTGAGATTTGAATTATGAATTGTTAAGATTTGGTGAATATTTGATTTTTTTTTTTAATTGTGATTATCCTCTGTTTGTTAAAAGTTTTTTTTTTAAAACATGTTTTTTTATGTTTTCTAGGTAAAATGTGTGGTTGAGAAATGGAGAGAAAAAATGTTTGTGGTTGAGAAATGAAGAGAAAACATGTTTAAAAACTTATTTGCCAAACAGAGGCATTTGATGAATATTTTATTTGATATGTGAACTGTGATTATTGACTTAGAGAACTTTTTTTTCAACCTAAACGAAATTTTCATATTTGGGTCCAAAATTTTATTAATTTAATCATGTTGAATATTGTACACGTTACACAAATCGGGGTGAAATTCACTGCCCTTCGAGTGATTAGAAGCCTAATACTTAACAAAAATAAGTTGCAATGGCATTAGACAACGGTCAATGATCAACGGTCCACACGGTCAACTCCCGACCGCTATAGCTGAAGTTTCGTGCTGGATCCGTCCCTGCAGAGTTCATTGCCAAAATTTGTAATAGTCTTGATAACATAAAACTTATTATTATTAATTGACACTGAATTTTCATGGTTTTTGTTTTTTTTTTTTTTTCAATTGTACTTTTATGTAATTTAATATTTGCCAATAAAATATGTCCGTGCAACGCACGGTGCGAAACTAGTTATAAGATAAACTAAGGATACTTTGAGTTGTTAGGGCATGCCTTTCACGGACCTAAAGAACCTTTTGTTCACAGAAGTGTTGCGATAGTCAAAAAAGGGACAGTCAAGACCGATACGAACCTGCAATTAGGAGCCTTGGATATGATATAGGGCAGTCCGTACTGGAATTCAACTTTCATTAGCTGTTAAAACTTGTGCTGGAAGGGATTGGTGTGGAGCTTAAATTGGATTTTCCGGTATCAAACACTGATTCCTGCATGAACAGTATAATAGGATGAATTTCATGCACTGTGATCTTATCTTTGAAAAGACGAAAAGCCATCATTTAGAGTGTTTATGGGATGAATTTTCTTCGGGAAACATCCCATCTAGTTGATCTTCATGATTCATGATCATATTTGGTTTTTGTGCTTTCCGGGAACTTGGGCATCTCAAGTTGAGAGGATCAATTGACTTCCACTTTTTATATTCTCAAACATGTATTATAAGTGATTATCCAATGGATATTCAAGTAGTTGATATCAATTGCATATTCAGATTTTCACAGTCAGAGCCGTACCTGTGACTTTGTAGATCTGAAACTTTTTTTTAAGGAAAAAACTGAAAATAAAGATTAAATTCATATTCACATAAAACAAACTATACAAATTCACCATAAAATTGCAAAAAAATAAAAAGTTCAAAAGTATTAACTAATATAAAACGACCAACAAAATATTATATTTCATATACCTTAAAGTTTTATATTCAAACAAATCCCAATTTTATGGACCTGGGCTGAAATATTAAAAAAAAAAAAAAAAGGCCCCAAAAATAATATGGGCCCTGAAACCATGGTCTCACCTGCCTCTAGGCAGGTCCGGCCATGATCACAGTCCACTTACAAAAACGATATTTTCACTGATGAAAAAGGGAATACATAATGGGAAACTATCACCTGATGGCTCAGATAAATTTTCTAGATACACTTTAATCCAGATTATGCAATTTAGTACATTGTTCCTTTGGTCTTGTATGCTTCTTGACAACTGCTTCACAGTATGCTCCGGTTTACATTCTATTATACCCATCTCATATTAATTAATTCTGTCATATGAAGTGTGATCTAAAATATTCTCTTCTTGCAGCTCATTCTGATACAACTGTTGCAAGGATGCTTGTGGGGAATAAATGTGATTTAGAGAATATAAGGGCTGTTAGTGTTGAGGAAGGCAAAAGCCTTGCGGAAACGGAAGGGTTGTTTTTTATGGAGACCTCTGCATTGGATTCAACAAACGTTGAAAAGGCTTTCGAAATTGTTATTCGCGAGATTTATAATAGTGTAAGCAGGAAGGTCTTGAATTCTGATTCTTACAAAGCAGAATTATCGTTGAACAGGGTTTCCCTCGTTAACGATGGCACTGATGGATCTAAGCAGGCTAAGGGATCCTATTCCTGTTGTTCCAGGTGATCAGAGTCCTATTTCATTTGCAAATGTGGACTACTACTAACCATTGAACTTATTATTATGGTTGGTTTATTATATATTTGATTTGTTGGATTCCATAATGACGATGGAAGTGTTTTGATATTAAAGAGTAATTCTTGTCATCCAAAAGAACATTTTGAATGGTGAAAATTTTACAATTTATACTCTTTTGGCATGTGTTGGTAAGGTAAGGTGGATTAGACTCGATGGTGTTATAGAAAAAGATGCTGAAATTTTGTGTAGTTGTTTGAAGATATTCTTGTTGCCTTCTCTTTCAATTGCAGTCTCTTCTTTGTAAATATATAGTGTCGGTATTTAGACTTGACGCTGTCAGTATATACCATCTAAAAGTAAATTTTTATTAATTATAAGAATAAGAGCTTATTTGGTAATGTGAAAATTTTTGATTTTTGTGATTTTATTTTATTTTATTTTTCGATAGATGTGTGGTTTAAAAATGCTTGAAAAGTCAAAATTTGTGCGCTTGATTAAAAATGGATGTGAAATTTTTACCTTTACCAAACAAGTGCTAAGTTTTGAAATGATGACAAAAAACAAGGATAAAAAACGCAGCATTTTTTGAATTGAGAAAGAAAAACCACCAAAATAAGTATAGTGTTCATTACTTATAAGCAGTGGCTGAATGTATAGACTTCTAGAAGCTCTTGCCCTCCATGACTATGTTTTGTTTGATAGATAAAGACTGTAAATCTTATTTTTGCATAGATTTTTGGAACTTTAGCCCGCCCACTCATTGAGATCTCTCGTGTCTTGCCATTTCGAACCCATTCTTGCTGTAATAATAGTCTTCGATAGTCTTGTCTATTTCAGCTTGTGTGTTCATCACAAAAGGACCATGCTGAACCACTGGTTCATTGAGTGGCTTACCACCAACCAAAATAAATCTCAATGGATTGGAAGATTTGTTCCATGCACTTAGACCCTCGCCCGGACCCAAAACTAAGACATGGTGAGCCTTTATGGGCGCCAATTTCTGAAGACCAAAGACCCCTTCACCTTCAATTATGTATACAAAAGCATTCCAAGATTCAGGGATGCTTTGATGATGTTGAGCATTGGGTTTTAGGGTGAAATCAAGAACCATTGTTGGAGTTTGAGTATAAACTGGAGAGTTTACACCCATTGATTCCCCTGCAATGATTTTGACCTCGACCCCGTCTTTCTCTGCCTTTGGGATGTCCTCACTTAGTATTTCTTGGTACCTAGGTTCGACCCTGTAGAGTTACAATGAGTATGTGGATTTCATCATAATGAATATTTGTTAGAATTACCTACGTGTCGGATTACACACAAAACATGTTTGGTGGACTCCAAGTTCTTATGGTAGAGCGCGATGAGGATGGGGATGGGGATGGAAACCAAAAGCATGACTAGGGTCTTCGTGGTCCAAGATAATTAAAAAATCAGTAAGAGTAAGGTAAGCATGAGTCTCTTTGGTAGCACCGGTGGAAGGGGAAAATTGAATATTGGCGGAGTGGTCCACTTTATACCCATCTACCTATAAGGGGCAAAATCGTCACTTTAAGTTTCGGAAGAAATCGAAGTATTATCCAGGTTGAAGTGCTTTTCTTGCTCTGGGCTCACACACATGAAAATTCATAATATTGATTTTGGTTGCCCAACCATTGGGAAGGGGTACGAGAACAAGAGAAAAATGAGAGAATAATAGAATACATTATTGGACTGAATTATTTCAATGGTCAAGATAAATGACCATGCTATCAAACATAATTCATGTGTATCTTCCTCAACTCTTTGTAATCCTATATAATCTAACATATTAAGGGCCCGTTTAGCTTCATTTTTGCTTTTGTTCGGGAAGCTACCTTAATTTTTGTTTGGAAACTTGCTTTTAAAACAGTTTCCTATTTCGAAAGTTTTTTAGAGGAAGCTAAAGAGAATAAGAACTTTCATAAATTAACAATATCGGTTCAAAAACAACTTCTGAATCTCAAAAACATCTTTGAATTTTAAAAGTCATGCCAAACGGGTGCTAAATATGAACCGAGGGGCCATGTAATAACTCTTCCGGCTTCTACCAAGGAGAAAAAGAAAATTTCGACGACTTACATTTTGTACTTGGATGAGAGATTTATCCATAACTGCAAACCTCTTTGAGCACCTTCTCCTGCAGGCATTTCCGAATGAACTATACCCTTTCCTGCAGTCATCCATTGCACATCACCGGTTCGTATTGTGCTCTTGTGACCCGCAAAATCTTGGTGAGTAAATGCACCCTAAACGGAGAAGCCAAATTTTTAAACTTCTAACATTAGAAAACAATCCAAGGTAAAAATAGCTTATAAGTAACTTTTAAGTTTGGCCAAAACTTGAACTAAGCAACTTACTTGCAGCATGTATGTAACAGTTTCAAAACCTGTAAGACAACATAAAATTTCATTGGATTGATGGACGTGTGGACCAAGGGTATAATAATGATTATTTGGAGAATATATGGTGTAAAATTAGGGGGAAAATGGGTTTGCATGTAAATTTATTTTATTAAAAAAATAGTAGTTAAAATTAAATTTGAGAAAAAATGAATTTTTACTAAATGGGGCTAAATATATAAAGAAATAATCTGTCATCCGAAACGAGTACACTATGTTGTCCCCGATTCGGGCAACAGATCATTCCTAAAATATATAATGATATAAATACCTCTATGTGGATGATCTGGAAACCCAGCAGGAGGTGAAACTGAAATATCAAACAATAAACATTTGTCAAGTCATAAAACTTTACATTATTATTCTTCTCGAAAAGGGTTTTTTATCAAAATTGTATTTGAAACAAAACTGAGTCGAGAACATCAAAAATGCAATATAAAATAGTGTCTCATAAGTGCTAATTCACCTGCAAATTCATCCAGCATGAGGAAGGGATCCAAAGACTTCAACTCAGGCCTGCAATTAAAGTAAACATAATAAATTTAAGAAATTATTGAGTTTAAAGACAAACATTTTATAATACTTAATAAAAGAACACATCCATTTGAAATTTTTCTTGGTTAAATTTAAGAAAATATTATAAAAGTTATGAATATCTGATCATATTCCATGACCAAAAGTCAAAACATAGTACTCACTCCGTCCAAAAAAGATAGTCATATAGTTATTTTTACACGGATTAAGAAATAGTAGTTAGTATAGTTAGGATATTAAATTTTATCAATGTTTTTCATTTATACCCTTTATTCCTTATTTATTGTTTTAAGTCAAAAAATTTGAAAATGCAATAGCTAAGTAGTTGGTGTGTATTGTACCAAGATACATTAAATAATGGTATATGTGTAAATGAAATATTTAATACATGTTCAATATGGAAACAAGACTATCTTTTTGGGACGAAGAGAGTATATGTTGGAAAAATTGATTTTGACAAATTTATGTGATTATTTAAGTGGAACCATTAGTAGTGAATGGAAAATTAAGCCACTTAAATTTGTGATATATTGGAAAATTAGTAGAATATTATAAAATATTCTAGAATTAATTTAATGAAAATATGTGTCTTTTCATAATGAAAGATTATGACTTTTGAAATTAATATTTTTCAATAGTTGTGTCTCTTCAATTATAGACAAATTTGAAAGGACGTGTCTCTTGTAGGGGTTGTGTATTTTATACCACAACTTTTCAACATCTATAAATAGACCATATATGCTTGGATTTTTCATTCCTTCATCAATTCATTATTCATTAATTTTTCATGATTGCATTATCATACTAATGCATATTCACTCCAAAATAATTTTGCATTTGTTTGAAGTTGAGTTTCATATGAAGAGAGTTCAAAACATAAGTAAGGTTCGTTGGTTTTCGTAACTTGGAGTGCTTCTATTGCGGGATATGGTCATTGTATCTTGGGAGACGAATACCGGAAAATTGTTAGCACTCGTGCGGGGTATTATTGTCTTAAGGACAAAGAGTCCAACTCTTACATCAACCAAATTCATTTTCATGCATTTTTTATTTTCTACTTCATATATTCTTATTCAATAAGTCTGAATTCTGTCCAATTTTATGCATATAAAAGGTACATTATTACAATATAATTATGCACGTACCAACAGTATAAACATAAACAAGCTTAATGAAACAGTTTCGAGAAGATTCAAGAAAACATCAAAATGTTGTAATTTGTATGTAATAATACCTTCCAATGCTTCTTCTTACAACAGCACCATCGCCTTCACTCTGAGGCTTGGCCAAGATTTTCTTGGAAACCAATCTGGGCCGTTCATATCCGAGACTTGTAATTGTATATGATGCAGACATGATGATCTTTCTGGGGAAAAAAAAAACACTAACAAACTCTATTCCTATTGATTCTGGTTATTGTGAAGAATCTAAATACAGAAAACTCTTATATACAAATTCAAATTTTAAGGCTGTCTGTCTCTTTCCTAAGTTCTTACACGCATTTACTATACATATATATGGGTCGTGTGTGCATGTATCTATTTATAAACGAAATTTGAGAATGGAACAGTGGGAAGAGAATAAAAAAAGGGGCTTATTGAACTGGTGGAGTGGAAAACTTGAGGTGGGAACCCAAATTCCTCTTTGGACTGGTCAAATGGTCCATGTTTGATGGAGATTAAAATCAAATTTTTAGTAAATTTTGATGAAAATTGATGAAATGTGTAGTTGAAAAGTAATGAATTCCACGGAATAGGTGAATTTGACTTAGATTAAATTATATATCTTAATAATTTGTACCAAATAGGAACATAGTAACATCCGCCTTTCGTCACCATGATGGAAAATCACCATATGCCTTTTGTATCCATTATTTCAAAATCTTATTTTTTTTTTTCAAAACTCATTTTCAACCACATTTCACCAATAAAATAATATACACGAATCCAAAAAGATTTTCAATTTTTTAAGCACATATTAATCAAAATTTATTATTATAAACCACTTTATTTTGAAATAATGGGTCTTAAAACACGGACAATTGAATTAAACTGCACTGCATACAAAACTACAAAGAAGAATAATGTCATCACCTGATTTTGATGTTTAGGAGCAGATCTTGAAATGATTTCTTAAAATTAATTTTATAAAAAATAAAGAAATTATTAAGTGGGTGCATAAATAAAAAGATTTTAAAAAAATAGAACATGAAATCCAGCTCTAACGTGGGTAGACTAGAGATAATAATATCGTGTCAAGTGTGAACACTGCAAGTTCTATAATTCTTTAATGAATTATTATAATAATAAGGTCAAAACTTTTGGAGTTGGGCTGACAATGACTGACAATGAAATATGACTCGATTCACACTTAGGCTGGCATTGCGTTTGCTTCTTCTTTTTTTATTTAAACAGGAGAAGTGAGTTATAAGTATTATTAAATATAGGTTCCGAGTTATATTGAAAGTTGAAACGTGATGAATATGCCACCTTAGTTTAGTATTTTGTATTTTTTTCCCCCTTATGTTTAAGAAATACAATATCTTAGTTCTTACTTCTTACACTTGAAATGTTTTGTTACTTGCTATCATTCATTTGATAATAAAAATAATGCATTAACGCTCTTCAGATGTCATTAAAAAAAAAAAAAAATTAGAACAAAATCGGGGTCTTTATAAGTGGTGTGTCGTGGGGGCCTAATTGCACCGTCGTGTTTATGAACTAGATATGAATAATCGTTAGTTTAAATCCTAACTATGTTAAAGATAAATAAAGAAGATTTTTTACGCTAATTTGCTTGGGGTTTGATACATATCAACGTATAGTCAATAAAGAATAATGTTATTTATTTAGACTGTTAATGAAATTGAATTTAAGTACCAATTTAGTTACTTTAACCACTTAATTGACTCCTTTATTCATTCGTAACATTGAGTAAGATCATGGGGGTAATTGAACCAGATGGGCTCAACTATTATGGGAAAGTGAGTTGACTTTGATGAAATAAACTTGTACATTAGGGAAGTTTCCACTTTCTTATTGATTAGACTCGTTACTCAGGGACGAATTCAGAAAATCAACCCAGCACGAGCGGACACTACTAGATAAGAAAAAAAAAATCGACATCAAAATTATAAGGTAAAAAAAAAAAAAAAAAAATTGGCGGATCCAGCTCGAGCGACCGAACGCCCTAACCACACACTACATTCGTCCTTGCGTTACTCTTTGAATAAACAGTTTGTGATTATCGCGTTCATCGTCATTATTTAATAAATTCCGCTACTTCTAAATATCATGGCCGATGTTTCGATTTATAAATATTAGATCAAGGCACCGAATATAGCACAATTTGTTTGGTATAAACAATACTTTTTCTAAAACCATTTTTTAACAACACATATTTCATGAAATTATTTTTTAACCACGTATTTTACCTCAAAAATATAGCATTCTTTATTGATAAATAAAAAAATGTTTACCAAGACAGAGGCACTAGACATATCCTACAATTTAGCGTGTGTAAATGGATACTGGTAATCTGGTATGTGTGTGAAATTGCTAATATGTCAATATTTATAGACTAGTGGGTTCTCAGTGCTCCACCAGCCGCCGCCACATTTCCAAACGAATTCAGACTAAAACTTCTATCAGAAGTGCTACATGCACAATCACTTTGACAAGGAGATTGATAATTAACTTATATAACATAATTCTATTTTTTTACACATTACATTGTTATTTAAATTAATAATCACCACTCATTCACGTCATCAAATTGTCAACCACCTTATCAAATTACTTATATTAAGTATCAAAATTCAACTTCTATTGATGAGTTTTATCTCTTTAGGAACCCTAAAGTCAAAACTTCTAGAAGTCTATGCTAGATATCAAGAATGTTTGTCCCATCTAATTTAGCCTCTAGCTTGGCTATAACAAGTTTATAATAAACGTATTTTCTCAAAATAGTTTTTAATTGCACATTATCCTAAATTACTTTTCATTTCACATCAAAAACATCAATTCATTTATTTATAAATAAACTTTGATCAAATAGAAGCTTAAAACACTCCTCAATGAACGACCTAAATTTTAGCTTCTGTTTTTAATGACTTTTTTATTTATAAACAAAAAATTTAAATTATTTTAAAGTAAAATGTGTCGTTAAAAATAATTTAAAAATTAATGATTAAAAACTAATTTGAGAAACCGTGGAGAAAAAAACTTTTTTATAAACAAATTTACCAAATATACTTGTTTATTTATTTTAAGCACTTTTCACATTCCATAATTACAACGCTAGAGACAAATAGAAAAGAGAATATTCTAAACAAAACAAAGAGGCGTAATACTTATCGAAATAAGTTAAAACCAACTAGATAAATCATTTTTCTCCACACATATTTGCCAAAATATTTCTATTATATTAATGTTAAGAGAATAAAATATAGTTTATGTAGTACTAATAAACCCAACCTCACAATATGATAAAAACAGATTACAATTCGCTAAAAAAAACTGCTCAAATTTTAAATATTAAAATAAATGGTACACATCCCCGGGGGGGGGGGGGGGGGGGGATAACCCATATGAATTTGGTGAATAATTTAACTCCTTAGAAATACAAAATAAAAAGGCAAAACTTCTTTAAGGTAGTTTTACAACATTCGTTACTCTTGTACAGCTGCAAATCAGCAAATCTAGGCTACCATTTCTGCAACAAAATTTATGGGTTATATAACCATAATAAACGGAGCTTTTGACCTACTTTACTTGAAAACTATTGTTCATTCATGAATCGGTTTTCTTCTTCTTTGTCTCGGAATTAGTTGGTACTCGACCGTAGAGACCTATACGTATATCACCTTCAAGCAGTCGATGGTGAAAATGGCTTTTATACAAGTCCCAGAACTCATCTCTGTCGTATGCGCATAGAAAAAGATGACAAATAAGATTTGCAAAAAGAAATGTTTTGGAAGTTGATCAATATACTTGTACTTGATAGTAAAAAGGAATCTACAAGAAATCGAAGTCAAACCTGACTTGAGGAAGTGTGAACAAGTAATAGCCCTTAACATCTGTGTGCAAGTCGAGCACAATCATTGTTAGTCGAGATAGACCCAGTGCCTCCAAATCGATTAGTTTCTTAATCCTGTAAAAGTTTGAAAAGAATTAAAAAGATAATACACAAAAATGGCTAAACCAATTAACCAAAGAAGATAAATAGCACTCTTGTGTATTTATGGTTTGAGTTCTACAGTTCTACTCTTTCTTCTATACAAAATTTTCTCAACCATGCAACTTCTTGCACTATAATGTGTAATTTTCCAAATCTAATGGCGCATGCCAATTTCAGATGTGAGGCTATCTCCATTCAGGAAGTTTCAAATGAAAGGTAAATTCGGCAAATGATGCAATTAATATACAATTTGAAGTCTTGAATACTTTGAAGATACGCCCCACAAATCTGGATTTCAAGAATGTATAATGAACTTGATAAAGATGCAACGAGCTAATAATTAATGATTAAAATGCAAGGCTAGATGGAAAGTTTCAAAACTGTGTGAAAATATGTTTAGATTAAGCGCCAGGATATTAGTGGTGACTCAATTATTGACAAGCAGTGATGGTAATGGGACGGGTATGGGTCGGGGACCTCATCCCCATTCCCATTACATGAGGGGCAGGTTCGAGGCGAGAATTAAAAATTCCCCGTTTAAATCCCCGTTATTTTTTTTATTTTTATTTTTTTGGATCAGCCTTTAAAATAAAATAAAAACACTTTTTAACTCATTCCTTTAAGTTAGTAATCTAAGTTGGAATCATCCAACTTGGTTTAAAAGAATATATAATTTTTCAAAATGTATTGATTTTTAAAATTTTTAAATTATAAACGGGGCGGGGATGGCTTGGGGACCTCATTCACATCCCCATCCTCATCCCCGTAACGAGTATAAAATCATTACCATCCCCGCCCCCATCCGGGGCGAGTCCCCGCGAGGATCGGGTCTCGCGGGGAAAATTGTCATCTCCACAAGCCCCAAAAAACTCAACCATTCTTCCAGTAATAAAATCAGTGTTTAGAAAATCAGATTGACCGGTTCAATCGGGAAGGGCTTAAAAATCGGGACCGGAAATCGGGGGCTTTTCCCGGTTCAACCAGGAACCGGTCCGGGTTTTAAACCCAGTTTTCCTTTTTTTTTTTTTTTTTTGCTGTTTTATTTTTCTCTAAATGTTTTAAGATACTTTTATATATGATTTTATTTTTTAAATGAGTAAATGTTAGTTTATTTGTAAAATAACTTGTTTTTTTATAAAATTTTGTGATTTTGATATAATTTTTTATTTTTTAATTGAAACCGGTTCGACCCAGTCAGACCTTCTAGCAATTGACCGTTATCTTTTCCGGTTCGAACCGATTTCCGATTTTTCAAACACTAGTAAAAACTGCGGTTGACTCCATCAATTTAATCATCATTCCAAAGCAAAGAATATAATTTCATCGTACATTTGTTCTTAATTAAGATCCATAAAAGATTCGATGTGAGGCTTATAACTGGCTATTTCAAATTTTCAAGATGGTGAAGTCATCAAAATCCATTCATAGGATTGGTTACATTGATTAGACGATTTCATAGATTGTATAATTTTATTTATTTCGTATTCCTACATATTTTATTTCATGATCATTTATACATTAATTATGCATGCATCAAGCATGCGCTAGTATCTAGTACATTTTAAGAAGTGAGGGACCGTTGTGCATAATCAAGCTTTGTAATTTTGTTATATACCCATTTTCCAAGGCTGTATGTCTTTTTCAACCTACTCAAGTCCAATTTGGAAATCTAAGAGGTTCTAACCAAGGAGCACGCAAATCCTAGAAAGAACCAACTTATCATGACGGAAGAAAGGCAGATTTCTTATCTAAGCCAGGCAGATTCTTATCTAAGCCAGGCTTCCTTTTTTTCCCCAAGTTCGACTAGTTTGGTATGACTTGAAACAAAAGGTGTATCCACCAGAATTGAATCAGGAGGGTTCTTCCACCCACGGGCATAGTGTCACTTTCACTTCCTTGGATATTTTGCCTCCAGCTAAGGGCAAAAATGTAAATAAACTACTTCTTTTTTCTCCCAAATAAAAAAGACTTATTGGCCCCAAACGGGAGAAAATGCTAGAAGTTCGATAATTTCTCCTCCAACTAAGATTAAAGATCCAGGGTCAATGCTTCCTTTATATCATAATAATTCAATATAGATTATGATTCCATATCCTACAAATTATCAAATTCATTTCCAATTTTAGAGTTCTCAACAACAAAACCCCTCTATCAAAAAATTTCTCCATGCCAGTAGCCCTTTCCTCTTATGAATTACACCGCTGATTAACTACTACTACTTGTTTTTGAATTTTTATAAATATTGCATCCAAGACGTGTCCAGTATTCAGCTTCTTATCACACTGATTATCCAAGAAAAACAATGTATTGAGGACATAAGATTTACATTACAACAGTAGGTGAAATTTTTTTTTAAAAAAAGAATATGCAGCTCTAAAATCTTATTACTTTATTTAAAAGTAAAAGTTGATTATCGAAGACATAGTGTTCCATGATCATTTATCTAAATAAGTCACTCCCTTTTACAACTAGTACAAGTATATTTAAAATCTTAATACAGCTAACTAGTCTTTCTTCTGCCTTTAAAAGTGTGTCTAGGCTAAACTCCCGAACCGGATCGAGATGTTTTGTTCTTAGGTTAATAAACAAATGAAGTAATTGATTTAAGTGCCCAAGACTCATACTATTTTCGATCATGAAATTATTGTATGCTTTGTATAACTCATACAAAGAATGGCATTGCTCAAACAATGAAGCTAGTGGGAGTGATATCGATGGATTAATGTAAATTTGAAGGCTTGAAGCAAAGGACTCAATGTGTAGTTATTATTTATTTTTTGGTAATTTGTATACATTGGTGAATAAATCTTATTAGACAACCTGATAGTTATATATTTTTATAAATTGGACTATATTATTTTGTCAGAGTTAAAATTGTTCCATATCAGATTAATTTTAATTTTAAAAAAATTAATTATGATATGGAACCGAACCGATTCGGTTTCATGATTAAATTTGGACCCAATGGTTCTACTTACTAAATACCCGAAAATTCTAGTTCGGTTCAATTATAATGAGAATCAAACCGAACCATTTCCAACCCTATTAAAAGGGTATTTTTCATTTCATTTCATTTCAAAGAAAAAATATATGGTATGTGGGATCAAAAAAGTTGAGTTATAAGCAACTATATAAATGGTATAGTTTCAATTAAATCAAGGTGGCAACCCTAGTGCCGGTAAGGGAGAGGGGGGGGGGGGGGAGGTGGATGTAAGAGTAAAATATAATAAGCAATGTATGCAAGAAAGATCATCACAAACCTGCTTGGTGTTCCACAAGCAATGTTGACACGATTCTTTAAGAGGGACACCTGCATCGGCATAAAGAGAAAAAATACAATTCAAACTTTGAGAGATAACTGAAAGAGATAATAAGATGCAGGGGCAGAACAGAGACATGATTAAAGGAGGCTAAATTATAACCACTGTGGCTGTGTAATTGTTTATTTTTTTGGTTACAGGAAATAATCCAAATGCTTAAACAGATAAAAAGGTTTAATCCTGGAAATAGTCGGGAAGATGTTAGTGTTTGTTTAAAGGGGTAATGAGAAAAGGGATCCGGGATGAGTTTTACTCTGGATTATGGTTCAATTTAGACTCCTTCTGGTTGGTTGAGAGGCAAGAGTGACGAGGCATTACCAATCCAAACTGGTGCAGATTAAACTTAGTAACATCTACTATTCAAGTATGCCATATAATTTGTTCGCTACTAGTTTGATGTTGGTAAAAAGTTGTAAGAATTATTACCTGCTCTTCAATCTTCATATGCTTAGAGAATAACTTTGCAGCGTGACATTCTTTTGTCAAAGGTCGCAATTCCCTGTAGAAGTAAAATATGTTCAATGGTATTAACCATATGTCCACATTGAAATATGCAACAAAATTATCAGGTCATGCAAGAGTGAATTATTGATTCATACAAAGCACAAACATTAAAATATTAATCTTATATACATGCAAGGCATCAACCTGAGAACTTCCAGTGACCTCAGGGCAGATAGACTTATAACAAGAACTGCTGGATTCCCAGGATCAACTTTCCCTTCTTGAAGATGATTTTCACAAAGCACTTCTCTCCACAATGGCCCAAAAGCAACCTTGATATGCTGACCCAAATTGCTAATATTTTGAGCAGGACCCTCACATAGATCAAGGATGCATGTGTCTACTTAATAATTAATCGCAATAATAAATCATTAATACATACAGCATAATAAAAAAGATGAAGGGATTACAATGAAAAAAGTCTACACATTATTTATTAAGTTGGACAAAGGGCAATCAATCAGCATCTTTCCGCACAACAACAAGTCATGCATTATTGCAAATATAGTACAAGTAATTTTTCTCCATGGCACTTCCAATCATATTTCTCGAAGCGATGTCCTAGAATCAGTGACAGATTCAGCACCCGACGAGGTCTATAAGTAGAGATGGGAAAAAAACCCGACCCGACGGGGTATCGGACGGGTTTTCTCCACCGACCCGAACCCACTCAGATTAAATTAAATAATAAAAAAAAATAAGGAAAAAAAATACTGAAAAAAAAATTAAAAGAGGCGATAAACGGGGCGGCAGGGGTGAACCGCCCTGAACCATCTCGTTGCCATCACTTCACCCTTGCTGGATCCACCGGAGGTGACTGGCGAAGTCTTCATTTCAGTTCAATTCTTGTGCATGAAGGTTGAAGATTAATAGTGATGGCAAAAAAATTCGATCCGATCCGTTGATCCATCAATCCGAAAAAATCCCGATCGGTGGATTGACGGATCGGATTTTGATCGATGGTGATCCGATCTGATCCGAATTTTTTTTAAAAAAAATATGTAAAAAATTTAATTATTAAATATAAAATATATAATCTTTTATTGAATTTGATATAAAATCATTAATTATCCACATATGTAATGTTTTGTCATATGAATTAGATATTATATTAGTTATTTTATGAATTATGTATTGATTTGTTTGTCGTTAACGAAAACATGTAACGAAAATTTCTTAATGTCCAACCCGATCCGAACCCGACACAATCCGAGATTTTTACTATCCGATCCGATCTAATCAAAAATTTCGTGGAGCAGATTTGGATCAGTACCGATCCGCTCCATTACCATCCCTAAAGATTGGACTTTCTTCCTCTCTTTTTCTCTAATGGGAAAATTACATAACAACCTAGATGTAATGTATTGTAATTGAAAAATACTTGATTTTCATACTATTCGTAATATTATTGGATTTCATTCCATGACTTTAAAAAAATACCGAATTCTTATGAGAGAGAGTGTAATGTTGAATTGACCTCATTAAATAGGAATCCTTTATTTTAGGAAAGCTGTTAACATTTATTTAGAAGATTAAATTAGGCAATTGCAAATCTTTTAAGATCTTTTCGATTTGGATAGATTTTCGAAAATGGAATAAAATTATGATTGGCTAATGAAAAGTCCATACATTCAAAATAACAGCATGATTAATTGTAATATATTTCAAAGTCCTTTGTAATCTTACAGCGTATGTAATTGCAGCATAATAGTAAAATTATACATTGTGTGTAACATATTATTACGAAGGGCGTTATATTCAATTACATTACATTGCATCTAAGTCTCATGTCGATTTATAATACATGGCATGTAAGAATCTGAATTCTGTAATTTCACCACACGACACATTACACAATATTTATTTTAATTACATTACAGACTGTGTAACATTACAACGACATAAGATTACATCACATTACAATGCAGTTGACATTCAATTCGTTGAAATTATAATGCGTGTAATATGTTGTCATAATACACTATTGTTCCCTCAATATTACAGCGCATGTAATACACAGTTCACAAATAATTACATGCATGTAAATTGTCTGTATTCTCACACTATGAATCTGATCATTTTTCCAAAAAGTGTAATATTCATTACACGTATTGTAATGTTTATTACACATGTTATATGAATACTACACTTAAAGTAATATTTGTTAAAGTATCGTAATTGTTATCACAATTATCGTAATATCACGATATAGAAGATGACTTCTCATATTATTAAACTAATTTAATAATTGTAATTTTCATATTATTAGTTGACTTTAAAAGTAATCACACCCCTAATTTAATCTCCTAAATAAGTGACTACATCCCTAAATAATGTGTTCCATCATTAATGATGTCAATCAAATAATAGACACTATCTCATAGAATTCGGTATTTTTCTAAATAATTTTCAAATAATGTATTTATCTAAGAAGGATTAAAGGAATTAGTGTAGAGTCTAATTAATCCTTCTCTAATTGGCAAATAGTAAATAGTGGCCAAATAACTAAAGCCCAATAATTAAATCTTAAATCCCAATTAGTATAGTTTTTTTATCCTAAGGCCCTAAGTACACAAAACTAAACAGTATTATGGTAGGGCCCAATCTTGCTACCAATTCCTACCTGTGATTACAACTTTGCCTCTCCGCCATTGTGACGATCAGAAGTGCTGTCCGCGGTCAGCATCTTCCAGTCCTCTGCCCACGCCCACTCTGACTCTGCCTTCTCCACCGTCGATCTGAGCCTCAACCACCCGGTCAACACCCCATACGTTTGCGCTCTCTTGGTGATGTGCTTTTAGGTTAATTTATATACATGGAAGGTTTTGTCTTGTTCTTGAAATGCTATACTGGTTGTAGCTGAATATTTTATTTTGAATCTTTGATCTAACACTATATCAACATCTCAGCAAAGGCAACTACGGAAATCATGTTTGGATTTAACGTCCTTGTTGTTTATTGTGTTTTCTTCCGTTGAGACATTATATACATATAATATATATATATTGTGATAAGGTTATACTTTACTTTGTAGTGAACTCCACAGTTTGGAAAGACGTTCTTGTAGATCATGAAGTTTAGGGTTAATTAGATGTCTTTTATTGTGTCTTCCTTTTGACAGAAAGAAAAAGGAAGGTTTTTGCCTTTTCTTGCGCATATGCTAAATACTTTACTTATTTCCCTTCTTTTTTCATCAATAGAAATTGAGAAAGTTTAGCATTTATAGGTTCCAATTCCAATTTTTATGCCTTCTTTAGTTCCTGATTTCACTCATTGCTATCATTCAATAATTGCATTCCGGACTATATTTTCATATTACATGATAATAATTAAGTTTTATAGCATTTATTTATATGATTGGAGAATTTTTAATATTTTTTAATTACATAATAATAAACATTCTCACTATTGCGCCCATTTGACGGTCATCAGTAAACAGTCAAAGATAGCCCTAGCTTGATCCTGGATTAGCCCCTGCCTAGAATATAATGATTTGAAAAGATAATTAGTGAAATTTACAGGTTTCCTTAAGTTGGCTAATTGACAATAGATTACAGAATATGTTCCTAAGCTAGTAAGGTCCAAACTCAAACGTTTCTGATGCTAAGCAAAAACTGTTTCCATTCGACGCATTGCAAGGAAAAATTCCATAATTAGTAACAAAAATCAAAACATATATTTCTAATTTAATATATTTCTAATAAATAAAACCATATGTGTGTATACGAAAGGGAAAAGGCAAGACCTTTGAGGGATTCAAGTTCGAGGGATGAAAGCTGAACGCCATTGGCAGATTGATACTGGTGAACGAAAAATCTCAGCTGCAGAGACGCGGTTGCCAGTTGAACGCCATCGTTTCCTGCTGCTTCCGTGCTTTCACTTACGTTCTTCTTTTCACGGATTTTGGTGCTATCAATTAAGGTATTCCCATCGGAACTCTTCTTGTCCTTGTTCTTCTTCTTCTTCTTCTTGTCCTTCGATTTGGTTTTACTAATTTTAGGTCTCTTCGAGTCCCGAGGCAACTGATGCTTTTTCCGCTTTGAGGGGGTGGTAGACGAGGGTTTTGCCGCCATTTTTGCGTCGAGGCTGCACTGTGTGCTTCCGGCTAGGTTTTGGAGGAAATTTAACGAGGAGGGGACTGGGAAGGGAACAGATACAACGCTTTCCAGTAGAGGTAAGTTAAATAGGGGATTTATAGGTCTAGCCACGTAAAACATGCGAATTTTAAAAATGGTCACTTTTTGTAATTTATCCATATTATCTTTAACGAATTTAGTTAATTACTTTGCAAACTATGTCTCTGAATTTAATTTGATTCATTTAATTCAATACTTCTTGTTATATTCATATTTTTTAATCTCTTAAGTTCTTCTAAAAATGTTCTATATTGTGATAATTTCTCAAAAGATTTAGAATGATCTTTTTTAGTTATATATCCTAATGTTATTCCTTCTAAAACTTCTTCTTCTATATCCTCGTATTCTTCTATAATTTTATGAACTGTATTTATATTTTTTGCTGTTTCAACAGAATTAAATTCTATTTTATTTAGGATAGCATAATCAATATCTTCGTATATTTCTTTTAGTTTAAATTGTCCAACAGAGTGTATATTTTTAGATTTTTCAACGATAGTTAATAAAAATGAGATTTCTTTATTATTTAAATATAGTTTATGATCACAGTTATTAGATGTTGATGTTTGTGAAGTATTCATAAATTATTGAGTTGGTAAATTATTATACAAAATTTTCTGGTATAAATCCATTCTTTGATCTAGTAGAATACAATAATCTGCAATATATTGTTCGTATTTTTCTAAAAGTTTATTATATTCTTCAGAATATATGTTTTCATTTTTCATTTGTTGTTTAATATCTTCCATTTTATCTTTCAATTTTTCTAAAAGGTTATCAAGTCCTTTGATTGTATATCCTGGCATTTAAGTTTGGAATGTATTTGTCGTAATTTTATTTTCTAATTCCATTTTGAGTTGTAATATATCAGAATAATTTATAATATATTGATCATGATTTTCTAAAAGTATATAATATTGTTCAGATGATTCATCTATATCTATTAATTGTGATATAATGTTATCTATTTTTTCCATTATCCTATCTAACAAATTGTCTAATCCTTCAATTGTATATCCAAGCATTATAAACACAAAGATAAATAATTTATAAAATTTCAAGTAATTTTTCAAACTCTATCAGTGTTTGGGAATTGATAATATCTATATCAGCCATAATATCTATACTTGGTTCAAATGGTATATTATATTTTGAAATACTTTTCTTTCTCTTTTCTAATTTATCAATTATATCTTGAATATTTTGTATCATTATGGATCTTACAGTACCTCTAGCAAAATTTTCTATCAGATTTTCTTTAAAACTCTTTAATATCTCTTGTGATGCGTAGAGTTGCTCTTTGTATCCTATTTTATCAATTTCATTTTCATATTCAATACATTTTTTACTTTTGATATGCTTTTGAACTTTATATGGACCTCTTTTAGTTCTGGGTTTTTTCATGATATAATTACTATTATTCATGATATTAAAATTTTCAAAAACTGGTAAAGAAAGATTCATCTCTCCTATCACTGTCATAATCTATTACAGGATCATAATCATTATCACTACTAAACACATATCCTAAATATAATTCATTATTTATTTCAGTATTATCACTATCAAGCCAAAAATAAATAATCGATTTTGTAATTTCTAATCATAATATTCTTTTTAATGTCGGAAAGATAGCTAACAAACATGGCATATAGACATGATATAACTTTTTTATTTCATTATTTGGTCTAGTAAACTGTTTATGCATGAATAAATGTTCAATTATGCTATGATATTCATCATTATAAGGACTGTTTTGATAATTAAATTTAACAATTCTGGATTCTGTCATGTTAAAAGTTCTTCTTCCTCCTAATTCCGTAAAGATAGATATATTAAGAATACTAACATCTTTTCATGTTCTAAGTACCTTTGTATTTTCCTTCTATTGTTAGTGGCCTTCAGGATTATAGGTTTCTGCTTCACACCCTCCAATGACTTCCTGCCTTCACGGGTTATTAGCTAAACCTGGATGCCTTCACCGTATAACTCTTTAGATGGAAAATATTTTAGGACAGAGTGTAGGGAGTTTTCTTAATAATATATCTTCTTTTTGGAAATAGGATTTAGAAGACAAGAATTTAGGAACTCATCATAATATGATAAGTAAATTGGGATCTTATTGATAATATAAAGATTGACAAAAGATTGTTATGAGAATTTTTCAAAGACAGAAGATTTTTTTGGCTTTCTCACAAACTGAGTGCTCAAGAGAATTCTGTCTTTCAACTAGCCCGGAGGCCTCTATTTATAATACTACATTGGACACAATTACATCACTGTTTACATCATTGTCCTAACAGCTTTTTTACCTAAGGACACACATGCCCCTCTATTATTTATTACATCACATGACTCTTACATTATAGGGACACTTATCCTTCTATTTTTTGGTCTTGACATGGCCCCTACATTGTTCTGCATTGTTGAATTAAAGTGGGTCTATTAAACAGCTTCCACTTGTCCATTAATTCTGTTGGCATATAAAGCAGATCCATCAAGTGGCTTCCACTTGTCCATCAATTCCTTGGCATGTGGGGCAGTTCCTGACTATGCACGCCTCTTGCAAAGTGGTAAAGCTTCCATGGATTTGATGAGTGTCAAATTTATTGATGTATTCTTGCAAGATTGTTGATTTTTCTTTTCCTCCATTAGTGAGTAGGGTCCATCCATTGTACTGGCATATGCATTTGAATTTTTTCTCATACAGATTTTTGGAAATATTGTAGAGAACTTTAATTCCCAACACCCTTCGGGATCTAAACCATGATCTTGTAATGTTTGGTACTGGCTTAGTATTTTTTTCAACTTCAATTTGAAAATTTCAAGCAACATATCCAATCGTGATAATATGCTCAGCAGGATAATATATCCTTCCATCAATTTCAGGACTGATCGAATAAAATTTTAAATATATGGATCTTCCTGAAGTAAACTTTGAGATTTCTCCTTTTAGTAAATCATCAAATTTTTCGATTTCTTTCAAATCTTTTCATGGATAGATAAGATCCAAGAATCCATAATCAGCTGTCATTTTTGTCATGACAGGATCTCCTCCCTGAGTAACGATCAATCGTGGATATACATGGTCTCCAGACGAGATGTAATAGCAATCAGATTCTTGAAGTTCATATATAACTTCAACAGTAATTTTATATTCGTTTTCTTTTGGTAAAAAAGGGGAATCATCTTCCTCTTCAGTACGAATTCTGACTACCCTTGTATGTTCATCTTTGGCATTGATTGTGATTTTTCGAGGACTGACTTCATTTATAACAACTTTTTTGGGACTTGGTTCATCTCTTTTAATTGTTGGTCCACCACTGCTTCCAGAAGATGTACCTGTTTGTATTTTTGATATAACATGTTTGGTATCAGCCTGTTTGGTAATCAACGATTCAAACTGAGATTCAATCTCAATTATGTTATCGCTCAATTCTTTAGTATAATTGTAATGAAATGTTGAGATTTCCATCAATTGCTTGAAACTTCCTTGGAGAGTTTCTGCAAGTTGTTCAATTCCAAGTTTTATATCTTCAGCTTCCTCCATGAGGAAGTTCATTCGCTTTTTGGCGTCTATCAGGGAATTTTTGATATTATCCATCTACAAATTCAATATTCATGATTAAAAAGTCTGCAAGATAATTATTAACACCTTTAATATGAACTATATCAAAATTATAAAATGCCAAATAGGCTTGCCATCGATGAAGCCTTCTATATTGAGGTTCTGGTGGTAATTTATTTTTTACTAAACCTGCAACTTGAGAATTATCAGTTTCAACAATGAATTTCTTGGATAATAAAAACAACGAAAACTTCTTTATTCCTCTAATGATTGCTAACAGTTCTTTCTCATGAGTAGTATAATTTATTTCTGTTTGATTAAACGTTCTACTTGAGTATCTACAAATTTCATTAAGATCTGTTTTTAATATTGCTGCCCAATACTTATTCGAGACATCAGTATTAACTATCAGATTACCTCTTTCATCTGGTAATCTTAATTTTGGCAAATATTTATATTCTTCTTTTAGTGATTTGACAATTTCTGTGTGTTCATCACTCCATCCTTTGGTATTTGTTTTTCTGAGTAAAATTTGAATTTTATGTCTCTTTTTTGATAGATTTTCAATAAATCCTTCTGCATAATTTAAACATCCTAAAAATTTTTGTATTTGTTCTTTTGATTCTAATTTGTTTGGAAAACTTTCTATCTTTTTAGATATATGAGTTTGTAATTTTATCCCCCTTTTATCTATTGATAATCCAAGAAAATCAATTTCTTATTTTTCTATTATAACTTTATTTTTTGAAAGAACAATTTCTTCTTTTTTGCATTCATTTATAAATTTAATTAAATGGTTTCTATGTTCTTCTTTATTATTATAACATATTAATATATCATCGACATAGACAATTAAGAATTCATTAAATTTTCTAAATATGTTATCCATTCTTCTTTGATATATTTGTGGTGCATTTTTTAAACCAAATGGCATAACCATCAATTCATACTTACCTTGGGGTGTACTAAATGCTGTGTATTGAATATTATCTTCTTCCATTTTTATTTGCCAAAATCCTGATTTGTAATCAAATTTAGAATAATATTGTTTTTCTTTTGCAAGATTTATTAGTACCTCTTTATTTGGTAAAAAGTATCCATCAAATTTAGAATATTTGTTTAATTCTTTATAATTTATTACCATTCTAGCTTTTCCTCTTTTTTGTTCAGAATGTTTCATGACCATAAAAGCTGGACTACTATGAGGTCCATTACTATGTCTGATTAATTTTTGGTTAAGTAATTCTTTTATCTGAGTTTTAAATTCTTGTGTATCTTGTATGGTATACATCATTGGTCTAACTCTTATAATAACATTTTCTGTTAATTCTATTTTAGCTTTTGGATGATGTGGTTTCCAAAATAATAATGGATTCTCTCCACAAATTTTTTCTAGTTGATCAATGATTTTTTCCATGTTTGTTTGTATGTTCGTTTTTAAGACTTTTTTATACATTATTCTTTTATTTTTTATTTCATTTTGTGTAATTGGTTTTTTCTCCCATTTATCACCACGCTGCGTTGGCTGAACTCTGTAAAGTCTAAATTCTTTTGGTATTTTTAGTAAATGTGCACGAGGTGTTTGTAACATTATCATGTAGTTATTTTGTTTATAATATTGAAATTGTTGTATAAAGTCATTTCCTAGTAATATATCACATTCTAGTTTGTTATAATTATATATTTTATTTACAACTATTTAATTACTCCCAAATATTATTTCAATTTTATCAGCACTATTAATTATATGGGTACTTTCTCCTGTTACTCCTGTAATTTTTATCTTTCCATTAGTATTCCATAATTTTATTAAGAAACTTTTGAATATTGTTATATCACTTCCCGTATCAATTAATGCACATGTTGTTATATTTGTTTCAACAATTGTAACTTGTATATAAACAACTAATGGAAAACTTATTTGGTTATTCATTTATTTAGCCTTTCTACATAGTATAGTTTGATCATTATGAGTTATATATAATCCTTCACGTTTTATACTATAATCTTCTAGTCCATCTAGAAAGCTCATTCCTAATAATACATGAGGATTTACCATACTACTATCTACATGACATGGTACTAGGAGATTTATTCCTCCTATTTTTATTAGTACTTTTACTTCAAGTTCAGTCATATGTACTTGTCCATCAAAATTTATATATCTATATGGATAAGTTCTATGAGATATTAGTCCTTTATTTCTATTTGAAGCTATATGACATTCACTAGCTCCTGTGTCAATTAATATATTTGATCCTTTTATATGCTCTATTCCATTAAAATATTCACCTTCTATTTTCATATTTCCAGCATTTCTATTAAGTTTTATTTCCTCTGTATTACTAGTTTCTCCTAATTGTTTTCTATTAGGTAAACTTGCTGATCTCCTAATTAATCTGTCATCTTCAAATGTTATGTTATTATTAGGGTATTCTTCTTCTCGTAACTCTATGATTTCTGGTTTATTTTTTGTTATAGTAAATTCATAGTTCCTTAGAACTAAACTTATTTGTTTATCCGGTTCTACAGCTTTACCAAAATCTTTACATTCTTTATGAATTTCAATATATGATTTTTTAGAATAAACGTTTCCATAATTAGAATTAGTAAATGTGTATAATGCACTGTATTCTATAGTCATGATATTATCTCCTAGTTCCATTATGTCATCTTTATGTAATTTGAAATGTAGTCCTAAAACTTCATTAAAGTTTCTATCTTTTAACGATATACAATATTTTGGATAACATGTAAATATTAGTTTCTTATATGCTAGATTTCCTTCTACTGTTCCTAAATGACTGTCTTTTAAATTTATAATTCTTCCATCATGTAAACTTACAGTCAAAGGCGAATCTAATCCCTCTCTAAACAGGGATTTAAACATTATTTGGATACCTGCTAAGTAAACATATTGAATCTTTTCACTTTGTTTTCTATTGATCTTTGTTAATAATTTTGTAACTGTATTTTTTGTTAAAAGATTTAATTTGTGTGTTCCTTGAGTGGTTCTAACATATATTGCCCGTTCAATTTTATGATATTCATTTATTACTACATTTTCTCTTTTCCATATTCTGTCTAATATTTCCCATGTTCCTATTTTCAAATCTAAAGATAATTTTTGAATCTTTCTAAACTTATTATTATCAAAAGTTACTTTTAATCCATAACCTTCTATTCCTTCATATTCTTGTTTATCTATGTTCTTATTTGTTTCTATTTCTTCTATTTCTTTATTCTAATTCTGATTCATTACTTTTTGAATCTGTTTCACTTATATAGACTTCTTGATCATAGTATTCTTCAATATATGATATTTCACTCAGTTCACTTTCTATTTCTAGATATTCTTTTTGTAATATCTTAATTTTCTTTTTGTTACAATCAGGGCTTATATATCATATTTCTCCACAATCACAACATTTACATTGGCTTTTGTCTTTCTTATAAGTTTTATTTTTCTGTTTTTTATTTGGATTATATCTTCTTTTGTAATATCTTCTTTTAGTTTTATATGTTTTTTCCTAAAGTTTCTGAATTTTTTAAACTTTCTATTTTTATATTTTCTTTTATTATTATTTTTTCTTCTTTCAAGGTTACAGCACATTGGGTAGGTTTTTCCATATCTTCACAACATATTATGGTTAATTTTCCTGATTTCTTTAATAATTGTCTTTGTTGACATATATATGCTAATCTTTCAAATAAGAATTTTATCCTTGATCCTAATGTTCTAGGTGTTCCAGTGTTATCTCTAATAAACTTTTCAAATTCTATTTTAAAGTATATTTCACATGATCCTGGTAATTTATTGTAATACATATCTCTATATACTTCTTGATTTTCATTACTATAGAATTGGACATAATAGTATTCTTTAAACTCACAAGTATATTCTTTGATTTTACACATATCACATATTGTTAAATTTATTAATCTTACTCTTGCATTATCTTTTTCTCTTATTGATTCTGCTTCAAAATTACTTATCCAATTTTCTCCTAAAAATTCATCCGCAATATAATCTACTAATTTTTCTATTCCCTTTCTATCTGATTTTATTAGTTCTGTCTGTACATTTCTTCTTATTAATGCTTTTGTATCACTATTTATTCCTTCCCACCAATTTCTAACATGTCCTTCAAAAGATGCTACTAAAAAATTTATCATTCTATCAGTATTTTCCCATGTATCATCTTTATTGTATAAAAAGAATAGTATCATTGAATCTGCCCAAGTTAATAAGGCTTTTTTAGTGTCTATTTTACAATCCAAATCTAATTTTGTTCCTCCATGATTAATAGGTTTATCATAATTATTATTTGGTTCAAACCTATCTTTGTATTTATTCCCTCTAGGTGGTTGTCTATCTCTGATTCTATCATAATATTGCCGGTATGGTTTACTATATAAAGGTGCATAACTTTCATCTGGATCTGGTAATTCTTATTTAGAAGTTCCTATAGGAGCAGGGTTAGGTGCTCCTCTAGTATTCATTAAAACTTGGTATTCATTAAAATTTTCTATGCTTAATTGGTCAATATTTTCTATAAGCAAATCTAATTCTTCATTCATTTTTGTCTTATTTTTCTTCAAATTTTTCTTCAGCTTTTAATTTTCCTAAAATTTTCTCTATAGATTTTTGTAATTCTAATTCTTCCTCTAGTATTTTTGGTAATATGTTTCTCCTAAATTCATCATCCATACTTCCTGCTTCTATTATAATTTTTTCTTGTTCGAAATGCTTCTTTCCTATTCTAAGTATTTCTTTTTCTATGAGTTTTTTTTTCTATTTTCTTATCTTTAGTTTTATTATTTTCTTTGAATTCTCTTATCTCTAGTTTTAGTATATTTATATCATTTATTGCTTCTTTTAATTTATTTTTTACTTCTTGAACATCACTTATTAATGATTTTATTAATATTTTTAGATCTTCAATATATTCACTTATTGACATTTTATACTCTTGATTTTTGAGTTTTTTGTACCTTAAATAGTCTGTCATACATATCATCTATTTTTATTTCTATCTTTTTTATTCTTTCTTCTATTAATATGATTTTTTCATTTTCATCTTTCCTTATTTTCTCATTTAATTTATCTATTTTTTCTATAATTATTCCAATTTTATCTTGATTAATTAATTCTCCTGACTTTCTTTGGAATTCTTTTAAGATTTCTTCATCTATGTTTCTAACTTCTCCTATCATTTCTTTTAATTCTTTGAATTTTATTGTTAGTTTATTTTGAATATTTTGTAATTTTTCTTTGATATTCATATCCTGTATATTTAATTGTTGTAATTCTCCAATGGCTAGTTTATCTTGTAAATTTATATTTTTATATGTTTGCCATAAAAATGCACTTATCCAATTTAATTGCATATTAAGAAATCCATCGGATTCTCCCCATGAGCTTAATGGTTGAAACATAGTTGTATTAGCTCCTTTTATTTGGTTAGATCCTACTGGTAGATTAATATTTTCTATTACTTGTTTTTCAAATTTTATTTCTGAAAATTCTGTCATTAAATTTTTCCTTTGACATGCTCAACTTCTAATCTTAATTCCGTATCATATTTTACTTCTTTACATATCATTATATTATATTCGCAAAATTCTTCAATTGATCTTAACATCGTTTTTCTTTGTTGTGCTCTATAACTTGTTATGTAATATTTTATTTCTCCAGTTATATCATATTTTTCCATATTGATTTTTTCTTTGTTATTTATGATCATAAGTATATTGGGTAATTTTTTTAGAATTATATTAAAATATTTTCTTTTACTTTCTAATGATTTTAGTCTTAGAAATCATTTTCTTTTTATATTTCTTTCTTCTAACATTTGGTCTAATAGATTTCCTCTTTGTTCGATTATTGAATCTAATTTCTCATTTGTTTTCATATCTAGATATTTGATTAATAAGGGTTCTCCTCTATGATAATCCATTTCTATAATCTTTGTATAATTCTTCTAGCATATTTTTGTGGATTAAATCTAATATTTCATTTATGATAAAATCTTCTTTTATTATATCGAAATTTATTAGATCATAAATGTATTTTCTTATATCTTAGTCTAAGTCTTTTAAAGTTCTCAAGATTTCTATTTTATAATTATCGGGTAGTATTAATGTATGCATTATAAATCTTGATGTATATATTATATATTTATTTTTAATTTGTGTTATATAATATTTATCTTTTAGATCTGCCATATGGCTCTGATACCAAGTGAGGGGGGTGCTACTATGAGCGAACAAAAATCAAATAAAATCATATAAACAAATTAATTAAAAGTATATAAATGTAAAGTTTTAAGGACTAAATTGTAACTTTTCTAAATTCTAAGGGGCTTGGTTAAAATATGATATTTAAGGGTATTTGAGGTAGTTTATAGTATTTAAGGCTATTTTGATGAATTGATAAAAGTTTTGGCTATTTTTCCAAAGGGCCATTTTCATGTGGGCATTTCCATAGTATGCCACAGTTAAATACGCCAATCATCCAAGCTTATAATTAGGATTAGGATCATTTGATTAAGAGAAGAATTATGATAATTTTTTATTTTTTTATTTGTTTTTATGAATGTGTGATTTTAAAATGTTTGAAAATTCAAAAATTGTCTAATTGACTAAAGATGGATGGTTGAGACTTGCGATTGAATTTGCTAAGCCTCCAATTGGTAAGTGTTTTTCAAATCAATTTTTAATCGCACGTTTTCTCAAACTATTTTTCAACAACATATTTTATTTCAAAAATATTACCTTTTTTGTTTATAAATAAAAAAGAATACCAAGGAGAAGCTTCAGAATTTTCAAGATATAATTTTTTATTAAAAATAAAATGAAGAAAATTGGGTGTGTTTGATTAAAGGAGGAATTGACATTTGAAAATGGAGTTAATTAAATGATTAATCACTCATCTTTATATTTGGTTATCACTTGTTCATCGAGCAATAAAAAATTAATGATTGATGGCTAGGAGTTAGAGCGAGTGGGGGGCCAACATTTTCAAATGATGGGAGGGGGAGACCCCCTCTAGAGTCCCAGTTTTGGAGCGGAGCCCTCGATTTTTTTTTAATCAAAATGATTGAGACGATGATTTTGAGTATCAAATCAAATATAAGGATATAGTCATAAATAATGATACATTAAATGGGTTCTTCAAATTTCCTTGCTTAAAAATCTTAAATCACATACCAAAAATAAAATAAAATAAATGCATTGATTATCTAACTCTTTACTATTATAACTTATAAACAGATGGTGGTGGCAAGACATTTTTGGATAATATGAGAAAAATGGAGATGTATGAGGTCTCCCACTGTAAAACGTCTTCTCACTTATAGTAAATTTTCAGCAACAGTGAGTGAAAGTATTTCCGCAACAATATTTTAGATTTTTCAATTTTTTTGGGCCAACATAATTCATGTGGATCGGCCCATTTGGACTCAAAAAAATTTCAAATTTCAATGGGGACCTACAACCCACCTGGGCCTCAATGGGATCCATCATTGATTGATCAATAAACTATTTATAATACAACACTTTTAGTTGAACATAATGTATGCTACAATAGGTACCACAATGGAATTAAATTACCCTTTTACCCCTTTTAAGAGCAAGGGTAGTGTTGGGACGAAAGTCAATGTTTAGAAAATCGGTGGAAAAGATAACGGGTCAAGGTCGAAAGTCAGATTGAGTCGAATCAATTTTAATTAAAACATTAAAAATTATTTAAAAAATCACAAGATTTTTTAAAAAATAAGTTATTTTTATAAATAAATTAATATTTACTCATTTGAAAATAAAATCATACATAAAAGTGGTTTAAAATAATTAGAGAAAAAACAAAACAAAAAATAAACCAAAAACCCGAGTCTAAAAATTGGTTGGTTCCCGGTTAAACCAGTAGAAAATCAGGTTTTCAAGTCTATTTTTGGAGTAAACTGAACCAATTTTTCTACTAGTTTCCGATTTATAAACCTAGGGAAAAATCCATATTTGGGTTTATTCCCCTTGTTCCACCATATTTAGATTTTCCCTACATTTTTTCCAAATACTAATATTGCTCTAAGTTCTAAAGTTACACTGTATCATAATCTTCTTTTTTTCGTTAAGAGAGAATAAAGCATTCTTCTTCCCTACATTCTCCTCTAAAAATTAGGGCGAAAAACTGCCCTCTTTGCATCGTCGGTCTTGAGTCACGCCTCACGTTCCTTTCTTCTTCTTCTTCTTCTTCTTCTTCTTCATCCCCACTGATTGTAGCGCCCCGAGTTCTGAATACCCGGTTCACCACGTCATCGTCTGATCTAATTTTTCAAATAATATTTTTGCGAAAGAAATAATTGAAATTCATTTTTGGCAACATTAAATAAACTGTAATGGTCGATAAAATTGAAAATATTTATGAAACAATTTGAAATAGCAAATCGAACCATTAATATTGTAAAGTCATTGACAATGTCATATTTTCTCAAATAACTGAAATTCTCAAAATTATTCAATGTTTGGAAATATGGAAATCATTAAAGTAAGACTTTCAACCATTTAACGATTATTGCCACAATCATCCATCACTTGCCACTGTTCTCCGAAATCTGTAAAACTGTTAAAAGTGAGTGAGCATTTCGAATGAAATACTCAGTAGACTCATCGCCAATTAATTAATCTACAAGATAATTGAACACGTGAATGCAGGCTCTTTAGAAATCATAGGGTGTTGGTTGCTCTTCTTGTGCATTAAAGCACGTGGCTTCTTTTTGAAAACTCATAGGCTCTTTAGAAATCATAGGGTGTGGATTGCTCTTCTTGTACATTAAAGCACGTGACTTCTCTTTGAAAATCATAGGCTCTTTAAAATCATCGGGTGTGGGTTGCTCTTTCTTCTCGTGCACATAAGGCACATAAGTTTTGTATAACATCATCATTTATCTTGCAAGATATTCTCTTCTTTCTTTCTCATGCATAAAGCAAGTAAGTTATGACAAGCACAACAACATAAATATTTCATAAGAAATATATTCTCATCTCAACATAAATATTTCCGAAGAAATACATTCTTTTCTCTTTTCATAAAAATGACTTTCACATAAGTCACATATCATACACATTCACATGCAATCATAATTTAAATCAATTAATAGGGGCGAGTCTACCTTAAACTTGACGAGTGCAAAGTTGAGCGGGAAACGACTTCAATTCTTTAATTCTCCGTATGCTTCGTCTAGCCAATTAGAAGATTAAGTCGAATAAGTCTTTAGAAATCTGTAGTTTAAAATGATAATTTACAATTTGGGACCAAATATTTTGAAAGTTGAGGGACTAAAATGAATAATTTGAAAGTTGAGGGACTAAAATGAATATTTTGAAAGTTGAGGGACTAAAATGAATACTTTGAAAGTTGAGGGACTAAAATGACTACTTTTGAAAGTTGAGATTTATAATCAATTGAATTAAATCGGCAGGGACTGACATAAAATGAGTTTGATGCTTAGGGCTAAAATAATAAGTTTGGAAATTTAAAGTAAGATTTAAAACATTTAAAGCTGCAGGGGCTGTTTAAAAATCATTTAGAACTTAAGGGGCTGAAACGATCGATTTTAAAACTGTAAGGACTGATAAAAATCATTTTGCAAATTTAGGGACTAAAGCTGCAAATATGCTGAAAATCAAAATATATAAAAATCAAATATTTCTCTCTCTCTCTCTCTCCTACCCATTTCTTCAGACGAAGAGAGCGAGAGGGAGGAGGCTACGAGATGGGGGGATCAACCTGGGGGAGTTCTGCCGGCACCAACTGCCGGCGATACCATGGCGGTATCATCGCCGTCGCGTGGCGGTGATACGGAGGAGGAGGCAGTAACAAAAATAGCAAGGTTGGTGCGAAAAATCGAGAATAACCGGGACTTGAATTCGTGATTTTCCGGCGAGCTTACCGGTGATTGAGGTAAGAGAAAGGATTTCTGGGGTTATGGGTTCTCTTCCTTGGGTTTTTGGTTTGATTTTGGTTGGAATTGGGCAGTGATGATGATGGGTGTGTGTGGTGGTGTCGCGGCGGGATTGTGGCGGTTTTCGAACGGTGGTTGAGGTGGAAATGGGTGGTGATGTGCGTGATGGATGTTTGACAATGGTGGCTGGAAGGTTGTGGACTTGGTGTGTTGATGGGGGTGATGGTGGTTGGTGGTGTCACTGCTGTAGGGGGTGGTGGTTCTTGGTCTTGCCGGGGGTTGGCCGAGACTGCAATGGGGTTGAGTTGGTTGCTGGAAATGGAATTGTGGTGGAGTTGGGAGGAGGCCGCTGGTGGAGGTTAGTTGGAGGTGGCGGTGGCGGTGGTGGTGATGATGATGATTGGTGTTTGGGTTTGATTGGGCAATGGCGGTTTGGTAGTGGTTTGTTGGTAGTGCGATGAAGAAGGTGGCCCTGACTGAGGAGGTTGGAGTGAAGCAGCAATGGAGTGGGAGGTTGGTGAAGTGTGAATTTAGAGAGATTGGTGATGTAGAAGTAGGGTGGGAGATTGGATGTGGTTGGTGGGAGGAATGGGTTGATTGGATAGTTTGGAAGACTTGGCAAGCAAAGTACGGAATTCGAGAAAAATAATACGCGTGAATCAACATGGTCGGAAATGAATCTGATAAAAACGAGCTTGACGTAATTTGGGATTTAAAATGATTTTGAAAATAATAATTTAAAATAAATAATTAAAATAATAAAATTTGGGAATTCGGAATTTAATTAAAATCGAATTGACTTTACATTTCTCGACTTGGCTAGACGAACGCGTCGTGACGTTATCTTAAAAATGGATGAGATCGCACGACTCCATTTTCATGATTTTAAAATAATTATTAGATGCGTAAAAATTCTTGGTCGCTACAACCTTACCCCCTTAAAATAATTTCGTCCTCGAAATTAAACTTATTTGATCTATTCTTTTGGATACTTGGTTAGGATCTCATCTTCTTTTTCCAAGTAGCCTAATTACTATTGTGTCTACCCCACTGGACTTTGACTAAGGAATCTCTTTACTTCTTAAGACATGGACTTTTCTCTCTACTATGCACATAGGTGCCTCTTCATAAGTCAAATCTATCTGAACTACAAGAGACTGATAATTCATCACATGACTAGGATCATGAACATACTTTCTCAATAGAGAAACATGAAAAACATCGTGAACAGCTGCAAGTTCTGGTGGGAAAACCAACAATAAGCCACATTATCCACTTCTCTAGCATTTCAAATGGTCCAATGAAACAAGACCTTAATTTCCATTTCTTGCCGAAACACAAAGTACCCTTCATAGGGCCTACTTGCAGGAACACTATCTCTCTAATCTCAAACTCTAAGTCTTTTCTTCTTTGATCGGCATAGCTTTAATCCGTAATTTGAATCTTCTCGATAACATCAACTGTTTTCTCAATTAATTCTGAACCCAATAATTTCTTCTCATTAACTTCATCCCACTCGATTGGAAATCAACATCGTCGTCCATACAAAGCTTCATAGGGTGCCATACCAATGGTGGCTCGAAAACTATTTTTTGTAGGCAAACTCTACTGATAGAAAATGTGTCTCTCAATTACCATTTGGGTCTAGAACACATGCCCTAAGCATATCTTTCAATGTCTGTATCTGGAGATGGTACGCAGTACTAAAATTTAATTTAGTACCCATTACCACATGTAAAACTCTTCCAAAATCTCGAAGAAAATCTCGGATCTCTATCTGAAAAATGGACACTAGCAATCCATGAAATCGGATGACCTCTCTAACATATATCTGTACCCCATACGAAGCTATGCGAAAAGACGCTTGATAGCTATTGAGTAGAACTCAATCAATCATCCGACGTTATCCAACTTATAACTCATTCATTGACCTTCTATTTCTGACCTTTCAAGGATCTATACTGATATCGAATCCACGATAAATCATTCCAATGCTTAAACTAAAAATCAAGAAGATTGATCAAGAATAAGACCTTATAATCCCAAAATATAGAAACGCAGTATCAATTCCAAAATATCGAGTACAAACCCAAACTTGACAGAATCTTTCAGGAAAGATTCACATACGTAACCATTTCTAAACTGGATTGAGATTTCCTTTACAAAATTGAAGAAATTCAAACTTATATCCTTTAGTCCATACTTTTAAACCATGCATCAAGTACTTGATTTCACATACTCATTACAGCTGAGGACTAAGGTACTAACTTAAAGCAGCATCATAAGGATCAAATATGATATTCTCAAACCTAGGGAACCTTAGTAATTTCCCAATCTAAAGTTCAAGATTCAAATTTCCCTGTTCTCCCAAAACTTCAATTCATGTCGTACTTTGGACAATACTCTGATTAAGTCTATCACCAATGAATAAGACTTCTGCGAACCATTTAGGATTTCTCATCAAGTTTACTTAACCCAAAGATACAATTCCATTATAAGCAAAAGTCACACAACTGATCATCTCAGGTTTTCCTTTATTGTACTAAAATACTTTACTCACATCAAAATACAACCGATGATAAGAAATCGAAACTGCATCACCAAAATTTTTTAAATCGATTCACATATCTTATGACTCAAAATGAAAATTCTCAATCGTAGGTAATATTTCACCATAATGCAATAACCATCAAAATAAGATCAATTGACTCAATATATTCATATAATTCTTCACGGGATAATCATAACATCTATTAACCGTCTAGTCACCATATCTTGTAGTAATCATGTAACATATCACTTATCATCGTATCATATGACCTCAAATAATCATATCAATCTCTCTAAGATTACAATATAATAACCATCATACCTATCACATGAACCTTATACGTCAATATGCTCACTAAGATTATATATCAATCTACCAAACTAAATAAATCTTGGATTCTGCCCTGTGTCACTCTTTCTGCACACTACTCCATAATAAGTCATCACTGTGAAGTCTTATCCCCATTTTTCACAAATTCTATCCACAAGGACAATTACATAAAATTTCATTTCTTATTTTCGAATCAAGATACCATCAATAATAATCTCCAAAATTCTAATGTATGATCTTATCGTAAACTTTCATCCGATCAAATGCATTACTTCTGCAATACTGGAACAAATTAGAACCTGGTAAAATTTCATTCATCAATTTCATCCAACAATTTTCTCTCATGATCTTCTAGTATCATCAATGAAAACTTAATGTACATCAGCGAATCATTCACATTACGAGGAAACCCTGATTCATTTCCATGACTGAGACTCACCTTTCTTCGAATTCTACTTAGAACCAAATATAGCATAACTTATTCATGGAGAGTCAACTTATATCATAATCTTAATACATCGTCACCTTCAGTTCTCACCATAAGAGCAATCGCATTACTCCTTATAATTATCTCTTGTACCTTTTGTATTCAAACAACCTTATGACCATCATCATTGTCTCACATAATCCCAAACATTAGATCATATGTACCCAATTTCTCACTATAATAAATCTCGATACCTTTAAGGGCATCTCGCTGTAAAATACTTCCAATATCTCTCATTCATGATAACTGACTTTTCCAAATAATCATATTACCTGTAAATAACCAATTCTTTAACATCATCTACCAATCGACTTCCCAAACAAATCAACAGTACTATCATATACCATCATAGTTTATAATATTCTCCAATACAAGTGATCATTTCTTACTAATACTCAATTCATTCCCAAGAATTAATTAAGATTCTTCCCAATAATGTCATAATGTTGGTCTTCACTCATCTTTCAAAATATAATTTGACATTTCCCAATGTATGCATCAATGCATCACATAATTTCATGTATACCTTGACATCCAAGTAGTTGTATACATCATCTTGTTTTTGAAATTATGAAACAAGGAGAGTATTTCAACATAACTATCTCCATTACAAAATGATCATGTTTCGAATAAGCCAAAAATGTCTCCAGAGTCATTATCCCTTTTTATCATTCACTAAATCTCGCTTGTGGTGTAACCGAACTTGCAAGTCTAACCTCAATTCTCTTAGTGAGTTGTTTTTCCATATCATGCTCTTAACTCAAAATGATAAAATTCTGGGCAGAGTCTCCCTTGTAATTTGGACTTATCCAACCCGTAGGTATGCTTCATAACCAACAATAACAACCTGTAATTATACTCCACATCTGACCACCACAATTTAATATTGACAACAATTCCAACAAATTTCAATACCACAAAATATACCAGAAAATCAATTCATCATACCTCAACATAACATTTTCAAATCATAGTTCCCAATATCACAATATCACTTCTTCAATACATTAATTGACTCAAATGACCACTCATTCATCATACTTATAAAATATATGCCACAAACCAAAATTTCCAAAATTTCTTAATTACAAGATCAAACAACATTATAAATTTCCCCCAAAATAGGGGAAGAAATTTTTTTACTCCAACACAATATCAAATCCTTAATTCCCAATAATTAAGAACCAAATCTTTAGATCTCCAATTTCATAATTCTTCTCATACAAGTCTCAATAAAATCATATTACTCATAATCTCAACATCTCATCGCATCTTCATAAAACTGGCTTGCTATTTCTCGTTGATTTACTGAAAGTGTTGACAACAAGTGACTAATGAATCTCGCAACAGTTGCTTAAAACCACTAGTCATGGCCTCATAACGCGGCACAATAGTCTATAGTGGGGTCATATATCTTAACATGAGGTGTTGGTCCAAACGATATGTATTCCGTAAACATTGTCTAATCCTTTCTGTTAACTCTCGTAGATGGTGCCATGTCTAAAATCAATTATGCAAAGTCTAGTTAGGGTTCATCATTTCTAAGTTCGAGGACAAAAATTATTATAAAATCATTTTTAAATCATTTTATTCCCATTATGCTCAACACTCGTTCTCTTTCTTTTCTTTTCTTTTTTTTGAAAAATTTCTCGTTATGTTCCAAAAATTCATTTCTTTCTTTCTTTCTTTCTTATTCGGATACAATCTCTTTCTCTTCTTTTCATTCTTTCTCATAAATCATTAAAATAAGTATCCGAAATACTGAAATAACATTAATTATCATAAACTTCTTTACCTCGGAGTTGGTGGGACGAGTGAGGGTAGTGGCAATCTTCATCAATAATAATTAAATAGTGTAAAATGTTTCTTGAAAATTCTCTTTTTGAAAGTTTTCCAGTCTACAGAAACGCAGACTGGCTCTGATACCAAGCTGTAGCGCCCCGAGTTCTGAATACCCGGTTCACCACGTCATTGTCTGATCTAATTTTTCAAATAATATTTTTGCGGAAGAAATAATTGAAATTCATTTTTGGCAACATTAAATAAACTGTAATGGTCGATAAAATTGAAAACATTTATGAAACAATTTGAAATAGCAAATCGAACCATTAATATTGTAAAGCCATTGACAATGTCATATTTTCTCAAATAACTGAAATTCTCAAAATTATTCAATGTTTGGAAATATGGAAATCATTAAAGTAAGACTTTCAACCATTTAACGATTATTGCCACAATCATCCATCACTTTCCACTGTTCTCCGAAATCTGCAAAACTGTTAAAAGTGGAGTGAGCATTTCAATGAAATACTTAGTAGACTCATCGCCAATTAATTAATCTACAAGATAATTGAACACATGAATGCAGACTCTTTAGAAATCATAGGGTGTGGGTTGTTCTTCTTGTGCATTAAAGCACGTGACTTCTTTTTGAAAACTCATATGCTCTTTAGAAATCATAGGGTGTTGATTGCTCTTCTTGTGCATTAAAGCACGTGACTTCTCTTTGAAAATCATAGGCTCTTTAAAATCATCGGGTGTGAGTTGCTCTTTCTTCTCGTGCACATAAGACACATAAGTTATGCATAACATCATCATTTATCTTGCAAGATATTCTCTTCTTTCTTTCTCATGCATAAAACAAGTAAGTTATGACAAGCACAACAACATAAATATTTCATAAGAAATATATTCTCATCTCAACATAAATATTTCCGAAGAAATACATTCTTTTCTCTTTTCATAAAAATGACTTTCACATAAGTCACATATCATACACATTCACATGCAATCATAATTTAAATCAATTAATAGGGGCGAGTCTACCTTAAACTTGACGAGTGCAAAGTTGAGCGGGAAACGACTTCAATTCTTTAATTCTCCGTACGCTTCGTCTAGCCAATTAGAAGATTAAGTCGAATAAGTCTTTAGAAATCTGTAGTTTAAAATGATAATTTACAATTTGGGACCAAATATTTTGAAAGTTGAGGGACTAAAATGAATAATTTGAAAGTTGAGGGACTAAAATGAATATTTTGAAAGTTGAGGGACTAAAATGAATACTTTGAAAGTTGAGGGACTAAAATGACTACTTTTGAAAGTTGAGATTTATAATCAATTGAATTAAATCGGCAGGGACTGACATAAAATGAGTTTGATGCTTAGGGGCTAAAATAATAAGTTTGGAAATTTAAAGTAAGATTTAAAACATTTAAAGCTGCAGGGGCTGTTTAAAAATCATTTAGAACTTAAGGGGCTGAAACGATCGATTTTAAAACTGTAAGGACTGATAAAAATCATTTTGCAAATTTAGGGACTAAAGCTGCAAATATGCTGAAAATCAAAATATATAAAAATCAAATCTTTCTCTCTCTCTCTCTCTCCTACCCATTTCTTCAGACGAAGAGAGCGAGAGGGAGGAGGCTACGAGATGGGGGGATCAACCTGGGGGAGTTCTGCCGGCGCCAACTGCCGGCGATACCATGGCGGTATCATCGTCGTCGCGTGGCGGTGATACGGAGGAGGAGGCGGTAACAAAAATAGCAAGGTTGGTGCGAAAAATCGAGAATAACCGGGACTTGAATTCGTGATTTTCCGGCGAGCTTACCGGTGATTGAGGTAAGAGAAAGGATTTCTGGGGTTATGGGTTCTCTTCCTTGGGTTTTTGGTTTGATTTTGGTTGGAATTGGGCAGTGATGATGATGGGTGTGTGTGGTGGTGTCGCGGCGGGATTGTGGCGGTTTTCGAACGGTGGTTGAGGTGGAAATGGGTGGTGATGTGCGTGATGGATGTTCGACAATGGTGGCTGGAAGGTTGTGGACTTGGTGTGTTGATGGCGGTGATGGTGGTTGGTGGTGTCACTGCTGTAGGGGGTGGTGGTTCTTGGTCTTGCCGGGGGTTGGCCGAGACTGCAATGGGGTTGAGTTGGTTGCTGGAAATGGAATTGCGGTGGAGTTGGGAGGAGGCCGCTGGTGGAGGTTAGTTGGAGGTGGCGGTGGCGGTGGTGGTGATGATGATGATTGGTGTTTGGGTTTGATTGGGCAATGGCGGTTTGGTAGTGGTTTGTTGGTGGTGCGATGAAGAAGGTGGCCCTGACTGAGGAGGTTGGAGTGAAGCAGCAATGGAGTGGGAGGTTGGTGAAGTGTGAATTTAGAGAGATTGGTGATGTAGAAGTAGGGTGGGAGATTGGATGTGGTTAGTGGGAGGAATGGGTTGATTGGATAGTTTGGAAGACTTGGCAAGCAAAGTACGGAATTCGAGAAAAATAATACGCGTGAATCAACATGGTCGGAAATGAATCTGATAAAAACGAGCTTGACGTAATTTGGGATTTAAAATGATTTTGAAAATAATAATTTAAAATAAATAATTAAAATAATAAAATTTGGGAATTCGGAATTTAATTAAAATCGAATTGACTTTACATTTCTCGACTTGAAATTCTTATATTATTTTGCCATTATATATAGATCCATGTTAAGTTTTTTTTTTTTTTTTTATTATTATTTTTAAATGTGAGACACTTCATTAACTTGAAGTTCTTATGTTATTTTGTCATTATATACAGATTCATGTTAAGATTTTTTTTTTTTTTTTTGTAAATTATTATTATTATTTTTTTTTGTAAAAGTGAGACACTTCCTTCACTTAAAGTTCTTATATTATTTTGTCATTATATATAGATCCATGTTAAGATTTTTTTTATTTTATATTTTTTTGTAAATTTTTTTTATTTTATTTTTTGTAAAAGTGAGATACTTCATTCACTTGAAGTTCTTATGTTATTTTGTCATTATATATAGATCTTTTTTAAGATTCTTTTTTTTTTTTGTAAACTTTTTTTGTATTTGTTTATTATTATTATTTTTTATTTTGTAAAAGTGAGACATTTCCTTCACTTGAAGTTCTTATGTTATTTTGCCATTATATAAATCAATGTTAAGGTTTTTTTTTGTAATTTTTTTATTATTATTATTTTGTAAATGTGAGACACTTCTTTCATTTGAAGTTCTTATGTTATTTTGTCAGTATATATAGGTTCATGTTAAGATTTTTTTTTTTCTTTTGTAAATTATTTTTCTTTTTATTTTTTAGTAAATGTGAGACACTTCCTTCACTTGAAATTCTTATGTTATTTTGCCATTATATATAGATCCATGTTAAGATTTTTTTGGTATGAGGTTAAATTTTTGTTTAGCCGAAACAATATTAACGATGGATTTATTGACATAGAACTAACTAATTTATTAACATTAAAATTAATGTAATTCAACAAATCAACCATTTTTTACATATAAAATATCACAAAATAAATATATCAAAAAATTACAAAGTAAACGTATTTTTCAGTTTTCTATTTTTGAAAACAGTTTTCCAAAATTACAAAGAGAACATGTTTTCAGCAATCCCAAAACAAACAACAAAAATCCAAAACTCAAAATCGAAATACAAAGAGAACGACCCCTAAAATGTTGAATAATTGAAAATCTGTTGAGAATTGCTGGTTTTCATTTACGGCTATATGAATCAGCCAGTGTTCTAAAAGGCAGCCAAATGCATCGCCTAAGAGCGCTAATGCCCAACTCATTTACCAAACGCGTCTCTCATGCCAAGGCGCGAAATAATGCGTTTAATTAGCCAAAATGCGGCTAAAATCTATCAAAATCGGGTTTAAACGAGCAAAAATCGATTAGCAACCAAAACTTTTGCAACCCAAACTGATTAAAAATCGAATTAACTATTTTAATAATATTAAAAGTTATATTTATTTAAAATTGTAAAATATATTTAATTGAATTGAAAACCAAAAAAATATATCACTAAATGTTCGGGGGTTGACTGTGCAAATAAGCAACTACCAATTCAACACAACCTTATTAAAATTCAGCACCCCAACGGCCTTTATAGCCCTTTTATAAAGGGTTCTGTGTGGGATGGAGATGTTTTGCATTTTTACATTTTTTTATTGCTTTGTTCTTTTTTTTAATTGCTTTATCCTTTTCTCTCTCTTTTTAATTGAAATTTGTTTTATCTGTTATTTATTTATTTATTAAATTTTCTCTCTCTCCCAATAAGTTCTTTAAATATTATATTTATCTTTTTATGGGCTAAATCATTTTTAAATATTTTGAAATAAATTATAGTATAATAAAAAAACTAACAACCATAAATCTATATTTTCTTTGAATTAGTTATTTTAAAATTAAAGAATATTGTGTTTATATATATTTTGTATTTATTGTGTAATTTTTATATAAAAAATATATTTAATATTTTAAAAATAATTAAAATAATATTAAAATACGAAACATATTATGACGTTTATTCTTCCATTAACACGCCTATGCTTGTAATTCTTGATGCTCGATATCGACGTCTCGCAACGCATGAAGCATTTTAGAACCTTGCCTATTACGCGCATTATAATGATTGAGTTGACTAATCACACACATGTAAGGCATAGACTAAATTAAAATTTGAATAACATTATTTTTATATTGTTTAGAGATTAATAGCAATTTTAAATCCTGAAGCAAATACGGCAAGTTGTTTAACATGAGTTAGTGTTAAAAGTCTAAGTTAATTTTGTGTGTTATGTTTGCTTGATTGTATTGCTTTATTTTATTCGAAGACGAATAAGAGTTTAAGTTTGCAGGGTTTGATAAGTACATTTTTCATACTTATCATGGCCTTAAATTTAGACAATTGTAAGTGGTTTAGGATGTGATATTGCTAAACATGTGTTGATTTTTGTTCGCTTTAAGATAAACTCAAATTTGGATTCATTTGAATGCTAAACGGAGAAAATTGATTAAAATCGTACAAAAATGACTAATCTACAAATAATTTATTGATGAAACATGCGATGAAATAAAGAACAAAGATGTCAATGATTTAGTTGCACAATTGAAGAGACTCAATGACCAATTTACATTTTTTTGGAAGAGTTGAGGCATTAAAAAATAAACCCTGCACTACTTTTAGTTGGGCCATCAAACTAATTGGAAGGAATAGATTAGAGCCCTTTTTTGGAAATGAGTGGTTGATAAGTGTATTTTATACACTTATTTCTATTCTAAAAGTAGGATTTTATATGTTCATTTTAAAATATTTGTTATTTATTTTGTTAGTATTTGTTTATATTTCAGAAATAACCTCGAAGTCGAGAAAATAATGGAATTGAAGCCAAAATCAAGCAATTGAATGATAAATGTGTCAAACTATGCAAATCAAGAGTTGATGAGGTAGATTAAGGGCTTAATTGGAAGAAAAATCGAAGAAGAACTCAAATTTGGAAAAAAAAAATCAAAAGTTCGCGGGCTAAATTGCAACAATCGGAAGTTGAAGGACTTGGAGACCAATTAAAAGACAGTGACCAACTTGTAGCACTTCAAAAGAAGAAATTGCAGTTCATCTGGAAGCCTATGCAATCGCATAAAATTATAACTTCTTGATCGCATGGTCTTGACAAAAATAGTCAAAATGTTTTTCGGAAGCCTACGCAACCGCAAGGATTTGTACCATGCGATCGCATGGTTATTTTCTGGTAGTGTTGGCAACGGGGTGGATCGGACCCCGATCCGCCCAGCCCCGATTTTTTTTGATCCGATCCGGATCCGCCCCGCGATCCGTCAAATTTCGGGTCGGGTTGGGTCGGGTCGGATCGGTCCACCGATCCGCCAAATTATTTTTTAATTTTTTTTTAAATTTTTTTAATTTTTTAAATTTTTTTTAAATATATTTTAAATTAAATCCTTTAAAAAAATTAGAAAAATTATTTTTTTATTAAATTTTATTTATTTTATTGAAACGAGACGTATAGAGGCCGATTCACCGATTCAACGGATTGAGTTTTTTTGCCATCACTTATTGGAATTCTTTCTTCAAATGAAGAACATGAAAATGTGTGTTTTTTTTTAAATACAAAGATTGCAGGTTATTCCCAAAAATTAAAGTTTGCTACAAAATTTACATATTAGATTTTTATACATGATAAAAAAATTATATTAAAAAAAATGTCGGATCGCGGATCGGGGCGGATCGGATCAGCCCCGATCCAAATCCGCTCCATGAATTTTCGGATCGGGGCGGATCACATAAATTTCGATCCGTCGATCCACGGATCGGGTCGACGGATCGACGGGGCGGATCGGATTTTTTTATCATCTCTATTTTCCGGGCTGATTGTTGGGCTTTTGCACGATTTTCAAAATTCTTCTCCTCCAAGTAACCTGAGTTTCGACCTGACCTATAAATACATGACTCGAGGCATAAATTAAGGATTCCCAACTGCTTGAATAGAGGCCAAACGCTGTTGAATTTCCGAAGGATCCATGCATAGTCGAAGGCACAATTGAAGAACAAAGATCAAGGGCATGAATAGGGTGACATCTATCCATTCTTCTTGTGATTTATATTCAATTATATTTTTAAGCTAGGTTTTTAATTTTAGAATGGCGTGAAGCATTAATTTCTAGATTTTATGTATTAATTCATTGTTTGATTTATTTAATTCTTGGGTTTGAATAATTGATTCATGCTTATATTATCATATGATTTTTTGACCAATTATTATATGATTGATGTGATGATTTCTTAAGTTCGAAAAATTAGTATTTCATTAGACGAGTTTTAATTGCCACAAAGTTTGATAGGGGATAGAAATATACCTCCATACTTTGTGTTATCTGCAATAGTATTTACAAATCCGTTAATGCTTTTCTATACATTCGGATTTGTTATAGAAATATAGTCTTTTCGTGAATAGGAAAATGTGTTAATTCTTATCCGAAATGGAGTTTTAACAAAATTGGGAATATGAATTTTCAAAAATCCAAAGAATCATTGGTTGACAATTGGATTAATGCATAATTGATGGAATTAATATGGATACTCAATTCTAGCATGCTTTTCTCATATTTTCTTTAATTCAAATCGTTTGTTTTAACTAGTTTGGTTTAATTCAAAATTCTCAAATTCAAAGCTTTTTTCGTTCAAGTTAAGGTTAATAGTCTAAAATACCATTTACAACAATCCTCGTGAGATCGATACTTGGACTCACGTCCATTATATTACTTGTGCGACCCGTGCACTTACTGTTCAGTGAACAGTGGCCGGCTGAAATTTTAGAATAGATAAACAATTTACCTTTTTAATGTTTCACTGAATTGAATCCAAAGTAAACTGATAATTAAGAATGAAACTTATTCCTCGTGGGAACAATAACTCTAAACTCATCATTTATATTATTTTTCAATGATCTCATATGCTTGCGGGATTTTAATCGAACAGACATTACTGGGATTCCTCGAAATAAATCTTATAACTGAGTCGTTGTAGAATCGGGTGGGTATTAGCCCATGACATGTATCGAAAAGGATTGTAGAAACTATATAGATAAGGTAAGGCGGTTGAGACTTGGCGAATGTGATGTAGCTTCCATCGTAATATATTTTTCGAAAATGCAATTCAGTTTGGATTTGAATGAGGAATGACGAATAAAGAATATATTTTGGGCTGAAAATAGGTGTAGAAAACCCTATAAGGAGTTTGGGTATGTAGTACCTTTGATACGGCGTACTTGATTAACAAGTACGACATGCCCTTAGCTCCGTTTGTTGGTGTAAACCAACACAGACACTCGATACTACTTGGTTGCAGTTTGGTTTCTAACGAAGATTCTGAGACTTTTGTGTGGTTGTTTTGTGCATCGCTTGAGTGTATGGAATATAGGGCTCCCATGAGAATAATCACTGATCAGGGCAGGGCTATGTAGAACACTATTGAAATCGTGTTTCATAATATGAAGTATAGATGGTGTTTGTGGCATATACTGAAAAAAAAAAATCCTGAAAAATTTGGATACCATAGCTGTTGACCACAAAATCAGGGTGGACCTTGGACCAACACATCTCAGCTCCTCCCTCTTGAATACGTGGACTTCCTGCGCACTGTGACAATGTTTGCACTCCGATGCCTAAGTCAGTACTCATTTTGGGCAAATATAAATATATTGGGTGCGGGAGATATAAGTGTGTAAAAGAGAGAAAAGGGAGTGAGAGAAGTATATTGTTAAGAGTGAGAAAATGCTAACCCCTTTCTTGGAGACAACGGGGCTTTATTTATAGAGGGACTTTTTGCCTTGGATCACGACACGTGGCATACTTTACACTTGTCATCACCCTAGCTCATGGAGGTGACAACCTTGCTTTTCAACCGTAATCATTGCTACATTTTGTAGGGTATGGGCGCCTGTCACGTCGTGGTAAAGGCAGTGTCCCATCACTGACTCCATCTCTCTTCTGGTCAGCGCCGTAAAGTGCCCCGGCTGGGCTTTAAAGCACATCGGCTAGGTATTAACCAGGTCGGTTTAAAGAGGTATGCTCGGCATACCACCTCGGCATTCTTCCCAGGTGATACTTCAGACCTTGAGCTGTGGGCCGTGGTCCGTTGGGCCACTATTGGGCCTTCGCTGGTGGATCACTGCACCTTTCTTTGGGCCCGGATTCAACACTAGTCCCTCAAATCCGAAGGGACCATTCATGGTCGTGTAGGATTTGCCGTGATTTCACAGCATTAACTTTTATAGGGAGTCAATAACAACATTCCTTAGGTAAGGTTCGGATCCGTATCATAGCCGACCTTCTGCCTCGGATTTTCTCTCCCTAGTGGCCAGGATCATACCAGCGCATTTCCTAGGCGGCGCATTCAATTCGGAGGAGCTATCGGTATTTATTTCAAAGGAATATATATATATATATATAATGGGAGGGGAGGGCAGCATTTCGCAGCGCGTGGCATTCACTATGGTAGCTGAACGATTTTGGCCCTCCTTTTGACGGCTGGCGCTTTGGTTAGCCCGTTTTCCAAGAAACATGTGTTACCCACATTAATCACGCGGCTCACGAAACTCAAGGAATCTAGACCGTTAGGATGCCTATAAATCCTTCTTCATTTTACCACTTCACCTTTTACCATTTTTTTCATAATCTTTGTATCAATACTTTCGCGAAAGCTTGCGCCGTTTCTCTCTTCCTTGCGATTTTCGTGCCTTTTCTTCAAGGGTTTACTACACATCATCCACCCTTAGCGTTTCGCAGTTTTTCTTGGCGAGCTCTTCATCCCAAGTGCACTGTGTCAAGCATTCGCCTTTTGAATCAGTTAGGAGGGAGAGAGACGTGAGATCGGATGTCAAAGACTGGTATTATTTGTCCCCCAGAGGCTCTTATACTCCCGTTATTACCGGTCACCCCACCTCGATAAAGAACTGGAGGAACCAGTGGTTCTGGGTTGCTGGGGAGTGGCAGAATTCCCCTGTGGACCCTAGTCCAGAAATTACAGTTCCCCGGACTCTTTCCATACCTAGTGAGTCTTGTATTTACTTTAGGGTCTTTAAGTGTTATGCGTCTCTTGCTCTTTTATCCATATTCACTTCTCTTGACTGCTTCTTAACATATCACCGGCTTATGGCAGGGGACACTTTCGCTCACCTCCTCCCCGATACAGACCTAGAGGCAGTGAAGCGTTTGTTTGCTTACAAGGGCACTTTCCAAGGGTTCAGCAAAACAAGCTGTTTGTGAAGCACGGTCTTATGCGAGCCATGGGTAAGTTCGCTTCCTTCTTACTGTTTCATCCTACGCCTCTTTTTTCTTCTTCCTTATTTTCCTTTCTTTCTTGCTAGGTTCTAAGGATTTTCTGAAGATCTCTCTGAAGGGTCTCATGGCTACTAAGATTCCCCCTGCACTCCGCCATGGCAGTGAAGTGGAAAGGAAGCAGAAGGCGGTATTGGCCAACCTGCAAGTCGGGGTGGCAAAGGAGGTCTCCGAGGCGTCTACAGCCCAACTTCAGGGCCCTCTTCCAGCCCTGATGCCACCACCTACTCTGCTGCCTGTGGGCCCTCAGAAGCCTAACAAAGAAAAGGAGGCCGAACCTAAGGGAGTCCTTCCAAAGGGGAAAAGAAAAAGGTCTGACCGGGGCGGATCTAAGATAGACAAGGAGGCTAAGGATGCCTTAGTGCCTCCTCCTCCGTTCGAGGACACATCTGAACATGACCCTGAGGAGGAGCCCGCCCCTCTGAAGAGACTCGGAAGAGGTAAGGGCAAGGAATCCACTTCCGCGCCTCCACCATCAATGATTGAGGAACTGGAGGATGAGCCATCTGTGTCCATCCCAGGCTTGACTTATGAAATGACACCAGAGGGGGCAGAAGAGCTTAAGACTATCAAAACCAGCCTCCTCCCCAGGGATGTCACTTTCAGCCCTTCCTTGTTCGAGTCCCCCGGTTCGCCTCCAGCCAGGGCGGCCTTAATTACTGAACAATTTTGGACAGAAGGATGGGCCGCCTTTTCCTCCTGTGCTACTCCATCTCGGAAGTTGCTCGCTGCCAAGGCTATGAACGCCAGAGCTCTGGCCCTCATTGACGAGGTAGAGTCCTCCGTGGAGGTAGCTCAACGAGACAAGAGGGATGCTGAGACTGCTCTCCGCCACGCTGATAATATGCTGAAGGAGATTAATGATTTGAAGTCCCAGCTGGCCCTAGCCCGGAAGTCTTCCTCCGAGGAGAGAGCAAATGCCAAGCGGATCCAGGAGGATAATGATAGGTTGAAACATGACCTCCTGGCCTCTGAGTCTGATGTGGCAACATTGTGCAAAAAACTGGATGACTCTAACCGTGCATAGTCCATCGCCTCTGAGGCTCTGACCGCCGCCAATGCAGCCAAGTCCAGGTTGGAAGCCGAGGTGGCAGCAGCAAACGAAGAATTAGGGAGGGAGCGAGAGGCTAAGGCAAAGGCGGAGGAGGACCTTACCTCTCTAGAGAAGCACATGCAAACGAGGATCATTGAAGTCCTGGATAAGACCGTCGCGACACGGGTGGAGAATGCTCTAAATACTAGAGTGTCGGAGGCTGTCTAGAACTTCAAAGATACCTTTGAAGAGACCCCTGAGTACGAGGCCATCCAGCGGGTTTTTGGGAACTTAGGGGCTAGGATGGCTTTAGGGGATGTGAAGGAAGCCTTCCAAACTTTGGATCTATCCTCCATTGAAGCATTCTACCCCGAGCCTCAAGATGCTCCTGCAGATCCTCTTGATGCATCCAGCAAGGGCTCTCCAGAAGGCGTCCCTCCACAATGATCCCTTCCTATTTTTGCCTTGTTGTTAACTAGTATGTTCGTTTTTGTTTTCTTCTTCTTTGTAAGTGCCCCAACACCTAATATTGTGAGTGTAGCCTTTATTTGATTTGTAAATGCCTCATTTTTATGAATGGAATGGTCTATTTATATCTCAGCGTAGCAACGTTTCTAACTGTTTAAGCATGAATATTTCCAAGTGCGAATGTTTCATAGTTGTGTGATGGTATGTGGGACATTGTAAGTGTCGGTCTGTAAATGTCTCGATTTGTAAAATGCACTTGATTTAGAGCACCTCGGACAAGGATAGCCTAGTTCGGCTGGAGGGGCTCCTGTGCCTTTCCTCCTCGGCCATTAGTCCAAGGTGATATCTAAAACTTTGGTCATGGATAGAAGTCCAATGGACCCTCACTGGGCCTTGTCCAATGTGCCATATTTTGGGCGTGCTAGTCCCTCAAATCCGATGTGGTCATTCATGAGCGGTTCGAATTTGTCATCACTTCGCAGCAATAATTCTATTCAAGTTTAATCATTTTCTATACCCCTAGATCCGACACAGTCGATGTACCTATGTTTGCTAATTAGATCTGATCTTGACCAACCTTTGAGCGATTTTACCTTAAAAACTCTGTGGCACCTACACTTGCAAATTTGTATAAAACTTCTGTTAATGTCGCAGTGTAAATTCACCAGAGTCCCTTGTTTTTAACAAAGTTTATGCCCGGCGAAGGTGTGTGGTATTTGCGACCAAAATAACATAAACGTTTGTCTTTTAGGCTTATTCACACAGCACTTGGTATATATACGTCTTGTAAACGCTTTGTCCGGATGTATGTGTAAAGGTGTCAACAATTTTGCGGAGACGTTTTAACACTTCGCCCAAGAGAGCGCTCCGTATGTATGAACTAACTTAACGCACCAAGGATTTTGGTTTATGTGAGAACATTTGGTTATATTTGAATGATTCTAAACATATTGCGCGGTGAATGACGGTGAACGAGTGCAGCACCTTAGATTTGAACGTGGTGATCGTAGTTTAGCCTTACGAGAGTCCCTTGTCCTTAAAATTTTTTATGCATAGTGTGGACGTATGGCGTCATGACCAAAATAATTTTAGAATGTGCGTTTATCCATTATGGTTGTCTAATAGAGATTGGCGTAATTTTTAACGCAGCTCACCCACGATTTTTTGAAATAATATGATAATGTTGCAATCATAGAGGAATTTAGTTTTATTGAAAATAACGGCGAAGGTGGTCCGTGTTCCAAGGATTACATAGAGGTACTCCAGACAAGTCCTCAATTGTGTATGTTCCGGGTACCACCTCGGCAACGACCTTGTAAGGGCCTTCCCAGTTAGGACCCAGAGTCCCTACTCCTGGCTCCTGTGTTGAAGGAAGAACCTTTTTGAGGACCAAGTCCCCAATATTAAAGCGTCGGCTCTTCACCCTTTTGTTGTAGTATCGAGCCATCTTTTTCTGGTATTTGGCCATTACCTCTTGGGAATCATTCCGCTTTTCCACGAGGAAGTCTAAACTGGCCCTTTGAGCTTCCTCGTTCCTAACTTCGCCATAATGAATTTGACGAAGCGTAGGGATTCCGATTTCGACGGGGCATACCGACTCGGCTCCGTAAGCCAGCGAGAAGGGTGTTTCACCAGTAGCGGTGTGCGAGGTGGTTCGAAGCGCCCATAACACTTGTGGTAGCTCGTCTACCCACGCGCCCTTTCTGAATTCCAACTTCCTTTTCAGGGTATTTTTTATGGTCTTGTTCACCGCTTCGACCTGCCCGTTGGCCTGTGGGTGATGTGGAGATGAGAATAGCTTCCTGATTCCCAAATCGTCACACAACTCATCCACGCTTATGTTTTTGAACTGTTTTGCATTGTCACTAACCAGCGAATGTTGTATTCCGAACCGGCATATGATATTTTTCCAAATGAACTTGGTGGTGTTGGCCTCGGTGATCCTCATCAAAGGTTCCGCTTCGACCCACTTGGTGAAGTAGTCAATTGCTACTATCGCAAAGCAATTGTTACCAGCTCCTCTGGGCATAGGACCAATAATGTCAATCCCCCACTTTGCAAAGGGCCAAGGGCTAGTCACCACAGTTAACTCGTGATGCGGATGATGTGGTATGGCCGCGTGTCTTTGGCATTTATCACATTTCCGCACAAAGTCATGGGAATCTTTTCGCATTGTAGGCCAAAAATATCCCTGTTTGAGGGCTTTCCGAGCTAGCGATAAAGCCCCGACATGGTTGCCGCAGATGCCCTCATGGATTTCTCTCATCACATACTGCCCTTCCTCTCGCCCCACACATCTCAGAAAGGAGAGGTATAACTCCGCTTATAAAGTAAGTCGTCCAAGAGCACAAAGTTCGCAGAGTATTTCTGCAATTTCCGAGCTTCTTCGGGCTCGTTCAGAGCTTTCTGATGCTTTAAATAGGCGATTAGGGGGTTCATCCAGGATCCCTCTTCTTCAATCGCCAGGATCTCCGGTCCCGACTTAATGGAAGAGGTCATCATGTGCTCTACAGGGATCAGATTGTGGAGCTCCGAATCGCTGCTGCTTGCTAGTTTGGCCAGAGCATCAGCGTTGGAATTTTCTGTTCTGGGGATGTGCTGTAACTCCATTTTTTCGAAGCACATAGCTAAATCTTTTACCTTCTTCAAGTAAGCGACCATAGAAGGTTCTTTGGTAGAAAATTGCCCATTGAATTGGCTTACAACAAGTTGCGAATCGCTGTTCGCCACCACGGACTTAATCTTCAACGCTTTTGCAAGTCTTAGCCCAGCTAATAACGCCTCGTATTCAGCAACATTGTTGGAGGCTTTGAATCCAAAGCGGATTGCACTGTGTAATTTAAACCCTTCTGGGCTTACTAGCAATATTCCTGCGCCGGATCGTCCATCAGCCGAGGACCCGTCAACGAACAATTTCCACTCCTGTCCATCATGTTCGCTGTCCTCGGTGCTATCTACCATTTCGACCTCAGGTGGATGGGTGAATTCAACTACGAAGTCTGCCAACGCCTGACCCTTTACGGCTGTCCGAGGCGTATAATGAAGGTTGAACTGGCTGATTTCTATCGCCCATTTCAGTAACCTCCCAGAAACGTCTGGTTTTTGCAACACTTTCCTCATGGGAAAATTGGTGAGCACTTGTATGGAGTGTGACTGAAAGTAGGGACGAAGCTTACGAGAGGCTGTGATCAACGAGAGAGCAAGTTTTTCCATATCTGGGTAGCGCGTCTCGGCGTCCAGCATGGCTTTGCTTACATAATATACTGGCAACTGGTTCCCATCCTCCTCTCGGATTAACACTGAGCTAACAGCCTCTTTGGATACAGCCAAATATAGGTAGAGAGGCTCGCCAGATTTTGGTTTTGATAGCAATGGGGGACGGCCTAAAGAAGCTTTCAGGTCGACAAACGCCTGCTCGCATTCTGGTGTCCATTGAAATCGCTTTCCTCCCTTCAGGACCTTGAAAAATGGCAAGCATTTTTCCGTGGATTTTGATACGAACCGGTTCAAGGCCGCAATTCTCCCCGTTAAGCTTTGCACTTCTTTTGGGTTTCGAGGCGACTGCATGTTTAGCAAAGCATTAATTTTGTCCGGATTGGCTTCGATTCCCCTCTTATTAACCATGAATCCGAGGAATTTCCCAGATGCTACCCCGAAAGCGCACTTCGCTGGATTGAGTTTCATCCTATATTTTCTCAAAACATCAAACGCTTCTGACAAATGGTGGATATGATCCGCAGCGACCATGCTTTTGACTAGCATGTCATCAACGTATACCTCCATAGTGTTCCCCAATTGTTTCGAGAACATGCGGTTTACCAGCCTCTGATAGGTAGCTCCCGCATTCTTCAAGCCAAATGGCATAGCTCGGTAGCAATAGATTCCCCTATCTGTGATAAATGAAGTATGCTCTTCATCCGATTCGAACATGGGGATTTGATTGTACCCGGAATATGCATCCATGAAGCTTAGCAACTCGTGTCCTGCTGTGGAATCAACCAGCTGATCGATTCGGGGCAATGGAAAGCTGTCTTTGGGACATGCCTGGTTCAAGTTGGAAAAATCAATGCACACCCTCAATTTACCATTGTGTTTTGGTACTAAAACAAGATTTGATATCCACTTCGGATATCGGGACTCTCTTATGAAGCCATTTTTCAATAGCTTTGCGACCTCGTCTTTCAAGGCCTCATACTTGTCCGAACTCATGGGCCTTCTCTTTTGCCTGTGCCCAGGACTTCGGGGATCCAGCTGGAGCCTGTGACAGGCCTCCTTAGGATCAATCCCAATCATGTCTCCATGTTTCCATGCGAATACATTGAGGTTTTGAAGTAGGAAGTCTTTCAATTGACTCTTGTATTCTGTTGGCGAGTCCAGTCCGATCTGTAATTCTTTGATTTGATCAAGTGGGTCTACGCCGAAGCATTCCAACTTTTAGGCCGGGGTGGGGCAATTGTCACCTGCCATCCTGGGGTCTAGATCAGCTAAATCCTCTTCTAGGGTCATCGTGACATCCTTATCTTCAGATGGCCCTTCACCCAATCTTTCAGGGTCTGGGGCAGCCTCGGCCATAGCTACATCACTGATCATGTTCAGGCTTCGATCCTGAAACTTCCGGATCACATTTGTGTAACAAGCCCGGGATTCTGTTTGGCTTCCCCTTACGGTTGCAACGCCATGCTTCGTGGGGAACTTCATGCAAATGTATTTGGTATGCGTTACAGCCCCCAAGTCAATAAGGCCAGGCCTTCCAATTGAACCATGGTAGGAGGAGATTTTGTCAACTACCAAAAATTCCATAGGAATTCTGGAGAGGGTCGGTGATTGCCCTACTTCAGTCATAAGTGTTATGGATCCTCTGGGGGTTATGCTGTCCCCCGTGAAACCGTATATTGGATCAGGGACTGGAATGAGTGGGGTGCTGATCCCCATCTTATCAAAAGTTACCCCGTATATCACATTTACCGAGGCACTGTCATCCACCATCATTCGTGATAGCCCATTCCGAGCCACCACCACTCTGATAACCAATGCGTCGTTGTGTGGGAAGTGCACTTCAACGGCATCGTCTTGTGTGAATGTGATAGGTTCCATCTGAGGAATCCCAACAGGATGGGAATGGACATGATAGTTCACGTTGGCGGGCTGCTTGGCCTCTCTTATATACCTCTTTTGGGAGTTGTTTGTGCTCCCACCTGGGTGGGGGCCTCCCAGTATTGTGTCGATTTCACGAATGGGGAGGTCGGCCACAGGCATAGGTGGTTCCCGTGTATCTTTAGCTTGTGCCGAGGCAGTATCTTGACCCTTATTCCTGTCTCTTTGACGATTGTCAATCCTTTCTTTGGTTGAATTCTTCCACAGGGCTCTCCTATCAGCTCGGTTGAACTTCTGGCCACCAGATTTTTGAGTTCTCCCTGTGTCGGGGGGGAAGTCGCCTCCCCTTCTCCCCTGCACCTTTTGTTCAGCTAACATATGGATTTCCCTACAATCCTCTGTTGCGTGACCGTAATATCTGTGGTAGGCAAAGTAATCCCCAATCATGGGCTGTTTCCCGCTTCGGCTGCTTTCCACTCTCCCTTGTGCCGTGGGAGGATTTTGAGAAGGGGTGTTAGAGTGCAAGTGAGGGATAGCTTCCGTGATTTCTGCTGCAAAGCTAGATCCTGTCCTCGGGAATGGACGAGGCGCACCACCTCGGTTACTGCCGACCCTATCCTTGTTTCCACCCTTTTTGAGGTCCGTTTCATTGGAGTACCCAAGGTTGTATCTCCCTTGGGGGTGATTATCTCTGGCCCTAGCCATTTCCTCCGATACAATCTCTTCCTTCATCAGGTCTACCAGGGTATTGTAATCCCTCGGTTTCCTGCTCCGGACATCCCTCCAAAACATGCTGGTCATATCTAGCCCTCCTTTTAAGGCGGAAAACATCTTCGCTTCTGTGATATTTTCGCAGATATGCATTTCTTCAGTAAATCTAGCTAGGTAACTTTTCAGAGATTTGTCCCTTCCTTGTCTCAGATCCTGAAGGCGTTGAAGGGGGAGTTGGCCAGGCCTCAAAGAAACAAAACCATTCTTAAAAGCAGTTTTCATATCCCTCCAACTGTGGATGCTGCCCGGAGGGAGTTTTTTATACCATCGTATGGCACTCCCCTCAAGGGTTAAAGCGAAAGCTTTACATTTCAGTGCCGGGGTCGCCCCGGCTATTTCCATGCTGGCGCGGTAATTTAACAGGTGATCATCAGGGTCACCTCGGCCAGAGTATTTTGCTATTTCTGGCATCTCAAAGTCATGGGGAACGGGGCATCTACGGAGGCCCTCTGTGAAGGGACATACTTCCTCTTCGTCATCCAACTCGTATGACGGCAGCTCACTGTTCTCGTCGTGACTGGAATACTCCGGGTCACGGTATTGGCCATAGGGCGGCGGAGCGTGCTCCTGCCTTTGTGGTGGTGGAACGTGGCCGTAGTTTGGCCTTTCATGGCTCTGTAATTCATTACGAGGATTAGTCCGAACTGCTTCGGCTCTTCTTTCTTGCCTATTCCTAGGCTCATGTACTGATGCCATCCTTTCTCCCCCCATACCTTGTTGGTCCCTGTACATTTGATCCTGCGACAAGGCTTCTTCAGCGCGTCGCTCGCGCCTATTTCTAGGCTCTGCTGCATTATGCCGACCTGGGTCCATTTGTCCCCGTCGTTGTCCCCTGAATAACCCTCCTATTCGGCTGAAAACACTTCCGGATTTTGCGGGAGAAGCCTCCCTTCGTCTAGCTGGGAGTGGGTTTTGTTCCCCATGCGTTTCATGTTCTGGGTCTCTCTCGTAGAAGGGCTCGGATTCCACTTCAGCGTATGCCTGCGGGTCCTGATAATAATAAGATACAGTGGCCGCCTTGGATGGTGAATAATGTGGCTGTGAGTATTGCTGAGGCATCACGGGTTCGTTCACAGCATACCCTCTGGCCATAAAGGCATTCATTGCAGTAGTCTGTTCTATTTGCTGCCTCTGCATCTCCAGCATTTGGGCCGCCATACGTGTCATGTCTCGCATCATGCGGCGATTTCGGTGCCGGTGAGGTGGATTAGGTTGTGCCACTTCCTCGTTGGCGTTTTCATGGATTTCTTGAGGAACTTCGTCCTCACTGTGTTGGCCACTTCTTCCCCTACGGGGGTTAACATCACCGTCACTTTCATTCATGTTTCAGAAGAGTTTCTGGTCTTAGATTGCTTTTCAAGGATAGATAGACCTTTGTCTCGTTGTTTCAAGCCTTTTTCAAGGTTGTTAAACTTATGTTTCAAAGTTCTTTACCTTTTTCAAGGTTATCCAGCTTATCTCTCAAAGCTCCTACCTTTTTCAAGGCCAACCAGCTTATCTTTCAAAGCTCCTACCTTTTCCAAGGCCAACCAGCTTATCTTTCAAAGCTCCTACCTTTTTCAAGGCCAACCAGCTTATCTTTCAAAGCTCCTACCTTTTTCAAGGCCAACCTTTCTATGTGTGGCTTTTTACCATGTGTTTTCGTGGTTAGCAGTATGGCTTCCCACAGACGGCGCCAAAATGTTGACCACAAAATCCGGGTGGACCTTGGACCAACACATCTCAGCTCCTCCCTCTTGAACACGTGGACTTCCTGCGCACTGTGACAAACAATCAGTTTGCAAAGGGGGCCGAGGTGGCCCCCGTTTGCACTCCGATGCCTAAGTCAGTACTCATTTTGGGCAAATATAAATATATTGGGTGCGGGAGATATAAGTGTGTAAAAGAGAGAAAAGGAAGTGAGAGAAGTATATTGTTAAGAGTGAGAAAATGCTAACCCTTTTCTTGGAGACAACGGGGCTTTATTTATAGAGGGACTTTTTGCCTTGGATCACGACACGTGGCATACTTTACACTTGTCATCACCCTAGCTCATGGAGGTGACAACCTTGCTTTTCAACCGTAATCATTGCTACATTTTGTAGGGTATGGGCGCCTGTCACGTCGTGGTAAAGGCAGTGTCCCATCACTGACTCCATCTCTCTTCTGGTCAGCGCCGTAAAGTGCCCCGGCTGGGCTTTAAAGCACATCGGCTAGGTATTAACCAGGTCGGTTTAAAGAGGTATGCTCGGCATACCACCTCGGCATTCTTCCCAAGTGATACTTCAGGCCTTGAGCTGTGGGCCGTGGTCCGTTGGGCCACTATTGGGCCTTCGCTGGTGGATCACTGCACCTTTCTTTGGGCCCGGATTCAACAATAGCGAAAAGGGTTCCATATTGTCGACAGTGCATGACGTGGTTTATGAATCACAAAGTATTGAAGAATTTGAAATGGGCTAAGGTAAAATGGTTGATATATATAATTAGCATGAGAGTGATTGGATGAGCGGTCTTTTTAGCGAAAGAAGTTGTTAGGTTCCTTGTTTCTTGAGAAAAGTTTTTGGGCTGGACTGTCTACCACGCAATGGAGTAAGAGTGTGAATGCTTTCTTCGATGGATATGCCCATTTGAAGACATCTTTGAAATAGTTTGTGGAAGAGTACAAGCGGGCATTGAGATGTAAGGTTGAGAACGAGTTCTAGGCAGATTTCAAGTTTTTTTTTTCACATATGATCTCATGTGTGACTAGGTATGAGATGGAAAAGAAATTTCAGGTTTTTTATACAATCACTAAATTTAAAGAGTTTCAAAGATCAACTAACCGAAAAAATGTATTGTGATCTTATATCTACTGAGGACAGGTATGTTGGTAGTAGGTATGTAGTCGCTGAAGATGTTGTTGTGCATTCTGGTATGCTCCAGAAATTTTTTATCGTTGAGTACAACAATGTTAGTGGTGAGATTGTTTGTTGCTCTCATCTGTTTGAGTTTAGGAGAATAATCTGCAGGCATGTTATTTCAATTTTAATTTGTAATAAGGTGACATATATTTCATAGAAGTATGTATTGAGGAGATGGAGAAGAAATGTTAGTAGATTACATAATAGGGTGAAGATAGATTACAATAGATGGATTAGTACTCATGGCTAAGCAGATTACGATCGACTTGATAGCCAAAAAGTATAACTAACCAAAAGAGGGGTGAATTGATTTTTTAAAACTTTTTCGATAAATAATCTCAAATAAAAAACAAGACACAATATAGATATGTGCAAGGTGTAAAAAGTCAAGTGAATAAGCAAATTGATAACTTAAGTACATAGTTGTCACAAATATAGGAATAGCACAGTGTAAATAGAAAACTAAAGTAAAGTGCAAGAATGTAAAGAAGACAACCAAATTTAAGGAGGTTCGATCAAATAACTTGATCTACATCCTCCGTTATCAAGCTCACCGGCACGAGCAAAGTCAAATCAACTATAATGGGAACTTACAATAAGGAGTGCCAATTCCTTAAGTGATTTATAACAACGAACACTTATCCTTAAGTGATTTATAACAATGAGCACTTATCTTTATATGACTTACAAACAATGAGCACCTATCCTTAGATGATTTACAAACAAGGAGCACCTATCATTAACACAAATTAAGTTTTCACAAGGATTTCAAAACCACTAAAATATAGTTTTACAATTGAAAAGAATTCTCTTAATAAATGATATAATTAAATCAAGTATTTAGAGAATTAGGATAACACTTCAATAGATAACAAATGTTTAAAGTTCAAGTGTTTGTAAAATCTTTGATGAATGATATATGAAAGTTTAACTTGTGTGAAAAATATGATCTTTAGTAACAAATAATATGAGTTAAGTATGAAGAGATACACTTCAATATAAGTGTTTGGTGAAGAAGAACTCAATCAATAATCAAGAATAGATAAAAATGTACAAATAATTTGATCAATTAAATGATTCTTTGTAATAAATGAAATAGAATTTAAAATCAAGTAAGCTCAATGATTTTCAAGAGAATATCCTCTTTTAATTGCTCTTGCAAGTTGTTACAATTGAATGAAGAGAGATAGCTATTTATAGATCAAATGTTGAAAATCAGTCACTTTCGGTTGATCAAAACTGGCATTTCGTTCGAACCGAAATATCAAAAATAGCCTCTATGATTTTATTTTTTTCTAAAAAATCCCACAACATTAATGGAGTGGTATTTACTCCTCCTCCAGTTCATCTCATGGGGGAGGGGGGGTTTGGATGCCCCTACCATTTTATTCCATAGAAAAAGATTTTACACTTAAAAGGGGATATAAGTCTAACCTCCAAAATGGGATGCCTAAATACAACTTGATTAATACCATATGAAATGCATGCTTTGAAAAACAAAATAAGGGGTACTACTCCATTTACAAAACCATCGATGAAAAATTCCTAAAGATTATCAAGTCCTATATAGAAAAATTACTTTCCAAATCTTAAATCCTGCTAGGAATGATGATCTCTTCCTTGCTTCCTTGTAGTACTCCAAATGTGACTAGCATGAGTGAGCCTTTCAAGTTAGAAAATAACTCTTCTGATAACTCTCTGGCTGGTGACAGGAATTCCCTCATGCTTAGCTCTATTCCGTTCATACCAAATATACCTACCACATGATTAGAAGAGGAGCAAGGATGATAGCATTACCAAGTTGACCACGCGAATGAATGAACCACTTGAGAAAATTTTGTCTAGGTAATTCACCGGTGTCCATATTGATGCTATTCAATTGAAAAAAAATTCGACCAAACTAGTTTAGCCAAGTTACTTGAAACAAAGATATGATTGATTGTTTCTTCTTATTAGCAGCATATACATTTTGAGACCAGAGGGATCAAGAATTTTTTTCTTCATCACATCATCAGTTGGGAGCCACTCATTCCACAATATGGTTAAGCCTTGTACAAAGTATTTTAGATATCACATTGATGCTAAAATTGCACAAGCTAATAGGTCTGTATTCCTTCCAACTCTTGGCATCTTCCTTTTTGTGGAATAAGATTATAGTTGTGGCAGCCACACCTCTTGGAAATTGTCTCCCTTTAAAGAAATCATAGATTGCATCCTCCACATCAAACTTGATAATTTCCCAACAGTGTTGGTAAAAAGGCCGCCAAAGCCATCTGGTCCAGCTACACTATTTTGATTCATACTGAATATAGCATCCTTGATTTCAGAGATAGAGGGGGACCGAGTCAGCATAATGTTCTCCTCATTAGTGATGAGTGAAGGAATAACATAAAAATTGATTCATTCTTAGTTGTGGCAGTCTTAAAGAACAGTTGTTTGAAGAAGTCAACAACAGACTGTTTAATAGTATTAGGATTAGATAGTTGATTGCCCTGGTCATCCGTAATAGAGCTGATTTTACTTTTATTTCTGTGCTTGTTAACAATAGCATGGAAGTATTTGGTGTTTTCGTCCCTTTCCAAAGACCATTTTGCTCCAACTTTTTGCTTCCAGTATGTCTCTTCTTTAGATAATAGGAGATTTAGTTTGGCATATGCCAAGTGAGCTTCTGTCCTGGCTTCTCCTATTTTATGTAGATCATAAATTTTTTTTCTTTTTCAAGAGCTATCTCTTCAACCACCTTGATCTAGGTGAATATGTTGCCAAATACCTCTTTGTTCCACCTTTTCAGCGTAAGCTTAAGCCTCTTGAGCTTTAAAAATAGACCATATAACCCCCTAAAATAAGGTGAGAGAGGTTCTTCCTAGGATTGCTTGACAACATCAATAAATTCTTCACGAGATAACGACACATGCTGAAACCTGAATGAAGATTTAATTGAGCTTTTATGTTTAGAGCATTGCAACAGGATTGGACTATGATCCGAAGTATCCGTGTTCAGAAGTTGGGGATGAAATTTATCAAATGTTTCTCCCCATTTGCCATTAATTAACAGCCTGTCCAGTTTTTCCCAAATTGAGCCATTTGTCCATGTGAGACATCCCCCCTACAATATGGTACTCTTCCACTCCACAATCAATCAACATATCTGTGAAATCCATCATAGATCTATGGCTTGGCCTGTTACCTCCTTTTTCAAATTCATGTAGAATGGTATTAAAATCTCCACCTATAATCCAAGGACAAGATATAGAGGAAGCTAAATCAGATAGATCTTGCCAGAGAATTCTTCTTGCTGCAATAGTACATTTAGCATAGATACTAGTCAATATGATATTCTGATTTTGCCACTGCATTTGGACAAAAAGAGTTTGCTCTTTGTCTTCAATAATCTGACATTTCATTTCCTTTTTCCAAAAGCACCAATTTTTTCCAACACAATTACTAAAGAAATGATCCATAGAGAATTTGAAACAAAAGCTTTGCATTTTCTTATTATCCATCATTGGTTCCAACAAGACAAGAAGCCCAATATCATGTAAATGAATTAACATACTTATTCTTTTAAGAGAGGAAAGAACCCATCCGATGTTCCATGTCAAAATACTCATTGATAAGGTTAATTGGAGACTTTACCCTTCTTCTTCTTTTGGTTTTTGTGGAAAATCTTTTGGGGGGCTTTGGTGAATCATCTGCTTTGTCATCATCATAGGTTTCAATCAAATTATCTGGAGGGGATTGGGTATTCCTAAAAAGGGCAGCTACTTCCTCAGCAGATTCAATATCATTGTCCAGTAGATAGCTTTGGCTCAATTCTAGCCTTATCTATTCCATAGGAATATGCTTACAAATAGGGGAAGCTTTAGGAATATGTAAATCATCCATCAATCGTTTTATTTCAAATTCTTCTGAAGGTGGAGTAACTTCCTTACCATCCATATCCCTATTAGAAGATTTTGATATCAGAGCATGAGAGATAGTAGGTGATAAGTGTATTTTATACACTTATTTCTATCCCAAAAGTAAGATTTTATGTGTTCGTTTAAGAATATTTGCTATTTATTTAGTTAGTATTTGTTTGTATTGCAGGAAAAATCTCAAAGTCAGGAAAACAATGAAATTGAAGCCAAAATCAAGCAATTGGATGTTAAAAGGATCAAAGTAAGCAAATTAAGAGTTGATGTAGTTAATCAAATGGCCAATTAGAAGAAAATTGAAAAAAATAATCAAATTGGGAGAAATCAAAAGTTTGGGGACTCTATTGTACCAATTGAAAGTTGATGGACTAAGGTGCAATAAAGGTTTGAGGACCAAATTGTAGCAAATGAAAAAAATTGCATGGAAAATTTATAACCGTGCGGTCGCATGACCTCAAAAAAAAGGAACAGATCCGAAATTGTTATAACCGTGTTGTCGCGTCAATTTGTACCGTGCGGTCGCATGGTTGTCCGGCTGGGCTAACTGATGGGCTTTTTGCGCGAATTTCAGCGAATTTCTGACCTAGGCTTCGGGAGATTCTATATATACCAGACTTGGGGCACGAAATTAAGAGTTCCCAATCTTCATAATTCTTGCCAAAACGCTGTCGAATTGTTGGGGAATCCATAGGAGGCCAAATTCAAGATTGAAGAATAAGGATCAAGGAGATGTATATGGTGACATCTTTTCATACTTCTTGTGATTTATTTTCGATCATGTATTTAGGCTAGGTTTTCATTGTTAGAATTGTGATGAAGCTTTAATTTATTGATTCCATGTTTTGACTGTACATTTATAGTATGCAATTTATGAGATTGATGCAATTAATTATGTTTTTATTCTCATTTATGATCGTGGACGCATAATTATTGATGTTTATGATAGATTTCTATGTTTGAAAGAGTAAGAATCTATTAGACCTTGATTAATTGTCACGAAGTCCGATAGGGGATAGAAATATACCCCTATATTTCGTATTATCCTAACAAGTGTTCATATAATTCGTTAATGCTTTTCTATATGTTTGGATTGGTCATAGAAATATAGGCTCGTCTCTTGTAGGAAAATGTGTTTATGCATCGCTCGAAAAGGGACATAAATAAATATAGGAACACGGATTTTCAATACTCATACCTTGTTATTAAATGTTTAAGTCAAATACATGGTTGATATGATTAATGTGGATTCATAATTCTAACATATTCATCTCTTCGTTTTAACAAATCAAATTTTCCTTATTTCTTTAGTTTAATCTTTATTTTAGTTTTCAAAACAACTTTCTCAAATCAAAACAAATTTCTTATTCCGGTTAAGATAGCAGTCTAAAATACAATTTAAAACAATCTCCGCGGGATCGATACTTGGACTCACGTCCACTTTATTACTTGCGCGACCCGTGCACTTGCGGAGCGAACAGTAGGAGAACCTCCTTTTAAACATACTTCTGCATTACCCTTAACTAATATGGCTTGAGTGTTTTCCTATGCAATACCCTTAGGTGCATCAACAACATTTAGTTCCTATGAAGGGGGGGGTCTTTATTTGGTTGTTCTATCAAAGGTTCCTTTGCAATTCCACTAGTTCCCGCATCTTCGAAGTGTTGAACCATGCTATCAGAATTAGTAGGATGGCAAAACGGCTCGTCGAATAGAGCCGCTTGGGTTCAGCTCGAAAAAAGCTCGGGCTAATATCGGCTCGCGGCTCGAGATTTCGAGTCAAAGCTCGAGCCGAGCTTTTTTTTGAGAGACGGGCTTTGGCTCGCTCGGCTCGGCTCGAGCTCGAGCCAAATAAAGCTCGATGGAAGCTTGAGCAATGAATTTCGACCACGAGCTCAGCTCAACTTGTTATATATATACATTTTCAATAAAAATTTTATGAATTTTTGCTATAAAAATTAAAAAAAAATTAAAAGCTCGGGACTTGTCTCAGCTCGGCTAGGAAAAAGCTCGAGTCGAGCCTTATTTTTGGGGACGAACTTTAGGTCGGCTCGGACCAAAAAAAGCTCGACCCCTAAAAGTTCGAGCCAAGCTCGAGCCTTGATCTTCGCTTCGTGAGTCGGCTCGATGACATTATGCAAGGCCTTTGTTCTTGCGATTGATTTCATCCATTCATCACTTCTTTTTTGTGGTTGGGATTTTTTCTGACCTATCTTCTCTGGTTTCTTGCTGAATTTCCCAGGGAGGTTATTTTTGGGATCCCATTAACATGCTGATGTTGTATGACCAAGATGATGAAAAAATTTTCAAAACATAAATTTCTCTTTATGTATCTCATCCTCATACATAACTATTTGCCACACCGTAAATCCATCATTTCTAATTCGAATACGATTACATCTTTGTTTAGCAAGATCAATTTTTAACAAGCTCCCTTGCTACACTAGGCCTACTTCTAGCAGCTCTCTGGTCATCCAATTTCACAGGTGTACCTATAGCTGAAGCTACTAAATAGAGAATGGCTTTATCCAATTTCAGTGATGAGGAAAGCAGATCCACATAGGGACAATCGATGATTCTTTTTTTCAATTAAAGTCATGTGTATATTTCAACACTCTCATAGGAAAACCTTTTATCACCCAAACAGATTTAATGAATAAATGCATATATTCTTCATCACATGAAAATGAAAATAGAACATGACGAGCATCAATTGAAGCCACTCTGAAAATATCTTTAAAGTCAGCTTGAATCAGAGCATGTTTAATTTCTATATTAGAAGGCTGTCCATGAGAGAACTTTTCGATGAGAGATTTAGCGATACAACCTGATAATTGCTCTATTTCAGTGGGAGGATACTAGGATAAATGGTTCATCACAGTATACTTCAGGTTTATGAATTGCAACAACCTCAGATCTACCCTCTCGAACCACTTAATCAAATGATTTAGCTGTAGCTGGGTCAGCATTTCTCCTAGTATTGATTACTTCTGCATATAAACGCCCCTTTGAAGGGCCTTCCATGAGGAACCAAGGTCTAGCAAACAATATTAGACGAAAAATGTGGTGCTAAGTTTTTTGCTGCCTGTGTTTGGGTGGTGGTGATGGTGGCACATTACAGGTAGTGATTGGTGGTGTTGGTGTGGTGTTTATAGCCATTATGATTTCTTGAACATTGGTATTTTAGTCGATTAAAACAGTCATTTTGGTTAACCGGGATTTTGGTCGATTAGTACATTTCAGTCGACCGAAATAGGTGAATTTTGAAAATTTATTTTTATATCAAAATATTCAGTTTTTCAAAATCTATTTCATATTATGAATCAAAAACATTTATGCAAGTGATGAATTATGAGAATAACTTGAGCTTTATGTACTTGCTAAAGATTGATGAGTTGATACATTTACATATAAATTGAAGTTTCAATATAGAACTTATATATTATAATCTTCAATGTTCTTGTTCTCTTCAATACTTCAATGGATGACGATTTGAGCATTTGAATGCTTATTGAGATATATAAGAAAAACTCAAGAATTGATACTTGTTAGAAATACAAGTAATTTTGTTTGTTACAATTAAAACAATAAATATATGAATAATCATAGGTCAACACGGCTTTGTCAATACTTTTACAAGGTAGGGAACTTAATTGCAAATGATGATGAACAAAATGAAGAGTAAATTCAATGACTGGAATGTAAAGCTAGTGATTTAACAATTTCAAAGTTAAAATTGAGTATTAGAAGTAATATGATATCCCAGAAAATTCTTGACTTGTAGAGTGATTACATTGGTACACAATTTGATTCCATTTTTTTTACCTGAAGTGCTCTAAAATAAAAGGGGCCCCTAGAAAAATAGGAAGGAGACCTTTGGAAAGTATCTCGAAGAAATCAAATGTAAATGACATTCTGCATTGTTAACTAGTTGTGCTTTCTTTGTATATTCTAATATATATTCCATCTTGTAGGCGACTGTGAAATAAAATCGAGGGAAGAAAACACCCTTGAATGATGTCGAATCAAACGCTGGGCATGGAATACTTCAACCAACGATCTCTTTCTCCTAGCAACTGATGGTAAGTTATTTTGCAAGGATGGTTTATTGTTATTTGAATTCTTTATCCATACATTTATATAGCCCCTGTCTGGCCCCGGTTTTTGAAGAAAAATTTTCGTTCTTTTGAGTTAGCAACAGTAATTATATTATTTAAAAATTGACAAAAGCTGAGATGATTTGAACTGACCATTATTGGAGTACAAAAAAGCTGTTGGACATATTAGTGCCAGAAGTACCCTTCCCATTACACTTTGGAAAATAAGCTCACCTACCCACTCAGTTAAAGCTGTGGAAAACGTCTGACCCAAGAACCCTAAAATTTCCATATCCCCAGCTCCTTCTTCCTGTGTAAGCCCATGTAATTTTGCTTTCACAACCCTTGGAAAAGCAAAGTCTTAGAAGCATCTTCCTCAGTCGCCTTCTGGGCACCCCCTGCGCACGAGAGAAACTGGAATAGCGGGAACAGAGTGCATGCTCGACCACAAACAGAGACCACGTTTGTAATGGATGTTGACAACCACACGCACGGACATTACCCGGACTCCATGGTAAGATAGTTTCGAAATACTTATTGATTCTTGACATTGATTGCGTACTTCGATGTTAGAATGTGTATCTTGCTGATTCCTCTACCTGTGCAGCGCTATACCACGGTGACTCCTGATTAATTCGAACTTCGCGAATCCCAGCAACCACCACCAGAAGCTATTGGCCGAAAAATTGCACGGTGGAATGCGAGAGAGCATCGCATCTTTATTGGGGCAGCAGAGCTTTCCGTGGTAGAAGGGCATCGCAACGGAAAATGTTTCACCAACAAAGGCTGGGACCGAATCAGAAAATTATTCAATACGGAGGCCGGAAACAAGTGGACTGTTTCCCAGCTGAAAAACCACTGGAACGTGATGCGTAAAGATCACACACTCTTGTTTGAGCTGTTGAATTGCACTGGTGTTGAGTTTGGCCTGAATGCAGGAAATCGTATTCATGCCTCCGATCAGTGGTGGGAAAACAAAATCCAGGTCTTCTGTTCATTGTGCAAATATAGCTTCCCCATGTTGCGTGTTTAAGTGCACGTCAATTCCTACTGGCATGTTGTTCAGAAGTGATTTTGCAATTGTCTTAGCTTGTTGACACAGAGAAATTTATAGTTGTTCTATGCTCTTTCAATTGCCCTGTCGGATTGCTGAGAAATTGGTAATACTTGTTTGTGTAGCCAATGGAATATGTGTGATTTTCTATTGCTGAATGACTATTTTTATAAATCTTGACATTCTTATTTTATTTTGTAAACTTTGGCATGATTTTGCATTTTCAACAGATTTGCGAAGTATTGATAATCCCTGTTTAAATGGTCATTGGAAATCAGTGGTGTTTGATTGGTAAATTACTCAGATTGGAATAAAAAGTCATTCTACTGCACCCCTTGTGATCCATATAACATCTAGTTTGGAATAAAAAGCCCGGATCATATTCCATTCTTTATGTGACGTTAAAAAAAATTCAAAAATGAAGAGAATTTAGATATCAAATAGCAAGAACGACTTTTATTGACTTGGAAGGAAATAAATACCAAGAATTTTAAAGAAACTAAAGAAAGTGGTTCTTGAATTTTGGAATGCTTTTTTTTCCCTTGAATAATGAATTTTCGGAATTAAATAATAATTTTTTTTTTAAAAAAATAAATCCTAAAATCCGACACAAACACAACAAAACAAATGGAACAGGATTTGGATAAGAATTGAACAAAATAAACACTTTTGAATTTTTGTTGAATTTTTATATGGATCAAACTGGAAAATTTTTACTGGCACGAAGAACACTCAAGAAAAGAAAGACTCAACAACAAGATATGGATGATTCTTATGACAGACTCGATGATAAACATAAGAATTAAACCGGATAGAAAAACCTGAATTCAGAGTCCAGCTCTGATACCAGATGATGAGATTCGAAGCGCAGAAGAAACGCCGGAAAGTTCCGAACTCAGGTTGTGGTTGGACAGATGAATCATGACCCGATATTTACGACGCGATGACTCGACGATGCGGAATAAAGAACCACGACTTTCGAAACGCCACAAGAATTTGTCCAATCTCTTTGATAAGTCTCTGATTTGAACGCCACAAATATTTTAGCAAATATTTGATAAGTTCTATATTTGAACACCACAAGAAATATTCTTGATAAGTTCGAAAAACATAGGAATCCACCTATAACTTTTATTGAATCCTCAATAAAAACTATTTATATCAAAATCGAAGTCTGAATTACAATGAATGGAAAAAGCGTATAAATAAGCAAACAAAAACCCTAGCCACTAATTTACTCAAAATAACTAAATAAAATAAAATGAATTAAAAATCTGCAAAATATAGAAAATCCCGAAAATTAATATCGCATGTTACGGCCATAAGATTTCCTTCCTGTGAATGTTACGGCTGTGACTGTTTGTTTACGGCAGTAAGTGTAAAATCAAAATCTCGCATCTTAACCAGTAACTTGATTACGGTCGTGACCTTCTGGGCGTTACGGCCGTAAGGATCAAACTGGTCCTTTTTTGCTTCGATTTTTGCTCCAATTTACAATTAACTCCGTTTTGACTTGAATTACTTGAATTTTTCCGTCAAGCATGCTATGACTCCGATTGTTGAGGGTCCGGAACACATCAGGTACACCACCTTTTCAATTTATTTTTCCTATTATCTAGGTTTGGTATACCACCATTTCAATTTATTTTTCCTATTATATTGACTTTGTTACTCATTGCCAAAGTTATTGTGTCTGCCCCTAAGGTGGCTTCACTCTCCCATGGTAATTTTGTAGTCAAAGTCACTAATTCAATGCAGTGATAACATTGGGGAAAAGATTTTTAGTAATTTTTTTCTTGTCCCCTTCATGCTACAACAATAAAAACTAGCACGTGATATCGAATTCAGACGAAGAATACACGATGAGGCAGAGCTCGGACTCCGAAGACGAGACGGACGAGACGGACTTTATGCAACAATTACAAAACGATATACAAACATGGCTACGATACTGTCGCATTGCTGAAACTACTGTGTGTGATTACATGTCTCCAAATAGAAGACATCGTTTTCTATTTCCAGCATCAAGGAGTGGCCATATCTTTATGCTAAAAAATATTTATGTGTATCCTGAAACATGTTATCAGGAGTTCAGAATGTATCCCCCTACTTTCACGCATTTCACACACATGTTGCGAGACGAGTACGGGCTACGTAGTTTTTGAAGTGTGGATATATACGAGCAAGTTGGTATGTTCCTGTGTGTTTTGTCCCACGGCAACGGTTACCGCCAAGTCCAAACTCATTTTGGACATTCATTGTAAACTATTGGGCATTATTTCAAAACAGTTTTGCGAATTGTCGTCCAATATGCTGGACGTGTGATTAAGCCACATCCAGATTACAACACGGGGGTCGCTCACCATCACCCTGACCCTGAATGATATCCATTATTCCCGGTTAGTCGCATAAACTCAATTTGTATTAGTTTCTATCTGTTCTATGTTAATGTGTTATCGCAATTAATTATATGGTGTGTTTTATTTGTTCCTCAGGATTGTATTGGTGCTATTGACGGTACGCATGTGAGGGCGGTGTTTCCGCGAAATGAAAGAGAGAATTTCATTGGCCGCAAGGGCATACCAACGCAAAATGTACTGGCGGCCTGTGATTTCAATCTATCCTTCACATTCGTCCTGCCCGGGACTACGGGTAACACACACGATAGTAGAATACTTGCAAGATCAATTTACAGTGAAGATATAAACTTCCCTGTGCCAACCAACGATAAGTACTACCTAGTTGATTCGGGATTCGCACACAGACCTGGATATATGGCACCGTATAAGGGATCAAACATTCGATACCATTTTCAAGAGTTTCGTAACGAAACTGACAGACGTCGTCGTAGATTCAGAAATGCGCGTGAGCACTTCAATTTTCATCACTCCTCGTGTCGAAATGTTATCGAGAGAACTTTGGGGTTTGGAAACAACGATGGAAAATACTTGATCGCATGCCAAGTTACTCGTTCCGAGTTCAGACGGCAGTCGTTGTTGCAACTATGGCGATCCATAACTTTTTTAGGATCAACGGACAACTTGACGAAGGTTTCCAACGCGCTGAGGAAGTTGAGGATGATGAAGTTGAAATCGATCTCCCTGATGAAGAAGAAGAATTTGCTGCAGAAGTGAACGCGATAGGCGATGAGGACATGCCTTGGGATCAAGTACGGGACTTCATGGCCCAAAGTTTGTCGTAGTTACTATTGAATAGTGTCGTGTTAGATCATTGTTCAGCGACGGACGTGTACTGGTCATGTGAAATGGAAATATGTGTACGACCTAACGGTGTATGACAAATTAAAAAAAACAAAAAAAATAAACGTTTAGATGTTTGAAATGGTGAAAAAAATAGGATTGAAGTCCAAATACTATCGATCACCGAAATTGGAACGTGAATTTATTTCCAAAAAAAATCTGATTGACGTCCAAAGACTATTATAGTTGAAAAGTCAAATTTTAATTGAATACAAGCACAAGCACATTAGTTGAAGGGTATTTGTGGAAGATGCGCAGAATGTTACATGCAAAAAGAAAGATTTAATGTCAGGATTCCAATCACCTTTTTCAGTAAAGCTGTTGCCATTTTTTTAATATTAAAGATATTGTTGCGAACTGAAAAGGACGAAAAATTTTCTTCAAAACTGGGGGCCAGACGGAACCATAATGTCTTTTTGTTTGTAGGGGTAGGAGGACCCTTGCTACCGACTTGGGGAATGAATGAAGATGGTGGATCCTAGGATGATAGCAATAATATTTGGACTTGTGGAAAAACGTAGTGAAATCAGTGTTCTATCTGTTTGGTTTATATGTATTTTATGTCTTTGAATTGCTAGTACCTTTGGTTGTGTCCTATGAATTGCTGTGAATGCTGATTAGTCATCCCATTTTGCTTTTAATTCGGCAATATTAGTGTGAGTTTGTGTCAACGTAATGCAGTTGGTGTTACTGTAATGCATTTGGTTTATGGTAGTTCACTCTCATCCAATTTTCCTTTTAATTTGACAATGATTACCATATGTGATAATGCAAGTAACTTAAAATGGGTGTTGGATTGGCAACTGATAAGTGTGCATTTTACACACTTATTGTGCTTTTAAATAGACAATTTAATTGACAAATTGAGCAAATATCTACTTATATATTGTGTTTATCTTGTACAATTAGGTACAACCTCAATTGGAAAGAAAATGGACAAGATTGGAGTGCAATTGAGCGAAAAGAAGAGCAATTTCGATGTCCAAGGACTTAATTGAAAGAAATCAAAAGTTTGGGGACTGAATTTGAACATCTCAGAAAGATGGAGGACCTACCTTGCAAATATTTCAGGGGCATATTTGTAATAAAAGTCAAAATTCGAGGATTAAATTGAAGAGGACCAGAAGTTGGAGGACCCAATTGCAAAATCATGGAAAGACGGAGCTGTAGCTTAACCACGCGATCGCGTGGTTCCAGCAGGTAGCGATCGCTAGAGAGGCCAAAAATCCAACCCGGGACTTACAAGGCCAACCACGCGATCGCGTGGTCAAAAAATTGGACGATAATCTGGGCCGACCCGGTGCAACCCGGTTCGGCCCATATGTTGTTTTTCGCAGATCTACGCGAAAAGAGGTATTTTTTGGGCATTTTGAGTAGGGTTTGGGATACTTTTCATTTTTTCAACCTCACAAACCCTAGCCCCCTTCCATTTTTCTCCTTTTTTTCCTTCTTTTCTTTTTCTCTTCTTTGTTTTGATTTAGTTTGTAGATTAGTTTGTAGTTTAGTTTTGTTTCTAAGTTACTAGCACCATTTGGATCAAAGAAGCAAGAAGTAAGTGGAAATACAAAGTATTGTTGAAAGATTATTGGAGTAAAAATCAAGGGAAGTGTTGTATTTCATTCTTCTTGTATTTTTATCCTTAATTTCTATATTTTGTGATGTATTTTCATAAACCTTATCTTTTGTGGAATATTTATATAATGGGCTAGTTATTTTATGTTGGGATGATTGATGTAGCTTAACTTAGTTTAAGTAATTTTAATGTTTGTTTATTAATTTTGAGCTTATTTCATGTGTGTGTTGTTATTGAGATAATTCCATGTGTTTGATTGATCACCAAATATATGCTTTGTGAAGTGTATGATAATCGAGAGATATTATGCATTTTAGACCAAATAACAAATCCTCTAGGTTCTTGTTAAGGATAGAGATATACCTTAAACCCTAGATGATCCATTGTGCTATTTTCACAAAGAGTTAATGCAATTGATTGTGCCTTAATCGACATAGAGATATAGTAGGTTAGACCAATTGATTAGGGTTAATTTCACTCGAGAGAGGTAATTAGCTAAGCTTGGAAAATCGGGTCTGACATTGTAAATGAGTAATTTATTAATTTGCATGTGTTGAGAAACTACTTAAGCGAGAGTTAAGTGAAATCATGAATCCCAACTATTTTATCTTTCATTTTCCTTATTTTAATTTGGTTTAAAATTAGTTTCTTTAATTTAGAATTTATAAAAATCCATCTTTTAATTGTGTGTTTCTCTTTGTTGTTAGAATTAAATTAATTAAAGTTATATAATCTAGAGTATACATTCCTCGTGGGATCGACAATTCGGACTCAAAAAGTCCACTTTATTACTTGTACGCAACCTGTGCGCTTGCGGTACACTATTTTGAGCGAACAGCAACCATGTTTCACCAATTATTGAGAAAACAATGAAAATTTTGACTAATAAAGTACTATAAACTAAAAACATTTAGCAAACCAACAAACTTCCAACAAAGAACCCTCAACTGCTAGATCAAATTAAACATTTAAACATATCAGTTTTACCAATAAATTAGTAGATTACAACAAACCCCCTACATTCAACAACACTACAATCCAACTAAAAAAAGATTACAATGTTGCTACCGATCACATACTCTCTCAGACAACAAAATTTGCTACACTCTTGGGAATCTTCATTTTCACCACAATCTCTACATCATTGACTAAGGTTGTCTGGACAAGAATCTTCAGTAAGCGCGAAAGCACCTTTTTCAATAGGAATTTCACCGTGACCTTGGTTTTGTTGACCTTTGATTTGAGAGATTCCTTGTGAGAAACGAGAGTTGGGAACTTACCTATGCCAAAATATAAGATAAATTATTTATAAAATTTGTGACCTAATATGAATCTACAATTTTTATGACCTAGACATGGTAAGACCAAAAGCTGATATTTGTTGAAGAATATTATCCAAGCCTCCAAAGAACCTGCAAAAAAGGCGGTGAGGGATGCTATGGGGTGTGTGATTTTAGCTTTGGCTAGATGATCAGAGGGCTATTTTACTCCTTGTGTGGTTGAATGTCTGGCTATTCGCGATGGGCTAAAGTTTGTATTGGAGCTTGGTAGGTGTCCTCAGATTGTGGAATCCGATGCAAAGAATGTGATCATAGCCATACACAATTGAGTTCTTGGAGCTTTAGAGGGATCTATTTTAAGGGACCTTTGCATGTTGAGTGATGGTCTAAGCAATTTAGCTTTATTTTTACTCCTAGAGATAGGAACAAATTAGCTAATAGCTTAGCAAAGTTGTTCTTAATGGCACTAGTACCTCATGGGTTGATGATTACCCCTATAATGTTGCTAGTCGCCTTGAATAAAGTTGATGAATTTTTTTTTTTTTCAAAATAAATATAACATTCTATTTTGTTTTCTTATTTTAAAAAATGATAATATGGACAAAGAAAATTTGTTTTAATTTAAGTAAATTTGATTTTTTTTTTTAATATTTACGTACAAATTGATTTTAGCATAATCATATTTTGAGAAAATTGATTTTTATTGTTTAAAAAATAAACAAAATATTATCTAAGATATTTCATATATATACTATATCTTAACTAAAGTAAAAGAGTAGAAGTGTCCAAATAGTGCCACATTTTTGACCAAAACGACGTCATTTTTGTAAAGGAGAGACAAATTAAAACGACATCGTTTTTTTATCTGTGGAATAAAGCGCTCACGGTATTTCATTTCATTTCAACTCCTCCGCTCTCTTCGCCTCTGTGACGAACCCTAAAACCCGCTTCTGTTTCTCTTCCACACAATTTTCTCCTCCCGCTGTCGCCTCTATCGATTACCTTTTGCCTTGCCCAATACTTGTCGTTTCCCACCCCCGTTATGGTACCTCCGCCTCCAACTCCACCGACGCCGCACCCAGTGAACTCGAACCACCTGAACTGCCAATCTCTTCGCATAACCAACCGCTACCGCCACTCTGTATCGCATCACCAACCGACACCGTTCCTACACTCCTATCTGACCGACGACTAACACCATCACCAACCGGACGAATAACACCATCACCAATCGGTGTCGTTCCTACACACCTCTCTGACCAACTGGTTTGTTTCTATTGTAGCAAAATCGATTTTTTTTTTTACAGATTTGTTGATTTAGTAAGATTTCTGCACCGATTTATAGCAAAATCGATTTTTTTTTTTATAGATTTGTTGATTAAGATTTCTGAGTTATTTTGTTCTGTAGCTTCTGCACCGATTTATAGCAAAATCAATTTTTTTTTTTTTTACAGATTTGGTCATTAAAATTTCTGAGTTATTTTGTTCTGTAGCTTGTTTGTGCAGTTTAAGGCTTCATTTGAATATATTTATTATTTTGTTTACCTTGCTTTACATTTTTTTTGGGTTCTATATGTTGATGTTTTTTTAATTTTTTAGTTTTAGATTATCATAAGATTCATAACTGTGTTATTAGTATATTTTTAACATTTTAGTTTTCTTTTGTTTATCATTGTAGCCTGTTTAGGTGCTTTGACAACAAATACAAAAGGGGATATGCAAACAATAGACATATAGCCTATCAGAAAGGGTAAGAAAATTGCTTTAAACCTATAATTTTTCACTTATAGTTTATTGAGACTGTGACTATAATTCTGTTTTTCCAGGTGAGAAGAGAGAAAATTAGTGAAAGAATGAGATTGCTCTAAGAACTGGTTCTCAGCTACAATAAGGTATCTGGCTTTTTAAAATTTTTATTATATACGTAGAGAATATTGATACCGACTTATAAATGGATTCCATGGCCCCTATTTTATCATATCTGGGATAGAAAACTAAAATTACCTATGCAAAGCAAATCTTTGAACGACGCATTGGTAATCTTAGATTTTGTGGCTTGTTGAGATGATGTTTCAAATTGGATGTGAAAAATTGTGAACCCAGGAACAAAGTCTTGCATTTTTTCATGTCTTTAAAGCTCCAACTCTCGAAGCTGCATTCTGCATCTGTATAGCCAATATATATATATATACACACACACTATTTCTTCTTTTCTGAACTATTCTTAAAATGATTTAAGTCATGTCTCTTGTTAAATGAAAATATTGTATACCGTGATAATGTTTATTTGATTTGGCTTTCATTATATTGTTTTAATATTTCCCTCGATTGGCTTCAAACTGTTCACACTTTGAGTTTTTTGTTATTTAACAACTTTTCCTGCTCATGGCGTAAACTTTTAGGATGTGTTCAGTTTTTGATTAATTTTTGGGGTCGGTTAGTTGAAACTTGTGCTTTTGTTTGTTTTGGTTGATTTTTGGAAAATTTAGACCTTAATACTTTCTTCAAAGAAATTTTGCATAAAGACTGCTTATTATTGATTTACTTTGGTTCTTGCATCTTATTAAAATTTTATTTTCATTTTTTCATACATAGAAGTGTTGTTTCTTCATCTCTTTGAAACACTTGTTCAAATGATGTCTTCAATGTTAGATACTCTTAATATAGACTTCCAATTGTTATGTACAGTTGGTTTTAATGGTTGGAAACAAAATGCATGTATTTTACTATAGCAATAGCGTCTTTATATTATAATTCAGCGTGTATTAATGTTAGATTCTATTTAGTTATGCCTATCTATGTTTCCTAACTTTATTTCATTTCATGTCTTCCATTATTTTGTCAGTTGGATTTCCAGTTGTACTTTGTAATTGTATAAGATGTTCTCATGTTTAAATATTTGGTTTACTAGGGCTCTACTACAAGCTGTCGTTTTACTAAGTTATTGTTTGGAAAGTTGTTTATAAATAAAAAAAACTATGTTTCGAAATACATTTTAAGTATTTTATTTTTATAAAATAGATCTGTTTAGCATTAGTTTTCAATTTTTTAAAAATATTATTTGAATTTAAATATGGCAGCAGAAAGTTTGATATAATTTAAATAAGTAGTGAACTGTATTAATATTGACTTGCATGTGTAGCTTGAAAGGCCTTTCAATTGTAATTGTTCTCTCGATTAATTCGCTTTCCAATTCCTCATCGGGTTTCTATATTTCTTGAACATCTTGATATTTAACTATTTTTCATGTTATTCCTCTTCATAATCCAGGTAATTCTACTATATTCATTTCGATTTCATCTATGAAAAATGAAGGAAAGCATTTAATTAAAGGATATAGGATTTTTTGCTTATTTTATAAATGGAAAGCTTTATGACTCAGATGATAGATAATTAAGGAGAATAATTGCTATTTCTTCATTAATTTTCCTTTTCGTATAATCATTTTGAGTATGTTTTCCAGCTTTATTTTGTTGTATCAGTATTTAATACTGTGGTTTTTCAATAAATCCTTAATAGAGCAGATAATTTTTTTAATCTTGAATGGAGCAAGTTAGTTGTGTGGACATGTATTTCATAATGTGTGTGGAACACTTTAATTTAGTAGCTTATTATACTTTTTTTTTCAGATTTAGTCTCACACACATAAAATTTGGCACATTTATTGCTTTCAATTTATTGGGCCGCAAATTTATGTCAATAGGATTATTTATTGGTGTGAATTTAAGCATTTAATTAAAGGATATAGGATTTTTTTCTTGTTTTATAAATGGAAAGGTTTATGACTCGGATGATAGATAATTAAGGAGAATAATTGCTATTTCTTCATTAATTTTCCTTTTCGCATAATCATTTTGAGTATGTTTTCCAGCTTTATTTTGTTGTATTAGTATTTAATACTGTGGTTTTTCAATAAATCCTTAATAGAGCAGATAATTTTTTTAATATTGAATGGAGTAGGTTGGTTGTGTGGACATGTATTTCATAATGTGTGTGGAACACTTTAATTTAGTATCTTATTATACTTTTTCATATTTAGTCTCACACACATAAAATTTGGCACATTTATTACTTTCAATTAATACGTGTGATATACTAGGGTATTGTTTTTTTTTTCCTATTTTGAATAATTTTATATTTTTTAAAATTTAAAATTCGATAACAACTAATATTTTTCTTCCTTTTCTTGATGCATACATGTGGCAGAAGAGTGCAGACAGAATTAAAGGGCCAATTCCGAGTAAAGATGAAGCATCGAACTAGAAGATGCAATTTTCACAAGGTACCGGAGTATGTGTAATTTTCAGTTTTGTATTTTAACCCCAATTATGCTAAATGCTTGTTTTTTGAGAAAAGAAGTTGATTCCTTGTCATTACTCTTGAAGCATTAATCTGGGCAGCAATAGTACAATTGATAAATGTGTTAGAATTTGAAAAACACTTCGTGCACATGTTTATAAATATATGAAATCTAACACGTGACTATAATTTCAACTTCAACAAGTGCATTTATTATGTTTAGTTAGTGCATACTAAAGTTATAAGATTTGTAGTTCTCAATCATATATGAAGCTCACAATTTTTTTTTCATTCTTGCAATTGCCACATGGTGTTTTGCTATGATGATTATAACTCCATTTAATATGTGCAAAAACTACAAACTTGTTGATGTGATTGTGGTTTGAAGTTTAATTGTTTGCTCAGATTTAGTGACTTTCAACTTCATTTCATACCTTACATTCAAGTGGCAAATCTATATAATTTAATCACACAAATTAATACGCGAAGGACTATCAAGTTTCTTTTTTTTCTTTTTTCTTTTTGTTAAGTTATACAATTTTCTCATACGATGTTAGATTATTTAGATGTAGAAGTCATATGATGCCTAGATCATAGAGGATGCAAATGCGAATATCATTAAATATTTGAAACCATTTAACTTTATAAAATAATATGTAAGTTTTTTTCTGGCCACAAAATTAATATTTTTTGTGTTTAATTTTTTTCATCTATGTCCTAATGAAATAAATTATTGACTAATGTATACTTAGATATGTGCTCTTTTATTTGTCAACTCTAAACACCATACCTTAGATTTGACAGCACAGTCATACACTTTGTTGTCTGCACAGTCACAGGGAAATCTACTCACCATACCTAATCTGCATTTGTTTATAACAGGGAGCTCTTATTCAGTATATATGTGAGGACACACACACACACACAATCTTGTACTATATACAATCTATTCCCCATACCTAACCTGTATTCTGAAACTGATTTGACAGAATAATGTACCCCTGTACATTGTATACTAACAGGGAGCTCACTGATTTGACAGAATAATGTATCCATGTACATTATTCAGTAACAAGGAGCTCCCTTCCTTACATGATTGAATATATATATATATATATAGAGTTTAGATTATGTATCTATCTATGTACAAAAATATTTTATTATCTATAAATCCATAGCACTTTCTCCATTTTCTTTCATAACGATATTTCACCAACACATATCTTATATCTGTCCATTCATTCCACATACATTGAGTTGCACAAATCAGTAAGTTTCTTTTCTTCCCATTTCATTTACTCTTTTGCTTTCCATTTACATCTCACTTGTTACTTTACATTCATCTTTATTCATTATTGTATCCTCAATCTTTCTATTGTTTTCATTGCACAACTTACCTACATTCTCTCATCTTCAGTGCAGGAAGCTGTTCAACCAGCCATGGCAACAACTTACAAGCTCATTTATCAGATTTCACCTAATCAGTCTAACTGGACAGCAAAGATCATAGTTGCAGAAAAATCCATTCCAAAAGTGAGCCAACACAGTCCTACAAAGTATCAGAATATTGTCTTCATTGATCTTGAGGTAAAATACCATTCATAGACAGATTATATGCTGTGTTCGTTCTTGCCTTCCTATTTTTTTAACATATATATTGTGATCATTGGTGTAGGGCAATAAAGTCCAGGCAACCATATATGATAGTAACATAACAGCATTCCAAGATAAATTTGTCCTCTCAAAGACATATTTAGTGTCAAATGCAACAGTGAGGCATACTAAGGCTCAATACCGAGCTATTGTTGGCGATGTGCAATGGACAATCACTGGGAGAACTCGAGTAGAAGAAATAGAAGAAAATAAAAATTCCCTTCTATATGAAACATATGAGTTTGTGCCATTTCACATGTTCCAAAACTACATGGATTCAAATTTAGAAATATGTGATCTTCAAGACCTTTGTTGTTTATTAAAATTTAGGTTTATGAGTCATCAGTTTAATATATGATCCTAAACTGAATTATTGCCTTTGTTTTCACAGGTATTATGGGTGTGGTTATAGACATGCGACTGAAAAGACAAATTCAAACATCATCTGGAAGTCAGTCAGTTGTTCAAGAACTTTTCCTCATCGATGATCAGTATATATCCAACTATTTTTTACATTTCTTGAATCATTTATACTTTAACTTTTGACATCTCTTCATTTGAAAAAATACAGGTTCCAAACAATAGTTCTTCGTATGTGGGAGAACTTTGTGGACACTGAATGCACTGCCATTTCAAGCATCTTAAGCAAGAAACCTGTCATCGTTGGGAACCACTTGAAAGTAACTTCTTTCAATGGTAAAATTCTAAATACATTACACACATCAATAAATTACTAACCTGTTTACAAACATATTCTATTGTTGTTAATATATTTTCTTCTAAGTTTATCTATTTCTACAAAGGGTAACAGCTCCATTTTGCTAAATCCTAAATTTGGGCAAGTCATCGAACTGAAATCATGGTAAATGTTTAGTTTATACCCCTCTCTGTCTCTCTCTGTGTCTCTCTCTCTCTCTCTCTATATATATATATATATATATATATATATATATATATTCATTGAGCAAAAAAATATTATTATAATCATTTCACCATTACTAATAAAGTCACTTTGATGCAAGGGTTGATGCAAATGTGCACAGGCTGGATGATATACTATCAATAAAAGAATACTTGCATTTCTCTTCATCCAGCTTAGTTGCTCCAAGTGAGGATAAGTATACCACCATTCAGAAAATCCAGGATTTAGTTTTCACTGTAAGCTTTCCCAGTTAATAAATAATTATTTCCTACTCATTTTCAGATGCTACTCAACTCATAACTTCATAACTATATGTATTTTAATTTAACTAAGTTTAAATCCTAACATGCACATTTCATTTCTTCCAGTAAAAGTTCTTCTGGCTAAAGGCAACAGTCAGCCTTGTTGCACCTGTGAAATCACCACTTTGGTACTTAGCATGCAATAATTGTAATAAAATGTCGAATGTGTCTTACAATGAAGTGTATCAGTACTACTACTGCAAGTATATGCATAACTATTTCTTGCATTTTGAACATTTAGATGCATTATAGCCTACGCCAATTATAGTTTGATGTTTAGCTGCCAATTCCTAGAAAGTTAACATATTTACCATCTAACTATTATAGAGCAAGAGCAAATGTACATTTGCAAGATCTCACTGGACACATTTATGCCACTGTAATTGGCGAACCAGTTGAAATTTTTTTACAGTGTACTGCCCTGGATCTAATGAAACAGGTATAGCCGTGATACTACAAATCTATATTGTCTCTTCCTTTGTCTTCAACAGAATACAAACATATTACTCATGTTGAATTATTTCCTTTATGTATGTGAAGGATTCAAATGATGTTCTTCAGATGGTACGCAACAAAACCGATGAAGATTATATCTTGTATGTGAAAGCAATAACAACAGACACAAGCACTTCACAGAGTAGATGAAGTTGCAGATGGAAGTGTCGATTCCCCAGAAAAAGTTCTGGCTGTTGAGGAGAATCCAAGTGGCCAAAATGTTGTACATGATTCTGTCGGGCAAAATCTTTTCCCAAGAGAAAATGAACTCAACAACGCATCGGTTACCCCCCAAAAAATGTGTGATGATGATGCTTCATCATCTTCGATTGCTGATAATCAAAGTGGGTCTGCTTCTCCTACTACAAAATCTGTTCATTTATCTCATGAAGACTGAATCGCAATGTCGTATGAACATTAGTCTAGAGTATTAGCATCGTCCTTCTTTAGTTCCATGTCTTGTGTATTTGGCTTTTAATTATGTTGCATGTATAGTGCATTTGTAGTCCCTTTTGTGTGCAGGAATAGTCAACAATGTGGAATTTATCTTGTGGACACCACTATGATAGTTTCTGGTTTGTTCAATCTGTATTTCCTGCATGTCTTTTGGAAGTTGTAATGGGCAACCATGTTAACTTTATATCTATGTCATTGGTTGTGTCCCCTATCATTTAAGTGTTTATTAAAATATTAAAAATATGAAATCATCGTAGCCTTATGCTGATTCTTTTTTGGTCATCTAATAAGATTGAAAGTGAATACAGGAAAGAGGTTATAAATTAAAACTAAGTAGAAGACATAAAACAAGAACCACATTTCCATTTATTTAAGAGTTCAACCTTCTTTAGAATGTTACATTATATTGGAATTGAAATTTACAATACAAATGAATAGAAAAATGATAGAATCAATTACTGCCATAATGAATGCTACTCGAGACTTGATCTATACAGCTACAATTCAAGTAGATTAACGTCTTTTGAAAATATCATTACAACAATTCACGACATCTCTAATACAAATATCTATAGTCTCAAAAGCACCTAAAAAATAAGAATTATTGTGAATGAGATGCTTAACCTACGAGTTGTAATTTAACATAGAACAAAAATAATAGCATAAAATAAGCACAATATGTCAATCGTTGTTCTGTTTTATATTTGAATAAAATATTATATTTTAGTTGCACTTGAAAACATCTTCGACTTAAAATTCTTTAACATTTACACGCTATTACATACATAGTTACTACTACATCCCATGCAACGCACGGACAAATACTAGTAATATACTACAAGAGCGTATCTTCTTTTCACTTTCCACAATTTCATCCAATACGACATTACTTTGATGACGTCACCATGACATCTTTTTTTGGGTCATCTACTTTCTATTATATTCTCTATACACTACCATAAGATGTTGAGAAATTTCCTTTCTCAAATAAATATGCTATAATGAAGTTGACACAAAATTTGAAACAAAGAATCAAGAAGAAATCAAAATATTGCAAATTGACTTGAATCGCAAAGAATGCTGTCCTAAAAGCGAAATTTGCGGCCTCTCGAAATGAGAATGCTAAAGGGCCTCCAAACAAATTGCTTTAGCGGATTTCAAGCCTCAAACCAAGTATCAAATAACACAATTGATAAACTTGGAGAAATAGGAACAAGAAGAGCAAATTTGAAGATTCTAAGTATAAAATTCAAGACTTTTGGATGATAATCACTATTGAAAGTATATTGATCAAAAAGTTATTCAAAACCATGAATTCTATACCTATTTATAGAATTCTATCATCCCTATTCGTTGTTCATGCAACTCTTCACGAAAGAGTGCCAAAAATAGTTGAAAAGGTGCATGAGAAATTCTGAAAAAATTCTCCAACGGTCAAATTTTTAGGCCACGCGATCGCGCGATAGGAGACTCTCGCGATCGCGCGATGCCTCGAAAAAACATGCAGTGACCATTATCACTTAACCACGCGATTGCCGGACCATCAACCACGCGATCGCGTGGTCCTTCATTTTGGACGGACCTTTAGGTCCGGTCCGGACCATTTGGTCCGTCTAGTTGTATTTGATCCGATTTTTGCACTTTTTTTTTTTGACCGGTTCCTTATATTTTGGACCGGTTCTCGCACTTTTTCAACTTTATTTATATATTTGAACAACATTTTCATAACAATCCCCCACTTGTTCAAATATATGAACTCAACTTAGAATCATAAACGATGTCACGCATAAAACAAGGTATCTTTCGATTTTAACCTTATAGTAGTGCTAATATTGCAAAGTAATATCGAGATCCCAGGTAGCCTTGGCTTTGAACCAGTTATCCCTTATGACATTACCGGCGATATTGCACACGTGAACATTCTTGCTCAATACGTTCCACACAATTTACTTTGACGTGTTAATGGTCTTGCGCCCATCCGAATTCATGAACTTTTCAGAAAGTAACTCCAAAACTTTCCTTGAAGCGGCACCACTTCTAAGTTCATATAGGAGAAATTCTTACAGTGTCTTGGTAACTTTTAAAAACACTTGTACTAAGTACTGAATTTCTTTAAGATTTGTTCAACCCTCCAAACAGTTACCCCAGCACTTGTATCCTTATGATAGGGCCTTAAAATAATTTTCTAAGTGCTGCAACAATTCACTTATCGAATGACTTGTTGTTACCCTTTGAACCCGTGAATTACTCATTTCGTAATGACAGGTAGGGTTGCCGTCATTGGTGAATTTATAATAGGAGTTTTAGCCCCATCCTACTCGATGTTTGTCTTACCAACTCTTTGGTAAGTGGTTTTGTGAATGGATCAGCCAAATTTTCACTTGACCTCACATAGGTAAGTGATATTACTCCATTCTTTATTAATTTTCTTATATAATCATGTCTAAGACTCATATGTCTTGACTTTCCGTTATAGATTTCATTATAAGCCCTTGCTAGAGTGGCTTGACTATCGCATAGTATAAATATTGAAGATTCATTCTTCGTATCTAGTGGAATTTCATAAAGAAGATCCTTAAACCATTCTGCTTCCTTTCCAGTTTCGGCTAATGCAACAAACTCGGATTCCATAGTGGAATGTGTTATAATTGTTTGTTTCTTTGATCTCCAAGAAACAGCACCACCTCCAAGTGTAAACAACCATCCCGAGGTTGATTTATTTTCTCCAGCATTTGATATCCAACTTGCGTCGGTATATCCTTCTAATATTGCTGGAAACTTGGAATATTGAAGTCCAAGGTTTTTAGTTCTCTTTAGATAACCAAGAACTCTTCCAATCGCTGTCCAATGCTCAACACTTGGATTGCTAGTAAACCTACTAAGTTTACTCACGGAAAATGCAATATCCGGTCTCGTGCATTGAACTGCATACATTAGACTTCCAATTGCACTCGCATATTCGAGTTGTCCAATAGCCCTTTCAACATTCTTTACAAGTTTAATACTTGAATCAAATGGAGTATTTGCCTCTTTAATGTTCAAATGTTTGAACTTTTCAATCACATTCTCTATATAATGTGATTGGGTTAATGCATACCCCAACTCATTCTTGATCACTTTTATACCCAATATGGTATCCACTTGACCAAGATCTTTCATATTGAATGTTGACGATAGAAACCTCTTCGTTTCTTTTATGCCATTCATGTGATTACTTATAATCAACATGTCATCCACATACAAACACACAAATGTAACAAGTTTATCACAACTTTTAATATATAAACATTTATCTACCACATTATGTGAAAAACCAAAAGACATAATTGCATTATCAAATTTCTCATGCCATTTTTTAGGAGCTTGTTTTAAACCATATAGCAATTTAATAAGTTTACAAACTTTATTTTCATTACCCGGAAGAACAAAACCTTCTGGTTGTTCCATGTAAACTTCTTCATCTAGTTCTCCATTTAAAAATGCAGTCTTCACATCCATTTGATGTACATGTAAATCAAATATAGACGATAGTGCAAATAGTATTCTAATAGTAGTGATCCTAGCCACCGGTGCATAAGTGTCAAAATAATCAATTCCTTACTTTTGTCGAAAACCTTTAGCAACTAATCTTGCTTTATAGGTTTGGATCGAACCATCGGTATTGTATTTCCTTCGAAATACCCACTTGCAACCAATGGCTTTTGATCCAGCCGGTAAATCAACAATCTTCCAAGTATTGTTGGACGTTTTAGAATCCATTTCATCATTGATAGCATCCTTCCAAAATGTGCTATCTCTAGAAGTCATTGCTTCTTTATAGGTTTTAGGATCACTATCAATTTGAAGAACATATGGAGTTGTTCTTACTATATCTTCCTTACTTGCTTCAACCAAGTAAAAGGAGATCCTTTGAGAATCAATCTCATCATGTCCTAATACCTTCTCTTTACGAGAACGCTTGCTTCTTTGAGTTTCACTAGTCTCAATTACATCTTGGGTAGATGTTTCTAGTGATTTAGAAGCCGGAAATTCATTTTGAATTTCTATTGAATTTTGAGGAATATCATCAACGCTTAATGAATTCTCAAAAAATTCCACATCTCGTGATTCTATAATCATATTGGATATTAGATCAAGTAGCCTATATGCTTTACTATTTATAGCATATCCAACAAAAGCACTCTTGATCCCTCTTGGTCCTAGTTTTGTCCTACTAGGATTGGTGTTTTTATAATAAGTCAAACACCCCCACACTTTAAAATATCCAATATTAGGCTTCCGACCTTTCCACAATTCATAAGGTGAAACTTTAAGTTTCTTAGAAGGAATTCTATTATGTATATGACACGCGGTAAGTAATGCCTCACCCCATAAGTAATTAGGCAATTTAGACCTTGTTAGCATAGCATTTATCATCTCAACTAAGGTTCTATTTTTCCTTTCCGCCAGGCCATTTTGTTCCGGTGTTCTAGGTGCACTACATTGGTGTAAAATACCATGTTCTTCACAAAAGATATCAAATTCTTTAGAAAAGTATTTACCGCCTCTATCACTTCTAAGAATTTTAATTCTTTTATCCTTTTGATTTTCTACTTCATTTTTATATGCTTTAAACATATGAAAAGCCCAATTTTTATGTTTCATTAGATAAACATAACAAAATCTAGAATAATCATCAATGAAAGTGATAAAATATTTATTACCACCCCTAGTTAACATGCCATTAAGTTCACAAATGTCGGTATGAACTAAGTCAAGAATATTAGATGATCTTCCTACACTTTGAAAAGGTTTTTTAATCATTTTGGACTTAGTGCAAATCTCACATTTTTCATACTTTGTAAAATCACAAGATAGCATGCCATTTCTAATTATTCTATGCAAAGTAGAATATCCAACATGTCATAATCTATCATGCCATAAATCTAAAGAACACACAAAGTAAGAAGAATTTATTTTATTAATTGCATTGTCAATAGTACACAATTTGACCATTCCATTAGTGGAATAGCCTTTATCAACAAAGAAACCATTTCGGGACAATACAAGTTTTCCCGACTCAAAAATACATTTCACACCCGGTTTTCCCAACAAATCACCACTTACAAGGTTTCTATTCATATCCGGCACATGTAAGACATTTGTAAGAGTTACAACCTTTCCAGATGTGAATTGAAGATCAACATTCCCTTTGCCTATGACTTTCGAACAATGTTCATTTCCCATTTTGAATTTGTTGACCATCATCAATCTCTTGATAGGTCTTGTATAGGGACTTGTCATAGCAAACATGAACGGTGGCGCATGTATCATACCACCATCCCGGAATTTTTCCTTTGACAGAATTCACTTCGCTTATAGTAGCAATAATTTCATTCTTGTCAATGGAATTAACCTTGCCTCCAAAATTGCTTTATTTTTTATATCGGCAATCTTTCGCAAAGTGACCGAATTTTCCACATACAAAGCATTCTCCCTTGGGCTTCTTTTTGAATTTGTAGTTGTTGTTGCTAGTAAACTTTCTTTTGTTTAATTTGGTCACTTTGTTGTTCTCCAAGGCATTGGCTTTAGAAGTACCAACATGGGAATGTTCAATCCCATCTCTTGCCCTCGACTCTTCCTCAATTCGGAGATGTTTTTGAATTTGCTCCAATGAAAAGTTTTCAGAGTTGTGAAGAATTTTCTTCCTATATCCTCTCCAAGTAGAAGGCAATTTAGCAATAATTGCTCCTACTTGAAATGATTCCGGAAGTTCTATCTTCACCGCTTTTAATTTATTGACAATCACTTGCAATTCATGAACTTGGGGTAATAAGGGAACATTTTCCAAAAAATTAAAATCAAAGTACCTTGTTATAAGGAATTTTGTATTTCCTTCCTCTTCGGCCTTGTACTTGTTTTCAAGTGCATTCCAAATCTCTTTTGCAGATTTAGTGTTGGTGTACAAGTCGTAGAGACGATCCGAAAGTGCATTCAAGATATGACCACGACAAATAAGTTCGTCTTCTTCTCGCTTCTTTCGATCAATCCTTGCTTGTTCGGTATCTTTCTCGGAAGGTTCGGGCAAGTCTTCCAAATTGGGATCAAGGATGTAGAAGATTTTTAGCGCCGTTAGTAGAAACTTGATATTGTCTTGCCACCTTGTGAAGTTGGTACCATCAAAACGATCCAAGCGAACCAAATCTTGATTCATCAACTTGATTGTAGCCATGGTTGTGTCTCCTTCGGTTGCCATCGCAGAAAATTTCGCTTTTAGAATGTTGAGAAATTTCCTTTCTCAAATAAATATGCTATAATGAAGTTGACACAAAACTTGAAACAAAGAATCAAGAAGAAATCAAAATATTGCAAATTGACTTGAATCGCAAAGAATGAAATTTGCGCCCTCTCGAAATGAGAATGCTAAAGGGCCTCCAAACAAATTGCTTTAGCGGATTTCAAGCCTCAAACCAAGTATCAAATATCATAATTGATAAACTTGGAGAAATAGGAACAAGAAGAGCAAATTTGAAGATTCTAAGTATAAAATTCAAGACTTTTGGATGATAATCACTATTGAAAGTATATTGATCAAAAAGTTATTCAAAACCATGAATTCTATACCTATTTATAGAATTCTATCATCCATATTCGTTGTTCATGCAACTATTCACGAAAGAGTGCCAAAAATAGTTGAAAAGGTACATGAGAAATTCTGAAAAAATTCTCCAACGGTCAAATTTTTAGGCCACGCGATCGCGCGATGCCTCGAAAAAACATGCAGTGACCATTATCACTTAACCACGCGATCGCCGGACCATCAACCACGCGATCGCGTGGTCCTTCATTTTGGACGGACCTTTAGGTCCGGTCCGGACCATTTGGTCCGTCCAGTTGTATTTGGTCCGATTTTTGCACTTTTTTTTTGACCGGTTCCTTATATTTTGGACCGATTCTCGCACTTTTTCAACTTTATTTATATATTTGAACAACATTTTCATAACATAAGAGTCTATCTTCTTGTCACTATTCACGTTTTCGACCAATACGATATCGTTTTAATAACCTCATTGTGACATCTTTTATTTTATTTTTTTTCTTTTGCAATTTCACATTTTCACGCTGACAATCACAATTATTGTTAAGGATTGAGAACTTCACATTTTTCCCACCCACACACGCCACTTCTACCTTGATTCTTTACCCTTTCTTTCCCTCCCTCCCTCCCTCCCTCCCTCTCCACAATGTATTTCCTTCATGGTGATTTTTTTGCCCAAAATGAAAACCCTAGTTACTTCAACTATGGCTTCAAGCGGTTGAGATTTTGGACAATTTTGGGTATGTTAATTTTTTTCCTATTACATTAGAAAGTGGTTTTTTTTTTTTTAAATGTTGTTGTAATCTTTAGATGTTTCAATAGATAAGATATGGTGTTATGTTGTATTGTGGGTGATTTCTCATTACTTGTTGTGAAATGGGCAAATTTGAAAGAGTAACTTCTATTATATGACTATGTTAGAAAATTTATTACAGATAATAATTTATCTATAATCTAAATAATCATCATGTTGGAATTATCAAGAATCAAATAACTGAAGCGGAAGCGTACCTTAATCAAACGCGATTCAGGATAAATGATTCGGCGGTGTTTGGATCTTCCAAATCGATACGTAGTCCTTATTATCTCTCTGATGATGGGATGTCAGACAGAATGAACAGTACGTAGGATTCAGGGACCATAACCGACTTTATATACTGAATTGTCAATTAACCTAATCCGGCCCATCATGAATTAGGTAATGGCCTGGTATCTACACATAAAAGCCCATACATTAATTAGATGCATTAAAGCCCAATATACCAAATCCTTATTAGATCACTTTAAATGGGCTTAACCAAAATTGATAGCCTTTTATTCAATACACAATAATTCACATATAAGCCCACACGATTTATTAAAATCCTTACAATCTCCCACTTGGGCTATATGTGTAACCTTACAATTGTGTATCAATCATAACCTTATGAGTACTCAGAATTTTGCTATCATTACTGAATGCATCCCCAAACAATCCGGTCCATCAATTATATCAACATAGGATCAAAGCGGCTTTCGCTACATTAATCGTAACTAAACCTTCAATGGTCAAGTATATCGACATAACTGAATGACATGGATCAAGTATGGATGTGTAGCTAATGTGATCTTCAACATGCCTATTTCCAACTGGTCCAACTTAAGTGAGATCATCCTTAAACAAGTTCAGAGATAATAAACCTGAAACCTTACAGCTGTAAATAACTTTAACTTTAAACTGTATCCGAAAGGACAATAAATGTGTCTAATGCACCCAAAATACAAACTCCTACTGAAACCGAATATCCTTAAGAAATACAACACCCATATGAGTAATGTACTCATGAAAGACCTTGGGTTGTAATACTTTAGTAAGCGGATCCGCAATTATGGAGTTTGTCCCAATGTGCTCTTATTGACACGTGTCCACTCTGAACTGTATCCTTCACAACCAGGAACTTATGTCAATGTATTTTGACTTAGTTGAGCTCCTGTTGTTACTGGAATATAAATCTGCTGAGTTATTGTCACAATATAACTTTAGTGGTCTTTCTATACCGTACAGAATATGCAGCCCAGTGACAAAATTTCGCAGCTATATTCCATAATTAGATGCCCCCAAAATTGCTACAACTGTGCGGCCAAGTGAAAGAAGCTAAAGTGTCTGTTAAGCACTCCATCCGGAAATAGCTCCTCCAACCAGCAGATAAATGTAGCCTTATGTGGATCTTTTACTTTCTTGGCATCTAGTAAAAATCGAAATCATAATACCATATGATCTCCAACTGATCCGATTTTCTGTATGTGAGTATGTAATCTTTTGTTCTTTTTAAATACTTTATAACTCATGTTTGGCTGCTTTCCAAATGATCCATCCCAGGGTTACTTAAATATCTCCTTAGTATCTCAATAATGTATGCAATATCCGAACGCATACAAATTTGAGCATACATCAGACTTTCTATAGCTTAACTATATGTGATCCTCTGCATTTCTTTAACTTCAAGATAACCTTTCGAGCATTAGTCGAGACTAAATTTGTCTCCCTTAGCGATAGGGCTGTCCCCTGATTTACTGTCTTGCATGCCAAACCTCTTAAGTACTTTATCGATATAGCCCTTTTGTGACAATTCAAGAATACCCCGAGAACAATCCCGGTGTATCTGAATTCCTAATACAAAAGAGACGTCACCAAGATTTTTAATCTCAAAATTCCTTGACAAAAATCTCATAATTTTATGTGACATACCTATATCATTAGTGGCAAGCAATAATCAACATATAAAACCAGGACAATATACTTACTCCCACTGAACTTGTAATACATACAATCATCAACAACGTTAATCTCAAAACCAAATGAGATAATTGTTTGATGAGATTTGTATTACCCTTAACGGGAAGCTGGCTTGAGTACACAATGGATTTCTTTAATTTGCAAACCGTCTCATCAATGTCTCCATTGAGAAACGTCGTCTTAACATCCATTTGATGTAACTCGAGGTCAAAATGTGCAACAACCTGACTTTCCTGAAAGAGTCTTTCATTGAAACCGAAGAGAAGGTCTCTTTACAATCAATGCCATCATTCTGTATAAAGCCCTTAGATACAATACGAACCTTATATCTTTCCACATTACCTATCGAATCCCTCTTGGTTTAAAATTCTATTTAAGACCAATGGGCTTCGCACCTTCTGGTAATAGGACAAGATCCAAACTTTATTGTCTTGCATATGCTTATACTTCTTATTTATGACATCAATCCACTTTTGAGAGTTAGAACCCTGCATGGCCTGATGGAATTGATTAGACCATCTTCCACCATTCCATTATTTTCCTTATGTTCTTCGAGAAATGCTATTTAAATTATCCGGAATAGCATTTTTTTCCCTTTCTCTCGTGGATCTCCTTAATGGCTTTAGTTATTGAGGTTGTTGAGTTTGTACTTCTGAAATTTACCTTATTTTGGATGGGAGGTTCTCAATATTGTCTAATTGAGGTTCCGGATATGCTTCTTGATCAATGACATGCATAAAAACTTGCACGTTGTCAAAAGCAATAGTAGGAATCGAAACCGATCCTTCCTCAACTTATTCCTTAAAGACAATATCTCTAACCTTATTTCTCCCCAAACTCAACATCCTCAAAAAATGTTGCATTTCCCGTTTCAAAAATTGACTTAAGTGTGGGATAATAAAATTAATAGCCCCTTAACAACTTTATTTTCTTTATTTGTTTTCTTGCCCTTATCTTTAGAGGTTTTTGCCAAGTGATTTCAGTTCTGTCCTGCTTCAACTTTTCTTCCTCTTGCACACAAAATGGAATGAGCTCATTTAGAGTTCATTTCTCCCTTTGATAGTTACAACTGACCTTAAATTGACTGAATTGTGCAAGAAGCTTGCACACTATGAAATGAGCTCATTGAGAGTCCATTTCTACTTTGACGGTTATAACTAACCTTAAATTAACTATATTGTGCTGGAAGCGATATCAATACCAAATGCACGAGCAAGTCATTAGACAAGTCGAGTTTTAGTTCTTTAAATTTTGAAGCAGTGTGAGACATCTACATGATGTACTCCCTTATTTTCCCATTGCCTTTATACTTTATTGAAATCAAGCTTTGCATAAGCGTGCTTGTTTCAGCCTTATCGTTTTTCACAAAACGTTTCTTAATTTCGGCAAGGAATTCATTGGCATCATTTACCTCCTCAGATACTATGCCACTAAAGGCTTCCGGAATGTCGCACTTAAATGATCATGAGACTCACGTAATTTAAGCAATCCCACTTCTCAAAGTTCCTCATTTGATTAGATGAACTTTCATCCGTAAGAGGAGCAGGTTGTTCAATCCTTAGTACACGGTCTAGATCGATGCAGCCAACGAAAAGTTAATGTTCTTGTTTTGATCCTTGAAGTTTATTCCATAAATACAGGGATTAAATTTGAGCTTGTAGATTTACTACTAGCAGAATTTGAAACCGAATAGAGAACACTTAAATAAAATTGCTCACATAAATACCTTATTATGCAAATCATATTTTCAAATAATGGTAGGGCCCATCACAAGATACCTAGCACAACATCAATATTTAGTCTTTGGACATAAATATTGACTTGTAAGTGGTACTCTTGGTGTAGTAATCAAACACTGACAGTAAGACATGTCAACCAACAAATCTTTCTTTGGACCGATTTATTGATCACACGTAAAACCAAATAATCGTCACGTATTTATCACCACAAGTTCATGTGAAATTCGGGCCAAATATTGACCTTCCTTTGGGCCGATCAATATCCGCATGAAATAACACACAAACACCTAATTTTCCCTTAGTGTAGTGATCAAACACTGGCAATAAGACATGTTAACCAATAAACCTTTCTTTGGACCAATTTATTGGTCACACGTTAAACCAAATAATTGCCACGTGTTTATCACAACAGGTGCATGTGAAATTCGAGCCAAATATTGACCTTCCTTTGGGCCGATCAATATTTGCAATGAATAACACACACAAATACCTTCTAATATTCAAAGTTAATTAATATCCACAAGAGAGGTTGCTTTGGCAACATGTTGCTTCAACTAACTTACTTTCGAATATTATATCCCTTAAAAGATTCCGATGTACCAAGATTTGAAACTGAAATTCATTGATTTGCATATATATTTGACTTTAGGGTTTGAATTTTAGAATTCAAAACTTTAGAATAAAGCAATTCTTAAGTTGAGAGAGTCAATTGCAATATTCTTAAACTTTAGGTGGCCAATTATGTAAAATTTTAAGCTTTAAGGGCTTAAATTACAATTTTCTCAAAACTTTATTGGCCAATTTAAAGAAATTCCAAGCATTAGGTCCCAATTTGAAAGAAAATTAAACTTTAGAGGTCCAAAATAGGAAATTCTCAATCTTTAAAGGTTGATTTTGAAAATTTTCAAACTTTAGGAGCCAATTTAGAAAATTCCCAAACTTTAGGGACTTAATTTTAAAAAAAATTCAAACTTTAAGGACCAATTTTGAAAATTTCCAAACTTTAGTGACTGAATCAAAGAATTTTCAAAATTTAGGGACCAAATTAAAGAATTTCAGAACTTTAGTTGCTGTATTAGAAAATTTTCAAACTTTAGGGACTAAAAATGAAAATTTTCAAACTTTAGGGACTTAAAATGAAAATTTTCAAACTTTAAGGGATCAAATTAGAGAATTTTCAGGTTTTATGGATCGAATCAGAAAATCCTCAAACTTTAAGGACCAATTTTGAAAATTTCAAGCTTTAGATGCTGATTTTGAACATTCTTATACATTAGGGATCAATTTAAAAAAAAAATTCAAACTTTAGGGGCTGAAATTATAAAACTCATAACTTTAGAGGCCCAACTTTAATAATTTATAACCTTAGGGGCTGAAGTTATAAATTCCATAACTTGAAATGCCAATTTAAATAATTTCATAACTTTAGGGGCTTAGGTCATAATTATCATAACTTTCAGGGATTAACTTTAATTCCATAATAATATTATAGGGCCTTATTGTGCAATAAACATACACATTCGAAATTGCCCATGAGTCCTCAGGATCTTCTAATTCCCAACGCAAGTCCCTGCCTCAAATTCGATTTTCGCAGCAGAGATACTAGGGTTTGTAAACCCTAGCTTCCGCCGCTCCTCAGCCCCCAAATGCGGCACCACCACCGGCGATTGGAACCGCCTGCAGCGCCATTGACGGCGCTGCATCCAATAATAAAGCGTCGCGGCGCGCGACGCTGCGAACCTCCACAATCCCATCGCGCGACGCCGCGCTCAGCCCGACGACTCCAACTCAAAACCAACGGAATCCGACTTCAACCATACACAAATTCCAAATCGAATCCAACATCCAAAAAACCATATTCGGTTTTGAAAGGTATATATACACACAAATTCTAAACTAAATCAAAACCCAACCTCCATGTACATACACACGAAAATCCACAGATTCAACACGCCGGACTACAATTTTCATCCAGATCCAAGACCCAATTCGAATTCATCCTCCTTAATCAAAAATTGAATCCTTAATCAAGAAATCAGATTTCACAGATTGAATATTTTAATAACCAAAATCAGATTCCATATTCTTATCTCGAAATGTGCAGGCAGTAGCGTCTTAATCCATGTATAAGGCAGTGAGAAGATGTATACATTATATATCATATTCATACGAACATAGATCTGATAAATCAACACGATGTTGGCTCTGATACCACTTGTTAGAAAATTTATTACAGATAATAATTTATCTATAATCTAAATAATCATCATGTTGGAATTATCAAGAATCAAATAACTGAAGCGGAAGCGTACCTTAATCAAACGCGATTCAGGATAAATGATTCGGCGGTGTTTGGATCTTCTAAATCGATACGTAGTCCTTATTATCTCTCTGATGATGGGATGTCAGACAGAATGAACAGTACGTAGGATTCAGGGACCATAACCGACTTTATATACTGAATTGTCAATTAACCTAATCCGGCCCATCATGAATTAGGTAATGGCCTGGTATCTACACATAAAAGCCCATACATTAATTAGATGCATTAAAGCCCAATATACTAAATCCTTATTAGATCACTTTAAATGGGCTTAACCAAAATTGATAACCTTTTATTCAATACACAATAATTCACATATAAGCCCACACGATTTATTAAAATCCTTACAGACTAATCCCATGTGCACTTATAACACCCGTAAAAGTTCAAAAAATCACAAAATAATCAAACACGCACACACACACACACAATGACAGCAAAAGAAGAGAATGAGAATAAAGGAATGAGAAGCTATTTTGTCGTTTCATTTCTAACGGTCAGATAAAGACTACACAATTGAGATAAATTTATTCGCTGTAAGTTGAAATTCCAAAATTCCAATATTCAAATTATATTTTACATTTTAAAAGTTACAGAAATTTACTTGTTAGGGAGAGACTTATAGCAACTGGTCGTGCAATTTTTCTCATGCTCCTTATGAAACCACAAATCATTCACTATAAACAAATTAACAACTGGTAATTGTTGACGTCACTTTTTTGACACAAAGCTGGTCAACAAATATATTGAATATGACTTTGACATTCTACGTTGGAATGACTTGGACTTTGGAATTTTCGGTTTAGTATAAATGTCATTGTAACACCCCAAGTTCAAAAATATTAAACTTAGGGGTTAACTTCCTTTCGCTTTAAATGCGGAAATAAAATATTTCAAACACTTATTTTCTTCAATTACATGCATAAACAAAACATTTAAAACCTCAACATTTTTACTTTTCTATTATAAAATTCTACAAAAATTTCGACAAAGTCTCCTCTGTAATTTGGACTTAGCCAACCTGTAGAGGGACATCATATCCATATTACAAATACAATTCTCAACTCATTCAAACCCAACATTCCACATCCGACCACAATTCCAAAATCAAACTTCAACATCAATTCCCAAACTCCTCAACAATAACATCTTAAAGTAAATAATGTTTAAACTTATGAAATATGATATAAACTAATCACAGGAAAATACCATAACTTATTTTAACTAAAAACCAACAACCTAATCAAAGGAATTTATCAATAAAAGAAAATAAATAAAAATAACTTGTAAAAGCCCTCGATTCAGCCCTAAAGCAAATGGAATTATGAGTACTGTCTGAGTCTGCCGCCAAGTGCTCTCATCGGATCATCTAACTTTCATCACCTGAAATGTTGGGGATGGATTGGGTGAGTTTTAGCTCATTAAGTAAACTTTATACATGAAATGCATGCTTATAACATGATTGCTTTAAAAAAATTACATATATGTATCCCCATTTACTTTACTTTCCAGAATATTCAAACTTTTCAAACTTTCACTTAACATTTCAAAAATTTTACTTCATCTCTATCGTGAACTCAATTAGTGTATCTTCTAGCCAATCACAATGCAGTGGGCAATATTCCTTATTTAGGACCAGGTTATCATTTTTTCACCGCATAGCGGTTTAAAATTTGCCACCATCAAGCGGTTTAGCAATCGTCACCGCAAAGCAGTTTAATATTTGCCATCGTCAAACGGTTTAGCAATCGTCACCGCAAAGCGGTTTAATATTTGCCACCGCCAAGCGGTTTACCAATCGTCACCGCAAAGCGGTTTAATATTTGTCACCGTCAAACGGTTTAGCAATCGTCACCGCAAAGCGGTTTAATATTTGCCACCGCCAAGCGGTTTAGCAATCGTCACCGCAAAGCGGTTTAATATTCACCACCGCAACAGCGGTTTAATTCGGGTACGCCGGTCTTCCGCGCCCCATTTCCTACTTGCACCTTTCATGGCATAGAAGTACACTCATTCTTTCTTAAAACTTTGGATACATGTATTTTGAGAAAACTTAAACTTACCACATTCTTCATTTAAAATCATTTGACTTCCCTAACTCAATGAAAATGCATGCTTTACGATGCAACGACATGATAACATGTATGCTTAAACCTTCTCTTAATAACACATACATGTATAAAGTTCATAGAAAGCATCACAAGCAAATAAATTTCAAGAATATAATTTAACCCCATTATTTACACCTTAAACATTTAACTTCAATGAAAATAGGGAAGTTTACTTACATGACGTCCTTAGTATTTACCGTTATCTGGATTTGCAAGTGGAGGAGCATCGATTGCCCGTGTCGTCAATATACCAAAATCCTAGTTGTATCCATTCATTTAGTAAAATATACTTTCAGTTCAAATTGATATATTCATCATTCTTTTAACATTACATTAAACATGTTAAAACAATAAATCTTCTTTCCCTTTTCATTCTTGTGATCATTTATTCCAAACAAGTTATTAAGATATATTAAATACTTCCATACAATACTCGAAATCAAAAGATTTAAACAATTCGACAAAACGTATAACTTTCAGTTCACAAACACATTCATTATTCATTTTAATACTAATCAAACATTAACCGAGATTAAAACTTTAATTTAACCCAATTGTGACTTTACATAATAACCAAAACACATAAAACCATATTCGAGACAAGAAATGAATCTCAATGCACATTAGAAGGCCTTCTCATCTTTTACATTCAAATTCAAACTCAAAATTACATAACTTTAGAAATTACTTAATCGTGATTCTAACAAATTCACAAATCTTAAAATAACCATTTATTACAAACTTTACCAAAAAGCAATTAACTAATTTCATAAATTTAATCAAATTCGAAAAACTGAATCTATAACTTTTAAATCCAAAATTAACCTAACCATTGGTCCATTGGTTAAAAATTGGATTCATATATAAAAAAATCTAAGAATTAACTAGCTAATATGATTAAAGCCATTTATATCAATACATGAAAATTCTCAAATTTCTCAATTTACTCAGAATAACATAAACTTAATTAACTAACTCAAATTTAGACAAAGTATTTTCCAAAATTTTTAAATCTGAAAAATTGTCTTCATAATTCAAACTTAACCAAACACTTAACTAAGTTACAAAATTATCAATATATATATACACACCACACACATTGTCCAACATCTCAAATAAATAATTTAAAATTAGAAATCTAAACAAGTTCAAAATCTGAAATTTATATATATATGTGTGTGTGTGTGTGAAGATAATACACATATACATCAATATATACTTACACAGAGACATACACATACATATAATTATTAACCAAAGTTCCAACTAATAATTAAAATTCGAAATCTAGACAAATTCGAATCTGAAATATAAAAATTTATACAAATAAACATCACACATACATAAAATTCCATATTTATACGTGTGTGTGTTCGTGTGTGTGTGTGTGTGTGTGTATTAGTGCGCGGGTGCGTGCGTTGTGTGTGAGGGGGGGCGGAAAAAGGGGCTACCGTGAGTGGCGGTGGTGTGCCGGCGAGTTGGCCGGTGGTGCGCCAACGAGAAACTGAGGGAGATGCCAAGAGAGAGAGAGAGAGAGACGGAGGCGAGAGGGAGAGGCCGAGAGAAGGAGAGAGCGAGACGGGATCGGGCGTGAGAGAGAGAGATATGAGAGTCTGAGGCTTTAGGTTAGGTTTAATATTTTTGAACTTAGGATGTTACAGTCATCATTTTCAATTAGAATCAAACAGTAATGGGTAAACGATTGATATTTTAATAGGTAATCAGATCAAGAGCGAACTGAATTTATAATGAAGTAATCTTGCGTTCAGTTTGGTGGTGATCCGATAGTTGGGTCGGAATACAATATTCGAATGACAAAAGTTGAGAGAATTTCTTGTATTAATTTCCCGTAAAGGAGCATTTAGGCCTCCTATTTATAGTAACATAGGAGGTAAGACATAATTATTACAATACATCAAATGATTACAATGACACATTACAGTTAATGATGATTACGACACATAATATGGCTGATTTGACCATTTTGCGGAACCCCCATTTTCACCTCGGGTCTGACACTTTCACCTCGTCTGTTGAGATCACCTTGGTTACACAAATCACCCCGACATGATATTTTATCCATGCTATGGCTGGTCTGCAGCTTTGGTCTATCATACCTACTTTAAGGTTCATTGATATCCATGTCACCTCGTAATATTACAAATCACATCGTTGACTAGAAGATATATTAATCATTGACTCATTGACCGTTGAATTTATTTTCCATCTCAGCTTGGTACACAACAGTAATCATGTTCCTACGACATTATTAATTACACCGTTTTAATTATAGCGAAGGTATTCGATATTTCTCATTTTTGTATTTATGCATAGGGATAGACAAAATAACCGAACCAAACTAGACCAAACCAGAATCAAACCATACCAAGCGGTTTGGTTCAGTTCTATATAAAAAAATAATAATGGTTTGATTCTTATAATCATGAACCGTTTGGTTTCGATTCTGGTTTCGGTGTCGGTTTCAGTTTCGGTTCGTTCCATATTTTAAAAAAAAACCAATTGGTTCCATTAGTAAAAAACCATCGGTTTATAGTTTGGCTTGATTCTTTTGGAATCAGAACCAAATCGAACCACGTCCACCACTATTTATGCATTTAACTTTTTTTTTTTTTGGTCTTATTCCTATATTAATGTATGATCCATCAAAATTTTGAAAATTTTGAAAAGTTATTGATTTACGAAAGTTATATAATATGACTTTTGCACTGTCGGGAAACAATCATTAGAACTCAAAATACAAGTTTAGGGTTGAAAAATTGTTTTTTTTTTTCCCCAAAAATTTTGTTAGTATGAAAAATAATATTTTAAAAATCTTTTATTTAGTATTTATCTTATATTTTTAAAAAGGAGAGGCGAATGTCTTTTTCTTCTCCCTGATGAATTTATTTATTCATTTATTTTTTTTAAAAATGAAAAACGAAATTGTAGTAAGGTTGAACATAAAAATATGAGAAAAGTCAGGAAAGTAAATGGAAAAAATGAGCAAAACATAGGGAGCTTGATTATAATTAAGATTTTGTGCAATTAATAAACAAACCATTTTTTCATATCATTTTTTAATCACATATTTTCTAAAAACCACTTTAACCACATATTTTACCTCCAACATATTACATTAACAATTTTATATTTATTTTTTTACCAATTAGAGGCTAAATAAATTATAAAATTTCCCTTAATAATCTCGAGTTAACTGTCTCAATAATCACTAAACTTATATCTATATATTTTTTTACTGATCACTAAAGTTTAAAATTTCAAGTTTTGATAATTAAACATATCAAAATGTTAGATGTTAGTCATTGACTTATCTTTCGTAAAGGAATTGGTGACGTGACAAACGTAATGTACACGTAGCGCTACGTCACCTTTGACCGACCAATCGTAAGAGATTTTTAAAAATGTATTCGATTGGTCATTGAACTTTTAAGAACGTCTTCGATTGTTAACTAACTTTAAGATGGTCGATTTTTTGTCACTAAACTTGTAAAAATAACATGACTAGCATGAAAATTTATAAACGCTTTCCAAATTATCAATTACATACAACAAATCAATAATAAAAATTATTTTTAAAAGTTTATTGACCAATAAAAGATGTTTTCAATTTTTTTATTCTTTTTATTTTTTTTGTAACTTGTTGTGTTGTGGTTGTTCGATTGAAAGTAATGTGACACGTACACATTCCGACTATTACGTTATCAATTTCGTTACAAAAGTAAAGTCGATGTCTAAATTCCAACATTTAGATAAGTTTAGTGATAAAAACTTGACATCTTAGAGTATGTTTGATATTATTTAAAATGAGTCTTTTTTTTTTTTTAATAGTGATTTTTAGGAGAATGAATGATAAATTTGATTGAAAAGTAAAATATTTATGCTTGACTTTTAATAAATAGTTGAGATTGAGTACCGAAGAAAAATAAGAAAAATTTAATAAAAACCAAACAATGGCTTAAACTTCAATGATTATTTGGACAATTAATCCATAAGTTTAATAATCAAAATTGGGTAAACATCACAAACGGTCTCCAACTTTTAGATTTTTTGTGAAAATAGTCCATAACGTTTAGATTTTGACGTTTATACCCTTAGAATCACCAAACGTTGCGAGAATGGTCTCTACCTTTAGATTTCGATTATTTTTCACTTTTAAAAAAGGATAAATATCATAAGTGGTCTCTAATCTTTAAATTTCTAGCGATAATAGTTCATCGCTTTAACCATTTAACCTATTTGTAAAAAATAAATTTCATGAAACATAAACCAATAAAAACATAAAAAAGGGTAAATATCACAAATAATCCCTAATCTTTAAATTTCTTGCGATAATAGTTCAATGCTTTAACAATTTAACCTATTGGTAAAAAATAAATTTCATGAAACATAAACAAATAAAAACATAAAAATGGTAATTATCACAAATGATTCATAATATTTAAATTTCTTGCAATAATAGTTCACCGTTTTAATAATTTAACCTATTGGTAAAAAATAAAATTTCATAAAATATAAACAAACAAAAACAAATACATAGGCATAAGTTTAGTTATCAAAATTTGACATTGAAACTTGAGTGATTAGTTGATTATTACAAGTACATAAGTTTTGATTAATGAGATTAATTCGATAATCTCAAACGGTAAGAAAAGCTAGGTAAATAGTAAACAGTAGAAGACATTTCCTAGTTCCTACTGAAGTCTCCGATTCTGTCTATCTGTGATGGCGTCCCCAGCTACGAGATTTGTCTTCGCACTTCTTACATTTGTTACGATGGGAATGATAATCGGTAATTCATCCTATTCTACATCAGTGTGCGCGTGTTTCTATATATATGTAATTATAAATATATAAGGTGATATTTGTTGTGAATTTGCGAAAGTTTATTGTTTATTGACCTCATATGACGTAATCATCAGGACAATTTTGTTTACCTTCAGTATGGTGTTTCTTTTGAGCAATTCAGTCTTTGATTTCACTACCAGGCCTTTTTTCTTTTCTGATACAGTTTGTTTTCACAAAAAAAAAAAAAAAAAAAGGGAAATCTAAGAGGAAGGAAAGGAGTTGTTTGATTGTTAAAAAAATTGTGCAGAAATAGTAATGTTAACGCCATTGACTGGTGATTGGTCATTGAAATGAATATAAGAACTTGCTGGCACAAATTTATTAGGTGTCAGATTGAGTCTTAAGAATATAAAAGAAAAATCCATTTTATCTAAATAAAAAATAGTAACATTTGTTATGATCTAGTCGAAGAAGTTTTTGTTTAGCTACTTATGTAGATGTAATGAGGCCTCATTTGTTATGGACTTTGGATCATACTGATGACCAGGTTTTGTTATGATTATTGGAAATTCTATTATGGGAGAAAGATACAATTAATCATTTTTCTAGACAGTTTGGGTAATTATGCAGTAATTACTCTATTTTGTTGCATTAACCAACTGAAGGGATTATTCTGAAAGATGAAAAAATCAGAAGTGAAGGGAGCCAAAAGGGAAACAGTTCTTTTATCCTTTACATATTCCAACTTTTTGTCCAAAACATGTAAAAAGTTGATCATTGCCGTCTATAAAGAGAAGGGTGAAATTAATAATGCATGCTTCACAAACATAAAATCAGGAACTTATGTTTCTGGATTTATGGTTCTCTAGCACTCCAGTCTTAAGCTTATCGTCTAGACTGTTTCATGTTGAATTGCCTTATTTGCCTTCTGAATGTGAATTTTACGTCAAATAAAGTATTTGTGGTTTTTAATTGTTTCCCTGATCTCTGAGTAAATAATGAACTCATGCTGAAAATGACATTCGATATGCATTGACCAGGGGCTTTGTTGCAATTAGCATATATTAGAAGGTTGGAAGATTCATATGGTATATTTCTCAATCATTACTCTCTAAAGATTTAATTTTTATGCAATAATTTTTTTGATTTGCACTGTTTTATATAATTTTTATGATATTATCTTTATATTTCTTTGCTATTTTCTACATATGCTTTTCAATATATTCATATTCTTCTATTGGTAGATTATAACAAGGTTTTCTAGCAATGGCTGACAGAAGTTGATGTCACAATTTATGCTTGTGTGTGGTATTTAATGCGAGGTTAAGATATCATAGACACTAATTCCCATAGCCTAGACGCTTTCTAATACTTGGAGAATACTTTTGTGTCAACGTTGGATACGACTACTAAACATTGTGCATATGACATATCTAATCACAATGGGTAAACTTCCCATTCTTCTAAATTTAGTGCATTCTTAGTGCTTGGTGCAAAATTGAAAAACCATTTTATTAGAATAGGATCTGACAATTCTATTCGCTCTCTTGTATGAATACTTAATCCTTAGTTGCTGAGCCCGCTAGAAATTGCCATGATACTAAACTATTCTCAGCGTGGTGATGGGCTTCAAAAGCTTATAAATCCTTAGCTTTTTCAGTCTACATAAACAACCATTATCAAGGAAACTGCAATTCAGGGCCATCCGCACTACCCTTTTCTAAAAGTCTGCAAACTGATGCTTTTAATTTACATACAAAATTCATCATGTAAGATTGTAATCAAATTGAGATATTTCAATCCATTGAAGTTACCTACACATTATCTTCAAAGCCAAAATTTGATTGCATGCCATTTTAGGTGGACTTGTTTCAATTATATCTTTGTTGTTAGAATCTGTGATGCATATTTATCTGCACATAATCTTCAAACATCGCTATTTGATCTTGCTCAGGAAGAACTCGTAAGTTCAGTAACTTTTGAACTCATTAAGAGTGCTAGTGCGTCTTTTTGTTTATTTGTTGTATGTTATGCTTCTCCTTTGGGTGAACTGAGAATTTTGTGAGATGGTAATATAATGATTTTATGTTGAAGCTCGCAGTAGGATATGTTTTATACTTTGCACATCACGTTGCTTCTTCTTTTGTCCACGTGTCTCACTTTCTAATTAGGTTCTACGCTGTGAACCTTACCAATGTAGCAAAATTTTTAGCTTCATTTTCTGCACAATAATATTCTATCAAATGATCTTTTTAGAAAATTTTGGTGTGTAGGAACTGAATCTTCATTGAGAAGATTAAGTGAAACTCGGAATGGAGGTGGTGTTCAACTTATTCGAGGTAATTATTTCATCTTTAAAGTAAATTGAACACAAAAATAAGCTCAGTTTTATTTGTGCATATTATAAATACATCACGGGAATTGATGCATCTCCGTATTTATTTTTTAGGTATTTCTCATTGGGAGGACAAAGAAGCCTTGATTTTACGTCTTGGATATGTATGTTCCTCGTGTTGTTCTCAATCTCTAGTTAGCCATTGGTCTTTTACCAATTATGCATTTATGTTAAAAATGGCACCAAAATTTGACGTCAATTACCCTTAAAGTAAAAGCTTGAACACATGAGCTTATATACTTAATAAAGCTACACTGTCTTATTTATTTTTAAATCATGACTAAAAAATGTTTTAAATTATGACTTCATTCATTTTCTGATTCAGGTCAAACCTGAAGTAATTAGCTGGTCACCGCGCATTGTTGTATTTCATAACTTTTTAAGTACAGAGGTAGGTCAGTTTGATCCTATGTTTTCTGATTGACATGATTTATATGATCTATAGTTTCTATTTATGATAAAATGTGTATTTCTATGTTTACATTAGTTTTGTCTACAGTACAGTAGAAAAATGTAATTCAGGATTGATTATTAGATCCTATTAAAGCAATTTAATAGTTTTGTCGTAAATTTTGCGGCTTTTTGATCAATATTGAGTATAATAAAGTATATTGCAGTATTTGACTAGCCAGGTTGCATAAACTGCTTTCCAGTTTATTCTCATAATTGTTCCATAAGGTGAGAACTTCTAAGAACAGCAACCTTTGTGATGACTCTGATGCTGAGGATCGTGAGTTTAGTAAGAACTACGAGACATCACGAGTGTAGAAGTACTAGAGCTGTGTAAATTTATTCATCACCGATAGAATCGTACAATAAGGAGGCCTCAAGAAACGGAGGAGCCTCATTCCAAATCATAGGGTTTGCATATTGATAAGAACGCCTAGTCAGATCATGTGTTGGAATATTTGCTTGACGATTGACAAAAACAATCTTGTAGTCCCTGTGGAGACGTAAAAGTTGTTTGCATTCAGCAATAATGACTCCGAAGTAGGAATGGTTCGGCTTCCGTGAATAAATACCGTATACTACTTGCTTTGCATCGACTTTGAAGATAACATTGTACAAACTCAAAATTCCACCCAAAATAAGTCTTCACGCAAGACTGTCCCTTTCGCTTCTTCTGGGCTGACATTTCCTAACATTGATCTTGACAAGCTTAGCACACAAGAACCATGATCATTGCGGATAATAAATCCGAAACCAAACACTCCTCGTGCTTGAAAGGTTGCGGCATCTACATTGCATTTGAGAAAACCACTGGACTAATAATGAAGATAAATTCAAAAGATTTCAGTTCTATTGATGTAGAGCATGCAAACTAGATTGCAAAACATATAACATAGTTGAAGTTAAATCCTACAGAAATTAAGTTTATCCACGTGGAAACTTAATTTCTGTAGGATTTAACTTCAACTATGCTATACGTTTCTCAATCTAGTTTGAATGCTGTACATCAATAGAATTGAAATCTATTGAATTTATCTTATTAACAGATTATCAAGATTTGATCTAAAACATCTTTCTTCCTTTTGCTAAGCTTCTTGTACCTCCTTCAGTTTGCTCTTCCACCACAATGAATGGATTTTCTAAGATATATATATATATATTCACGTTGACCCAAGAAGTTGTCCTTATTAACTCGTTTTCCTCATCACTTCTTATATTTCTGTGCTCTGGACCATTAATTAGTTCCCTTCCCTCTTCTTCATATGATCCTAAGAACTGAACATTAATTTTCCTGACCACATCATCTTTCTCCTTGTGTTTTATTTTCTATTTTTTTTTCTTTTGCAACTCGCTTGTGCACGTGTATTGCTCTATGAATGACTACTAAGACGAGGAAAACATTTTCTACTTCACAGGAATGTGATTATCTCAGAGCCCTTGCCAAGCCTCGTCTGCAGGTTTCTACAGTTGTGGATACAAGAACAGGAAAGGTAGGAATAGAAGGCAAATATTTTAGTGTAATCTAGTTGCTTGTTATTTTCCTTGGTTTGTTGATTTCTTGTAGTACAAGTTATATTTTACACTGTTCATGTTAGCATTTACACTAGATATATTATCTGGAAAACTGGATCTTCCCACTCAGGGCTTTGGATTTCCACATAATGTTGCTGGTTTACACAACATAAATTGTTCCTTGTACTCTATCCAGCATTATTTGCTCAGTTGAATTCATGATGTATATTTTTTTATTATGCCTCAAAAGTGATGTGCAATAGTTGTTTGTGCTGACATTACGGTGTTTTGGCGTACTTCGCTCCGTATGATATATTTTCTCCTTTCTCAATGATCTGCAATGATCTTCTATTAATACTTAATATCTTCATAGCTAGTAGCTCATTAATTTACTTCATGGTATGATTCAGCATTTCAGTTATTCTGGATACATATGTTGGTTTGATCATTATGCTTCTTATTATTTTCCATTCTGCTTAGTTTTACTAAACACCAGTTTGGTACCCATTAATCAAAATCTCATTTTTTTTTAAACTCATTTTCAAAGCACATTCTACCAATAAAATAATATATACATAAACCCGAAAAAATTCTCTAATTTCAGTAAATTCCTCACATGTACTTGAGCATATTATGTAATGTCTCAGGGTATCAAGAGTAATGTTAGAACAAGCTCTGGAATGTTTCTTAGCAACGAAGAAAGGAAATACCCTATGATACAGGTTGACTTGCTTCAAACTCTATTAATGCCCGTTGATGTGTTGTGTGCATGAACACGTCCTTGAGGATTCATGCATTGTAGTTCTTTATTCGTTTCATTTTTTTCAGTTTCCATCAAATAGAAGTTATACAGCGGTTGCAACATACTCACATATAGCCCCTGTTCAGTATAGATCAAAATTAGATTTTTAGTAGATTTTGATAAAAGTTCATGAGATGTTTAGATGAAAAGCAGTGGATCCCATAAATGTGTTTTTAAAATTAATTGACTTTGACTTAAGATTAAAATCAGATTTTAATCAAAACCAAATAGAGGCATAATGATTTTACGGTTTATTGCAACCCATGTTTTACTGACAAATAGGACTTGTGATTTGGTGCTATTCACCATCAGGCAATTGAGAAACGAATATCTGTATATTCTCAAGTACCAGTAGAAAATGGGGAGCTTATACAAGTATTGAGGTGGGTGTAATTCTCATGCTCGTTCCATTTCCCCATTTCAAGCAAAAGGTGATTGGTTTTAATATCAAGGCTAACTTCTGCTTTGCAGCACAGGTATGAAAAAAACCAGTTTTACAGACCCCATCATGACTATTTTTCTGACACGGTGAGGTTTTCCTGCCTTCCTATTATGTTCATCAGCTCAATTGTGTCTCTTTCATTCTTTTAGTTCTTTCCATCTTTATAGGCTGTCATGTTTTGACATAGAAAGAATGTCTTTTTGTACAGTTTAATTTGAAGCGGGGTGGTCAACGAGTGGCAACAATTCTTATGTATTTAAGTGACAATGTTGAAGGAGGAGAAACATTCTTCCCACAGGTAGCTATATTCCAGACTATTAGTTAGTGTTCCCTTAATTTAAAATTTTCTCGGTTGCTGTCCGGAACTATATTATTAATTCATTACCACAGATTGTACATGTACTTTAGCATTCTGCTACCATCTGACATACAGAGGGTTATCTGATAGACAGGGAACATGATTCTGGGATCTTGACCTGAGAACTAACTTGAGCATGATTACTAAAATTACTATTGTAAACAAAGGCAAGAATTTTTCAACCTGTTAACCAAACATAGAAACAAATGTGCTCTGATAAATAGAATACAAGTTTCCAATTGCTGATTGCTTTGTAAGCATCCTGTGGCTTCTTGCTAAACTAAGATCTGGTGACAATACACAGAGAGCGTTATTAGTACAAAGTAATGGACAAGAGTACAAAGTCCATTAAATTGATTTCAGTTTCTTTTCTATCTTAGTACTGTTTAACATGGGAGAATCCACCTTAAAAACAAGCTGACAGTGTTCTTGATATAGCATGCATAAGCAGCATAACTGTGCTAGGATGTTGTAAAACAGTTAAATTCAATTCTAAGTTCTGTGGCTTAAATGTGTGGAAAGCACGAATAGTGAACTATTATCTTTATAAGTATTTGTTTATGCAGCATCTTTAACTGCTATGATGAATTTTTATGCGTCGAATATCTACATCCAAATAATTTTGCAAGTATATAAATTGGTTTGTCCAAAAACACTTGAGAACACACTACTATCTGTATGATTGTATATACATTGTTTTGATTGTTATCTTTTAGCTGACTCTCCTTCATGATTTTTTTTTATTTGTCAATTCCCACTATTATTAGGCTGGATCGGGCGAATGTAGCTGTGGTGGGAAAATGGTTAAAGGATTGTGCGTGAAGCCAAATAAAGGAGATGCTGTGCTTTTCTGGAGCATGGTTTGTTTTCTTCCCCTAGTTATGGCACATCTTGAATCATCATTGACAGTTGACCATTGTTATATAATGTGATGAAACTCCATAATCCATAGAGTCGAACATCAAAACTTACCATTTAAAAAGTTTATATGCACTAACTATTCAAGATTGGTTGCATCGATTTCAGTAAGTTTCTTCGAGGCCTTCTAAATATGAACGGTACAAAATTGTTTTGTATAGTGATATCGTGTCTGGCACATTTCTTTGATGAAATATTGTACTCTAGAAATAAAAGCAATTAATTACCTGAGAAATCTTTAAAGTTTTTGAATAAGAAGTTATGTAAAGAATATGTGAATAATGCTTGGGCATGCCGATTGATTGGTTGTGGAGACACTTTCATGAACTTCTGGAACGAATTTAGTGTTTCTGTTTGTCTCTGCTGAGGTAGAGGTTATGCATTCAAATCTCGTTACATTTGATAAAAAATGAATCCAACGTGTTAAAAGACATAATTTGAATAAATAACTTTGTTCCCTATATAACTTCTTAAGATTTTAGATCAGGTGGTTCAACATGGAATATGAGTTTGAGCTACGTTTCACTCCACTTATTTATGAAAGTTGTTCCTGAGTCAGGTTTTGTTGAAAATTTATTATCCCAAGGATCGTGTTCAAGACATTATTTTAATAATTAAGTTTGTATTCTTTCTAACAGATTGTTTAAACGAGACAGCTCAATTAGAATCCAGATTTGCTGTCACAAAATGCTATCTCTTAGCCGTCCACCAAATTAAAATTGTATATGAATTACATGTCAACAAACAAATTTTAAACATATACAAACAGTTACATTAAAAAGTGGTGATGTATATAATTTTAATTGAATGGAAATCTAAGGAGAAAATATTTTGGGACAGCATATCTGAATTCGTTCAAGAGGGCGTTGTCTAACCTTAAAATTTATTCTCTCTATGCTGTTCTGTTTTACAGGGGCTTGATGGACAATCGGACTCGAGTAGCATACACGGTGGATGTGAAGTATTGTCAGGAGAGAAATGGTCTGCTACCAAATGGATGAGACAGAAAACTGCGACCTGAGCTTGCTTCAACTTCTCGAGATTTCGACTTTTCAAGGTATACTAAAAATGATACATTAATGGTTAGTGTGTATTAATACAAAAGGAGAAGTACCCTTGTGGTACAATGCATGTATAGTACTTGAACTTGTTTATGGCACAAGCATGTAAAATTTGTTGTCGGAATTCCATTACCATCTCCGACTGACCTTTTTTGGACTGCAATTTAATTGATTTTAATCCGTTCTCCGGGACTTATTATGCGTTTGAGTTTTTTTTTGAATTATTAACTCATTTCTTTTTATTTTTCGAGCTTGTTCTCATGTCTCCCTTTACGAGGATGAACCGTTGAGGCACTGAATCAAAGGGCTACTAGTGGTATAAATAGGATTTGGCCTAAAAGAAATTGTGTTAACGAGGCTAAAGTCGCTAAGATGGGTTGATATGGATTTTCTCTTTCAAGTGAAGAAGCTCATTTTAACATAATCAAAAGCATTCAATTTGGGTCAAGTACGAGAAGTGAGAAGTGTTATTTTTCAAATTGTGTCTCTTTTATTTGTTTATTTATTTAAAATTTTTTTAGAAGCTTTCAATGAAGAAATGTTAGTTTAATAGTGTTTAAATTAGATCGAGTATGTTTTTATTAGGTCCCTGTTTGTTTGTGATACAAATTTGAATTTTAATCTAAGCAAAAATCAACAATTTATTTTAACTACACATTTTGAAGTTTCACAACTTTTTAACCATACATTTCATCAACTTTTATTAAAATATATTAAAATTCTGATTTTAATTTGCACCAAACAAGGGCCAGATTTTGTCTGAAATGTCTATTCATGATTTTGATTGTGTATACATGATAATCATATTTTTTTTTTTTTTTTTGTGAAGAGGTGTAGTTTTTGAGTTCAGTCCATGTTTGGTGGGGATTAAAAATTTTCGAATCATAAATGGACAAGAACTTCAAGTAAACTATGGACCTTGGGTCGACTATTAAGGATTCTTTGCTAAGTGGTTTAGGTTTACATGTTGCATCAACACTTCGAATAATGAAAGAGACGTGTGGATTAACAAAAGGGAAGGGATGGTGTTACATTGAGATATTATTCAATCATCAAGTCAAAATTGAAAAATTAGCCAGACTTTGAAAGGAATCCCATCTTTTCGGAGTTAAGCCTTGATTAAACCTTGGAAATCTTAATGTTGTAATTCAAACAATTGAATGTCACATTAACCTCAAAAAGGGGTCCTATCGCATCCACGTGTCATGGACATTTATGCTTAGATTGTCAAGGCTTGCCTGAGCAAAAGAATGACTCGATCGTTGAAAGCATGCCAGAACAAAAAAATGTGTAGGATTTTTTTACAATTGATCAACAACATGAATAGATACTTCACATAGTCTCATACATGGATGGGGACTCATCTCAATGTAAATTCTGACAAATCAAACTTGATATTAGTGCATTAACGCCTTCGTGTAAGAAATAATCTTCCTGAAACTTTCATTATTATTTTTTTTTTAAAAAAAAATTAACTAAATAATGAAGCATGTTAAAATGCACTTGCGAAATTCCTATAAATAAAGCCAATGCACATTAAAAGAGGATTGGATACAAGAAATTAAGTCTTTGTTTGGTAATACTGTTTGGTTTATAAACTGATTATTTATGATTTTAAGGTAAAAAAGTAGTGGTTAAAAATTGGAGAGAAAAAATATGTATGATTAAAAAGTAATTTGAAAATTTGTACAATTTATAAACTGATTTATAAATTAATTTCTTTTATTTACCAAACGGATGATAAAAGAAAAAAAAAATCTTTAGAAAACGAGAGAAAAATACCTAGTTTGCCTTTTTTTTTTTTTTCTTATCTCAACAACTTTGCGCCTTTTGTGGAAGCCATACCAAAACCACGAGTAAACTACAGGTGAGAAAAGAGAAGTCAAAAATATTAGTGGAAGGTTATCAAATGGTGATGAATATTCGTCTAGTTACTTAAGTAGAAGGAACGGACGAGATGTAGTCATGGTCAGCCATTAGGATACAGAGGCCCAAACAACTATTTATTTTGAGGTTTTAAATATAATTATTTATTATTATTATTATTATTTTGTAAATGTAGAAAATACTTAAATATTAAAATAAATAATATATATGTAGTAAAAAGAAAACTTTATATAACTCAAAAGATGTAATTACAAATTAAAATATCTCTCACAATCAAGTGATTACGCTATCATAAATTCATAATATTTAATGTTCTCACATTTTGATTTGTTCATGCACACTTGTATCAATTGTTTTACATTTCTCAAGTCTTATTTCCATTTCAATGAATATATTCGTGCATAAGTTGGAAATGCCGCTCTTGTTTCATTTCGTGTTCAAATGCTAGCTAAAAGTTATTTAATAATGTAATTGATATTGTTGCTAATATTGTGGAGTACCATTATATTTATTATTATTCATACGCCTCAATAAGAGTGTAGAATTTTAAATTTAGGTGAAATCAAAAGGTGGGAGTTCAAATAATTATCTTGGAACAAAGCCTAAAAACACATCTGTTTTGGGTTTTTATTTACAGTTTGTGTTTTTATGTTCTTATACATTGGTTCAGTGATTGATTGATTTGAATTTCTGTTATATTATACATGATTATTTTCATAGGTTTGTTGTATGCTTCACGCCTTTAATATACTCAATTAGTATTATATTAAGAAAGTGCAAACTTTCGATGTCCATTTCATTCTTTGTTTCACTAGAGTGGGTAAGAGTTTGTTTTTTTGATGCAAACTATTTTTTCCTTCCCTAAAATTGATTTCATTCTTGATATGGTGATTTTCAGGGGTTGTTCATGGTTTAACAAGAGCTTCTTTGATAAAGATAAGCCCCCAGAGCACATCGATGATAAAAAGGGAAGGTGGAAAAACTCCAACTTTGTTTGAGGCTGCCGTGTCAAGGGTTCGAATACTGGAATATGAATTTGGCCCTTGGATAAGTGTAAGTGTACAAGCAGCATTCCACCTTGTACTCTTGAAAGCATAACATGTGATTTACATCCTTCACCAAAACGCAAGACAGGGCAGGTGGGGGCCGTCAAGGTTGCGGCTCAACCTATTTTTGATTGGTAAAGATAAAATTTTTACCAAAACTTTTCAAACTCAATCTTAACCATCAATTCTTAGTCAAGCTCATAAAATTTGACTTTTTAAACATTTTTAAATCATACAATAAAAAAACCAAAAAATTCATAATTTTTCACATTACTAAACATGCTCTAAATGTTACATCGAGCAGTCAACTAAGGATGAAAAGCTTCCACATAAGTAACCTACAAACTATTTTCTCTCTTTACATTTCCAATAAAACAGATGGGAATTTTGAGATGTTTACCCAATATTTGCAAACTGAATTGCTCTTTCTAAGAATTTCAGGATTGTAATCGTCTAGGAACACTTTAAACTATTAGTCCTCCGTGTCTTCGATCAGTCTGCCTTTGAATCTCAGTCCAGCAATAAGGTTTTGGTTCGACTCTCATGAAGCCGTGGCATGTCATTTTGCAACCAATGAGATAATTTTTGACCCTACAGATTTCTCTAGGGTTTTTTTTTTAATCGGCTTAGATTTCCTAGAATAACTGCATTTGAGTTTTCTAGAAATGTTGGGTTTTTTTGTGGCATCGTTTGTTCCGGAATGCTAGGTGTGTGATAGTTGCTGGTCTCATTTTATGTGAATAAATTGTGGAGTTGACATTGCTATTGCTAAATTTTTTTATGTTATAGGATAGAAACATATTTGTGACTTAGAACCCTATTATATCATATATGAAAGGGATGTCAAAGAGCCTAGTCGGCTCGCGAGCAGAAGATCAAGGCTCCAGTTCGGCTCTAGATTTTAGAGGTCGAGCTTTTTTTGGCCCGACCCAAAGCTTGTCCTAAAAAATAAGGCTCGACTCGAGCTTCTTCAAGCCGAGCCAAGTCAAGTCCTGAACTTTTAATTTTTTTTAAAAAAAAAATTATTACAAAAATTCATAAAATCTTTATTGAAAATGTATATATATAACAAGTTGAGTCGAGCTCGTGGTCGAAATTCATGGCTTAAGCTCCCATCGAGCTTTTTGAGTTTGTTTTTTTTTTTTTTTTACTCGAGCCGAGCCAAAGTCCGTCTCTCAAGAAAAAGCTCAGCTCGAAATCTTGAGCCGCGAGTCGAGCTAAGCCCGAACTTTTCCCGAGCCAAGCCTGTGATGATAGAGCCGACGAACCTTTTTGTCATCCCCTATTTTTTTATGTGACGGCTTTCTGTTCATTTATGTATACAGATTGGTCAAAGTCATCCTACTTGATTAACGCTGGATCTTCTGAAATTATTTGAGCATCAACCCCTTTTGGAACATAAGACAATACCATAGAAAAGGAAAAGGAAAATGAAAAGTAAATGTTAGCATATAAAAATTGTCCTACGGCCTACGGGTATGTTGTTGCTTTACGCTTGCTGAAGATTTCTATTTTTAAATAAGCTTGTGTTCAGATCTCTAACTTTTTTTGGTTTATAAACCAAATTTTAAACTACACAATTTTTCAAATCAATCTCTAACCATACACATTTTCTCTTTCTATATTTTAACCCTAAAACCACCTCGAAATACGTGCAAAACCCAAAAAAAAACTGGTTTAAAAACTGCTGGTGCACCTCCGAACAGTGCAATATGAAACAGATCAACTTAACAGATATTTTACAGGATTCATTTTTGCCTCACATGTATGGCACAGTTTGTTAGTAACTTTGCCAACCTCGGCGATCCACGTTATGTTCCACTTGTCAAGGAGCTCATGTAAAGTGACTCGAACGCGGCATCTCATGCATGGTATGTACATAACTTGGCATGGAACCTATATTTCTGGAAACATTGTGGAAGCTCATTAACATGATTTATATCAACAATATTGATGCAGTAATTATATGTTTAATATCTGTCATTGTTTTGTTGGAAAATGAATATGTGTGACTAATGATACTGAGATACTTATTTTTTGGACACTAGAGTTTTTTTATGCATTGTGTAAGCATTTTTCCTATAGTTGATTTATATACACAAGATACAACTAGAGGATTGTGAAAAAAAAAATTGAGAAATGTGATTTGAGGTTCTATCTTCTATGTCAGATCTGCTCTCTTATCCGTCACATGTAAAAGAGATTGTACATTTAATGTTGAAGATTACTTTGTCGTAGATAGATATTTTGCCAAAGGTGATCTCTTCAACATATGTATAAAATGGACCTGCAAATCAGAGCTTTGCATCCCTTGCAGTCAAAATAAGCAAAATGGTAGCATTGACAGAATATATTTCAAGGTTTATTATTAGTGTGTGTTTGATATTGTTTTAAAAGAGTATTTTTAAAATGAATAGTTATTTTTAAGAGAATAGATAGTTGAGATTTGGTTGAAAAGTCAAATATTGTGGGCTGAAATTTTATTAGATGATTGAGATTGATTACTGTAGAAAAATTTGAAAAATTTAAAAGATACCAAACAAGGGCTATTATTATTATTATTATTATCATCATCAATTTTTCTTGTCTTACTAATTGCTTGAGAATATTGCAATAATTCATAATTTTCGTCATGCGAGGTTGCTTCTATTTAACCATAAGGTGAACCTGTTCTTAGAGTGAATCGTAGTAAAATTGCTCTTCTGCTTGGAGGGAGTATTCCATCTGTTGTTCTCATCCCTTTAATTTCAGGACCAAAACATTTGACACCTTTACAACGGAACATAGTCCAGCCTCCATACGTACACCAACTCTATGTCCATTAGCACTTTCATTAAAATTCAGGGCTGCCTTCTGTTATATAGGCTTCCTGGTTTGGTTTGTAATGAACTTCTTAATTCACAACTTAGAACCAGAAAAAGTGATTTTCATTGTTTAATACCAGAATTAGAGGTGGGCGTGGGTTGGATTGGATCGATTTTTTGCCCAACCCGAACTCAACCCACTAAAATCCAACTCAATTAAGAGTTCAAACCCAACCCAACTAAATTTCGGTTGGGTTGGACGGGTTGAGCTTAGACCCAATTAATAAAAAATATTGAAGAAGAAAAAAAAAACTCATGAATCAATCTTTAACTCAAATCAATTATGTACACTACAATAACCTCAAATACAATAAATTGAACACTTGCTAATAAAATTAAAATATGTTCAATTAATATTTAAATAGGTAAAGTTTCATTAAAAAAAAAAAGATTTTTTATTTAGATTGGGTTGGATCGGGTTTTTCACCCAACCCGTAACCCGACCCAAATCGATCGAATTGGGTTGATTTGGACGGATTTGAGCGGTTTATGCCCAGCCCTAACCAGAATTATATTAAATTCGTGATCAATGGTTCCTGAATGTTTCTTATGCATTCTGACTGTCTTAATTTCTGCAACTTCAAAAACAAAATATATTCTTTAAATTATTTCTAAAGAAAAAAAATCATAGTTGAAAATTCTGAAACTCTAAAAATATTTTCTATAAACAAGAAGCGTTTCGCATTTGTCATAAATTTCTGATGGATATTGTTGATGTTGCCCTACCCTTGAGGTGTTTACGGATCGTTAACACATGGTATTGTCCACTTTGAGACGTAGTTTTTGTTCCACATTAGGTGGACGCGTTCCCAGAAAGTTTCGAACATTGGACTTATTGAATATAAGACTTCGAAGTAGCTCCCTGGTATCACCAAGCTAACGTTTTCCCGCTCTTGGGGTCCTTACGGATTGCCAACAGATACGATACAGGTTGTGGGAAGAGGACCATCGTCAAATATGTGCTCGAATGTTGGGATTGCATATTGTTGAATACAATTGTCATAATCTATTGGAATCTTCTGAGAGAAAGACATCTGTTGCACTAGCTAAAGTCTTCTATACAACATGCAAGTATTGTAACATCCTTGAGTTGTCATGTAATCAGTTGTGGTGTTATTATATTGTGAATTTTATTTGGTTTATAAATATCTTTCACATTTAGAAATTAATCTCTCAAATTTACAAAAGTTTTTTTACTAACATTATCATACCCAACCAAGACCTTAATATTAGGAAGATTGAAACTGAAATTACAGGATTTCCATAAACATCTCCCACCTCACTAGTATTTTAATAAGACTAAATAATCCAACCATTTAATCTACTCTCTATCTATATCTAAATCTACAGAAGATGACGATGATGATGAATTAAAAGTCGAAATGAGTAAGAAAACTTTCGATTTCTTATTTTACCTTTATATAGGTAGCTATATATATATACGAGATACAATTTTCCCCTTTATATAATAACATTAGACGTTATTAATTTATTATTCAACAGTTTAAAATTTTATAATATAATTTCATATTATTACTGTCATAATTTTATAGTTTTTAATTTATTTAGCATTAAGAAAAAAGGAAAATTAATTCGTTATTCAGTAAATATTATTATGACTATAACATAATAATATAATACTTAAAATATTACATCCAATTGGAATGAATAAAGAACTTTTGATTTCTCATTTCACCCTTATATATATATCTATATAACTAATATATATTTATCTCCTAATTTAACAACATTAAATAATATATAATTCACTGCACAACAAGTAAAGGATTCAGTGGTGTAATGTTAAGAGGTTCAGGGGTATGCCGGGATTTGCGATCATTCCAACTTTTTAGTGTCTGCAAGCCACAAAGGAGTCCACCTTTTGCCCTTTGGCTGGTAATCACATCGGCCATAACGTGATCTTTCACATCGGGGTAAGAAGATACTGACTTTACCGTGAAAAGAGTAGTGAGAAGAAAGCTTTTAGCTTCCTTTGTTCTACCCTTCATGTGTGAATATATATATATATATATATATATATATATATATATATATATATATATATATATATATTATTTAATGTTGTTAAATTAGGATTAAAATGCATTTTCTATATTCTAAATAATATTTTTTTGTAAAAAAAATTAATATTTATAACATATTTAGTAATAGTTGTAATAAATGTAAATGTGATGCATTGGAAATGAAAAAATTGAATTAATATATTTTAATATAAATAAATGTGATATTCTATGTAAATGTGTCACAATCGAAATGGAAAAATTTGGATTAATATATTTGAATATAAATAAATGTGTTAGAATTTGTGCAAATAAATCATTTTTAAGAAAATTTATGCTAAAAATTATTTCGAGGATCACTGATTACTAGAATTTCAGACTTGGTCATCTATTAAGAAGAAACGGTTTGTAAAGGAAAGTGGTTGATGTTAAAATAACTTTGAAGAATCTTCTTGCTGCTAAATCCATTTTTCTTGCTTTTTGGTTCATTTTCATATTTAATATTTATATTCAAATTTCAATTCCAGGTGAAGAGTTATGCTAGAGATGGCAAAAAAATTCGATCCGCCCCGTCGATCCGTCGACCCGATCAGTGGATCGACGGATCGAAATTTATGTGATCCGCCCCGATCCGAAAATTCACGGAGCGGATTTGGATCGAGGCTGATCCGATCCGCCCCGATCCGACATTTTTTTTTAATATAATTTTTTTATCATGTATAAAAATTTAATATGTAAATTTTGTAGCAAACTTTAATTTCTGGGAATAAGCTGCAATCTTTGCATTTTAAAGAAAACACATTTTTTCATATTCTTCATTTGAAGAAAGAATTCCAATAAGTGATGGCAAAAAAACTCGATCCGTTGAATCGGCCTCTGTACGTCTCGTTTCAATAAAATAAATAAAATTTAATAAATAAAATAAAATTTCTAAATTTTTTATAAAAGATTTAATTTAATATATTTAAAAAAATTAAAAATAAATAAAAAAATAATTCTGGCGGATCAGTCCACGGATCGGTGGACCTATCCGCCCCGCCCTGAACCCGATCCGCCCTGACCCTACCCGAAATTTGACGGATCGCGGGGCGGATTCGGATCGGGCAAACAAAATTCGGGGCGAGGCGGATCGGGGTCCGATCCGCCCCGTTGCCTACACTAAGTTATGCACTGTAATTAAACCTTGCAGATAATTAGTTTCAAATACCATTTTAATTTAAAATTAATTATATTCTCAAAAGGAAAAAAATATATTTCTGTATATATAATGGTATGTATTAAATATTAAATAACAATTTTTGTTCAATTTTTAATTTGTTTCGAGTTATCAATATGTTAACTAATATACAACGATTATATATAAGCAATGTTTGGTTTGAGTCTGCTAGCTTCAAGTGTGGTTCAAAAAATATCTTATATAATGTCATATCCTATAAACGATATCTAGAGTGTGAATTTAATTTGACAGCAGATATTGATTCGTCAAGAAATGGCACGGTATTGTAATATAACAACATGCTTATTATTGACAACTTCATTACTGAAATTAATTTATATATACAATGTAACAAATATTATTCATTGATTCAAGTAATTATATTAGAAACGATCAAATCCATGCATCGCAGGGTGATGCACTAGTCTATTATATAACGACTTACAATGTTATAAGTAATTATGAAATTATTGTTCCCAAAAAATTGAAATAACTACTTATAACTGTTATAAAATAGAGAGAAGAATAGAGACACCAATAAACTTGCATGTATTATATATATATATATATATATATATATGGGGAATAAAGGATACGCAAGGTAATAATACCTAGGGTTATATGGGTACAATTGTCATTCACTAATACAATATAATATTTACAACACTCCCCTTGAATGACATATTACAAAATATCTTCCTCGTTAAAATCTTATTTGATAAAAACTCAATGAGACAAAAATATCAAACGAAGGAAAAATAGTACAACTACTAAGAAAAACAACGGTAGGAAAACCTTGTTAAAACCTTGTTTTGAGTATTAAGATAAATGTTGTCTTATTAAAACCTTTCCAGGAAAACCCAATGGGACAAAATATCGACTAAGGAAAAAGAGTACAACTACCCCCCCCAATGTTGATCATTGTAAATCATTGAGTCGTCGCATCCCAATCTTGTAAACCAATTTCTTGAATGTAGATGTTGATAGTGCTTTTATGGATAGTTACATTGTCACTTGAGTGAATTTGTTAAAAATTCTAGAGTATTTTGATGTTGTCTCATTAAAACATTGTCAGAAAAATCCAATGGAACAAAACCTGAACAAAGGAAAAATAGTACAACTACTCCCTATGATTCACTGTGTATTGAATCATCCATATAGTCACTCCATCTGTTTCAACTTGTATTGAATCAGTCATATCTTGATATTTTCAGGAGTCTCGTATAGGAGAATATATTAATAGATATATGAGAATTTATGACTTATACATTATAATGATCATAAAAAAAAATATATTCTCTATGGAATATCATTGTACGAAGAATATGCCTCATTATTACTTGAGATTTGTCTATCATGTTTATCAACTTCTCAAGTGTCTTTGAAATTTCTTTAAGAGATTCAATCATATTTAAATTATCAATGATAATAATAAAAAATACAAATACTGATCTTTGTATTATATAGGAATTATTGATCATTCTTCATCAATAAGTCATAATTGCTACATCATTAAAAACATTGCTAGGAAAACTCTGTGGGACAAAACCTCAGTTAAGGAAAAAAGAGTGTAGCGTATATTAGTTCCTCCTCATGGGAACATTACAATTATATTGATATTGCATATAATTATTTCAACTATTAATCTGTGCAATATTGAATATGTTCACCAAACATACATAAATGACACATATCTCATATTATGTCAATTGAAACAAATAATCTCGTAAACTTTCAGTTTCAGATTTCAATAAACAAACATGTGACTATCTATGGATCCATATAATCTTAATCATAATATTTCTAGATAGTTCACATGGAGGGTGAGTGGGCCAATAGTTCACCCTAAATACATTTCAAATAATTTTGGGATTCAGTCCCAATTTTATCTAGTGATGGTCTAATAACCATTTTGCTCAGAGAACAAGCAATATATGAGAATTTGTTGTATTTGAAGAATATCTTGGCTTTTCATTTGATACATTTTCGAATTTTCAATTTTGCGCATTTTATTGATCCAATTTGGTCTTACCGATCAAGTCAATCAATAATTTTCTCATCTTATTAAACTTCTAGTTCAATACAATGTTTAATTTAATTGTACCAATATCATTGTTTGCACACATCGTTAGAAACTTATAATGTTTCTTTTTAATTTAGTAGACAATAACTACAAATAATAAAATTTATCGTCACACTCTCAACATAATGGATTATTAACTCTTTTGAAGTATCAAAATATGTTCTTCTGGAATATTGAGATAATGTTGATCGTATAATTTTTAAGAACATCAACGCTATATTCCTTTAATTATAAAGTTTTCAATTATAGTTCAAGAGCATTGACATAATCTTCTTTTGGAGCAATAGATCAATAATCTTCTAAAATATTGAAATTATAATATCACTCTTCGAGTTATATTTGCTTATAATTGTTATGCTTCTTCAGGAGTAACAAAAAATTAAACATATTAAATGTTTAATGTAAAATGAAGTTTTGCATAAGAGCAAAAACGTAATATTCAAGTGAAATATTTATTTTCAGACAATATTACAATATTCTTTTGGAATAAATTGTTTTTTGTGAAGAATATTAATACAATATTTTTCTTGATTATTTTAGTAAATAACCCAAATAAATTATTCATAATACTATAACATTCTTCTTGAATATTGACATTAACGATTCGTTCTACCTTTCGAGCTAATAATAAAATATTAAAACTTGTGCTCTATATGAGTAACAAAAAAAAAAAATTCTTCTACAATATTCATATAACGTGGGCTGTGTTTTTTTGAGAACATCAACACCATATTCTTTTAAAATATACTTTAAATTATGCTTCTTCAGAAGCATTGAGTTAATATTCTTCTGAAATAAATTGTAATATCACGTTCTTCATGAACAAGTAATATTATTCTACAATATTAATAATATTGTGCTACTACACGAACAACAATAAATTATTTATAATAGATGATTTAAGATTAATAATCTTCTGAAATATTGAAAATTATAGTTTATACTCTTCCGGAGCAAATAATATTCTTCTGGAATATTATATTTATTGTTGTGCTATGTCAGGAGCAACAACAAATTATTCTTTTGGGATAATTATAATTTTTGCTCTTCAAAAGCAAAATAATATTCTTCGGGAAAAATAACTATAAGGTTGCATTACTTCAGGAGTAACATCATAATGAATTATTTATTTAAAGGTAAATGAATTCAACAACAACAATAATATATACGTTAAATACACATAAATATGTGTGCAGATGAGATTAAGCATGTTTTGCACAATAAACAACAATCAAAAGAATGTTCTGCACAGTAAACAACATCATACTCCAAATCTAAAATTAATACGTGTACAAACATGAGGTTGAATTGGTTTATGCTATGTAATAGGAATTGGATGACAATTGATTGGAATGGCAAATTGAAAAGTAAAAATTTGGAAACAATTTTGAATTGAATAGAAATTGCGAACTGATAAGTGAGATTCGAATTGGAGTAAAAACTAGTTTTCGATTCTGCAACTGATGTTAAATTCGAATTTGGATTTGGAAGAGAAACAACATTCGACATCGTTATGATACACACGTATATAAAAAAAAATCATGTGTCACCAAATTGATTTTGGTACACATGATAGATGAAAATATTACCTTCTAACTCAAATTGGTAGAGACTCGTACTGATAACATGTTATAAAATAGAGAGAAAATAGAGAAGAATAGAGACACCAATAAATTTGTATGTATTATTATGAATCAAATCCCTCATAAATATAGGAGGAATAATGATACACAATGTAATAATGCCTAGAATTATAGGGGTACAATTGTCATTCATTGCTACAATAAAATATTTACAACAATAACCAATTTTTTTAATCAATTATTCAAAAATCAGTAGTGGGCCTAGAATTCGCTTTCATGCTACAAGTATCCCCCGTTCTCTCTCCCTCTCTCTCACTGCCTCTCTGAGATTGTCTCTCCGACTTTCTCTTGCCCATTTTTCTTCCTTCTCTATCCCAATAATCATTCAATTATACCCGCCATGTTATTACCTTCTTCTAGATGTAAATATAATGGCATCAATTAGAGTGCCAATCCTGAGATAATATAAATTGAAAAAAGAGGAAAAGAAAACGAAACGGTTAATTTTCATAAAATTGATTATTCATGGCTACCCCATCTCATTAATTGTATTTGGGCTTCATAATTATACTCCATTTTGGGATTTTCTTATTTTGAACACCATCAGTCGCTGCTGCTGGTGATGATGTATCAGGCGCTGCCTCCGACAATCCTTCTAGCTCCCGCAGCAATCCCCACCATATTATGGTACAATATTCCAATCCCATTAATCATATTAATAGATACACTCTTTCAGGTGAATTCTAATTATTGTAAAATACATAGATGCAACTTTGATCACCAATAATATTAGTATATTCAGTTTCAAAATATTTTTTTAGCTAATGTGTACAATTGATTTAAAAGTATAATTCCACATTTATACTTTCAATTACTGATAATTATCAAATAAAACCTCTAAAGGATCTTATATCTACATTTACATTCTTTTATTCTGTATCATAATTGTATATATTTCATGCAACATGTTGTGAACATACTTGAAGAGAAATGATGAAAATAAAATGAATGCAAGGAGATTTATAGATAAATATTTTAAAAAAAGGATTAATTTTTTTAAAAATTAGAAATTTTCAACTTTACTTTTCAATGATTCAAATAATCAATTGACTATTTGAGAGTTTCAGTCTTTCAACTGTGGACGTTAGATAAAACCCAGGTCTGTCCATGACCCTAGTAGATAAACCCTTTCATGTGATTTCTAATCAGTGTGAAATACATAGATGCAACTTTGAATAGAAATCCACGTCGCAGATCACTGCAAAAGATGACACTCATACAATTCATGTTCTTATGCAAAGATTGTTGCTAAACATTGGGTTATAACCTCATCTTCAAAATTTTTTGAGTTGCAATTGAAGCAATCATATTCATAGGTAGAGAAGGACAAACATGCTGCTCGTGATAAAGAGGATTTTTGTTTCCAGTCACATGTTCAAGACAGCCACAGGTCATTAGTTGATTCCACTGCCCCACCACCACCAATCGTTGGTCCACTACCCCACCATCATCACGATCGAAGTAAACCACTGCTTCCATTGAACCCCCACCCCCACCAGACATCAATCAACATCAACAAACACCCAGAACACCCCCCACCAGAACACTGTTGCTTCCATCATAGTGAACCACACCGCTGCTAGATAGAAGCAAGGCACCACTACTAGATGGAAGCAGGGGTGAGATCACATATTGTTGTAGTGCACAATCTAGAAATGTGTAGGTGACAATTTTTGTGAGATTTAGGGCTTAGTTGAGTGGGAGTGAAGGAGGGGATGGGTTCTCGTGGGGGAGATGGTGGTTCTCATGAGGGAGGTGTTGATTCTGCCATCGTCGGAACTGGACCTGATTGAGAGATGAGAAAACAATTTGGAAACGATAAGTTTGGGTGAGAAATCAATTTAGAAGGTTGAGTTTGGGATGATTACATGTGGTGGTCGGTAGGGTGTGGAGTTATTGAATTATAATATTATTAATTAATATTTTAAAAATGAATTAGAACCTCATTGTTGTATAAAAATCTTTCAACTTTATAAAGGATTCAAAAGTCATAAGAAATACTTTAGAAAAAGAAAACCTTGGAAAAGGGAATGTTCTCAGAATAAAAAACCTCAGAAAAATCCAAGGAAGAATTTTATAAGAAACGTAAATGATTTACCTATAATAAAATAGGACACATATCTCCAAATTTTCCTAATAGGAATAAGAAAGAAAACATTAAAGCCATAAAATTAATGGAAGAGATAGAAACTAACTTAGAATACGAAATTATAGAAGATATAGATGAACTATCCGGAAGTGATTCCATATTCGAATTAGATATAGAAGAAATAGAAGAACCAAAAACATCCTTAGATAATGAAGAAGGAACTTCACAAACTATAGTCTTTGATAAAGAAAAATATGAAGCTATAAAAGAGAAACAATTATCTTTAAGAGACAAAAATGTCTTTATAACGCCAATATTACCATGGCTAAATAAAATTGTTTATGTTGCAAAGTTCGATGAAGAACATATTAACATAGAAAATGTAAAAGGAAACACAACAATACCTCTTTTAACTTGAGAATGGGGTTAATAAAGAACTAGCTAATATTAAAAAAGGAACTAGAGAGAAAATTAAAACTACAGTGATTGGAAGAATCCAAATCATGGTAAAATGATATTTTAGAGAAGGGATGGATATTCCTATACAAATATATATTATGGATAATAGGACCATTCACGATCCAATGGATGTTTTATTAGGAGTGGTTTCAAGAAACCTAGTATATAAGAAAATTATGTTTGCTATAAGATCTAGATTTTCCATGTCTTTATCAGATGAGAATTTATGTTTAGGATTAAACATATACCATAAAATTGACAACTTAGAAATGCCACCAAGAAGAAAACTTGTAACTCTACATTGTAAGGCTTTATATTCTTTTACTACTACTTACCAAAAGGAAATAAATAAAACGTCTAGAGACTTCATACAAATTCTTGAAGATTTTAGAGCTTTTGCCCAGTTTACACCACCAAGAATGCTTAATAACCAAAATATTACATTACCGCAAGATATACTGCTTGATTTTCATCAACGGTCTAGAAAAATAGACAATAATCAAATTAATCAAGGGTTGGTAACGCAACAACCTTCAGGATAACTTATAGCTAGAATGCCTAATAGAATATTTGGAAGAAACTTAAGTACTAGAGTACTTCCAAGGTCTAGTCGATAATTTATAGCAAACAAGAATTATCCAGTTATTCCTAGAAGAAGTATAGATCTTAGAAGGTGTGAAAATGATAATTTCCTCATCTTAGCCGAATATATTAATAGCAAAAATAAATACAAAGAGATTATAGCTCTTATAGATACAAGAGCTAGTACAAGTCATATTAGAGTTGATTTAGTAAATCATTTGATAGAAGAAGAAGATTTACCACAAGGAATAACCTTTATAGATTATCATGGGATTAAATATGAAATTAGAATGTTTGTTAATCTAGAATTATATTTTACAGATATAACTGGAAAGCAATTTAGATTAACCCTCAAAATACACAAGGATAATAGAAAGGGAAAAGATTATAGCCTATATTACTTGGAATGAACTTTCTTGAGAAAGTTTCACCATTTGATATTCAGAAGAATATTATACAAATAAATATAGAAGGGAAGTAGAGAATACTCCCCAGATTAAACAAGAATAAAGTAATTACATATATGATACAATGAATAAGATCAATCAAGACTCGTATACTTAGTCCATATATAGAAATAACACTTATCCAACCAGATTATTGTATGATAAAGTTTCACGCTTTATTAGATACACGATCATGAATAAGTTTGAGTAAAAGGAATGTTTTCCCAGAACATTAATACATGAAACACTATAAGAAAACAACATATGGCCAAATCGCTAGTGATGTTGTAGAAACATATAGAGACTTTGTAGAAAACGTCCCTATAATAATAGGAAATAGAAAATGTTTTATACCAAGAATATACGCAACAGAGAATATTGGATGTCATCTATTACTAGGAGAAAACTTTATTTATGCATACTGTCCTTTTACTCAATATAAGGATATTTTGAATTTACTACCCGTTGTAATCATAAACTATATGCGGAAATATATAAGGCAATAGGAATAGCACACCAAACTATTCACCATCAACCTAGAAATCAGAGTTCTGCAAGTAATGTTGATGGATGTTATACAAAAATCAAACCACGACAAAAAGATCTTAGATCTAAATATAAAAGATTTAGATGAAGAATTAGAAGAATGTATAATGAACATCCTTTAGCCAAATGGGACAAAAGATTCTTGACTTCATTGGAGAAATAAAGGATATAAAAGAATTCAAAGTTTTATTGGAATTATAAATTACTCTGAAAAATTTATAAAAAATTGTGCGAAATATAAAAGTCATTTCACTAGGAAAGTTAAAAAAGGAATAGAATGAGAATGAGTTCAAGAAGATAGAGAAATGGTTAGCAAGATTAAAAGAATATGTGAACATTTACACGAACTAGCTATATTTCTAATGAAGATGATTTTTTTTCATATTAGAAACAGATGCTTCTATGCTCTATTGGGGAGCAATTTTAAAGCGAAAAGAACATCATAAGGAATTTCTTTGTAATCCAACTTGTAAATGTCTAGAAGAACTTGTTGCTCATACTTCAGGTACTTTCAAGGACACCGAAACAAGGCATGATATCAATTGTATAGAATGTTTAGCAGTAAAAAAGGAGTTTCTAAATTCGAGCCTTATTTATTACCAAAGAAATTTCTTATCGGAGATAAGACTCAAGTTAAACCACTATTAACAAATAAATTAGGCATCAGTGCTGCATAATGGTCTCTTATTCCTATGTAAATTTGGTTTGCACCTTTTAAATTTGATATTTTCTATATCAAGGGAAAGGAGAATCTAATTCTAGATTTTCTTACTAGGCATGGAGCAGCTAAAGAAGAAAGTAGAACAATTCAAATTCGAAATGAATATGAAAATATCAGCAATGGAAGCTAAGATGGCATCAATGGAGAAGGTCTCCGAGCCGATATATGAGAAAACTGAAAATGCTATATTATTTGAAGGCACAAGTGCCAATATTAAACAAGAAGGACTCAAGCTTCGTAAACTATCTATACAAGAAAATACTACCTTGAATACTACTTCACAGGAGCAAAAAACCTACAAGGGACAATATTTCTATACCATAGCTTAATCAGTTAATTTTTATCAAAGCTTGCAACACCCCAAGTGTTATGGACATACAAAGTAGAGATAATTTTATTCAAGCATATGTATTGTTTAACCTAGTATGCTGTTGGTTCACCAGCATTGGAAACTGGATGAAAACCTTAACATATAGAACTTATAACAAAGTGAACATATATAACTAGGAGCACCTGCATATCAGGTTCGTGCTCTATACGAGATGGGAAATATTATTTGTATTTATCCATCATTGTCTTTGAAGGAAATATCAATGTTACCCAAGGATGTGACCAGATCCATTACAAGATACTGTGAAGTCCTTAAACATAAAAACATTTATATTAGATTTTATTCTGCAAGTCTTGAATGAGATGATGAAGAAGATAGATTGCTAACAACAAGTCGTGTCATAAGGATGGCTACCACTACTAAACAATTTCAACCTGAAAGCAGTGAAATACATCAAACTACACCAGAAGATGTTGTTAATATGACAACTTTTCGTAGAGCAAAAGGGTATAAAGACCAATTCAAACACCTCTAGAAGGTGATTGAAGAAAAGAAAAATATTTGGGTATACAAGTTCCAAAATCATTTAATCTATTCAAAAGCCATATCACCAACAACGCACGAAGACTGTATGTATCTTGATGCATGGTGCGAAAATATTTTTGAAAATGGAGCTAGCAGAACGAACAAGATGAGAGAAGAATTGTGAAAACAATTGTGGTGCTATCCAAATCACAATGTAGGATCTGCACAGATGATGGCGACATGTCACCAATTTCGTTGGACATGGAGAAATTCCCAGATAAGTGGTTTGAGAGCCACATGGAGAAATAAATGAAGTGGACCCCTTTTATCACCACTTTGTCTAAAAGTTACTTTGACAACGAAAAACTATTGGCCTCTTACTTCAATGAATCATAATTAAGTGTTCATGAAAATTTTACTCTTGTAAATAACCATTCTTCTTTTCCTTTTTGTTTGTCAAATTTGTTCGTTTTCTATATTATTATAATTTTGGAGATGAATAATTTATAGAGAAAACATAATATGATTATATTAGGATTTCGTTAATTCAATGGCGCTAAATAATACAACAACTACACATTTCTCGTACGGAGTACGACTTTTCAATAGTATTAATATAAGAATCACAAGAAAAATAAGATAAAGCCTTCACCCAATCAAGAAGTCCAAGTTCTTGTTCTTGAATTTCTAGTCTAGCCGACTACTTTAGTGCCTCTTCCAACCAACTGAGAATCTGACCAGCAGCTTGAAGAATCCAATTTATTCCCGAATTCAATTCCCACACTCGGCTGCCTTCTTCCTTTTTTAATTCCACCTGCGGCTCCTCTTGGTCCCAAGAAGTCTAATTCTCCTCAATTCCCAAGTCCCAGCCGTGCACTCAGTTGTTTATGTGTATCTTTCCACCACAGTCCAATTATAATACTCCCAAAATTTTCTCTCGGCTGCCTCCAATTTCTTTTCTCTCTATAGTCTGCCGACCAGCCCTTTTCTCCCAAGTATGTGTGTATATATATCTTCTCCTCTATTTAATGATCAACTGTCTCAATTCTCCACTCAAGATGTCTCCTTTTTATAATGATGTGTGTGCATATGTAAATCCCTCCTCAGAATATATTGTGCGGCTCCTGTGTCAAAAAAATGTATATAAATCCCAACAATTCTCACCAATTAGGTCTCTCTCTAGTGGATTTAGGCCCATGTGTCTTTTGTAATTTTTTGGACAAATTGATCCCTAAACTTTATATTTTGATGCGCTTGAGTCATTTTCTCTTGTAATCTTGCTCCTTCACCTTCAAATTGTATTCAAATAAATCCATGACAACTTTTTCTTCATCTCTTCACCCGTCTCATCTATGAATTATTTGCAATGTAATCATCTTTTTGAACGATTTTAGCCAATTTTCCTCGTTTTGCCTCCAAACGCATTCAAAATTGATTTTTTCCTAAAACAAATAAAATAAACAAATAATTAGCAATATAATATCCTAAAACACTTATAATTGTCTAAATTTAAAGTTAAGATAAGTACGAAAAACGTACTTATCAAGGGGGTGCACCGACATCCGTACTGGTGCCACCAAACATGACTAATAAACTTTAAGTGGTGATCAAGTCTCCACAAAATGCAAAGAAACATGCCCAAGAACTTGTCCACCAACAGGCTTCGAGAAGGAAAAGCAAAACATAATAATTTAAGCAAAAAATAGATTCAATTAGGATTCTATCAAGGAAACTAACCTTCCTTATTAATGTTTTTACTTCTCAAATATTGAGCTCTCATGCCAGCTGTGTTTAACCAAGAATGTTGTACGTTGGACCACCATACACATGAATCACTGTTTTGTATATGGTGGATGTCCAAATATTACCGGATCATGCTTGTATAATACCCCCCATAAAGAGTCGTCCCATCCTTTGCCTCTACTTGAATGACATCTGGTGGCTGAAGTTTGAGCTTCTTAAATCTTGGAATGCTGATTGGCTGCTCAAATATCAAACAACAAAACACATTTCACAAGACGATTTTAAGGATAAGCTCCAAATTGTAATATGAGACAGATTGAAAACATAAAGAACAAAAAAGTGGAACATAAATTGAAATCCCACTTACCAAATAACATATAAAAACAAAATGAATCTTGATGGTAGCACACGTCTCCATGCCACAATTGAAAAAACCTCCTTTGCCATGGCTTGTGAGTCTTATAAAATGACTCAAAGAATCAAACCATTGTCACCAAACCTAAGAAATTCAAAAAGGCCATTGAAAATTCCACAATTTAGAAACTCTGGCATTCTTACAAAAAGCATAATCATTAAACAAACAAAAACCAATAGACAAATTCAAGATAACTGGAAACTCTTAATCACATCACATAGAAAAAATACTCAAATTTTAAGCAAAACCCACCTTCTTATATTCAAAAGAAGAACTCAAAACTCCACTTCTTCCAATCAGAAACTCTTAAAACCTATAAATATGTGTGCCCTATTTCTTTCGCTCTCTAACTTTCTGGAGCAACATTTATTAGAAAATGATGAAATCCCACTAAAAGAAGGCAAAACTCTACCAATTGAGGGAAGACAACATAATCCAAATCACATCAATTCAATTTTCAATTAATAAACACCATATTATCTCATCAAACAAATCTTGTTCCGTATGTATAGGTAACTTATTAGGAAAGATAACCAACTTGCATCCAGGGACGGAGCTAGAGATTCGAATGAGTGGGGGCCAAAATTCTCAAATGGTGTGAGGGGGAGGCGGAGGTCCCCTCCCGAGGGTTCGGGGACGGAGCCCCCGAATTTTTTTTTGAACCAAAATGATTGAAATGACGAAGCAAATATGACAATACATCATCAATAATCAATTCTAAACTCTATTTGAGTCAATCTCATTGTTCTCAACTCTATTTCAACTCTTCTCAACAACATTTTCTTGATGATATCTTTTTATTAAATATCTCTCCATAATCTATTAATCTGAAATATCAAATATGACAATATATCATCAATAATCAATTCTAAATTGTTCGCAGTTGCAAATTTCTCAATTTTAATCCATTTTCTTTAAAGAAATAGGGAGGTCAATTTTTTTTTTGGCCTAACTGTCCCCAATAGGTCCAAATCGAAAACTGGGCTCAAATTTTTTCAGATCCCAGTGGGGGCCATGGCCCCCATTGGGCCTAATATAGATCCATCCCTGCTTGCATCAGAGGCAGATCCAGTGAGTTTTGCATCGAGTAGCTTCAAAATCCCATCGCAAATGTTGGAGAGTTCTAACTCGATCTTAGATCTGTAACTTAGCAGAAAAGTAGCTCTCAGTACCGTGGCTTTCCTCTTTCTGTAGATTTGGTAAATGTCGTATTATGCTAGAGAAAAGGGAAGTTGGAAAAATCGGAGTTTATGGAGAAGAACAGGTTACCTCTGGTTTTGAAGGAGGATAAAATGAAATTTATGGTCAGATCCACTAATTCAATAACTATGATAATTTGGGAAGTGGGCAAAAAAAAAAAAAAAACCACCAAATAAAACTGCTAATGTTTAAATGCAAATTCTATCTATTCAATGTTTAAAATCTTTTGACCATTTAGATTCTAATCAAAATTAATTAATCAAAATCTTAGTTATTTTTTAATATATATATATATAGATAGATTACATCTGAATTTATAAATAAAATTTGTTAATTTTAAAAAGTTAATTATCCATTTTTCCTAGGGATGACAACGAGGCGAGAAATACTCGAAATCGACGGGGACCCGCCCCGAACAGGGCAGGAAATCCCCGACAAAGACGGGGATGGGGCCGGGATGGGGATGAAAAGGCATCCCCGAACCGGGGATGGAGATGGAGCGGGAACGGGAATGACCGTCTTATCCCCATCCCCTCCTCGTCCCCGATCCTCAACCCCAATTAACAAGTTCCATTAAAATTTAAAAAATAAAAAAAAGTCATATATTATCTGTACAAAAGTCCTATAATGTCAAATTTCTTGCTCAAAAAATTTATTATCAATTGGCAGACAGAAGCTAGTTTGTTTTGTGAGGTCACAGCTAATAAATTAGGCCATGTATATAAATTGCACTAGGTCACATTCGTGTAACTGCATCTCAAAAATTAATCAAACTAACTGGATGCAGCAGGAACTAAGTGGGCAATAATTCATTGGCAATCAACAGACATTAACTAATTTAAGCTGTGAGGTCACATCTAATAAATTAGGTTACATATATAAATTGCACTAGGTCACATTCATGTCATTACTTCTCAAAAATCAATCAAACTCACTGAATGCAGTAGGAACTAAGTGAGCAATAATCCATTGGCAATCAGCAAACATTAACTAATTTAAGCTGTGAGGTCATTGCTAATAAATTAGGTCACATATGTAAGTTGCACTAGGTCACATTCATGTCATTGCATCTCAAAAATCAATCAAACTCACCGGATGCTGCAGGAACTAAGTGGGCAATAATCCATTGGCAGACAGAAGCTAGTTTGCTTCATGAGGTCACATATAAAAACTTAGGTCACATTTATTTCAATAACTTAGGTCACATTTATTTCAATAACAACTTAGGTCACAAAATCTTACAATATTTAGAAGAACACAATGGGTCACATTCAAGTTAATACATCTTAATCCCCATTGTTCACAATTCCTTATTCAGGTGACAAATTTCTCGAAATTGTGCCCCAAAAAAAAATCAGCCGATTGACGAGTTTCGGGAGTTGTTGGCATATTCGAATTGCCATGTTTATTGTCGTTATCTCTTTTTCTTTTATTACTAATTGATTCCTTCTCCCTGCCTTGCTTCAATAGTGATTTTCGATCAAATTTCATGGACTTCGTCATTGTGAACGGGTTGTTTTCTGTTTCGAATTTGGTCGGAGTAGGGAAGTTGGGTTTGGGTACTAGAAGTTGCGGCGAGTATTGTTTTCTTGGTTCGGGTGCTTGACAGAGGTTAGGGATTTTCGATGATGGAGTCATAACTTTTCTTTCCCCGATAGATTATGTTATTGTGTGCAGATATTTAGGGGGATTGTGATCGTGTTTCCCCTTTTAATTTTTTTTTCCTTTATTGGTTACGAAATTGACACTATCAATTTCAAAATATAAAAATGTAATAATTTAATTTTTAAATGTATTTACAACCTGAAATATGAATAAATTTGTATTTGTTCTTATTATTGAATTTGAATCTTTAATAACCGTTCTTGCTGTAATTTCCTCTTCCTAATTTCTCCATTGAAAAATCCCCGTGTAAACTTCCACGGTTTCACCTAGAGATGTCAAGTCGGACGGGCCGACCAGACCCGTGAAAATCGGTCCGGATTGACCCGGGACTGCGGGCCGACCCATGACCCGTGCAGGCGGTTCACGGGTCAAGAAGTTGTGAACCGCGGGTTTTGCGGGTCAAACCTTCGCGGGCCGCGGTTAACCCGCTGGCCCGTAAAAAAAAAAAAAAACTGTTTTTATTAAATATGGTAACATTGAAAATCTCTCTTCTTCTAGAAACTCTAATACAACTTTTAAAAGTAAAATCTTATTTTTTTCTCCCTAATAGCTAAAAAAATAATATTTTTTGACAATAGTAATTAGAAATACATTTATCATTTAATTGCTATTTGTTTATATTTTATTTAAATTTGCAAATTTAGAAGTAATTCATATAACATAAATTATAATTTTAAATTCTATGTAAATATTTTATGGTATAAATATGAATTTATCATTTTAATCATTTTGTATTTAGAAACTTGACAAAAAAATTGCTATAAATATGAAAAATCTATGTTTTTATTCATACGGGCTAAATGAGAACAAATCGCGACCCGCATGGGCCAGCGGACGGGCCTGGGTTGTAGTTCACAATTTGCGGACTGACCCGTAACCCGCAGCGGACGGACTTTTTTTCAAGCGGACCATTACCGAACTTTTTATTGACGGGTCAACCCGATCCGGACCACCCGGATTGACACCTCTAGTTTCACTTTCACCACCAATTTCTCCAAAGAAGAATCTCTCAAATTTTCTGAAGCCCAAAGTACGTAGGCCCAGCCCACACTGCTGTCCCTTCTTAAGTCGCTAGGTCTTTACTTCGAATGCCATTACATTCTTCCGCACAGGAACATCACAATCCTTCGGCTCTCTCTCTTTCTAGACAAGCGCACCATGGCTACACAAGCACGGTCTTTTTTACAAGTGGCAGCTACGGAGGAGGTGGCGCCGCCTCTCAGAGTCGTTCAGATCGAAGGACTGGTACGCTGTAATTAATTGTACTTTAGAATTATTATTATTATTATTTTTTAAAAAAGACGGAAATTGGAGGCCAAATTTGCTCCCTGTTCACGATTTTAAATAGCAACAATTCCTGTGACGTGATTGCATGTTGTTAATTTGATGTTCAAAAAAATTGTTCCCGGTTGCTCATATCCCGTTAATTCTTCTTTGCCATAGTTTAGGGGGCTTGCCTCCTAGTTCCCTTTTACCTATGCCATGATGCTCATGGGCAGCATATATCTCTAATTTGATTTTTGTTCACTAATATCTAGCGATGCAAGATATCCCAAGTGTACGGATAGTGAGAAGTAATAAAGTAGATCTAGGAGTCCGGATTATCGTCTCTGTATATGCCAATTCTTATCCCTATTTGAACGGATGAACATGATTGGCTGTTTAAATTAAAACTAAAGAATTAAAGATTTGCAGAATTGTTTTGTTTTAAAAGATAATTGTAAAGTAGTTGGGAATCCCGATTCACCTAGCCAATTAAATTAACTCCAATTCCAGTTTTAGTTTCTAAATATGCATTCGATTGAATTCATTAATGTATATTGAAATTCCTCTCTCGAGTTTAAATCAATTCTACCTAAATAAGTCAACCACATATCTTTGTAGAGAGTCCGGATATTCCTTATCTAGATGCTTAACACACAAGAATTCACACATGATAGCAATAATAACAAAAGTATATCTCAATCTCTTGTTCAATTACCGTATTTATTACCTAGATCTAAGTTATTAACTCAACTCTCGAATTATGAAAATAACTCATTAAATCAATGAATAAGTGGTTAGTTCATTCACACATTAAGAACAATAATAAATCAATACATGCAACAAAATCTTTAAAACACAGAAATTGGAATTAAAATACTAAAACTAGGCTACATCGTACATCGTTCATCTCAATATAGAGTTTAGTTACACATCATAATTAAAGCACAAAACAACATAATAAACGTTCATTGAAAGTAATATAAAGAAAAGAACGCTTGCACCAAGTATCGATTCTTCAATTATCTTCAATTCAAGCCCATTTGCGATGCTTGATTCCCCAAGAATTTGATGTTGAATTCTCAATTTTGGTTCGTTCTTTAGATAGACAAAGGTTTGATTTTTCTTGCAAGACATGTTTCTTATATAGTTGGTGAAGAGACCTAGTTGAAGAAGGAAAGAACTTCGTCAAACCCGCGCTCGAGTATTTTCTTGTATCCGCACAGTGTTCAATATTTCGACTATATCTTTTTATTCCCTTAACCGATTTGGGTGATTCAAAGTACTTTAGAAAGATAACTTAAAGAGTTACAATTCTTCCTGAAATAGGATTTTCCAATTCGAACGTTTACTGTCCCAAAATTAGGTCTCAAAGTCCAAATTAAAATTTGTCCAGAATCTTGTGCGATTGGAATCAATTTTATGATTATATTCTTATCATATTCTATTCATTTTTTACTTCTACTTGCATCCAATTGACTCCTAAAAATCCTCAAAATATCTTCTTGTGATCCAAATCAATCATTGGATATTTGCAACTTGGTCCCTCGTGTTTAATTTACTTTTTAGTCCTTCAACTTTCAATTGCAACAATATAGTCTCATACTTTCAAATCTTCTTGATTTGCTTGTTTCAATTCTCAACTCCTTTAATTGGGTCCTCAAACTCTTAATTTCTTCATTTTGGCACCTTGCATGATTCTCGGTTGATGTCATAAACTTTTCAATTGCTCAATTTAGCTATAATTAGCATCTAATTGTGCATTTTTCCCATCAATTGCTTGATTATTCATCTTTTGAGATATTTTCTGAAAAGTAAACAAATAGACACAAATTAAATAGTAAATATTCTAAAGGGACAACAATATATTCTAATTTAGACGTACAAATAAGTGTATAAAATACACTTATCAATTTTCTTGATTTTGGACATCAAAATCCTATGTGTTCTGTCAGTTCTGGTCTTTGTGTTTCTTTTAAGTTTTAAATTTTGTAAATCAGCTTCGTTGTTTAATTCATAGCTTCTTTGTCTTTTAGGGAAACTTCCAAAAGGAAGTGACTAATGACAATATGGTGAATTTCTTCTTAAGATTCTCTTTTGTAAATTACTTTGTACAGGTTATTTTGAAGATAATAAAGCATTGCCAAGAATTTTCTCCAGCTTTGGTTACAGGACAACTGCTTGGGTTGGATGTTGGCAGTGTTCTCGAAGTTACTAATTGTTTCCCCTTTCCGGTATTCAAAATTCCAAGGCTTTTCCGTTGTCCAATCAAAATTTTGATTTTAGATCACAGTAGAAAATTTGGACATTGTTCTGATTTGTAACAACAGGTTTGATTTATACTGTAGATTCGGGAGGAAGATGAAGAGATTGAAGCAGAAGGGGCTAATTATCAGCTAGAAATGATGAGGTGCTTGAGAGAGGTTAATGTCGACAATAACACTGTTGGATGGTGAGTGATCTGCTCATCACCCATTTCACTCGAGCTCATACACGTAAATTTTATATATATTAAGGAGATTTGTCTTTTATTGTAAATCTTCAAAAAAGAAAAAAAAAATGATCAGAGTCACTATAATCATGTGAAGGAAAATAAGTATTGAGATATTGATTTTCTCTTTGATACACATTCTGTGCTCTAGAAAATGACTTGTAATATATAGGTCCATGACAGGTTTTATGTGTGATATTGAGTCCTTGTTTGGTAAAGAATATAATCTAGGTTTTAATCTAAATCAAAGTCAACAATTAATATCAACCACATATTTATGGACTCACAAACATTTTAACCACACATTTCATCAACTTCTATCAAAATCTACTAAAAGTATAATATTAATGATTTGAAAAGGTGGAAACGGATATTCAGGCATTTTTTCTTATTGAGATGAGGTGTAGCATCACCGTGAACCAAAAAATTTAGTAAAAATGTATAATATATAATTATATAAAATAAACATGAAATAATATAAACAAAATGTAAGTCTCCAAAATAACAAATTATTTAAAGTATCAATACAAATAAGTACAAAATAAATCAGTAAAGACAAATAGCAACTCAAATAAGACATAACATCTATAATGTTTTTCCCCTTTTGTTTTAGTATTAGTTTGAATTGTTTACTTTTATTTATAGCAAATCAAATCATTAATTCATGTTTTAGTATCTTAAAGATTTGATTAAATTAGCCATGCAGATTAGGTGTAAAATTGGTTTTTAAAGTGTGTCAACGAATGTAATTTTTTGGGTTTTAAAGGTGGGGAGCTAAGCATTGGTGAGGCGCACTCCTCTTAATTAATGAGGTGTGGGCCTCAAGGCGCCGAGGCAATTTTTTTTTTTTTTAAATAATGCTAGAAGGATACAAGATAATTGAAATGGAGAGCAAGAAATACGAGAGAGGAAGATTGATGATAATTTTTGTTATATAGAAAATATTGATATTGAATTATAGTTCAAAAACTTGATAATTGTATATCTTCATTCTGCTCCTCTCATATGTTGAATTTATGTCCATTTTCCAAAAATAATCTCTTTTTCGAACTTATCTTCTCGAACTCCATGCCCTCATTAAAATTATACATTGTTACTTACTATAAATTAAAGTAAGAAACACAGACTTGTGTTACTTCAGGATAAAAAAAGGAAATTATATGAAGCACCGATTAATCATTTGACCTAAATAATTTTGAAGTGATCCCATGATTCCATTTTGGGATCGGGGAAGTATCTGTTAGGACTCGAAATCTTTGCAATCAGTGAATCAGAAATTTCCTCTATGTAAGCAATTATTCTAAGAACAAATAATAAAAGTAGTTCCAAAATATCTGTTTTTATGTTTTATATCGCTGAATATGCGTGCTGAAAGTGACTGCGATATCCATAATTTCGTGATTGGAAAGAACTTTCCTTGGGAGTTTGACTGTGTTATTAATACGAAATTCGAGATCAAATTCAAAAATTCCTCATTTGTTATGTATGTGGCATTGGAACTACTATTACCAGTGGTTGATAGAGCGAGTACAGAGCAGCCAAGTGATATATGTTATTTTTGAGCAAATTATGGGCATTCAGGATATGAATTATCTTGAAAAGGAGACAAATGTATTGTATCGAGAATTTGATAATATATGAATGAGTTGAGTTAGTTTTCACACTGAGTGAGCAATCTTATATATGGTATTGACATGAGCATCTCTAATATGCTGGGTGAAAGCTTTTAGAGAACTTAGAGCAACAGATATGTGGACCTCTGAAAATAAGGTCAAACGAGCGTCTTTGGTTTTCTCTGGATACTTTTGATTAGCACATGTAGGAACTATGAACATGATGATAGAACCAAGAAGATGAGATGCTGTTTTTTCAGAAGAATCTGATTAGTTGAATATGAAGAATGAAGCTTATAAGAGATCTGTAAGATATGAGATATAAGTAGTGATGTATTTTCTGTAAACAGTCATCTGGATACAACGATTATGGAATGTAAAATAACAATTGGAAATCAACAGAAAAACAGATATTGACCATTCGAGATGGTCATTCTCTCCTACTTTTTCCACTAGATAAATCCTGCCTTTTTCCTTTCATTCTTTCCCTTTATATAAGTAAATCTGTTGCATGCATGTGCTTCAATTATTCTCCTCCAACCAATTCTGTCACAGCACTATCATTAATTCCCTTCTTTGCCCCTGATTTTCGTCTACTATAAGTCTGTTGGATCGGTATTCTATCACATGATTCGTACTATAACGGACTATCTCGTGGTTAAATGTGAATTAAACATGCAACTGATGTGCATAGGGGTAATCTAATAATAAATGTGGTAAATTTAGTAAACCATCAAGTGGATGCGGCACTGATTAAGGATTACTTAAGGGAACAATGCCCTGGGGAGTTGGGGCCATTGTTTGGAAAATCCTTTTGAGGCTTATGCATCAAATCCCGCCTCATGTGAGGCTATCATTAAACGACTCAAAGCTTTTGCCTTAAATACCATTTTTGAGGCTTATGCTTCAAGTTAGTGAGGATTATGCTGTCAAGAAAGTCTCATGGAGGCTTAGATTTTAACCCATTGGTCTTGCCTTTTCACCTCTTAACTTTTTGGGGTTTATTTTTTAAAACTTAAAATGCTTTATCCCCCCACCCCGACCCAATTTTCTTCCTTCACAATGAAAGGCTTAGCCCTTGTTTGGTTGAGCTAAAAATCAATTTTCCAGATAGAAGTTGAAATGTGTAGTAGAAAAGTTGTGAGTTCGTGAAATGTGTGGTTAAATGAGTATGAAGAAAAATGAGTTTTAGAATATGGGGACCACAGACGAGCTTAATGTGTTTTATTACAGATTTTTGAAGGTGGTTTGTTGTTTATTATTATGAGCATATAATTATATTTTTATAATTTTATAATTACTTAATTAGTTTGTATTTAGGCTTATGCCTCAAAATTCCTTGACACTACTGCCTCGTGTCCAAGGTAAACTGTCTTGGTACTTGATTAACCCTTTTTAAACATTTTTTGGACTTGTATTGTATAGATTTGAAGAGGCTTCGTCCATAAGCATTTCTGTAGATCTAGTTACAAGATGGAAGGAATGGAAGAGAAAAACTAAAACTAACATGGCCTATTTTGTTTGCTTAGATTCCAACTGGATTGTCTAATGGACGTAATTATGAACCAAACATAGTAGTGAAAAAAGGATTCGGGGTGAAAAAGGATTCATTTTGGCTACCTGAAATGTTTTGGGAGTAGCACTTTGGTTTTCTAGTACATTACACAATGGTGAAAAAGGAATCATGTAGGCAGTAGGCTCCCCAAGGTTATTGGGAGTAATGCTTAGTTTGATCATCTTCTTGTGTCGTCAAACATTTCTTTAAAAAAAAAAAAAAGGATGCGTGCTCTAGCTGCTGGTCCACATTATATCTTCTGTTAGATTAACAGTGACATATATTTTGCTTTAGCTAATGAGCTGCTTCTTTTAACATTCATTTACGGAATACATTGTTCAACTCAACGAAACTTTTTCAGGTATCAATCAACTTTATTTGGCTCTTTTCAGACAGTGGAACTCATAGAGACTTTCATGAACTATCAGGTAATATATCTCTACCCTTTGCTTTATCATTTGCATTCTAGTACTTTTCTGTTTGAATATAGAAGGGAAAAATTATAAACGAAAACTTTTATTACTAGTAGTGATACTATTATTTAAAGGCGATTGAAATGCTTTTGATTAGATCTTTATTTTCCTTGGTGATTTAGGATGCAAAATAAAACTAAACAATCTGTTAAGTATCATGAATGTAGAAAGCCTTGTCCAGTCAAGAGCTTCTACTCTTGCCTTCCTAGCAAGTGACCTCTAAGAAAATTTTATGGTGATTTTTTAGGTGGTCGAACAATTAGATTTTTACTCCTTATTTTCTTGATTTTTGATTACTAAAATTGCCTTTCTGATTATTATCCAAATCATATCTAGAGATAAAATAGATGATCATCGAATGCTTTTGAAAATAAGGCTTTACCCTCAAGTTTTTTGTTGATTGTGTAGTGCATGCTCTTTAGTTGCTTGCTATGTTATTTGAGGCATTTCGGGCGAATCTAATAATTTGGAACATCCAATTGGCTCTAAACAATTTTCACCAGTCTTGACATGGAATGTAGCAGTATAAAATGTTGCAATTTCACCAAATTGTTAGTTTTTACATGCCTAACTCCTGTTATTTCTTCTGGTTGCAGGAGAATATTAGGCGATGTGTTTGTATTGTTTACGATCCATCGAGATCCAACCAAGGCGTCCTAGCTTTGAAGGCTTTGAAGCTTTCTGATTCATTCATGGATCTTTATAAAAATAATAACTTCACTGGAGAGAAGTATGCTTTACAATTCTGCTTCTCTCTCCTTTCAGAGATGGTCAAAAGGATTCATTTGTTTCTTTGATTAGTCCCTAGAGGATTATAACTAATTTTATTCTCTAATAAGGGTTTATTTCTCAGGTTGAGGGAGAAGAACCTTTCATGGGTGGATATATTTGAAGAGATTCCTGTATGCCACAGATAACCTCTTGTTCTCTTTAAAGCCATTAGTTTTCATTTTGACACCGTTACTTGTAGATCTTTTCCTCTGTACACTGCATCTTTCTTTTACAGTCATGTAGCTAACTATTTATATTTCTGATGCCATCTTTTGCTTGAATTGTTTTTAAATATATTTCCAAATTCTAAATTTGTTATCTGAGTTTCAGAATAGGCTTTGTATTGTCTTCAAAATGTAATCTGCAAAAGTTTGAACATGGACATTATAATAACTGGAGCTTAATTTAAGGACTCTAACAATTAATGACAAGTAGACAATCATTTTAGAAGGCGATTTCTGTGATATACATGACTTTAAGCTTCCTCCTTGAGGTAAATTTAAACTTGTGCTTAGGAATAAGTGGTATCCATGCCATATTTCTTTTACTTTACCATGTTTTGACTTTCGCATGAACATTTTCCTGCTTTCTTGGAGTGCTCATATAGCCATGTGATGATTTAAGCATTTGGGTTTCCTAAGTTATCTTGTTGTCTCAATTTTGGTAGGAATAGTATGCAGTAGCATGATGATTTGTCTCTTACAGGAATTTATAGATGTGGCAGGATATTAGTAATTTACGCATTTTATTGGTGTCTTTTTTTTTTGACAGATTAAGGTTTCAAATTCTGCTCTCATCAGTGCTTTTATGACTGAACTGGAGACTGATACTCCTGTCAAACAGGTATCTTTTTTTTCATTTTCTTTAAGCATACTATTTTTGTTCAAAATAAATTTGAGTATGAGTGCCTGTTTGGTCATGTGTCGTTTTTTTAAAATTTTCCTCGCATTCATTTTCAACCACATATTTCTATGGGATCCACCACTTTTCAAACGGGCTGAATTATAATATATTTTCTGTAACTGTGATAGTGTGACAACGAAAGGTTGCAACTGTCTACCAATCCATTCTTAGAGAGGAATATGGAGTTTCTAGTCGAATGCATGGATGATTTGTCAATGGAACAACAAAAGGTCAGTCTTCGTTTCCTGTATACATAATATAATTTGCTGAGCGGTTGACATGACCCTTTTTCTTTTTCTTTTTCAGTTTCAATTCTATTATCGTAATCTTTCACGTCAACAAGCTCAACAGCAAGCATGGCTTCAGAAAAGAAGGTAACTTTTACTTGGACTCTTGTTTGATGTTTTCATATTTTTTTTGGATGGTCATGGAGTGGTTCTTGAGCAGGGAACTTCATTCCTGTGGGCTGCCATGGAGCAGAGCATGAATTTTCCTGTTATAATTCTGTTTGTTGCTAAAGTTCTGCCTCCAAATTTTTATTCTAATGGGTTTTATTATTGAAAAGCTTTAAGGATGATGTGAGCAGTTTAATGTGAGGTGAAATTTGATTAGTTTTGCATGTGCTTCACTGCTGAGCACATTGAAATGTTCAAAATGTATTAATATACAAATAGAATGGAGTGTCTTGGCTGGCTCAGTGGTAGTCTAACGAAGAACCTTAGATGGTGAGATTGTCATGTTTGGGCAATTTTGGTGTCGTGAGGGAACAGATAACTGGGCAGTATGATATGATACTGACAGAAAAATTTATTCTACTTGCTTTTCTGCATTTGGGAATTTGTAAGGAAAGGGAAAAATATAAGTATATAAAAGATAGGACACTGGATAGCTGGACACATGTATCTTTACCAAGTTCCTTAATATAATCAAGCCTATGTTTGGTAAGCATTTGTTTATAAACGGACACATGACAACATCTCATTGGACTATTTTTTAGAAAAGTCAACAATTTTGGCTGGTCAAAGATTTTCGCCTACCATATTTTAATTTTCAACAAAATGGACCAATTCGATGTTGACACGTCACCATTTATAAACAAAATTTATAAACAAATTTTTACTAGAGGCAATAAGCAAAGAATATGTTTTTTCATATCTTATATAGTAGTAGTCAAGCTGGAAGGACTTTGTGGTGGAGCATGAGCCAAAATTTGGTAGAATTTTTGGATGATACAAAGTTCATTGAGCCCATGTTTGGTCCCGAAATTTTTGGACAACTTTCCGTCAAAACTGATTTTCAACCATACATTCCTTCACACTTTTCAACTTCTTTTTAACCACAAATTCTTCAAAAAATTCAAATTTCCTCCAAAATATCCTGCACCTAACGGGCTCTGAGTCTGCAAAATGATCAATTGAGTTGCCAAGTGACCCCCTCAAAAAATAATTTAGATGATTGAGAGTCATTTTTATTGAGTTCTCATGTTAGTGTCATTCTTTAATAATTCTATACTTTTCACTTTCCTGTAGGTCTGACAACGTGCAACGAAAAAATGCTGGAGAAGAACCATTGCCCGAGGAGGATCCTTCAAATCCTGCTTTCAAGCCTATCCCCGAGCCATCACGATTGGATAGTTTTCTCATAACGAATCAAATTTCCAACTACTGTAACCAAATTAACGGGTATATTGCACTAATTAAAGTACTTAGTTATCAATATGTACCAGTTTGTTTTTCTTCATCAGTTTTGCTGAACATGGATTATCATCTCTCTCTCTCTCTCTCATATGCAAGCAACCAGTAACATCCAGTATCTTCACTAAGTACACTTTCTTTGCCTTACATATTTGGATTGTGTATATTTTGTCAAACGTTGTAATTGGTCCTTATAATCTTGTATCTTTTCTTTTATCCTCTTCCTTCCTGTGCAAGAACTTAATTTCATTCATAACCGGTGCTTGTCTAATCTAATAACTTTCCATTTGATCTCAAAACTTGGTATTAAGGTCATTAAAAAAAAATTATCTTGTTTCTTATCAACATCCCATGACCCATACTTCAAACTTAGTGCCATGCAAGGCCTGCACCACGTTGCTGACTTATGGGTGTTGCAAATGACGCGCCTCTGGATCCCTACCACATATTTATCCACTTCACTTTTTACTTTCGATAAGAATGGTTACTTGTGTCTACAGATACCTATAGATCAAAATATTATTTCCTTTTTACGCGTGTTGCCTCCCATTTATGTTATGTTGACTTATGGCTTGCAGTGTTGCTGGACAAAGCTTTAGTAGACTATATCTGATGAAGGCTTTGCATGAGGATTGAGCAAGTGCTTCCAGAATGAAGGGATGTGTTCACTTATTTGGTACCATTCTGCTGCTTGGTAAAAAGTGATGTTTTTGTTTTATATAGTTAGTTATTCTTATTAGCCTTTGGTTGATGATCCCTTCTTGTTCTATCATCCAGATGATTATTAACCATTACATTGACAAGCATGAGAAGTCTGCATTTTCCTTAGAATCAATTTTGGTTTGTAAAAGCAAGAATTGAAATTATTTTATAAATTTGCACGACTTTGTGATATTGCACCTTTGTCCCTCCCTCCTTCACCTTGTTAAGCTCGTTTTGCAAGCTGCATATTTTATCCCTAAACGGATATTTTCTTGATGGACTGTGAATGCATTTGTGAGCATGTATTTGTAAAATGGTTTCTGCTATCCAGAGGACAATAGCAGCTGTAAACAAGAAATCGAAGTGCCAAATTAACAATCTTTCAAGCCTGCTAATTCGACTAGAATTCATTATTAGGGACAGAACCCTTGTTCCCCAATAGCGTGTAACCTGCAGCCTTGCTAATTCAGGAAACTCGAAATCTTGACGGAAGCACAATTTTTACAGCCTTTGTTGTCCCCTGCCCCCAATTCCCGAACCCCTGTTTGAGAGCAATTATTTCAAATAATGTGGTTTATAATAATAATAATAAAATTTTGGAGAATGTGTGGTTAAGTACGAATTTTTTTTGGGTTTATGTATAGATTTGATTTGTAAAATGTGTGGTTAAGAATGAAATTTGAAAATAATAAGGCTTTGAATAATAGGTTTCAAACAAGGGCTAAATCTGTGCTGCTCCGATCATCTCCGGTGGTCTGAGAAACATGTAAGCCTTTGTTTGGTAACATTGTTTGATTTATAAATTAATTTATTTATGATTTTAAGGTAAAAAAAATAATGGCTGAAAGTGGAAAAGAAAATGTGTGGCTAAAAAGTGATTTTGAAAAATTGTAAAGTTTATAAATTAGTTTATTTTGATTATCAAATGAAGTCTAAATTCAAATATCCTGCTAGTCACAGGTGGGTGCTGGGCCTGACACCTGTGACCGGTTGGATACTCCTGCTGGTCACGGGAAGTACATCAGTCCTGAGACCATTGATGCATTATTGATTTGAATCAGGGGCGAGGCATGCGGACTTCTTTGATGGATTTTAAGGCCTCCCCTTTAGAGGTCAAAGTACACTAGTTTATAAAAGGGCGAAATAGAATTTTAAAGATATGATTTCATACTTAAGAAATTTGTTCTTTTAATTCAAAAATCAAGTTTTATACACATATATATATATATATATATATATATATAAAAGGTCATAATTATACAATTTATGATCACAAATATCAAATTAATTAGTAATGACTTATTTCTCGATTACAAATTATAAATTTTATAGATCATACTTTATTTTTGCACAAATTATCAAATTTATCAGTCATAAATCACAAATTTTATAGGTTACAACATATGAGTCACAAATTCTAAAAATTTACTCATAACTAATTTTTCAATTACAATTAATGAATCTCGTAAGTAACAACTTATTTATCTGTTACAAATCTCGAATTTTATGGGTCACAACTTTTTCTCGATCACAAATTTTAATTTTATGAGTCACAATTTTGCAATTTGTGGTTACAATTTATTTTTCGATCACAATTTACTAATTTTTAAGTTACAACTTATTTACATGTCACAAATATCGAATTTTGTAAGATACAACTTTATTTCTATTGCAAATTTTAAGTTAATTAGTCACGACTTATCTATTAATCAGTCACAATTGTTTATAATTGGTCACAAACAAGTTAACACCAGTGTTCAGAAAATCAAACCGGACCGGCCGGTTCGACCGGGAAAATCGGGAACCGACGAAAAATCTGTCCGGTCATCCCAAAAATCGGGCAGTAAAAAACCGTTGGTTTAACAGATTTTTAACCGGGAAACCAATTGAAAATCAAGAAAAAACTGGTCGATTCAACTGATTTTCATTTTTTTATTTTTCATTTTTGCTTTTCTTGTTATTTTAAGCTGTTTTTGTGTATAATTTTATTTTCTAAACGAGTAAATATTAATTTATTTGTAAAATAACTTGTTTTTAAGAATTTTTTGTAATTTTTGAATAATTTTTTATGTTTTAATTGAAACCGATTGGACTTTTTGACTCTTGACCCGTTCCCTTTTTCGGTTCAAATCGGTTTCCGATTTCCTGAACACTGGTTAACACCCCCACCACCCCATCCTATCCCAACCCAGACTTAATCCCACGATCGATCTTAATCCTACCCGACTGGATGTCGCCGCCGCAGCGTCTCCACCTACCGTCGTCAACACCACCACAACCCACCTCCAACATCCCAACCACAACCCCAGCCCCAACCACCACCAGATCCTCAACTACCAGTCGCAGCCAGGGACGGAGCCCTTATGGGCCCAGTGGGGGCCTTGGCCCCCACTGAATTTTTTTTTTTTTTTTAGTCCAAAAAAAAAAAAAAAAAAAAGAATTGACATCTTGAATTTATTTCTTTTGATCTTAATTCTCTCTCTGCAATCATTATGTTTATCAGTTTATGCAAGAAGTAAATACAATATTTATTACTAGTATCTCTCACATTGAAAGTTTACATTTACTTTTCAGTTATATGTATTTTTTTTTGTGAATTACTAGTTTACATTGGTTAGTTGTTAGTTAACTTAATTTAACTTTTGCTTTAAAAAAATTTCCCCCGGGAGGGAGCCTCCGCCTCCCACCATTTGAAAATTTTGTCCCCCACTCAATCGAAATCCTAGCTCCGTCCCTGGCCGCAGCCACCTCCAGATCCTCGACCCCAAAACCACCACCACACTATCGCTGCACACACAACAACACAGGTCGACTCTGACACCAAAAACTGTCCCAAAACACAGGCTAAACAATAGAGGCGCAAGGTGCTGCGTGCTCAGGAGCAATAAAAGAGCAACGACATTACCACCTACAACACAGGAGCACGAAACATTGTCGCTACTGCAACGACGCTCGGTGACTGGAAGACTGATGAGGAGCAGTTGTCGACCGGAGAAGATAGGGACTCTTCACACCAGTACAACTCTGCGCCTGCCGACTGAGATGTAATGCTAGAGAGAGAGGAGAGAATTGCGTAGGACAGAAGAGAAGTAACATTCCAGACAAATTGGCTTCCACATAAACTTTTTTGTTTTCTTTAATTAATGCTTTTAATATATTAAATAATAAAAAATAGAATTTTGACCTGATTTTTAAATGAGTAAGAACATGTTTGCTCCATCTAAATTTTTTACCAAAATTTTTCAAACTCAATCTCAACCAATCATCCTTAGTTAAGTTCACATTTTTTTTTTTAATTTTCAAACCAATCTAATGTTAGAAAATTTATTACAGATAATAATTTATCTATAATCTAAATAAATCATCGTGCTGAATTATCAAGAGTTAATAACTGAAATGAAAGCGTACCCTAATCATATATGATTCACGATGAACGATTCGGTTGGTTGGATCTTCTAAATCAATATGTAGTCCTTATTTTCTTTCTGATGCTGGGATGTCAAAAAGAATGAACTGTACGTATTATTCAGGGACCATAACCGTGTTTATATACTGAATTGTCAGTTAACCTAATCCGACCCATAATGAATTAGGTAATGGTCTGGTATCTACACATAAAAACCCATACATTAATTAGATGCATTAAAGCCCGATATATATAAAATCCTTATTAGATCACTTTAAATGAGCTCAACCAAATTTGATAGCCTTTTATTCAATACACAATAATTCACATATAAGCCCAAACGATTGATTAAAATCCTTACAATCTCCCACTTGGGCTATATGTGTAACATTACAATTGTGTATCAATCATAACCTTACGAGTATTCAGAATTTTGCTATCATTACTGAATGCATCCTCAAACAATCCGGTCTATCAATTATATCAACATAGGATCAAAGCGGCTTTCGCTACATTAATCTTAACTAAACCTATCAATGGTCACGTATATCGACATAACTGAATGACATGGATCATGTATGGATGTGTAGCATAGAAATTACATGTAATGTGATCTTCAACATGCATATTTCCAACTGGCCAACTTTAGTGAGATCATCCTCAAACGAGTTCAGAGATAATAAACCTGAAATCTTACAGCTGTAAATAACTTTAACTTTAAATTGTATCCAAAAGGACTTTAAATGTGTCCAAAGCACACAAAATACAAACTCCCACTGAAACCAAATATCCTTAAGAAATACAACACCCATTTGAGTTTTGTGCTCATGAAAGACCTTGAGTTGTAATATTTTAGTAAGCGGATCCGGAATTATGGAGTTTGTCCCAATGTGCTCTTATTGACATGTGTCCACTCTGAACTGTATCCTTCACAATCAGGAACTTATGTCAATGTATTTTGACTTAGTTGAGCTCCTGTTGTTACTGAAATATAAATCTGTTGAGTTATTGTCACAATATAACTTTAGTAGTCTTTCTATACCGAACAGAATACGCAGCCCAGTGACAAAATTTCGCAGCAATATTCCATAATTAGATGCCCCCAAAAAATGCTACAAACTTTACTGCCATGGTGAAAGAAGCTAAAGTGTTTGCTAAGCACTCATTCCGAAAATAGCTCCTCCAACTAGCAGATAAATGTAGCCTGATGTGGATCTTTTACTTTCTTAGCATCTAGAAAAAAATTGGAATCATAATACCATATGATCTCCAACTGATCCGATTTTCTGTATGTGAGCATGTAATTTTTTTTTCTCTTTAAATACCTTATAACCCATGTTTGGCTGCTTTCCAAATGATCCATCTCAGGGTTACTTAAATATCTCATTAGTATCCCAATAATGTATGCAATATCCGAACGCATACAAATTTGAGCATACATCAGATTTTCTATAGCTTAACTATATGGGATCCTCAGCATTTCTTTAACTTCAAGATAACTTTTCGGGCATTAGTTGAGACTAAATTGTCTCCCTTAGCGATAGGGGTGTCCCCTGATTTACTGTCTTGCATGCCAAACTTCTTAAGTACTTTATCGATATAGCCATTTTGTGACAATCCAAGAATACCCCGAGAGCAATCCTGGTGTATTTGAATTCCTAATACAAAAGAGACGTCACCAAGATTTTTAATCTCAAAATTCCTTGACAAAAATCTCATAATTTTATGTGATATGCCTATATCATTGGTGGCAAGCAATAATCAACATATAAAACCAGGAAAATACACTTATTCCCACTGAACTTGTAATACACACAACTATCAACAACATTAATCTCAAGACCAAATGAGATAATTACTTGATGAAATTTGTATTACCCTTAACGAGAAGCTGGCTTGAGCACATAAATGGATTTCTTTAATTTGCAAACCGTCTCATCAATGTCTCCATTGAGAAACGTCGTCTTAACATCCATTTGATGTAACTCGAGGTCAAAATGTGCAACAACCTAACTTTCCTGAAAGAGTCTTTCATTGAAACCGAAGAGAAAGTCTCTTTATATTCGATGCCATCATTCTGTGTAAAACCCTTAGATACAAGACGAACCTTATATCTTTCCACGTTACCCTTCGAATCCCTCTTGGTTTAAAATTCCATTTAAGACCAATGGGCTTCGCACCTTGATAAATGTATTTTATACACTTATTTGTACGTCTAAATTAGAATAAATTATTTTCGTTTTAGAATATATGCTCCTTAATTTGTGTTTAATCGTTTACTTTTCAGAAAATGTCCCAATCGAAGAAGAATAAAGCAATTAATGGAAAAATGACACAATTGGATGTTAATTAGAGCTAAACTGGACAAGTGAGGAGTTTGTAACGTCAACCGGGAAGGTTCATGGTGCTCAATTGAACAAATCAGAGGTTGAAGGACCCAAGTGAAGGAATTGAAAGCTTAAATGAGCAAATCGAGAAGAAGATAAAGTTTGGGGACTAAATTGCAACAATTAGAAGTTGAGGATTGAAGGTGCAATTAAAAGTCAAGGACCAACTTGCACAGCCGGAAAAAGATGGAAAATTGCATTGCAACATCCTTCCTCGTGATCGCAGGGTTTCTACCACGTGATCGCGAGGTGCCTCGAATTTTTCATCAGAGAGTTTTACCTATGCCTACGCGATCGCGAGGTTTTATACCACGTGATCGCTTGGCTTTCCGGCTGGGCCAAATATGGGTTTTTTCTCGCGATTTTCAACAGCATTCTCGCCTTTTGACCTAGGTTTTCTCCAAAACCTATAAATACAACTCATTAGGCACGAAATAAAGATCTTTGCATCTCCAAAGAACGAGCCACAATCGAGAAATCAACATCAAATTCTTGGGGAATCAAACATCGCAAAGGGGCGTGAATTGAATATAATTGAAGAATCAAAACTTGGTGCAAGATTTCCATTCTTTATATTATTTTTAATGAACGTTAATTTTTATTTTTATTGTTCTTTATTGATGATGTGTAACTAAATTCTATGTTGGGATGAATGATGTAGCCTAGTCATATTATTTTAATTCCAAATTCCGTTGTTTTAATGTTTTGTTGCATGTATTGATTTATTATTGTTCTTAATGCTTGAATTGCTTGATCACCAGTTCATGATTTATTGATTTATTTCCATAATCCGAGAGGTGAGTTAATAATTTAGAACATGGTAATAAATCCGATAATTGAACGAGAGATAGAGATATACTCTTGTTATTATTGCGGTCGTGTGTGAATTCTTGTATTTATTGCATCTAGATAAGGAATATTCAGACCCGATGTAGAGATATATGGTTGACTTATGTAGGTAGAATTGATTTAAACTCGAGAGAGGAATCTCAATATAAATTAGTGAATTCGACCGAGTACATAATTAGGAAATAAAACATGGAATTGGAGTTAATTTAATTGGTTAGGTGAAATCGTGAATCCCAACTATTTTACAATCGTTTTTAAAAACAAAACAAATTTAGCAATTTAATTCTTTAATTGATTTTTTTGTTTTAGATTTCAAACAAATTCGCCCGTTCAAATAGAGTTAGGAACTAACACATTTCGGTACTTAATAGCAGTCCTCGTGGGATGATAATCCGGACTCTTAGGTCCACTTTATTACTTCTCACGACCTGTACACTTGCGGGGATATCTCGCATCGCGAGATATTAGTGAACACACCTTCTGGTAATGGGGCAAGATCCCAAACTTTATTGTCTTGCATATGCTTATACTCCTTATTTACGACATCAGTCCACTTCTGAGAGTTAGAACCCTGCATGGCCTGATGAAATTGATTGGACCATCTTCCACCATTCCATTATTTCATTATGTTCTTGGAAAAATACTATTTAAATTATCCGGAATAGCATTTTTTTCCTTTCTCTCGTGGATCTCCTTAATGGCTTTAGATATTGAAGTTGTTGAGTTTGTACTTCTGAAATTTACCTTATTTTGAATGGGAGTTCTTCAACATTGTCTAGTTGAGTTTCTGAATATGCTTCTTGATCAATGACATGTATAGAAACTTGCACATTATCAAAAGCAATAGTAGGAATCGAAACCGATCATTCCTCAACTTCTTCCTTAAAGACAATATCTTAACCTTATTTCTCCCCCAAACTCAACATCCTCAAAAAAATGTTGTATTTCCCTTTTCAAAAGTTGATTTAAGTGTGGGATCATAAAATTAATAGCCCCTTAAACGCTCAGAATAACCAATAAAGTAGCTGCTGACTGTTTTGGAGTCCAATTTATTTATGTGGCCTATAAAGCCTAGTCTTAGCTGGACATCCTCAAATGAGAAAATGCTTTAGACTAAGCTTTAAGCATGTTAAAAGCTTATAAGGTGTTTTAGTAGCTGCTTTAGTTGGTATTATGTACAATCTTTCTTTAAATGTTCAGATTTCTGGCAAAAGAAACAACCCTCAATGTTTTATATGGTTTCTTTTGTTCTGAACCCTTAGCAATTTTTTATTCTTTATTTGTTTTCTTGTCCTTATCTTTAGAGGTGTTTGCCAAGCGAACACTTTCAATTCTGTCCTGCTTCAACTTTTCTTCCTCTTGCACACAAAATAGAATGAGCTCATTTAGAATTCATTTCTCCCTTTGATAGTTACAACTGACCTTAAATTGACTGAATTGTGCAAGAAGCTTGCACACTATGAAATGAGCTCATTGAGAGTCTATTTCTACTTTGACAGTTATAACTGACCTTAAATTAACTATATTGTGCAGGAGGCGATATCAATACCAAATGCACGAGCAAGTCATTAGACAAGTCGAGTTTTAGTTCCTTAAGTTTTGAAGCAGTGTGAGACATCTACATGATGTACTCCCTTATTTTCCCATTGCCTTTATACTTTATTGAAATCAAGCTTTGCATAAGCGTGCTTGTTTCAGCCTTATCCTTTTTCGCAAAACGTTTCTTAATTTCGGCAAGGAATTCATTGGCATCATTTACCTCCTCAGATATTGTGCTACTAAAGACTTTCGAAATGCCGCGCTTAATGATCATTAAACTCATGCGATATGAGCAATCTCACTTCTCAAAGTTCCTCCTTTGATTATATGAACTTTCATCCGTCAGAGGAGCAGGTTGCTCAATCCTTAGTACACGGTTTATATCCATGCAGCCAACGAAAAGTTAATGTTCTTGTTTTGATCCTTGAAGTTTGTTCCATAAATACAGGGATTAAATTTGAGCTTGTAGATATACTACTAGCAGAATTTGAAACCGAATAGAGAACACTTAAACAAAATAGCTCACATAAATACCTTATTATGCAAATCATACTTTCAAATAATGGTAGGGCCCATCACAAGATACCTAGCACAACATCAATATTTAGTCTTTGGACAGAAATATTGACTTGTAAGTGGTACTCTTGGTGTAGTAACCAATAACTGACAGCAAGACATGTCAACCAACAAACCTTTCTTTGGATCGATTTATGGATCACACGTAAAACCAAATAACCGTCACGTATTTATCACCACAAGCTCATGTGAAATTCGGGTCAAATATTGACCTTCCTTTGGGCCGATCAATATCCGCATGAAATAACACACAAACACCTAATTTTCCTTTAGTGTAGTGATCAAACACTAGCAATAAGACATGTTAACCAATAAACATTTCTTTGGACCGATTTATTGGTCACACGTTAAATCAAATAATTGCCACGTGTTTATCACCACAGGTGCATGTGAAACTCGAGCCAAACATTGACCTTCCTTTGGGTCGATCAATATCCGCAATGAATAACACACACACAAATACCTTCTAATATTCAAAGTTAATTAATATCCACAAGAGATGTTGCTTTGGAAACATGTTGCTTCAACTAACTTACTTTCGAATATTATATCTCTCAAAAGATTCCGATGTACCAAGATTTGAAACTGAAATCACTGATTTGCACATATTTTGACTTTAGGATTTGAATTATAAAATTCAAAACTTTAGAATAAAGCAATCCTTAAGTTGAGAGAGTCAATTGCAATATTCTTAAACTTTTGGTGGCCAATTATAAAAAAATTTATGCTTGAAGGACTTAAATTATAATTTTTCCAAAACTTTATTGGCCAATTTAGAGAAATTCCAAACATTAGGTCCCAATTTGAAAGAAAAACAAACTTTAGAGGGCCAAAATAGGAAATTTTCAATCTTTAAAAGTTGATTTTGAAAATTTTCAAACTTTAGGAGCCAATTTAGAAAATTCCCAAACTTAGGGACTTAATATTTTTAAAAAAATTCAAACTTTAAGGACCAACTTTGAAAATTTCCAAACTTTAGTGACTGAATTAGAAAATTTTCAAACTTTAAGGACCAAATTAAAGAATTTCAGAACTTTAGGTGTTATATTAGAAAATTTTCAAACCTCAGGGGACTGAATTAGAAAATTAGAAACTTTAAAAGGCCCAACTTAAAAATTTCATAACTTTAAGGGCCAACTTAAATGGTTTTATAACTTTAGGTTTAAACATTTAATCCAAAACAAAAGAGAGGACCGGAGGTGCAATTAAACATAATTATACAGAATTGCAAAAGAGGCCCTTCTTATCTTCAAATTTCCAATCGACGCCCCCTGCCCAAAAATCTGATTTGCTACTGCTAGGGTTTGCAAAGCCCTAATCGCCGCCGCAGTCTCCACCAGAGACCACAGCACCACCACCGGTCACCCTCCTTTGCGCCTACCGGTGCTGATTACCTGCGCGAAGCAGCGCCGCGTGCTGTGCAGCACCTTCTCCCGGCGACCCCCATTGCAATGCAGCGCCATTCCCGACGCTGATCTCCCGCAGTGCCGCACTGGAGCAGCGCCTGCGCGGCGCTACTCGTCTGTAGCGCTGCACGCAACCAGTGCCGGCCCCTGCTCGCACTCACAGAGCCCGCGCACCACTGTGTGGGCTACGGCTGTGGCTCCTCCAGGCCACCATTATTTATCCACAAAATCAACATCCCAAAACCAGATTCAAGATCAATATACACATGCTCAACAAATTTCATTCAAATGCATATACAGAAATTAAGTGAGGAAGCTTAAACCATGTGTATATACACTTTCAAAATCCAATATGTATCCATATCTGCAATTCAAACGGTATATACATACAAATTTTCACAGCCAAAAATGTCAGCAAGGTTTTCACAATCCATACCAAATTTCAACAGATTTTATATATACATGAGATACACTTTAATCCAATTCTGAATCCGGCAGTAAGCATAATAATTATAAATTACTTTATTAGTATGCACGTACACATGTTCTGATAATTCAATTTGATGATTGGCCATGATACCACTTGTTAGAAAATTTATTACAGATAATAATTTATCTATAATCTAAATAAATCATCATACTGAATTATCAAGAATTAATAACTGAAACGGAAGCGTACCTTAATCATATATGATTCACGATGAACGATTCGGTTGGTTGGATCTTCTAAATCAATACGTAGTCCTTATTTTCTTTTTGATGATGGGATGTCAAAAAGAATGAACTGTACGTATTATTCAGGGACCATAACCGTGATTATATACTGAATTGTCAGTTAACCTAATCCGACCCATCATGAATTAGGTAATGGCCTGGTATCTACACATAAAAACCCATACATTAATTAGATGCATTAAAGCCCGATATATATAAAATCCTTATTAGATCACTTTAAATAGGCTCAACCAAATTTGATAGTCTTTTATTCAATACACAATAATTCACATATAAGCCCACACGATTGATTAAAATTCTTACATCTAAATCACACATTCATAAAAAACAAACACTTTTTCATTAACCAAACGAGCTCTAAGTTGTAGAGTTGATTCTTGAATTGAGTAATTAAAAACCATGTTTGAATGTAATTTCCTCTGTATAGAAAATTACATGTTTCAAGATTTTGTTAAAAATAAAATCAACTTACAGCAAAGATGCAAGATAAAGTTTTGCCCCTGCTTGATGTTCTTTTCTTTATTTGAAATTAATAGTGATTTTTAAGATGTGTGGTTAAAAAATTAGAATTTTTTTTTGAGTTTATATGTAATATTATTTTGTTAATAAATACATGATTGGAAAGAAGAGAGAAAAATGTGTAGAAAATTTCAAGGGGCTCAAACATGGTTTCATCATTTATCCTCTGTTTGGTAACATTGTAGCGGTTTATAATTTGATTTATTTAAGATTTTGGGATAAAATATATGGTTGAAAATTGGAGAGAGAGGATGTGTGTGTAGATAAAAAGTGATTTGAGAAATTATGTGATTTATAAATCGGTTTATAAATCATTTACCAAATACTTGCTAATTTAGTAGTCTTCTCTTGATGCTTAAACCTCAATGTATGGACCATCCTCACTTAATACAAAATATTAATCGATTATCCTATTTGAACACACAAATGTGTTCACATTAGTTTACTCCCTGTCACATGAAGGGGTTCACAAATATTTTATTTTGTGTGTCCCCTTCCATGTGAGGGGAATAAGTCAATGTATAATTAAATGTGTATACTTACCATTGTTCAATATTCATAGATTCTGTCCTTTACTGCAGTGGAGTTGAGAAGATTAAAATTAAAAAAATAAAATAAAAAATGGCGGTTACGATAACAATGATGAGGACCTGCTCCTAACAGGACGAAAAATTTCCGACAATGAAAGGGATGGGGTGAGGACGGAGATTGCTATCAAATCCCCATCTCCGCCCTAGACCCGTCCCAAAATTATCCCGGATTAATAAGTTCAATTAAAAAAAATTCAAACAAATTAAAAGTATCATATCCACCCTAGCCCAAATATATAATTTCAAAATCATGCTCTACATTTCAACTCTATACTACTCTTTATCTCTCACTCTCAAGTTTCATCTCATCTCTCTAAACACATTTCTTAACATAATTAAACTTGTACTACTCTTTAAAACTATTATGAGTTTTTTATTATTATTAATGTTAATAATTCTTTAGAGTTATTAAATGGAAATTTTGTAAAATAATCATACTTTAAGAAAAGAATTTGTAGAACTAAGACATTTGATAACCATTATAAAAAGAAATTAATGGACAATATATATATATAATAATAGACGGGGATGTAAACGGGGATTATGATCATCCCCCTTTAAACGAGGATGGGGCGGGAACGGTTGACATCTCCACCCCGAACTCGCCCTATTGTCATTCCTAGTTTCGATTTTGCTGTAATGGAATTGAGTTGTTTTTGGGTATATATATCAAGGTTCTAAAATGCGTAATGCGTTGCGATTTGTCGATGTCAAGAATCAAGAATCACAAGGTTAGGCGTGTCAATGCGAAGAATAGTCGTCATAATGCGTTTCGTACTTTTAATAATATTTTAATTAATTTTAAGACATTAGATAAATTTTTATATGAAAATAGATTTTATTATATAAAAACTAAATACACAAATAATATAAAATATATAAATAATTTTCTTTAATTTTAGAATTAATAACTCAAAAAAATAGAGATTTATGGTTGATAATTTTATATATATTATACTATTTGTTTCAAAATGTCAAGATATTTTAATCCTTATAAAATAAGAAAAATAATATTTAAATAATAGTTTGGAGAGAAAAGTCAAACAAATAATGGTAAGTAAAAACAATTAAGAAAAAGAATTAAATCAATTTAAAAAGAAAACAAGAAATAAAACGTCTATCAGTTCCCATCCCACGTCGGATGTTGATATGAGATGAGAATACTTATTACCCTTATAAAGGGGCTGTTTAGTAGTAAGCTGAATTAAGTTTGTAAAGGGATTGAATATGCTTACATGCAGCCACTGAGTATAGTTTTTATTTTTATTTTTATTTTTATTTTTATTATTTATTTTAATAGAACTGGTTCAATTAGTTTCTAACTGATTGAATTGGAAAAGTAACGGTTTCTTATTAGTTCTTGGCCGTTAATCACCAATTTTTCGATTTATGTTTAGTAAAAAACATTATTCCGCACATATGGGTAACGAGAGCCGTTTTCCTCATGCATTGTGCTATTGCGTGCCTATATTAAATTTTGATTTTAATTGATACCAAAACTATATGGAATGAGTTTTTTGCCGTTTTATTTTCCTTTGTAGATTTTTCTTAAAGTTGAATATCTGTAAAATAAAGTTAAAAGTTGGAGATATTTGTAACATAAGTTACATAGGGGTTTAAGCATTGGTTATATTAATTTTAGCTATCTAAACATTACCACATAATTATCAAATGAATGTTATTTGACATATTTATATGTTAAATTTAGTTATTGTTTTACAGTCACATTGAACTAGTTAAATTAGCCAGCAAGTCCAATAATTATTGTAAAGTACAGAAAGCGAAAAAATAATAAATAAATAAAATTAAAATACAAAAGATTAATGTGAAACGGTAGTTTTTGAGACAAATATGACCACATAAATCAACTAGTTAAAAGATTAATGAAATATATCAAATTATTTAGCTTATGTTAATAATAAATGCACTTATCTAAAACCTGACACTAACAAGTGAATTACCACATTTACTACGGATGCTCTTAAATTGTTGTTTTGAATCTATTGTCTCTCGATATGTTTTTGACAGTTTGACAAGTTTCGCATTGAGTCTTCTCATTTACTAAAAAATGTGATTCAACGAGATGTAAAAGATATATTGAAAGTAGACAATGAAAAAAGAAGTTCGAGATAACGAATCTCATGCTTTATTTATATTTTTTAAAACGCTAAACGTTTAATCAAGGAATATTTCATAAAAGGACAATTAAACAGTTAAACGCTTATCTTAATTACTAGTGAGACGCACGTGCAAGGCACGTGCATTATTTTAACTGTGTATTTAATAGCGTAGCATCAAAGATTACTGAATATTTTGGACGATGAAAACATTAATAGGTCATATCATACATTAAAAAGATGCATTTGCTACACCATCAGACGAAAGCAGAGACGGTGAGAACTCAAAAGTACATGATGTTTACAGCATTTTGTTGCCTAAACTAAACATTAGAGAAACATCACTATGCAAAAGCAATGCTACAACTTGAAACGAGGATGTTCGATTGCAAGCGAACCACATTTATTTATCTAAGGAAATGAGACCGAGCATATCAAACTTTCAATTTGTAGCATTGATGATGATGGCTGCAAATGCATGAAAAGAGATCACTCCAGTTTGGCCTTCGATGCTACATCTCCAGCTTCATAACTGGATGTAGCATGCTCTGGTTTTTTGTGTGCGCTGGACATATCTGAGTCTTCATGAAACAAAGCACGTTTTGCAGATGGAGGCAACAATTCCTGGCTATCAAAGCTGGTCATGTTTTCATCTATGAATGAATTCTCTGTCTCCTTAACAGCTGAGCTTTCTTCTCCATCAGAAAAATTGTGTCCAGAATCGAGTACAAATATGATTTCATATTTGTATTGATTGGTGTTAACATCCATTGTTGTAACTTTGATGTAGAATAGATGATCTTCATTATCAATGTGAATAACTTCATCAATGCTTGAAAGTGGTTCCTGAGTTTAAAAAGGATGGAAATTAGCAGGTTTTAAGATTTTGCTTAGTAAATAAAAATTGTTAGTGGGGTATATGTTTACTTACTTTCTTGGAATGGATCATTAAATGCTCTGCGGTGCACTTCAACAATATTTCAGTTGGTTCCCTGATGACAGTTGCAGTGAGGCTTCCAGTTTTGTCTTCCAGTAGAATAGTAGCATTTGCTCTATGGATATTGATTATTAAGTTATTCAGGTGGTAGAATATAGTTTATATAAAAATGTGATGTCTATGAAATAATATCTAGGAAAAACGCGAGGCTTCAAAAGAATGTTGATAGTGTTACCTAGGAACAGCTTTTGCAAAAGGATATTTGCAATAAATACACTGAAAAGTTTCATTGAAGTCAGCATGGGTGACCTTGTTGCAGTTGCTACATGACATGTACCAGAATGATTGGTTCTTTATCGAAAAGTTTGAGTTTGCTTGAATCCAGTAATACTTACTCTGTGAAAGTAAATTAAATTGATGTAAAGTGTGTGTATCAAATGTAGTATGTATTAGAACATAACGGATTGAGATTTTGTTACCCCCAGCTTTCTGCCTCGTATACTTTTAATACTTGAAATTTTTTTGGGGGCTGGAGGAGACAGCTTTGTTGGAGTTACTACAAGCATGGGCTTCTCCAGTACAATGTCGTTCAGTAGTTCAGCATGGTTTTCAATCCTAAAACAGCAGCAACAGAAAAAATAATCATAAAAAATGATATATGGAACTATATGGGATTTGAAGTAAAAAATGATAAAAAATGATATATGGGCTTTGAAGTAACATTTTAAAGATCATAAATAGTAGATCATTCTAGAATTTAAATATTTCATTGTATCTAAATTCAACACAAGAAACAAATATCAAAGGCCAAAAACTTGAAAACAGTTAAAAGGCATTCAAAAAAGAGTATAAATAAATGACATACCCAACAAAAAAAATTAAAAGCACTCATCCACACAACATGATAGAAAAAAAATACTCATCATAACATTAAAGATTAGTATTCCTAAAAAAATTCTCAACATGCAAAGCCTAACCAATAAAAATCACCCAGAAAAATTGAAAAGCATACCTCCATCACAATTGTAGAAGTCCCAATAGATTGAAATCAAAATCCACGTTCCAAATCACGTTCGGCCACAGAAACGGCAACACGGAGAGCTCGACTGAGTGTTCTAAATAGAGCTATGAAGAATGTTTTAGGGTTCATGCGTGAGAAAAGAAATGAGGGACAAAATATTATAAATGGTGGGATATCTACCATATCATAGTTCCAAGCAATATTATCTTATTGTTACTGCTATAAATGCATTGAGAATCAATTTCCATGCTAAAGAAAAAGGAATGGTATTATTTTTTTTTAAGATTTCCCAAGCTGGATAGGAGTAAAGTGGGGTAAAATTTGGGAAATACATTCTCAATAATTATTACCTAACCTATCAGATATGCAGCCTCAGATACAAAGAAATTAATTCACTTAATTCCATACGAGGTTGTAATAATATATAGAAAAGTGGAAATATGACATCAATTAATGTTTAAAGGCTTAAAAATATATCGAGATTATATTCCTAAAAAAATAAAAAAACTATGCAAAACTTCTTATTAGAACTCCAATGCCAAAGCATATAATATATTTTCTAAAATATATTGTTAAAAATGGAAAAAAAAAAATTATTTGACTTTGGAGATGTACAATCTACCAACATGGAATAGTGACTTAAAGACAGAGAAGAACATTTTACGCAATACAAGGAACCAAAACAAATCATTTCCAGCATCTAGCGCAACAAGGAAAGAAGTGGTTGGTTTTTGTACATCAATCTATGTATAATGCAACGTGCAAAAGAATAATCATGTATGAGTCAAACATTAAATTTAGCTATAGAATGACAATATGACATAGACTTCATGGAAAGAACATATAAGACATGTTGTCTAGTTTATTGGAGACATCATTGTTCAGTACTTTCAATTCCCATTTTACATTGAATAATTTTCTTAAGACAAATAAGATTTTTTTTTTTTTTAAGCCATGGAAACAACCATGGGGCCTTCAACCATGTCGTAAGTGAAGAGGTCACAAAGCAAACATCTAAATTTAGATATTCGATTCCAAACATAACAAATGAAATACCAAATTGGAGATCAAGATTTTACTTTTCCGCTTTCTCGAGCTTTTCCATGGATATTTTTTTTCATATGGGTTATTTTAACATGTAATGCAGCAAGAATTATTAAAAAATAAATATACAAGTACATTGAAGTAGCATTCTGCTTTAGACTGCTTAGAAGGGGAGAAGGATTTCATAGATCTTTCTAGATATTGGAATCAAACTTAATGAATTCAAATAGTCACCAATTGTTGGAATTGAACTTGCAGAATTCCAATACCAAATGAACATTTAACACCTTTTGTACAAGTCTGTTGGCTACCATTAAGGCCATTGTTTGATATTTCCCCTACGATCAACGTGATTTAGCAAGTTAATAATACAAAACATTACAAGTAACCTGCCACTGAAACAAATTAAGCAAACTAAGAGAAATATTAAAAAACGATTAATTGAAGCAACGAAATCCAGATTTAACAATAACATCTATTTTTTTTACTCGACCTAAACAATCCAATAAGCATGTAAGTTGACCTACCAAAGGACATGGGGGATATGTTTATGTATGAACATTGCCCACTAAATAGACTATATACCTTGGTTACTTTGATATGTAGTAGAAAAATAACTCCCCCTGTCTTATTTTTTGTGAGAAAATAAACAGAGACCACTTCAGCAAACACAAAGTACTCATAACTCGAAAGCACTTTTAACATCTCATTTTTCATTTTGAGAAGATAACTTACTTCTTTGAATTGCTTTTAATTCGCTTCATTTGAATTTTGCATCATTTTCTGCAAAACAATAAAAAATTCTGTAAAATACGTGAAACCCTGATAAAAAAACAATCACCAAGAAATGACATTAAAAACATTAACAGGAAATAGCTATTGTACCCTGATTAGCTTAGGAAAAAAATATATCACAAAAGATTTACCATTTGATGGGAACGAACAACCATGTTGATTGTTGATCCCTCAGTCTCTCTATTATGCACCCATTCTTCTTCTCCTCTTAATCTCTTCCTTGACATCATCCACTATAAATTCATCATTCTCATATTCATCCTGCCCTTCTTCTGCTCAGAAACACCAACATGTAGAAAATTGTTCATCCTGTGTACATTTTCCAGAAAATATATTAAAAATTGCACAAAATAAAATGACGTGAAGAGATATTTAAAGTACCCAATAATAAAATCCATCGAAATTAAACCTGCAATAATTTCAATTGTAATAACAGTTAATTCCTAAGAAAACAAAATATTTAAGCACATATAATCTTTAGAAATCAATAGACGGTATAACCTAAAATTAATTCCTAAGAAAAAAAAATTTAGGCACATATAAACTTTAGAAATCAATAGGCGGGATAAACTAAAAAATTGCTATTTTAATTGCGTGCAAGAGAAAACAGTATAATGAATTGATCCAGATTGAAAAATCCAGCTAAGATCATAGTCTAATTGTCAATCTAGGGCCACAATCCACACATCAAACAAAATAAATAAAAATAAATTAACACAATTAAATATAAATATATCGAAAGAAAATGGCATAATCATGCTCCTGTACCATCTTCTTCATCATCGTCATTGCGGCGATCCACCTGGTCTCTCTCAGGTTCATTATCTCTCTCTTCTTCGTACACTTCAACTTCATCTGCTTTTACCAAAAATACATCTATTAAAGATAAATTCCCAAATTTGAATTATAAAAATTATAAATTTTTCTCTTTTACAACACCAAAATACAATTTATAAACACACACACTAAGTGTGTAAATTATTTGAGATGAAAGCGTAAATTCAGATTGATCTCTATAACTCCCCACCCAATATATATTAAAAGAGAAGGATCAATAATGAATAACCGAGAATCAAAAAATATAGCTGAAAGTACGTATCAAGCATCATAATTGCGTTATGGTTACATGCATGAACATAAAGAAAAATAGTTTTTAGCCTGAAGAAACATCTTTAAAGATGACAAAATGGAAGCAATGTCCTTACTGAACAACCATTGGAAATAGTATGAGAGATTGAGGTAATTTTTGTATAATAATTTTATAGTCTAACCATCAACAAATGCTTAAAGGGTGGAAGCAGTGTCCTTACTGAACAACCATTGGAAATAGTTTGAGAGATTAAGGTAATTATTGTATAATAATCTTATAGTCTAGCCATCAACAAATGCTTAAAGGGCTACAACTGCTAAATTTTCTTGAAGACTTGCTTAAAAATATATGACTTCATGATGATAAAATATTTTGAATTGTAGTTATATTGAAGGTTATGGATCTTACCATTGTGAAGTGGTCCATGTCTCCAGCTAATGCCTAAATATTATTAAGGGATAGATACTCATATCTTGATTCACTGTTTATATGAAATATATGAACGCACATGGGAGCTTTACATTTAAAGCGTATAAATGAATGTTGTATTTAGAGTTTGATCTTTAAATAAGTTTATGTCCTATACATGATATGCTTAGAGTAAAATGCGTGTCTTTTGAGATACAATTAAAATACATGTTTGTTTGTAATTTGTATGACAATGGCAATACCTGATAGTGAAGTTTATGAAGGATGCAATAAATCAAGAATATCTTTGTAGACAACATTCTTTGTGCATGTAGTATGAGTTCTATATTGTTCTGATGGCTTTATAAGAACTTTAATACACCTGCTTGTTGTAGCTCTTGACAAAGCAACATATAACTGCCCGTGTGAAAAAACTGGTTCCGGAAGATAAAGTCCAACGAAATCTAAAGTTTGACCTTGAGATTTGTTTATTGTCATAGCAAAACAAGGACGAATTGGGAACTGAGTTCGTTTAAAAGGAATTGAAGTTTTATCAGTTTCAAGTGGTATGAATGGAATTCTGAGTAAGAAGACACGTTTTCCACGATATTCTCCAACAGCAATCTCTGCATCAATTACATTTCTTTCAAAGTTTCGACAAACAAGTCTTGTGCCATTACATAAACCTTCAGATGGATTAATGTTTCGAAGTAAAATAACAGGACAATATTTTTTTAGTAAAAGTTCATGTGGTGGGATACCATTTGGAGTTAATGTGTTTAAGAAATCTTCTTGAATACTTTGTTCAGACTTATCAAGCGCTTCATCAAAGCTAAAATATGTAAATATTTCGCCAGGAATCTCGTTTAATAAAAGATTATTAATCTTATCAACACATTCATTTTTTGGAGTTAAAATGACTCTGTTAATCATAGATTCCAAATTCTCAGCGAAATTTTTTACGTTTGGAAAAACTATATCAATCAAATTTTTAAGAGATTTTATTTCTTCTTCAAAATCTAATGTTATATGGGGGAGAAGTTTAATCATTTTGCATGAATGTTTTTCTTCTGCACCATCTCCAACGGAAAGTATATATTTAGAAAATTCAGGATCAAATTGAGCTCTCATGTTTTGAACTAATTGTATCTTAGTAAATAAAGGCCATAAGGTAGAAGAAACTAAACTTGCTTTTATTATATCTTCTTTTGTTCCTTTTGGAATTATTGGCAACACTTGACGAAAATCTCCTCCTAACACAACGACCTTTCCACCAAAAGGCTTGTCTAGGTCAGTTATATCACGCAACATTTTATCTAATGCTTCAACAGTACAACGATTCACCATTGGTGCCTCATCCCAAATGATTAATTTAGAAAGTCTAAGAAGGCATGCTAAAGCGGATTGTTTACTTATTGAACAACTAACGTCAGCATCTATTTCAAGTGGTATTTTAAATCTCGAATGTGCAGTTCTTCCACCTGGTAATAAAGAAGCAGCTACGCCTGATGAAGCTGTGGCTAGAGCAACTAATTTCTTAGACCTCACAGTTAATAATAAAGCCTTATATAAATATGTTTTACCTGTTCCACCAGGTCCATCAATGAAAAACATACCATTCTTCTCATTAAAAACATGGTCTAAGATTGTCTGTTGTTCTGTGTTCAAAGAATGTTGATTAACATTATGATTTGTTGTACTTGAATGTCGTATTTCTTCATCAATCATGTTATTTAATATTTCATCTTCCGACATAACTATATCAAAAGGTACTAAGGAATAATCATTTATATTTTTACCCATTGGTTCCAAGATTGTGTGTATAAATTGCAATGCTTTGATTTCAGCAATATTTTGTGACCTTTTTTCGTGCATAAAATCTTCTATCATGTAATCTTTGAATTTATCCCATAACATACGTGGGTTATCAGGACCACAAAAAGCTAATATAGTAGCAAATAATCGACGTAATGAGATAGGCATTTGATAAACTATTGCCTCAGCTAAAGAAAGTTCACAATAATTATCTCCACGCAATAAACCGTGTAAAAGAGCAGACTCGCGAAAAGATGATGTGAATACATTGTTTACTATTCTTAATTCTTCAAATGATTTTGCTCCTTTAATGTGGTTTAAAAGGAGACGTAAGTAATATCTTTCACCTTCAGAAGGATTTGCTGTAACTATCCTGCCTATCACACTTTGTTGTTTCCGAGGAGTCCAAGTTCGACTTGTTTGATCCCATACAAAAAAAGAAGGGAAATCACGATATAATATAGTGCGAGCTTTTTCATTGGTTATATTAGCTCTAAAATATTCTGTTAGCATAGTTCTTTGAGTAAAATCTTGACTAATAATTGATTTTAAGTTATCAGTTTCTTTATATACAACTGATTGCTTGTTCTGAAGATGCAATTGTAATGAAACCACTGATGGAGATATTTCAGATAATATGAATCCATAAATTCTCCACATTGCTTCAGGTGGAGATATCCATCTAGCAGATTGGTATGTTGAAATTTCATCAATTTCAACATCCGTGTTATGATCTTTTATAGAGAAAGCCACTCGATCATGCCCTTTGTACACATATTTGTAAAGATATTTTACAGATTTTACAGTAGAACATACCTCAACATTTATGTGACAATCATATTTGCTAGTCAAATATGGATTATAAGGTACGACCCATCTATTGTCCAGTATTTGTCCTCTAACTTTAACCTTATTACCATCGTTACGACGTCTATATCGTGGGTAAGAATCATTGCCTAAAGAAGTTGTCGTGGCATAGTCTCTAGGATACTTATTTTTGCATGATTTATTATTTACCATACAAATATTATTTGGATTTAATGTTCCACAAGGACCATGCATCATGTGCTTTTCGACAATAGGGTATAAAAAAGGTTGTGTACTTTTTTCTGGGAGTTCGCAGCTAACTATGTTATCAACCATATCAATAGAAGTTATTTTTGATCCTGATTTAAAGATAAGTAAAAAATGAGCATGTGGAAGACCTCTTTTCTGAAATTCAATGACATAAATGTATGCAGCAATTGGACCTAAAATTTGACGTTTAAACAAATCCACCTTTAATTCTTCTAATTTAGCCTTGAAAACACGAGTTACTAAATCTGGCCTATTTTGTTTCTCATCATTGTGTTTTAGTTCTCTAGCTATTTCTGGCCAATTTGGGTTGCATGTGATTGTTAAAAAAACATCTGGCCGACCATATCTTTGTACTAACGACATTGCATCCATATATCTTTTTCTATTATCCCTTGGACCACCAGTAAACGACGATGGTAAAATGATTTTTTTACCTACCTTATGTGCTTGTGTTTCACCTATTTCAACACTATCTACAATTCCTTGGTAAAGTTCTGATCGTATGATTTTTTGGTTGCTACGAAAGTAGTCTAATCTAGACGTTTCAATTTTAACGTACATATCAACAACGTACTGCTGTAAAAGTCTACCAGCGTGAAGTAATACACACTTACTTGGGCTGCGAATTTGCAACTTGTAACAGTAATATTCACGGCAAGAAACTTGCGATCTACTTTTTCGTCTGGTCATAACTGCATTGATTACAAATGAAATGAATGACAAAAAGATAAAAAATTGTTTTTATGGGGAAAAAATAAGGAAAAAATTTCGAACCTCTATTTTCTTTTTCTACAAGTTCATCTGCTGAACGTACGCTAGTAATGTTCGATAGACTATCTTCTATAACAGGATGTAATGTTCCTTTAAGACATCTTTCAATACCTTCATGCCATCCTGACTCTCCATGCGGGAAAAGTAACGGGTATTGTAGTGGATCATAACATCCAAAATAGTAATGAACCCTATGTGAAGTACCACAGTGCCCATGGATGAAAATATCACGTGTTCTAGTGGATGATGATGGATCTTCATCAACCCAAACAGCTGCTACCTGAGAAGCTGTTGGTGTATTGTAGACTCTTTGGTCTAGACCAGGGTCACGTCGTATTTGTATTTTACATGTTTCTAGCTTATCAATGTGACTTAACGAACGGAAAAATTTACAGTATGGATTGACTTCTAATATACTTATAAGCAAGCGTAAAATTGACTCACAAGATTTGTTTGAGTTATTCAATCTATTTTGTATCTCATGTTCAGTATCATAAAAATACAATTGTAAGTAACTTGGATTTTAGTCAGAAGGTAATAACTGGTTTACATAATGGTAAACTTGACCTTGAACCCTAAATGTATAGATGCCTTTATTAGCTCGACAAAGTTCTTTGTCATATTTTACGCCAGATGACGTAAATGCGAAATGATTGTTGTAAGTACGTGCAATTTTTTTGAACTGTAATGAGTCATCTGAATTAGAGGTAAATAGTTCATACAATTTTGTTGGTGTGTCATGTATGTGTAATTTAATCTTACCATCAGAACAACAAAAACCCTTGGATTCCTTAACAAATTTTTGTGCATTACAGAACTTACAAATTGTTGGTATAGGAAGAACATAAGAAACGATAGGGAGCTCGTTTAGATTAAATTTTTTTTGACGAGAATTGTTTGTAAAACTGTCATCATTGTATGGCGATTCTTCATTTGAAACAAGAACGAGGTGATCGATTGATTCACCATCAATTCTCTGTTCATGTGTGATGTTTGAGCGCAAAGCTTCAGTACACGTAGAAACTATAATAATAAAAAAAATTAAGGTCAATAAAGAGAGGAAGAACATATACTGTAAAGCACGCAAAAAAAAGGACAAATTCTAATTGAATCACACGAATACAAATTAATATACATGTTCTATGTTGAAGTGGAGTTTCATCATCATTGTCAGTTGTAGATTCTCGAAATCGAAATTCATTGACTTGTTGTCCACCAACGTCTTCAACGACATGTACATTAGAAAGATACAACCGAACAATGTATTAGAAATATAGAATGTCGTAAATATAAATACCTTGTAGATTCAATAATCGCCTAGATTTCCTGCGACACGTCGCATATGTTGGCTTTCTTTTGGGTTGTTTATTTGACTGTTTAGTTGATGGCGAACAAATAACGGATACATCATGTTGAAAGTGTTCATCTGCAAAATGTAAACGTAAAAGTAAAAATTTAAAATATTGATTTCACACAGACAATTAAATTTGGAAAACAAAATATGTATGTAACTCTATGCAATCTACGAACATATATAATTTTAGTACCGGTACGCTTATCCATTAGCACGGTAGTTTTTAATTTGACCACATGGCAATTAAGGAACTGCATTAACAAAAAAACAAGATTAGCACCCATTAAAATGCTAAGATCGAGGGAAAATGGAAACATTTATGAAAATACAAAACAAGATAGAGTATACAAGTGCATTAATTGGAAACAAAATTCAAATTTGAAAAAGAAGATTATAAACAGGAATGTCTCCAAGGAAAAATGAAATTATAACTACTACACCCAACTATAATTAGGTTTTGAAAAGTTCAGCATACGTAGAATGCAATGCAATATCAGAATCACATATAAACATGAATTAAAGCAGGAAAACAAATTATGTCCCCAATAGGACTATCGAAGAAGGAAAAATTACGATGCTTACACATTTACTTGCAGGATTATGAACTAATCATTCTACCCAACATACCTGTAAACTCGAAATCTACTTTTCAAACATTATTTCTCTGGGGACACACAAATATATCAATACTGACATGTATTTTAAACAATGGCCTGAATGTATAGTTTACAACAATAATTTAAAAGTATGATTATGCATGTCTACACACGCATCAGGTAATTTAGAGAGTTAAAATAGCAAGAGAAAGTACAAGCATGACTTCATGAACATAAAACTTTGCAAGAATGAGATTTTTCCCAATGTAAATAAAACTTACGTAAATGCTAAAGAGAAGCAAGAAACAGGTTAAGAGATCATTTTACTCTTAATACATTAAGCTTGAATGTCAATTTTAATAATTACTGTCATAAATTTGTATATAAGCTACTTGTTTTTTTTCTGTTTTGCAGAAGATCACATCCAAGCAGAACAACTCGTTTTGATAATTTCCTGTGTAATTTGCACGTTAATAACCACATTAACTTAAATACAAACATTGCCTCAAAAGCAGTAACTTGCAAGTAGAAAAACTCCTACTTTGATATGATCGAGATATGCTTAGACATATATCTATGAACCAATCAAAAAATAAAAGGGAAAAAAGAACCTTTCAATTTGGCATTTCCTCCTCAAAATTTCTAATAATATCCTCTAAACAGAATCTAGTTAGTCCCAGAATCCTATATTTTCGTGCTTCTTACCCAACATCGGCTATGGTATCAAAGCCAGCAAAATGCACCATGTTTTAAAGGGTTAGAAATAATTAAACCATAATGTATCCAAGATCTAAAGAATATACACTAAATCATAATACAGATTAAAAAAGGGAAAAAAATCTACGAATCAAAATACATGAAAATCTTAGCACGGTCGAAGCAACACAAATCAAATAACGACATAATGCAATAGAAGAAAAAGGATTTTGAAATAAACTTACCGATTAAAGCGATGAATATCAACGCGGAAAAAAATTGGATTTCGAGAGCCTTCAACCGATTATCGAAAGCTATAAAACCGAGATAAATTATTTAGGAAATTCTGGGCAATTGTTCGGGTTTTATATGAGAAATAGCGAGGCAGATGTGTTCAGATCTGTGTGTGTGTGCGCGCGAAGAAAATACAGGAAAAATGCCAGGAGATGCTAGTATTGAAGACGGCAGGGATGTGTGTGAAAACGGCAGAAGAGAGGAGACAGATGTGTTTGAAAATAGCAGATGCTGTAATGCGTATATGAAGACGACGGATGCTTAGATCAGTAGAAAGCGATGAAGACGGAAAAAGGCGACCAACAGTGGAGAGCTATGCGGTGAAATGAAATGAGAAGGAAGAAACCCTAGAAGATTTTATTTTTGATTGAAGCCTCAACAGCTGCAGCTAAAATTCACCACGGCTCCAAATGAAATACGGAAATCATGTTTTTTTTTTTTTAACTTCCAACTCAAATTCGGCTCCAGCCACTAAATATGTCTCTTGTTTGGCTTTCAACTAAAGCCAATGAGGTAATAAAAATTTGGCCATGTGGCTTATGAATAGTGACAAGAAAACCTACTCTTATAATATATAGGGATAAACTAGAAATAAAGAAGATAGAAATTTGAAAGATTCTTTTTGCTATTTTAAATACAATACTAACTGGCTCAAGAAAAGTGAAGGAATATTGCTTATTGCAATAACTAGCAATGCGAACGACGTATATGTCTCTCAGCGGGGGCGAATCCAAAAATTCAATCAAGTACGAACGAATTTATTTAAGGACGAGCGGACACTACAGGATAATGGGAGAAAAACTCGATACCAAAAATTGTAAGGTAAAAAAAGAGTTTTTGGCCAATCCAGCCCGAGCGGCTGACCACCCTAGCCAAGAGCTGGATCCGCCCCCGTGTCTCTGTCATTTAACCTAAAAAGGGGGAGAGATTCAACTTTCAAATCTCATCTAAAATAATAAAGTGTAAGGAGGGATTTTTTTTTTTATGTCAAATTATTTGATATTTATACGATTTTCTTCCACATAATGTCCATGTTTGATATAGATTAAAATCTAAATTTTAATATAAGATAAAATCAAATTAATTCTGACCACAAATTTCATGAGATTTACAACTTTTCAATTATATATTTATTAATATGGAGGATGTGGGGTCGCTCGTTGTCCCCTCACATGGACCCCACACCCTCCATGTGAGGGGGCTGTCATCTACATTATACAAGTAAATTAATCCTACATAAATACATATTTTTCTATTCCTTTCACCATTTTTATCTTAATATATTTACATTTTTTAACACGTGACAATAATAACTTATCTGTGGACGGATGCTTGGCTCGTTGCTTGGCCCTTGAGCTCGTGGGCAAGGAGCTTAGCCAAGCTTGGCTCATAGGCATCCCTTTTTTAATTTTTATAATTTTAAAAAAAATGTCTATATTTATACAAAATTATACGAGCCCATGAACAGAGCTCATAGACTTTGGCTTGTGGGCTTAGTTCACAAGCTGCTTGGGGAGAGCGACAAGTCGAGCGCCATTTCGAATCCCTAGCTCGAGCTCGTCTCAATTGAGCCAACAAGCCGCTTAACCCATTTGTCACTCGTACTTTCATGTACACAACTATTTAACCCTAGAAGTCCTTTGATTAAGGCCGTCCTTAGTAATATATTACTTGAGCCACCTTAAAGTTTAGTAAGCAATAGATAATTTTATTTAAAGCCAATTTCATAAAATACTACCTATCAAATATATTCTAAAGTTTCACGAATATGCAAATATTTTCTCATTGACTTCAATTAATGTGAACCTTATAAAAAATATCTCCAACTTGCACATGAAGGAATTGGTGAAAGGTGACTTGATATTTGTGTTGGCATTTCATTTGTGCCAAACACCAACTTTAAATTGGTATGAAAATTCGTTGGCATCATTTTCATCCAATTTCGCTTTATTATAACAACTCTTGACATATGCAAGTAAGAGATATGCTAAATCTTGGGGAATAATGTAAAAAATTTGCATTGGAATCCAAGGATTCCTTGCCCTTCCGCAACCCATGAATTCCATACCTAAATTCCATTTTATCAAATGCTACACGAAAAGTTTCGTGACAGCAAAACTTGGAAGAAATCAAATTAACTAACTAGTTATATAAGTACAAAGGAACTGAACTAGATATGTTTTAATAAATGTATATATATAGCACTTCTTTGATAGTTTAAAATAAATTTTTTAGCACATTTGATAAAAGTTGATGAATGTGTGGTTGAGAAGTTGAGGATCTCATGAAAAGTGCGATTAAAATTGATTGTTTATTTTAACATAGATTATTATAAACTTTAATTGGTATCGGAGAGGGGCGCATAATGAAGAAAATTTGTTGGTCATAAACCTAGTACGCACTAAAACAGCCTAAGATGCCTTGCATATATACCTTAATTTACAATTTTACGAATATCATTTGTTGTCATCTTGATATAGTTTTGAAATAAACATTATACTTTTAGTCAAAAAATGGTCATTTTTGTACTATCAACCACACAACATAATACAGTAGGTACAGATGTTTTGAATCAGATGGAATGCATTTATAGTATCTGTTCAGCTAATAACACATATTTATAATCATTATAATTTTTAATATCACTTTTTAACAATACATATTTTTTAAAATCACTAGCTCTACCTAGAAAATGTTGGGAATTAAACACAGATTATCTCTTCTTTAATCCACATAATCTTTTTGATGTTCAAAGTAATAATCAGCAAACGAGAAAATAAATAAAAATAACTTCAAATTTCGCATATTCAAAACCTTTTACTATATATTATAATGTTACAAATATATAGACTTTCACTCACCAACTCAACAGTGCCGGCCCTGAGAATTGGAGGCCCTAATGCAAAATTTTAAATGGGGCCTTGATAAAAAAAAAAAAAAAAACTAACTAAAATCGTTCAACGAACAAAGTTACAACTATATAATGTAAACCATCAAAAGTTCAAATTAAAATACTAAATAAAATCGTTCAAAAGACAAAGTTACAACAATAATAAGGTAAACCGTCAAAAGTTCAAATTAAATTTACTCTTCTAGCATTTTTAGATGAAAAATTAACAATTATACTATTACAATCAATCTTTTCTAGCATACGTTTTTCAATAGACAACATTGTCAATCCATTCAATCTTTCTTGTGACATTGTTGACCGAAGATATGATTTTATCAGCTTCAGCTTTGAGAAGCTTCTCTCTGCAGAGGCAACTGTAACCGGTATAGTCAATAGTATTCTATACACGATCCACGCATTTGGAAAAGAACTATCCATCTTCTTTAAATAGTCTAACATTTCAATTGGCTTCCCATTTTCTATTGGTGAACACTGCAAAATTTTCAGCTCAAAAAATAATTCCTTGCTATTAATATCAGAATACTTGTCATGCTTCAAAAACTCTTCAAGCTTATCACACGAACTCTTCAAAGAATCGTCATCTGCAGAATTTAATTTGTTCAAGTCAAATAGAAAGCCAAAAATATCTTCATATATTTGAAGTTGTTCGAACCTAGACTTAAGGGATGAAAGAGCTTGATCAACTATGTATAAAAAGTATTCAACTCTAAAAGATTCTTCAGCCGAATGTGTAATCTCATCGTTAGCATTTTCATCAAATTGCTACTTTCTATGAATAATGCGTTTTTCATGAAATTTAGGTTCAATTTCCAATTCAGCAGCAATTTCTTTAGCAATACTCATGTCGGACTCAAATCCTGATTGTCTATACTTTTCAAAAAATGAAATGAGTGCTTTCAATTCACTAATGGCAACATCAATAACCATATCTTCATTTTGCAACAATTTGCTTACTCTATTAACAGAAAACAATATATTGTGCCAAGTAACCATGCCGAACAAGAACTCAAAATCCATGATGTCGGATAGAAGATTCTTTGCCTCTCTAAATGCCTTGGGGTCATCACAATTCTCCATCAATGTACTTAAAGCAAGTTTTATTTGTGGAGTTTGGAATCTTATAGCTTTGATACTTTCAACTCGACTTTCCCAACGTGTTTGTGATAGTGCTTTAAGTGTTAAGCCTTTCACATTATCTTGTAAAATTTTCCACCTCTTTGTAGGAGACGAAAATAATACATATAAGCATTGCACAATTTCAAAAAAAGATTTAGCCTTTACACAAGAATTAGCCACATCACATAGAGCAAGATTAAGACTGTGACAACCACATGGTGTGTAAAAAGTCCTTGGATTAACTTCTAGTACTCTTTTCTGTACACCTTTATGTTTTCCTTTTATATTAGAACCATTATCATAGCCTTGACCTCTTAAGTCATCCAAATCAAGTTCAATTGTGTGAAGAACATTTATTAATTCACCAAATAGTCCTTCCCCTGAGGTATCATCCACTTTAAGGAATTCTAAAAAGAACTCTTCTACCTTAATTGGACTTGCTGAGACATCTACACATCTAATTATAAGAGACATTTGTTCTTCATGACTTATATCGGGTGTACAATCAAGTATCACTGAGAAGTATTTTGTTTCTTTAACTTTTTTAATAATTGCACTTTTGATTTCACTGGCCAACGTGAGTATGAATTCATTTTGAATTTTGTGACTGAGGTAATGATAGTGAATTTCCTTCTCTTGAATGCGCCGAACATGCTCTCTCATTACAGGGTCAAATTCAGCTATCATTTCAACTATACCTAAAAAATTTCCATTATCCTCTTCATAGAGTTTTTCACTATTTCCACGAAATGCTAAATTATTCTTACTAAGGAAGGTAACAGCAGAAACTATTCTCACAAAAACATCTTTCCAATGTTCTATATCTTTATTGATCTGATCTTGCACATGTTTATCAATTGTTACATTCATTCGTAATCGCCTTTCTAATTCAATCCATCTTGTAATGTTAGTCATGTGCACATTACTCTTTTCATGGCATTTAAGCTTATGACTAAGATTTCTCCAGTCATTTGAACCATCATTAGCTAATTGACCATCGTTTCCTTTAAACAACTTGCAACAAAAGCAAAATACTTTATCCAATGAAACTGTATAGATTAACCAATTTCGATCACTCTTCTCACCATTTGACAAATGTATTGTGTAATATTTAGAAGAAAAATGCCTATTTTCTGAATCTTTAGGGTAATCAACCAAAATCGTTCTAGAAGGGCCATTTTTTACACAAAAATCTATAAGATTTTGATCAATAATGTTCCAATTCCCTGGATCTGTTAAGTCCTTAGGCAAAGGAACATTATCCATTTCATTATTTTCAAGATGATCATTTGAATCATTTCTATTTTGTTCCTCATTTGAATCATCTTCTACATTTTCATGCTCATGATGCTCTTCTTCAATATTTTTTTCATTTTGAACCTGTGTATTCTCTTCTTCTTCATCAACCAAATCCTCGACAGAATTTAATGTGGAGTCAGTCATACTATTGACATTAGTAATGAGAAATTTGTTCATCGCTCCAACCTGAGATTTAATAAAATCCTCAACCTTTTTTTTCTTTTTTCCTTTTTCATTTCCAGATAAATACTTCCTAATAGTCATAATTAATATTAAATCAATCAAATATGAAATACCAAAATAAATACAAATTCAGAATCAAATTGGAAATTGCACAGCACAGGCAGTAGCACTAGCACGCAAAGCAGCAGAAATCAGAAATGCGAAATGATAAATTGGAAGTTTGGAACTTGGAAGTTGGAACAATACAACCTGGTAGTGCACTGCAGTCTGCCGTAGGTAGAAGAAATCAGATCAAGATTTTGAAATTTAGAGTAAATGATACTTTTAAGTTTTAATCTGCAAAAACAAAAAAAAAAAAAAAAAACGATTGATTCAAATCTAAAAATCTTAAATCTAACAATTAACAAAATAAAAATATGGTTTATAAATTATAATTACCAATAAATTCGAAAAAAAAAAAATACATAACCGAAATCAGATTCAAACCAGTCTACAGTCGTGAGTCGTCAGGACTTTGGAAATCTCTGTCGCGGCTTTGGGAGATGAGAGTTAACCTAAGAACTGGCTGAATGAACTGCCTAACTGGAGCGGCGGTCGGCGGAGCCTGGAGGCGCAGCAGCAGGGAGAAACCGTCGAACCGAGAAAAGAAAGAAATCAAAGACGGAAGACTGAAGGGACTACTGATTAGGGAAAACTGAGAAGAGCAGCAGCCTAGCGGCGCTGGCGCGTAGCACGGTAGCAGGCAGGCGGTAGCAAGAAGAACTGAAGAAGAAGAGCACGAAGTGGAAATCAGGAAATAGGAATTAGGAATTAGGGATTTGCACTGGGTCGGATCATTTGAACTTTGAAGTCAGAATATGTGAAAGATATGAAATTGTTATTGGATTGGATTTTGGATTATTGGATATAGGAATTGGATTTGGGCCGTCTCAAATAAGTTGGGCTGTTGGACAAATTAATAATTCAAATTTTAAGTCAAAAATTTGGGTTGGAGTTCAACAATTTTGGGGCCTTAAAAATATGGGGGCCCAATGCAGTTGCATTGGATGCATGGCCCAAGGGCCGGCCCTGCAACTCAATCTCACATATCACAGAGAAAATATTAATAAATAACTACTAATATCTAACAACAAGTTTCTATCCCTTCAATTATCCCACAAGAAGTTGCAAGAAATTATAAAGACAAAGCTCACAATTTTATCTCTATTTGGTCACAATATGACACTCTCTGATGTACAATTAATTGACTTCTCAAGACACATATTTGTAGGTAGACATAACCCCAAAAAGTGTATAACTTGTGTCTCAAGGAAAGAAAATCTCGAAATCTTGCCTGGCATAAGCCCACGCGATCGCGTGGCTTTGATAAAAATCACACTGCCTTTGTTAAGTTCGATCGCGCGATCGCAGGGTGCAATAGCTTGCGATTGTGCGGTTCTCTCAATGTGTGGCGCTTCAACCCTAATTCTTCTTTTTCTTCCTTCTTTCTCAGCCCATCTTCACAAAACCCTAATGAGTTCTTCACATCAACCCAAACCTCATAATTTGGATCAATATCCTTACAAAAAACACCGAAATTAAAAAAAATAACAACGGCTACAAGTCACTAAATAGACGCTAAATAATTTTGTCTTGTTTTCGAGGTAAAATATTTGAATGAAATGTGATTTAAGAAATGTGTGATTAAAAGATGATTTGAAAAGTTATGTTATTTATAAATTTGTTAAATAACACAAAGATCAAAGAATATGGCCCAAATTAATCCAACATAATATTGTCCGCCTCTTGATGTGATCCAGAACCCCGATAATATGAATCATAGCAGACTTGACGGGAAAATTCAAATATTCAAGCCAAACAAAGAAAAAAGGACCAGATTCATCCTTACGGCTGTAATGCCCAGCTTGTCACGGCCGTAATCCAGTTTTGGGTTAAAATGCAGAATTTCAAGTCTTTACACTTATGACTATAAATAATGAAGTCACGGTCGTAACTCTTCATGAGCGAGGGGCTTACGATCGTAATTCGAGCTTTCACGACCGTAACCGAGAAGCGGATTAGATTTCGCAGGATCTTGTTTATTTTATTTCCTTTTTCTAATTTTAGTTATTTTAGCTATTTTAGTTTAATTAGGATTCTATTTTGAGTCAATTAGCGATTAGGGTTTTGTTAGGTCTTTTTTTCATTATTTATACGCTCTTTCATTCAATGTAGCATTCATATTTGATTTGATTAAAAATAGTTTTATTGAGGATTCAATAAAAGTTATAGGTGGATTCCTATATTTCATAGAACTTATCAAGATTATCATCTTGTGGCGTTCAAAACTCAAACTTATCAAAGATTAACTATCTTTGTGGCGTTCAAAATCAGAAACTTATCAGGGAGATTAGACAAATCCTTGTGGCGTTTCGAAAGTCGTGGTTCTTTATCCCGCATCTTCGAGTCATCGGGTCATGATTCATCCGTTCAACCACAACCTGAGTTTCGAACTTTCTGGCTTTTGTTCCGCGTCTCGAATCGTATCACCTCTACATTCAATTATAAACTATACTTAATTATTTATAGAGTCTAATAAAATATTCCAAAAATGCGACCTTAAAGAGTACGCAAATTACTTCAATTCAAGAAGTTGTGTGTGTGTCTTGGAGTTTGGGGGGGGGGGGGGGGTTGGAATTTCACTTCGGCATCATCCCAATTAATCAGGAGATTCTATTTGGCAACTTCACCAAACATTCTTTCCACAAATAGCAAATATTCTGATCATTCACGCACATGCAAGAAACGTGCACTAACAAGGACCTAGATGATCAAACAGTTCATCAATTCTTACAAGAATCTACTTTTATGGCCTATATGTTTGGAAGCAAGGATTAAAATCTAAATCAAAGTTAATAATTTGTTTAATTACATATACTTCATGAAATTCATAACTTTTCGATAACACATTTCACCAACTTTTATCAAAATCTATTACATATATTTCATGGATTCATAACTTTTCGATAACACATTTCACAAATTTTTATCAAAATCTACTAAAAATCTCTCTCAAAACCAAACATGAGGCATGCATTCTCTAAAATTTTAACTCTAATTGCGGATAGGTGAGATTTCAAATTTCAAACCCCCTGTTGTTAAATAGTTTCAATTGAAAATAATTTAATGAAGTAAATGAAACGTGTTAGGTAAAATATTTTACAGTTTAAGTCTCTTTTTGGTAAAAGTTTTTTTATTTATAAATGATGTTTTTGAGATAAAATATGTGGTTGAAAAGTGATTCGAAAAATATATATGATTAAAAAGTGATTTGAGAAAATGTATTATTTATAAACAATTTACAAAAAGGAGAGTTAAACATAAAAATAATAATCAACATATCAACATCTTAAGATGAAATTTCAGTATTCGGTTATTTTATATTGTCCAAAAAGTTGAACAAATCACGGACTGTTCGACGACTATGAGCTGCCCTTTTTTTTTAGATAAAATGTATGGTTGAAAAATTGAAAAGAGAAAATGTATGATTCAAAAGTAGTTTGAGAAATTGTGTAATTTATAAATTGATTTATAAACAATTTATTTACTGTTACCGAACACCGTGTTAATTTATCTAAAAGACTGCAACGAATTGGGGTCCAAGATTAGTGTTTTCAACAAGCCACTATCTTGTAGCGTCATGTAACCATAAAATTCTACATGGCTCAATCAATAGGATGTAAAACTTTCTTATGGATGATTTGAAGCAAAATGGATTTAACTTATGACCATTATTTGCTGATACTCAATTGCATGCATACATGTAACATCATCTATATATTTTTCAACTTTCTTCTTGCATAGAAAAAATTTAAACGAGCTGAAAAATTCGTTTACTTTAATTCGTCAAGTTACCTCTAATGACTAATACAGATTTATTTATTGTATAAAATTTCATAATTGGTAGTAGTATGAACACAAGGCCTTTCACATACTATATATTCGAGATAAACTAACTCGTCTTTAATTTAATTTTAAAGCGTCCATCTCATTCTCACACCAAAATGTTAGGCTGCGTTTTCTTTGACGTTTTTCAGCCGTTTTTCGTTTTCCATTTCCAAAAACGCGAAAAACGCGTTCTCTTGCGCCGTTTTCGAAAAAAAAATTCGAAAACGTTTTTAAAATTTGTAAAGGAAATGGAAAATGTGAAAATCACGTTTTCCGCGTTTTTCGAATTTTATGCATTGTAAGTGGAAAACGTGCATTTTCCACTTAAAAAAATAAATAAATTAAAATAATAAAAAAAAATTAAAATTTGTCAAAATTTATCATTTTTAATTAAATTATTGGTCCCTGATTTTCAAAACTTGTCATTTTAATCCTCAAATTTTGAAATTTCTTTCGAAAATATCCTAATTTATTTGCAACTTAGGTCCCTCAACTTCAGATTTTGTTGCACATTAGTTCACAAATTTTATTTTTCTTTCAATTTAGTCCTCGTATTTGTTTTATAGGTCATTGTCTTCAAACATGTATAACTTTTGATGTACAACTCCGAATTGCACTATGTTTTTTGCGTAGAACTCCAAATTCAACCATCTTTCTGATGATGTATCATGTACTTAATTATTAAACATTTCTTTTTTACTTTTGTATTATAAACACTTATTTTGTAAGGACATCATTAATTAACATAAATTGATTTTTACAAATTTTATTGAAACTTAAATTTTAAACGTTATGAATGCTTACTAGAAAGATGTATCCATATAAAGTATTAAATGGAACGATTACTTTAGAAGGAAAAACTACTACCCAAATGTGGAACGATTACTTTATAAGAGTAACATGAATTTTTGAACTTTTTTGGTATAACAAAATTGTGTGATAGGGGTTATTTCATTTATTTTTGTTGTGTAACTCAAAATATGATATCTGTATTTCATTTATATTCACAAACAATATGAAATAATTTTCTTCAAAATTTTAAACAGAACGCGTTTTCCAGCTTTTCATTTTCGAAAACAGTTTTCAGAAATAACAAACCAAACGCGTTTTCAGCAATTTCGAAAAAAGTTACAGAAAATGGAAAACGGAAAACATTTTCGAAAATGAAAATAGGAAACTGAAACACAAAGAGAACGCATCCTTAGATTCTCCTCACCCATGGGAATGCGTATATGCCACCAAAAACATGGGAACAATGAATATAAAAAATAAAAAAATAAAAAAATAGCGCATGTATAGGACACACATGAATCCATTCCTCCACCTATAAATATTAATATGCCCCTTCAAAATTTAGCATTCACCTTAAAAAAAATACTTTTTCAATTTCCTGGCCATCTGCTTCTAACTTAGTCTTCAAGAATTATGTGGGGAAAAAACAGGAAATCCGCTGAGAAATTACCTTGCCTCCTGGATTCTAACTGTTTGCAGCATCAGAATCGAGTGGCGACCAAGAAAATTACTGAAAAATTAGATGCCCAGTCAATGAATTTGGATGTCTGCACAGAGGAAACTAAGGTTAAATGCCATGGAAACACAAAAGACTTGGAGAGTTTGGTTAATGAAAAAGATGGTGAAGTCCACAAAGAAACTAAACAGTTCTTTTCTTCATACTGTCATCAACATGAGTGGAATGCTTATTGGTAACTCTCTTTCTTTATGTATCGTATATATTGTTTAGTATATATAAATAACTTGTATAACACAGAATGCAAACATTGATTTTGAAATCAAGACATTTTTATAAGCAAAAATGAACAACACGGTAAACTTATTTCTCTCCATTAATCATTTTTCAGTCCAGCACACCAAACATCACTCTTTATTTTTTTTTTTAATAGGTTGAGCCGTAACAGCCGTTCACAAAATGAAAAGGGGTGCAACACGAGGAAACATGTAAACTGTACCAATTTTCAAATTGTACACCAAGACATGATAGTGCATAGCACACTACACGATTTAGCAGACTAAGGCTGTGTTCAGCGGCAGCGGGAAGATAATTGGATTTATAATTTTGATTTATTTGGGTTTTCTTGGTAAGATGTGAGGTTAAAAATTGGAGAGAGAAAATGTGTGGTTATAAAATAGTTTGGAAAATTGAGTAAATTAATTTGGGCGATCATTGCCATTTTAAAATGCCAGCCGAACCGACCCTAATTAATTTTGAATTCCTTTTTCATCTTTAATCTTGTTCAGGTCTAGGACAACTCTCAATTCCCTATGCTTTGGAAAATGGAGGATGGGTTTCTGCATTCCTGCTTGTAGGAATTGGAGTGGCATGTGCTTATAGTTCCCATCTGCTTGGGAAATGTTTGCACAAAAACACCAAATCAAGAGACTATAAAGATATTGGGCAGCATGCATTTGGATCAAAAGGAAGAATTGTAGCTACTACTTTCATCTATATGGAGATTTTCATGGCCCTTGTGTCTTATACAATCTCCCTTCATGACAACCTAGCCAGAGTTTTTCTAGGCATCAAAATAAATTTAGGATGGAGTCACTTACAAACATCTCAGATTCTGACAGCAATTGCAATGTTGGTGGCACTTCCAAGCTTGTGGCTTAGGGACCTCTCCTCCATATCTTTCCTATCTACAGGTGGGATTCTCATGTCACTTCTCATTTTTGTAACTGTGGCCAGCACCGCGGTTTTTGGAGGTGTGAAGGCCAATCACAGCATTCCAGCCCTCCAGCTCAGCAATATTCCTGCCATTTCTGGTCTTTACATCTTCAGTTATGGTGGTCATGTTGTTTTCCCCAACATTTACACAGCCATGAAAGACCCCTCGAAGTTCACTAAGGCAAGTTACCTGGAACTTTATTTACTTCTCATTCTCTAGAAATTGTCACAATAAAAGGGATCAAGAAATGTTGTTAGGGACTATAATGATGGAGGCAGTAGTAAAATCAGAAAACAAGCAAAGCACGCAAATTTACAGTGGTTTACCCAGTAACGGATCTACAGCATGGCGAGACATCGCGCTCGCCCGTGCTGATCAGTAGGGACAAAAAAAATTAGATTTCTGGGCCTTTTTTGGGCTGTAATTCGAAAAATACAATTATTTGATCGATGTCTGCCCTGGCTGAATTTTTTTTCTTCTGGATCTGCCCCTGGGTTTACCCTCAATGTTCAATGTGACAATTATGTCCACTTTGCTGCTGCGCGAACCTATAGTGATCTACACACCCAAAAATTGGTCTCTTAAAATCTTTAATGTAATAGAAATATTAAGCAAACATATAAGGTTAATTTGCAGTCAATGGGATAAGTATACAATATAATTAGACTCCACATAGTCCAACAAACTTGGGAAGTATGTGGGAAGAAAATATTTACATCACTGATGAAAAATTCTCTCTCACACCATTTGATTTAATTCCTGATAGATATAGATTACACCTGGAAAAATAGTTTTGTCCCATAAGAATCAACCAATTCATGAACAAAGTGGGACAAGTTTTGCAAAGGTGGTAATACTGTAACATTTGGTGTACATCAATATATCCATGGTGATCCAGAATAAAATCAAATAAAAATGCTCCTACACTATTTTACATAAACACTGAATCTGAAGCTTTTCATTAAACTTTAACGTCCCTTGGGCACATTAATGACTAACATTTTCTTATCCTCTTTACAGGCATCTATTGTGAGCTTCTCATTGATTACATTGCTTTACATGGCCTTGGCATTCATGGGAGCCAAATTGTTTGGCCCCCAAGTTGATTCTCAGATCACCCTCAGTATGCCTCGGAATCTTATTGTGACAAAGATTGCTCTATGGGCAACAGTGCTAACTCCCATGACCAAATGTGCACTTGAATTTGTACCATTTGCGATTCAGCTAGAAAAAAATCTTCCGCATTCAATGAAATTCAGAACAAAGATGATCATAAGAAGCACGGTTGGCTCAATTCTACTTATATCAATACTCATCCTTGCTCTTTCTGTGCCATACTTTGAGTATGTTCTCAGTCTCACCGGCTCCCTAGTCAGTGTAGGAATTTGCATTATTTTTCCTTGCGCTTTCTACACCAAGATATTCTGGAGCCACATAAAAAGGCCTCTCTTGATTCTGAATGTGATTCTGATAATATCTGGCGTGCTTCTGGGAGCAATCGGAACCGTATCTACTTCAAAATTGCTTGTGAAAAATCTACAGAGGGCACACACACCCTGAAAATATAATTTTACAGCAGGGTGAATTTTACATCAGAGAGGTGTTTTGTATAAGATGCATAAAAAAGGGTTCCATATAAAATAATTTGATACTTCTGTGTTCTCAGTTCCTGATAAAGAACAAGTTTACATCAAGAACCAAATCTATCTACTTGTGTAAGGCTGATGAAAAGAAAAACCTGGATAAGAAATTTGGAAATGAAGTAAAAAGAATCGAATTATAATAATGGAATCCCTAACACCTGAATAGAAAATATGAGAACAGAGGTTTCATCTTTTAGTATTTCATTTTAAGATGCACAAGTCTAGCAATCGGTTATGAGCAAAGACAAATATATATGAATTTTATATGACATTGTGACATCCAATGAACCGAGGAGTGCATTAAGATACCTGCTTGTATCAACAGAATTAGGCACTGTTGTATTTGTTAACTTGAGATGTCGCTGGACGCAGAGCTACAAAAGAAGGATCCTTTGTAATGTTTAAGTTAGCAACAACAATTTTACCAGTGGATTTGAGGCACAGATTAGCTCATGTTCAACTCGTGTAACAGAACTTGTTCATTTCATTAGTGTTGCTACAAAAAAAGGGGACTTATCCCAATCAATTAGTAATATGTCAATCATGTGTTCGCCCATTTTCCAAAGGCATTCTAACATACCGGTAGACTTGAACCTTGTTCGGTTGTTCCTACAAGATCTGATTAATTCGATGCACTCGCCAATGTGAGACTTCATTCATCAAGATTTGCTTGTTTTATTCTTTATAGCTTTCTCGAAAGGGTGGAGTATTTCTATTGATCGGCCCGAGTTGGACATCCAATTGCTTCGAAATTTCAACAAAGTCCAAAGTGATGTCTCTTCCCCCTCCTTCAAGTTTACCTACTACGGTACCAGAGGAAAAAACAAAATAAACACCAACATAGCTCGTTTCTTTAGTTGAACAGTATAAGCAATCCAACAATTAGGACATTTTCAATAAATGTATTCCAAATACATTTTTTTCCCCTAATGATCTTATAGATATAAATCATCTAATTTATTACCTTAATTTTGACAATTGTTTTCAAAGTATTGCATTAGGTATAACTTTTGATTATAGAGAACCGTGAGCTAATGTGATTTTATCCTTGCACCTACGGAGTTGACTCTTTCTTCTTCTATTTTTAAGTTATCATTTTTGTCGGTAGAAAATTTTCACAAAGTGTTTAGCAGTAAATAATTAATAACCGAAATGCCATTAAACAGGATTAAAATAAATAGAAAAAACTGAAAATTGATGAAATTAGCCCTTAATGCGGAACTGAGTTTATAATTCAAGTGCCAATCCGGCGAAGACTTCGAGTATATTGGAACCAGTATTCGCAACGAAACCATTCTCAATCTTATCTGAGATTGAACAAAATTAAAAAAATCAAAAAGAACATCTCGATTTTCAAAATAATTTAGCTGAAATTGAATCAAGTGAAAGCAACCGGAATATTCATTCAAACCTTATGTGAGTAGAAAATGATCGAGAAAGCATTTGAGAGTTGTTAATCCCGCCAGACTGAGATCTTACTATTCCCCATTCCCCCATCAACGGGTCTGTGATAAAACCCGATTTGGGTATAGCTCGGGCGTGGTTTTACTTCAAAAACTTGATTTGGGTATAGGTCGGGCGAGGTTTTACTTTAAAATTCATACCCGACTCGTATGTCCATTAATTTTTTTCAAAAAATATAAAATTTAAAACAAAAGTGATTGTGTAAAAAAAAAAAAAATCTTAAATATCTATTAACATTATTAGCGTACTAACCTTAATATATTTAAACTATTGACATTGTTTATGTCTAAAAAAATTATTTAAATTCACTTGTTTAGTTAGCCTAGAACAAGCTTTTTTCTAAACAAATTCAAGTAAAATCCAACATTTAACTGATTCAAGTTAATTCGAATCACCTCTAACCTGTAATTTATTTACGACCATAAAAAATAATAATAAATAAATAAATAATAAGTAGTGGATTTTAAATGGGTATAAAGATAAACCCGCCTCCGATCCGTCATTCTTAAATGGGTATATAAGTATGGTGTAGATGTTGTAAATCTCTAATGGGTAGGGTATGAGTTTGACATACCTGACCCATACCCACCCCCACAAAGTCACAGTTGGTCACACAAAATCAAATTTTAGTCACAATTACAACTTTAGTCACAAACTTCACAATCGTCCCAACCCGTCCCCCTGTCTCCACCCACTCGCAAAGTCACAGTTGGTTATACAAAGTCAATTTAGTCACACTTACAACTTTAGTTACCAATTTGACTGTCACCCCAAATCCACTTTACCCCATCCTATCTCATGAGCAGAAGTCACAGTTGATAACATGAAATTACAGTTTGATTACAATTACAAATTTATCACAAATTCCACCCCACTCCCACCCCCAACCGCCCTCAAATGCAAAGTCATAGTTAATCACACAAAGTCACATTTCAATCACAATTACAAATTTGATCCAAAATTCTCCCCCAACCCAACCCACCTAACCCTATCTCATCCCATCCTATCCTACCAGCAAAGTCATAGTTAGACACACAAAGTCACAGTTTGATTACAATTAAAAATTTAGTTGCAAAATTCATCTCATCCTACCCCACACCACACCACACCACTCTACACTACACCACCTCACCTGCAGAGTCACAATTGGTCACCCAGGGTCGCGGTTCAGTCATACGAGATCATAGTTCGATCACATAAAGTCACATTTCAGTTACACAAGGTTACAACCCAATCACACCTAGTCATATTTGACACAATTGTAGGTCACATCTCGTCCTCGTCCATTGGTCACACAAAGTCACAATTGGTCACAATCTCTAGTATAAATGGTCACAATTATCCATAATTGATCACATATTATTTATTTATTAGTCACAACTTATTTGTTTCTTGGTCACAGTTAATCAATATTCTTTGTCACATATTATTTATTTACTGATCACAATTTACTCTTTTTTTTTCTTATATCTCACACTTACCAGAAGTCGCACAAAGTTACAATAAGTCAATATTTTGGTTACATTTATCTTACAATTGGTCATGATTTTCTATAATTGGTCACAATCAATATTCAATATTCAAGACACCTAACCCTAACCCCACCAGCCCCCAGCCCAAAACCCCAGTCCCTAACCCCAACAGCAACAAGAACCGGCGACCCCCAACCTCTAAACTAACCACTTTCCACAATATCACCGTCACACCGCTGCCTCCACCACTGATGGCCACCACCGCCACCACCACAACCTCCATCACCACCACAAGCCATCGCTACCACCACCTTCACCAAACACAATCACAACTTAAAAACAACCACCACTGTGAACATAGCCACCACCGATGTAATCCACACAACGAGCTCATCGCCACCATCACATAATCACTGAGAATCACTAACACTTAAACCTAACCACCATTGCAACCTCCATACACCGAGATGTACACACAGTGACATATTCACCACAAATCGCAAAATTATGCACCATGATCTACACACTCTGAGATCGAACAAACTAGCCATATGGAGAAGACAACCTTTAAATAAAAGCTCATACTACGTCAATCTTCATTGTAGCAGAGGAGGAGCGGCTTCGATTGCACCTGCAGCAGCTACTGGAACCTGCAATGGAGCCAGGGGCGAGATCTCTGCTACCTCTCCGGTGACCTAGGTGGGTAAAGGGGTCGTCACCGCTGATTAGAGAGAGAGAGAGAGAGCGAGCCTCTTGTTTGGTGTTCGTGTATGTAGTTAAAGTTGTATTTGATTTTTAATTTTGATAAAAAAAATTAATTAATAATTGTTAATTGGATAATTAACACTTGGTTTTTAAACAAGTTAACTTCACCATCTTATTTTTAAAATATAATCTTTAAATTTAAGAGTTTGTGTAATTTTCCCAATAAAAAATGAGTTAATTGTTCTAATACTCACTGATATTTTATTATTATTTTAATTGATCACTTACGTTTAAAGTATCTAGTTTTAATAACTAAATTATCAAAATATTGAACATTAATCACTCACTTAACTTATCAACATGAAGCTAAAGAGGTTTCCCACCACTACGTCTAAAGGGAACAGCGGACTTGTAGAGAGAACTGTGTGGTTTGACTTTCCCATGTTCCACATCTCTTTGAAGAACCTAGAATCTTAGACTAGAGGCATTAGTCCTTCAAACTATCGAAGATGTCTTGTCTTCACATTAACGATTTTGTCCTTCTCTATATCGAGTTGTACCATAACTGTATGGCGGGGCAGTCTCCTATATAAGAGTCTCCTATATAAGAAATAGACTGCTTTTCAGTTTGGTTTAGGAACGATCTTTCCTATCCGGTTGCCACGCTTCATTTGTCCTTAGACTGCTCGATCTCTACTTCTCGAAAGGTTACTCTTCTTTCTACCGAGCAAGCTTCATTCATTCCCAACCATTGCATACAAGAGACAACCCTGCATACCTATGTTGAACCAGCATTACATTCTAGGGCCGTCTAGTGAGAGCAAATGATCGAGCAAGAATGTGCTCGTAGGAGACATCTTTATCTGAGGCCAGCTCCTTCCTCAATCAATTCCAATACACAGCTAAAAAAAGGGGTAGGGCTTGTAGATCTTTCCAACATGATTGAAAAACCCAATTAGACGGTTGCCCAATTGTCTCCAAATGGAGAAATGAAGCTTTGTACTGGCGTAGGAAGCAGGATACCTGACAAAGAAAAACCTTGTTTAAGAAATCTCATTCGGTACTCTTCTTCTTCCTTGAAATCTACCGTACCAGAAAGATCTTATCATGGCATGGACCTGGGTAAGGGCAATATAAGGCATGTCGTAGCATTACCAGAATCTAGAAATTAGACAAGTAATTATTGGAGCTGACGTATGAGGATTTTCAGTCGCTCTAGGCTCTATCGGAACCGAGCAGATGGGGGTTCTAGACCCATGCATGCTTTCAGCTTCTTATTACCCTCGAGGGATGACAAATACTCATCGAACTACTTATTCTAGTCAACCATCCATCACCGTAAACATCCAAATTTTAAAAAAACTAACACACTTTCAAACGTGTCTCACGACTTAAATCGTGGCACTCAGTTGTCAAGTTTATTTGAACACTTCAGCACCCTTAACCCCCAAACGCGTTTATTTTGATGTTGCAAAGGCTCGTTTCTCCCTATCCGATGTTGCAAAGGCTTGCTCAAGGTGTGTTTGAGAGTTAAAGGGTGCTGATGTGTTCAAATAAGCTTGACAACCGGGTATCACGAGCGATGTCATAAGACAGGCGTGAAAGTCTGTTAGTTAGCTTCTTCTTTTTTAAGTTAGGCGTTTAAAGTGATGGATGGTTGACAATAAGAAGTTCGATGAGTATTTCTTTCCATTTCAGAGTTGGGTGAGTAAATATTTTCTTTTCTAAAGTTCGATGAGTTTTTGTTCATTTTACCCTTTAAAAATGGTCTAAAGTGTTTCCATGAGGGGAAAGATTGGTTGAAGAAAAAGATAAATGAAAATAGGACTATATTAATTGAGGTAAGAACAACATAATGAGTTAAAAGTTGGTTTGGATTTTTAAATTGTGTTCGGGAAAATGAAGTGAAATTTTCTACATATATTTGATTTAATTTAAATATCAAGAATATATTATTAAAATGCGTCATAATAGCGACAAAAATATTTTATTGCCGTTCTCAATATGAATATTGCGAATTTAATTTTAATTTTAAGTAAACAGATTATTTTCAATCAAATACTGAAACTTCTAGGGTTTAGCTTCGATGAACTTGGTAGAAATAGAATTATTTGCTCAATTTAGAAAAATGAAGTAATACATAGAACAATATCCCTTTATCAAATATGCCCCAACCCAGAAAAATGGGGTTAATTATATGTGTGAAGTTGGAGAACCAAAAACAAGCATTAGCATTTTGCACTTGCCCAACAACAAGAATTAATTATACTTGCTAGGTTAATTTTTCACCATCAAAGACTTGTCTTTGAAAAGTCTCATGCTTAGGGCATTTAGCATTGCCCTAGAGTATTGTCGAGAAGCCATCTTCCAATCCATGCCCTTTGTCATCATTGCTTTGAACTCTGCATAACTAATTCTTCCGTCCTGTCAATGTAAGTTTACAATATGAAAAAAGTTAAATCTAAAAAATATGGCTATGTTTGACAACAATGTAACAATTATAAATTGATTTATTTATATTTTAATATAAAATGTGTGATTAAAAAGTTGATAGAGAAAGTGGACGTGGTTAAATAGTGATTTAGAAAATTATGTTGTTTATAAATTGTAATGATTGCGTTAAACAACAGAGACTAAATTGTGAAACGTTAATAGTGAGAGACAACGGGATACAAGGTAATACTCAAATTACCTTGTCCAAATCGGCTTCAAATATGATATCTTGTACGAGCTGGTCATTGGTAGGTCCAGGGTGTTCATCTAACAAAGACTGTCTTAACTCCTCGAACTCAATAAATCCACTCCCATTCTTGTCAAAGTAGAGAAAAGCTTGATGGAGATGATCTTCACTACTCATTCTTTTGAGATGGACGGCGAGAGTCAAGAACTCTTCACAGTTAAGCATGCCGTTTCCATCATCATCAGCCTTTTTAAACGCCAAAAACAAATAATATAGTTCGAAAATAGTCAGTACTAAATGAATAAAGAACTTTGCTAGTTAGTATACTCACCGAGTTACATTCAAGACACATGGTGGACAAAATAGTAATTAAACTATTCACTTGTATATAGGGTGTAATCCAAAGTGCACATATATAGGTGCAATCAACTGAACAAAGTGAAGAAAAATAATTTATATAGTCAACTTGGAAGTTCTAAAGAGTAAGAGATTGGTCTATTGTTGTACATGGTGCAACTCCACTGAAATAGGAAGATTCTTCTATCTATAAGAAAGGAAAAACAAAGTGCTTCCTTTTTGCCATAAGAGGAATATATTAAATTTCATTTTTTTTTTAATTTATTGGGGATAAAAAGAAAATGTTAAAAAAAAGAGGGGGGGGGGGGGGGGGGTTAGAATTACTAACTGCATCAAGTAGCATATGCACATCAGGATCAGGAACTGGATGTCCAATCATATTTAGACCATCTTTGAGCTCTTGGAAATTAAGGTTTCCATTTTTGTCAGTGTCCATCATTTGGAACATTTTTTTAATTCCATCAACTTGCTCATCTGGCAAGTTGTCTGCTACCACCTATTTATTCAAGAAAAAAAAAATTAAAATTTTATTTATTATTGTCCGTACATAATTGCATACGTAACCATAACTAACTTACTCGAAGAACCCTTTTCTTGAATTTATTCATCAAAGAGAACTGCTTGATTCTCGTTCTTACTCCTTCTCCCAATGGAACGGTCGAGACCTTATTAGTATTTTGAATCCATTGATTTTCTTCACATTATAAAAGAAAAAAATATTAATAATAATTAGCTGAACATATTTAAAACTAATTAACTTAAAAATTTATAATGAGAGAAAAATTAATAATATATATTTGATTAAAATTAATATTTGTACCTAAGACTTCTTCAACTGTGAAGCGGCTGTAAGGATTTGGCTCCAGCATACCCTTAACCAGATCCTTGGCATCTTCAGAAATTCTTGGCCATGGATCCCTTTTGAAATCTATTTCACCTCGAACAATTGTATGTGCAATTCCCTCTTCTGTTTCTGTGCTAGACAACCAATTTGCAGCCCATGTTCACGTATAAGAATAATATATAGGAGTAATATTATTATTATTATTATTATTAAAGTAAGCAAGTAAAGTTGTAAAGTGGCTTGATCACAATACTTCAGGTTTGCCAGGTCTCAGACTTTTTTACTAGTTTGGATTAAGCTACATGTACATCCAATTTCTTACACACTCCATTACACACCACTCACATGGATGAGACCGACGAATATTATATTATTTTTTGTGGATCCCACCTATGTGAATGGTATATAAGGAAATGTATATAAGTCAAAGAGTACAAATAACTTAATCCTTTTTACTATGATAAGCATTGGGAACCCAACTTCTTTCTTTGAAGCTGTTTCTTTTCCGTCCCCACCCCTACTCCATGAAGTCCATCCACGAGGATGGATTGGAGCTGTGCCAGGCTTGGCATAAGGCCGACACAGACCAGACCTCTTAAATGAGATTGTCATGTCACTTTATTATATTTGACCTATGTTTGATCTTCATTTTTCTAAAATCAAATTTATTCAATATTCAATCTCAACCATCTATCTTAATTAAGCTTATCATTTTTTTATTTTTCAAAAATTTTTTAACCACACATTCTTCAAAAATTCTATTCAAAACTACATTATTTCCTCAAATAATGAGGGCCAAACAAAGGCTTATAATACACGTATATGTGTTGAAGATAAGCTTTTAGAGTGGTTTATCATGAAAGGTTTGAAGTTCAAGTTTTTCGTCACCCATTTAATGTAAATATGCGTGTATCAAGATTTGAAGAGAAAAATAAATAAAATACGCTCACGTGTAAAAGATTGTGTTGAAGATAATATTAACTTATCACATTTTACTTTTAGAATTGATTCAATGATATATGTACACACACTCACGAAGGTGTCAAATGGTTGTAAAAGACAGGACATGTAAAAAATTAGCCCCTCTTTGGTATAATTAGAATTTTAGATTTTAATCAAAGTTAAAGTTAACATTGAATTTTAACCACGCCTTCAACCCACATCTCACTTACTTTTATCAAAATCTAGTAAAAAATTGATTTTTACCTATACCAAATAGGGGCTTAATATTGATTATTGGTATCGACAACCATTCGTATCTTTGTCCTGAAGTAGATCATCGATAGTAAAATTGGATTAAAACCATGACATGGCAAGGCGTCCCACTCAACACCTATATATATACATGTATGTATGTATACAAAAGTTGATTATATTACCTGCCCAAAAGGGTGGAACTCCACATAGCAAGATGTAAAGAATAACGCCTGTACTCCACACATCAACTTCTTCTCCATAATTACGTCTAAGGACTTCAGGGGCCATGTAATATGGGCTTCCAACAATTTCACTAAATCTCTGACCTAAACCCACATATTAATTAATTATTCTAACAATCAATTAATTATTCTTCGAGATAATTAATTATTCAATTAATTGAGCATATATACCAGGCTCAAAAAATGTGGAAAGGCCAAAATCAATGGCCTTGAGCGGAGCATCCTCAGCGGTGCTTGCAAATAAAAAATTCTCCGGTTTAAGATCTCTATGTATCACTCCATGTTCATGGCATACCTGGCACAAGTAGATACACACAAGTAAACAATTTATTTTTTTATTTTTTTAAGTCTTGAACCACGATCGGAATATTTATAAAAAAAAAAAAAAAAAAAAAATGTTGTCTTTTGGCACCATGAAATTAGGTTAACATGTTATAGAATTATCATTTCAAAACTTGGAGGAGTCCTTTGTAAATTCCAATTTCATGGTCTCAATTTTGTCTTTGCAAGTACAAGTAGCTAAAAATTAATTGGGGGAAAAAAAAAATCCTTAAAAATTAGGTTTTAGAAAAGCATACCTTGACAACCTCAAGAATGGTTTTGGTAACAAGGGCAGCAGCTCTTTCAGTATAATGTCCTCTTGCAACAATCCTATCAAACAATTCTCCACCTTCACAAAGCTCCATAACCAAGTAAATGGCATCTTTGTCCTCAAAAACCTCCTTGTACCTGACAATATTACGGTGTTTTGGTAAATGTCTCATTATTTCAACCTCTCTTCTTACATCCTCAACATCAATTTCTGTCCTAAGTTTACTCTTTGATATTTTCTTGCATGCAACTGTCTTCCCATTTTCAATATCACTACATTGATATGTTATTCCAAATTCACCCCTCCCCAATTCTTTCCCAAATTCATATTTCTTGAATATGTTATCTGGTGTAGGATCTTTTAGAACTTGGATTGGACGTGACATTTTTTGCGATAAGGGCATTGACGTCTTTCCACTCTTATCCAGCTTGCCATGTTCAGATTCTTCGTATGATACTGGCTTTTGCTGTCTGGTTTTCTTCAAGAAACTTGAATTTCCCTGCACAGACATGCAGGTCCCCATGGGATAATAAATTTTTTTTTTTTTCCCCTTTGTTTTGAATCTGTTAATGTCGATTATCCCACAGGAACAACAAGAAAATGGAAGGGAACAAGAAAGAAAAAGGGAGGATGATGTAGAGAGAGAAAAGGAGTAGAGAGAGAGAATTTGCTTATTTTTTGGAAAGTATCTGGTGAAATTTGAAAAGAAGTTATTTTGCTTCATTTGCATGTCCCGCCTTTTCCTCATACCCTTGGATTCACTTTTCATTAGGTTCATTCATCAGAGATGTTAATTTACAAAGAATAATAGTTTTTGATCCCATGAATTTCCATTTATTAAAGAATCTAGTGATTTTATTTTAAAGATTATCTTGGCTTTGGTATATAAAACACAAGTAATGTACTCTACCACACTGATCAGTATCACACTAGGTGTCGTCCCCCTCATATAAGGGTGGAATTGCTTATTATGACAATAGCTCACACATTTCATGTGAAGGGATGACACCTAGTGTGTCAAAATTCATGTGGTAAAATAGTATCTTTCATAAAACACTTAATCCTAGCAGAGTAAAGCACATCAAGAAAATGTGAAACCATTAAAGTAAAAAAAAAAATTAGTATGGAGTCAATTACAAGGGGACAACGAAAAATGAGGCATTAGATCATTAGAAAATTTTCATATAGTATCAAATTCATCACATAAAAGAATTTGTTGAACTTCGCTCATAAGTTAAATAATGTAGACAAAGAAACAATCAGCGTCTAATGGAAGAAACTATAAATTGTTAATAAAACACTACTAAAATATCGAGTTTTAACGACGGAATATCTTTCAACAACGGTCACGACCATCGGAACTTACCGACGAAATTAAATTTCCGTCAAAAAATGAGATTTACCAATGGCTTCGAATTTCCGTCTGTAATTACCGACGAAAAAAAATCTGTCGAAAATTACCGACGGCATATAAAATTTGTCAGTAATTACCAAGTGTTGTAGATCACTCATTAACAACTACGGTCAACAAAAGTAAGCTAATTTCAAGTTTAGAAATACATATAAGAAACTCTTTTTAAATTACCGACAATATATTTAAATCCGTATGTCGGTAGCTACCAACGATTTTTAAATTCCATCGGTAAATTTTCGACTGTCGAAAAAATTTGTAATTATTTTTTTGTTTAATTATTATTTTTTAATTATAATTAAACTTAATTAATTGTGAACGATAATTTTTAAATAAATATTTGTTCAATTAACTAATGTTCGCTCAAAATTTTCTGTATAAATTTTTCATTGTTGAATAATAATATGTTTGAAATTGATAAAACCATGATCTTCTGTTGCTGCAGGTATCGATACTTGTTGAATCTGACAGCTATGTTATGATACTACAAATTCTCATATTATAATACCTAACTTAATTTATACTAATATAAGATTGAAAAATGATATATACATTGCTAATGATGAAGTAATTAAAACTGGAAGAAATCTAGTACTGCATGTATCAATACATGTATTAATACTATAAACCAGTTTTATTTAATTTCTTTCTGTATAAATTACAAAACTAAGATAAAACATATATCAATCCATTAGGTCTTTGTTATAAGAAACTGAAAATTTGTTAAATCTCTCTACATGTATCGATACATGACAGTTATTTATTAACCGTTAGTATTTGAAAATTAGCGTCAAAGTTTGTTAAACATAATATACACAAGTGTCGATACATTTATAAAAGTAACTTATAAAAACACACATAATTTACATATTTAATTATTTTAAAGTCTTATACGGGGTTTTACAGTGATTAAAATTAAATCTCGTATCTTAACTAACTACATATTTGTAAAAGTAAAAATATCAGTGTACACTAGTTCCAAAGTGTGTACATCATAGTATGCTCCTTTCATTCTTGTATATTCATAGCGAGCCAAAGTCGGATATTCTGGAGGATAACTCCATATCTCTATTTCTATAATATACCAATCCATCTTCGGAAGTTTTTCACCCGTGCGAGATTGCTTTGAAGGTCGTACGATCAAGCATTTGCAATTTTTAAAAAATAAAAAACATGAATAAAAAATATTCAGCAAGTAACAAACTTTTCATTTAAAAAAAATATGGATTTCATGAGGACCCGTATTACAAGTCATATGTTATACCGTGCCCTTAAGTATTCAAACAAGATTTGAAATTCTTATACAAGTGTGTTATTTCACATGTATTTCGAGCAGGAAAACTTTTCGTAATTCAAGTATATCAAGACAAGTGCAGTGAGGCATAATAATAAGCGGGATAGCATAATGATTGTAATAATGCAAGAACATACTTTAATAAGACAAGAACAAGTTAAAATATCAAGCAACTTCGCACGAAGTTGCATTTTAGACCAATTACAATGTTTCAATGTTACTTACCTTGTTTAGAACTTGAAAAAAAAAAAAAAAAAAAAAAAAAAAAAAAATCAAACTTCTATTTATTCTGAAAAATGAGGAAAGTGTCGATACATGTTCAGATCCTGGTTTGTCATGTATCAATACTCGATACATGCTATCGATACAAAGAGAACTGCTTCTACAATTTAATCTCTAATTTCTATAAAATCTCTTATTTTTCTTTGATTAATTATTTCAAGATCATTTGCAGAATTTTTCCAGCATCTTGAACATGATTCTAACATAGTTTATAAAATTGTAGATCAAAATCAAAAACTACATTTGAAAGTTGGAAAAATTCAAGAATTTAGCTTGAACTCTCACCTTCTTACGCTTTTACTGGATTCAAAGTTCAAAATTTAGCTTCATATTTATAGCCACAAGCTTGCAGTTGAAATCCAAGATAAACATTTAAAAAAAAAAATCATTTTTAGCCCTAATCATTGCCTAAACCTTGGTTGAGGACTCATAAGCCTTACAAGCAGGTGCTATTTCAGTCCACGAAAACGACCTGCTCATGTATGACAAGTGACAAAATTTATCAATTCCAGTAAATCACAATTCAGGCATGTGTAAACCCTATCTGGTTTTTGCATGCACTGATACATGGATTAAAAATTAGAAATTTTTAATTTTCTTTAAAATTGGAGCAAATAGTGGATTGTTACAACTAATATATATTAGCAAAAATAGAAAACATCACTAGAACCAATTGTTCCGGTGGTTGGGTCACTATCACTCAACCCTTAAGTCGAGGGTTCGAATCTGTCCATCGCACAATTCATTATATACTCTCTTTCTGTGAGCACTTTTTCCCACCTTTCTATCAGATTCCGATAGTTAGACACATGAAGCAAACATTTTAATATTCATTTTCCTAAATAGGGTCAATTATTTGACTGAGATTGTAGGACTCACTGTCCATCCACTCCTCAATAGCCCGTTGACTTAAAATTGGTGGTTGTTTACACTTTTTCCCTCATAATTGATGGTATGAATTTTTAGCTGCAATTAGGGCTGGACATTTACCGGTTCGGTTCGGTTATTGAAGGAACTGAAACCTAACCGAAACTTTCGGTTTGGTTCTTTCAAAGACAATAACCGAACGGTTTCAGTTTAAGTTCGTTTTTCGATTTTTGTTCGGTTCCAATTAAAAAAATAAATTGTTTGCAAAAATTAAAGCTAAATACAACCAAATAAAGCTTTCAATTAAAATTAAATTTCAAATTCATGTATAATATACCACGAATGTGAGTCCAGAATCTTAATGGTTAAAATCTTTATTTCTACTCTAAAACCATTCTTATTTGAAAAGGAAATCACAACCAGGAAACAAGAACATTTGAATATCATTAAAAGTAAATTCCACAAAATAATAATACTATAATAGTGTATGAAATGACTTAAAAGTAAATTTCTAAATTCCATAATAATAGTGTATCAAACAGACAATATTTCATACACTGTCTAAGTGTCTATACATTAAAGTGTGGTTCTTCTTGGAGAAGATTGTGAGTCATGGATTTCTAATTAAAACAACTTATCAATCTGAACAACATTTCTCAAATAGAAAATTTGTGAGTAAATTTATACTCCTTTGATTCACTGTCTACACATTAAAGCATGGACATAAATATATTTTGTTGTATAATTCAATGAAAAATTAAAAAAAAAAAATTATCGGTTTTGATTTTAAGAATCGATCGGTTTCCTTTTTTTTTTTAAAAAAAATCAGTTTCAATTTTGAATTTTTTTCAAGAACCGAGATATTTCGATTTTTTCGGTTCGATTTACTCGGTTTCAATTTTTTTGTCCAACCCTAGCTGCAATTATTGAAGGTTTGGAATGTCATTTTATCAAAAAGTAACATCTATATTCTACAGGCCAAAATGTCTCTCTTCAGGGAAATTAATATTAAAATTGGGTAGGGTCAAGACAAAAATAAATAAAAATATTATTTTTATTATTTTCCAATGGCGAAAAATCCTCTAACTTCCCATTTTACCTTTCAATTGTTATGTTTTCAATTTATATTATTCATAACATTTTTTTTAAGCTGAAATACTTTGCTAATTAAGAATATAAAATAAATAATTCCAAACTCTTTTGGGAAAAAATGAATATAAAAATAAATTTAATTTTTTTTAATTATGTTCTAATTAAGAATACAAAATAACTAATTTTAAAACTCTTTAAAAAAAACTGAATTTTTGTTTGAATTTATATAGCCCCTGTTTGGTATAAATTAAAATCAGATTTTTAGTAGATTTTCATAAAAATTGATGTAATGTATGATTGAGAAATTGTGGACACCATAAAACATGTGGTTAAAATAATTGTTAACTTTGACTTGAAGCAAAAATTAGATTTTAATCAGAACCAAAACAGATGATAATATTAAACTTTTTTTTTCATTATAAAAATATATTTATAAATTAATTTGACTAGCCTATGCACAGTTTTTCATATTTATTCTACGATTTATCATAAATATTTTTATAAATTAATTTTTGATTTGTCTTATATTTTATGATGCAGATTACTTTTTGATATATGACACATGATTTATTTATTTATTAAACTGGTATTTTAAATAATTATGGAACATATATTCCGAGGAATTCTGAGAAATTTCAATTTTCTAAAAACTACTTCCAAAATACAATTTTAACTTTAACTTTTTTTAAAAAAATATTAATAACCCCAAATATTTTCAAAATCAATTTTAATCTTTCAAAGACATTACGAGTATCATTCATCTTATACATAAGACGTGCAAAGCATGTGCTTACTACTAATATATGAAAAGTGTGGATATGTTGAAAACATTCAATCTCATTTTACACTTTCACTTTTTTATTTTATTTTATTAATATCTCCTTAACATTCAATTGATTTCCACTAAATAAATTATTATTAATTAATATTATTGATTTCAAAATATAAAGTTGATTAATTTTCACTAACTCGAATATTACTAATTATTAATATTAATTAATAAGAAATTCTTATATGTAACTTGAAAATTATAATAATATTACATATATGATTAATTTGAAATGGTAGAGATTAATAATTGGATTAATATTAATATATATAATTTAACCCTTTTATGATTCTCATCAGTTTTGAAAAAAGTTGATTGAGTTGAAATGATAAAAAATTGTAGATCAAAAGTAAAATATGTAGTGTAGATTGAGTACTGTAGAAAAATGAGATAAAAAATGGAAACCAAACATGGGCTTAATGATAATAAATTACATAATACAATTAACTGTCTTTGAAACTTAGGTAGTGTTTGAAAGCAATTATTTGTCATGGAAAAGGAATTCATTTGCTACTTTTCATCTTTTTTATGTTGTTTTGATAGCATAATTTTGGCTTGAAATTATTTCCTACTTTTGTAATAGTAATGATGATTGTACTTTATCTTGTTTTGGTGAAAAACAAATTCTTAGTATATAAGTGATAATTGATTTCCACATTCACATGGCAAACCATAAACTTCTTATTTGATTATTTTTGTTGCTTAAAAGAGGATTTTTGGTAATGGCAAAGTTTTGCAAATTGAACAAAAATTGGAGCTTCACGTGGAACCCAGCAATATATATATATATATAAAAAGTCTTTGCAAAAAATAACACAAAAATACTTTTCCGCCAAAATGTACTTGCTAAATTTGGAAATGTTTTGCCAAAAATACAATAATTGAAAAATAAAAAAAAATGATTGTATTTTAGAAAATGTAATGATTGTAAATTTGAATTATACTTTTGAGCACTACATGCATTTGTTCTCAAATTAAAATAAAAATAAAAAATAAAAAACCCTTTTGAGCACTGTTAAACTATATAACAAATAATGGTAGTTAAAATTTTTTGTTTAAAAACAAAGAATGTGATGTTTTCGAGGTAAAAATTAGTAATTGAAAAGTGGAGAGAAAAAATATGTGTGATTAAAAAGTAGTTTAAAAGCGTGTTGTTTAAAAATATTTTGTCAAACAGAAATACTTCATTCCAATTTCAAGAAAGAACAATTTAATTTAATTTTTTTTAACAAATTTGTTTTTACTTAATACGATGATTGATTTTAATATAACTATTAATCTTATTATGTATCCTAACTTAGTTTTTTTTTTTTTTTCCTTATGAAAAAATTACATCGAAAAAATCATAAGTCTAATTTAAAAAATAAATAGATAATTCTCTATTATTATAAAAAAGTATTCGAGATCCGTAATTTTGAAATTTTGTTAAATTTATTTTTAAAAAATTATTCAAAAATATTATACTTAATCATAGTGTAACTAATTTGGTAAAGTAACATTAAATTATTTTTAAAGATATAAAATTATATTATAAAATGTGTTGAAAAATATTTAAATAACTCGAAAATGTTTTAGTTTAAAGAACGAAAAATATTTTAGTTTAAAGAATTTAAGAACATTCCTTATATTGTGCATTTTTTATAAGTTTTCCAATTAGATTATATAAAAATAAATAAAAATTAAACGACTAATCCAGAAATTTTCTTTTAAATCGAATAATTTCATACTTGATTGAATATAATTTTCCGTCATATGTAATGACAATTAACAAGAGTTGGATGTAATCACTCTCTCATGTTGAAATCTACTTGAAAAATCCTATGGGTAACTATCAGTATTAAAATTATAAACTTGCAAAAAAGGTTTATAAACCATTTTATAAACCACACAATTTCTCGAACCACTTTTTAAACATACACATTATTGTATTATTTTGAAGTCCAAAAATATGTAATATATGCGTCAAATCGAAGATCTCAACAAGAAGTTTAATACAATATAACAAGTGAGAGCAAATTGTAAAAACATTGATCGTAAAATCGTCCAAAAGATCAAATGTCAAAGTCTTACTTTATATTTTTTACTTCATTTTAAATTATATCATTTAAGTTATATAATCCTCCATATTCAGAAAACCTGAAATTGTTCGACCTGAAAGAGGCAACAGGTCATGGATCAGAAGATGTTTAACTCGATTTTAATTAAAAAATAAATAATTATTTCAAAGACCAGAAAAAAAATTTTAAAAAAAATTTACAAATAAAACTACATTTACTCATTTGGAGTAAAATTAAATAAATAAAAAGTATAACAGCAATATTCTTTACCAATTCAAAGCAAATATAGATTTATGGTTGTTAATTTTATTTATTGAATTTTTTTTCAAAGTAATTTACTATACATAAAAAAATAAAGATAAAAATAACTTATTTTAAAAAAAAAAAAAAGTTTAACAAACAAATAAATAGTAAATAAAACTATTTTTTTAAAAAGAAAAATAATTTTAAAAAGAAAAAAAAATTATAATGATCATAATTTCTTATTTTTTATTAGTTTTGGAAAAGTTGCATTTCCTATTTTGATTAATTTTTTTTAAAAAAAAAAATTGAATTCGATAATATTTTGTATTAAAATGTTATTGTACTATGTTTTTATTTGATATAATTGTATAATTAATATATTTTTATAAATTTTGATCGAAATCAATATCATAAATATATTCCTGTGAATCGCACGGGTGGAAATATTAGTTTACATTAAAATAGTACACTTGTCCGAGGCTTTGTCAGTGAAATGAAATGTCGTTACAGTAAATTAATTGACGTGACGGAACGGGGTGATGATACCTTACAGCATTTCAAGATATAGACATTCAATAGCCCACAGACCGAAGTTGATGGGAGTTTACAGTTAAACAAATCACGGTATTCTAGCCCACAAAACGCCTCAATAGGCTCAACAAAGGGCCTGACTTTTGGATTTGCTTGCTGTAAATTGCCATAACTCTGGATAAAGGGCCTAGCTTATGGACTTGCTGTAAGTTACCATAACTCCGGACGGATCAATGATCAGTAGAGTCTTCTGATGCAAAAGATCACCATGAAGGTGCGACTGCAGAGCATACTAGCTACTACTATGATCTTACTTCATATCATTCCTACTTATGCTACTTAGAACTTTGGGAAACTAAGGAAAAACTGGAAAATTTTAGAAGAACATGATTATGAACAAAGACTCTGAAATTTATTTCTGAAGACTCGATGCCATTACAATGGAGAAGGGCTCTCTATTTATAGGTGGAGGAGAGCCAGGAAAAGACATAAAAGACTAAAGGCGTGGCCGACAAGGTGGACACGCGTCAATAAAAACTTACAGACCTTATCAACATTAGCTGGAAAGAAAGATTCTGCAGACACGTCTTTTTTTTTTTTTAAGTAAAATCCTACTTTTACAAAAGCAAGATTTCGGATTAGAAATAATACAAAACGGACAAACAACTTTTATCACAGACTCACATTTGACAGAAAAAAGGAAAGATTCTTTCTTTAATAAAGCTTTGATGCAGACAATATTTTGTCATGGTTCATCCATGTTCATGGTTTCTTCTTCCTGTGATTCTCCTGGTAATAAGGGTAATCCATGTTGATTTAACCATCCAGTGTTATGACGATTTTGACAATTTTGTTTGTTATAGTCCCATTCTCTTGCCATTTCCAAAATTTTAAGTGATTCAGAGTTAATCACTAATTCTGGATTCATTTGAGACCATGGATCTTGTGAGTTTTGGCTGGTTTCTTGGCTAGATTTGCTTGATTCTCCTGCTTCTGCTTTTGCTTTTTCTTTTTCTAAAAGCTGTTTGTATGATAGCCTTGTATCACTGGGACCAGTTTTTCCTTCATTATATGCCTTTTCCTTCTGCATACTGTAATGCAAGCTGCTGAGCAATTTGTCAGTAATCTCCATTTGCTTTTTCCTTAGCTGGCGTCCTTCCTGAGTCTTTTCTGAGTACCTTGATGTATCACCCAGACTTTGTGTTGGCCTTCCCTGGTATAATTGTCCATACTGCATATCAAATGCGTAATCATAATCTGTGGTATATGAATTAGGATATATTTGCAGATGAGTATCCTGATACGCTTGGATATCTTGTTGGATATTTCTGGTATACTCAATTGGCAAAGCTTCCCATGGAGCATCGTCTGAATAATCTGGCCATATTTGTGGTGGAATTTTCTGATTGATTTCTGCCATGCGTCTCTGGAAGTTACGAAATTCTTTTGGATAATGTTCCCAATCCTTATGCATGTTGAAAGGTTGAACTGCATACTCCTTGACGGTGCTGAAATGAGTATATACCTGTGATTCAGTGAAATAACCTTGTCTTTGAAAAATTAAGATCACATGAACATTTCTTGCAGAGGTTTTGAGATCTTTAAATTTAAAAGAAAAGGCTTTAAACATTTTTATCCAGTGCGAAATTGGATGAAACCATTCAAGGAACTTTTTTGCATAATGATCAAATCGGAAATCATTTTGATATCGGGTGAAAAACTCGAGTGTGCTTTGGACATCAAATGATATTCCAATTTGCCAATTTTCTAGAAGGCAAAGGGTTTCTTTTGAAAATATGACTGCTTGATGCCTGAGATCAAAACGAAATAAAGTGAAAAAAGGGTAATCTGGATGAAATCCAAGACCACCGAGTGTTTCAATTCCGGTTTGTCTTATAACAAGGGACTGGTATTTTAACATGAGTTCTTTGGATCTGGTTTTGAGGGTTTTGGATCTTATGAGTTCAAAGAGTTCAGGAGGAAAAGGAGTAGAGTTGTTGAAGGGAAATTGATTTGAATCCATCATGTAAATAACTGGAATTGGTTTTGGAGGTAGTATGAGGGAAACTTTTGGTCTGGAAAGAAGATCTGGTAGGAGGTTGTGTTTTCCTTTGATATGTTTGACTTCAAATTCAAAGTTTGAGAACCATTCTGCCCATCTGAGTAGTTGAGAGTTTGGGATTTGTTTCCTTTTAAAAGAAAGCATTTTTGGAAAAGCTGACATATCCATTTCCACTAAGAATTTGTGCCCAATAAGATGAAATTGGAATTTTTCAATTCCTCTTTTGACCGCCAATATTTCTTTGAAAGTGGAATTGTAATGCTTTTCTGATTCAGTGAATGATCCACTTTTGTATCCACAGATTCTTCTTTTTCCTCCTTTGTCTTCAAGTAAGACAGCTGCCCAAAAACAATCACTTGCATCTGTTTGAAGGACACGTTTTCCATCCGTAGGGATTTGTAGGGCCGGAAGATCTTTCACCTTTTGTTTGATAGATTTGACTGCCTGAGTTTGAGTGGATGACCATGGAGGAGGATTTTTTTGAGTATGAGCTGGAGTGGTTTAATTATGGATGAAAGATGATCAATGAAGTCCGCCATATAATTAACAACTCCAAGGAACTGTTGAACTTCCTTTTTTGACAGATTTTCATCTGGAAATTTAAGAAGTTCTTGACCAACATGAGGTTGAAGTGAATATTGACCATCTTTAATATGCATTCCTAAGAAATCTGCTTCACTAACACCAATCACCATTTTCTTCTGGGAAAGCATAATACCATATTGTTTAACAATATCTGTGAACTTAGAAAGCAATTGGCCATGAGATTCTTCATCTCCAGAAAATAATAAGATGTCATCAATGTAGACCAACCCTGTTTCAAGTAATGGATCAAAGATTTTTGTCATTTCTTTCTGGAAGAGTGAAGGAGCGGTCTTTAATCCAAAAGGCATAACCGTCCACTGGTAGTGATGATTAGGAATACAGAAAGCTGTTTTGTGCCTTTCTTCTGGTTTGATTCCTAATTGCCAAAATCCTGCTTTAAGATCAAATTTTGAAAAGATCTTTGCGCGAGACAAATTTGCAAACATTGTCTTCCGATCTGGAAGAGGAAATTTGTCATCTGCAAGAAAGGCATTCAATGGCTTGTAGTCAATTACAAGTCTTAATTTCCCCCGAACTTGTTCACTTCTTTTATTGACATAGAAAGCTTGACATGCCCACTGTGAATTTGTTGGTTCAATAAGTCCTTCATTTTACAATTGAGCAAGTTCTTTGGTAGCAAGTTGAAGATGTTCTGGATTCATTCCAAGATGGCTAGCTTTTGTGGGGTTAATATCTTCATTTTTCTTGAAAGGGAGAGAAATGAAGAAATGTGAATTTTTCCAAAGGGGATTTGTGCATTTAGTAAGGAAATCAGAATGAGAATCTGCACAACAATCTCGGATAAGTGTTTCAGTGATGTTTGGAATGGTGTAGGAAAAATAGGATATCATTTGGAACTCAAAGATTGAGGCATGTGATTGCAGGTAGGGGTGTAAATGGATCGGATATGGATCGGATATATCTTTATCTGATCCGATCCGATAAGAATAATTCGTAGATCCGATTTGATCCTATAATTCGACTGATATTTGATAATTAAATTCGTATCTGATTTGCTACTTTATCAAATATCCGATCCGATTATCCGATCAGAAATTATTTTTAGCATTATTTTTTTAAATGTTTACATATTAATGAGTAAAAATTTACTCATATAATTAATTATAATTTCATATCATTCATAAAAAATAAAATCATAATATCTCAAAAAATTATAACAATATTTATATATTACAAGTTTTAAAATGAATATTATTTAATATAATAATATTATATTAAAACTATACTTTATAAAATACATTACAAGATTTTAAAAATATATATATATATATAATAATATATAAAATATATTATATTATTATAAAATATTCGGATCGAATTGTTATCGGATAGGATTGACTTATATCCATATTTGTTCTATTTAGTTAACGGATTATTGGATTCGGTCCTTATCAAGTTATCGGATTGAGACCTTAAATCCATCTCCCGTTAATTTCATCGAATCTCGGATCGGGTTCGGATAAAAAACTGATCTATTGACATCCCTAATTGCAGGGCAATAGCTCATGCGATAGCAAGGGCATGTTTCGTAAAAGCAGAATATACATACGATGTGCCATGCAATTACACAACACCGTGTCACGCATTCGTATAGTAATTGTGTGAAACTTTTGTTTCCTTTTTTACGCTGTTCAGATTTTGAAAAACAGTTTGATCGACGTTTTAACCTATTTTGGACCTCCAATTTCGACGTTCTTGATTATATAGCATTCAGAGAACAAGATTAAGAAGAGATTAAAGGAAAATAACATTATGATATTGAAGATTCAAATCTTGAGATTGGATATTCAATTTAATGGCATATAGTTTGAATGAATTAATGAATCTTTGAAATTAACATAAGGGTATATTTGAAAAAGTATAGATAAATTTATTATTTCCACTATATTAACTACCATTTCTTAATCTGTGTGAAAATGGGAATAGGCCTATCTTTGTGGGACATAGGAAGTATTTGAATGTTTGATCGCTATTTAGATAAATTTCGAAAAATTTGAAATAGATCTAGAACATTGCCATCATTAACACAAGTCCCTATTACAAAAGTGCCCCAGCTTTAAGGATTGATTTACACCAGGTCTTGATTCCTTTCTTATGGTGTGATTACTCAAGTGCCCCAGCTTTAGCCTCCAATCCTGTCTATCATGCCAGAACTAAACATATAGAACTTGACACACTTTGTAACCGACAAAATACTTGAGAAGAAGCTAATCATTCAATATGTTCCAACCTGAGCAAATAACAGATTTACTTACTTAGCCACTCACTCATGGAAGGTTTTTGTTCTTGAAAGATAAGCTTGGAGTTTCAAGTGCACCTTCTAGCTTGAGAAGGGGATTTAAGACTACTATGTAAACCACCATTGCCCTGCACTAAGCTACAGCTGCATTGCTGTGGACATTGCATTTTTTGTTACAATTAATCTTGCTGAGTCATAAGAGAATAATCTAGAATAGTTACACTAGTTGCTTGTGTATTGGATAGAGTATAATATTCCTTTTGTTAGTTATTCCTTGTTTTGTATCTATAAACATGCACTCTCAGTCTCATATAATGTAATTTTAAGTAATTCTTAAAGACGTCATTTTAAGTTTGTTGACATCTTAAAAATAAAATTTAGACAAACATTCCCAAGGTTCAAACAAAAATCTAAAATAGAACAAGCACATTTATATAAATATAATATACTTTTGAATCGGTAACAAGAAAAGATGCATCCTTGCACAACTTTCTCCACTTTCCTTTTCATTTTGATGCATAAGATATAGTTTCAACGTGTGTCGAAATATGTGTAGTGAGTGTCAGTGTCCGATGGACACCAAATCGGATAACATGCGTGTACAACTTAGTCCCAATACGAGGCACCACCAAAATCGAGAACCTATGATGATGCAGTTGAAGGGGACAGCCATGCCTTCATGTCTAATCCTCTGTTGAACTCAGAAACACCCCTATCCCCATTCAATTTTGCTACTACGCTACAAGGAGTGGGACCCGCCCCCATGTGAGGGGAGGCACTGTAGCAAAATTCATCCCATCATCACATTGGTAATGGAAGAGCCTATTTGGTAAAATGATTTTTTCAACTGAACTTTTCAAACTCAATCTCAACCATCCATTCTTACAAAAAAATCTATTGAAAGAATAAGGAAATGAAAAGCAAGGAAGGAGATGAAGGACTGTTTTATTTAGCTTGCTGATTCAAAATGGGAATGAAAGTCTTACATTTATAGAAAAGAAGGAAAAGCAAGGAAGGAGATGAAGGACTGTTTTATTTAGCTTGCTGATTCAAAATGGGAATGAAAGTCTTACATTTATAGAAAAGAAGGAAAAGACTGAACCAATAGAAAAATGACAGCTAAGCTAAAGAAAATAACGGACTAAAGACATCACTAATAAAAACGAAGAAACACACTTCTGCTTCCTACTTCATCTTCAATACTCGAGCATCTCAAACTTGTCCAAACCAGCAAACCAGAAGATTGCCGACTTCTGCTTCCTACTTCATCTTCAATACTTGAGCATCTCAAACTTGTCCAAACCAGCAAATCAGAAGATTGGTGTTGCATGTTTCTTCATCCCCCTCAAGTTGGAGTTTGGTGAACATCTGCCAAACCCAACTTGGAAACTAATAGATGAAATTTAGATGGGGGCAAGTGCCTTAGTAAAAATATCCGCGAGCTGGAATTGAGAACCCATAAACTGAGGAGAAATGAATCCTTCCTTGAATTTATTTCTAACGACATGACAATCAATTTCCAGATGTTTAGTCCTCTCATGAAAAACTAGATTAGCTGTGATACGTAAAGCTGCTTTATTATCGCACCAAAGGGGAATAGGTAAATGCACAGGAAAGGAAAGATCCTGAAGAATGTATGAAATCCATGTTAGTTCACAAATAGTTGAAGCAAGACTCCGATACTTCGCTTCTGCAGATGATCTAGAGACAGTAGTTTGCTTCTTAGTCTTCCAAGAAATCAAAGCACTTCCTAGTTAAATGCAATAACCAGTTAAGGATTTTCCTGTATCCAAGCAAGATGCCCAATCAACATCTGAATACCCCTCCAGCTTAAGATCATTCTGAGATGGAAAGAATAAACCTTGTGAAGGACAACCCTTTAAATATCTCAACAGATGCATAGCAGTATCCCAATGATTTTGACATGGTGCATTAACAAATTGGCTCAACTATTGTATCCCATAGGTAATATCTAGTCTTGTAAGATTAAGATAGAGTAATCGCCCTACCAAACGCTTGTATCTCTACGGTTCTACCAACAATGGACTTCCATGTTTTGTTAATTTAATACCTATAGGAAAAGGGATGGTTATTGCTTTGGCCCCCTCTAGGCCAGCATCCTTAAGGATATCCAGAACATATTTTTCGCTAATTAATGTATATGCCATCTCTGCCTCTGGCAATCTCTAGTCCCAAAAAATATCTTTCAATTCCAAGATCTTTAATGGTAAACATGTTATGTAAAAACTCCTTGGCTTCCTGAATATCTGAATTAAAAGATCCTGTGACCACGACATCATCAACATAGACTAACAAAATCAAAATCCCATGAGAACCATGTTTCACAAAAAGGCAGTGATCATGCTCAGATTGATGAAAACCAAATTCCTTAAGTTTCAAGCAAAATTCTGTATTCCATTGGCGAGATGCCTGTTTCAATCTATATAAACTTCTCTTCAACTTACATACCATCCCTGGTGCTGCGGAGGGGGAGTCATATAGACCTCCTCATCCAAAAAAACCGTGTAAAATGCATTATTTATATCCAATTGATGAATATACCAAGACCTTGATGAAGCAATGGCAAAAAAGAGTCTCGCAATTACCAACTTTGCGACTGGGGAAAAACTATCAAAAAAATCAATCCCTTGCAATTGATGGTAACCCTCTGCTAAAATCCTAGCCTTGTATCGATCAATGGTGTCATCTGAATGAAGTTTAACTTTATACACCAATCTAGATCCAATAGCTCTGTTCCCTTCAGGTAAAAAAGTTAAATCCCACGTTTCATTTTCCTCCAGTGCCTTTAGCTCCTTCTCCATAGCAGCTATCCATTCTGGATGTTTACTGGCCTGTTGATATGAATGGGGTTCCTGGACAGTTGACACATTTTCTAAAAAAGTGGTATATGTGTGATGCAAATTTGGGGATTTTATAAATGGATAGGTAGGTGGTGTGTAAGGAGAAGAAGAACTTTTGGTGAGCCTGCAATCTGAATTTTCCGTGGTAGTTGGCCTGGACTGTTCAAGAGACATATTTGTTATAAAATCCTGCATCAAAACAGGAGTAGATTTAACTCTGGAACTTTTTCTAAGATTGACAGTGGGTTGTGTAGAAACAGATGATTCATTTGATGACTCTTGAGGGTCAATGAGGGGAACATGAATTAAAGGTAAAGACTCAGGATCTATTTGCTTGGAGGAAATAAAGTAATCATGAGTGTCTTGATTTATATCACATGAATTGTTCCTTGAAAGGTTCTGAGACTGAGAAGTTGATAAATTGTTTTCTGGGTCATTAAGATAAGCTAAGGGTGTATTCATCTCTCTGTCAGAGAATCTAGTTTCATTAGGAAATATCAAGGGTAAAGGCAGTGAAGTATCCTTATCTTTTTCTTGCTTGAAAGGGGAAACATCTTCAAAGAAGATAACATCTCTGGATACATGTATCTGCTTTGTGGAAATGTTGTAGACCTTATAGGCTTTCTGTCCCGGGTTAAATCCAAGAAAAATGCACTCATGAGCTCTAGGTTCAAATTTGTCCTTGTGAAGCTTTGTGTTGGTAATGTAGCAAAGGAAACCAAAAAATTTGAATGTGGAATCGTCTGGTTTATGTCCATAAAGTTTTTCATAGGGGGTCTTCCAGTTTAAGACTGATAAAGGGATCCTATTTATAATGAATGTAGCCATTAATAAGGAGTAGGACCAGAATTTTTTTGGTAGATTGGCTTGAAACATCAAAGCTCTTGCAATTTGAAGTAAATGTCTATGTTTGCGTTCAACAACTCCATTTTGTTGTGGAGTGTAAACACAAGATTTTTGATGTAGGATTCCAGGGTTTTGTAGAAGAGTTTGACGTTCATGACTAGTGAATTCGGTACCATTATCTATCCTGATGGTCCTGGCCTTTTTATCAAATTGAGTTTGAATCATTTTAAAAAGGGAATTAAGAGTCTTCACTACCTGAGTTTTATGATTAAGAAGGAAAGTCCAAGTAGTCTTGTTGAAGTCATCAACAACTATCAGCATGAAAGGTGTCCCTGTGATAGAGTATTGTTTATAGGGCCCCCATATATCAATGTGTAATAATTCAAAAATGGAGTTTGAGATGGTTTTGCTGACTGGAAAAGGAATTCTAGACTGTTTAGCTTTATGACAGACTGCACATTGATCCAATAAGGCAATTTCAATTTTGTTACAGGCACCTTAAATGAAATCCAAATGCTTCATTGCTTGATTAGAAATATGACCAAGTCTGGTATGCCAACATGTTAGTGAATCAGTAGACTTTATTGAATGGAATAGATTTGATACAAGAGTTTAATTGACCAAGAATTACAGAACTTTCAGAACTACCAAACAACTTATTACAAATATCAGTAGAATTATTTTGAAAACAAGATCTATCTAACAAATATAGTCTCCCTACAAGTTTTCCAACAGCCAAGGTATCTTCATTTTGTAGGCCCTGCACAAGGCAGAGTTGGATAAAAGGTAAATATCACATGTGCAGTTTGTATAAGTTTAGGGACTGATAGAAGGTTGTACTTGAAGTTGGGAACAAAGAATGTATCAATTAAGGTTAAGTCACGTGTGAGATTAACATTTCCAATACTTTTAACAGTTTTCATAGATCCATCTGGTAAGCATACATGTGTTGAATATTTTAGTGACTTAGGCTCTGTCAACATGTGAAAGTTATTGCAAATATGGTTACTAGCACCTGTGTCAATGATCCATGTACCTTTCTTCACTTCATCTAGGACAGTAAAACCAGAATATATTTGTTTCATACCTTCATAATCCTTAAAGTGTGCGAAATTTGCTTTGTTTTCATCAACCAGTACCTTTCCCTTCAAAGCCTTCACCAATTCCTGTCTGACTATTTTACTGATGCTTGCAAACGGAAAGTTATTAGCATACTTAGATCCATTATGCTCTTATTTCACTTCCATAGGTGATTCAGCCATATTAGCATTAAACCTTCCAGCTCCTATACTCCTACCTCTCTGATTTCTATGCCAATCTAGGAATCCATGTAATTTGAAACAATTCTCCCTGTTGTGACCACTCATATTGCAGTGATCACACTAGGAGTTTTCTTTATCCATTGAATTAAATCTTCTAGTGCTTCCCCTTCCTACTCCAAAGTATCCTTGATGTGATCCGGACCCTCGACAATCGGAGTCATAGCAGGCTTGACGGGAAAATTTAAATATTCAAGTCAAAACAAGAATTCAGCAGGTTCGACAAGCTTTGAAGATCAAACCGTGTCGAAAGGAACCAAAAATTATGCAGAAGTGCTTTCACGGCCGTAACCAACATATGTCACGGCCGTAACCTCCCCTCGGGTTAAAATGCAGAAATTCAAGATTTTTGATTTACGGCCGTAAGTATAAGTGTCACGGCCGTAACCTTAACCAGAAACACACTTACGGCCGTAAGTGTCATCTTTACGGCCGTAACTTCTTAACGGATCAGATTTTTCCCAGATTTTCGTATATTTTATTTCCTTTTCCTATTTTAGCTATTTTAGGTTAGTTAGAATTCTATTTTGAGTAAATTAGCGATTAGGGTTTTATTTTGCTTATTTATACGCCTTTTTTGATTCATTGTAAATGAAGACTTTGATGATTGAATAAAAAGAGATTGAATGTTTTTCAATTGTTTAATGTGTGGATTCACATTACAAACTCAAACTTATCAAGATTGATTATCTTGTGGCGTTCATCCAGAACTTATCAAATATTCACGAGAGTATTTGTGGCGTTGAAAATCAGAGACTTATCAAGGAGATTGGGCAAATCCTTGTGGCGTTTCGAAAGTCGTGGTTCTTTATTCCGCATCGTCGAGCCATCGCGTCGTGAATATCGGGTCCTGATTCATCCGTCCAACCACAACCTGAGTTCGGAACTTTCCGGTGTTTCTTCCGCGCTTCGAATCCCATCATCTGGTATCAGAGCTGAACTCTGAATTCAGGTTTTTCTATCCAGTTTGATTTTTATGTCTATCATCGAGTCCCATAAAAATCATCCATATCTTGTTGTTGAGTCTTTCTTTTCTTGATTTTCTTGTTCTTCGTGCCAATAAATTTTTTTTTTGTTTGATCCATATAAAAATTCAACAAAAATTCAAAAGTGTTTGTTTTGCTTAATTCTTATCCGAATTAAGTTCCGTTTGTTTTGTTGTGTTCGTTGTCGAATTTTCGGATTTATAAAAAAAAAATTATATATATATATATATATATATTTTATTATTTTATTTATTCCGAAAATTCATCCTAAAATTCAAAAAAAAGAGTCCATTCAAGAACCACTTTCTTAAATTTCTTGATCCTTTGTTTTCATTATTCTTTTTCTGTGTCCTTCCACAAAAAATTTCACAATGTCCAATTCCCATGAAAACGCCAAAGATCGTATGTGGAGATTTTTGAACGAAGTTTTGGATATGTTGGATAAATTAGATGAAAGGGAAGGGAAATTGAAAAAGGGGCGATCTCAAGCAAATCGTAGTGATTATAGGCGTGATCCTAAACCTAGGGATGGAATCGGGGTTAAGAGAGGAGCTGAGATTGATCCAAAAGCAATTTTGAAATTTCAAAAAGAAATTTATGAGGAAAAATTGAGGTGTGAACGGGAGGCAGAAAAAAAATATTTGGCTAAATTGCGAAAAAAGGAGGAGAAACGAAAGGCGGTGATTAAATGGTTAGAGGAGAGTGAAATACATGTTATGGTTGAGCCTCGGGATATGAATGTTGAAAAGAAGGAGGGAGGCTTGAGGCGTGAATTAGTTGAAGAGACCCCGAACTTTGTGGTAGGAGTTGAAAATGTGGAGTTAGGTGAACAAACTCCAAAATATGATGAGGAATTAGAAGTTGGGGTAGAAGTTCAAATTTTGAGCTTTGAATTGGAAGATCCACATTTTGGTAGTGATGAGATAGTACATGAACATGGTGATTCAAATGTGGAGGTCGGAGATGTGGTTGAGTTTGAAGATAAAAAAATCGAACAACAAATTGCAAAGGAGGAAAGAGACGAAGAGAAGAGCCTCGTGGTTCAAGAAGTGGAGTTGGTGGTGGTTTGTCATGAATACAAGGATCCATACCTTGTACCTCATGAAGCTAACATGTCCCTCCCCATTTTGTTTAAATCTTTTTTGCAGGTTAATTATGACTGGAAGCTTCAACCACACTACGAATGGCAAAGGAAGTTCAAGCTCCATCTCTTCTGTGTTAGCAAATCAAAGGATTCCAATTTATTGAAATCATGGTATGGAAGCGGAAATTTTCCGTTTGATCCAGGAGGTGAAGTGGGACACCAGGAACAAAGCTATGATTCGGGACGAATCATCCTAAAGAAGGAGGGTATGATGTGATCCGGACCCTCGACAATCGGAGTCATAGCAGGCTTGACGGGAAAATTTAAATATTCAAGTCAAAACAAGAATTCAGCAGGTTCGACAAGCTTTGAAGATCAAACCGTGTCGAAAGGAACCAAAAATTATGCAGAAGTGCTTTCACGGCCGTAACCAACATATGTCACGGCCGTAACCTCCCCTCAAGTTAAAATGCAGAAATTCAAGATTTTTGATTTACGGCTGTAAGTATAAGTGTCACGGCCGTAACCTTAACCAGAAACACACTTACGGCCGTAAGTGTCATCTTTACGGCCGTAACTTCTTAACGGATCAGATTTTTCCCAGATTTTCGTATATTTTATTTCCTTTTCCTATTTTAGCTATTTTAGGTTAGTTAGAATTCTATTTTGAGTAAATTAGCGATTAGGGTTTTATTTTGCTTATTTATACGCCTTTTTGATTCATTGTAAATGAAGACTTTGATGATTGAATAAAAAGAGATTGAATGTTTTTCAATTGTTTAATGTGTGGATTCACATTACAAACTCAAACTTATCAAGATTGATTATCTTGTGGCGTTCATCCAGAACTTATCAAATATTCGCGAGAGTATTTGTGGCGTTGAAAATCAGAGACTTATCAAGGAGATTGGGCAAATCCTTGTGGCGTTTCGAAAGTCGTGGTTCTTTATTCCGCATCGTCGAGCCATCGCGTCGTGAATATCGGGTCATGATTCATCCGTCCAACCACAACCTGAGTTCGGAACTTTCCGGTGTTTCTTCCGCGCTTCGAATCCCATCAATCCTCTTCCAAAACCACCTCTATTATTCCAATTTCCTTTGTTAAATCCAGAATGACTTCCTCTGTTACTTTTTGTTTTAATCATTAATAATGAGTTATCAACTGTCTCAGGGTATATATTATGAACTTCTCTTTGCTTCTCCACTCTCAGCACCATTGAGTATGCCTTATTCACTGAGGGCGATAGATCCATCACTAACATTTGATTCCTTATATTGTGATATGTATCATTTAATCCCATTAAAAACTGCATCAGTCTAGTAAATGAAGCCACATCTGTCACAGTTTTAGATGCATCACATGTGCATATTGGTATAGGCATCAAACATGTTATCTCGTCCCATAGCTTCTTCAATTTTGTATAGTATTTTTCAACTAACAAAGTTCCTTGTGAAATACTGCTGATTTCTCTTTGAAATTTATACAATAATGGCCCATTGCATTCACCATACCTCTCCTCTAATTCATTCCACAGATCTTTTGTCGATACTGTATATATAAACGCCTCCACAATATCCTTTGAAATAGAATTCAAAATTCAACTCCTTACCATACAATCCACTCTTATCCACTGCTCCAATTTTTTTGGATTATCGGTAGGTTTTCACAAGCTCCCGAAATGAAACCTAATTTCATCTTAGCTCCTAATGCAATTTTAATAGATCTCCTCCAGCTTAGGTAATTATTACCTGTTAATGACGTGGTCTCCAAAAGCATCCCAGAGCTTTGTGGTCACCAAAAGCATCCCAGAGCTTTGTAAATCCAACGGATTTTTGTTGAAATAATCCTTTGCTGTCCGGGGCGGCCCTGAGTACAATCCACCAAAGCAATTGATTAGGGCCTCCCAAAAAAATGTCTAGAAGTTTTTTTTAAAAAATTTCAAACATGTATATTCTAGAAGGGTAGTGGCAAAATGCCTTTATTTTGAGATGCAAGAAGTCACGATCTATTGGTAATTGATATTTAAGAAGACCATTCCCCCTCCATTAGATTACCGAATTAAAGTGTTGTGTTTAGAATCCCTCCGCCCGAAGTCTCACAGACTAGGGGATGAATCTCTAGAACTAAACTAAGGCACATCTGAATCCGGTTCCAAGTGACCAGTTTATCAAATCAGCATTTTCGACTGACTTGATGAGTGTAAGTCTTCTGGCTTGGTTTCGGGGCCATATATAACGGAAAGAGGGGCTGGGAAGCGGGAAGGCTAGCTAGACGGCTACGATGTTGAGAGGAAGTGTGCTACGAGGTTTACTAATACGAAATCGAGTTGGCTTGTTAGAGCTAGGTTGTTCCCCGTAAGAGCGGGCCGGTAGGTCCCTTCGGTCTATCTTTACTATCTTTATTTATAATTCATTCAATGGAGGCAGGAAATAGCCAATCAAGAAGCCAAGCCAGCATACCGGGCAAGGAAGAATGAATTCAATCTTTTGCTCCCAGACTAGAAGGTAAAGGCGGGTGCCTTTTCTTTTCTGGTTTCGAGGATAGATAAGCTAGGACGAGATTGACTAGATTCTCATTAGTAGCCTTATAGAAGGGGACTTCGAGGACTGACCGGGCGATGAAGTCAACCTAGCAAAAAAGAATATGGATGCTCGATCTCTTGCCCTGGGTTCATATCTGGAAAGGAGAGGAGAATAGAGGCAACCCTTAAGAATTAATGCATTTCATTTATTGTGTTGCATAATTTCCAAACCATTGATTTACATTGTGAAAAAGAAGGCACATCTTCTACCTCTTAAGGATTCAAAATTGTTAAATCGTTGTGAGACCGGCCCTGATTGCTGTAATTTCGACTTCATTTGCAACTCCAATTCCATCCACTACTTTACTGGGTGATTCTTCAGCCATTGTTAAGAAATTAATTTCTCAAAGAGATGTTTTATATGAATTGCTGCTCTGATACCATGTTAAAAGAATAAGGAAATGAAAAGTAAGGAAGGAGATGAAGGACTATGGATGGCAATAATACCCATGAACCCGATACCCGATGAAGACCCGACATAAATGGGCGGGGATTACCCTACTAAATGGGTTCGTGGGTAGGGTGTGAAGGCAAATTTTAAAACTCGACATGGGTATAGGTCGGGTGTGGGTTTTACTACAATACTCATACCCGACCCGCATACCTATTAATTTTCTTTAAAAATTATAGAATTTAAAACAAAAATGATTGTTTAAAAAAAATAAAAAAATCAATAAAAAATAGAACTCAAATATCTATTGACATTGTTATCGTCTAAACTTTAATATGTTTAAAATATTGACTTTGTTAACGTCTAAAAAAATTGTTCAAATTCGCTTGTATGATTTCAACATATAACAAACTTTTTTCAACTCAAATTCAAGTGAAGCCCAATATTTAAATGATTCAAGTTAATCCGGAGCACCTATAACCTATTTATAGCCTAAAAAAATAATTAAAAATAAATAATTAGAAATGGATTTTAAATGGGTATAGAAGCAAACCCGCCTTCGACCTACACTCGACCCGCAATTTTTAAATGGGTATATGAGTAGGGTATGGATGTTGTAAATATTTAATGGGTAGAGTACGAATTTGGTAAACTCGACCCATTGCCATCATTGTGAAGGACTGATATATTCAGCTTGCTGATTTAAAATGGAAATGAAAGTCTTTCATTTATAGAAAAGAAGGAAAAGTCTGAACCAATAGAAAAACGGCAGCTAAGCTAAGGAAAATAACGGAGTAAAGACATCAATAATAAAAACGTAAAAACAATGAAACACGACTTCTGCTTCCTACTTCATCTTCAATACTTGAGCATCTCAAACTTGTCCAAACCAGCAAACCAGAAGAATGCTTGCTGTTGCATGTTTCTTCAAAATCACATTACCAAACAAGCTTTAAAAGACCTTGACAATCAAATTCTCGAGACTGATAATCTAATACAATATTCAGGAAAATGAATCCCCTTACAATTTCCTTTTTTTTTTTTTTTTTTCCATTCCCTTTAGGATCGACGAGCTTTCTATTTCTTTATCCCCTCACCCAAGAGAAATTACCGGGATCTGTAAACAAAGATACATTTATTCTAGTGGCAAAATATGTGCATACAAAAAAATATAACATAAACGCGCCCATATGTTGAAGCTATGTTATTTTATTTGCTCAATACTAATACTACTGATTGATAGAAACCCAATACCAAAACCCAGAGACAGCGCACCAGAAGTAACGGCAGTAGTCACACAAAGACTCGAGTAGCCTTCCCCTCCTTGCAGCAGTCCACTTCCCTCAGCACTGTTCGCAGCCCTTTGCCACCTGCATTCGCCATTGGATGTATTCCATGTGAAGGGCCCTTAATGTATGCTCGATTCTCCCTCTCCTTCTCAAAGGAAATATTGTAACGGCTTTCGACATCTGCCACAAAAAAAAAAAAAAAAAAAAAAAAAAAGAACTTGTCACCCCATAAAAGAAAATCATAACATGGAAAGTGGTAACAGTAGAGGTAACAACTAACAATGAACTTACCTTGCGCAAGATTCTCATAGAGCTGGTCATCCCTGGTGAGAGCCATCATAACTTGAGGAATTCCAAGGGGCAGATTGTCACCTTTATCAACCTGCCAGAAGTGAATCACTTTGCCATAAGTCTTGGCAACCTTCTCTAAATCTTTGCGCTGGATTGGGCCGGGAACTCCGGGCATGAAAAGGACTCCACTCTTAACTTCAAACTCGTGGGAGTGCCAGAATTTCTTCTCATCATCCGGCAGTGTCAAGAAAAGTTCCTCGGATACGATATATTCTAGCCCAATTAGCCTCCCATCATCATCAGGCCGGTCATATATAAGACACTGCCTGAATTCCTCGTTCAGATGCCCACAGAAATGGTGCGCTTCCACCTGTCGAGTCATATCGTGCCCATAGAAATGAAATCTGAAATCAAACAGACATTTTAACAAACAGATAGCACTCATCATAAAAATCACGACAAGTTTTCCTACAAAATTATACAAATCAATTCAAAACAAGCAAGATTAGAAATGGGCAGGAACCAAAGAGGGCTTACGCGCAGAGATGCTGGTGGATATTGTTAACAGGGCCAAACCCTTGAACAGTGGCGGTGGCCTTCTCAAGAAGGGCAGTTCCAGTCTGGGTTGGCTCACCAGGAACCTCTGGATGTGTAGAAACATTCACCCCTTCCATTGATTTTCCTTCCTTTTCTCTTCTTCAATTGATCCACAACACAATTTGAGGATTCGATCCGATTTGATTCAACAGAATTTGAGAGACGAAAACTGCATGCACTGGGTCTGGGTTTGCATGTAGGGAAAGATGCGTGTATTTAGCTTAGAGAGATGGACATGCAGGCTCACGCGTGGCATTGGACTGGCACGTGCTGTGAAATTGGTTTACAAGGTGGCAGGCAGGCGTGCGTGTATTCGATTTAGGCATATTCTGCGGGATAAAAATAGGCAGTCTGTCGGTGATAACGACGTACGAACGACCCTTGACTAGGCCAGCAATTTGCCTAACTAAAAATTGATCCTCCGTTTGGTAACCATTTATAAATAAATTTATAAATTACACAATTTCTCATCATTTTTTAATCACTCAAATTTTAAGGGTCGATTTTGAATTATTAGTTTTGAATTTTGTTTTGAATTTTGAATTTTAGTTGTTTGTTTTGAGATTGCTGAAAATATGTTCTCTTTATAATTTTGGAAAACTATCTTTAAAAATAGAAAATTAAAAAATGTGTTTACTTTATAATTTTCTGATATATTTATTTTGTGATATTTTATATGTAAAAAATGGTTGATTTGTTGAATTACATTAATTTTAATGTCAATAAATAAGTTAGTTCTCTATGTCAATAAATTCATTATTAATATTGTTTAGCTAAACAAAAATTCAACCTCATACAAACAAAATCTTAACATAGATCTATATATAATGATAAAATAATATAAGAATTTCAAATGAATGAAGAGGTGTCACATTTATACAAAAAATTGCAAAAATTAAAAAAAAAAAAAATCTTAACAAGAATCTATATATAATAGCAAAATAATATAAGAACTTCAAGTGAAGGAAGTGTCTCACATTTACAATAAATAAATAAAAATAAAAATCTTAACATGGATCTATATATAATGACAAAATAATATAAGAGCTTCAAGAGAAGGAAGTGTCTCACATTTACAAAAAAAAAAAAAAAAAAAGAATCTTAACATGGATCTATATATAATGACAACATAATATAAGAACTTCAAGTTAAGTAAGTGTCTCAAAAAAATTTGGACTTCTTAACACAAAATATCAAAAACGCAATAAACTCGTTTTGAGTTTCCTTTGCATTTTTTTTTTTTTTTTTTGAAAACGAATTTCTGAAAATTGGCAAAGTGAACGCATTTTCGATATTTTCGAAAACTCAAAACGGGCTGGAAACAGCAAATCGAATAGGGCCTTATCTTTTCACTTTTCAACTACATATTGTACCTCAAGAACATGAATAAACCAATTTATAAATTATATTCTTTTACCAAACAGAGGCTTAAATAAATATATAGCCCTTATTTGGTGGGGGTTAAAATCATATTTTAATAAAAATTGATGAAATATATGTTTTAAAGTTGAGTGTCTCATAAAATATGTGATTAAGATTAATTGTTAACTTTTAACCTAAATTAAAATCAAATTTTAATCTGTATCAAATAGGGACATAGATTTATTTCTTAAATGTTATGACTAATTTTAATTTAGATTAATATAAATATAGATATAAATAATAATAAAAAAGGTTGAACACCAACCTTAGGCACCGCTCCTATCCTGAAAATTAATGGAAGATGTAAATCGTAAGTTATGTACCAAGCTGATCAGAATCTGTCCAACTGACTGAGCTGACAAAATACCTAGCATATATAAATATAATATCGAGTACTTCAGGTTTGATGTCTCCTCATTGTTATTTTATTGGTTGTCTTTTCATTTAATCTCTTTTAGTAAATTATAATATAATACCAATTAAGAGCCTGTTTGGTAATGGAAAAAAATTTGAGTTTTGTAGTTTTTTTAGTTTTTTGATAGATGTGTGGTTTAAAATTGTTTGAAAAGTCAACAACGGTGGGCTTGACTAAGAATGAAGGGTTGAGATTGAGTTTGAAAAATTGTGATAAAAGATTCACCTTTACCAAACAAGTTCTAAGTCTTTGTTTTATTTTCATTATTTTTAACTCATTTTTTTAATTGTACTCAATTTTATCAAATATCGTAATAAATCAATATACAATACAAAAATTTTCTCTCATTTTTAACGTCACAATATTTCTATCAATAATATTCAAAACTCTTTCTTTTCTTTTTTTTAGGTCAAATAATGACAATCAAATAGAGACTAAATTCTAGATTTTAATTTAAGTTAAAGTTAGCAATCAGTCTCAACCAAGTATTTCATGGGTCAGACTCATAACTTTTCAGTCACACATTTCATCAACTTTTATCAAAAATCTAGAATAAATCTGTTTTTCATCTCTATCAAACATGGACCTGGTAAAAAATGATAAAAATTGTGAATCTTATGAAATTTGTGGTTAAAACTAATTAATCAGATAATTAACAACTAATATAACAAAAACTAAAAATCTTAGTCCTTGTTTGGTATTTGTTGACCACAAAATCCCACTGGACCTTCGACCAACACGTCTTAGCTCCTCCCTCTTGAACACGTGGATCTCCTGCGTACTGTGACAAACAATCAGTTTGCAAAGGGGGCCGAGGTGACTCCCGTTTGCACTCTGGTGCCAAAGTCAGTGCTCATTTCAAGCAAATATAAATCGGGTACGGGAAATATAAGTTTGTAAAAGAAAGAAAGGGGAGTGAGAATAAAATATTCAGTTAAGAGAGTGAAAATGCTAACTGTTCGCTCAAAATAGTGTACCGCAAACGCACGGGTCGCGTACAAGTAATAAAGTGGACTTTTTGAGTCTGGATTGTCGATCCTACGAGGAATGTTTACTTTAGATTATACAACTTTAATTAATTTAATTCCAACAATAAAAGGAAACACACAATTAAAAGTTGTATTTTTGTAAATTCTAAATTAAAGAAAATAATTCTAAACCGAATTAAAATAAGGAAAATGGACGATAAAATAGTTGGGATTCATGATTTCACTTAACTCTTACTTAAGTAATTTCTCAACACATGCAAATTAATAAATTACTCATTTACAATGTTAGACCCGATTTTCCAAGCTTAGCTAATTACCTCTCTCAAGTGAAATTAACCCTAATCAATTGATTTAACCTACTATATCTCTATGTCGATTAAGGCCCAATCAATTGTATTAACTCTTTGTGAAAATAGTTCAATTGATCATCTAGGGTTTAAGGTATATCTCTATCCTTAACAAGAACCTAGAGCATTTGTTATTTGGTCTAAAATGTATAATATATCTCGATTATCATACACTTCACAAAACATATATTTGGTGATCAATCAAACACATAGAATAATCTCAATAACAAACACACATGAAATAAGCTCAAAATTAATAAACAAACATTAAAATTACTTAAACTAAGTTAAGCTACATCAATCATCCCAATATAAAACAATTAGCCCATTGTATAAATATTGCACAAAAGTTGAGGTTTACAACAATACATCACAAAATATAGAGATTAAAGATTAAAAATACAAGATAATGAAATAAATCACTTCCCTTGAGTTTTTGCCTCAAAATTCCTTGAACTTTGTTTTGAATCTTCACCTCACTTCTTGCTTCCTTGCTTCAATGGTGACTAGAAACATGTAAACAAAACTAAACTACAACTAAATCAAAAACAAAGAAAATAAAAGAAAAGAAAGAAGAAGAAAATAGAGAAAATGGTTTGAAGATGAAAAGTGAAGAAAAACTCTCCAAACCCTAGCCAAAAAACGCCCAAATATACCCAAAAATCCCCTAGATCCGCGTCCTCAGCATTTGGGCCGAACCGGGTCGCACCGGGTCGGCCCAGATTATCGCCCAGTTTTTTGACCACGCGATCGCGTGGTGGACTTGCAAACTCTTGGGTTGGATTATAGGCTAACTTCGCGAACATGACCTGGTATAACCACGCGATCGCGTGGTTCACCGGCAACCCCGTCCTTCAATGATTTGCAATTGGGTCCTCCAACTTCTGGTCTTCTTCAATTTAGTCCTCAAATTTTGACTTTTATTACAAATATGCCCCTGAAATATTTGCACCTTTAGTCCTCCAACTTTCTGAGATGTTGCAATTGAGTCCCCATACTTTTGATTTCTTTCAATTATGTCCTTAGACATCGAAATTGCTCTTCTTTTCGCTCAATTGCTCTCCGATCTTGTCTGTTTTCTTTCCAATTGAGTTTGTACCTAATTGTACAAGATAAACACAATTTATAAGTAGATATTTGCTCTATTTGTCAATTAAATTGCTAATTTAGGAACTAAATAAGTGTGTAAAGCACACTTATCACACCCCCAAACTTGAGCTTTTGCTCGTCTCGAGCAAAATTACCTACTAGTGCAATCAAGTAACGTGAAATATAGATCAACAAAGTTGGATAACTTGCAAATTACTCATGAGTGCAAAATTGTATAATCAATTCAAAATTATGATTCCAAATAATGCTACCAAAAAGAAGTTTAGCTAATCCGATGTTCGATCGGTGTGTGTGTGTGCATAGTCACTTTCAATTGTCAATTAAGTTTCGAGAATATTGATGGGTAAAGAGGTTTCAAGTCAAAACTACCCGCCATTAGTGGTCAATTCTTTTTCTTTCCCACTCATGACATTCATCCCCCAATAAATATTTTTCTTTCCTCTCCCGGGATGCAATTCTAGAGGGTACTCTCAAATCACTCTTTTCTTTTCCACTCTAGTTTGGTTACGTTTTACCGGAAATTTCGACAATTTAGAAATGCACTGATTCTCCACTAAATGACTGCTTCGACATTCAAGCTTATACTAAGCAATTCAAACCCACTATTAATCTAAAAACCCTTATGCAAGTACAAATGCATGATTTCTAAAAACTAACATGATGAATGTTCGTGTCTTCCCCCACTCCCTTAAGCTTTCTAATTGACCCATGTAGCGAGCTTTAGGTCGGAAACTCCTCGATTGTTTTAAGATCAAAGGGTATCAGGTTTCAAAATACCCCTACGGACTTAATAACTCGAGTCAAAAAGGCTACGAAGTGCTCTATTTATAGGGGAATTTATAATCTTGGATGGAGACACGTGGTAGATTTTACACATGTATTTACCCTAGCAGTTGGAGAGGAAAATCTTATTTTTTGACAGTAATCATTGCTATGTTTGGTAGGGGATGTGCGCCTGTCACTTTTGGTAAAGACAATGTCACATCTCTGACTTCATCCGTTGTCCCATCACTCATCTGTGACTTCAACGTAAAGCACCTCGGCTAAACGTAAAGCAGTTCGGCCAAAGAAGTTCACGTGCTATTCTACCTCGGCAGTTGACCCAAGGTGATGCCCTAGACTTTAATCGTGGGCTAAAGTCCATTGGGCCTCTATTGGGCCTTCGTTGGTGGTTCAACGTACTATGTATTTGGGCACGGTCTCAACATTCATTAAATTTTTCTTATTTTTTTACAGTACTCAATCTCAACTATCAATTAAAAGTCAAACCCACAATATTTGACTTTTCAATAAAATTTCAATCATCCATTCTCATAAATATCACTATTCATTTTAAAAAAAAAACCCCATTTTAAATAATATTAAACACTCTTAATAGTGTTTGGCTTTTATATATAGTTACAAATTGAAATAAAGTTACAATTGTATTTCTGACGGTGGTCTGATGACGACGATTGTGCTGTGATTGATTACAAATTACACAAATATAATTAATTACGAATTACACTAATGTTTTACTAATTCAAAAGTTACAATTGTAATAAATAATAAAATTGAATAAAGTTACAATTGCAATTAATTATAAAACCTGATTTTGGTTTTAAAAAATGGTTCTAATAATTTTTTTGATACTTGTATAATTAGTTACAAATCACCTTATTACAAAAATTTCCATACCTAAAGTTTTATATTTATGTATTTAATCCTTAATATAATATAACATCGACATGTGCACGGAACGATGCGTGTGCTCATTTGTAGTTAGTTGGGCTTAGATACGGGCCTACCCTATATATTTCTTGGGAAAATTACACAACTAAAATGCTAGAACTATTAATTTTTAAAAGAGGAAATTGCAATCAAATATGTTTTTAGGAAACCATATTCAACTATAAGATCAAACATAAATAACTTCAAAAACCAGATTGTCGATGTTAGGAGGAATGTATACTCTATCGCACTCTATTTAGTTTAATCTTAACAAATCAAACACACAATTAAAAGATGAATTTTTGTAAATTCTAAATTAAAGAAACTAATTTTAAACTAAATTAAAATAAGGAAAATGAAAGATAAAATAGTTGAGATTTATGATTTCACTTAACTATCGCTTAAGTTATTTCTTAGAACATGCAAATTAATAAATTACTCATTTATAATGTTAGATCCGATTTTTCAAATTTAGCTAATTACCTCTCTCAAGTGAAATTAACCCTAATCAATTGGTTTAACCTACTATATCTCTATATCCATTAAAACACAATCAATTACATTAACTTTTTGTGAAAATAGCTCAATGAATCACATAGGGATAGGAATATATCTCTATCTCCTAAATTAATACCTAAGGCATTTCTTATTTGGTCTAAAATGTACAATATTTCTCGATTATCATACACTTTACAAAACATTTATTTTGTGATCAATTAAACACATGAAATAATCTCAATAACAAACACGCATAAAATAAGCTCAAAATTAATAAACAAACATTAAAATTACTTAAACTAAGTTAAGTTACAATAATCATCCCAACATAAAATAGTTAGCCCATTGTATAAATATTGCACAAGAGTTAAGGTTTATAAATATACATCACAAAGTATAGAAATTTAAGATTAAAAATACAAGATAATGAAATAAATCACTTCCCTTGATTTTTGCTCCAAAATTCCTTGGACTTTGCTTTGGATTTTCATCTCTATCTTCTTGCTTCCTAACTTCAATGGAGACTAGCAACTTGGAAACAAAACTAAATTACAAACTAAAGAAAAACAAAGAAAAGAAAAGAAAAAGAAAAAAGGGAAGAGATGCTAGGGTTTTGAAGAGAAAAATTTTGTTTTCTTGGAAGTAAGAGAGTGGGAGCATATATATACTCCCCAAAATCTAACCTAAATATGTCTCCAAGACATACACAAGCAATCCAAACACGCCCCAAGATGAGAATAATAAAAACATAAATTAAAAATCGGATTTTGGCCGAAATTGCCTACGCAGTCGCATAGGCCAAAAGACCGCAACCACGCAGGACATGGAAATCCATTTCATTGCATGGGTTGTTGCCTCCTGTGGATTGAGTCGCAAGGTCACGTGGGCTAGGGCTACACATCCAATTCCTAGTTTTTTCAACCAGGTCCCTCCACTTCTGATCATCTTCAATTTAGTCCTCACATTTTTACTTTCATTATAAAAATACCCATGAAATATTTACACTTCTAGTCCTGCATCTTTCTAGAATGTTGCAATTGAGTCCCCATACTTTTGATTTCTTTCAATTAAGTCCCTGAACATCAAATTTACTCTTCTTTTAGTTCAATTGCTCTTCGATCTTGTCCATTTTCTTTCAAATTGAGGTTGCACCTAATTGTACAAGATATACAATTTATAAGTAGAAATTCGCTCAATTTATCAACTAAAATATCAATTTAAGACCAAATACCTGTGCAAAGCACATTTATCATCATCTGTTCGAAAAGTTGTGATTGCTCAAGCGGGGCTCGAGCAATAGGCCTGAGAAAATGGAGCTTCGCCTTTTGGAAAAACATACGCCATTTTAGGTATGGAGTCACCTATGAGTTGTGTCTTTTAAGAGAAACTCTTGACTTATTTATTATAAATAAGATCCTATATGTTCTACATTTTTCATTTATTATTTCATTACATTATCTCATTAATGCATATTTAACAAGTAAAATTTGAATCAATTTTCCGTATTGTTGAAAAGAGTACAAAAACTTTTATGGTCCAATTTTTCTCGTGATTTGAAGTGATGCCATCACAACTGGAGATCGTTGTGTCTCAGGTGATGATTGTCATTCCCCATCGGCACCTGTGTAGCCAAATTCGTCTTAAGGGCTGAGAGTTCAAATATATCCTTGATCTAACTTTCATTATACTTTTCATCCCAAAGTTCTTATCTCATTCAAAATTAAAGTAAGTTCTGAGTGAGGTTTCCTGGTTTCTACAAGCGCTTGTAGAAAGAGTAGATTCCTTTCCCAGCAAACGACATCACCACCCTCCATTATTGCACCGTTAAATCCTCTCAACCACCATCAACATTTCTTCTCTACAATCTTCACAGTCAAACTTAGTTTATAGATCTGCTCACCACGCCAATTTCTTACTTGTGCTTGGAAAGGAAAATCATCACATTGCCGCACAATTTGCAAAATTAAGGTCCGTACGTTGCCAATTCAATTTGGGTAAACATGAATCTTAACCTTGTTCCAATACGTTCTCTCTTGCAATTCTAATCTAGTGAAGCCAGGCACTTGTTATATTACTCTTTGGTTTAGATGGACTAGGTGGGCTTCAAGAAGAACCCGTAATATTGCTATTCATTCAAATGTGTTAAGAGATTGATACCCAGAAATGACCACAAAGTGAATACGAACAATATTTCAAACAAAAACTTCAAAACCTTCATAAACTTCAAAACCACGAAGAGTTGAAACATAAAATACAAAAGATCGCGTCTCTTATACAAAAGAAATCAGAAACCTAAAATAAACTCGTAACAAACCACAAAGAAACCTATACAGAATAACAATCTGTATACAAACCACAAAATATCACTGATTTTACACTAAGAATCAGTAAAATAACCACACAGATATGCGAGAATCAGAAATCAGATTAGGGTTTTTCTGAGAGAGTGTGAGAGACGAAGATGAAATCAGAACGGATGTTTCTCGAAAAAGTGAGAGAACCAAAAGTCATCTGCACCCTATATCAACAGAGTGAACGGCTCAGATTAAAAAATAATGATCCAATGGTGAGTATTAAGGCGGTGATACATTGGGCTGAGGGAACCGGGTCACCAGACTTTGGCTATGTCATCAGAATATTGGGCTAATATTTTACAGGACCACAGCACAGAAATTCTAACAGATTGGGCTGAATAAATTTGGGCTGCTCAGAATTGCCTCTACAAAATGATTTGAACAAATCTAATTTCTATTATGCCCAATTGCATGTGCACTACTAACAATGATATTATTGATTTTTGTCAGAAAATCTTGCCCTATAGCCACCGAGTTATATGATATCCTTAACTGCAATATTTGAAACTATTTTTGCTTGAAAGTAAACAACATATGTTCTAGTTCCTAATTGGGTTCTGATGATGCTAAAAATCGTACCTGGAATATTCCGAGCTTGAGCAATAAACTAGCACGAACTGGATCTCCGAATACCTGCAATAAAGGCGAGGAGGTGTGTCCTCGTCGCCCCTCCGATGCTTAAGTCAGTAAAGAGGAAGGAGAAAATTTATGCAAGAGGCTATAAATTGTAGAGATAATTGTGTACCTGAATTGTGATTGAGAGGCGAGTAGTTATAGATGTATGTAATTGAATCCTTGTAGGACTAAAGTGCTTGAAACTAGGCATGAGTCCTTTTGAGAATCATCTTCCTAATTATTAGGGATAAGGTTATAAGTTCCAGATAGGATTCTGTTGGAAGATGAATTCTATTTGGATTAGGAGGTTGTATACTCCACGTGTCAGATCAAGTCATACTCGATCAATGAGAGGCATGACCCGAGCATCATGGACCCCGAGCACATCATGCACCTTTTTGGTGAGATATATGTACTCGGGGTATTCTATCCTCGGGGGTATTATGAGTGGTCGGGGAAATGTTTTTACCATGGGCATTTTGAGTGTGATCGGGGTTGTACTCAATATGGTGTATGGTATAATGTTTAAGTGCTCGGCCTCGAGGTTCATATGTTGCTCGGGGGTACCAAGATATGACGTGGCTAAATATTCAAGTGCTCGGGGATGATGACAAAGGATATGCTCGGGGTATAAATGATTGTCGGGGTTGAAGTCCTCCTTGGGGGTATCAAGATGTAATGTGGGATAATATTCATGTGTTCGGGCTCGAGGTCATTCTCGGATTTATGGTGGTCGAGGTTGAGGTCTTCCTCGGGGATAGAAAATATAATATATGGTGATCTTTATGTGGTCGGGGTTGAGGGCCTCCTCGGGTTCATGATGATTCTCGGGGCTATACATTTGCTTGGGAGATTATGTTTTGTCAAAGAGCTCGGGCTTGAGATTTGTGAAGGCTCGGGTATGAATAAAATTTATATTCATCAGGTTCCTTCTTGTTGTGCAAGGTCTTTTTCTTGGTAGCTTGGGACATTTCTTTTTTAAGTCCTCATTTGATTTAGTAGGTCTAGTTCAATTAAGCTGAATCTGGTGTAAAGAAATTCAAGCGCTTCGATTATAGACAATGTAGATAGATTATTAGAGTAGAAATTGAAATAACTTTCATCAATATTAATGTTTCATGTTATGATTTGAGAATATGAATTTTGTTCATTAGAATTGTTTGAATTTATCAATTACTTTCATTCAGAAGCATGAAAAGCCAGTTCGAGTTTACATGAGCTTGTGACTGCAATTTCTATTTATTGACAATTAGGTTTCATAATCCATGACATAGACTGCTATACGATCCTGTAATAGGAAACAAAAACTTTAATTTGGTAATTATTCTTCTAAGAAGCATCTGTATTTTCATTTCATGTCTTACGGTTCTAGTCTTTGAAGTATGTATATTTTGCTATCACGTGTTTGTCCAGCTTTATGACGAAATCATGAAATTGATCTTTTACATCTTGATCAAAAAATTGATGATTGATGTCAGTTTTTTTGCAAATTCAAAATTTATGTTAATATCAAAGTCAGCTTCCCCTCATCCCAGACAAGCAACTAGCCCAGAGGAAAAATGATAAATGGAATGAGAAGGAGCATAACATTTTAGTTTCAGTGCACGAGACGGTTATCGCAAATGGTCATCAACAGGGAAAGTATTTCACCAAACTTATCTACTTGTTCAACCTGGTCTCATGACAACTAGAACAAAATGCAACTTAAGAATAGCTGGGATGTAATGCATTGTAAACATACTCGTGTGAACAAGCTTCTTCGATGCATGGGCATGGAGTACAACTCTTCAACTTGCTTAGTTGGTGGGATAGAGAAATCAAGGTGAATTACATCATTTTAATTATTTTCCCATGCGTTCCTAAATTCCTTGAATGATGCAATTCACGAATTGCGCTTCCTGCTGCAGGAGAATCTCGCTTACATAGACTTCCAAAAAAAAATATTGCAACGAAGTGTATGTACGTTACCATGGTCTTTTCGAGAACACCTACAACATTGATAAATTTGCAATGACCCTCACAAAGCTTTCGAAATTTTAGAAGACAGTACGTCAGAGATATCTGAGACGTTTTACCTATAGGAGACGAAAGGAGCGACTCTAGTGGCGAGACAGTAAATCCAAAGAGAACATCAAATAAAGAACATAGCGGTCAGCTCAAGAACCGTCTTACTCCATTGAGCGCTTCTCAAGTTTCAAGGAGGAAACTAGAGAGATTCTGAGTCCTTCGAGGACGGACCAAAACACGTGTGTCAAAGACATGTTGTTGATTGGGTAATTGGAGAAGAAGAGTAGTTTATACTGTTAAAATTAAATTTAATATAGATGAATGTTCATCTAAAATCCACAAATATCATGCTGTAATTATCAAGATCGAAACTGAAGCGGAAGCGTACCTGAATCCATTATTGCGTTTGATCGAACGGGGTTATGGCCTTCCAACTGATTCGTGGTTTTCTCCTTATGTTGTCCTCTGTTGATGGGGATGCAGAGAATTATGAAAAATCACGCTCAATTGGGGACCATGACCTGTATAAATAGTTGTAGGGCAACTATCATATTTCAATGTTATTAAATTGGCCCCTCATCAATTTAAAACATTGAATCCGTCTCTACACTTTAATCTCACGAAACTTAATACTCATTAGTCCCGAATAATCTTTAGTGGATCACTTTATTGACTAAATCCTTAAGATAATACCACACATTTTATTTTATACATGTTTGGCCCCACATTATTGAATTTTATCCAACAATCTCCCACTGGGCCATACATGTATCCTTACAAATGTGTACAACCTTATGAGCTCAAAAATGTGACATCATTATTAAGGGTATTTCCAAACAATCTCGTCCATCAATTATATCAATATAGGATCAAAGCGACTTTCGTTACATTAATCGTAACTAAATCCATCGATGGTCACGTATACCAATACAACCAAATGACATAGATCAATCATGAGAGTGTAGTATGAAAATTACATGTTATGTGATCCAAACATGCCTATTTTCAATTGGTCTGACTTTATTTCTTAGGTGAGATCAATACCAAACATAATGTAACAGAGTAGAATGAACTGAATACTTTATTTCTGTACAGAAAATTATCCAAATAGTCCAAAACCAAAACATAAAGCAACCAAAATACAAACTCCCACTAAATCATAATATCCTCAAGAAATATTACACCCATACGAGCAGTGTGCTCGTGAAAGACCTTGGGTGCTAATCCCTTAGTAAGCGGATCCGCAATCATGGAGTTTGTCCCAATATGCTCTATGGAAATCTGTCTACTCTGTACCCTTTCCTTCACAACCAGGAACTTAATGTCAATGTGCTTTGAATTAGTTGAACTCCTGTTGTTATTGGAATATAGCACTGCAGAGTTATTGTCACAATATAACTTTAATGGTCTTTCAATTCCATTCAGAATGCGCAGCCCGGTGACAAAATTTCGCAGCCATATCCCATGATTAGATGCCTCATAACAAGCTACAAATTCTGCTGCCATAGTGGAAGAAGCTACGAGTGTCTGCTTAGCACTCCTTCAGGAAATGGCTCCTCCAGCTAGGAGGTATATGTAGCCTGATGTGGATCTTCTACTATCTTGGCATCCCGCAAAATCATAATCGGAGTATCCTACGATCTCTAACTGATCTGATCTACTGTATGTAAGCATGCAATCTCTTGTTGTCTTCAAGTACCTCATAACTCTCTTTGCTGCTTTCCAATGATCCATCCCAGGGTTACTTAAATATCTGCCTAGCATTCCAACAATGAACGCTATGTCCGGACATGTACAAACTTGAGCATACATCAGACTCCCAACAGCTGATGCATAGGGAATCTTTTGCATTTCCTTAACTTCAAGATTATTTTTCGGGCACTGATTGAGAATAAATTTGTCTCCCTTAGCAACAGGGGTGTCCCCTGGTTTACTATCCTGCATGCCAAACCTTATAAGAACTTTATCGATATAGCTCTTTTGTGATAATCCAAGAATACCCCGAGAGCGGTCCCGGTGTATCTGAATTCCTAATACGAAAGAGGCGTCCCTAAGATCTTTCATCTCCAAATTCTTTGACAAAAAGCTCTTGGTTTCGTGCAACATGCCTATATCATTAGTGGCAAGCAGTATGTCATCGACATACAAAACCAGGAAAATATGCTTACTCTCACTGAACTTGTGATACACACAATCATCAACAACATTTATCTCAAAACCAAACGAGATGATCACTTGATGAAATTTGTAGTACCACTGACGGGAAGCTTGCTTGAGTCCATAGATGGATTTCTTTAATTTGCAAACCATATTCTTCGAGTCTCCTGACACGAAGTTTTCTGGTTGCACCATATAGATCGTCTCATCAATGTCTCCATTGAGAAACGCAGTCTTTACATCCATCTGATGTAACTCAAGGTCAAAATGTGCAAAAGTGCCATGACTATCCTGAAAGAGTCTTTCGTTGAAACCGAAGAGAAAGTCTCTTTGAAGTCAATACCTTCCTTTTGTGTAAAGCCTTTAGCTACAAGACGAGCCTTATATCTTTCCACATTACCTTTCGAATCCCTTTTGGTTTTAAAAATCCATTTACAAGTAATGGGCTTCGCACCTTCTGGTAATGGTACAAGATCCCAAACTTTATTGTCTTGCATAGACTTATACTCCTCATTCATGACATCAATCCACTTTTGAGAGTCAGAACCCTTCATGGCCTGATGAAAATTGATTGGATCATTTTCCATCATTCCATTATTTTCCTCATGTTCTTGGAGAAATACTATATAATCATCTGAAATAGCATTTTTCCTTTCTCGAGTGGATCTCCTTAATGGTATTGTTTGTTGAGGTTGTTGAGTTTGTACTTCTGGATTTTGGATGGGAGTTTCTTCAACATTATCATGCTGAGTTTCCGGATATACTTCTTGATCAATGACAGGTATAGAAACCTGCACATTGTCAAAAGTAACAGTAGGAATCGAAATCGATCCTTCCTCAACTTCTTCCTCAAAGATAATGTCTCTAACCTTATTTCTCCCCCCAAACTCAACATCCTCAAAAAATGTTGCAGTTCCTGTTTCAAAAATTGACTTAAGCGTGGGATTATAAAATTTGTAGCCCCTTGATCGCTCAGAATAACCAATAAAGTAGCTGCTACCTGTTTTGGAGTCCAATTTATCTTCATGTGGCCTATAAGGCCTTGCCTCAGCTGGACATCCCCAAATGTGAAAATGCTTTAGACTGGGCTTTCTGCCTGTCCAAAGCTCATAAGGTGTTTTAGCAGCAGCTTTAGTTGGTACTCTATTCAGAATATAAGCTGCAGTCTTTAATGCTTCTCCCCAGAGTGATTTTGGTAAAGTAGAATGACTAATCATACTCCTTACCATATCCTTTAGAGTCTTGTTTCGTCTTTCAGCTACACCATTCATGCTAGGAGAACCTGGCATGGTGTACTGTGGGACGATTCCACATTCCTCTAGGAATCTAGCAAATGGTCCTGGACGTTGTTCACCTGAACCGTCATATCTGCCGTAGTACTCACCACCACGATCAGATCTAACGCTTTTAATTTTCTTGTTGAGTTGATTCTCAACTTCAACTTTGAAAGCTTTGAACATGTCCAGTGACTCAGACTTTTCATGAATAAGATATAGATGCCCATAACGTGAGTAATCGTCTATGAATGATATAAAGTATTGTTGACCATTCCAGGAAGCCGTAGGGAATGGTCCACAAATATCCGTGTGTATCAATTCTAAGAAGTCCGAAGTTCTATTAGCACCTAACCTTTTCGTTTTAGTCTGTTTTCCCTTGATACAATCAATACAAACATCAAAGTCCGTAAATTCGTGGGAATCCAAAATGCCATCTGACACAAGTCGTTCAACTCTAGTTTTTGAGATGTGACCTAAGCGCTTGTGTCATAGTTTTGCCGAATTTTCTTTATTTAATTTTCGCTTAGTACCACGTGATTCCACATACAAGGTTTCATTATATGCTGCAATAGTATCAAGCAAATATAGGTTATCGTACGAACATAATGAACTAGTACCAACAATATTTGAATTTAAAGAAAGACTAAACTGACAATTTTCAAAAGAACAATAATATCCTGATTTGTCCAATAAGGAAATAGAAACCAAATTCCGTCTAAATGACGGCACAACAAAAGTGTTTTTCAAATCCAAATAAAAACCAGTTCCCAATAATAACCTAAAAGTTCCTATTGCTTCAACTTCCACCGATTTTCCATCGCCCACAAAGATGAATCTTTCAGCATCATTTGGCTTTTGGCAGAACAGGCAACCCTGCATAGAAACACTTATGTGAGTAGTAGCACCAGAATCTAACCACCAAGTGTTTCTAGGTACTGAAGCTAAATTAACCTCAGAACAGACCAAATTAAGAAATGTACCTTTCTTTACACGCCAAGCGTTATATTTGGTACAATCCTTCTTTAAATGTCCAAGTTTCAGGAAAAAGAAACAACCTTCTTTGTCCTTATGTGGCTTCTTTTGATTTGGACCTTTAGCAGCTTCATATTCTGTTTTTCTTTTCTTGCCCTTATCCTTAGAGGTACTTGCCAAGTTAGCAATTTCAGTTCTATCCTGCCTCAACCTTTCTTCCTCTTGCACACAATATGAAATGAGCTCATTTAGAGTCCATTTCTCCCTTTGACAGTTGTAACTGACCTTTAACTGACTAAAATGTGCAGGAAGCGATATCAATACTAAATACACGAGCAAGTCATCAGACAAGTCGAGCTTTAGTGCCTTAAGTTTTGAAGCAGTATGAGACATCTTTATGATGTACTCCCTTATGTTCCCCTTGCCTCTATACTTCATTGAAATCAAGCTTTGCAGAAGCGTGCTTGTTTCAGCCTTATCGTTTTTAGCAAAACACTTTTCAAGTTCGGCAAGGAATTGCTTGGCATTAGTTACCTCTTCAGATACTGCGCCCCTAAAGGCTTCCGGAATGCCGCGCTTAATGATCATTAGACTTATGCGATTTGAGCGTTCCCACTTCTCAAAATTCCTCCTGTCATCAGGTGAACTTGCATCCGTAAGAGAAGCCGGTTGCTCAACCCTAAGAGCAATGTTCGCTCAAAATAGTGTACCGCAAGCGCACGGGTCGCGTACAAGTAATAAAGTGGACTTTTTGAGTCCGGGTTGTCGATCCCACGAGGAATGTTTACTTTAGATTATACAACTTTAATTAATTTAATTCTAACAATAAAAGAAACACACAATTAAAAGTTGGATTTTTGTAAATTCTAAGTTAAAGAAAAGATTGTTAAACTAAATTAAAATAAGGAAAATAAAAGATAAAATGGTTGGGATTCATGATTTCATTTAACCGTCGCCTAATTAATTTCTTAACATGCAAATTATAACAAATTACTCATTTACAATGTTAGACCCGATTTTCCAAGCTTAGCCAATTACCTCTCTCGAGTGAAATCAACCCTAATCAATTGGTCTAACCTACTATATCTCTATGTCGATTAAGGCCCAATCAATTGCATTAACTCTTTTTGAAAATAGCTCAATGGATCATCTAGGGTTTAAGGTATATCTCTATCCTTAACAAGAACCTAGAGCATTTGTTATTTGGTCTAAAATGCATAATATCTCTCGATTATCATACACTTCACAAAACACATATTTGGTGATCAAGCAAACACATGTAATAATCTCAATAACAAACACACATGAAATAAGCATTTAATCAAATAGCAAATATTGAAATTAATCCAAGCTAGGTTAAATTCATGCCATAAATCCCAACACAATAAATTAGCTAAACATGATGGAAGAAAATAAAAATAACATTAAGCAGTACAAATAAAAACCCGGAGTTTGAATGTTGAAATCAGAATTGCATCGCCGCTTGAATTGCGTCCAGCCGCAACCTGGTCCATTGCAAGTTTGCATTGCAGCCTTGCATCAGCTTGCGTCCAACCGCAACCGACTCAGCGCACAAGCACCAGCAACACTGAAAATCAGCACACAACTTCAGCTCCACCAGCAATCCAGCTTTCAGCTTCCCTTCCTAAACCAGCCTAACTGAAATCAGCATCAGCAACTAACTTCCAGCTTCAGCACTGAATCAGCAGGTCAGCTGCAGTCCTCTATTGCAGTCACCAGCAGCAACAGGCATCAGCACCAGCAGCAGAAGGCAGTAGCACCAGCAGCAGAAGGCAGCAGCACCAGCAGCAGATGAACCAGGCAGCAATCTTCCAGCAGCACCAGCACCAGCAACTCAGAACTTCACCAGCAACAGCAAGCAGTCTCAACAGCAAAATCAGATCAGCAGGCTGTTCCAGCAACTTATACAGCACCAGCAACACAGAAATTCAGCAATTCAGCAATTCCAGCAGTACAAGTCCTTCTTCTTCCAACAATCAGCAGCCTAAGACTCTCTCTTCCTTCCTGGCTATCTCCACTGCTGCTGTCCAGTAGTCCTCCACTAGCATCCTATGTCTCAATTGGCAGCAGCAGCAACTCAGGTCCAGATGGATTTACACTGCTACTGTCACCAGCAGTGAACTTCACCCGGTAGTAGCAATGGTTGCTGCTGTCACCAGCAACTATCTCCCAATTTTTACCTTTGCTGCAGTCCTCTCCCAGATGACAATTAGCAGTCTGCAAATTCCCTCAGTCAATTGAACCAACTAAATTTGCAGCAGCAGCAGGTTTTCACCAGTGATGGCATCCTGTCATCCTGCTCTTCTCCCCCCGGTTTTCACCTTCTGTCTTCCTAGCTCCCACTGCTGCTGTCACCAGCAGTCCTCCTCCTTCTTTCCTCTGGTCTGTATATGTATATATATCCTCTTCCAGCAGCTGCACAGCCTCTCGTTTTTAGCCCATGCTTCTTTGTCTCTCAGCAGCTTTTCTCCATCCCTCTCCCATCATTTCCAGCTCTTCAGATTCCCAGCCACGTTCTCCTGTCCTTTTCTTTCCAAAATTGCACTTTTGGTCCTTCAACTTTTTGGGATGTTGCAATTGAGTCCTCAAACTTTTGGTTTCTTTCAATTTGGTCCTCGGACATCAAATTTGCTTATCTTTTAGCCTCAATTTCCCTCCAATCTTGCCCATTTGCTTTCCAATTGAGGTTGTACCTAATTGTACAAGATAAACACAATAAATAAGTAGATATTTGCTCAATTTGTCAATTAAATTGTCTATTTAAAAGCACAATAGGTGTGTAAAACGCACACTTATCAAGCAAGGTCAAGATCCATGCAGTCGAGAACAATTAGTGCGTTCTCTTTCCAATCCTTGAAGTTTGACCCATCAAGCATGGGAATTGAGTTAAGATTTGCAGATTTTGTGGTAGCAGATGAATTAACTGTATAGAAAAGAAGATGGAAATAGCTTACATTAGTACTTTATTATGCAAATAATAATTTCAAATAATGGTAAGGCCCATCACAAGATACCCAGCACAACATCAATATTTAGTCTTTGAACAAAAATATTAACTTGTAAGTGGTACTCTCGATGTAGTAATCAAACACTGACAATAAGACATGTCAACTAATAAACCTTTCTTTGGACCGATTTATTGATCACACGTTAAACCAAATAATCGTCACGTGTTTATCACCACAGGTGCATGTGAAATTCCAGCCAAACATTGACCTTCCTTTGGGCCGATCAATATCCGCATGGACAACACACACACGAAACCTTCTAATATTCTAAGTTAATTAATTTCCACAAGAGAGGTTGCTTTGGCAACATGTTGCTTCAATTAATTCACTTTGAAATATTATATTTCTCAAAAGAGTCCGTCATACCAAAATTTGAACTTGAATTGACTGTTTTGCATATATTTAAGACTTTAGGATTTGAATTATGAAATTCAATACTTTAGGATTAAGTAATCATTAAGTTGGATGGTTAAATTGCAATTTAATTAAACTTGATTGGCCAATTATGAATTATTTTTAAACTTGAAGGAATAAATTGCAATTTTTCCAAACTTTAGCGGCCAATTAATTAAAATCAGAAACTTTAGGGACTGAATCGTAAAATTCAGAATTCTTAAAACCCAACTTAAATGATTTCTTAACTGCAGGGGCCAATTTTGTAAATTTAGAAGTCTGAAGGGCTAACTTAAAATATTTTATAAGCTTAGGTTTTTAAATAATATTTAAAACAAATTAGGAGGACCTAATGTCAAATAAGGCCAATTTCGTAATTGCAGAAAAGTCCCTCAAGACTTCAAATTTACAATTAAAGCCCCTCCCAAAATCCCCCTCCCAAAATCTGTTACAGCAAAGCTACTAGGGTTTGTAAACCCTAGCTTCCGCCGCTCCTCAGCCCTCAAGACGCGGCGCCTTCGCTGGCGCCGTCGGTCGCCTGTAGCGCCACCATCGGCGCTGCAGCCAAAAAAAAAAATGCGTCGCTGCGCTCGACGCGATGTACACCGCAACCCCATCGCACGCAACCATTGAAATCCGACGTCGCAACGCGCGGCGTCCCCACCAACTGCAACCCGTTCCATCATCAACAAACACCATACACAACAAACAACAATCCCAATTCGAAAAACACAAAAAACCAGAGCTGGAAATCAATTTGTAAACCATGATTTTTCGCACATATACATTCACACACAGAGGAAAGGAACGGTTGAATCAATAAACCAAAACATGTTTCCAAAATTTTCGATTTTGCGGTGTACATGAATATTCGAATGAACTGTGTATGTATAATTTTGAATTTTTGAAATCACGCTGAATTGGGTTTTGCATATACATACGAAATCAGAAGCATTGGTTTTTACGTATATGCGTACAAAAATTGATATGATAATTCAACACGATGTTGGCTCTGATACCACTTGTTAAAATTAAATTTAATATAGATGAATGTTCATCTAAAATCCACAAACATCATGCTGTAATTATCAAGATCGAAACTGAAGCGGAAGCGTACCTGAATCCATTATTGTGTTTGATCGAATGGGGTTATGGTCTTCCAACTGATTCATGGTTTTCTCCTTATATTGTCCTCTGTTGATGGGGATGCAGAGAATTATGAAAAGTCACGCTCAATTGGGGACCATGACCTGTATAAATAATTGTAGGGAAACTATCGTGTTTCAATGTTATTAAATTGGCCCCTCATCAATTTAAAACATTGAATCCGTCTCTACACTTTAATCTCACGACACTTAATACCCATTAGTCCCGAATAATCTTTAGTGGATCACTTTATTGACTAAATCCTTAAGATAGCACCACACATTTTATTTTATACATGTTTGACCCCAAATTATTGAATTTTATCCAACATATACTACTTCGCGTTCATGTTTTTTATGCATAGAAGGAAAAGGGAGATGTTCACGTTGATTGATGACTTGGAAGAGAAGTACGAGCGGATCGAGTACAACTACACCAATTACAAGAAATGAATTCATCACAGCTTTGCACATTTGGTGGTCCCTTCTCTCTCTAACTGTCTTTTTATGTTTTTTAATTTTCGTGACGATGTTTATGGTTAGAACCATGTTCCCAATGTGTTTCAATTGTTAATACCCAATCTCATGTTTAAAAGACTTATCATCATTTGTTATCGTTAGTTAACTGCTTAATCATGAGTGTGCTGAGCCAAGTGTTTTCCCCTTGTGTCCAGTGCCTATGTTGCTGTGAATGACAGTGGATGGAATGGCGTGGCTCGTGTTGAGTAAACATTTTCATTGTTTTACTAGAATTGTGTTAACATCATATTGGGAAGTGCCAAAAATTCTTGAATTCTCCTAGTCTATATTAAGTTCAATTTAGATTTGTAGGATATATAGCAAATGTAAGACTTGTGTTTTTCAATTACTAAACTTTATCGAGACAACCTTTGCAAATTTTAAAGAAAATAATTCGAGTACATCGTCCATGAAATACAAACCGAATATAGCCTAATTACACACATAAAGCAAAATGCTTTATATAGCCTTGAAACTCTTGAAGCGAATTTAAATTTCTCGTGTGATTTTAATTTTTTCATGGACGTAGTAATCATGAGAATGAGAAATTCTTTCAGCAGTTAAAAAAAATCAGTGGTGGAGAGAATTATAAGTATTGGCATCATGAGATTCTTCTTTATATTCTATGCAAGTGTGACATATCATTTTTGTCAATGTTAGAAACAAAATAGTTTAGTTATGAAGTCATGACTCATAGTCCCAGCTCATCTCTATTGTTGGGTTTTTTTGATACCCAATAAATCGGGCTATGATGTAAAATAGTTGTGGGAATATATCGACACCTCAATTGATAGTTCGGCTCGATAACGACACGGGACCACTCGAAGTGACTTAATTGGTAGTTGCTCGAGCTTGGTGTTGAGGTGTCGATCTTGGAGTGCTTACTGAGCCCGGGAGATGTATCGAGGAACCAACTATATTTTCAACACCTATAAATGGGAATGCTTGCCAATTATTTTTCTCATGTAATAGAAAACTACCTTCCCATATCAGTAGTAGGAACTCCATATTTGTTCTTTAAAAAGAGTGATTTTCTTTAAATTATGAAGGAATTCAACTTCAATGTGTTCTAATGTTCAACTTAGATGAAGACGTTGTGGATAAGGAGTTTCTCAATTCATTGGAAGAAAACATTATGGAGTGACTTAATTACTGTAGAATCATGGAACGTGTTGTAAGAAATTATTACCGAGCACAAAGTTGACGTATTTCAAGGTTTCTCTTTGCGAGGAATGGTCACAGTTCCTTCTCGATTGTATGGAAGGGAATGGACATAAATGCTATCGAGAGTTTCGAATGTGTCCTCCAATGTTGCACCATTTCACACATGATCTGAGAGATGGATATGGGCTATGCAGCGGGCATCACGTAGACATGTATGAACAAGTAGGGATGTCCCTCTAAATATTAGCACATGGAAATGGGTATAGGAAAGTGCAGACATTGTTCAATCACTCACTACAAACTATAGTCTATAGGGCACTTTCGAGATGTTGTTGTGAACGTTGTACGTCTTATAAAATCGGATCCAAATTATAATGAAGGTGTTTTACTTCACAAAACAGACTTGATGAAACATCCGTTGTTTGAAGATTGTATCGGTGCCATTGACGGGATACACGTGTGAGTTGTGCTGTCACGCGATAAAAAGCAATATTTTATTGGGCGAAAAGGGATACTAACTCAAAAATGTCCTAGCGGCATGCAATTTCGAGTTATTTTTCACTTTTGTGTTGCCATGCACTACTAGAGCGATATTTTTCACTTCTGTGTTCCTATGTCTGTAGCAGGCACTCTATATTTGTTCTTTAAAAAGAGTGATTTTCTTTAAATTATGAAGGAATTCAACTTCAACTATGTTCTAATGTTCGACTCAGATGAAGACGTTGTGGATGAGGAATTTCTCAATTCGTTGGAAGAAAACATTATGGAGTGACTTAATTACTATACAATCATGGAACATGTTGTAAGAAATTATTACCAAGCACAGAGACGATGTATTTCGAGGTTTCTCTTTGTAAGGAATAGTCATAGTTCATTCTCGAATGTATGGAAGGGAACGGAAAAAATGCTATGAGGAGTTTTGAATGTATCCTCCAATGTTGTGCCATTTCACACGTATCCTGAGAGATGGATATGGGCAATGCAACGGGCAGCATGTAGACATGTATAAACAAGGAGGGATGTTCCTCTGAATATTAGCACGTGGAAATGGGTATAGGAAAGTGCAGACATTGTTCAATCACTCACTATAAACTATAGGGCACTATTTCAAAATTGTATTTTCGAGATGCTGTTGTGAATGATGTACGTCTTATAAAGTCGGATCCAAATTATAATGAAAGTGTTTTACATTACAAAACAGACTTGATGAATCATCGATTTTTTAAAGATTGTATCATCGGCATTGACGGGACACATGTGAGCTGTGTTGCCACGCAATCAGAAGCAATATTTTATTGGGCGAAAATGGATACTAACTCAAAAATGTCCTAGTGGCATGTGATTTCAAGTTATTTTTCACTTTTGTGTTGCCATGCACTACTAGAAATATGCAAGATGCGCATATTTTAGCACGAGCTATACATAACCCCAACAAACATTTTCCAGAACTAGCTCCGAGTATATATTACCTAGTTGATTTGGGGTTCGTACATCGACCTAAATACATGGCCCCTTATAAATGATTCAACATATTGTACCATTTCCAACAATTTCAAGATGAAACAACTGGTTGAAAGCATAGATCTCGTAACGCTCGTAAACGGTTCAACTACGCATTCATCTTGTAGAAATCTTGTTGAATGTGCTTTTGGTTTTTGAAAATAGAGATGGAAAATTCTTGATTATATGCCGAGCTATTCGTGTAGAGCACAAACTGCTATGTTGTTGCGACTATAGGTATTCACTACTTTCTTTGACGTGCAAAAGTGATGGACAAGGCCTTCATGAGGGTTGAGCAGACCCAAACACTGTGGAGGTAGACCTACCAAATGAAGATGGGGAGATTGCAGCCAAAATGAATGCACCAGAAATGCCATAAAACTCATGAGACCAATTACGAGATTATTTAGCCTAGGATAGGGAGCAAGTATTTTAGTAGAGTCACGAAGTTTGAAAGTCCATTTCTCGTCGTTGAATGGATAAAGAAATGTGTCTTGGTAAACGTATTTATTTGAATAAAATCAATCAATTCAAAATATTAACAAACGTTAAAAAACTTGATTACATGCACAACCACCAACTTAGGAAATAAAAATCGTTACAGATGGACAAAACATCTATAATTGTTATCCAAGGCTTGTTTCCCTAAGGGATGAATTTTTCAATTATGATATGCGCTGATACATGTAATATTGGTATTCTGAGAAGTCGGCCGTCAAGTAGATGTTGATCGATCACTTGAAGGGGACGCATCGCATGAAAGTTACCTCTTCTATGAGATTTTACGTTGAGGACTTGGTCCTCAAACTCTTCGGTAGGGGAGCAACATCTTAGCCTTATGGGACTTAGTATTCCACACATTTACATATTTTTACCCCGAGTCAGGATAAGATGAAAGCATAGATTGCATGCATTACATGTATAGGAGATTGCATGAAGAATACTGGTGTAGCTACATCTAGACCATGTTCACTAGATGATATAGAGATGAGTAGATTTGATGTTCTAGTTATGAGTACTTTTTTGAGATTTGATACACCTGGTTTCTACCATTCACATGGACCATGGGTGGGACGGCCTCTATCCCTGGAGGGGCCCCGCCTTCTAGGACTACTATGATCAGGACATGTATTCGACAAGATGCATGACCAGATCTATGTATCACATGAAGGTTCAGTCCCACGAGTACCCTTGAGCTCATTTCATTTAACATTGTATTTACTATTTTCATTTACTTTTATATCGCTGTCGTACTTTGCATTTACTAGAAATTAGGTCTATGTTTCACGGATCGTAGATTTTGCTCCCGAGATTTCTCGCCTCTAGGTAGCTTACCTCTCATTCATTGGCCGGCAAGACAGAACAACTGGTACACACGTATGCTGATTGGTAGGATGTAAGGGAAATACCTGCAATATAATCATATCATTAGAGAACTTCAAGGTAAAATAGGTCAACCGCCTAGTTGTTGCCGACTTGCCGAACCGAATGGGAAGATAAGCATTTTCACTGTGTGACATTCTCCCCCATTCGAATCCGCTTACGTCCTCGTAGCGAGAAGTGAGCTTCGCATCAACACGCATTCCTCAATTGCAGAATCAAACGGCACCATTCCTTCATGGACGAGCATTCACATGGTGCTAATCTCACCCTTGCCCGCTGTACCTTGTACATACTGCCTCCGACACCAACCTTTATCATCTGCCCCCATAAACAGTAGTTCTTCGATGGACGGCTTCCAGCCCCAGGGCCTCCAGCACATGTCCAAGCTTATACCCACTACATTCTCACGAGCCCTGCAAAATGCGCTCCGCAAAACTCCCTTGAAGGCAATCGCGCAACGCTGCCCAGCACATCCACCTTCCCCACAGCTTCCTTCTTCGTGTTCCGCACGCTTGCCGACACGATCTGTGGCCCAAAATCTTTTCTCCGCGAGAATTCATGTAATTGATCTCCATAAGACCAACAACACATTCAAGCGGTCTCGCTCTGATACCGACTTTCACGGATCGCAGGTTTAGTTCCTGAGGTTTCTCGCCTCTAGGTAACTTACCTCTCATTCATTGACCGAAAAGCCAGAACAACTGACACACACGCACGCTGATGGGTATGATGTAAGTGAAATACCTGCAATATGATCATATCATTAGAGCACTTCATGGTAAAATAGGCCAACTGCCTAACTGTTGCTCACTTGTCGAACCGACTGGGGAGATAAGCATTTTCACTGCGTGACACTATGTCTTCCTCCTTTTACTTATTTTTTTTTTCTACTTTTATAATATAAATAAGCCACACTAGTGGCAATTGCTTAAAAAAAAAAAAAAAAGATTGTTTGGCTAACCTTTTAAGTAATTATAAGCTATGAATTTCAAAGAACTTGTTGATAACAAATAAATAGAAATCGTTAATTTAAAGAATGTATTTAAAAAAAAAAAAGACTTTTAACATGCACTTCAAAAATTTGCTAAACATAATCAAACAAGAAATTGAGAAATGACATCGGCATAGAGTTTGCAATCTGAAATCAGCAACTACAAATAAAATAAAAGGGAAAATATCCAAGCACGAAAAAATAAATCCAACTTGTATGATAAGAAATCGACCATTTACAGCAAATAAGGGTTGGATCGAGTCTTGGGGGATTTTCTTATTTGATTGAGTCCTATTCATCTTGGTTGGATGTGAATGGTTCTTGTCATTATGTTCGGAATTTTGATTCATATTCAATAGGTTTTTATTTTTTCAATTTTTATGCAAACTTGCAAAGTGAGAGCTGAGAATGGGATTTCATAATTCGATTGAGTATTCATCAGCTAACCTATGGAGCAAGAATTGAGAAGGAAATTGTGTGCTTTGCAAGATTAAATGAGGCATCGAGAGAGCTGGAAGCTATATAAGCGAAATATGTTACACCATTTGATTCCAATTAATAATCAAAAGTTGTTATTTTATTTATTTATTTATTTATTTTGTATATAAATCGAACTAAAAGTAAAAAAATGATCAAATCCGATTTGAATGATTTTGAGAAAATATGCCACTCTTCATAGGTGACAACGATTTCCATTGAAGTGTATTTGAAACTTCTTATTTAAGAGATCTATGACCATGAGAGTACTCGCTCATCCTGAAGTCTAAATAACTCGTCAAATGAAGTATGAATGAATAGAATATACGGTAGGAGAAATGCGGATGTGTAAACTCTATAAAAAAAGTGAACAATTTCATCATTATGTATTTAATTAATTTTAAAAAATTATATTTAATTACAAGTGATTTTAAATAACAATAAGTCTGTAATTAATTATAAATATAAATATTTTAAAAAAATCCATCAGGATTTTTAAGAGGAATGATTTTTCTAGATTACTTTTCAACCACATATTTTTCATCGAAAATATCATATTCTTCATTTATATATATATAAAAAAAACTTTAGAGGCTTATTATAGTCAAAGTTGATTGCAATATTTTACTTAAATAATGTCAATATTTATGAATAACAATATTCTAGGTAAGTAGTAAACAATAAAAAAATTTAAATGGAAAATTACCAAATTAATTTCACTAAAAAGATCAAATTTATAATTCACTAGTTAACTGACATTTTATACCACATGTTAATACTGTTCATCGAACTCTATTTGCTTTTCATTTTAAAAAGTTTATTTGAAAAATTAATTTTTAAATAATATTTTTTATTGAAACTTGTTGTTAAAAAGTAAGAAGTCTTTTTGAATTTTTGTGTAATATTATTTTAGTATGGTTGGAAAAAAGAGAGTAAAATTTTCCCAATTTTTAAATGATCTCAAACAAGGGCATATTGAAAGAACATTATTTACCCCTAGTTTAGTATTGATAAAATTAAATTTATAGTAGATTTTGATAAAAATTGATAAAATGTATATTTGAAATATTGTATATATCCCATATTAAAATTAAATATTGACTATGAATTATATTTAAATCTGAATTTCAAGTGTTACCAAAAAAAAAAAAAATGGATATTCAAAAAAAAAATGTGTTACCAAAACAGGGGCTCAATTGAAAATTTGTAAGCTACTCAGCACTCACCGAACACCAATTCATTTTCACGTAAGGTTAGTGTCTCCCTATATATATATATAGATTCCGCATCTAAGAATAATTTATAAGCTCAGTTCATTTCTAATTTCTCAGTACTTCAATTCCCATCACCGGAGTTTGATTTGGATCTGGACGGAATATTCTACGTCTGCAATCGACGTTGATCAGCCTATCTGTACAATCAATTTAAAAGGTCAGCGTCTTTACTTGTTTAAATGTGTGCAAATTTTTTTATCATGAATCTCAGCAAGAGACCCAATTTCGATAGATCTATAGAGTATAAATTAATCCCTTTTCAATCGGATTTTGCTTTGATCTTTCCAATACTTGATCCGGAAAAGTAGAGGTTCCATTTACGTTGAAACTTAATAGTTTTCATGTGGAAGAATTTTAGAATTTGTTGTTCTGATAAGATGTGGTTGTAATGCATTTTAGCCTGTTGAACTGTAATCGATTTAAAAATAGGTATTGCCATTATCATATTTGTGAATTATTTTCTATTAAGAATGTTGCTGTGTTTATCCGGTAGTTGAGAACATCAAAGTTCACATGATATTTTTGTATCAACTGAGTCATTGTTTTCTGGAGAGTGTGTGTGTGTTTTTTTTTTTTTTTTTTGGGGTATCAACTCATGGGTTCTTCATTCATTTTCTTTTTTTGATTGCACAGGTTAAAATTTGCATAGCCTTAGCAGCTATTGGGAGTTCTGAACTGATGAAAAACGGGATGATAGAGTGCAGTGTCTGTCATTCCAAGCTGGTCTCTCCATCCACAAAATCTGTTTCACGGGCTTATGATCGCCACAGGACCAAGGTATCATCAAAGCAACGGGCTCTCAACTTCCTGTTGGTTGGGGGTGATTGTGTCCTGGTTGGTTTACAGGTAATTGTCTTATTATGTTTTTGTACTATGTTTTTTCACCTTATTCTATGCTTTTTCGTATTTGAGAATGTTAGCTGTTCCATTCTTCGTTGATACTTTTAGTCTTAATTTTATTATGGGCCTGGTAAAAAGAAGTGGATCCATGTAGAGAACTTATTATTGGGTTGAACATTGGAAGATAAGGAATTTTAATAGTGAAAATGCCTTATAGGTTCAGGCTTCAGTCAAAATTGGCTCTCTAATTTTGATTATAAAACGCTGATTTTCACATGGCTATGCGGCAAGAAACTGTATATTAAGACTATTAATGATTGAATATCGATGATATAAATAAAATTCTTATAAAAGGCCTAGTGATTACTGGTGATATTAGCCACTCGATATCAGATCCATTTACAGCAGAGAAACATATGCTACTATAGTACTATTTGCAAAATGTACTATGTTTATTGTGGTCTCGGTCTTGCACTTTTTTGATAACTCATAGGCCATTTAACTACCAATTTTTTCTTTCACTTACACTCCACCCAGTTTCAACAATTGGGTTCTGACTGTTCCTCTAGTAAATAAGAAAAAGTGCACTGAACTTATGGGAGATCTTTCATTATATGTTACGTATATGTGAATGTACTCTTATGACTATTTCTTCTGATTCGGAAAAGGAATTCTGAGAATCTTATTACTCAAATCTTTCATTTTTCTGTCCCTTGCATGAAGCACATTTATGATTCTCTTCTCCTTTTAAGCAACATGTCAATGAACTGTAACCTCCATAATTTCTGATTGAAAACTTGCTAGGTGTCATGCAGTGTTATTGACATTAAATACTCTAGTGTCCTAACCCTACTTGATCATTCTCTTTCTTTTCCAGCCTATCTTGGTTTTTATGTCAAAGGTGGATGGAAAATTCAAGTTTAGCCCTATTAGTGTCAACTTTTTGACTGAGGCTGTGAAGGTTCTTTTTGCAATTGTAATGCTTCTGATCCAGGTATTTCATCTCTTCAGGTTACAGTGCATGTTATAATTTCTGTTTGTTTAGTCCTATTGTTTTTTTGACGTGTCTGGATTTTATAAGCAAATTTAAGGAACACGTGTGAAAACCAATGTACAAGGGATATATGAAAGATTGGGCAACTAGCTTGCTAAAATCCACAGTCAGAAATCTTCTCGCACAAAATAAAAAATTCTCGATTCCCTGAAAATTATTTTAGTATTACATCAATTAGTAATTATAGAAAAAGTAATAGTATTCTAATTAATGTTTAATATTGATAAAAGAAATTTTACTAATATCTTAGGTTGCTTGAGGTTGAAAAGCTTTATGGTGTATATTTATCTACTTATATCATTACAGACTTACAGTGAAGAAATAAAATAGATAACAATTCCCCTTTAAATATAGTGCGTAAGAGGCTTTTAAATAAAAAAGAACCAAAAGAACCACTTAACATAGAATAAAATCTAGGGAAGCCATGGTCCCAAACTTTTTTTTTCAGACTTTATCCAAACCTTCATTTTGTACCATCCACAGTTCCAAACCTTTAATTTAGTTGTGAAAGAAGGACAAATGGATGGAAAACATCTAAATTTCTGTTAGTTGACCATAAAAATTAACTTTTACCAAATATAAGAGGGGAAAAATTGTAACTTGATAACTTTAACATATAATAAAATTAAAAACTAAATTAAAAACAAAAAGAAATAAATTCATCTTCTTCACTCCACCGGACCTCCACCGACCGTTGCTGCTAGACCGCCATCGAAAAATATTGCGCTACCACCAGGAGCAGTCCTTTGACCTCGCGAACACAGCTATGGTGGCCTTTTGTTGAAATAAGGCTTCGATAAGCATAAATCTGAAATTTCAGTTCCGATTAGATCTTCTTCTTTGATTAGCCTAAATATGTCAATGGGAGTGCTTCAAGCTTGATAGCTGCTGTGGATTGAGATGGAACACATCTAAACTAGAAGTCGAGTTTTGTCCAATGAAGCTTGCAGTTTTAGATGGAAAACTCATTGTTTGGATCATATGTTACTTGAACTGGAAGATGAGTTCCGTTCGTCCCCAAAGCTTGTCTAGACATTTCAGATGCGACAGAAACCATAAGATCTCTTTAATAACGAGGAACTGATTCACATAGAAATTCATATAAATTTGTACAGATCTATACATATACATAGTCCCCCACACAGATTCATATGGATCCATACAGATACAAAAAGATTTATACAGATCCATATGTATAGGTGGGTGGATGGAGGAGAAAGAAGAAGACGTACCTTGATTATTCAATTTTTTTTTTTATATTTTGTTTAATTTGTTTAATTATTTTATGTTTGAAAATAGAATGTTACTATTTTACCCTTTTAAAATTGTAAAAATGTGGTCAAAATTAATTTTTATAGTCAACTAACAGAAATTTGGATGTTTTCCATCCACTTGTCCTTTCGTGACTAAATTAAAGGTTTGGGATTGTTTGTGGTACAAAGTGAATGTTTGAGTAAATTCTACTAAAAAAGAAAAGGTTTGAGACCGTGGTTGCAATTTTCCCTAAAATCTATATAGCTCATTTACAATATTTAAAATCAAAAGAGACATTTTACCTCTGTGTCCAAAACGTTTCTTCTAACACGAACCAATAAAATAATTCAAGAAGTCAAAAAATTTAAAAATATATTTGAAACAAATCATAAGCCATATGAAAGTCCATAATGAAAAGTTGCCAAAATTAAAAGTCAAACTCGCGAACGAAAAAAACATATCAATGAAGTGGCAAATATTAAATTATCAAGTTACTAATCACGTAACAAAATTATAATCTAACATTAGAAGTCTAGAACTATAAAAAACCTAAAATCTTCCGAATTTTCAAGAGAATGATCAACAGATTTGATTTCTATATTTCTTTCGATTCTTTTTCCTCCTCAACTTCAATGTCGCTTTCCCCTCCCCATTCTCTTGTAATGGGAGAAAAAAGAAAACATAAACACTGGGACAGCAACGAGAGAAAAATAAAAGAAAGAAAAGCTTTGTATAGGTCTCTTGTTATTGAAAAAATCCCACTTAAAGGTTTGACTTAACTGTGGAAGAAGATTTATCACAATTCAGTTACAGGAAGCTAGGGCATGACGTTGATGAGGAAGTGGAAGACAATTCCCAACATGAAAGCTATATAACAGGATTGTCCTCTTTATATGTATAAATAAAAACTCGTGTTTTTTTAGAAATTTATGAGAATCCATATGTGCTAAAATACAGCTATAATTACAAGCCCCGGTTTGATATTCATTATTCAAAAACTCATTTTCAACCACACATTCAATAAAATAATTTACATGTAAAACCAAAATTTTTTCTTACTTTTTAACCATACATTTTCCAAAATTTACTATTACAAAATGCATTTCTTGTGAATAATGGGTATCAAGCAGGAGCAAGTGTTACTCTCATCACTAGACGTCTTTCTTGATGGTACTATTTTCGGAAATAAAAAACAATATGTTTATGTTTTATATGTGCATGTTTATATATGTGCTTACACAAATGCTCCCATCTCACCTGGGGGGAGAGAGAGAGAGAGAGACACGTGCAGACAACCACATTAACATTTATGTCTAGTGATATTTTGAGTTTGGTTTTTATTCTCACAGGCTAGACGGCAGAAGGTTGGTGAAAAGCCGCTACTTTCTATTTCCACATTTGTCCAGGTTCTGATCTACAATTTTAGAATTATAATTCTGAGTTTTCTTTTGCTACACGTGTTGTTTATTTTCAACTTAATTATCTTTATTATGGAAAACTTGTTGATTTGCGTGCCACTTAAGCTCTGCAGCCTTTCTCCAAAAGCTCTGGTTTCTTGGTTGTCCTCGGCTCCTCGCCCCATTTTCTTTTCTTGTTTCTACTATTATTGGTTCCTTCTGGATTGACTTATTAGGATTCTCGTCTTTGGAATATGATTTCTCAAAGAAAGAGAAATACGAATTACTTGGACAGTTGTTCATATAGGAGGGCTTATTCTTTGAGATTGATTTTGAGGAGGACTAAAATGCAGTTTGAATGGGTTCTTTTGCAGTCTCTTATAAATGGTAGATGAAGAGACAAATTTTTAGGGCATTGAAAGGACTAAGGCAAGATGATCCTTTATCATCTTTCCTATTAGCCTTTGTCATCAATGTTTTGAGATGAATGGGTGAGAGAGCAAAGTAAGAGCCAAATTTAGAGCGTTTGAGTGGGAAGAAAATAAAGTTTCAATGCCACATGTACAATTCATGGATGATGCACTATTCTTTGTCAAGGCACTTGAAGAATCTTTTGGCTATTATGAAAATTGAAAATTCTATTGTTGTTTCTGCTATTAAAATTAATGTTGAAAAGTGTAATTTGGGTATTGTTTAGCCTAGTTTCATTCATGGATTACTTGTCAAAAAACTAATTGAGTTCTGTGTGGCTAAGATTGTGGCAGTTAAGTGGGAAGTGGTACTTTTTTTCTATCATTCGGGACAGAAAAATGCTGCATTTTGAAGGAATAAGACAAATAGTAGCTTTTATGTGAAAGAGGAAAAGTTTTGGCATTTTTATGGGTTTCTATGGGTTAGAAGGCTTTTTCTTACAAATAAATCGTTTTTAGGGTTGATAAAGTAAGCTCTAAATTTGAAACGGCTTGAAATTTTGTAATTTACTTGTCGTCACTGATTATGATGTCACACTGTTGGATTGAGTTGTTTCTCCCTGGTGACTTACATGGATTTCATGTGGAAGTGAGCAAGAGGGACGTGACAGTGGCATGGTGGTGAAATTGGGGACAGAGGAGGTATTTTTTATAGTTTATGTGGTCGTGGTGCAAACTTTTCTTGTGAGAATAATGCTCCGGGGTATGTTTAAAATACCGGGATAGCCTGCTAAGCTGATCAACATATAGGAGTGATCTCTTTTAACTGATTGGTTTCAATGGTTAACCTACCCAAAACCTTCAATAACTCGTCTAGAACAAACCTATAATAATTGGGGCTTTGAGAGTTTGCTCCTATGGTGGATACTCCCTTCCCCATATACAAAATCTCTTCCACAGGTTTTACTAAAGGTTTATCAGTTCATGGAATACTTATTTTAATCCAAATTGGAATATGGATAACTTAATCTAACCTGGATCCAGCTATGAGAAAATTAACCTGATCCCAATAGATCCAGACTGACTGAAGCACATTCTGTCAAATGTAACATTCGAATTATTTATTAAACTAATAAAAATTATAACTAAAAAAGTTTCATTTGAATTATAATTAATATATCCATAACACAAACAAATTTAGTGTTTAATATTCAAATCATTGAATAAATAGTAAACAAATTAATTATTCACTGTTTATTAGAATATTTAATGTTGAGTTAGTAATATTATTTTGATACTGAATTACTCAATTATTATTATTATTATTATTATTATTATTATTATTATTATTATTATTATTATTTAAACTTCAAGAATAAAGGTTATCTATAAGGTCACAATAAATAGTAAACCTGCAACCTCTTAGCTGCACGTCAAAAACTTAGCAAACGCCTTAATCCAGTTGGGGATGCCAGATTTCCAAAATTAATATGTAATCAAAATCAAAATTAATTAGTATTTTCTATGCAAGTTGCCACCTTCCAGGACAAAATTTACATGCAGTGGGATGCTAACTCTAATAAGAGTTAGTTTATCCTCTTAAGGGAAAAGATTCTTCCACCACCAGGCTTTTTTATTCACTCGTTCAGCAGGACCACAAATCATAAGATAAAAGATTACCTCCAAATGGATGTCCAAGTATTTCAAAGGCCATGAACCAAATAAACAACCAACCCCAGATGCCAAATTTGGAGACATTGGTCAATGTTTGTTGACTCCTACGCTCAACATTGATGTTAATCCTAATTCCTACTACATACTTTATCATTAATCTTGTAAAATTTGTAAACAAAACTGACAAGACAGCCGAGTTTCTTTGTATCTGATCCTCCTTTTGATGTTAAATTTATCTTCTTTTTTTTTTTCTTTGAAGGCTAGTGGTCTAGAATGTTTGATGATTTGATACTATATATTTTCTGCAGGCAGCTCGCAGCAATGTGCTCCTTGCTGTTCCCGCATTTCTCTATGCTATTAATAACTATCTGAAGTTTATTATGCAGGTAAAATTTGTTTTATTAGTTGTTTTACATGAAAGTGTGTGTATTAATATATGAAGTTTTGTTCATAACATTCTGGTAAACCTTCAAAACAAAGTTGCTGGGGCTCACAGTTTAATGCTGGGTCCAACTGCAATCATTACTACTCTCTTCAGTTTTATCGGTGAACTAGAAGAAAAACTCAGTACCCTCCTGCACTTGTGTTCTGTATTTGTAACAGAACTGTTGCTTTTGCATGATAAGCAACTGCAATAGGATTGCCTGCACATTGATGAATACAAGAATAGAAAAGATGTAATGACACTGGCAACGAATTTAAGTTTTTAGTTGATTACGTCTTATATGAGTTGAGTAAATTGTTGCGAGTGGATGTAATAGCTCACCAGCGTGTTCAATGAGGAAGATAAGATTCTAGGTACATCTTGCAAATATTACTTCGTATTTCAACGATCATTCTGTATCCTGGGCTTACTGTTCTACCAATCTATTTCATTATTAGAGTGAAATGAAATATGAACTTGTCACAAATCTTTTACTCGATTTATATCTCATGAGGATCATGGCTTGACTCTGAGACAGACATTCCCAATACTTTTGAACAAAATACCAAAGGGATACATCAGCTTAGTGGATTGGTTTCGTCAGTCATTTAATCTCACATCCGAATATGTAAAAAACTCTACGTCTGATTAATTTTCTTTTTTCCCAATTATGTTAAGTGATAATATTTTTCTTCATCATCCCTTCTCTTGCTACTTTAGATGACCAGCTTTTCATGAGTTTCCTCCAAGTCTCTTCTTTAATCATCTTCCCCCTAGTTAAAAGCAATTGTGCGCCATGTGTTTTTTCCTTCATTTTTTTTATTCCTCTAGCATCTGTCTGTTTTATCTATGTATAAAGGTCTTCACTGAATCTTTGTCCTTCTCCCAAGTCATAATTTATTCATGTGCTATACCAAGTCATAATTTATTCATATCCTTTAGCACTTTCAATTGTTTTATCATTTCGACTATCAATTGTGCAAGTTCTACTCAGATTCTCAATATTTAAGTAGTGCAAAGACCTATATTATGATTCGTGCATTGTGAAACGAATAAAAGAAATTTTGATCCAACAACCAATTAAGCTGCTATTTTTCAATGTAAAGAGCAAGATTGTGACATCTGGAGTTGTGGGAGCTATCAACTTTACATATTAAGAATCCTGTCTTTTCATTGGGTTCCGAAGTATCAAATTGTGGTTCAAACATAATGACTCTTTTCAACTGTACCTTTAAGTTTAACAAGCTAGACTTCTGGAAACTACCACCTCAAAAGTTACGTTTGATAGATAAACATTGTTTAATACACTGCAAAGTCTTTTGTTTGTCATGTATTTTTTATGTTTGGAGTTTTTTGGGTAATTTTTCTCTCTTGCCATTTATATGTGCGCATGAGTTGTCTGACACACTGGACTGCATGTTTTTGCTTGCCTTGATTCTCTTTATTTTTCTTATTTCAGCTTTATTTTAATCCTGCAACAGTGAAAATGTTGAGCAATCTAAAGGTATGGTTACTTTGCAGCATGTTTGGCTATTGGATTTTGTAATTTGAATAGTATTTTGAATACTGAAATTGCATCATCCACTATAATGAGCTATAAAGAGAATGATGGTATTCTGGGATATTTATTTTTTCATTTTTTTTTCCTGCTAAAAGAATATTAGATATTGGTCATCATGGTGGTCTCTTTCTTTATATTTAGTAGCCTTCGTGGATCATGGCAAGTGAGTCATCTTGTGCAACTTCATCCCATGTATTGTTTGTCTTATCTGGAAAATATAGCTTGACCTTACTCTTAAGCTGCCAATATAGTATCAGAGAAAAGATATGATCAAATAGGACATTAATGATTTTACCAGATTCTTTTACAATGATTGAATTGGATTCCAGTTTATTGATTTGAAAAAAAAAAAAAACATTTTTATTACTTTCAACTTATTCTACTCCTTCCAAATCTCTCTCTCTCTCTCCAGTGAGCAACATCACCGACTTCCCTAAACATTAGCAAAGTATATCATCATCTTTAGAGTAACAGAAATAAGCTTTAATATCGTGCTAAGCTAATAGTTTTTTTCTTCTCTCATATTTCAGATTCTAGTATTACTTTAATGTTTTCTTTTTTATCATACAGGTTTTGGTCATTGCTGTACTACTGAAGATTGTAATGAAACGCCGATTTTCAATTATTCAGGTAAGTTCTAGACTTCTAGTTTCTGAATTATTAAGATTACATGTCTAGATGAAGTAAGGGTAGACTAATTCACAGCATAAACATGAAGTAAGAATGTTTTAAAGGAACTTATTGCTATATGAGGCAGTAAGGCAACATTTACTCTCTCTTCCTATAGGCATGTTGTGGTTTGATACAAAATTACATTTAGTAATGATTTGTGTTGCATTGCAGTGGGAGGCTCTTGCTTTGTTGCTCATAGGGATTAGTATAAATCAACTTCGGTCCTTACCTGAGGGTACCACTGCTTTGGGTCTTCCAGTTACAACGGGTGCATATATGTACACTTTGATATTTGTAAGAGATTTAAGCCGTCTATATCTACTATTGATTGCATTATGTGAAATGCTGGATTGATCAGTATGAATTAGTTCTTTACTCCATATGCTCACTTTTAAACATCTGATCCAGGTGACCGTTCCCTCCATGGCCTCAGTCTTCAATGAATATGCTATGAAAAGTCAATATGACACTAGCATTTATCTTCAGGTGATTAACATGATAAAGATTGACAACCTTTTATGTTATATCTCTAATCTCTTGACTGTCCTGTTTCTGACTGAAATCTTATTAAGTGCTTTTTTGGGGGAAACATTAGCTTTACATGTTGAAACGTCACCAATATTTTTAATGCCTCAATAACTTCTTATTCTGTAACATTTTTACTTGTTCTGAAGTCATGCCATGATACTTTGTGACGATAATCCTGCTGTTGATTTGTCTTTGACTATGATCTGGGAATAAGGTTGTGCATCCATTTTTCTGGTTCAGTCTGGTGTTAATCGTTTCACGGTTTCCATTTTCTCAGCAGAACCAAACCAACTGAGAAACGACTTCAATGATTCATTTCAGTCTGGTCTTTTGAGTACATAGAAAACCCCCCAAATCCAGTCCCCCTCGAGGCTCGAACCCTAGTAAGGGGCTCCCTCCTGCACTTGGGTACCCCTTGGCCTTTTCAGTCTGGTTTCAATTTTCTTTTATTTTAATTTTTTCAGTGAATAATTATTACCTAAAAAAAAAAAATTAGATAATATCACTTAACACAACAATCCCTCCCCAAAGCGTTGCCATGCTGTCACCTGACTTTGGCAATTAAGACTTCAAAGTCATATTCCTATGGCAAGAAGCTAGAAGATAGAGTCCATGCAATTGTTATGGTTGTTAGAAAAAAAGAGAGATTATCATTATCCTGTTTAGGGTAAATGCATATAGACTTCACGTTCGCAATTAGTTCTAGGAAAAAAAAAGACTTGAGATTTAATTCTTGAATTCACGAGAATATAGGGAGGACACGTTAGTTGAAACAACCAACCAAGATCATGTGGTCGGATCGGCAACTGGGAGTAGCTTGCAGAGACTTGGATGTTCCACTTATTTGTACATATATATAGATCTATAATATCCAAGACAAGATCTGTGTATTTGTACATTGGCTGCAGTGGTCTTCTGAAGATCATTTTGGGAGTAGTGGCAGTGGTATCAAAGGTTATTTTGGTGGCAATGCTGCAGTGGCTCAGTTAGAAACATAGAGGTGGTAGCTATGGCTGGGTTGAAGGCAGTGGTAATGGTGGTAGTGGAGTTTGTTGGTTGCGATTCATCGAATTTACACCCCCCCCCCCCCACCCCCCCAAGGAAAGACGGGGGCAGTTATTTAATTCAGAGTTTGGGTTTCAATGCAATTCATTTTGGACTGGTTAATATACAGGTTGAAACTAAATTGCTTATTTGGTTTAAACAGGAAAGATGAAAATAGCTAGAGCTCTTGCTTGGCTGGATTTGTTATCCCATTAAAGAATGCTGTCCCATGGAATAATTTTTGCCTACGGCATCTGACTCATTTGTTTGATTTGCAGAACTTGTTTTTATATGGATATGGTGCTATATTCAACTTTCTTGGGATCCTTGTAACCGTCATTTTTAAAGGTTGAATCTGCTGTCCTAGACTTCGCTTCTGTTAATACAATGAGCAATTTGATACTAGTGTATTTCATGTTTTCAAGATTAGTTTCCATTGTATTGTCATCCTAAGTATTTTGAATTTCCGGTCAGTACTTGCTATTCTGATTAAACTTCTGATTTACGAATTTTCATTATAAAAATGTTTCAGGACCCAGTAGCTTCGATATATTGGAAGGACATTCAAAAGCTACCATGCTTTTAATATGCAACAATGCAGCACAAGGAATCCTATCCTCCTTTTTCTTTAAATATGCTGGTGAGATAATTTTGGTTGTAGCTGAGAAATTACGAGTTATTTCCTTTATTCTGGATTAGTAGCATACAAGTTTAATGTTCTAGTTATCTGCCAGTATCACTAATTAATTGAGTCAGCTCAATTATTCGTGTTTCTTGCAAAATACTTACAGGGGCCTTTCTTTATGCTACCAGATACGATTTTGAAGAAGTATTCGTCTACTGTCGCAACTATATTTACAGGAATAGCATCAGCTTTGTTGTTTGGCCATACTCTGACCATAAACTTTATGTTGGGGATTTCGGTGGTTTTCATCTCAATGCACCAGGTACTATAACAAAGAGGAGTATTTGTTTCTCATGTCCCTCGAGGCTCTCTTGCTTTGTCATTCATCAGTTCTTTGTATCTGTTTCTCGTATATACCTTCGGGCTTACATCTTGCTTGGTCCTTTGTCAGTTCTTTTCTCCTCTTGCTAAAGTCAAGGAGGATCAACAAAATGGGGTGCTGGAGAGAGTAGATGTAGAGGATAATAATAGGTATTTATTTTTCCTCTTATCTTAAACACACGTGTAGCTACCAGTAAAAAGAAATCATGGTATAACAGCGTCCAGCATTTTTTCTGACAATTCTTTACTCATGACACAATTTATTTCCACCCACTCTACTCTCCTACCAGGTCAAGAGAGATATCCTTCATAAATATGACAGCTGGAGCAAATGAGGAGGTATGATTCATCATGAGTCATTTGGATGCGGTGTTGCTTTCTCTCTCTCTCTCTCTCTCTGAATACATGATTCCCTTGTTTATTTTCTGTTTTCTTTTTGCCAGACTAGTCATCGTGTGGCCCCTGATGAAAGACAGCCTCTTCTTCCTGTCTAAGTTCCTTGAGAGTATGTAGCTGCACTTTATCTTTTCGTCTTTTAAATTTTTTTAATTTGGCTGAATGCATCTTTCAAATTTTTATATCTAAAATCCATTCAAATTCAAGGTGTGCATTATTTTATAAATTATAATAAGAATGATATGATCCAGGTTTCTTTCGATTGGATTGAGAATCTGGGTGACAAAAGGAAGAAATCACTCAATTCAAAAGTAATTTTAATAATTACTGACCGTAATTGAAATTAACTAGATTTAGAGCCAACTGATCTTAAAATAGGTATATATCGAATTAAACATAAATAGGGAATGATTATCTTTACATCAAGTGATACGGCAAAATTTCAATTGGTCAAGAGAAAGAAAGTAGATGGGATTTGGCTTGAACTCCTTCCAATAGTGTGTTAGAAAATAGATACTATAGAAGTAATTGAGACAGAAATATGAAAAGAAAGATTTGTATAAATATTGTCTTAAAACTAGGAGGTGAAAAATCATATTTATAGTGTTACAAGTAACTGTGAAAAAAGAAGAAGAAATAATCCAGTAAACCATAAAGCTTCTTGAGTTATTAAGTAGCTTTTGTTCTTTGGTCTAGTTAATGGCTCCTGTACAAGAAGTTGTAGGCATGAGATTATCATAGAATTGATTATTGAAATAACGCTGGTGCGGCCATTTGCTGCAGCTCTTGGAATATGAATTTTTAGTAAGGTAATCTATGCCAATAATGCTACCTAAATAACACAGGATGTTTGACAAATGAAGTCCTAATGCTTCCCTTAGTAACTATATACGTATACATGAGCAGCACTTCTATACTTAATTCGACTAAATCTTGTTGCTGGTGGTTCCTTTGCTGTCGTTTTGCATTGCAGCATGTTTACCAGAGGATATAAAACAGGCAATCAAGCAGTATCACTTACAAAAATAAAATGCAACCGCACCATTATTTCACTTTTGAGAAATGTCACCTGCCGATGATAATGGATTCATTCTATTTAACACATGTTCTTGAAGGAGTTCGTAGAAAGAAAATAGCTACATGGTTGTCTACAACCTTACAATCCTCTCCAGTTCTGTTTACTGGTGTTCATGTATATCAATTACTTCAGACCACTAATAGATTATTTCTTGATTTATGTATGAAAACTTCACATTTTTGTAATAAATTTTGTCTTTGATATTTAGTGCTTTGTAGATTGGGATGCTTTTTCAAGTATCAGAACTCTCTCTCTCTCTCTCTCTCTCTCTCTCTCTCTCAATTTGCATGGGATGTCAACATTTTTGTGCCTACTGAAGCCACAACTTAAGGCAATTAGCAATTGAAATTCAGACATTAATTTTTCATACATAGTGGTTTACATAATACAATTTGTGGTAAGATTTGATTACATCAAAATTTCTTCAATAAAATTATTCGTTCTCTTTTTTTTTTAATACCTGATATGTATCTAAATCATGTAACTTTATTATGTACAAGTAACATTATTCTTAAGCTTTTTATATAGTGAATTTCCTAGTTTTATTTAGTCTGCTCAATGTTTCACGGTGTGGTACATCACAGAAGCATAGAATCAATATACATGTGCCCTCTAGAGCCATTAGTCGATTTGATGCCCCTCTCCCACATCATCAATAAACGAATGTTGAGGAAGGAGTGAATCAACTGATGTAAGCAATCACAATATAATACATCACCTGAGCTACTATCCAACACCCGTTCAGATAAATGAGATTTGTTAAATTTTATTTCCAATACTTCTTATTTACTTATACAAGTTATTAAAAAAAAAAAAAAAAAAATAATCAAAATCAAGGTAAAATTATTATAACAATAATCATGTATTTCCAAAACATACATTTGGGTGCCAATTGAGAAATCAAGTTCCACGGAGTATGCAAGCATGGAGCTATAAGCCACAATATATGCTAGAAACCAAAGCCAGAAAGAACACGAGAAACACGAATCAAGTACACAACTATTATTTAAGACTTGGTACAAAAGAGGCCTATGAAGTACACAACGAACTATAATTCAACACTTGGTACAAAAGATTCCTCAGATGAGGCTTTCTTGTGCTAGGGTGTAATGATAGGAAATCAAATCATCAAGATCATAGCCCAAGAATGTGACTTCATTGACAGACATGACAGACTAGATAGAAAACTATTTACAAGAACCACATTCACAGAACCCCCAACCCAGAATATATATATTAACCCGAAACATACAAAATTGGTGCTATTTCTCCAATTTCTTTTCAATGTTTCTAGCATTTCCCCATCATAGCATGTGTGGGCAAAGAATCTGTGAGTCTCTTTAAACTACCTTTTGTAAGCTTAGGAAGGTAATTTTTCCCAGCAAATTCCCTGTCTCAATGACAGTGGTTGCACACAAGGCATGTAGTTACAAATTGAGCGTTAATGTGCGTACAATGATCGCATGCCCAACGACCTGAATCATCCGTGTTTCCAGTCCGGGAAGATCCTTTTCCCCTTCCACCTTTCCCCTTACTGCTCCCTGCTATGCTCTTTGAGGTTGTCTTACTAGATGCTCCCTGAGATTCGACATCAGCAAGACCATTCTCTAATGCTCTGACCAAGTTTTCAAAGTAATTCCGGGTCACGCTGAAAAAACAAGCAGGGAAATCATCATTTGTAAGAAAACAAATATTCAAAACCGGTTGAACTGATCAATAAGTTAAATACATGTTCAGAGTTTTTTATCAACTAAAAGAATCTATCTTGAAAAACTCATGCAAAAGAACTAAACTCTACTAGCTTAACCAACCTTTACCTGTGCAAATATAGGGTGGTTTACATGGATCATCTTTTTCCACTATCAGGGCCATTTTCAAAGTTAAACAAGAGGTTCGAATACCCTCTTATTGTGATTCCTTATGATCAAATACAAAACTTGCTTAAAAATTAAAATTGTCTTTTTCATTTTGTTAATGACTAACAGTGATGTTTGGGGCGTCTCTCTCTCTCTCTCTCCAAAAGAGTTCATCACTCTGAAAAATGTTAAACCTTGCTGCAGTGCTTAGATCTAGTTACTGAAATTAATCACTGCCTCAATGATCTGTCATTCATTTCCATCATGGAGTCTAGGTCAATTCAATGATACTATAGCAATTACGAGTTAATTAAATCTTTTCATGCATCAGTTTCATTATGAGGCATGACCAGAGAATTGATTGTATGATGCAAAATTTGAATTCCTAATTAAAATTTACAAGACACCCTGGATCTAAATTAGCAAACCAGACAGTGATTACAACAATTGCATCAAGGAATATTTTAAGGGTGCAACTAAGAAATTGATAGTCACAAATAAATAATATACTGGTAATACACTGGAAAATATGAATGATAGAACATAGCATCAATTTTTCCTTCAACGAATACTATTCTTCATTAAGGTGCACTATTCTTCCTCGTAAATTATCTAAAAGAAATTCCATAACAAAGCTACTTTGGCTGGGTTCCAACTCTAGTTATTGCATTTATCAAGTAACAAATTATTGTCTTAAAGCTGTCTTCGCCTAAGACTAAGCAAATATATTGCACATATTTTTCGGAATCCTTGCATTTATCAAGTAACAAATTATTGTCTTAAAGCTGTCTTGGCCTAAGACTAAGCAAATATATTGCACATATTTTTCGGAATCCAAAAACCAAATAAATTATTATTTATCATTGAGTAAGCATTTTTTTTTTTTTAATAATTTGACTTAAGAAAGTCTAACAAGATCCTTCAAGGGATAATCACATGTTCACAGTGCTTTGATCACAGCTCCACAGCAACATACCCCATTTATGCATATATGGCAGGGATAATTACATATGATAATCCTCAATAGAAACAGGGGCCATTTTTCTAACTTGTAGCTGGGAATTTTCATAGTAAGTTTGTCTCCACCATTGATATTTTTTTTTTTTTTATAAGAAACAGAACTTTATTGAAAATAACTCAAGAAATTACAATAATCATTATGGACGAGGCGTCATCTCAGCAGTATGACTTTATGCTTAATCAATATCGTTAAATAATGGTCTATAAACTACTTGGAACTAGAGTACATTATGAACTTTGTGGATCTAAGCGAAACATAAAATTATCTGAAGTACTGAATAGACCACCTGCTCTATCCCAAAGTCCTATGAAAAATATTATCGAATCCCAAATGTCACCTATCAATCTATCATAATTGTCAAAGATCCTCTTGTTTCTCTCTATCCATATTGTCCAAGTTGCTGCCATTACAAATAGTTTCCAGATCACCTTCTTTTTTCCTTTGTTAATCCCGAAATTCCATTTGACAAGTATCAGGTCAGCCTATCTCCTAGGTAATGCACCCCATGAGCCGAACATATACATAATTCTATCCCAAATTCCTTTGGCTAGTTCACAATGCATCAGTAAGTAATCAATGGTTTCATTAGGAATTGAAAGTTCCAAGTTGATGAAGAATTTGATGGAAGGGATACTATGTTACTAATAAGAGAGTTTTTGTGGTTTGATAGTCGGAATATTCATGGAAAAAGTGTTTGGAAAGTTTGGTCACCCATCCATCTAACCAGAATCGAATTTTGTCACCTTTCCCAACCACAAATTTGGTGCATGCCTCAAAAGTATTCCAAACTCTTGTAATGGATTTCCATGGTGCTCGGAGAGTGGATTTAACTTCGGTGCACGCATCCCAACCATTTGATTGAAGACCATACCGACTAAGAATAATAGAGTGCCAAAGTGAATCCAATTCAAGAGGAAAATGCCAAAGTCATTTACCAAGAAGTGCCAAATTTTTCAAGTGAAGATTACCAAACCCTAGTCCTCCTTTTTCCTTAGGTTTTGTGACAACTTCCCATTTTACCAAATGATCTTTACTACTTTCACCTTTGCCTTCCCAAAAGAAGTCCCTCATCATCTTTTCAGCCCTCTTTACTACCTTCCATGGCATTTTGAAAATTGAAATGAAATATGTAGGTATGCTTTCCAAGACCGATTGCAATAGCACAAGTCTCCCTCCTCTTGATAAGCAACATTTATGCCACCCTTCCAATCTCCTGGCAATTCTCTCAATCACTGGATTCCAAAAAAAATAAGTGTTTGGATTTCCTCCTAAAGGCAATCCAAGATAAATCAAAGGCCAATTACGTTTGCCACAACCCTCGTAAGTAAAATCATCTTTTGTCATTTTCAACAAATAGATGCATTTCAAATCTAAAAGTTCAGATTTTCCTAAATTTGCAAAAGGAATTTAAGAACACAGTCTAGTTGGATTCCGAGAGAGACACATGCTGATATTGCTAATTAGGAATAGTGACTACCACTTAAGTGCATGCTTCAAGTCCCACATGGACTGTGAAATGCTGAGAAACATATCCAACTTAGGCTCAAAAAAAAAAAAAAAGGTCTGGGGCCAGGATCGCGAAGAACAAGTTGAGAAAGAATAATCACTATCACTAGTCATCACCATCACTATCACTATCATCACTAATATATAAAAGTGTGGATGTGTAGGAAACTTTTAATTGACAATTATGTCCTTCTATTTTTCTTTTGTCTATAATACCCTTAATTAAAAAAAAGATTATTCATATAAATTTACGACTTTAATTCAATAAAACAATAAATTAAAATTTAATATAAAGTCAATGCATATAACTTATAAACATGTTTATTGATAATTTTTTTCAAACTTTTACCACATCCCGATTCAATATATACAGTTCTTAAAATTGAATCATAAAAATGTTAAATCAACTGAAATTTGTACGATTCATCATATTAATGCTTAAGAACAAACTATGACTTTTTATTGATAAATTGACACTGAAAGTTTATGCTTTTAATTTATATAACTTCATTTTTTTATTTTTTGTTTGTCATTGTCTCAATAACTCATTTAAAGATATACATATAATTTTTATCCAATACAAGATTTTGATAATATTATAGCTGAAATAAGATAATCTCACAAAAGAAATAGTATAGACTATATTATTATAATGAACATGATGAATAACTGACAAACTATAAGTTGAATTAAAATAAATACATTTTAAAACCAATAACTTTTTAAATAATTAAAAAAATAAAGAGAGTTATTCATTTGGACACTAGCATGAGTCACTTTTAAGAATAATAAGCTTTTTTTTTTTTTTTTTTTTTTTTTTTTTTTTTTTACTCAAATGCAATAAGAGATAAGTTATTAAATCATATTTATAGATAAATAAGTCTTCAATCTTCACTTATATGATGAATGTAGTAAAATGAAAAATGAGTTAATCGGATAAAATTGAAAATGCCGACTATAAATTTATTCACAAGTTAATAAATAAATGAGTAATTTTCATAATTAAAGTTAAAATTACTAATATTACTTAATTTGACAGAGAACGTAAGAGTTAAAAAAAAAGGATTCTACTTAACATGATTTGGAAATAATACTCCTTAATCTACCTTAATACTATCTATCTTAAATTTGTAATGTATTGTTTATAATAGTTTATAATCAATGACTTATAATCATACAAGTATAATGTGATAATTGTAATGATTTCATTTTCTGCTTCATTATGTAGACACAAAATAATAAGTTATTTTATCACGTACATAAGATGTGCGAAGCACGTGAAGAAAACTGGAACTGTGAAAAGACTTTTTATATCCAACAAGATTCGGATAGTCATAATCTCATATTATACCTCTTAAGCAGAGATTACCTTGTCAGACCAGCAAGTTTTGTGCGGAAGTCATTGAAATCTTTTGATGGACCGTCAGCATTAAGGTAAGTCTGCAGCTCCTTCTCTGCACACTGATGAAGCCTCTCCAAACCAGTTTCTGCTTCACCTATATATATATATATATGGCACATGTAACGATGCAATTAGAAGAGCACTAGTAGTAAAGCTTGCACGTACCATTTAGAGGAACTTCAGTCAGAGGGAACATGATACCTTGCAAATACTCAAAAAACTGCTTCTTAGTTGGTTCATACTCAGGTAGATAGTATCCATATGCGTAGGTCCATTTTAGTACCCTCCTACATTCAACTATCTGCCAACATATTGAAGAATAATGTCATGATTATCTTCATTAAACATGCCCAAGGAAAACCATATATAATGCCAAACTAAACCATTGAAGACATTATAAATAAAAGCTAGGAAACAGATGCGACCATATGCACAGAAGGATGAACCCAGAAATCTATCTTTAGTTGGATTTGTTAAAATATACCATAATTTAGAATGAAACTTAAGTGTTGTTTTACTTTAGGAAGCTACTGGCAATTGATTATCGGTATCTTTCTATGTTTTACTTTTAAGAGTATTTTCGTTCTTAATAATTGTTAAAGCTAGGTGAAATGTTCATATTAAACAAGTCTTGATTAGGTTATACTAGGTCTTCGCTTTTAATTAGGAGTTGTAGTAAATATAGATGAGTCCTGATTGGAGAGTAACCTGATTTTTAAGTTTCCCAAGTCTCTTATCAATACCCTACCCACCACACATCAAAGAAACATCCAAGCTTGGCCTGGTACCACTGAAAACAAGTTCTGTCTCTTCCAGAAGAAAAATAATACAAACTGAAAGACCATATTTTATTAATGACAGGCCAGGTCCCATTTCATAAATGTAACTCCGCCCATTGCTTACCTGGCACGTGATGATTTCAATCACACTTTTCCAGAATTTCATTAAAAGTATCCATCTCGTTCATGTGTTCAGGTAAAACAAAAAGAAAGAATGATATACTTTTATTTCCTCCAGCAATTTTTTCCAGATGTTTATCTTCCCTGAACATCAATAGACCCATAATATAATAAGGTGATGGAAGTTCAGCATAACTCATGATAAGTGCTTTACTAGCACTTTATTTATTTACTTGTTGCCTCGAATTACTGTTAGTTTGATCCTAATTAAGTATTGCTTAATGCATTTTATGTTTTATATTGTGTAGGATCGCAAATGACAAGAAAAGAAGGAAAAATGACCAAAAAGCACGTAAAAAGGAAGTTCGAGGACCTGGCATGTAAATAAGTTACGGCCGCAACATGAAAGTCACGGCCGTAAGCAGTTGATTGAACAAAAATCACGAAAATCTGCAGAAACCAAGTTACGGCCGTATTGGAAGTTTCTCACGGCCGTAACAAGTTGTAAGTCACGGCCGTAACAAGTGAATCAATTGCGTTGTAAAATTAAACAGAAAGTGAGTTACGGCCGTAACTCCTTATATTACGGCCGTAACTTAAGCCCGAAAAAAAAGGAAAATTGTTTCCTAATTCAACTTAAACTCTATCTTTGGTATTTCTTTTTGGCTAAGCTAGGGCACGAATTTGGGCTCTATAAAAGGAGCAATTCAGTACCAAAGAGAGGGAGGAGAATTATTTTGAGAGCCACCAATATCAAGGTTTGAAGAGAAGAAATTCTGGGCAAAATCAAGGTGAATCAAGACAATATTTTTGGGGAATTCTTCATGGCAATGCGTGGCTAGTCTTCTCAACCTAGTTCAAGGGGGACGTTGTGTTCATATTATTTTATTATTCATTCCTCAAACTCGTAACGTAGTTCTTGTTTTTATGTTTTATTTATTGGATTTCTCATGAACATTAATTTCGTCAAGACAATGTATTAATTGATTAAGGCCTTGTCTTTTAATTATTGTGTTGATGTTTGCTAATTTGGGTAATTGGATTCGTATTTGTCTTGTTATCCAAATCATAGTAGCAATTGATAATTTTATATTTCCATATGAAAATCCAATCTAGATTAATCAATTCGAGCATATGTAATTGATAATTTAGTTCACCTAATTCTTCTTGTTTTCACATAGTTAATGCATTAAATCTAGGGAGCTTATTCTAGGTTCATTCACTCTAAATTGATTGAAGAACTAATTCTAATTGATTATTATTAAGGAAGAATTGGATTAATTAGAGCTTTTTGATTATTCCGGGTGATAAACAAAACAAGGGGAAATAGTACATGCGTTGCTTGGGGAATGACAATATTATGATAGGGCACAACCGAACCTGAGAACTAGGATTCTTTATTATTTGATTTTTATTCCAGCTATTTTACATCTTTATTTGATTATTTAGATTAATTGCAATTTTCAACTCAAAACCCCCCTTATAATTCTAATTGACATGGCATTAAATTAGTTCCCGTTCCTTGTGGGATCGACCCTTGCTTCCGCTATCACATTTAAATTTGAGTTTTGGCAAGTAAGGAAATTCAATTAATTCTTGGTGCATCGCGACGCGCACCAACTCACTTCCATTTTCCACGATGATGTAGCAATAATAGAAAGTTAAAAGCCTTAAGATGAAACACAGTGTCCAAAACATACCCAGTTTATAAATAACATTTAGTCATTTATTCCCTGAGTGATTTAAATTCAGGGTTTGTTTGAGCCCCATTTTTTTTGGAAATTAGATTTATTTTTATTTTTATTTTTTTTGGAGGGAGAATGTGTGATTAAAATGTAGGGAAAAACTTTTGGTATATTGAGAGAATGTGCAATTGAAAATGAGTTTTTAAAGGATGGATCGCAAATAAGGGCTGAGCTTCATGAAAGTCACTCCAGAGAGTGAAAATCAGTTTCATTTTCAAAAATAAAATGGCAGATCAAGTGATTCCTAAATTAATATTAAATACGTATCAACTTATAGAACCAGTAGTAGAGCTTTACCTGCTGCCAGGCTTCAATAATGAACTTCATTTGTGACTCAGGTTGGGATTGTACTTCGCTAAGCTTCTCAAGCTGGAAAGAACATTATAAAAAACTCTTAACATATCCAAATAGCAAGAAAAAAGTAACCAAAAATGTTGTGGATACAAGTTCACCCACATAAAACCTCATCCTCTGATAAGAAGACAGATTTACACCGAAGATAAAGGGGACGAAATGGATCTGCCTCATTAGTAGGAACCAAATCCAATTCAAAACAAAATTCACAAGGGACTTATGCTACTTTGTATAGAACATCCTACAAATCCTACAGTTAAGAAAAAAAACGACAAAAAGATGAAATCTTAAATACTTCCATGCATCAATTCTCTCTCTAATTGATAGCCATTGACTTAAGAATGGAAAGTCCATAGGGGAATTCCTAGCCCCCACTTTTGCAGCAGTGCAACTTTTCAAGATTGTTGGTGGAAATTGACATTGACACTATACAAAAAGTCATCACGGCAAGAAAATTAATAGATGAATCAGGGAGGAAATTTAATTTAAGGCAGCTGAAGGTCACATTAATCCAATTCCAACCAAGAAGATACCATGAAGCTATCAATCACTTCACGGAACATTGAGTAATGATCCAGTAAATATACTCCTAAAAATATAATTATTATATATCAAGATGCAAGGTAACTATAACTTTTTTGAAATATATAGAGTTTAGAAACATGGGGACCAACCAATAAAATATATATGCCCGAGTATCAAGCCCCCCCCACCAAAAAAAAAAAAAAAAGAAGAAGAAGAAGTTGTTAAGAAAGCCATTATAACTGCATTCTAAATAGATTTATCCTGGGCAATCCAACAGTAAACAAAAAGTAAATATTTAAGCAAATTGCTGGTTAAAATGAATGGTTCTTCCATCTAAATCATCTTGGAGACAAATGTGGCATAGTTATCCTTACATGAACACTTTGCATTTGCTGTAGATCCGCCAATGCCTTTTGCCGTGACTGCACAGGATGAAAAAGAAAATCAGGCTACAAAAGAAAAGAAAAGAAAAGAGAATATTAAACCATGTGGTAATGAAATTCACATTTGATTGAACACGCAAAATTCTATATTTCAATCAAGGGCTCATATTAAGAGAAGCTCTCGCAAAGATCAACAGCATCAAATGGAAGATAATAAATAAGAGGCAGTACAAAACATACATAATAAAGATGAATTAGACTGACATTAGGACTGGAAGGAAATTTACTAACCACCATGAAATACGCTAAAAAATTAACCACTTTGCAATTGATCTCAAGAAGACCAACGAACGTTTCAGGTCAAAATCATCAAATATACACTCTTCATATCATCCAAAGACTTTTTGATAATAGATTTCATTTATGCAAAAAAAAGAAGAGAATGCTTAAGTAACAATATATCTTCTAACTCAAAAGGATTTAACAAGAAAACTATTAAAGCCTACCAACCTAGCTTTCCATTTCAATTTTATGTCTTAATGACTATGATCCTGAAGAAAGAAGGAGAACCATGGAACCAATGCTTCAGAGCAGAAACGCAAAAATATCACTCAGATACCAATGAAAGAGGGTAGGATGATATTGGTCAGCAAAAATTCCATCATTTCTTTTCATACAAATATATCAAATGCTTGACAGCGTAGCAAACGTCTAAAAAATCTTATCATTCTTATGCAAATTAAAACCCAACATCCAGTTAAATTCTTTCTGAATAACTAGAAATCCAGATTTCCAAAATATCCAAAAAGTTCTCTACCTTACTAATACAAACAAAAATAAAAATAAAAAAATTCAGATATAAGAGAATCATTGGTGTTTTTGTACAGTACAACTTATGCCTTTGTCTCCAAGGATAAGCTAAGCTTACCACCTCACTCCATTTTACTTTCTTACTAACTTGTCTCTTCAAGTACATCTATTATAATAACAGAAAAATATGTCCATGGCTTTGAAATATAAAAATTAACACACTCCCGTGTTATTCAGTTATTCTCGTATATATTCAATAAGTCAGCACAGATATGTGCAAAATAGAGAGATATGGGTAGGTAGAAAGTTTAAATTGCTTAGGCCTCTGGTCAGGGTAATAACAGTGGGACACATCCGTTCTACAAATAAGATAAAGATTAAACAATAATTCACACAGGTAAGAGGGGTTGGGGATATCAAAAGTAAATGAGGAAACGAAGTGCTAGTTATGGTAGTGTAATAACAACGAAAGTGCTCATGATTTCCCAGTACAGTATAATTAAAAAAAAATTGAGTTTATGGTAGTATTTAGAAAGCCTCTGAACCAATGCAAGTGAAAATAGAGTTGCCTCAGCAAGCAGAAAACCGGACGATAATTAGACAAGGCTATCACTTTGCATACCAGTTGGTTGGAAGCCCACCGCTCATAATAATGAGTGTATCTTTCCAAAGAGTTCTTGGCCATTTCTCTCCTCCTCTCAGTGTCATCATACTGGGTACACAATGTGAAAATATAAATAGGCAAGGACAGTTTCAAAAACAATGGAAAAGAACTTGGTACAATAATTTGTAACACAAAGACACTAAACAAATGATCAATATCCCCCAATGTATACCACTCCCTCTTGCTTTGCTGACTCATAACGGTTGCATGCATAAAATCCTCCTGTTCTCTCACCATGGTCTATCCATGCACCAAGACATAGCCTGCAAAACAATGAAAAGACCACTTATAATTTATAAAATTTACGAGTTCCTATAACGGCAGGGCGACAAAATCCTGGCAAAGAGATTCAGCAAAACCACAAAGATTGCAAGAAAGAAATTTATATCATAAAGGGAGCTTGATTTAATAATACTATTATAGAAGTTTACCAGCAAAATTCAAATTTGCATGGTGGAGTGCAAGTCATGTGCATACAACCTTGGTTCTTTTCAATTGGACGCTTGCACTTCGGACAAGGTTTGGAGTTGGCCAATATCCTAAAATGACAGAATCAATATGAGCATGGTAGTAAGACACCAAGATACCAAATATGCACACCATTTTGTAAAATTATATCAATTCCATTGAAAAAAAGAAGTCGGTATTTGGTGCTTCAAAGATACCATCGACTTCCCAATAATCTGAAGAATGTATAATTACCCTTAGGGTCCGTTTGATAGGCATAAATTTTCCATGAAAAAATCATTTTCCATACCATTTTTCGACTTTTGTGACATTTGATTACCATAATTTTCCATGGAATTCATTATCTAGCTTTCATTGGTCATCGAAATTTTCCTTGTTTTAGTGGAATTCATTTTCCCACCACTTCAGTGAGAATTGATTTTCCACCTTAGGTGGAAAATCATTTTCGCCTCATTTGGTCTTTTTATTGTTGTTAATTGACTCATTTTTTTTCAAGAAATTAACATTGTTATTATCAAATGCAAACGTATGGAAAATTAATAAAATAAAATAATTTAATTAAAATAGCAAAATTATACTTTATTTTCCATGGAAAATAATGTCAATCAAACAACAAAACTTGAAGATTTCTCCACTTTTTCCACCTAAAAAATTAAACCAATTAAACACATTCAACTTTCAATTCCCAGGAATTCAATTCCTTGAAATTCATTTTCTTTCCACCCAAATTTCACTCTTACAATCAAACATACCCTTACTTGAAATTATACACCTAGAATTTCACACTTTATACAGCAATAATACGTAAGTGGAACTAGAAATTCACTATTTAAATTATAAGTAACAGATAAAGCCAAAAAATTGTTCAAATGACCCAGAACTTGGAAGTTCAGAACGAAAAATCTTGAGGTGAACATACTGAGGATTTGCTAAACTTCAACAATATACCAAATGCCATTTATGTGATGTTATGATTCACTTTAAATTGGTTTTATTGACAATATATATAAGGGAAACCATCAAAAAATATTACAAATATGATTAAATCATTTAAAACAATTCTTCTGCCTAAGAATATACTCTACCAATTCATGTTTTCTGACTCGGCACTGTTCTTCAAAATCCACTTGGCCACTGTTACGCAGTCCACCGGACGATGAGCTTCCTCTGTACACTGATAAACGTGCTCATAATGTTCAATAAAAGAAAGTTACATCAACAAAAAAATGAGAAAAATTCATGCAGCCCAACTTACATTCCAACAGAAGCTATACAAACAGCTACAAGTGACATCATAGTTTCCACTCCCAACAACATATTCAATTGCACAATCACAACCTGGGGCAGGACACCACTTGGTCTATCAACGAGCAAATGGAAAAATCAATTAGTCACTCAAGTCAGTACAGACTATAAGAAAGGACTGAGGAAAACAAGCCACATTAGAATAATTGTATCATCTTCAAGTCTTGATGACATATCCTGAAAAGTTATAGTGGCAGGAAGTGAAGACACTACGTCATACTGGGTCTTGAAGCAAGATTGGTTCATGTGCTCACTAAAGAACCACTTTTCTTCCAAGTAATAAATATGGATCTCTGAAGCTCATATTGAATATGAAATATCCTTAAACTCCTATACCTACATGTAATTATGTGTGTATAAAATCAGATAAATGCAATCTAGAAGGGGAAAATTCATGAAATACCTAGCAGTGAATTTTTAAGTCAAATTCAATAACAAAAAGAGTCAAAAAATCTTGTTTACCTTTTATTATAGATATAATTTTAATTTCTAAAATTAATTGACAAAAGTTTCTGAATACTAGAATGGAGGATTTGGAAAAGCTCTACCCACCTTTCGGCTGTCTTCAACAAAAGATCTCAGAAGGTAATGACAATACTTCTCCTTATCTTCATCAGATGCCAACATATCAATCATATCTTGGCCAATTGCCGCCCCACAAGATGGACCAGGACATCGCAGCGTCAAGCATCCAGGGCCATCATTGATGGATGTGCTAATGTAAACTACCAGAACAAACAGAAAGTTCTATTATCAGTTCCTAACACATGGAATATGGCAGTGCAAGGAATAGAGAAAATGTAACACAAGCTGTGTAAATTTGATTTTTCAGCTCCCATATGTAGTCAACAAGAAAAATGCATATCTCATAATTTATAACATAGTCTACAGCACACAACTTCTCATTCTTACAAATCGATATCTATACATCTCTATAATAATAAGATAACCGTTACCATTTTACGAGCACACTTTCCCGCCTAATTTAGCTTTCTAAATCGGGAAACTTTCTTGCCAAAAAGAAAGCAAAAAAAAAAAAAAAAGACATTAAATGTTTTGAGCACCGTGCAACTTTTATCATTTCTTTAATATATATGTGTGTCTGTGTGTGTGTGTCTTGAAGTTTTAATAAAATATATGTAATCAATACATTAAAAATTAAACTTAATTAATAAAAATTAAAATACATTAAAAAGAAAATTTGTGATGAATACAAATAAAATTAAAACAAATTTAATACAAAAAATTTAATTAAGTGCCAAATTTTAAGACGCGTGGGTATTGTGTCTTTTTTTTTTTTTGGGAAATGGATATTGTGTCTTTTCCTACTTTGATTAGTTTTTTCTTCTTAAAATTTCAAATTCAATAATATTTTGTAATAAAACATTATTTGTACTATATTTTTTATTTGATATGATTATATAATCAACATATTTTCATGAATTCTAAATTATTTTCCTGAATAGAATCTCATACATCGTACGGGGGAAATGCTAGTGTACCTAATAAATACATAGACACGCTGACGCATGATTTTTCAAAAAATTAGATAACATACACCTTAAAGAAACTTCAATTAAAAAATATTGTTTGTTAAATTTTATTTATTTTATTATTTTTTTTTTAAAGTGTAGAATGGTTATTTGAATTCGAGGAAGATGACCATTATTTGTTCTTTTGCGGTGCATAGTGAAAAAAGTATTTTTAAGGTTATGTTAGATGTTAGCATAAGCAACTGTTCACCTTAGGCAATGGATACCGATTAGCACTAAGCAAATAGAACACATCCAACATATTTTAACAATAATTAATGGGTCTTTTATACCTTTTGAATGGTTATGAAAACAATTTTCAGTAACACGTTACAATATTTTAGCTTTTCACTACTTTGTCCGAAGCAACCCCTCTTCTCCCATATCCTAGTCTGTCTCCTCTTCTCACAGAGAAATCTTTAGATATCATCACCAAAACCCATCTCTGCTATTTCATTAAAAGGTTAGCTTCTCTGGGTGTTTTTCCTTTTTAGTTTCAGTATTTAGTCTCATTTTCCATTTTAACGTGTCGGCAGTGTATCTTGAAAGCAACCCCTCTTCTCCCATATCCTAGTCTGTCTCCTCTTCTCACAGAGAAATCTTTAGATATCATCACCAAAACCCATCTCTGCTATTTCATTAAAAGGTTAGCTTCTTTGGGTGTTTTTCCTTTTTAGTTTCAGTATTTAGTCTCATTTTCCATTTTAACGTGTCGGCAGTGTATCTTGAACCACAAAAAAACAAAAAACAAAAAAAAAAAAAAGGAAAAGGAAAAACTTAAAACACTAACACTGCTCCTAGGGCAGGTGGACACTTCTTATCCAATGTACAAAATAATGTTTTTTTAGAGCCTGTTTGGTGTAAGAGATTTTGGAAAAAATTTGCATTTGTGTAGTTGAAAAGAGGTTGAACAGTGCGGAAGTGGTAGGTCCTAACAAAGATGTGTAGTTGAAAATGAGTTTTGAGGGGAAGTTTTTAAAAAACTCCAGGACCAAACAGGGGCTTATAATGTGTAAGGTACTCATCTACCATGTTGAATGCCAAATGTGATACATCTACTTGTTCATGCCTTCATTAGATTATTAACATACTTTAAAAAAAGACTCTTTAAGAGTATCCCACATGCCTTCAGTGTGTCCATCGTAGAACGGTGAAAACAAATGTTCCCTGTAAAGAGAAAAGGCTTTTCTAAACATTGGTCCAGACAGAACTAAAAGAGAGTCAACTATACATCCAAAAGCATGATATTAGTGTTGACCTCAAGTGTGTCTTTCAAGTATATTGCATTTTGAAAGTTTTCTTAATAACTCTTCATACTCCCACCACAAAATATCCCATAAATCCTTCATGACCAACACTATAACCAAAAAGCTACTTCTCCACCCCACAAATGAAAGGTCAGAATCAGTCCAAATATTGATTACGACAGAAGTGCCAAAACAATCACAACCGAACCATAATAAGAGCCGCAGCTAGGAAGCTCGACCGCAATCTGAGCGGTACCAACACCCTACCCTACCACCTATAGGAGACTTTCAACGCATATAGATAACTAAATGCCTGAAATATAATCGATGGACTTGGGATTATTCTAGACAAACCCTCCAATCATCATGTGTCATGGTCAACCACCAAAAATTCAATTTTTGTTTTTGCTTAAACTAAGGAACTACCATAATCCCCTATAAAATTGAGGGATTACACACACATCCTATCAACTATGATATTAGGCCCCAGTTTGGTATTGATAAAATCAAATTTTAAGTACATTCTGATAAAAGTTGAAGAGGTGCGGTTTAAAAGTGGTGAGCCCCATAAAAAGTGTGGTTAAGATTAAATATTGACATTGAATTATATTAAAATTAAAAAAAGTAGTGTTACCAATCAAGGGCTAGATTTCTTACTCAAACCATGTTGCTATCACATCCAATGTCTAAAAAGTTGGAAATAGCACGAAGGCTTTTTTCGATTGTTAGTTGAGGCATAAGTATCAAGGCACTTTGAGGTGTAAGCATCACCACAAACCAAAAAATAGACAAAAAATTTTAAAATAATATCAAAAAGTCAATTTCACCAATAAAAATAGTCTACTTCATATCTAATGTAGCATCTACCTACATTGTCCAAAATTATTAGTTTAATACTCCAAAGTTTAGAGACATGCCACAAGATGAAAAAAACCTAACAAAAAAGCACGACCCAACTATCAAAATATTATGTTTGGGAACATTTTTTTACTCATTTTTGCAACTAAAAAAGGTTAAACCAAATAAGTTTCGAAGTTCAAAATTTGTATTTTTTGTTTATAAAATTAGATTAGATTAAATAAAAAGGCCCAAGTTTAAAAAAATATGAGGATGAATCCTCACGTCTCATGGAGCGTAAGCACTGAGGCGTACGCCTCAATGGATGAGGCGCCCGCCTCACAAGAAGACACTTTTTTCAGCGCCAGATGTGCGCCTCAGTTCCGCCTTTTTCTTCAATGATCACATCGATTTGGCTTAGTTTTTCTATGTCATGGTAAAAGTGTAAGGCACTATATCCAATTTCCCAACAATATGAATTTATTTTTGGGTCAATTGAAGCATAAAGGTATTTAACAAAGTTCTATATTGTCAGTGAGAGGGAGATGATACAAAAAATTCATCATTTTGATATCAATCATTGGACATAATATAATATCTTTAGATATAGCAGAACATGTTGAAATATAGCACTGATGTTGGTTGAACTAAAAAAAAAAATCTATGCTATTAAAAAAGACATTCTCATCATGCTACAAGAATCTGAATCTACCATCACTACTCTCAAATGATAAACAAGCAACCCTTAAACACCAAAAGTGAAGGACTACTAACGTAATTTCTAAAATATTAGGAGAAACATTGCTTGTAGCCTAACCCAGAGGCTTTTAGTTATTTTTACATGGGGCATGGGTGAAATCAGAAACGTGTATATTTAAGTTATGAGTTAAACAAGGCAGTGGTAACAAGTCAAGCAATTCACCAAGCTATCAAATAAACTAACAAGATTGACATATTTTTCAATCTCAGAGTTAACCTTTACAAGGAGAACCTTGAGGTCAACATTTAGCAAAGCATTAGCTATATAAGCCATGGCACGTCTGTTGGTGAGGGAGGGAGTATTCAATGGTCCTATAATGATATACTCCAATATACTCCAGCTACTTGAGGTTTTATGCAAATGAATAAATGCAGACAAATATCCACCAAAACTTAACAAAATTAACCAACAGAAGTAGACATCTATAAAGCAATTATAATTAAAGCCAAAACTGATATCGATAAAGACATAGGTCAAAGTGCGTAGCTTTGTAGCTCCATATTGATGCATTGAGCAGGTGAAGAAGATTGTAGACAAACCTCTCCAGCAAGAGTCACAAAAAGGATGGCCACACGCCACAGAATGTACCAGCTCAGGAGAGTAGTTGTCAAAACAAATCCCACAAGTTACCTGCCAGGAAAGATTTTAAACAAATTTTCCGATGCATGTGGACAAACGTGGTATAGTGGAAATAAGATTATGCATATGCAATGTCAAGAAACTGATACTTACTTCCTTAGCATTCAAAAATTTAACCACCGGATTCTCTATTAAACCCACAGTTTTACGGACTCGTCCTTCATCGGCAAACCATTCTTCATGAACATCATTCACATTCCTGCATAATAAATTAATAGAAGATATTGTCAAAAGAGAAAGGAAACCATGATGCAAGATGATATCTTGCACCAAAGCAGCCACTAACTGCTGCAGTCGTTCCATGAAAGACTGTAAACATTACTATACATGTCGCAAGCTCAAAGTACATATACAAGTTGCTCGAAAGAAAGTGTCTCAACCAGAGACAAGAAAGAAGTTTTATGCAATACATTACCAATACATCCAGTGGGTTAAAAAGTCAAGAAGCAAATATATTACCAATTATAGCGGCGCAATAGTATGCATGCTGCTTCTCTTGAAATGGAGAGAACATTAGAGATTCTCATAATATCTTCCCCTTGAATTTTCCGTATATCTTCTTCTTTCAAGACGGCATAGTTTTTCTGAAACATACACAGTAACACATAATTATAGTAAGATACCTACAGAGAAAGCAAAACAAATGAATTTACTTGATCATACAAGTCACTTATTTCAGATGAGAGGTGAAAATCCTACTCAGTAAGTTCTTATGGAATCGACCTTCACAATTCTCAGTCTTAGATTGTATTCAAAAAATTCGTTCAAAAGCTAACTCCTTTATTTCTCATCTAAATGTGAAAATTAAATGCATCCTTATGCAGTTTGGCTTTGTCACATGTCGTACAAAAGTTAATTATAGAGGTGCAAGATGGGTATAAAAGGAGTGCTTAGGCTAGATTCCAATAAAGGGAGAAAAGAGATAAGCAGAGTCTTTGTTGTAACAATATTTCCAATGGTGGAATCTCTGGGGGTTTTCTCCGATTTTGGTGTTTCTAAATAAGTTCATGTGTTCTTATTACTGTTACTTCTCTTTTGATCTTTTCTGACATTTCTAAAATTTCTCAAAGGAGTATCTAAGCCGCCAATCTGAAAACACAGGACCAGATTCCCAACAATTTAAATAATCGGCAGAAATCGAGAGCCACTACATACCATAAGGCTCTTATCGATCAAATTACATTCATCAACTAGACTCTTATCTATCAATTCGAGGAATTACCCAGCACCATCGACAAGACAGCGCGAGTGTTAATAATTTCAAGAATTCACATTCAAACCTGAGCACGACTAGCTGAAACTTCATCTGCATCAGAGTCATTTGGCATGAAATCATAATCACCAGTGTCATCATCACCATCACCATAGCTGTAGTCTTCTTCAGCATATTCATCGTCAATATCGTCATCGCCTCCACTGTAATAGTCGTCTTCCTCCTCCACCGATGCCAATTCGTCCGCGTCGTGCATATCATCCTCCGATTCCATCTTAATCACAAATTAATAATATAAACTAAAAAACCCTTGAAAAAACCTAGAAAGAGGGATATTGGAAACAAGACTATCGAATATATTTAAATTAGATAATAATTATGCCGGAATAGCAGTGGTGCAGCTCAACGAGTTGGGGACTCAGAACTCGTGCCGAAATAGGCCATCACAGAGGGAGAGGGATGAGGGACACGGGGGATATATACGAAAGGTAATTGGTGCAAAATCTCTCCATGTCACAAGTTTTGGGCAAATCATCTTTAATCTTTATTTTTATTTTTATTTTTATTTTTATTTTTTATTTTTCATTTTTTGGGTGATTTCACAGTTCACACTTTCCTGTTAAATTAGTCCCTGCCGTCGAATTAGTTGCCCGGACATATTACTATAACAACTAAACTATACGTAAACAATCGTAAATAAATAAATAAATAAATAATCCATTTCTCATAAATATTCTTGCTACTTTTTTTATATCAATTTCTTGAGGAATATTTTTTCAACTTCTAAATGGACCTCATATAACTATGGATGGCAATGGGGTGGGTCGGGGCCGCCCCGCCCCGGACCCGAAAACGCCCCGTCCCGCCTCGCCCCGTGATCCGCGAAGTCGCGAGGCGGGCGGGTCGGGTCGGGGCCCTCTAAGGACCCGGTTTTTTGTTTTTTTAATAAATAAATAAATTGTAATGAAATTTAAGTGAAAAATTTAGGCGTTAAACTAGTTAGAGTTTTTAAGTTTGAACTTTAAAAATAATATGTATATACTTGAAGAAAAAAATCAATAAACAATATAATGGTATAGTGGTTATATATTCTCATATCCCTAAATTCCATCAATATTCAATTCTTCTGGACTTCATCAAATTTATTTTAGTTTCTCATTTCATTATTTAATATATAATAAAAATAAAAATAAATTACCGGGTCACAGGGCGGGGCGGGTCCGCCCCGAAACCCAGCGCGGGCCGGAAAACCCGCCCCGCAGACCCGGCGGGCCGGGTAATTTTCGGGGCGGGTCAATTCGGGTCCTTCGGATTTTTTTGTCATCCCTACATATAACCACATGTTAGTTAAAATTTTGATGTTTAAAAACATGTTTTTTTTATATTTTCTAAGTAAGATGTATGGTTGAAAAGTGTAGAGAGAAAATATGTGTGGTTAAAAAATAATTTGAAAAATTATGTTGTTTAAAAAATTGTTTTTTTTTTTTTTTTTTTTTTTTTTGCTTTTGCCAAACAGATGATTTTATATAACTAAAATGATGGTGCAAGATAATAAATTTATTTATTTGCCCAAACGATTATTACAAACAAAATGCACAATTTTGTTTCAAAAAAATTGGTATGAACGGATGACTACATTTTTTGAGGATTTTTTTTTTTTTCATTTATCACAACTTCTAGATTGACCTCATAAATTTAACCAAGATTAAAATAATTTATATAATTAAAATGATGGTGCAAGTTAATAAATTATTTATTTGCTCAAACGATTAATTAATACAAACAAAATGCTATATTTTGTTTTTAAAAAATTGGTATGAAAGATGACTAAATTTTTTTCAACCAAGGGGATAATATATATATATACTTAACCAAGATTTATGTAAATTATCTAAATAATTTGATTTATTTTGTTACTGAATCCATTTGCTCAAAACTTTATATTAAAAAATTTAATTGTTCCTTTGGAAACATAAGTAACGTATTTTATTCAAGATATAATGAGTACAACAAAAAATTAAACTTTAAAGTACTAACTTACAATTTATATTAGAAATGGAGAAAGTGAATTAAACGGATTGGCTCAAAATAAAATTCAAGAAATAATGTCCCCGAAAGAAAAATAAAGAACGTCCACAAATAAACACGCGTTTTGCTCTTTTCAAACGCTTCTCGTTTATACGGTGGAAAGCAAAGCTTCATCTTCAATTTGGCAAGTTCAATGTTTGCAGTGGAAAAAAAAACACCTCGTCTCGTTTATCTTGACACCTTGTCGGTGATTTCAGTTCTTCTAAACACCACGAATCAATTGACAATAAAACTCAAAAGATAGTCATAAAACCGTCGGTGTTGCACCGGAAATCACTATACCCTCTTATCTTTCACACAATGCTGCTCTTAAAGAAGATCTTAATAATGACTGAAGATAAGTTACACTATCAAAGTTCCTAAGTTATGAATTTAATTTTTAACGACATCATTTTTTGATAGTAATGTTTTGTTAGCCCAAGAGTAAACTAACCAAGAGAGGGGGTGAATTGGTTTTTAAAACTTTTTCGATAAATAATCTCTAACTTAAAAATCAATGTGTACAAGTATGAGCACTTAATGTTGTAAGTAACTTAACTATCAATGTAGTGTGTTATAAATGTGTAAACTTAATTGATAAAACAAGTATAGCACTTAGATATAGTGTTGCACAATATAAATTGATAGAATAGAGTAAGTGCAATGTAAGTAAGTAAAAAGGGATAAGAGAATGTAAACGTGATTTATGAAGGTTCAATCAACCAACGTGATTTACGTCCCCCGTTACCGAGCTCTCCGTCACAAGCAAGGCCAAATCCACTATATTGGTAACTTACAACAAGGAGTACCAAATCCTTAGGCGACTTACAACAAGGAGCACATATCCTTTACCAACAATCGAGTTTTCACAAGGCTCTCGAAATCACAAGATATAATGAATTGAATTTACAATTGAAATAACTCTCTTGACAAATCATATATTCAAATTAAGTACCGAGAGAGTTAGGTTAACACTTCAATAGATAGCAATGAATTAAGCTCGAGTGTTAGAGAAAAACTTTGATACAAATGATAATGAAAAGTTCGATGCAATCAAACAAAGTTTTTCAAATAATCTCTTGTTAAAATATTGAATCAAATTAAGTACCAAGAGATGTCACACTTGAATAATTAACAATGAGTTAAGCTCAAAGTGTTTAGGCAATGAAACTTTGATGAATCAAATAATAATGAAAAATGTAGCACAAATAATCAAAGTTCCTTAATTGAAATTTCTCTCTTTTAAAAGATTAAAACAAGTTTAGAACAAAGAGAGACTTACACTTCAATTCCAATATAGTGTGAAGATGTTGAAGAAGTTTAAACAATATAAAATCAAGAATCTTCACAAAACTTTCTTCCAAAAACTTTTGATGATTTGATAAAACAAAGTTTAGATCAATCAAAGTTTTATAATAATAATAGATGAATATAAACCAAGTAAGAACAATGAATTTTCACAAAAAAGTTTCTATAAAATCTTTTCTATGTTGTTTTTAAAATGAATGTAAATGAGATGGCTATTTATAGATCAAGATATTCAAGTTCAGCAACTTTCGGTTGACCATTTCTGGAGTTTCGGTCGACCGACACATGCATATAGCCGTTACATATTTTCAACCGTTGAACTTTCGGCTGACCAATTTCGGTTGACCGATAGTTGACTTTCGGTTGACCGAAAATTGACTTTTGAAAAACATGAAAATTTAGGATTTTTAGGTTTCTAACTTGTTTTTCAAAGTGGTTTAACATAGTATAATCATGATTTAAGATCAAATGACATTTGAAAAGCAATATTGACTTATATAAAAATATTTTATGCAAGTGATGAATTTTCAAGTAAGTTTCTTGATGCATAAAAATCATTTTCGAGCTCGTTGAGTGTCATCGCTAAAGATTGAGAGTGTTATACCTTTACATAGGTTAAATCAACTCTTGAACTTGAACTCTAATCTTGTATGCTTGAATTCTTGATCTTCATGTCATGCTTTTCAACTTCAATTTTGATCTTTGAATATCTTCAATTCTTTCATGATCTTCTTTGTGTCTCATGTGTTTGATCACATAGTTTTGATTTATATATTTGAGAGACAATTTGAACATAGAGTGCTTTGAATATTTATCATTACATGAAACACTTGAAGCACACTTGTTAATAACACAATATATTCTTATTTGTTATGATCAAAACAATAAGGTTAAGTTAACCATAGGTCAACAATTTCCCCCTTTTTGATTATGACAAACAAGATGATTTGTAATGATAATATAAGCAATTGAAGCATATAATCAAAGCATAGGGAAATGAGAATAATTGATAAGTTCAATTTTAGCATATATTCCCCCTATCTTATACAAACCAATGAGGCATAATCTAGCATATAATGTAATCCTTTTTATGCATATAGATTATCAAATGTCAAGCAAAACAAATCATCGCCATATTTTCCCCCTTTTGACATAAGCAAAAAGGTGGCATTTATCCCTTAATCATGAGCATAGGTGTGATAAGCATAATAATGAAGCACAAGTAGAACATCTTGATTGTAATCATATTCCCCCTTAGTAAAGCAGACCCCCTTAGAAAAATATTTGTAGCGTGAAATGACTTAAAGGGTATAATAATGCATATTGTCAAAGTATCAAAGTATTTTCAACATAGGTGGATCATGTGTGGATGAGTTAAAAAATTTAAAAGTATCAAAACAATTTTGATCAACAATCATATCACTCTTAATCAAAGCCAAAAATAAGTGATCAAAAGTAATGTAGTACAAGAATTTTATGAAGAGTAGATGATGATTTCAAGTCATTTAGGGATTGTGTATGAAAAATTTGAAATTAAAAGAAAATCCCTAAGTCCAGCCACTTTCGGTCGACCGAAAGTATATTGGTCGACCTTCTGCAGGAGTAAAAAAATAGGTAGTTGCAGTCACGTTCGGCTGACTAATGGTCAACCGAAACTCTGGTTTCGGTCGTACAGTTGTTCGGCCGAAATTTCTTTGGGTTGAACACTTGTTCGACCGAAATGACACTTTCGGTCGGCCGAATAGTTTCGGTCCACCGAAATCTGCAAATATTGAAATTTACATGTGATTTCGGTTAAATCATGTATGTAACATAAAATTATGAATAAAACACATATCAGCACCATGTTTCATATTCTATTCATACCTCTTTTCAATGTAAGAAATTTTTTATGAAGTACAAGAGGTTTTAATCAAATATGTAGATTAATAGATCTTTAAATCATTGATCATTCAAAGTCCAAGAGGTATCAAAGAAATTTACCTCATCCTCAATAGTTATGAAGCACATGTTAGCCACTTCATCTTGACTCTCATCTTCATCTTGCTCATCATCAATTTCATCCCAAGTGGCTTGTAGAGCTTTCTTTTTGAAATATATTTTCTTGCTTCGACACTCGGTACTTTTGTGACCGGGTTTGTCACAATTATAGCAAACAATCTTTTCATCTTTTTCGTCTCTCTTTTGGATTCAATGATTGTTGCGTACGCCTCTCCACTTCTTGATAAGGATAGCAAGATCATCAAGTTCCTCATCACTTATGTTTGAGTTTGATGAGCATTTACCATATGATGATTTAAGAGCAATTTTGCGCTTGGCCTCTTCTTTTCCTTTTCTTGTCCTCTCCTTTGTTTCGTCATTATTGAGCTCATAAGTTATCAATGTTCAATAAAGCTCCTCCAATGGATGTGTGTTGACGTCTATTGTGTTTTCGATCAACATCCTCAATGGATTCCAATATTGGGAGAGAGACCTAAGAATTTTACTCACAAGTTCACCGTTAGTAAATTTATGATCAAAGCCTTTAAGACCATTGACAATATCGGTAAAACGAGTAATCATGCAAGTAATGGGCTCATCTTGCTTCATAAAGAATTTTTCAAAATCTTTAAATAAAAGATTTGTCTTAGTTTCTTTCACTTTGCTTGTACTCATGTGTGTGATTTCTAATGTATGCCAAATATCAAATGCGGAATCACATGTGCAAATACGATTAAATTCATTCTTATCAAAAGCACAATAAAGTATATTTTTGGCTCTAGCATTTAAGGTCAATTTTCTCCTATCATTATCATCATATTCCTCTCTAGGTTTTGAAATAGTTTGATCTGGTTTTCCATCAACCTTAATAACTTTAGTAAGCTTATGAGGACCTTCTTTGATGACTTCCCAAATATTATAATCTATTGATTGAACAAAAATCATCATTCTAGTCTTCCAATAGTTATAATGTCTACCATCAAAGAAAGGAGGACGATTTGTAGAATGCCCCTCAAGATTATGGTTAGCCATTAACTCAAGATTGTAAAATCTTTTAAAATGAGCACCTAAGCTCTGATACCAATTGTTAGCCCAAGAGTAAACTAACCAAGAGGGGGGTGAATTGGTTTTTAAAACTTTTTCGATAAATAATCTCTAACTTAAAAATCAATGTGTACAAGTATGAGCACTTAGTGTTGTAAGTAACTTAACTATCAATGTAGTGTGCTATAAATGTGTAAACTTAATTGATAAATCAAGTATAGCACTTAGATATAGTGTTGCACAATATAAATTGATAGAATAGAGTAAGTGCAATGTAAGTAAGTAAAAGGGATAAGAGAATGCAAATGCGATTTATGGAGGTTCAATCCAACCAACGTGATCTACGTCCCCCGTTACCGAGCTCTCCGTCACGAGCAAGGCCAAATCCACTATATTGGTAACTTACAACAAGGAGTACCAAATCCTTAGGCGACTTACAACAAGGAGCACCTATCCTTTACCAACAATCGAGTTTTCACAAGGCTCTCGAAACCACAAGATATAATAAATTGAATTTACAATTGAAATTACTCTCTTGACAAATAATATACTCAAATTAAGTACCGAGAGAGTTAGGCTAACACTTCAATAGATAGCAATGAATTAAGCTCGAGTGTTAGAGAAAAACTTTGATGCAAATGATAATGAAAAGTTCGATGCAATCAAACAAAGTTTTTCAAATAATCTCTTGTTAAAATATTGAATTAAATTAAGTACCAAGAGATGCCACACTTGAATAATTAACAATGAGTTAAGCTCAAAGTGTTTAGGCAATGAAACTTTGATGAATCAAATGATAATGAAAAATGTAGTACAAATAATCAAAGTTCCTTAATTGGAATTTCTCTCTTTTAAAAGATTAAAACAAGTTTAGAACAAAGATAGACTTACACTTCAATTCCAATATAGTGTGAAGATGTTGAAGAAGTTTAAACAATATAAAACCAAGAATCTTCACAAAACTTTCTTCCAAAAACTTTTGATGATTTGATAAAACAAAGTTTAGATCAATCAAAGTTTTATAATAATAATAGATGAATATAAACCAAGTAAGAACAATGAATTTTCACAAGAAAGTTTCTATAAAATCTTTTCTATGTTGTTTTTAAAATGAATGTAAATGAGATGGCTATTTATAGATCAAGATATTCAAGTTCAGCAACTTTCGGTTGACCATTTATGGAGTTTCGGTCGACCGACACATGCATATAGCCGTTACATATTTTCAACCGTTGAACTTTCGGCTGACCAATTTCGGTTGACCGATAGTTGACTTTCGGTTGACCGAAAATTGACTTTTGAAAAACATGAAAATTTAGGATTTTTAGGTTTCTAACTTGTTTTTCAAAGTGGTTTAACATAGTATAATCATGATTTAAGATCAAATGACATTTGAAAAGCAATATTGACTTATATAAAAATATTTTATGCAAGTGATGAATTTTCAAGTAAGTTTCTTGATGCATAAAAATCATTTTCGAACTCGTTGAGTGTCATCGCTAAAGATTGAGAGTGTTATACCTTTACAGAGGTTAAATCAACTCTTGAACTTGAACTCTAATCTTGTATGCTTGAATTCTTGATCTTCATGTCATGCTTTTCAATTTCAATTTTGATCTTTGAATATCTTCAATTCTTTCATGATCTTCTTTGTGTCTCATGTGTTTGATCACATAGTTTTGATTTATATATTTGAGAGACAATTTGAACATAGAGTGCTTTGAATATTTATCATTACATGAAACACTTGAAGCACACTTGTTAATAACACAATATATTCTTATTTGTTATGATCAAAATAATAAGGTTAAGTTAACCATAAGTCAACATGTTTGTCATAGTTATAAAAGTAATGAAAATCTGCAAATTTATTCATTGTGTGAATAATTGAAAAGAAAAAAAAGCAATTAATTTATAACTCAAAAAATGGATTTTTAAGTTAAAATTTGTTTAGAAATGATTCTGTAATAAAAAATAGAGTTTATGATCTAACAAAAAATAAACTTAGAAAATATCAATTTATGTAAAATGTATTTTTTAAGTTACACTATTTATTAAAATGGATTTTTAAATTTCCAATATGAACTTTATGTGAAGTGGATATTGTAAGTTACAATAAACATAGAAAATATATCTATTAAAATGGATTTTTAAGTTACAAATTGTTTAGAAAAAATAATGAAATGAAGAATAGGGATATGATCTAACAAAAAATAAACTTAAAAAATATCAATTTACGTTAACACACATTGTATTATATTTAATCTAAAGAAATACCAAGTATAGATTTAGAAAGAAAAAAATATAGAATTTTATATATCTAGTATAAAAAAAATTCCAAGTATATATTTACTGAACAATATAAAATTGTAGTTAAACCATGTTTAAATACAAAAAAATACTAACTTACTAAATAAAATAAAATTTAAATATTAATTAATCTAACATCTAAAGATTACATTATTATAGCTAAAAAATTGACTTAGCCTGTGTTCGGTGGCACATTATAAATGGGTATCATTACACTTTTTAATTTACATAATTTTTCAAAATCACTTTTTAACTACACATATTTTCTTTCTCTAATTTTAAATTACACATTTTACCTAGAAAACACAAATAAATTTTCTATCTTCAATTTAATTAACAATCGAACACTCCCTAAGTAAAGTTCCCAACAATTGACCAAGTACATTTTGAGATTTGATTTTTAATTTTCATTTGATTCTAACCCTATGAATTCTGCCAAATAGTGATGAAATTTACCCTATGTTCAGCGCAAGCCGCCATTATATTTTGTATTATTTATGTTTTCAATGTTGAATTGTGGTTAAAAAGTGATTTCGAAAAATGTGTGTGATTAAAAAATGATATTAAAAATTTTAATTTGTTATAAATAAATATTGTTGTTATAAATAAAAATCCGAACACATGCTTAATATTTGAGTGTCAATAGATTATTTTAAAAATAGAAGTTATGTGAGTTGGATGTTTGATGGGAAGCAATATGAAAAAATTAAGAAAAAATAAATAAAAAATAAATAAATATTGAAGAAAGAGTAATGATGATAGTGGGACCTGTGATACTAATATAGCGTCCCAATGTATTAATGATATGATATTTTGAATATGAATTAAGGAAAATCTGTTTTACGTGGGAATTTAGTTGGCCCAGCAACAGGATCTCAGCTGTTAATATATATCTGATAGATAGATATTGTTAATACACCCAACAAATTCATTTTTTCACAATCTATTCATTTTTATGAGCCCTTTGTTTTCATCTTCGTGTTATCAATGCCCAAGTCACCTACTGAGGCTGCAGCACTGTAGTGCACGATTTCCAAGAATTCTTTTTGTAATAATAAACTTAAAGCGAAAGTAATTAAAACTAGTTAACTTTTAATGAATTATAAAACAATTGAACAATTAATGTTAACTAAGGTTAACGTGATATCATAATAACAATGTTGGGGTCATAATGTCGCAGAGTTATACCGCTCCATATATACGAATTAATGATAGTAATATACATAATATTGGGGTTATATTGCCACGAGAGTTATAGCTCTCCGTATATAATAGTAATAATGGGATTATATTGTCACAGGTTCACATCACTGTATATAAAAATTAATTTAGTTAGGGCATTTGAATTTAAAACTCATGTATTAATACTTTATTACTGTATGTATCAATACATATTGTCATGTATTGATAATTGAGCTCTGAAATTTGTGCCATTATTTAAATCATGCAAAGTAAGGCCGGGATTGTACAAAAATGGCCGCACGATCGCATGGAGGACTTTTTGTCTCTTTCGCCCAATTTCATCATTCGACTTACATTTTGGCTTCCATCTTCATTAGTTTTTGGCCTTCTTTCAATTCTTTTTGCTTGTTCTTTTGAGCCAATGAACTTGTGCTCGAAGACTCGTCCCCTATAACTTGATCTCTTCTTTCAATTCCTATCTTGGATCACCAAACCGATTTGATTCCTTTTGAGAAACACAACAAACACTCGCAATTGAATTAAAAACGCTAGAAAAAACTAAATTTAGGAAACAATAGACGATATGATCTTAACCCAAGTCTCACGACGTAAGAACTTAAGATATGGAAATCTTAAATCCATTCTATTCGAAAATGAAAACCAAGAATGTTGAAACCCACAAAGGTTGCTTAATTCTTTGGTAAGTTCTATTTCGAATGCCATAAAAATTGAATCTTTGATAAGTTCTTGATAGTTCAATGAAGAACAATTAAAAAGTGAATCATCACCCTTAATTGAATAAACACTCTCAATAATATAAAACTTGTGTTTTACAATGAATGAAATAACTTAAATATGATGAAAAAAGGGACTAAAACCTAAACTAGCCACAATATAGTTCTAAATAGAATTAATAATTTAAAAAAATGAAATTAATAAAAAGATGCAAAAAATCTAGTTTGGGAATCACCACGCGATCGTGTGGTTATCCAACGCATGATCGCGTGGTGTATTGTTGTAGCGCACTACCTTTCAGAAACTCCTTCGCGAGATCGCTTGTGTATTCCTCCGCTCGATTGCGTGGAAGAATTTTTTGCCCTGTTCGCTCAATTTTGTCATTCGACTTAAATTTTGGCTTCCACTCATCTTCATTAGTTTTGAGTCTTCTTTTATCACTCTTTGTTTGTTCTTTTGAGTCACTGGATTTGTGCTTGAAGCCTCGTCCCCTGTAACTTGATGTGTTCTTTGAATTCCTATCTTGGATTACATCATCACTTCTCATTGAGACCAATTGTGACATTGTTGGGGGTGGGGTGGGATTAAAGTGAAATTTGCGACTAAGTTTGTAATTGTGACTAAACTGTGACTTTATGTGACCACCCGTAACTTTGCAAGTGGGTGGGGTGAGATTTGCAACTAAATTTGTAATTGTGACTTTGTGTGACCAACCGTGACTTTACGAGTTGGTTGGTTGGGGTGAAATTTGTGACGAAATTTGTAATTGTGACTGAACTACGAATTTACATTACCAACTGTGACTTTATGAGTTGGGTGGGTTTGGGTAGGGTGGGGAAGGGGACGGGGCAAATTTTGTTACTAAATTTGTATTGGTGACCAAATTGTGACTTTGTGTAACCAACTTGACTTTATAAGGGTGGGTGGGTGGGTGGGTGGGTGCGGGGGATGAGGGCGGTTGTGGAATTTGCAACTAAAATTTTAATTGTGACTAAAATTGATTTTGTATGACCAATTGTGACTTTGTGATATGGGTGGTGTGGGGTGGGACAAAGCGAGGTGAAATATGTTACTAAAATTGTAATCGTGACTTTGCGGGATGGGGTGTGTGGGAGACTGGGAGTGGAGGGTTAAATTTGTATATGTGATCGAATTGTAGCTTTGTGTGATCAACTGTGACTTTGTGGATGGGTGGAGATGGGTTGGGTAAGGTGGAGGTTGGGGTGGGTGGGGACGAAAATATTAAGTATGGTGGTGTTTGGGTAAAATTATATTACCAATCTAATAGATAATTATTTTTATATAATATTATAATTATTTATTATTATTAATACCTGATTTTTAAAAAGAAATCTCAAGTTTGTTAACTTTAAAAAGTGATAGTTCGAGGTTTCTAGTTATTACTTTTTCCTTGGGGTGGACAAAAAAATCGGAACCAAGAGAACCGAATCGAAACTGAAAAAAAATTGAAACCAGTTGGTTCTTTAGGAAAAACTAAGAACCAAAAAATAGAGAACCGAAAACCGATCGGTTCTTACTTGAAAATCGAAAACTGAACCGAGAACCGAACATTCTTAATTTAAATTAAGTCCACATACACTTTTGACACTTTCTGTATTGCTTTATATGATAATTGTTGAATTGTTCATATCATGTTGCATCTTATATGAAATTTTGTGCACCAATTTTAGAAGATTGGATGTCTAGTCTCTCACTCGTATTGGTACATCTTTATGGTGCAATACTTACTAATTAAGGCAATAGCTGTTGTGTTGATATGTACTGAACTAATTTCAGGAAGGATGTGTGGTTTTGACATAAACGTGACTTTTGTGGAGGTGCATTAGTGAATTGTGGTTTGACATTGAAGTTTGAGATATAAGTTCATTATAAATCATTTTTATTTTCGAAGTATATCTAGGTTCAAATGAGCTAAATGGTTTATGTTATGGTAAAGATGATGTGATCATTATCATTTAATATTTTAGTTCGGATGACCCGGACATTTCAGCATAAGTAGTGCATAGAACAATAGAAGATGAAGATCCTACTTTTCTGGTTGTCTTTAGGAATATATAGAATATTATTACTATCATTAGAATCTTTAGAACCCGAATATATTCAATTTAAATTACCGCATAGATTGTTTTGTTTGGGAAATTCTGGCTCAGCATTTTTTTTTGCACACATTTTTCACGTTTGCTCAAAGTTGAATTTTTTTTATCAAAAGAACCGAAAAAGAACCGAAATCGAAATCATTCGCTTCTTAAGTTTTGAGAACCGAAATTTTCGGTTCGATTTTGATTCCTTCATTAACCAAATCAAAAATTGAACGCCCATCCCTACTTCTCCCTTAATCACCCTTAATCATGAAAGAGCCCAATTTCTCATAGCTCACATGTTAAAAGCCACTTCAATTTCACGATTTTCTTTCTTGCATTATTTTGGGTTAAACAAACCTAATAATCTTCATCTTGATACAAAATTCTTCCAAGCCAAAAAATCGAATTCAAAGATTAGGTAATATCATGCAAGCATTTACACTTTGTCGATCTCATACTCCACCATATGAGTATAATCACTCAGAATTATGGTGTAACTCCTATTGTTTGATTTTTCATAGGAGCTCATCAGTCAATCGACATTAATTCAACCACACACCTTGTATCTAAGTCAAACCAATACTTGTGTGCGAACACATGCACCCGCCAGTAAGAATACATCATCTATCATGGCAACCGGCGTCATGCCATGAGGATATCACCATCTTACTCATAGTACATTATCATCGCCCTCTACAGGAGAGTTGCATTGTCCACCTTCGAGGCTTCGAGCAGTCAACCGAGTCTGCTCCACCTTTTGGACAGTTCCTTCTTACTTAATAAGATCATTCACAGTTCCAACATGCTAACTTCTTCTTCATGGAGTTACACCTCTTCCATTTTTCAGTAACAAGCAAATTATTTTCAAATGAATTATCATCTCCACCTAATCTCCGTACTTCAAAGATCAATTTACTTGTAACTTTTGCAAGGTCCACCATTTTTCCCGTATATCAAAATAGACTTAATGTGTTCAAACGTGGATGAGAGAGACTAGATGAGCCTCAATACTTTATCATCATCTTCAATATTGTCTCTAATATATTCCAATTCAAAAACAATCCCAATAAGAACACTTAGATAGTCTGAGATGTTTATACCTGGGCTCATTCTCAATTTTTGAAATTGTTCATTTAGATATAAGTGATTTGACAAGATGTTTATCTGATACAACTCTTTCAGTTTTTTCCACGGTTTCTTCGCAGCAGATATCCCATGAATATTTGCAAAAACATTCTTGATCAAACATAGTCATATTATGCTGGCAGCCTTTGTATCCAAATCCTCCCAATCTTCATCTCTCTTCGTGGATTCAATTTCTTATCTTTTGTCAGAACTCTCAATTGGTTCTCCCTTCAAAACTTTGTGCAAATCTGCTTGAATTAAAGCATCATTGACTTGTACTTGTCACAAGCCAAAATTAATTTTCCCATCAAATTTCTAAATATCGTACGTTCCAGACATATTTTCTTTTGCTCCAAAAAATCTTCAAACCACCTAATGCTCTAATATCACTTGTTGGGAATTAACCACAAATTCTCTCTTCTTCAACCCACAAGATCTTTTGATATTCAATAAAATAATTGAGAAACAAAAAAATAAAACAAGGACAACACAAAATTCTCGGATTGCCAAAGTCTTTCACTACATATTAAATTGTTACAACATGTCTAGAATTTCACTCCCCCTCCCAATTCCATATACTACAGAGAAAATATTAATAATAAACTTTTATATAACCCAAGTTTCTACCATTTCAATTATTTCACAAAAGAGTCGCAAGAAACTATAAAGATAAAGTTTTTCAATGTTCTCTTTATTTAGTCTCACATTAGATATTTAACTCACAATTAATTAACTTCTCAACACATAGGTAAAGATAACCCAAAAACGTGTAGAATTTGTGTCCAAAAAGGAGATCCCTTTCTACCCTTTTTCACGTATTGGACGCTGACTCCTTTTCCTAATTAACCTGCTTTCCACGGCTGTCGCCTATCGGGCTGCCTTTCCTTGTTTTATTCCATGATGATGATGCAACAGCCACTTTTCTTTCCTTATTAATAACATGGCTGCTTCTTTTCTTTATCAAGCCAAGCTTACATCTCCACTCTTCATGCAACAATTAGTTAATATAAGCCCACTAGGCCTTTTATGCAGTAATCACCCTTAATCATGAAAGAGCCCATTTTCCCACATCTCACACATTAAAAGCTAATGGGAAAAATAGATATATAAGGTGTTTACTATACACAATTTCAATTTTAAGATATAACTTAAAAAATTTCAAAAATCAGGTTGTAGATAAAATTATTTAACTAAATTAAATAATTAGATTTTTTTATTAATTATATAAATTCAGGTCACAACACAATATAAATTCAGGTTACAAAATGTAAATTGCTTAAGTCACGAATAATTTCAGGGTCACAATTTATCAAAATAGTAGGTCACAATAACAGTTTTGTCAAATAATTGCAAGGTCACAAGTTTTAAATTAATCGATCCCGAGTTATTTCTAGGTCACAACTTATTAAATTATTAGGTCACCAATATTTTAAGTCACAATTATCATATTATTAGGTTACAATTCACTTATTAATTATTAGGTCACAATATATCCGGAAACTTGCCTATATCACCGTCTCACAACCATCAGTTCACAACCACCACCATCTCAACATCGCGACCCACCACCACCGCCTCAACGCCGTCACCACCAAAAAAAAAAAAAAATTGCAGTCAGGATTCACCAAATCGCCATACTGCAACACACAAAGCATCACCACCATCATCGCCAGACATCAATGCACCACTGCATCCACCAGACTGTTACACCACAACCACCATCGCATCCACCAGACTACCACACCACAACCATCACCACCACCGCATCACCACACTGCTACACCACAGCCTCACCCACCACCGCAACACCACAGCACCACCCCCACCAACATCAAAACCTATGACCCAAACTATTAGATCTGACATTAAAGATCCCTGTCTCCAGATCTGAGAATGTCCACCAACCATCCCTAGTGAAGTCGAGGTCAAAACTGTGCGCAACAACAACTGCTATTCTCGGAGATGTCGAAATCGAAATTGTGTCCAGCAACAACTATTATTCTTGGCGACATTGAAATTGAAACCACTTGCGCGCGGTGAGTGAGTTCGCCAAAAAGAGGGTGGAGAGCGGTGAGTGGTTTACCAGAGAGGGTGGAGGCGCGGTGAGTGAGTTTGCAGAGAGAGAGAGAGAGAGAGAGAGTGCGGGGGTGAGAGAAGAGAAGATGGAGGAAGAGAGAGAACGTGTTAAATGAGGATAATTAGAGTTTAGATATGTATATATGGAGATAGATGAATATGATAACTTTATTTTAATTTTATTAATATTAATATTAAAATTAAAATGTTCAATTAGCAACTGAAATAATACAAGTTTAATCTTATTTATGAAATTGGTTTTTATAATGTAGGGTTGGGTGTAATTTCTGCAAAGCTAATTCAATTGCATGTTTTTCTTTTTCTTGCATTATTCTGGATCAAACAAACCCAACATAAAGTCTCAAATTTGGTAGGCCTAAAAATACCAGCTCAAAAGTCATTCTTTTACGTTAGGTGTAAGGGAGGAAGGAGAGAGAGTGAAATCCAATCAAAAGTAATCTCCATACTCAAAATCTATTAATTACCACATACAATTCTTGCATTACCCGTCAAATCAACTCGCAGAAACTGAATCATCTCCTTTATTCAGTCAAGAAATTCTTCATTCTGTTGAAGGCTTCCAAGAATCTTATCGTAAAATTAAGTCAAGATAATATTTTTTAGTAGTGTATTGAGCAAGCGTTGCATGCAAGGTAGCGTTTTTTTGTTATGCATGGTGTACATAAAATATGTTCAATTGTTTATAGTAGTGAATTAATTTTGTGCTTTAAATATATACATATAACGTGAGATTTGGTGTATATATGATGTGTAAAATTATGTATGGTAATGAGTTAATTATTGTGCTTAGGTTCTGTTTGGTGACTGACATGTTATTTGTAAATAAATTTATGATTTTAGAGGTAAAATGTGTATATGAAAAATATGAGATGTTAAAAATTGGTTTGAGAAATTGTGTTGCATATAAATTTATTTTTATATACAGTGTTAAAAATCATTTTTATTATGTTCCATAATTTACAAATAATTTTTATCATGTCCCATATATAAATTTATTTTTATCATGTCCCATAATTTAATGTCTTATTATTATGAAATATTCAGACCAATTTTGTAGTTGTAATGGCGATAGTGATGATCCATATGGAGATTTTTAATGTTTACCTCGTGAGAGTTTTGTTGTGGTCAGTTATGTGATATTAGATTGCCTATTAATGTATTAGTTTTTTAATGTGTATTTTATTTATTTGTTGCATTCAGTTTTTTTTTTTTTTTTTTAATTGGCTATATCATGTGTACCAAGTATAGTTTCTCTACATCTTCGAACATGTAAGGAAACGAAATGCTAGATGAAGGCAAAATGTAGTGGAAGTCGTTTAGAAAACTGATAATTGGCTAACGAAGGGAAAATGTTCGATACGAATAAATTAATGCCACTTAATAAAATAACTAATTTTTTATTGACATGAACGCATTATTTATTTAAAAAATAATTTTATTTTGTTAAAATAAATAACCTTTAACTTAAAAAAAGAAAAGAAAAGGTGGCGTGTCAAAAAACATTTGGATATGAAAGCTTAGCTTAGAGTAACAATTAGTGTTGGGTTTCATTCGCAATATATATATATATATATATCTGAATAATCAAATTAACAGAATAAAAGGTCATGTAACAATTTATTAAAATTTCAAACTAGACGTACTCCCCATTTTTTTTTTTTTTTTTTGTTTTGAGAAACAATTTCTTAAATAATAATTCAAACACATTTTCAATATTCTTGAAACGAACTCTCAAAATAGAAAACTGAAAAATGATCTCAAAATTGAAAACTAAAAATTGAAACACAGACAAAATAAGCCCTTTACTTTTTAGGTTTTCATGATTATGGAAATGTGCAATTAGTTGCTTTATTTTTTTCCTCCAGTTTTAGAAGTGATTTATAGTTTTCTTCCTTTTTGTCTTCTATTAGTTCTTTGTTTTCACAAGTTTTGAGATTTTTAAGGGACTTCAAAAAAAAATGATAAAAATCATCAATGACCACCATTGCATTACTTATTGTGAATGGTATAACCGATGTACTTCAATTAGTGTTTATCACAATAATGTCATCGGTGATATGGATAATTATCGATAGTACTTCGAACATTGATTGTCAATTATGTCATTGATGCTCCTTTATCGACAATGTCGTCGATGATACTACAGAGAAACCTAATAACTAAAAATGACAAAATCACGTTAACTAAATCTTTAGTTGAACAATAAAACAAAATAATATTCTTTTGCATTCGTCTCAATGATATTACCATTTAATTAATTTGTATCCTTCTCTTTTCCATTAGAATGAATGAACTCATCTAAATGACAATGACTACCATTACAATTTGACATTTTTTTTTTCAATAACGAATAATGATGCTCCACAGTTTATTAAAACTAAAATTCAATCAATCAAAAATTTAATAACAGTCGATGAATGTGATATGAAGTAAAATTTGAACTTTAGCCGACGCTAAAATATTGGCATATGTACCAAAACCCGCAAAACATTTAAAAAATGAAAGTAAATTAGTTGAAAGAATAAAATCTTTTTACAAAAAAGTAAACTGTCAACTCATTTAGAAAGCAATTTCAGTGTGTGAACTTAAAAATCAACTAAAATCCTGCAAAATAACCTTAGATAGTGAGTTTAGCTCTTGAGACCACTGTGGTGTCTAATTTCACTCTTAACAATGTGTAGATTTTCTTGAGATTCTATAAGGTGAACATAATATAAAGGGTTCCAAGGAAATTCTATTTTTCTGCTACATTGCTTTATGGTGAGGATTGAAAAAAATAAAATACACAATGAATAATCCACTAGAAAAATTCACATTCCTCATTGTATTCACAGAATTGAAAATACACAGAGCTTGTTGAAGCACATTTAAAGCTATAATTTCACTTATAAAATATTCAACACACACTAATATGCAAGCCCACCACTAATTTTCTTACACGTCAAACACTATTAATGCACAAAAAAAAGGTAAAGAATAAAAAATACCCAGCTGCATTGGGAGTAGTATAGTGTACATACCAAGAATACTTTTGACAGTTGCTCGATCAATTGTTTCATGCCTCCATCCGGACGAAGTTTAGACTTGTTTTAAATTGAAATTATAAAGAACACCAGTTGAATGCATTCTCTGCATGACCTCTCGTTCGCCATTATGATTCCTGGTTACATCTTTTCTCAACAGCCATTTGGATTTATCTTGACACATGACATTTCTAGCATCCAGCTGCTTTTAGAAATTTGTCATATGGGCTTGAAGGTGGTAGTCTGAAGGACTGTTGCTGTACACTTTCCAGAGAACAGCTTAACTGATTTTGTTTCTGAATTGGCTCTACATTAGCGAATTTTATATCTTCCACAAGTGCTAATGCCTAGAACAAAACCAATATACAGTTTAGTATACTTCCAATTATGATCAAAGATCAAGCACACGAGTACCTACTTGAAGAAAAGTACAAGCATAATGGAATACCAGGAATAGATTTTGCCTGTGTTTTGCTCATGTTTACAAACAGTTTATAAACACCCAAGTTTTATCTACATAAATCAAGGGAGCCACAAGTACTATCCACTTATCCATCACTCATCTCCATCTATTCATATTTTAAATCATTTATAAACACTTTCCAAACATACTTACAATCCCATGATAATAAAAAAAGAGATATAGTGATTGGGGTATGGTAACAGATCGCAATTGGTAATAACTAATACAATCATCATCTTATTTTGTTTCCATTTTAAAGGTCACATCTGAATATATTAGGAACCTTCCAAGCTTTCATATTGGCCCCCATATCTGGGCCTCTCTTGGGAATATATAGTTTAAAATGGAGTTCAATATTTCCATATGTTAATGCAGAATGTGTTCATGAATAAATGGCTACGACTAGTTTTATTCCAAAGCTTGGGGCTTGATAAACAATAGTTGTTCATTTTATTTACTGGGCATCTGACTATACTAAACAATTTCCAAGACTTCAACGTAGAAAATTGTGATATCCCCTTTTTACACTAGTCAAAAGTCAAGAAATTATTTAGTCAAAGTCAAATATTCAACGATCTAGTCGAATAACTTAAGTTGAACAAATAATTTTATTGGGACTTAAGTTGAATTTGCAGAAGTTTGAGGGTAGAGATTATAGAAAATGGAAATTTAGAGAGTTAGTTTGCAATTAAGGGAAGTTAAGGACTTAGTTCTATATCATATGAAGGTTGGGGGCTTGAATTGCAATTAAGTTATTCCTTATCCATTTAACTAGAAGATAAGTGACCATTTCTCTCTCAATTTTGTAGCACAAAAAATGACAGAAGACTGGGAACAAAACAAAGAAGAAAAAGGAAAGAAAAGGGAAAGAAAGAAGAGGAAGGAAAAAGAAAGAGAGAAGAAAAGGATTGTCCAATTTTATTTTTTTGTAGAAGGAAGATATACATATTTCTCAAACTTGGATTCTTGAACATCTTCTCCAATTTCAAAGGTAAGTAATGAAATCATTTGTTGATGATTTGTGCATAAATTCTAGAGTTCTTGATTTTTCATTATTTTAAAGTTAAGAGGAGGGAATTTTAATTATATAAATATACATATAGAACCTCCATCTTTGTTAACAGCTTGGTGGAAACATTAGTATGCATATAGAAGAACCTGAATTTCAAAGGAGGGAGGGGGGGAAATGGAAGTTATTTAATATTTGTGTACATGTGGTATAGCAGGAAAATGGAAATTTCGCCACTAATATATTTATGGGCCGGGATGGTATATTCCTTTGAAGGAGATGGAATTAAGACTTCATTACTTTTATCTGTGACTATTTTTTTTCAATCCCACAATATAAGGAATAGGTAGAAATTCTCATTTCCAGAATCTTTCTCTAAGTTTCAACAGTTGGGTGTAGTGATAAAATGATAAAAGAGAAGAATCTGAATTTGGAACATGTATTGACCATAAAAATGTGCTAATATATAGGTATGTGTGTGTGTGTGCGCACACTAAATAAATTTACAGCATGGAGCAATTATGACAAGGGAAAGAATGATATTTGAGGACAATGCATGGTCTTGCTTGGTGTTTAAATGTGTAATTAGGCTTTGGAATAATGAAACGGACAAGCATTGGAGTTGAGGCTTTATTTTCATTAATGACTTTAGACTGAAATTGGCAAGCTTAAATACCAATTCCAAAATAAAAAAAGTACGTATTTTTATTTCAAGCAAGATATGATATGAAGATCGGAACAGTTTATCAACTGAATTAGTCCTTATGGAGTATAGTTTGGTGAGTGGAAAAACTTAATTATTTTCAAATATTGATATTTGCTTATATGATTACGTTAAATGTGATTATGTGATTTATTTGTCCAAATACGTGATTATTATGAAATATTATGAGAATATGACATTCGTGGAATTAGAAAGATTTTGAAATGATTTGTTGAAAGAAACGTGAGACATATATATGATATTGAAATCCACCAAAAAGTAACCATATTAAAGAAGTTCATTGAGGGGCTTTGACCGTGTTCTATGCTACATTGAGGGGTGTTGATGGGGTATGATAATACCCTGAGGCGGTCTTGACCGTGTATGATATAGTTCACTGAGGGGTCTTAGTCGTGTTCTAGAATTGATTATCAGAAGTCTTTGAGACTAGCCCGAGAGGCAGTCTACTAGCATATGACCATATTATAAATTATATTCAATGGGTACATTCTTGTGAGATTTGTTAGAGTATGGCCGTACCTAGAGATTACAGACTGTATTGACACTTGACAGTATATTATGGATGATGTTAGATTATAGATTGTGATGACAGTGTAAACATATGATGATATTAAGATGATATTTTTCGGCATGAAGAGTATATCTCTCTTCTTGACTATGATATACAGGATTACATTGTGAACTAGATTTTCAGTAAATTCATATAAATGAGAAAGTATGATTATTTTCGAAATTATCCACTCACTGAACTATCAACTCATTATTTTCCCACGATTTTTCTTAACATGTAATATTTGAGTTTTGGAAACCTGAAGAGCCTGCTGATTTTGGAGCTATATTCGTATAACATGTGTAGGTTATTTTTTCATTTAAATCAAGCACTTAAATTCAGTATGGGCCCACATTATTTTTGAAATAAAATTATTTTTCATTATTTAGCATATGATTGGTAGTAGATCACAGTCAGTCTTTGTGGTGGGTCCGGCGTTTAACTGGCATCTATCATCGATGCACACCATGTCTCGAGTCCATTAGGGTGATTCAGGGCGGGTCGTGTCAAAAATGGGCCAAGAAAATGAAATGAAACAAAAAATATAATAGGAAGTTTTTGGTTTTCATTCTACTTATTTCATCGAGAGAGGCATCCTCACCATATTTGGTTGAACAGAGTTCTTCCTTTCATTTTCATCAGAAAAAGGTTTTGCACTAGCAGCTTGTTGTAGCTTGAAACTTTGAAGTACTGACATTTTCTGCTGTTTACCAGTGACAAGAGCCTCACATTCATTCTTCACTTGATCATAAGGAATTGGTTTAGAGGACACTGGCACGCTGGCTACTTGCCTGGCAGTTTCCAAAACCTGTTGATGTCAAGAAATATTGTAATACTTATGAACTATGAAGCTCGTCCACAATTGATTTCCATCAAAAGAACAAAAGAGTAAATAGTGTATAATTTGAATGAAATCGAAAAGGATAATTTATCATTTTTAATTTGCAAGAGTAAATGAGTTCTCCATAATTGTATTAAACTAACAAGTTAACTAACAAGTTACCACTTATTTTATCATGCCAAGGAAGGGTCAAGGCCAGTTAGAATCCATTACATTAGGTTCAAGATCGATGCGGGGATTGATAAAAGAGACTACAAGAAATATAAGTCTATTTACGGGTACTTCTTGGAACTTAACAGAGGTTTCAAGGGTTTCACTTATTCAAGAAACAAAAAGTCCAAAACATCGTGGAAAATTACGTACCGATTCCACAAGTTGGTTAACACTCAAAATGTCAAGTGAATTGATGGAGAGTGATGTTTTACGATCGGACTGACTTCCACCATCAGGAAATGGATCATCATCTATCAATGCAACTATAGCCATTGTCTGATAAAGAAACAGTTGTCAGTCGGCATCAAAGGCTAGATAAATATAGGACATGGTAAATATGGTCTTGCTTTATAACCTCGTCAAGATCCTGGAACTCTACGTGAGCAAGTGGAGAACATGGACGTGGTGTGTCCATGAATAATGGAGGTCCCAATGGATAAGCATTATCTGGTGAAAATCTCTGTAAAAGTTGCTCCTTTATATTTGACAACTCATCCTGTAGAAATTTACCGAGAAATTAATCACAAATACGTTGTGATTCAGTAAAGTGGTATTTTGAAGGGGGAAGGGGGGGGGGGGGGGGGGGACTAACAACATCTATGAAGCACAACATGGACACGCATTTAAAATGAAAAAATAAACATAACTCTAAGGAAGTACTGGTTTGATGATTACCTCCGACAATTTCCCATACTCTGTCATGAAGTGGGATGTCAGAATTTCTTTTAATTGCTGATCACTTAATTCTGTAGATGAGAGGGACTGAAGATCAGCAACTTCATCTTCCTGTGATCCATTGCCTTTTGCTTCAGGTCCAAATGACAGGGCCTGAAGCTTGAAATCATCAACCAATTTAAGGTAAGGATCAACCTGTCAAAATTATTTCCATAACTAGTATTAATTTTATAAATATTTGCCAAAATACCAAAGATATTTCAATTTGAAAATTGGCAATCCATCCTAAGCTAAGAACCTCTATCAGAGAAGTTGCATAGACTTACTGTTTCTTCTGTTAATGACGATTCTACAAAGGGAATCAAATCCAAAATATTGCCCACCCTGGCTGAAAATACTAGCATATATGATGCCAAAGTAAACAGAGACCTCCTCTGGGAAGGTGGCAGACCCCCTGCATATGCAAGTTGGTGAGTTTGAATTATAAGAAAAAAATAACACCAAAATGTACCTTAAATGGGAAGAAAATAAAGAGTTCAAAAGATACAGTTTGAAGTGACAGGAAATAAAAGACAAACTTCTGCTTTGTCATTCGGAATACCTATTGGCTACTGGGGATTCTTCATACAGACTGGCATTTTCTATCAATGCAAATTCAACTTCCTGAAATGCCCATTACCTCTCAATTGCTGTGTCATCATTTATGGTTGCAAAAACTCTTTATTTAATTTGGATTTCATATCTAACTAAAATGGATATTCCTTTCTAAATGTGAGACTTGATCTTCATACTAGAATACTAATTCTGCTAGTTATAATGATAATAAGCTGGAATATTATTTTTTCTCTCTACGTGATATCTCCCGTTATATTTTTTTATTATTGTCCAATTTATATAAATGCATTTGATAGTTTCTCTGAGGTTGGACCCTCGAATAAGGAGTAGAAAAGAAACTGGATCTCACAAAGTTGACTTTTTTATTTTTATTTATTATTATTGTTTTTTCACTATCCAGTGAATAGAATTAATCAATAGAACATTTCCAGAGAAAAGAAATGAATACTGGAGAGTGTCCTATCCACCAAGTGCATCATGTAATTAATTTCTTTCTTTTGAATAATTATTGTATCCAACGAAAAATCCAACCCACCTTTTTCCAGAGCGATGCTCCTGAGAGAAAAGGCCAATTGGAAACACTGCACCAGGGCCATGTGATTGGAATTCTGGAAGAACAATGATTTATGATGTCAGAGGTCAAACACAATTTTATAGAATATTTAAGTACATACTGCAGGCACAAAAACAGCGAAAGTAATACTAAAATAGAAAGAAAAATCTTATATATCGTTTACCCTCACAGATTTTATTCTCCATATTCTCGTTTGTTTGGTATTACTCTTGATTATCACTCTCTTCATATCTTTGGTTGTGTTCGCTTTGTCTTGCCATTCATTGAACGTCATAAACTTTCTGCTCAAGTTGCTAGGTGTGCATTTCTCTGGTAAAGTAATGCACATAAAAGATTTGTGTGTTATGATGCGGATGCTAACAAGCTCCATATTTCTTGAAATGTAGCTTTCTTTGAGAACCAATATTTCTTCCAATCTCATGCTCTCATGATTTTTCTTCAGTTCTGCTTCCTACTTTCGATGATGTCCCTTATCCTATTGAACGCTTTAAGCCAGAGATTATGTATCATAGACGTTGCCTACAGTCCCCAATGCCTCATCCAGACACTGAACAAATGCCTGATCCAGTTATGGATGATCATCGACGGTCCTCTCATGTCTCACGCCCTCCGGATAGATAGGGGTCCTCTCATATAGCTCTTCATGTGCCTTCATCTTACTCGGACTTCTACTTAAGCATGTTGCAACAAGCTACGCAAGAAGAACTCGAGGCCCTTCACGACAATCACACTTGAGACATTTTCCCATGTCGTGATGGGGTAAAGCTTATACGATGCAAATGGTATATAAATAAAATCAAATAAGCCCATTGGTGGCATTTGGAAATCTACAAGAGTATGGACTTGATTAGGTGGAAACATTTGCACCTGTGTCAAAGATGACAACTGTTTGCACTGTTGTAGCAATTGCTGCCTCGAAGGGGTGAGCACTTTGACAGATGGATGTGGAAAATGTATTTTTGCATAGGAATTATTCTTGTTGTACAATCCAATTGACCAATTATTTGACAATTCCCTCACATGAGTGGTTGTGGGGCCCATCACCATGTTTGGCCCTACAATCCCCCAGGTGAGGGGGCTGTCAAATAATTGATGAACCCAATTGTACATGTAGCAAAACCCTTTGCATAGAGACCTTAATAAAGAAATTTATATGACCCCTCCTCCTAGGATCAATGTTTAAAAAGACAAAACTAAGTGATGATACGGTTTTCCTTCGTAAGGTGAGGCATAAGCCTCGAGGCGGATTGAGGCGTAAGTCTCACAAAAAACCAAAAATTCAATAAAAAAAATTATAAAATAACAAAAAAATACAAAATATAAAACATATAGCCCATGTTTGATAGCACTTAAAATTCTGATTTTAATCAAATTCAAGGTCCACATTTAATCTTAACCATACATTTGTTGGGACCTACAACTTTTCAACCATACATCTCATCAACTTTTATCAAAATCTACTAAAAATCTGATTTTTATCAATACCAAATAGGGGCATAGCATATATAGTCAATTGGATATATAGCATATAGATATATGGTGGACATAAAATAACAGATAAGTCAATTTGTATAATATTAAAATATTTTTATTTTTGTTTTTATTTTTAAAATGTAAATAACTATTATTTTTATTTTTGTAGTCTTTAAAATATTTTAATTTAATTTTTAAAATTTATTTAATTTTTATAGTGTAATGCAACTTTTATTTTTATTTTTAGAGAAAATTTGGTAAAAGGCCTCTTTGACATATCACATATTTTTTTAACCTAAAACTTAAAAGAACAAGTCAAACATAATTCTTGACCAATTTATTAATTAACTACCTAAAATACCCTTACCTATTCATTCAAAATAGACCCAAAAATAGACATGTAGTCAATTTTGGTCTATTTATAGGTCAATGTGGCTGTAAACTGTTTGAAATTGTGTGAAGCAACTAAAGATCGAAAATAGACATGTAGTCAATTTTCGTAAGAATAGACCTAGGGGTGTCAAACGGGCTCGGCCCATCTACCTTGAGTTTGGTTCAGCTCACGAGCCGAACACAAGAAGTTCGTGCTGGCTCGTTTCCCACACGATACGTCCAAGTCCGGCTTGTGAGCCCGTTGGCTCATGAGTCGGACGAGCCGACCCAAGCTTGTGACTTATTATTATTATTATTATTATTATTATTATTATTATAAATTTTATATTTAAAGGACTTAAAAGTTAAAATAAAAAAATTAATTGGACAATGAGATATATTATTATATTATGTGACATTTGTAACATTCAATTTAACCTCTGTTTGTTAAAGGTTTTGTGTTTAAAAACATGTTTTTTTAAAGGACTTAAAAGTTAAAATAAAAAAATTAATTGGACAATGAGATATATTATTATATTATGTGACATTTGTAACATTCAATTTAACCTCTGTTTGTTAAAGGTTTTGTGTTTAAAAACATCTTTTTTTATGTTTTCGAGGTAAGATGTGTGGTTGAAAAGTGGAGAGAGAAAATATGTGTGGTTGAAAAATGATTTGAGGAATTGTGTTGTTTAAAAACATGTTTTTTTGAGGTTTGCCAAACAAAAGCTTATGCTTAAAATGTAATATTCTCGTAAGTTCAGAGTCGATTAAGAATTTAAAACTAAAAACTTATAATAATAACATAATATTATTATATTATGCGACATTTTGTAACATGCAATTTATTTATTTTTTTAAACGAGCCGGATGGGTCGGCTCGCGAGTGGGCCCATTTCCAAGCTTGTTAGGCTTGTTCATGAGTTGGATCCGAACTGTCCAACATCTAATTTTTCTGTTTGATCCAAGCCCAAATCCATTTTTCACAAGCCGAGCCGAACCGAGCCAAATTTACCAACTCACGAACTGTTCAGCCAGTTTGCCACCCCTAAATAGACCCTTTCTGATGAAAAAGTCTTTTCAGATTTATTTGTCTCAATCGATGAAAAATTGAGGGTATAAGGATCAATCAAATGATTTAAGACGTCAATAAATAGTTCTCAAATGGCTTAAGTCATCCAATAGGTACATTCGTGTAGCGACTTGAATTTTTAAATGTCAATTTATAAATTAACTTGTGTTGCTACGATTTTCCTTGTAAATTTTAGAATTTAATTTACATCCGTCAAGTTGTCTAGCAAAACATTTAATATAAGAATTCAAACAATTTCAATCTTAAATATTCGATTATTTTTATCGGGTCGAATTTTATCCCCAACATCTATTTTAAATTATTCTTGGTCCAATACTCCCCTTAAGCCCAAAGCATAGTCCGATATTGGCCCAATTATATCCAAAACATAGGGCTCTTCTACAGTAACAAAAAATATCCTCACACCAAAATTTTCACTCTCGACAGATCAAAAATTCATGCGAGTTTTCTAAGAATCTATACTAGGTAAATCTCACGATCCTTGAATCGTTTCTTTCCATTAATTCCATCATCATCATCTAACTCGGTAGAGACATTGCAACAGATTTCTTTTTTTCTTCCTATTTGAATTTGCAAGTTCAAGACTCGAGTCCAAAAATCTTTCTCGACATACTCGGCATTCTCAGCAGGTAGTCTTCATTCTGATTTCTACAATATTGTGTCCCCCTTTTAATTGAATCAGAAATAGAAAAAAATGGGTAGAGCCAAGAAACGTTCACTGTCAAAACCCGCCTACTACCACTTCACAAATCTCTCAATTCAACACCCAACAAACCCAAGAAAGCAAGAAAATAGAAGTGACCCAATGTCCTACATCAACCTTCGGTCCATTTTGGCCGGAGTATTGGCCGGAAATGTCTCGTCATTGCCGGATTTTATCCCCAAAAACTACTGCCCGATCCTTCTTTTCTTATCCCATACCCATTACCCTATCACCACCCATCTCCTATGCCACATGGTAGCGACGGCATCGCCGACTACATGCTTCAGCAGCCGTCCAGAAAGGGGTCTCCGATCGCCATCTCTATTTGATTAGCTTGGCTCCAAAATGGCCCGTTTTCTCTTTTGAAACGTGTTGAGTGGGTAATAATAGGTTATTTCGTACTAAACCTTGATTATTTGTAGATTAGATACTCCTCAGAATAGTCGTGGAGGCAAAATGAGTTGAATCACAGCAACCACTGTTTATAAAAGTGTAAAGTCAAATTTGAATATGCTTCCAAGATCGTCGATAAATATTTCCCAAATGGTTTAAGTCATCCAACGGGTGTATTCGAGAGTTTTTGGGTAGTGAAAAGGTCAAATAGACACACATTGGCCCTACGGTCTATTTGATTAGCTTGGCCTCGAGATGACCCGTTTTCTCTTTTGAGACATGCCAAGCGGGTAATAATAAGGTATTTCATACTAAACATTGATTATTTATAGACTAGATACTCTTCCGAATAGTCTTGGAGGTAAAATGAGTTGAATTGCCTTAAACCCTATTTACACAAGTGCAAAGTCGAATTTGAATATACCTCGAAGATCTCAAGTTCCACACTGCGGGGTCTAACGATCAACCAAATGATCTAAGACGTTGATAAATAGTTCCTAAATGGTTTAAGTCATCCAACGGGTGCCTTCGAGAGTTTTTGGGTCGTGAAATGGTCAAATAGACCCATATTGACCCTACGGTCTATTTGACTAGCTTGGCCTTGAAATGGGCCATTTTCTCTTTTGAGACGTGCTGAGTGGGTAATAATAGAGTATTTCAAACTAAACATTGATAATTTATAGATTAGATGTTCAAGGCAAAATTAAATTGCCTTAACCCCTACTTACACAAGTGTAAAGTCAAATTTGAATATACCTTGAAGATATCAAGTTCCTTCCCGTGGAGTATGTGAAATCAAAGATAAAATAGACCACAATGTCAATTTGAACAAAATGGATCATACTCGAGAAAAAGTCAAATTTTGCACTCATATGTAATCATAACAAAAACAGAATTTTATACAGAAAACTATATTTACTGGGGTCAATTGGAAAAATACTCAAGCCACAAAAATAGACCATGGGTTAAATTTTATCAAAAATGGAAATAGATCACAATGTCAATTTGAACAAAATGGATTATACTCGAGAAATGGTCAATTTATGCATTCATAACTAAAACAAGATTTTATAGAAAACTACATTTACGGGGTCAATTTGACAAATAGACCCATGCCACAGAAACTAGACCATTGGTCTATTCAGGCTAAACCCAGTTCAAATTGATTTTTATATTTAGGTTTAGAAAATGGTAAATTAGAATTTTTACATACAAAGGGTATTAAGGACATTTTATATCTTACCAATGTAAAATAGGTTTTTTGGATACGAAAAGTAAAAATAGGCCTTAAAAATGATGCCCACTTAAAAATAGGTCTTTACGAAAAATTTCCCTTATTTTTATTGTCTTTTAATCTAATATACAAATATCTAATATACACATACAAAATTTGGACTTTCTTTGATACAAGAGCAGACGGCCCATTTATTACACTTGTGGTTTGTCCACCCACCTCAGCACAACAAGTCTCTAACCCTAATTTCTATAATAATAATAGTATTACATAAAACACACAGACGCAGGCTGCAACTCCCCCTCCTTTGTTCGTCATCTTCTCTGACGGTAGCTCCTCCGACGGCTTCTTCCTTCTACGACGCAGCTCCTCCATAAGAAAAATCTTTTTTTCTTCTTATTATGGGTGGCACACGCCTTATGCCTTGTGAGGCACATTCTTTGAGGCATGCACCTCAGGTATTGAGGCTAAAACCTCAGTATTTTTGCCTCGCAGTCTCCGCCTCAAGTCATAAGTCATGAGCCTCACAGTGAGGCATGCCTCTTGCCTTTTTAATCCTTGCCTGGGATGTTTACTCATCATCTGAAGTTTTTCGGTTGAAGCGATCTCTATACAGATTGAAACGGGCTCCATGAATATGGTTTTAGAAGTTTTGTACTACTCTCTTCGATTTTCATTTTATTGTAAGTCAGTATGATTCCTCTCTTTCTACAAAAGATTGAAAGACTGCTAATAGACTTGTTGTGCTCCTTGTATATGTGGATGATATTTTCATTACAGGATCTAACCCTCGGTTGATTGAGCAACTACGGTAGCACTTGAAAACTTCATTTAATCTCAAAGATCTTGGTCACATGCAATATTTTCTTGGTCTTGAGGTGCAACGTTGGGCGACTAGTATGATTGTGCATCAGCACAGGTTTACCCAAGAGATTCTCACCTTCGCTGGTCTTGATTCTTAAAACTCAGTACTTACTCCTATGGAGGTCAATTTGAAGTTATGTTAAAATGAGTTAGAGCTATTATATGTTCCTTCTCAGTATAGGAAACTAGTGGGGATTTTGAATTATTTAACCATTACTAGGCCTCTTGTGATGTACAACAGGTGAGTCAGTTTATGCAAGCACCTTGCCATTCTCATTTGGAAATTGTACGACGTATCCTTCATTATTTGAAGGGTATTTCTGGTCGACAATTGTTCTTTCCTACAGGGGCTTCTTTACAATTGATGGGTTTTGGTGACGCTGATTGGGCTGGTTGTGCAGATACTCGTTGTTCAATTACTAGTTGGAGGATCGAGTTTTTAAGTACACCGAATCGGAGTATCACGCTATGTCATCAGCATGCTCTGAGATGGTATGGCTTCAGGGCTTGTTAAGTGAACTCAGTATTCCTCTGCTCACTCCTATTCCACTTCACATTGATAAAACAAGCACTATTCAAATTGCTACCAATCCGATCTTTCATGAGAGCAAGAGCATATTGAAGTAGATTGTGATTCCATTCGTGAAGCACTAGACCAACATCTGATTACTCTTCCTCACATTTCCGCAGAATTTCAAATGGCTCATGTGTTCACCAAGGCACTATCCCGTCACCAAGATCAGTTCATGGTTGACAAATTTATGCTTCTTGATTGGCCAGCATCAATTTGAAGGGGTGTTAATGTATAGCTGTGTATTTCCTTGTATATCACAAACTGTTGTATATAGTTCTCTTGATTTAAGGGATTACATTGATAGGTAATAGTAGTTGTATATAGTTTCCTTAATTTAGGGAGATTACAGAGATAGGTAATAGTTACCTTGTTTAGTGAAATCTTGTATGAATACAAGATTGATTTTAGGCTGTAATTAAGGAATGATTTTCCTATTTAATGAGAAGGAACCCTCCTTTGAGAGGCATTCAGACCATTTGACACTACCCCACCATACAAATTGTGACTTGAAATCCAATTTTTGAATGAAATAAGAATCTTTGTTTAGGCTACATTCCTCTTATGATGATGAATGGACCTACCACCCTACATTACAATCAATTGTAGGGTCACATTTTTAGCCTTTGGATTCTGCCAGTTTAATTCCTTCCCTACCTCTTTCCCACTAATTCATGATTCCTATATCCTCTAAAATCTACCAGTCCAATAGCCAGACATATTACCACTTGAAAAAGTGATGTCAATTGTCAAACAAGAATGCATAAACTGTAAAAGTCGAGAATGGAAACAATAAAATGTTACTAAACAATCAAAACAAGTAAAATCACGAGAAGGAGCTAACCTTGGATCGGGTGAAAAGTAAAGCAATATGATATGTATGTGCCATTGCCTCAAAATTTTCTGGAGTATTTCCTATCAGCGTTGCCTGAACCCAGATAGATGAAAGAAGAAGACTCACTTGATGACTACTCAATCTAAGGGAAGTCGTTTCCTGCAAAGCAATTATTTAGACAGGAAATGAAATGATAATTCACACAAGGCATGCTAGGTTAAATTTGATACTTAGACATAATAGAATAAAATCATGAAGAGTCAAGCGGTGTGAGTTCTATATTACATTTTTCCCATCAGCAGTAGCTTCCTTAAAGTTACATGGTTGACTTTGCTCCTCTCTTCTTTCTTCAATACCAGCCTTCGATTCATAGTCACTTTCATCGTCAATTGAGAAACTTCCCGTATTCACTTTTTTCAATGCCCTAAGGGTTCCACAGTTACAATTTTGGGCAAGATTTCGATTACTGACAGACCATGAATTGCTAAAAGATGGTATAAGCACGGTGGAGAATATACGGTGAGCCCCAACTCTTGCTTCATGGTCTGGGTGTGCCATTGCTAAAAGCAAGTGGTGAAACAGTGCATCAGGAAATCCCTGAAAAAGGAATTCAACATAGAATAAATGTACATCCTCAAGAAACCTACAGACAGAGGTAAACAAATAAATCATTACCTTCTTGTGATACGATACATTGGGAACAGAAGAAATAATTTGTGCAATTCGATAAACAGCAGAGACTGTTGCTCTAGCTCCAGTAATGCCTGTTGGAATGTTTTCAAGCACCACAGCCATTAGATCGAGAATAGGCCCCACGTCAGCAACCTATAAATTACACGTAATGTTAGATAAGAATCAAATATATTATCCAAATAATCACATGCACAACAAGAGAGGTCATTTTTCGACCATCATCCTAAAAAATGACTCCAATTGAACACTCAAGAGTTTCAATTGTAAAATTAAGCCCATTGAAGTTGTTCAAGAATGTAATTTCAAATAAGAAAAGATGAAATGCAAAATTAACAATAATTAGGAGAAAATCCAATGCAGTCTTTTACTACTATTATTATTCATTTTTAATAAATGAAATTTTTTTGCTAATTCTTTTTAAACCCCCATTCCCCATAGAGATATCATATAGAAATGGGTATTTTATTTGCCACCATAATTTTGAAAATGAACGTTTAAATGCCCTCAAAAGTAAGTCAATAAATCAGAAAAATATAAAATGCGGTAATCCTGCTGTAACATCTTGTGATTCGTGAACTCTTTGATGCTAAAATGACATTGTTATGAAGAAAAGCTTCTATATAAAGTATAAACTATACTCTGAAACTTGGTTTCAGCATTGTTATGAAGAAAAGCTTCTATATAAATTATAAACTATACTCTGAAACTTGGTTTCAGCTGTATAATATTATTGACTGATTTGGCGAATCTTGAAGATCATTGCTTGAGGTGTCAATGAACATACTACCACAACAAACTAAGCCCTATAAAGTTATACCAAATAAATAAGGGTTCACTACATGAATTCTTCTTCAGCATTCTGCTCTTTTCATTGCTAGATCTTCTAGAGATCTTAAATAAAAAAAAGGTATTATAATGTACCAATTCAAGGAAAAGAAAAGCCATATTTTGTTCATTCACAGGTAAATGTTGTCAACTGCCTACAACAGAAATAGGAAAAAGAACAAAACCATGGAAACTGGTGACACCACAATTGTATTAAACCTAGGAAGCATGGATACTCTCCAGGCCTAACGTGTCCCTGTAGGAGATTTCCAAACACTTGTAAATTACTTTGGTAATTTTCTAGTTTTGGCAATAAAGACAAGTTATGGACATACTCAACACATGTGAAGAACACTAAATGTATTGGAGATCACGATGCAATTTTAAACCAAAAAGATGGGTTAGTTAAACTAAATTTTAAGCTCGGAAGCAGACAAAAATAGAAACAGGATTTAGAAAGATCGGTAAAAACCACAGAAAAATTATAGCAAGTGATCGTACAAGACTCGTGCAACCCTGATGACCCGTCATTGTTTGGAACTTATTAGGCTTCATTTAAATTCCATAATCTGTAGCTTCTGCCATTGGATAACCCAATTCAAAAGAATCGGAACGTGGTTTGATTTTTAACTACCATTACAACCATGATTCATAGCTTAAGGTTTTCAATTTTATGAATTACAAAAATGGAAAAAAGTTTCTGAATGAAACAAAATATAAGGCGAACTTCTCAAAAAGGTCTTCTTACAATGACTATGTTCAAGTTAAATTATGTCAACTTACTACGATTGTTTCCATCATTCAAAAGGCCATTCTCTCTAATAATTCTTTTTTTCCATATTAAAAAGGGAGCAGCAGTTGGTTGGGGGAGAAAAGAAATTTATTTAAGATTAACTCGAAAAAGTGCAGGTAACAATTTTTATTTCAAGGGAGAAAAGTTCTAAAAATGAAATTCAGCATAGCTATACGGTTGATCTGTTATTAAACAACAAGAAGAAATCAGATAACTCTGGAAGGGCATCCACCATTTACTTCCACCTCTGGTTGAACACTGAGTATAACCGGAGTTTATTTCTTCATCCCCCACAAAATAAAATAGAAATTATAGTGCTGGGCTTAATTTAGATAAAGATGGTAAGTTGTATTGCGAATCTGATATATATGACATACTATGATGTATTTCGTTGGAGAGAAGCTCCAGAATTTTGAAACTGTAGATGGTGGAATGATAGTGAGTTCCTTCCCAAATCGTCAAATTTCTTCCTGTCCTTGTTCTCCATTTTACGGGTAAACCAGTTTACTATGAACAGAATGGGATGTCATTCATTTGGCTTGTGGTCCACAGTCGAATCTTTTGCCACAATTTTTCTCACAGATCTTCAACAAGGATTTCTTTGGTTTATGGTCTTTCTAATTTATAGTGCTTCCTGATTTCCACTTTTTTGGAGGGGGTCTTAGACTCCGTTATTCAAATAAGGAAAGAAGGGACTAGAATTTTGGTCCACATTTAGGATCTTCTAGATTGCCTAAGGATTGGGTTCTAGACCTTGCTGCACAACATCATGTAATATGGTGACTCGTATTTGTATTTTCTACATGCCAAGTGCCCGCATTTGTTATAATGCATAATCCTACAAAATGGATCATGATGTTGAGTCATTGACAATATGATCATACATAATATGAACATATGACACATTAACCAAAAACAACACAGATGCTGTGATAAATTAAACCTATTTGAGCTATGCAAACCTTATCTGACAGTTGCCAAATGCAATTTTCCAAAGCAGATTGAAGACTGGGGTTCCATTTATCAAGTCCATCTTTAGGACTTGATGCATCAGCTGAACATTGTATGCATTTTCTCAAGAGTTTGATCAGGTCAGTTATTGCACCCATTATTGAAACCGAGGACTTCAGGTTTGCAATCCTCACAAGTTGGGTGGCAATGTTAACTATATTTATTTGCATACTAGGTTGTTTGATGACATTCTTGTTACCCAAGTGCTTGACCAAGATAGACAGTAACAGATGGGACTTATCTCCTGGAGTTGAAAAAGTTGGGTTAGACAAAAAATGATAGTAAAATAACAAAGGGGGAATTGGTGGTATTTACAGGAGACTATAAATAAGAACTAAGGCCCCAAGCATAACCTGATTCTTCCAACAAAGACTGCAAATAAATCAACACGGAAGAGGCAAGTCCTTTCTCGGGCAACCAATAATTCTCAGTGTCAAAACAATGAAAAAGGGGTTCCAATACACGTCGAACTGTTGTTGCTTCCTTTGCCAGTTTGGCAATATTGTGCAAGCAAACCCTGGACCAATAAGAGGGGCTTTTCGCTGTCTCCCTGTACCATAGTGAATGAATAGAAAGATGTGAAGTGAACAACTGCACAAGTAATACCCCAAACACAAATCAACTTATCCAGGTGACACAGGATCTTACGTTGCTGATATCAACTCTGTTTTAGCACTAAAGAGTTTGGATATGGAAGAAACATTCTTGCTTATATCAGGGGAAGATGAGTCATCATTCTCAGATATTAGTACTCCCTGAACCTTATGCTCCAGAACTTGAGAGTTATTGCAGTCTTGATTGACTTTTTCTGAGTTACTTGCGAGGTCAACATAGTTCTCCAGAGTCACTGAGATAATCTATAGCACAATTAAATAATTTCACACCAAAATCAGGAATACAAAACAAATCTGGTAACATAATTTAGGATCCTAAACTTAAATTTACCACCAAAAAGGTCCATTAGATATTTGTGAGGAAAGATATCAATTCAAAGACTAGACACAAACATCTGTCATTTTAAACAGTGAATCAAGGAGAAGAGCATCTTACATGGTCAAAGTCCATTGAGATGTGGGAGTGCTCGCCCATAAACCACACCTAGATGTGTTATAAATGCAATAAGAGATTAGGAAGTATGATATCATAAGTACATTTTGCAAGTAAAACAGCCATGAAAAAGGAGAAGATAAATAAACACATTAAAGTATTTAAAAAGTAATATGAGAAAACTAAATTAGAGAAGCAAAGCATGAAGTGGAGCTGACTTGAAATGATGATTAGCAGATGCATTGTTTAACATTCAAGAAATCTTAAATAGAAGTCCAGAGAGATATTACAAGATAAAGATCTCTCTTACAATTAACTTTTAGTGCTAACGTCTAACATCCATAACAAACTGCATCCACAATAAGAAGGAAGCAAATAGTGCACACAGGTACCCCAGCCTGGTGATCAAATGATAGTTTTAAACACACTTCTTCCCCCTGGTGGTTTGTATAAAACATGCAAAAACTTACAATTTTTTATCCAATTGTGCATATTCAAGTGAGGAATTCAATTTGCTTCAGAAGATCATTTGGCAAATAGATAGAGTGTAGATTTTCAAATTTCCACCTCATTCATTATTTGCAATATTGGTACGGATAAAGTCACGAAAAAAGAAAAATAGCCTCCTACTTGAGGATTCTTAACGACTTAAAATATATACTCCAAAGTTCTTCCTAATCGTGATACATTGAGAATATACAGAAGCATTGAAAGCGTAGGGAAAAGTGGAGCACAAAAGCTACAGACAAAAAGCATACAAAGACTGCCAAAGTCTGCATTCCTCCTGCTCTTAAGCATAATGCTCTTTCATCATCTCCAAATTCCCGGGATAGTTGGCACAACTTGGGAATAAGTCCTTCCAAATTGAACATATGAGTACTGTCTGTCTGCTTACAAGAACAAATAAAATAAAAGACATCAGTTCCACGTCACTGACACAATAACTTGAAGTTGAGTAGGCAATAACCAATGCATTGATTGGTAAGAACTTCAATAATCATTTTAATGTTTTCCATTAATGTAGTTTCAATACCAAGAGTTGAGACCCTTTGTTAGTATTGTCAAACTCATTCACGTGCATGTGTGCTATGCATGCATAATGCCGAATATTATTGTTTTCCACAGAATAATATATTAAAAATCTGAGATAAGTCTGCTTGTTAATTGAAGATATACCTGGTTATATATGAAGTCAACAAGGATACTGCAACCAAGAGTCTGCATTTCTACTTGCTGTGTTTGTTCTAAAAGAGTTCCTATAATCCCCAAGAGACTGCTAGCAAAAAGTGGCCTGCTTGAAGGATGACAACCAGCATAATTAGATAAAATCATCTCATAGATAAACAAAGTTATATCTTCTTTTAAAGAAATCAAAAAACATATCCCAATGTAACTCTGTATTCCATGCAGCATTTAAGAAACTAACAGGATTGCTGTTATGGCAGAATATGGCATTAGAACCATAATGTATTAAGACTCATGTGTTTATACAGTTGACTTTATTTGATTGCTGAAAAGTGAAAAGCGTTTATAAGTAGGGTGTGTGATGATAACAATATCTTAATGAACAGTATGATAAAGTTATATTTATTATCACAACCTATTATTCTGTCATGTCAAGTTCCTTACTTCAAACCCTTACCACTTCCTCAGAATCTAAGAACTTTTTCTGAAAATCTGGTATTATATATCGCTACAGAGACATTATAACAATAGTTAACTGCAAATAGTTCAGAAATAGAAAAAAAAGTTGAGGAAACATTTATTTGCATGTAAAGGAATGTGAGTCGTTCTGTTTCCATGTGCCTCTCCCTGAAAGATATATGGTGAAGCAATCAGATCCTTTTCTTTTTCCTTTTAGGCATGCATTTTGAGGGGCGGGTGTGTTTGAATCACATCCTATGGTTGTTAGTGTCATCTGACTGATCATCATGGCATCCCAGCAGACCAAATTTGAACGTGGTCACATTGCAAATAGTTGAAATGTAAAAGTAATTTGTAGGGACTAAAATTGATATTAAGGGATAGCTGGGGATGCAAGACAGTGCATGACCTTTTCTGGATATTGCACATTAGACCTTAGTTACTTTTTGGTCCCTGGACTTAATGAAAATTACAGTCTGATCCTTCAACTTTCTTGAAAGTTCATTTCAGTCTTAAATTTTCGTATTTTTGCATTTTTGGTCCCTTTTCAGAAATTGCATTTTAGCCCCTAATCTTTCAAATTTGTGCAATTCAGCCCCCAAACTTTTGGTTTCCTTATTTTTGCCTATTTTTCTTGGAGTGTTTTCATCCTTTTCTATTCGTAAATTCAGTCTCTCTTAGGTCGGCCTTAGGCGATTCTCTTACCTACTGGGTTTACATCTCTTTGTGCTAGTTGTACAACTTTGGCGTACATAGTAAGGGCTCCGTTGACAGTCATTGCGGGTAGTGAATTTTTATATATCTAGTTAATACTTTGTTATGGACACTACCCCAAGAAGATTATTGACACTGGATGAAAGTAGGCGCACTCTACAACTTGAAGTTGCAATTCAAGTGGTAGGTGACGTATCAACTTGAGGGGGGAAGTTGAAATGTGAAAGTAATTTGTAGGGACTAAAATAGATATTAAGGGATAATTGGGGCCTAGTTGAGTAATTTTACCAGTAGGGTTATTCTTGTATAAATATAACCTCTATGTAATGAATCAGATAAGAAATACAATTATATTTCGATTTATATTTCTACTCAAATACGCCATAAAAACTACAGGAAGGCCTCAAGAAACACCATCAGTTTCTTTTTCAACTTACTCTTGAAAGAACATAAATAATTAGAAAGATGGTACAACTTCAGATATTGAGATTCTGTTATACCGTACAAGTTTTCTAAGCCCACAAGATGAAAGAAAATTCATGTTATACTATTAGGTTAAAAAGAGAAAGCTCTAATCCAAACAAAAATGATGTCTACAATTTTTTTTAAACGCGATCACACGTTTCTTATAACTGGAATCAAGTTTTTTTAGCAAGTGCTGTCACAGTGGCTGCAGGATGTCATTCAGAAAGTGTCTTGGAAGTTACTAAAATCAACAATTGTTGGATCATTCACATTTAGAAAGCCATTTTGTTAGACTTTGGGTGAGTATCAAATTCATAAAAAACCTCTTAGTGTACAAGAATCCATCGTTGAATTTCGAAGATACCTCTAGTAAGGTATATTAGATTATCACACAATGAACATGTTCCTAACAATATGATCTATATACTCTTTTGGTCCATGTCCATTGATCCATGGAAGTATATAAATGGAAATTGTGGATATATGGATGTATGGGGCAAGAGAGAGATGCTCCAAACAGATCGATAGAAGAAAGAGTGTGGAATTAAATAATGTAAGAACGGACAAACAGATATCAAATCTAAATGACTTGCGTGTGGATATCCAGTATGTTGATAAATTTGTCAAACTTACATCTGTTCCTTGCACGAAGATAGCAATTTCCTATAAATGAGCAAAACAACTTTCATGGAGCCAAATTGCTCATTCCGCAAATCCTTGTAAAACCGTTGCTCCAAGTAATCAGTAATCTGAATCATGGCAATTCCAACATATTAAAGAAATGAATAGGTATTCAAAGGACGGCAAGAGAGACAACCAATTAGTTTGTGTCATAGTTTAAAGAGATTAATGATTAGTGATATGCGAATGCAATTTTTAAACTAATGACTTGAACAACTTGATAAACAATGTCAAAATATGTGCATAGCATAATTTTATTAGGGAATCGATCAAACATCAAACATAACAGTAAAAGATGAAAGTAGACTAAGAAAAAATACATTTTTGGGATGTAAATCATACATTTTTGTGGTCCTACAACCTCACAGAAAAATAAAAAATAAAATAAACAATATATATATATATATATCAACCCCCAACCAAACATGATAGAGATAATGCACACCTTTGGTATTCGTAAAGGATTTCTTGAAGCATATTCACAAAGTTTCCCAATCTTTCGGTCATTTGGTTCAGCATCCTGCGAAAAACAATTCAAGTAATAATTAGAATAGTGTTAAAAAAAATAACGATGCTCTAAAATTTTCTCTTGCTGAACCACCTTAACATTGAAGTTATATGAAAATTACTGCAAAACTTCTGAAATAATTGTTTCACTCTTCTACCCAACTATAATTCTGCTCAAATAAACTTATATCTAAATAGCAAATGAAAAAAACCAGAACTAATTTAGTAATTTTCATAGGATAGAAGCAAAGAATCAGATACCATTGTTAAGTAGTTATCACTGACTAGATAATTAGAAATCAATCATATTACCCCAAATCAAATAACGAAGTCAAAAGTTCACCTGCGAACGCGGAAATATCTGAGAGAGGAGCTTCTTGTACCGTTTGACAGGTTGTCTTGAGCTTGCCCGCATTGAAGGGCAAAAGCAACATAGATTTCCACATGCTGGTACTACTCGTCTTGACATAACGCCCATTTTTATTATATGAAAATTTCAAGCCCCGTTCTGCAAGAGAAACTGAAGCAACATTACAATGTGAATCTGAGAATTTATGTCCTGAAAGGTCTACAAAACCCAAAATTCTCATGTTGAATATGAAGGATTACATGTCCAATGTGATGTCCAGATTCAGTAAGAAACCCCAAATGCAATTCACGAACTGGTGTACAATCTCATGATAATGATTTTCACTTTGAACACAACCCCACCCCCCCCCCCCCCCCAAAAAAAATTTAATTAACAAGCTGAGCACCGTCTCGTAATTGTCTTCAAATGCTTACCTTAAACAAGTGATCTCAAGCACAAACTTGGAGAATTCACGCATATCCAGGAATATTCAGAATTAATAAAAAGCATATAATCAATAAGAAAAATTATTTTCCCTAACTGAAACCCATAATTCATTAGTTTTACAGCACACCCACCAATCAAATCATATGAAATCAACTTTTTTCCCCCTTTCTTTTCAAGATCCTGATTGATTCCAGCATTTAAGCTGGCATTGATAATAAATACAAATTTAAAAGCAAATTCAAAAATATGTAATATAATTCAATATTTAAATGTAAATGTAAAATACCTTGGATTCTTGAGCACAATGGAGAGAGGAAGGGGCTTGAATTTTTCGACTCAAGGTTTCTCTTTGTCCTTTACACATTTTATTATGTTATACTCATTTATAATAAACAATTTATTTATAATAATAACAATAAAATAATAGAAAGTACTTTTTGCTAATCACGCACTTTTATTTACGTGGCAGTCTGTTGTATGTGTGACAGGAAACTGGGCAGTTGATTGGCTGTGAGTTTTCCAATTATAAAGGATGCTGTGACTGTAGTATTTTATTAATAGCCGCCTAATGGAATTAAAACTTCAACCGCTTCAGCGTGATTTAACTAATCCCAATAAATGCTAAAAAGCACAACAGTGCGCAAATTAAGGACTTGTACCTTTTGTCGAAATTTGTTATTGCAATGATTACAATTATAAATGAAAAATTACTACAAATAACCTCATCAACAAAAAAAAAAATTGAGAAAAAAGCTTTGAACACGTAATATTTGGAAACTTTGACCATTCAAATCACCATAAATACCATCATACATGGATTTACAATATAAGTCATTCAAGTATAGAAAAACTCCATTTAAATCCTTAGATAATTTTGTTTATATAAAAATTGATTTTTATTTATATGATTTTTGTTCGCTCATAGTAGCACCCTGTCAATTAGTATCAGAGTCATATAACAGATCTAAAAGATAAATATTATATAACAAAAAATAAAAATAAAAATATAATATATACATCAAGATTTATAATTATGCATACATTAAGACTACCCGATAATTATAAAATAGAAATCTTAATAACTTTAAAAGATCTGGATAAAGATATAAGAAGAGAAATATATGATCTAATAAATTTCGATATAATAAAAGATTTTATCATAAACGAAATATTAGATTTAATCCACAAAGATATACTAGAAGAATTATATAAAGATTATAAAAATGGATTATCATAGAGGAGAACATTTATTAATCAAATATCTAGATATGAAAACAAATGAAAGATTGGATTCAATAATAGAACAAAGAGGAAATCTATTAGATCAAATGATAGAAGAGAGAAATATAAAAAGAAAAGGATTTCTAAGATTAAAATCATTAGAAAATAAAAGAAAATATTTTAATACAATTCTAAAACAATTACCTAATATACTTATGATCATAAATAACAAAGAAAAATCAATATGGAAAAATATGATATAACTGCAGAAATAAAATACTACGTAAAATATTATAGAGCACAACAAAGAAAATCAATGCTAAGATCAAATTAAGATTAGAAGTTGAGCATACCAGAGAAAGAATTTAATGACGGAATTTTCAGAAATAAAATTTGAAAAACAAATAATAGAAAATATTAATCTACCAGTAGGATTATATCAAATAAAAGGAGCTAATACAACTATGTTTCAACCATTAAGCTCATGGGGAGAATCTAATTGATTTCTTAACATGCAATTAAATTGGATAAGTGCTTTTTTTATGGCAAACATATAAAAACATAAATTTACAAGATAAATTAGCTATTGAAGAATTTCAACAATTAAATATACAAGACATGAATTTCAAAGAGAAATTACAAAATATTCAAAATAAACTAACGATACAATTTAAAGAATTAAAAGAAATGATAGCAGAAGTTAAAAATATAAATGAAGAAATCTTAAAAGAATTCCAAAGAAAATCAGGAGAATTAATTAATCAAGATAAAATTGGAATAATTATAGAAAAAATAGACAAGTTAAATGAAAAAATAAGAAAAAATGAAAATGAAAAAATCATATCAATAGAAGAAAAAATCAAAAAATTAGAAATAAAAATAGATGATATGTATGACAGACTATTTAAGGTACAAAAAACTCAAGCTCTTAAACCAAAAGTATAAAATGTCGATAAGTGAATATATTCAAGATCTAAAAATATTAATAAAATCATTAATAAGTGATGTTCAAGAAGTAAAAAATGAATTGAAAGAAGTAAGAAATGATATAAATATACTAAAATTAGAGACTATAGAATTCAAAGAAAATAATAAAAACAAAGAAGAAAATAGATTAAAAAATCATAGAAAAAGAAATACTAAGAATAGGAAAGAAACATTTTGAACAAGAAAAAATTATAATAGAAGTAGGAAGTATGGATGATGAATTTAGGAGAAACATATTATCAAAAATACTAGAATAATAATTTGAATTACAAAAATTTATAGAAAAACTTTAGGAAAATTAAAAGCTGAAGAAAAAAAACAAGATAAAAATGAATGAAGAATTAGACTTGCTTATAGAAAATTTTGACCAATTAAACTTAGAAAATTTTAATGAATATCAAGTTTTAATGAATACTAGAGAAGCACCTACCCCAACTCCTATAGGAACTTCCAAACAAGAATTACCAGATTCTGTTGAAAGTTATGCACCATTATATAGTAAACCACACCGAAAATATTATGATAGAATAAGAGATAGACAACCATCTAGAGGGAATAAATATAAAGATAGATTTGAACCAAATAATAATTATGATAAACATATTAATCATGGAGGAACAAAATTAGATCTGGATTGTAAAATAGATACTAAAAAAACCTTATTAACTTGGGCAGATTCAATGATACTATTCTTTTTATACAATAAAGATAATATACGGGAAAATACTGATAGAATGATAAATTTTTTAGTAGCATCTTTTAAAGGACATGTTAGAAATTGGTGGGAATGAATAAGTAGTGATACAAAAGCATTAATAAGAATAAACGTACAGACAGAACTAATAAAATCAGATAGAAAGGGAATAGAAAAGTTAGTAGATTATATTGCAGATAAATTTTTAAGAGAAAATTGGATAAGCAATGCTGAAACAGAATCAATAAGAGAAAAGGATAATGCAAGAGTAAGATTAATAAATTTAACAATATGTGATATGTGTAAAATCAAAGAATATACTTGTGAATTTAAATAATACTATTATGTCCAATTCTATAGTAATGAAAATCAAGAAGTATATAGAGATATATATTACAATAAATTACTAGGTTCATGGGGAATATACTTTAAAATGGAATTTGAAAAATTTATTAGAGATAACCCTGGAACACCTAGAACATTAGGATCAAGGATAAAACTCATATTTGAAATAATAGCATATATATGTCAACAAAGAAAATTATTAAAGAAATCAGGAAAATTAACTAGAATATGTTGTGAAGATATGAAAAAATCTATCCAATGGGGATATAACCCTGAAAGAAGAAAATATAATAATAGAAAGTTTAAAAAATTTAGAAACTTCAGGAAAAGATATATAAAACTTAAGAGAAGATATTACAAAAGAAGATATAATCTAAATAAAAAATAGAAAAATAAAACTTATAAGAAAGATAAAAACCAATGCAAATGTTGGAATTGTGGAGAAATGAACATATAAGCCCTGATTGTAATAAAAAAATAGTTAAAATATTACAAAAAGAATATCTAGAAATAAAAAGTGAACTAAGTGAAATATCAGATATTGAAGAATACTATGATCAAGAAGTCTATATAAGTGAAACAGATTCAGAAAGTAATGAATCAAAATCAGAATAAAGAAATAGAAGAAATAGAAACAAATAAGAACATAGATAAACAAGAATATGAAGGAATAGGAGGTTATGGATTAAAAGTAACTTTTGATAATAACAAGTTCAGGAAAATACAAAAATTATCTTTAGATTTGAAAATAGGAAAATGGGAAATATTAGACAAAATATGGAAAAGAGAAAAAGTAACAATAAATGAATATCATAAAATTGAAAGAGTAATAGATGTTAAAACTACTAAAGGAACATACTAATTAAATCTTTTAACAAAAAACACGATTACAGAATTATTAACAAAGATCAATAGAAAACAAAGTAAAAAGATCCAATATGTTTATTTAACAGGTATCCAAATAATGTTTAAATCCTTGTTTAGAGAAGGATTAGATTCACCTTTAACTGTAAGTTTACATGATGGAAGAATTATAAATTTAAAAGATAGTCCTTTAGGAATAGTAGAAGGAAATCTAGCATATAAGAAATTAATATTCACATGTTACCCAAAATATTGTATATCATTAAAAGATAGAAATTTTAATGAAATTTTAGGACTACATTTCAAATTACATAAAGATGATATAATGGAACCAGGAAATAAAATTATGACTATAGAATATAGGGCATTATACACATTTACTAATTCTAATTATGGAAATATTTATTCTAAAAAACCATACATTGAAATTCATAAAGAATGCAAAGATTTTGGTAAAGCTGTGGAACCAGATAAAACAATAAGTTTAGTCCCAAGAAATTATGAACTTACTATAACAAAAAATAAACCAGAAATTATAGAGTTAAGAGAAGAAGAATACCCTAATAATAACATAATATTTGAAAATGGCAGGTTAATTAGAAGATCAACAACTTTTCCCAATAGAAAACAATTAAGAGAAACTAGTAATACAAAGGAAATAAAATTTAATAGAAATGCTGGAATATGAAAATCGAAGATGAATATTTCAATGGAATAGAACATATAAAATGATCAAATATATTAATTGACACGGGAGCTAGTGAATGTCATATAGTTTCAAATAGAAATAAATGACTAATATCTCATGGAACTGATCCTTATAGATATATAAATTTTGATGGACAAGTACATATGACTGAACTTGAACTAAAAGTACCAATAAAAATAGGAGGAATAAATCTCTTAGTACCATGTCATGTAGATAATAGTATGGTAAATCCTCATGTATTATTAGGAACGAGCTTCCTAGATAAACTAGAAGATTATAGTATAAAACGTGAAGGATTATATATAACTCATAATGGTCAAACTATACTATGCAGAAAAGCTGAATAAATGAATAACCATAGAAGTTTTCCATTAGCTGTTTATATTCAAGTTACTATTGTTGAAACAAATATAACAACTTGTGCATTGATTTACACAGGAAGTGATATAACAATATTCAAAAGTTTCTTAATAAAATCATGGAATACTAATGGAAAGATAAAAATTACAGGAGTAACAGGAGAAAGTACTCATATAATTAATAGTGATAATAAAACTGATATAATACTTGGGAGTAAACAAATTGTTATAAATAAAATATATAATTATAACAAATTAGAATGTGATATATTACTAGGAAATGACTTTATACAACAATTTCAATATTATAAACAAAATAATTACATGATAATGTTACAAACACCTTGTGGACATTTACTAAAAATACCCAGAGAATTTAGACCTTACAGAATTCAGCCAACACAGGGTGGTGATAAATGGGAGAAAAAACCAATTACACAAAATGAAATAAAAAATAAAAGAATAATGTATAAAAAAATCTTAAAAACGAACATACAAATAAACATGGAAAAAATCATTGATCAACTAGAAAAAATTTGTGGAGAGAATCTATTATTATTTTGGAAACCACATCATGCAAAAGTTAAAATAGAATTAACAGAAAATGTTATTATAAGAGTTAGACCAATTATGTATACTATACAAGATACACAAGAATTTAAAACTCAAATAAAAGAATTACTTAACCAAAAATTAATCAGACCTAGTAATGAACCCCATAGTAGTCCAGCTTTCATGGTCATGAAACATTCTGAACAAAAAAAAGGAAAAGCTAGAATGATGATAAATTATAAATAATTAAACAAATATACTAAATTTGATAGATACTTTTTACCAAATAAAGAGGTACTAATAAATTTTGCAAAAGGAAAATAATATTATTCTAAATTTGATTGCAAATCAGGATTTTGGCAAGTAAAAATGGAAGAAGATAGTATTCAATATACAACATTTAGTACACCCCAAGGTAAGTATGAATGGATAGTTATGCCATTTGGTTTAAAAAATGCACCACAAATATATCAAAGAAGAATTGATAACATATTTAGAAAATTTAATGAATTCTTAATTGTCTATGTTAATGATATATTAATATGTTCTACTAATAGGAAAGAACATATAAACCATTTAATGAAATTTATAAATGAATGCAAAAAAGAAGGAATTGTTCTTTCAAAAAATAAAGCTATAATAGAAAAATAAGAAATTGATTTTCTTGGATTATCAATAGATAAAAGAGGGATAAAATTACAAACACATATATCTAAAAAGATAGAAAATTTTCCAGACAAATTATAATTAAAAGAACAAATACAAAAATTTTTAGGATGTTTAAATTATGCAGAATGATTTATTAAAAATCTATCAAAAAGAGACATAAAATTCAAAATTTACTCAGAAAAACAAATACCAAATGATGGAGTGATGAACACATGGAAATTGTCAAATCACTAAAAGAAGAATGTCAAAATTTGTCAAAATTAAGATTACCAGATAAAAAAGATAACCTGATAGTTAATACTGATGCCTCAGATAAGTATTGGGCAGCAATATTAAAAACAGATCTTAATGAAATTTGTATATACTCAAGTGGAACGTTTAACCAAGTAAAAATGAATTATACTACTCATGAGAAAGAATTTTTAGAAATCATCAGAGGAATAAAGAAGTTTTCACTGTTTTTATTATCTAAAAAATTCATTGTTGAAACTGATAATTCTCAAGTTGCAGGTTTAGTAAAAAATAAGTTACCACTAGAGCCTTAATATAGAAGGCTCCATAGGTGGCAAGCATATTTGACATTTTATAATTTCGATATAGTTCATATTAAATGTGTCAATAATATCCTGTGGACTTTTTAAGCAGGAATATTGAATTTGCAGTGGATAATATCAAAAAATCCTTGATAGACGCCAAAAAGAGAATGAACTTCCTTACAGAGGAAGCTGAAGATATAAAACTTGGAATTGAACAACTTGCAGAAACTCTCCAAGGAAGTTTCAAGCAATTGATGGAAATCTCAACATTTCATCACAATTATACTAAAGAATTGAGCGATAACATAATTGAGATTGAATATAAGTTTGAATCGTTAATTAACAAACATGTTATATCAAAAATACAAACAGATGCATCTTCTGGAAGCAGTGGTGGACCAACGATTAAAAGAGATGAACCAAGTCCCAAAAAATTTGTTATAAATGAAGCCAGTCCTCGTAAAATCACAATCAATGCCAAATATGAACATACAAGGGTAGTCAGAATTCGTGCTGAAGAGGAAGATGATTCCCCTTTTTTACCAAAAGAAAACAAATATAAGACTACTGTTAAAGTTATATATGAACTTCAAGAAAGTGACTGTTATTACATTTCGTCTGGAGATCATGTATACCCACGATTGATCGTTACTCAGGGAGGAGATCCCGTCACGACAAAAGTGGCAGTTGATTATGGATTTTTGGATCTTATATATCCAGAAAAAGATTTGAAAGAAATTGAAAATTTTGATGATTTACTAAAAGGAAAAATTTCAAAGTTTGCCCAAAGAAGACCCATATATTTAAAATTTTATTCGATCAGTCAAAAAATTGATGGAAGGATATATATATAATCATGATTGGATATATTGCTCGCAATTTTCAAATTGAAGTTGGAAAAAATACCAAGCCAGTACCAAACATTACGAGATCATGATTTAGATCCCGAAGGGTGTTGGGGATAAAAGTTCTTTACAACATTGCCAAAAACTTGTATGAGAAAAAATTCAAATGCATTTGCCAGTATAATGGAAGGACCCTTCTTGCTAATGGAGGAAAAGAAAAGTCAACAATCCTGCAAGAATACATCAAGTTTTCCACTTTACAAGAAGCATGCATAGCCCGAAATTGCCTCACATGCCAACAGAATTGATGGACAGATGGAAGACGATTGATAAATCTGATTTGATGGAACAAGACAGCACAATGTAGAGGCCATGTGAAAATTGAAAATAGAGGGATAGGTGTCCCTATAATATAGCCATAAAGGGACATGTGTGTCCTTGTAGTAAATGATAGATGGATGACTCGATGTTAAATCTACCCTCCAAGTATAAAGGGGTCAAGTTATAGCCTAGCAGTAATCCATAGTCATTCTTCCTAGGGATTTTGTTGGTATAATAATATTTGCTAAATTCGAAACTTAAACTATGATTTCAATTGTTTTTAAATGAATAAAAAGATGATAATTAAATTGCAATGAAAGGGAAATTTGAGTGGAGTTATTCTTTCGCTATCAATTAGGTTTTGCAAATAAATTTAGCACGAATTTCTTGAGATCGATAAAATTTGGAAATGTTAGTACGAGAATTAATCAATTTATTTTACGGAATTTAGTCGAGCATGTTGTGTGTATAATCAATACATACCACATCAACGACATCAATCGAGGTAAGATAATTTGAAGAATTAAAACACTCGTTAATTATCATCAATCACAAGAATTCATCTATAGAAAAATTAACATTCACCCATTGAGGCTAAGAATAACTCCCCTCAAATATAACTTAGCCGGACATAATTAAATTAATCGAAATAAAGTTCAAACAAACAATAATCATTCTAGAAAACGAAATTCAAGTCTGAAAATGAAAATTCAATAACTAACAATATCTAAAAATCAACTAATATCAATAATCTAAAATTATTTAAACTAATGATTAAAACAGCTAGAAGAATAAATAAAACGGGAATTAAACTAAAACAATCATCCAAAATCGAGAGCTGCTGGGCATGTGCTGTAGCTGCTGGTTCGAGGGAGCTGCTGGTGGCGGGGCTGCTGCTGGGCGTGAGGTGGACCGAGGGTGATGACAGAGGTTCAGGAGCGGCTGAAGGTTGCTGGCCAAGACAGAATTGAGGGAAGAGATATGCTAGCTGCTGCGGCTGGTTTATGTTAGAGAAGAAGGAAGACAGAGAGGAGAAGGTTGGCTGTTGAAGATGTCACAGAGAGAGACGTGAGGGGTTGCGGCTGAGTTGTTTTTGAAGATGGGAGAAGACACAGGAAGTTGCGGCTGGTAGAGGCTGGTGAATGGGAGTTGAGAGAAGTCCGTGGAGGCCGAGGCGTGAGGTTGAGGTGAAGAAGACAGAGGAATCGCGTGTGTTCAGGCGAAGGCAGGGGATGAGGGAAAACTGCAGCTCCAGGTTCTGAACATGGAAGAGTTGCGAGAGGTGCAGCTGTGTAAGGTTGAAGGTGGAAGCCAAAGACAGAGATGGAGGTGCTGTTGAAGGTGAGTTGCGGCTGCTGAAGGTCTGCTGGTGGAGGCTGTCGAGGCAGAGAGGCTGGTTTTCTGTTGGCGAAGGGAGAGGATGGCTCCTGCGGCTGGTGAGTGGAGAGGCTGAGTGGTGTGTAGGTTAAGAGGCTGAAAAAGAGAGAATGCGTCAGAAGAAAAAAAAATGCTGCTGGGTATTCAGGGTTAAGAGAGATGGACCAGCTGGGTAGGATGATTTTTGGGCTGGGAAATTGGGCTTTTATCCATTTTGGGCTTTTTCAGGTCAATTAAGCTAGGGATTTTTTTAGATGAAATTGTCCAAAATGTACCTGCAATTAAATAAATGAAATTATTAGCAAATAAAATCAATTTAGAGTTTAACAAATAAAATTGAATCTTTAATAAATTTTACTCTAAATGACAAAATTTATATCCCAGAATTGTATTTTTTTCATTTATTTACCTATCTAAAATACGTAAAATTGGACAATAATCAATGGACATGTGTGTCCTTGTATATCCTTGTAGCATTATTCAAATTATTGTGTCTATTACGTAAGTAATGATGTAAGAGGTTGCATAGTAATACCTCGTGAAGTTCTATAAATGGAAGTCTTCTGGCTAGGAAAAAGCAGAACTCACTTGAGCACTCAGTTTGTGAGAAAGCCAAGAAATTTTCTGTCTTTGAAAAATTCTCATACCGGCCTTGTATCAATCTTCATATTATCAATATAATTCCAGTCGATTTATAAAAATATGATGAGTTTCTAAATTTTTGTCTTCTGAATCCTATCTCCAAAAGAAGATATATTATTAAGAAAACTCCATACACTCTGTCCTAAAATATTTTCCATTTAAAAAGTTATATAGTGAAGGCATCCAGGTTTAGCTAATAACCCGTGAAGGCAGGAAGCCATTGAAGGGTGTGGAGCAGAAACCTATAAGCCTGAAGGTCACTAACAATAGAAGGAAAATACAAAGGTACTTAGAACAGGAAAAGATGTTAGTATTCTTAATATATTTATCTTTATGGAATTAGGAGGAAGAAGAGCTTTTAACATAACAGAATTCAGGATTATTAAGTCTAATTATCAAAACAGTCCATATAATAATGAATACCATAGCATAATTGAACCTTTATTCATGTATAAACAGTTTACTAGACCCAATAATGAAATAAAAAAGTTATATCATTTTTATATGCCATGTTTGTTAGTTAACTTTCCAACATTAAAAAGAATATTAGGATTGGAAATTACAAAATCAATTATTTATTTTTGGCTTGATAGTGATAATACTGAAATAAATAATGAATTATATTTAGGATATGTGTTTAGTAGTGATAATGATTATGACCCTATAATAGATTATGACAGTAATGGAAGAGATGAATCTTTCTTTACCAGTTTTTGAAAATCTTAATATCATGAATGAAAGCAATTATATCATGAAAAAATTCAGAACTAAGAGATATCCATATAAAGTTAAAAAGAATATCAAAAGTAAAAAAGGTATTGAATATGAGAATGAAATTGATAAAATAGGATACCAAGAGTAACTCTACACATCACAAGAAATATTAAAAAGTTTTAAAGAAAATTTGATAGAAAACTTTGCTAGAGGTACTGTAAGATCTATAATGATACAAGATATTCAAGATATAATTGATAAATTAGAAAAGAGAAAGAAAAGTATTTCAAAATATAATATACCATTTGAATCAAACATAGATATTATGGCTGATATAGATATTATCAATTCCCAAACACTGATAGAGTTTGAAAAATTACTTGAAACTAGGGGTGGGCATTTTAACCGGTCCCAAACCAACTGATCCGGAACCGAACCGAACCGGCCGGTTCGGACTGGTTATAGCTTAGAAAAAGCTGGTTTTGGTTCTAAAATTCGAGGTTTAGTCTTTAAAACCGGATCACCCGAAGGCTGAAAAAAAATGACAGGCTTTTCCGAGCCCAATTCCAGCAACCTGCAAACTGGGCCCATTTAGCAACTTAAGACAAGACTAAAACTAAAAGTAAAACTGTAAAAGGCTACTGGATGCTAGCCTGCTACATAACCTAATTAAAAAAACGCTGAAAGATTCGAAGGAACTCAAAATCAATTGAAAACACAGAGGTCTCCCGTTTGGCCGTCTCCATCTCCGAGGCTGAGCTTGAGTCATTGAGAGGCGTAGGCGGGACACAGGAGCTCTTACCATCGACTGTCATCACCGTCTTCCTTCAAGTTGTTTCGTTTTTCGTCGAGCCCAAGCGTAGCCGGGAGATCTTACCATCGACTGTCATCACCTTCTTCCTTCAATTTCTTTTGATTTCGTCGAACCCAATTGTCATCTGACCATCTTCCGGTAAGAATAACAGAATTTAAATGATTTATTTTATATTCCACATTACTTGTTGAGAAAACAAAATGTGTATCTGTTTCTGATTCATCATTCATGTATCGAGGATTGCCTTGCCTGAGTATTGATGTTATTTTTTTGTATTTTACCTGTTTTAAGCAAAATATACGAAATCCTGTCCATCGTTGGCTTGGCTGATTATACCACCTTTTGAAACTTTCGTGCCAGAGAATACCCACTTCCATGATTAGTTTCAACTAATTGAAATATTTTGCAAAATATTTTCTTGATCCGTATTTTACTGACCTTAAACTACTTTTGGACGATCGAGTTTGTTCCGTTAAAGAAGTTAGGAAACCTCTTCCTTCATATGTTAAAAAAATTATTTATCCAGTCGATTCTAGATTTGTTGGGAACAAATCTTTGTTGGTTGTTTGTAGAAGGAAATATGAACATAGTGCCTTCTGTCGGGTTGGGAGGGGAAGAAAATATTTAATGGTATAAATTGAAGAGTATTGCTTCATTACAAGTACATAAACAAAATTAATTAGAGTGCTATTTCCATATTCGAACGCTGAATAAACAAAATAATAAGAATACCAACAAACATCAAGCAACGAAATGTACAATTCACTCATTCATAATTTGATTTTAAGATTAGTAATTCATTATTTCTAATTTTATGTATTTATTTGTAGATGACAAAGAGCAAAGAAAGTGAAACTGCTACTCCTGCTACAGGAATTAAAAGGACCGGAAAGACAAGGTCTTCAATTTGGAACCATTTCACTAAGATTGGTAATGGACAACAATCAAAATGCAATTACTGTGGTAAAGTCTTTGCAAGTGATTCAAGTAAGTCTGGAACCTCTAGCATGTGGAAGCACATCGATGTTTGTAATGCATATAAGAGTATTCAATTTGATGAAAAACAAAAAACTTTAACTACATAGAAAAATGCTGGTGATAATGGTGAGGGTCTTGTGGTTAATCTTAGATCGACAATATTTAATAAAGATGAGTGTAGAAGATCCTTGATTAGGATGATTATAATTGATGAATTGTCTTTTTCTTTTGTGGATGGTGAGGGTTTTAAGGACTTTGTGAAAACACTTTGCCCTAGGTTTGAGGTTCCCTCTAGAAGAACAGTTGTTAGGGATGTACTCTATCTATACAATGAGACAAAGGAAACTTTAAAGAATAAACTTATTCAAAATAGGCAAAGAGTTTCCCTTACCACTGATTGCTGGACATCAATTCAAAATATCAATTATATGGTAATCATGACACACTTCATTGATAAGAATTGGAATTTGCATAAGAGAATATTGAGTTTCTCTGTTGTTCCAAATCACAAAGGGGAGACAATAGGAAAACTTGTTGAGAATTGTTTGCTTGACTGGGGTATAGAGCATGTGGCATCCATTACTGTTGATAATGCAAATGCCAATGATACGGCAGTCATTTATGTGAAAAACAAATTGAAAAATTGGAAAGTTGATTCTTTGATATTAGGTGGGGCGTATTTGCATGTTAGGTGTTCAGCTCACATTATCAATTTGATTGTGAATGAAGGGTTGAAATAGTTTAATACTTGTATATCAAGTATTCGCAATGCGGTGAAATATTTTAGATCATCTCCTTCTAGATATATGAAGTTTAAATCTTGTATTGAAAGAGAGAAAATTGTTTCTAAAAAACTTGCATGTTTAGATGTGCCAACTAGATGGAATTCAACTTTTTTAATGTTGGATAGTGCATTTCATTTTGAGAAAGCATTTGAGCGAATGGAGGAAGAGGATGGACTTTATTATAAATATTTTACCGAACGAGAAAATGGTCAGGAAAGAGAAGGGCCGCCAACTAGTGTTGATTGGGACAAAACTAGAAAATTTTCTAAATTTTTGAGAACATTTTATGATGTCACTTTGAAGTTTAGTTCATCATTAAATGTTACTTCTAATCTTTACTTTAAAGAAATTTGCAACATTGAACATGCACTAGAGACTTTGGGCAATAAGGATGATATTATGTTGAGTAGTATGGCAACTAATATGAAGGTTAAGTTTAATAAATATTGGGGTACAGTTGAGAAAATGAACAAGATTTTGATTTTAGCCATTGTATTGGATCCTAGGTACAAGTTGGAGTATGTTACATATTGTGCAAGCATTTTGTATGATGTCAATAAGGTCAATACAATAAAAACCGAGGTTACAAAATTGATGTATGCTGTGTATGATGAGTACAAGGGGTGGCATGGCACTAAGGATGGAATTGGTGCCAGTAGTTCCAATGATAGATTGAATGTGATTGAAGATTCTGATGATGATGATATGGATGCTTTTAATAAAGTTGACTTGGGGTACAAGAAATTGAAAAGTTCTAACTTGGATTTGTGTGGAAAAGATGAAATTCAAAAATATTTGGTGGAGACTATTGAAGACCCCGAAGCTGCCTTTGACGTTTTGTATTGGTGGAAAATTAATAGATCAAGATTTGAGATTTTGTCGGAGATTGCAAAGGATGTACTTGCAATTCCTGTATCTACAGTTGCTTCTGAATCAGCATTTAGCACTGGGGGACGAATTCTAGATTCATTTAGGAGTTCATTAACCCCTAAAACAGTTGAAGCCTTAATTTGTACGCAAAATTGGCTACGAGAAGACTCTAGACTTTTGAGGGTAACAGAAGAAGGAATTTGCTTTGAAGAGGAGGAGTTACAAAATATTGAAACGGGTATTACTTATCTATTCTAATTTCTATATTTATGTATTACAAGTAACTACTTATTCTCAAAATTTTGATTTTAGCTTGTTTTAATTGTGATCATTTGATTATGTTTGTAGAGTTTGGCAGTGCTACAACTCAAGGAGTGGGTCATTGAATTAAATGGTTGGTAAATTATTCATTGAAAAATTGATCATTTCTATTATTTTTCATATATAATTCTCACTTAATTCTTTTCATGTAGGATTGGTAGCCAGCAATGTGAAGAAACCAATGGATTAGAGAGAAAAGTCTCCAATTTTTAATTTTATTGTTTAGTATTTAACTTATTCGTTATTAGTATTAATCGTGTTTGCTCATTTGAGCAAATCGATTCTTTCAAATAAATGTATATTTTTTAATATAACATAACTTTGTTCCAAGTGCTTCGTTATGGTAGTTACAAAAATAATGTCATATTTTACCAAATAGCTTGAAAATCATTGCAATATGTGCTCTTGGATTTCATTACGTGAAGTTTTATCGAATAATGATATATTAGTAGTATGAACAAGGATGATATTTGTAATTCTTTTGTATTCCTTGTTGCATGTTGTGGTGTTGGAATATTCACAACAAATTCAATTTGGTTGCACAATTTAAGCCTACATTTGGTGAACTTGATTTTCCATATGTATTTCAATTTAAAAAGGTTACCGTTTCACAAAATAATTAATATTCCAGAACCGAATTAGAACCGGAACTGAACCAAATCGAATGGTTCGGTTCTGGTTCGGTTCTTGTGTTTCAAAGGAACCGAATGGTTCCATTTTATAAGAACCGAAAAAGTATGGTTTGGTTCCGGTTCTTGAGATACCCAAACCGAACCACCCGACGCCCACCCCTACTTGAAACTTAATAAATTATTTATCTTTGTGTTTATAATGCCTGGATATACTATTGAAGGATTAGACAATTTGTTAGATAGGATAAATGGAAAAAATAGATAACATTATATCTCAATTAATAGATATGGATGAATCATCTGAACAATATTATATACTTTTAGAAAACCATGATCAATACATTATAGATTATTCTGATATATTACAGCTTAAAATAGATTTAGAAAATAAAATGGTAGCAAATACAGTCCAAGCCTAAATGCTAGGATATACAATAGAAGGACTAGATAATCTTTTAGAAAAATTAAAAGATAAAATGGAAGATATTAAACATCAAATGGAAAATGAAAACATATCTTCTGAAGAATATAATAAACTTTTAGAAAAATACGAACAATATATTGCAGATTATTGTATTTTATTAGATCAAAGAATGGACTTATACCGAAAATTTTTGTATAATAATCTACCAACCCAATAATCTATGAATACTTAATCAACATCTAATAACTATGATCATAAACTATATTTAGATAATAAAGAAATTTCATTTTTATCAACTATCGTTGAAAAATCTAAAAATATACACTATGTTGGACAATCTAAACTAAAAGAGATATATGAAGATATTGACTATACTATCCTAAATAGAATAGAATTTAATTCTGTCGAAACAGCAAAAAATATAAGTACAGTTCATAAAATTTTAGAAGAATACGAAGATATAGAAGATGAAGTTTCAGAAGGAATAACGTTAGGATATTGATGAGAACCGAGAAAGTCAAACCTCGATGCGCAAGCCTGTGGGACCCATGACGAGATCCGATGTCAAGAAGGTTCAAGATTCGAGGTTAAACAAGTAATTAAAGTCAAGAAAAGCTAGCCAAGAATCAAGTTGGAGCAAAAAAGTAGAAGAAATTGGATTGAGCCAATTTCGGTCGACCGAAAGTCATTTCGGTCGACCGAAACTCTGCAGAGGATTTTTGAAGGCAGCCTCAGTCGCGTTCGGCTGATGCTTGGTCGACCGAAAGTCCCATTTCGGTCGACCAAAACACTCCGTTTCACAAAAACGAGATTTTTCTTGCAAATTTCGAATTTGCACCTTTTACCCATTTTGTACATTATATACACATTTCTTTTCATTTCAAAAAAAAAAAAAACTTGGTGGTTCATTATAGTGCTCTTAAGAGCTTGGTCTAGAGAGACTCATTTTTTGAGGTAAGGTTAAACCTCTTTGCTCTTGTATTTCTTTAGGAATGTAATCAACTTTGCTTGAATATTATTATTCTTGTATTGTTGTTTATTTTCCCCCCACCTTGAAATTTGTTTGGTTGATACCCATTGGATTAGGGTTAGTTAATCCTTGAATTTTGGGTTAGATTTAAACTTGGGTTAAGGTGTTTATTCTTTATTTTACCACTTTAGCTTTCTTGGGTTTTGTACTAAATTGTTGTGGAAATTTTCGATCAATATACCGAAGGGGTTCGCATCAGATATATAACTAAAAAAGATCATCCTAAATCTTTTGAAAAATTATTACAATATAGAACATTTTTAGAAGAACTTAAAAGATTAAAAAATATAAATATAACCAGAAGTACTGAATTAAATCAACTTGACTAAGTTCGAGGATATATCTTGCAAATTAAACAATCCTTTTCATTAAGGGTAATTTTGACATTTCAACAGAGAGGTCTATTTTACTAAAGAGGAAATTACACCTACACCTGTTTTTAAAAAATCAAATTCAAAAATAAGGTAAAACTTGTATAACTTCAATTCTCAGGTGAGATTTAAAATTTTAATAATAAAAAATAATATTATTATATATTTAAATTAATACTCAAAACTTCAAACTCTCCTCATTTCAAACCCTAATAGATCAGCCCCTCATGTTCTCTCTCTACATTATCACTCCCAAACCACACCACCGGAAGCAACGACGGCGCCACTGCACACCACCACGGCACCACAGCAGGCCGTTCGACTGTAACCACCTCTTCCCTTTCACCCATGGCCACACATCATCCCCTCACACCAAGGAAAGCAGCGGTGGTGCCACTGCAAACCGTCACAACAGGTCTTCAACATCAACCACCTCTGCCCTTTCACCCATGGCGACACATCATCCCCTCACACCACCGGAAGCAGCGGCTGCACCACTTCACACCACCACAACACATCGTTCGAGGGCAACCACCTCTGTCCTTTCACCCATGGCCACACATCACCCCATCCGGCTCCACACACTGCTTCAAAAGGCGATTACCACCTCTGTCCCATATTCCATCTCTTAATACAATCACCGGCAACCATCTCTACACCCACCCTGTCACTGCTCGGGAAGTCTCAAAAAGGCCGACGCTGGAAGTGGCAATTTCAACTTTCAAGGTAACCGGACGCCCTTACTCCCCTGGAGGCAGGGGCGCCGCTGCTAGATCTAAGCATCAAAGCAGCGACCCCTCTGCAGCGTATTGAAGCTGCGCCCTGCTTCTTTCAGTTCTTGGATCTGGTGGTGGTGCTGCTTCGATCTGGTGGTGGTGCTTTTGATCTAGCAGTGGAGCAGAGGTTTATTGACGGTGGAGGTCGCGAAGGCGGCGATATGGCACCGTGGTGGCAGTAGCGGTAGGTGACTTGGTAATGATTTGAAACAGGGGGTGAAAATGGTGTTGTGACCTGAGGAAATGTATAATAATTTGAAAATGTGATCGAAGAAAATATGTGACCTATTATTGATGAGCTGTGACATAAAAATCAAGTAAATATGACCAAATAATTTGATAATTGTGACTTAAAATTTTTGTGATCTAATAATTTGATAATTTGTGACCTAAAAATGTGTTGGGCTTTAGTTGACATTTTGTGACCTTGAATTAAAAAAAATATGTTACTGTGACTTAAAAATGAGTTCAACTTGTGACCTAATATTCGATAATTCGTGACATTGAAATTATTTGTGACCTAAAAACTTGTATTTTGTGACTTAAAATATATAGTAATGTGACCTTAATATATATAATTAATAAAAAAATTTAATTTTTAAATTAAATTAATTGAAACCTGATTTTTGAAATTTTATAGGTTTCACCTTAATTTTGAAATTGACATTTAAAATCACCTTATTTATATATTTTTCCCTTTACTAAACTTATTACCTACCAAACCCATTTAACTAAAAACTCCATTATAAATCAACACGCTTCTGTTTTTTTTTTTTTTTAAAATGTCTATAAAAAAATTGTGATATTTTTCAAGATAAAATAAAATATAAAGTTAAAAATTAATTTTTAAAAAATAAGTGCAGTTAGTGGCAATTTATAAACAACTATGTTTGGCAAAAGTGTTTTTAGTGTTTAAAAACTTTTTTTTTTAAACACAATTTCTTAAACCATTTTTTAATCATCTATATTTTTTCTCTACACTTTTTAACTACATATTTTACCTAAATATATAAAAAAAAACATGTTTTTAAACCCCTTTTTTTAACAAAATAATCATACAAATTCTTCAAATCAATTTATAAGCATACATTTTACTTCCAAAATAAAATGATGGAACTCAATTGCAAAACAGAGCATTAGTCAGTAATAACTAACGGGCATATTATTTTTGGTTTATCTTGACTAATTATTGGTAAATTATAAATAAAAATGAGGAAAATAATTAATAACAAAAAAATGTATAATTACACATACATTAACTTTTTTTGTTTTTGTTTTTTTGTTTTTGTTTTTGTTTTTTATGGTTCGTATATTTACTGTTCCACGAAATATCTTTAATTATTGTAATTTAAATTAATTTAAAACTTAAAATGAAAAAACAAAATTATAAAGTCTTTAATATATATTTTGCATATTTTGATTATTTCTCTATAATATTAAACAATGTTACTAATAAATCCGAAACAAACCGTCCTGTCCAATTGATAAATCCGCAACCCAATACAAAAAGCAGATCGCAAAATGTTAAACAATAGGATATGAAAAACTTGGTCAGCCCGATCGTTTTTTGAAAAAACTCATAGACCTGCCGGTACATGGTTTATCAAATCTTACGGGTTGACTCCCAATACTTCTTTAAATTAAAAAAAATATATACATATCTATACTAAACTGCAGTCATAGACCATAAATTTATAACACAATCACTCAAATTTGTCTTTCCAATGTAAGACATTGAACTCTCTTTCTCAACATTTTCTTTCGATATGGGATTCAACATTAACTCTTTCATTTTTCATTTTTTTATACGATTATTTTCCCGTTTCCACTTAAAGCAATTGTAAATTGTAAATGGAATATAGTATTCTACATATGCACTTTCCATTTGTAAATACCATACGCTTTTATTAGTTTGTTTTTGAAATAATATATCCATTCTCAAAATTAATTTTTCTTTTTCATTCTCTAACTTTTTGTATGTAATTATTAATATAATAGTTTTAGAACAATTTTTCATGGATTAAAATACGTTTAGTATTTAAAAGTTTTTAAATATGAGTAATTATATTAACACTACATTTTTTGTTAATTACACCACATTTTAATTACAATATAAGTCTTCGATCTTTATTCAGTTTTATACTTATGTATCAAAAATTTCTCCGTTGTATTTTTATCATGTAACTTTCAACTATTAACAATTTTCGTCTACGCTAAAATAAGAAGGAAATATTTTGTCAATTTTATTTATTTATTTATTTATTTTTATTTTTATTTTTTTGTATTTGTTATTCTTTTTCTAATTTAAAAATAAAAGGAGCAAATAAATCTGTTTACATCTTTCTAATAAATTTGTTTCAATGGAAACAATCAACATGAATAATATTTTAATTATTGCAAGTTATTTGGGATTGCTTTATACCATATGGTACCTTTGAGGGTTTGCTTTATATTTTTGATAATAGATAAGTGTTCCTTTATATCTTGCTCCTTGACACGTCATATTATATTTAGTAGTTTTGCTTTCATGTTTGTCCTCTCTTGGTAATCATAGTTAATCTGCGTTCATGTGTGATGAGTGTGTACAATTTTCATAAATATAGGCGACTATAAATTGTTAAAGAGTAACTTTTAGCATACTTTTATGTAATAATGTATTCATGTTTAATTCATGCAAACCGTGCATTTAAAATTATGTATAATTTTCCATTGTAATATGGAGCATGATCTACTTAACAATCGGTAATGATAAGTCTAAACTTTTTTAGACATGTATTTGCATTGTTTATAGTTAAGAGTAGAAGGAAATCAGATCAAGATGAAACATGTCAGGTCAACAAGGATCAATATGGAAGAAGTAATAGCTGGAGGATCAAACCAAAAATAATGCCAGATGGACTACTGTCTACTAGAATCTTCCACTATGCAACTAATTCAGCTGAGGAACAATAGACATGAGTATTATCCACCGTAAATGCTGGAGTACTATTGCCCAAGTTTGTATAATCACAGATAGAGAAAAAGAATTAAATTAGTTATAGGATGCTATATATATATATATATATATATATATATATATATATATATATATATATATATTGTTTTGTATGTATAGGTTGACAAATATATAAATTTGGTTATAATGTATCATTTTTCAATTGAGCATCTTATTTTGTGAAGTTTTATTTCTCATTTCAAACTTTTATGATCCTGGAATTTATTGTCTTGATCCAACATATCTTGGCCAAATCTATTTGGAATTTATGTTGACACTTTTCAACTACATCTTGATAGGTGTTCTTTCATATTTCATTATGATAATATTTCTATCATTTTTATTGAAATTTGTAATTTATACAGTTTTTTCTTCTCCAACACTTCAATATAAATACAAACTTATTTAATAGAAAAATTCACTAGTACAAACATAATCATCATATCATTACATCAATATCGCATCACACAATAACGATCGTTGCACGCACGACGCTCCACTAATTAAAGAGTAAAAGAGTTGAAACCTATGTTCATTAACATATTTATTCAAATTATCTAAATTATGTCAAGGTTGTCTAGGAAAGACATTAACCATACAACTATGATACGTAAATTGGTAAGAATCAATCGCCTAACCAAAATTCAGAAGTGTGTGTGATGTGGATTTTGTGAGAATATTAATTGTGGGTAGAGGTGTAACTTGAATAGTTTCGATCGATTTCGCGTTAATTTGACATGTTACCCTCTTCTTCACACCTTTTAAGTTTTAACTTATAAGGGGGCGCATGCACATTTTTTATTCTATATATATATATTTATTTACTTTTTTTTTTTTTTTGAAGTGAGAAATAAAATTCAGAGTAGAGAATGAAAAAAATCCTAAACTTCACATAGTCCTTGTTTGAGCTCAATTATTTGGGAAATAATGTTATTTTGAATAATATTTTTGAGAAAATGTGTGGTTAAAATTTATTTAAAAAGTGAAATATTATGAATTTGATTAAAATAAATGATTGATATTGAGTATTTAAAAAACTTGATTTTTAAATAACGAGGCTTTGGCAGAAATAGTGCTTTAAATAAGGCTTGTGGCAAGCCACATACCTCTACATTAACTGTGTTCAACAGCAAGTCGAGTTGCACTTGGACCAACACATTTTAACGCATCTGACTCAAAATGCGAAGATGGGGTGGGTACATGATAGAGAGTATCCAGCCTCACCCCTATGCAACCAATCACATTCTTGATGATCCCTTCACTTTACTCTTCACTCAATTCTTATCTTTGAAATCAAACAGCCCCCCACCCCACCCTTTCTTTGTCTTCAATACCTCATGCTCCACCCCCTCTATTGTTCCCTCGTGATGCCTTCTTGATCACCCTCTCTCTGACTCTCTCTCTCTCATGGCCACCAATTCTTGGAATTCCATTTGCCACAAAGCAACACTGCGGCCGCGCCACTCCATAGATTGCCACCCTTCGACCGCCGCCTCATATTCTTTCTTTCTCAAACCAACCACCACTTCCACCACCTCCCCTTCTCTCTCCCACACCACCACTTTTGCCATCTCTTCCACAATCTCCTCCTCCTTCATCGCCACTCCCTCCGCTTCTCCCAGCGTCTCCTTCGACGTCCTCCAACAGCATTTATCCTCCAAAAACTTCCGGGAAGCAGACGAAGAAACTCGCCGCCTCCTCATAGTCCTCGCCGGAGAAGCAGCCCAGAAACGTGGCTACGTTTTCTTCTCTGAAGTCCAGTTCATTCGAGAATCTGATCTCAAAGCCGTCGACGAATTATGGAAGCAGTACAGTGACAACAAATTTGGTTACAGTGTACAGAAGAAGATTTGGGGGAAAATGAACGGGGATTTCACCAACTTCTTCATCAAAGTTGGTTGGATGAAAAAGCTTGAATCTTCAGAAGTTGAGCAATACAATTACAGGTCATTCCCCACTGAATTCATATGGGAAATGGATGAAACGACGCCGGAGGGTCATTTGCCATTGACAAATGCACTCAGAGGGATTCAACTGCTCAATAGCATTCTAACCCACCCAGCTTTCCATGGAAATGAAGAGGAAAAGGAAGTTCCAGAAGGAAAAGGGAAGGAAAATGAAGGACCGTTGAAGGAACTAAGAAACAGAGTTTTTAAAGCAGATTACAGCTTTTGAATCTGTCAGTGAAAACTGAGAAAACATTATTATTATTATTACTCCATAGAATATTTGGTGATATATCTCTAGTCCACCTATATTTATCACAAAGTGGGAGAAGATAACAACTTTGCACAAAATAACAAAATCAGACTGCTACTGATAAAAAAATAAAAAATAAAAAAATCAGACCTAGTGTTTTCAATCATTTGTCTCCTTGGCCATGTTTGGTAAAGTTTTTAATCTTATTCAAAATTAATATTTGATCTCAATTATATATTTTATGAGATTCATAATTTTTTAATCACATATTTCATCATTTTTTATTAAGATTTATTAAAAATTTGATCTCAATTATATATTTTATGAGATTCATAATTTTTAACCACATATTTCATCATTTTTTATTAAGATTTATTAAAAATTTGATTTTAATATCTATCAAATAGAGACTAAGTGCACATTCTGCGAATTTAACATTTTTTTTTTTAACTTAAGTTGAACGTAGGAAAGTTCTATTCGCTTATTTTATAGAGATAACAATTTATTATTTACACATTTCGTAGGATTCAAAATTTATAAATGGTTAAAAACATGCTCTAAGTAAAAAACTTGAGCAATATTATTGTGCATTAGAAGCGAAGTGGAATATGGCAAACATTCTATGGTTCGGAATATGTGACTGGTCGAGCCACTACAAAACCTTCATACATTGGTCCATGATCGAATTTTGCCAATCAAAACTACCATGCAATGCACATGTTTGTACTCCAGATATTTTTGTATTTTAGCATTACATAAACATAAAAGTAAATTTAGACATGTTTCGTTTAGAGCTTGTTTGATTTCAAGCATTTTTTTTAATTTTTTTTTAATTCTACCATAAACATGTTTTGTTTAAAGCTTGTTTGGTTCCAAGCATTTTTCAATTTTTTCCTTAAATTAATTTTCAATCACACGTTTCTGATATCAATTACTTTTCATTCATACATTCTCTAGACAACTTAAAATTCCTCCAAAGTAATCATTACTAAACAGACTCTTATTTAAAAGAATGATTAAAATCTATATCTATATCCAGGGACGGAGCCAGGACTTTGAGTAAGTGAGGGTCAAAAATTTTGAAAACCGAGAATGTAAAAAAGGTCAATAATAAACACATTATGAACCAAAGTGGGATGAATCGGTAAACATTTTTATTAGGTTGACTAGATAGCCATTACAACTCATTATAACTATGAACCTGTTATATGGATTGTTTTATTGAGCTCTGTCTCCTTGGCTTTTTGTATAACGATTGTCTCTCGAAACTTCGCTATTTTCTCTCTTTTCCTCACCTGTAAATAGATTCGTTAAGCCTCAAGCTTTAGCATATGAAATTAGATCTTCATGATGGTTATTATATATATTAAGTTAACGTTCAAATTCAAGATATGACAAATGAAGTTTCTGATTCTACCCAATTGATACACTTCAATAGAATACAATGACTTCAGACAGGAAATACACCCGATCCATTATTTCCATCCCCATATAACTTCATTTACAATTTTTTTTCTCAGTGGGGGCCTTGACCAGTGACCCCCACTGGTCCTCAAATGGGTCCGTCTCTATCTATATCAATATTAATTTAATCACACAATTTATGAGATTCAAAACTTTTATTTTTTTTTCAATTTACATTTTTTATAGGATGTTATGTTCCTAAATTGAAGTTATTTTATATGTTACGGTAATAGAAGTGAAACGTCAAGAAGAGACAATATGTATAGTAAAATTAACAATGCCATCGCTCTATTCTAAGGTTTCAATTTGTGTTTGATAGAGAAAGTCATATACCTGTCACTTTTTTATTAAAAAATTACAATGGATCACTTTATGAAAAAAAAAAAAAAAAGTGACATAATTATTAAAAAAATGACAAAAATGTGGGAAAAAATAGCACTGAAATTTACACAGGATTTTATACTACCTAAAAACATTTTAAATGATTTTTCAAAATGCCCTTAATTCTACAGGTACTTTGTAAATTTCCCTTATGATGTTTTCTCCATTTCAATTTTAAAGGTACTTTGTAAATTGCCCTTTTGTTCTCTCGTATCTTGTGTTTGTTCTGAGTGTACAACTTGAGTATATTTATTCAATGAAGGTTTTAAAAGACATTTAATGACTTTTTTAAAGAATTTTTCTTAATGAATTTTATTAGATTTTATTGATTTTTATGGTTTTGTATAAACTTTCAAAGACTTTTGCACACAAACTTTTATTTAAAAGACTTTCAAAGATTTTTGTAGACTTTTATTTAAAGAATTTTTATAGACTTTAAAAAAAATTTATTTTTTCAATTAAAAAACTTGAATATTAATAAATTAATTTTCCTATGACATAAATATTAATTGTCAATAATAATTATATGCCAAGTGAATAAAAAATGTTACTTGAGAAATAAATAATTTTAAGACAAAGAAACATTTATGATAAAAAAATGGGGGAAAAATAAAATCACATTCGATATCGAATTAAAGAAATTGTACTATGTTCATAACATTTTTTGAATATACAAACTTTTATAGATTTCGATTGACTTTTAATTAAAAATTTTGAATATACAAATCTTTTTGAGGAAAATTCTAGAATAATTTTGATTAATTATTATTTATTTTGATAAAATTTAATAAAACTTTTCTATAAAAAATTATAAAATTTTAGTTGGATCTATTTTTCATAGAAAAATTGAAGAAAATGATGGAAAAAAAGAGAGGAAAAATATAAAGAAATAATATAAAACAGAAAAAATATAGCAAGTTAAAGGGACGGGAAATAATGATTTGTTTAGTCGTATGTCTAATATTTCTAAAAATAACATGAAATAAGGAAGAAAAATATAGAAAAAACAAAATTACAATTTAAAAGATTTTTTTTTATAAAAAGTCTTTCAAAATTTTGGAGGTTAATGAGAAACAAATTAAGTGATTTTTTGGTTGTACTTTTTGTTTAGAAGCTAGTGCATAGAAGATTTCGTATGAGTCTTTAAAAGTCATTCACATTTTGAATAACACAAGACTTTTAAAGAACATCATGACTTTTATGGACTTTAAGAAAGTCCATTAAAATATATATTAAATAACTCAAGATTTTTATAGTGTTTCTAAAGTTTAAATTAAATACACTCAAACTTTTCAAATCCTTTAAAATTTTAAAAGTCTTTAAAAATCCATGGAATAAACCCCTCTTAGTTTCAACAATTTATTAGGCTTTTTATAGTGAAAGGTGTAGTTGGATATTGGTGTGGAGACTTGGTTAGAGGTTATGGTTTGGTGTGCCTTATCCTAAGGGCTCCCCGACAGTAGATGTTAGTGGAAATTACACTCACCTCTACTTTTAAACATACAAATTCAAATATGAGACTAAACATGTATAACTTCAAAAATCAAGTTATAATTAAAATTTCAAAATTAGTTAATTAATTAAAATAATGGTATTTTGAAATTATATTGATTACTCAAATCTTACCACAATCCCACACCATATCACTCCATATCAAACCCTACTCTCTCTCTCTCTCTCTCTTCGACTCTCTCTCCCTCCCTCCCCCCCTTCCCGCCCCATACGATTCACTCTCAATGACTGTTGCTATGCTATCCCGACCACAACCTCAGTCGATATTCCACCACGCCGACAACGACGTCGAAAATCTTGCTGTACCCGGGGGTGATGGAGTATTCCTGGCCGGTGCAGGAGGAGAATTCCTAGTGGGTGGAGCCGACATTCCCACTTGTGGGTGGCGACGGAGGGGAGGGTGGAGACCCAAATGGAGCAGATGGTGTTGGGATGGTGGGGAGTTAGTCGAAGGGGGGTTGAGGTGGGTGGAGTTAGTGTAACGATCCGGATCCCACTTAACAGGCTGTTTCGGCCGTTAGATGACGGCGTACTGTCCCTACAGTAACAACACGAGTTTTTTCAGCATGCTTTGTCCTCACACGCATGCTCCCCAAGAAAACTTTCTAGGAGGTCACCCATCCCAAAATTTCTCCAAGCCAAGCACGCTTAACTGTGGAGTTTCTAACAATGGATTTTCGGAAAAGAAGGTGCACCTTGTTGGTACGAGTAATACCTATCATTTCTTTTAAACTTTCTTAGTCAGGGTATTACAATCACCCCCTGTTAGACTTGCGATATCCTCGTCGTACTTAACCCATATGAAGATTTGTTGTCAAGCATTGGGATTCTAGAGGTGGCTCCCGCCTTATGGCGTAGCACTTAGTTCTCGATTTCCGGCTGGCAGCCGGCTCTGATACCATTTGTAACGACTCGAGTCCCACTTAACAGGTTGTCTCTATCGTTAGATGACGACGTACCGTCCCCACTGTACCAACACGGGTATTTTCAGTATACTTTGTCCTCACTCACACGCTCCCCGATGAAACTTACCAGGAGGTCACCTATCCCAAAATTTCTCCAAGCTAAGCACGCTTAACTGTGGAGTTTCTAATGATGAACTTTCGGAAAAGAAGGCGCACCTTATTGGTATGAGTAGTACCTATCATTTATTTTAAGCTTTCTTAGTTGGGTTATTACAGTTAGTGTATTGGAAGGAGGCGATGGTGAGAAGGAATCTGGTGGTGGAGAGGTGGCTGAAGGAGTTGGGCTTACAGGTGGTGGAGAAGTTGCCAGAGTAGGAATGCTGCGGGAGCAAGCAGTATTCTATGCCATGCTATTATCTAGGATGAGCCTCTCTAGATCGTGTTCAAGCACGACATGGTTATAACTTAGAAGCAGGAACTCATAGTGAACAACTTTAAGACCATTGATGGGCATGGAGTCAATGTGCACATTGCTAATGGAAGGTATATTACGATTCAATTTATTAGTAATGTTATTATTCATGGCCTTCACATCCATGATTGCAAACTAACTAGAAATGCTATGGTAACGATTTCACCATCACATTATGGTTGGAGGACTATGGTTGATGGTGATGTTGTTTCCATCTTCAGTTCAAGCCATATTTGGGTAGATCATAACTCGCTCTCCAATTGTGCCGATGGCCTTGTTGATGCTGTCATGGGCTCGACTGCTATTACCATCTCTAACAATTTTTTTACCCATCACAACGAGGTGTGTCAACTTTGGAAATCCCCTCCCACCTCAATCCCAGGTTTCTTCATTATTTGCTATAAGAATTCACCCTTTTGATTTATGTTGATGATGTTGTGTTACTGGAAACATGTTATAATGTTAGGTCACAGTGTTTCTTATGTGAGAGACAAGCCAATGCAAGTAACCACTGCCTACAAACATTTTGGAGAGGTTCTCATTTAGATCCCCGATGTTGGTGAAATAAATTTGTGACCTAAAAGATTTGTCTTTTGTGACTTGAAATTATAAAATATTGTAACCTTAATATATATATATATATTAAAATATTTCTATTTCTTTAACTATTTAATTCTAATTACAACCTAATTTTGAAATTATACAAGTTTGACCTCATTTTTGAATTTTATATTTTAAAATACCATATTTATGTATTTTTCCAGTGATGTTATCTCCTCGTGGTGTCGTGGTGTATAGTTGGCTTCAGAAAGTTCGATGACGGATGTAGACAATCCGTCCCGCATTTATTAGAGTTGCCAACTATTAGATAGAAAAAGTCACATATTGTGTTTGATTTATTTAAAGGTTTTAATTTGTGTTTGTTAGAGAAATTCATATATCGTGTCACTTTTTTTAAAATAATGACATTTTGTCACATTTTTCAAAAGTGACAAAAATATTAATAAATGGCACTCAAATTTTCATTTAAATTTGATATTGTGTAACATTTTCGACATTTTGTCACTTTTTTATGAAAAATAAAACAAAAATTTACACTGCAAATTTTACTTCCAAAATACTTTGAAGGATATTTGTGAAAAGACACCAATTTCAAGGGTAATTTATAAACACCCCATAGGTTTATATAGGGAGAACTAGATTTAAATATGAATTAAGGGCACATTTTCGACATTTTTTTTTTTTAACTTTTCCCTCAAATTTAATTTTAATCACACATTATTATGAATTCATCACTTTCAATTTTCAATTTTTAATTTTGTGCGCGGTGTACGACTATAATATGGGAAGGACCCCTAAAGAGAAAAGAGAAGAAATCTTTTGAAAAGAAAAATATTGTATTTCTCATTAATATCATTTTTCAAATAAAGAAAGAAGAAAAAAATGATTGAAAAAAAAAAAAATTATTTTCATATCATTTATGCATATCACACCATGCATTACATTTATTCATTCCATAAATATGATATTGTTTATTTGATTATAGTAATATGGAACTAAATGTTGTGAATGTGATATGAGTTGATTATCAAATGATATGTTAATATGATTGTGACTTCATTCACTTATATGAAATATAATGTCAAAGTTAAGATATAAAGTGTATGAATTATGTTCAAGTTAAGTTTTATCAAGAAAAGATTTAGAATGAAAAAAGGTTTTATGACTTCATACGCTTTATGTAGAAGTGTGGGGTAGTACAACAAAACTTTAAATAAAGTTTAAAGTAACATTATTTTGAAGTCTATAAAGTGCACAAAATAGATTACAAAATATTGCGAAATATTTGACAAGTGTTGTCTAATAATTGAGAAGTAATCATATTTAAATATTCTAAAGAAGTCTAGACATAACTTGAATAAAAAAAATGATTCAATAACTTGTGAAAAAGTTAAGCTAAAACTTGACTTTATATCTTATGTAAAATCATAAGAACATAATCGAGTAGGAAGAGGTGAAACTCCTTTATAAAAGATCCGCCAATGAGGCAACCCTACTCGTCATTACGAAATGAGTAATTCACGGGTTCAAATGGTAACAACAAGTCATTCGATATGTGGATAGTTTCAACACTTTATCAAAACATACCTCATTCTAGATTAAAAGTGTTGGTTGTTACAGTTGGAGGGCTGAGTTGTAAAGCTTTTAATGAAATTCAGAATTACAAGTATATCTAAATGTAACAAAGATATTAGAAGAACTTCACCTATATGAACATAGAAGTGATGCCGCTTCAAGGAAAGTTTGGAGTTACTTTCTGAAAAGTTCATGAATCGAATAGGTGCAAGGCCATTAACGCGCTAAAGCAAAAACATGTGTGGAACAATAGACTTTGAGTGTTGTGTGTGTGATGTTGTCGATATTGTCACATGGAATAATGGGTTCAAAGTTAAGGCTACCCGGGATTTAAATAATACTTTGCGACGTTTACACTAAGGTAAGATTCAAATCGAAAGATACCTTATTTTATGCATAACACCGTTATAAAATGAGTTGGTGAAGATATTTGAACAAGTGGGGGATTGTTGGAAAATTGTGTTTCCAAATGGTTGATCAAATATTTAAATATTTTGGATGAAGTACACAATTAAATAAATACAAAGAGGTATTGAAAAGAAAAAGAAAAATCGGAAAAATAAAAGTGCCATGCGATCGCATGGTGGTTTCCGAAGGTGCCTAAGTTGATTTTTTTGCACAAAAAGGTGTCCTTTTGTCCAAGTGATGTGTACTTTCGTAAAATGTGGATCAACTACTATATAAAGGATGTTATATTGATCATTTAATGATATGAAAAACAAGAGAGAACATCTATTAAATATAGAAATCATTTCCACCAAGTAATATACTCATTTTCAATTGTTTTTTGTTCCTCTTCCATGGATTATTAGTGCTTAATAAATTCATGGTTTGTAGGCTTGATTAATCAACTAAAGCATTTTCTATCTAACCCTTTAAGCATCTCAAACGAGGGGGAAAATGTACTTTTAAGACTACATTTAATCACGTGTTCAAACCTCTCATTTGATTCCATCATTCGGTGTTTTTCCATTCATATCAAGAATTCAAGTGGGTGTTTCCATGCGTTTTGGATTATGATTCTTCATGTAACATTCGATGATTTCGTCTCCAACCTCTCGAGGTAAATTTATTTTACTAACAGGAGGGAGTTGTATATAAGGAAAACAAGATGGTTGAAAAAGCGTCTTTCGTAATCAATTCTGTAGAACATGCTTTAGCTTATAATGGTGATATTAGAAGAAGAGAAATTGTTCATGTTGAAGAACTGAATGCAAATTTTCAATTGCATAAAGTAAGATATATCTTTAGGAAACATTGCAAATCTAAATTCATTGATTGCAAGAGAAAATCCACTAGATAAATCCATTCAGATAGTAACATTTGATTGACATTATTTTTGGTTTATAGGTTTTGTGAATTTGAAATAATTTATCATTTTTAATTTATACTTCATAAATATGTATATATCTATAAGGAGTATTTCGTATTTTAGAATTTAGTTTTTTCTCTGCAAGTTTAATTTTTTACATTTTACTTCAAATATTTGTGTATATTTAATACTGATAAGTGTGTTTTATACACTTATCTGTATGTCTAAATTAGAATAAATTATTATCGTTTTAGAATATATGCTATTTAATTTGTACTTATTTGTTTACTTTGCAGAAAATATCCCAAAAGATGAAGAATGAAGTAATTGAAGAAAAAAATGCATAATTGGATGTTGATTGGAGCTAAAACGAGCAATTGATAAGTTTGTGACGTCAACCGGAAAGATGCAATGTGCCAAAATGAACGAATCAGAGGTTGGAGGACCTAATTGAATGAATTAAGAGCTTGAATGAACAAATTGAGAAGAAGATAAAGTTTGGGGACTAAATTGCAATAATTGGAAGTTGAGGATTGAAGGTGCAATTAAAAGTCAGGGACCAACTTACACAGCCGAAAGAAAGATGAAGTCGCGATCGCTGGATATGTACCAAGCGATCGCGAGATGGTGCAAAATCTTAACCCGAGAGTAAAAGGGTCTTCCACGCGATCGCCAGCCATAAGCCTGCGCGATCCCGCGCTTGTCCGATTGGGCCGCAGATCAGATTTCTTTCACGATTTTTAACAGGCTTTGGACTTTTTGACCTAGATTTTCTCCAAAAACTATATATACAACACATGAGGCACGCAAATCAGACCTTTGACTCTCCATAGAACGAGCCACAATTGAGATTTCAACATCAAATTCTTGGAGAATCAAGCATCGCAGAGGGGCGTGGATTGAAGATACTTGAAGAATTGATAATTGGTGCAATCTTTCCATTCTTCTTTTTTATTTTCAATGAACGTCATTTTATTTTGTTTTTGCTATTTAAATATGACGTGTAGCTAAATTTGATGTTGAGATGAACGATGTAGCTTAATTAATTATTTTAATTCCATATTCCTTGTTTTAACGCTTTAATGCATGTGTTGATTTATTATTGCGTTTCATGGGTGAATGAATTGGCCACTTATTCATGATTTTATGTGTTATTTTCATAATCCGAGAGGTGAATTAATAACATAGATTTAGGTAATAAATCCGGTAATTGAACGAGAGATAGAGATATACTCTTGTTATTATTGCGGTCGTGTGTGAATTCTTGTGTATTATGCATCTAGATAAGGAATATTCGGACCCTCTGTAGAGATACATGGTTGACTTATTTAGGTAGAGTTGATTTAAACTCGAGAGAGGAATTTCAATTTAAATTAGTGAATTCGACCGAATGCGTATTTAGGAAATAAAACTGGAATTGGAATTAATTTAATAGGTTAGGTAAAATCGTAAATCCCAACTACTTTACAATCGTATTTGAAAACAAAACAATTCTCCCATTTTAATTTCTTTAGTTTAATTCTTTAGTTTTAGTTTAAAACCTCAAATTCATTTGTTCGTTGAAATAAAATGTATAACTAAAATATTTCGATAATTAATAGCAGTTCTCGTGGGACGATAATTCGGACTCCTAGGTCCACTTTATTACTTCTCACGACCTGTGCACTTGCGGGGGTATTTCGCATCGCGAGATATCAGTGAACAAATATCGTGCATGGTACGGGTTATATTAGGCTTTATTTGAAAAGACCAATATTCAGTTATAGATAACTATACGTAGCAGTGTCTCAGGTTACCAATCATGTTGATTAAAGATACTAATTTTTGATAAGGATGGACACCAACAAGTTCTACTACAAATGTTGTTTTTAAAGAAGTTTTCCAAAACTTATATTGATTATCAATATCCAATTATATTTCTTTGTATTCATTACTTTATAATGCTACTTTGTTCATTGATACTTCTCACTGCAAACAAACATAATCATAATGTCATCCGTACATCGCACGGATATCTCAACTTTCTAAAATTGATTCTTATTTGGGCCACTTCAACTTATAACTCTAATTGGGCTTGGTATGCTTGGGTATCTCTTGGGCTCATTAACTCATTCATCTTACCTAAATTAATTGGGCCTTCTCATTCCTCTTATGGGCTAGCACTAAATATGTTGGACCAAGATTTTACTTCTATTTTGCTTGGAATTGGATCCTCATTGAACCACTCAACAATGAAGAGCTTCAATCATAAATTATTATTTTGTTTGGAATTGAATCCTCATTGAACCACTCAACAATGAAGAGCTTCAATCATAAATTATTATTTTGCTTGGAATTGGATCCTCATTGAGCCACTCAACAATGAAGAGCTTCAATCATAAATTATTATTTTTAGACCACCTGTCTATGTTGGTTATATCGTTTTCCAGTGCTACAATTATCGTTAACGTCCAGTCACTGCCTATGAAAACCATCAACCTGCGATGCTAAAAGATATGGTTTTAAGATACTAGGTTATTAGGATGATTTAATTGGGGAAAATTATATATTCTTAGTTTTTACATCCAATAGTGTGACTATAAATTTATTGTGGCGAAAATAGAGAGTTTCTTCGTACTCCATTTAATCATTTATATTCGATCCCTTGGTGTATGTTGTGGTTTTGGTTAGGATACCATTTTCATCCGCATGCATCTGGACGCTTATGCCCTTTGCTTAATCTCATGCTAATTTAACATGTTGGAATCAAATATATAATGAGCGGACTTAATAACAGTATTCCTTTTTTTTTTTCCTTTTTTTCTTTTTTCACACATCTGGGACTATAAAAATTTGACTAGCATACCCCATTAAAAATTCTAGTGAATGAGTTACTTATATTCTATTATGAAATTGATCAAACCACGCATTTTCTCTCTATTTGAGGATAAATCGAATTAAAGAGCTCATTGTAATGCATCGTGCTTGAGTAACTGTATTCGTATCCTTACATGTAAATTTGGAGTCCAATTAGATATATTGGCCCGATCAAAGTTTACAAATAGGGAGAAAACCATATCTTTTGGAAATCATGTTTTTGGACTAACAATATATTATCCACTGCTATGGGATTTTGCTGCATTGTTCCTGAGATTTCTTGCAAATCATAAGTATTTCTCATTATATGCCTTCTATAAGTACCTATACAACAAAGGTTAGCGTGTAACACCGGATATATTATGTATCTAAACCCTCGCTTAACAGAGTCATTCAGTATATTTGAGGCAAGCTCTAAGCCCTCGCATAGTCAAGTCTATAAGACCTCCAATAAGCTCGAAACGAGCCATTATCGCTATTATCGAGGCTCTCTCTAAGCCTTTGCTTAAATTGAGGCAAGCACGTAAGTCCTTCGACGTCTTGAGCCAAGCTTGTAAAAAATGGATCTTTTGTAGAAAATCTCTCAAAAGAAGGGACTCTCTATTAAGGGATATTGTGTAAAAAATTCTCCTTGGGTAAAGGACTCTTCCGAAAGAGGGATTGTCACCAACAAAACCTCTCTAAAAATGAAAGTTGTCTTAAAAGCATCTTGAAAGAAGGGAATTTCCTTATTGAATGAGAGCCTATGTGCCCTTGTACAGCGGAGACCGATGTATAAGACCTTTGGTGCCATTCAAGGCAAGCTCTAAGCCCTCGAGGCAGGCCTATAAGACCTCTAATTGCTCGAAACGAGCCTATTCTCTCTATTATCGAGACAAGCCCTAAGTCCTTGCACAACGAGGCGAGCTAATAAGCCCTCCAATTGATCAAAATGAGCATATTCTCTCTATTAACGAGGTAGACTATAAGCCCTTACATGTCGAGGCCAGCACATAAAACCTCCAATGTTATTGAAGACGAGCTTGTAAGTCCCCCCTATTTGAGGCATGCTCGGTGTATTCTTATTATTGAACGCCGGCCTACAAGTCCTCGTAAATTCAAGGCATGCTCGTGGTATTTTGTTATTGAGAGAAAAGCTACACTTTCAAATTTTGAAGATCGCACACCAACGCTCTCTTGGAGATATAATCAACAAAACCTACTTGAAATGGTTGTCATCCATTCAAATAAGGACCCAAGTGTCCAACTATATTAAAGCATAGGCTTAAGTGCCTATATTATTCCACTTCGGCGATGTCTTGCCATGTGAGATGTATTCTAGTTTTCCACTCCAATGATGTCTCGCAACGTGAAAATGGTTTATATATTTTCTACTTTGGCGATTTCTTGTCACATAAGATAATCATATCAGACGAAGCTCTGGCCTTAAAAGCTCGTCACTTAGGTCTTTGTTGTAGCGATCAAGAATTTTCACGTATTTAAATAATTATTTTAAACTATGAAACGTGCCGCTACGATCTCACCCGTTTTTAATTTAACGTCACGACGTGTTCGTCTAGCCAAGTCGAGAAATGTCAAGTCTATTCGATTTTAAATAAATTTCGAATTTCTAAAATTTTATTATTTTATTTATTTACTTAAATTATTATTTTCAAAATCGTTTCAAATTTCAAATAACGTTAAGCTCATTTTATCAGATTCATTTTCCGACCCAATTAAATTCGCGTATTATTTTTCCTCGATTTCCGTGTATTACTTGTCAAGATTTCATACTACCACCAACTTTCACCTATCACATCAATCTCATACCATACCCTAACTCTACATCACCAACCCACTCCATTTTTCGACTCTCCAGCAACCATCAACGGTCTCTCCTCTCAACACAACCTCAGGCACGACATTGGAGCTCAGCAAGCCCCAACCTCATTTCCTCAACTCCATTGCAGTCACCTCCCGCGGCTAGGTAACCACCTCATCGCACCACCACCACACGTAGCCACAACAATACCACAATCTGACAGCCATCACCACCGTCACCACCACTCTGCCTCCTTCCAAATCCACACACAAATTTCACCATTTTCCAGTGTACACCAACGGCACCACCAAAATCGATCCCAACCACCATCTCACAGTCGGCCACCCCTACTACCAAACCACATGAACCCGAAACAAAGCATCATCATCATCACACTGCCCATTTTTGTTCACTTCACAATCCAAACCACCGACACAGCCACCACCGCATGCAGCCAACAACCACCTCGACCAAGCATCATCTTCACCACTCAAACCGTCACCACCGCCACCTCCAACTTGTTGGATATTGGTTAATAAATCGAGAATTGAAAATTGATTAAAGTGACTTCATGTCGACTTCGGCCAAATACTCAAAAGCTCGACTCAATCCGTTTAGGCAAAATTGTTTGCCACTTCGCCGCTTCGGGGCGCACAAACGGGGATCGACCTGTCCGGTTAGGTCGCGAGGGTCGAGGGGGCAACGCCCCCGAAAGAGAATTTTGATTTATCTGCATGTATTGAAGGGTATATTTGGCATTTCGAAAACCAATATCGGATGAATGAGAAAGTACGAAAAAGGACGAAAATCAGGTCAAAATGTTTGACCGTCCGACCGCACGGTTAGTAAACCGCGCGATCACACGTCAAAATTAATGTCCGGTTTTTGAATAAAACCGTGCGGCCGCACGGTTGTCCGGTCAAAAGACACCTTTTCGTAAATGTGCATTGTTTGGAAATGGTGCATGGTTTGGGCATCAACCACTTCGTCCACACCCTTTCATGATCTATATAGGACCCTTTGGGTGTCCTATTCCTCACAATTTGATATGCAAAAACACCTCTCATCCTCACTTGTCTCCTAAATCAAAATCATTTCATTTATTTTGATTTTCCTTCATTGCATCATTTGGAGTACATAAGCCTATATTTGGTTCGTTGTACTTGTGTTTTGAAGTGCTACAAACACAAGTGAAGCCGTTGTATCTTGGGAGTCGATTGCCGTTATCCGTAGGCACCGTTGCGGGGCAAATTCGACTTAAGGACAAAGAGTTCAACTCTTGCCTCGGCTTTGTCCTTCTTTTCTTCTTCTTCATTGTTTGTACTTTCATTGCCATTACTCTGTCCAAATTTCGGCTCGGATTTACAAACTTTCATTATTTGGCGTCACTATTCACAAATCCACCTAACAAAACTCACCTCCATCATCACCACCTCAATCACCCCAACACCATCACTAACCGGCCAACCCAACTCCACTGCCCATTTCGTTTTTCCCCGTTTTTGACCTCCAAATCGAACCCAAAGAAAACCCATGAATCAAGAAGTTCAATTTCTTACCTCATTCACCGATTTTTCCGCCGAAAATCAACGAACATCAGCCTCGGTTTACTTTAATTTTCGCACCCAATCAGCACCAAACCGTGGCCTTTTTGCTACCATCTCCTCCTCCTTGTCACCGCCACGCGACGACGGTGATACCGTCGTAGTATCGCCGGCAGTAACCCCCACCGGATTTCCCCCTTCTCGCTCGCATATCTCTCTTCTTCTCTGGTTCACGAAGATGAAGAAAGGGAAATGAATTGATTTGTTTTAATAATTTTGATTTTTGAAAATTGCAGCTTAGTCCCCAAGTTCCATAGTTATTTAAATCAATCCCTATAGTTTTAAAACTTATCATTTCAGCCCCTTAAGTTTTAAATGATTTTAATCAGCCCTTGCATTTTTAAAAATCAATTATTTCAGCCCTATAGTTTAATATTCGTTTTGAGCTTCAACCCAAAGTTTTGAAAATTTACATTTTAGTCCTCCCAACTTTCAAAATATTCATTTTAGTCCCCCCAACTTTCAAATCATCCATTTCAGTCCCCAATTTGTAATTTATCATTTTTAAACTATAAATTTCAAAATACTAATTTAACTTATTTTTCTAATTGGCTAGACGAGGCGTACGGAAATTTAAAGGATTGAAGTCATTTCCCGCTCGATTTTGCACTCGTTGAAATTAAGGTAGACTCGCCCCTATTAATTGATTTAAATTATGATTGCATGTGAATGTGTATATTATGTGATTTATGTGAAAGTTATTTTCATGAAATGAGACGAGAATATATTTCTTATGAAATATTTATGTTATGTTTGTCATAACTTATATGCTTTAATGTATAAGAAAGAAAGAAGAGAATATCTTGCAAGATAAATGATGATGTTATGCATAACTTACGTGCCTTAAGTGCACAAGACGAGACTACCCACACCCGATGATTTTAAAGAGCTTATGATTTTTCAAAGAGAAGTCATGTGCTTTAATGCACGAGAAGAGACTATCCACACCCTATGATTTCTAAAGAATTTGCATTTATGTGTTCAATTATATTGTAGATTAGTTAATTGGCGATGAGTCTACTGAATATTTTTATTAAATGCTCATATCTATTTTTAACAACATTTGCAGATTTCGGAGAGGGTAGCAGATGATGGATGATTGTGACAATAGTCATTAAATAATCGAAAATCTTATTTTGATGATCCATATTTCTAAACTTTGGCTATTTTTGAGATTTTCAATTATTCGAGAAATTATGGCATTGCCGAATGTTTTGTATTATTAATGGCTCGATTCGTTATTTTGAATTGTTTCATAAATACTTTCGAATTTTATCGACCATTACAGTTTATTTAATGTTGTCAAAAATGAATTTCAATTATTTCTTCCGCTAGAATATTATTTTAAAGTTTAGACCAGAAAATGTCGTGGTGAACCGGGTACTTAGAACTCGGGGCGCTACATTTGTAACCAAACTTCTCTTGCCACTGCTTCCTTGTACTTTCTTTGGAGTATATGATTTCATTTAGAGGTTCGGACTCTCAATTATTGCTAACCACTGTAAAACTAAGCCTCTGTTTGTTAAATTTTTTTTGTTTAAAAACATGTTTTTTTATATTTTCTAGGTAAAATGTGTGGTTAAAAAATGGAGAGAGAAAATGTGTATTGTTAAAAATTGATTTGAAAAATTGTGTAGAAAAAAATATTTTTAAAAATAGGTTTGCCAAACGGAGGCTAAAATGCACAAAAATAAAGCAATGAAGATGGAATTTGAAAAGGGTCTACCTAAGTGGTTAGCTTTGGTCTTTCAATCACCAGAGTTAAAACAATATCTCAACCTTGATACTATGGACATTAATCAAAAAGTAATTAAAAAGATGAAAAGAATGAGGAAGGTGGAAAGGAAAAGACCATTTTGATCTTTATCATTTGTTATTACCGTGTCTAAACAGACATACAACGTCATCGTGGAGGCTTAGTTTGGGACCCTTTCACACTTAGTTATAAGTTCAGGATTCAATATATGTCCGGAGTGACTTTCTCTCAAAGCCTGGACTCCTAGAGGCTTAGAGTGATTGCTTCTATAATTTTCGGACTAACTAATATTATCTGGAGTTGACATTGTTTCAAATGTTCTGCCCGGACCGGAGTACTTATTGATATGGACTGGAGGCCAATAAAGAGTCCAACTGGTGTTAAATAATAAATGCAATTTATTATTTAATTGATTGATGTAACATTTATAATGATGTTTTGATAGCATTTCAGGTACAAAGTGTGAGGTAGTATATAAAATGATTATGACATATAAAAGTAGGAAAGGACAAAAAAATCGGAACCGAGTAAATCGAACCGAAAAAATCGAAATATTTCGGTTATCGAAACCGATCGATTTTTAAAATCAAAATCGAAAACCGATAAAAATATTTTATTTTTTTTGAATTTTTCATTAAATTATACAACAAAATATATTTATGTTCACGCTTTAATGTGTAGACGGTGGGTCAGAGGAGTATAAATGTACTCACAATTTTTCTATTTGAAAAATGTTGTTTAGATTGATAGTATTTTAATTAGAAATTCATGACTCACAATATTATCCAAATAGAACCACACTTTAATATATAGACACTTAGACAATGTATGAAATGTTGTCTGTTTGATACACTATTATTATGAAATTTAGTAATTTACTTTTAAGTCATTTCATACACTATTATAGTATTATTATTTTGTAGAATTTACTTTTAATGAGATTCAAATGTTTTTGCTTCCTCGACATGATTTCCTTTTCAAATAAGAATGGTTTTAGAGTAGAAAAAAGATTTTAACTATCAAGATTTTGAGATTCACATTCGTGGTAATACATGAATTTGGACTTTAATTTTATTTGGAAGCTTTATTTGATTGTATTTACCTTTAATTTTATCAAACAATTAGATTTTATTTTTTGTATTTGTATCAAATTTAATTTTTTTAATTGGAACCGAAAAATAATCGAAAATCGAATCGAAATCGAAACCGTTCGATTCTTGTCTTTGAAGGAACCGAACCAAAAATTTCGGTTTAATTCCTTTAATAACCGACCCGAACCAATAAACGCTCAGTCCTATACGAAAGACCAACAGGTGGAGTTATTTGAATTAATCACATTAATTAAGTTCTGTCCATAAATAACTCAAAATAGAACCATTTAGGAGGGATGAATTCCTCCGCAATTAAAATATACTCATCTCTCTGATCACACTTCTTTCCACCGAAGAGAAGAGAGCCAATACTCTCTCTCTCTCTCTCTCTCTCTCTACACAAAAGCATACAAGGGCAAAAACTCATAAAAATGGAGCCAAGCCCTCTTACAAAACCCGTGGAGATGATGATATGCCTAAATAGGCCTGATCCACACCACATTCACTATTTTATCTTCTATTTTTTATTGGCCACGAGACCTCTACAGATTTTGGGGTCAACATCCTTAATTACAAAAGTACTTGATATGAAAAGAAACTTATATAATTGTCTAATCGTACTCATATTTACTATTTGAAATAAAATGTCAAGCACTAAAAAAATCTCCAACTTATGCTTTACATGTTTTATTAAGGACAAGACATTCAATCATTTTTATTTATAAATTGAAAAAAAAGTTGGCAGTAGGATATTAGACACTGATTTTAGAATGACGAACGTGAGAAAGATAGTAAAATGTTAATTGCATGCATCTCTGGAAGGTTTGGATTGTACTTAAATGTATTTAAGGAAAAAAAGAAGAAACTAAATTCTTGTTAATTATAATAACAATCTCATCGAGTATTATCTACTGAATATGTACTAAGAGAATTAAAGAAGATTATACATCCTTAGTCTGCACACGGTGAGCTTTCTAGTTTGAGTCGAAAACAAATACGAAATAATTAAGCATCTAACATTATTAATTCTCGTTTTAAGCCCGTGTTCTTTAACGAAATCATTACAATTTATAAATAATACAACATTTTTTAACTCACATTTTCTTTCTCCACTTTTTAACAATATATTTTACCTCAAAACATAAATAAACAAATTTATAATTGCAATAGTTATAAAGAATAGAGCCTAACTTATATATTAACTTATTTTAGCTTTAAAATATTTTTACTATTATGTTGATAAGTAAAAATCATGAATTAAAGTTGTTTGATTTGATTTGTGGTTGTACAATGAAATTGTTTAGTTTGATTTGGTTTTGAAAATCTTCAAAACGCTTTAAATGGTTTAGTTTGAAAATAAGTCAAAATCCGCTCAAGCTGCATTTTCTCTAATTGGAGGTTAGACTTCATTCAATTCAATTAAGAACTAATTGTATTTTTATATTGAAATTAAAAAAATATTATTGGTTTTTTTTTTTTTTGGAAGAATAATGGCAAAATAGGTGAAGAAGACAATGCTTTTGATAAAATGCATGTTAGAAATGGTAAAAAAATATGTTGAGAAATAACGTTCAAGGTAGCAACTAGATATCGCCGCTGCTTCACTCTAGCAGTAGTGATATGCGAGATCCCCACTTCTTCGAGTCCGGCTAGTGACGATGATCTCGCAGATTGAGGTCGGGTGGTGGTCTGTGGCGGGTGGGGCGTTGGAATAGGGACATGGAGGATAGAGAAGATAGTGGACAGAGAGAAAAGAGAGATGAGATAAGAATGAGGTGAGGTAAATAATTTAATTTTATAATATTATTATTTAAGATTAAAAAATGAAATACCTAATTTTAGAATTTAAAAGTGTTAAATATTATTTTTAAATTATGGATTTAAAATGTAGGTCTCTAGGTAATTTACCAGAGCCATGTCTGCCTTTTAAGTTCCAAATACAAATATGATACCAAACTTATATAACTTCAAAAATTAGGTTCTAATTAAGATTTTAATAATAAATTAAGGAAAAAAATATTTAACATATGAAAATATAAGATAATTACCGCCATTTACTTATGTAACAGTAGAAAGAAATATTTCAAAATAAGTAAACACTATCACATCAACCCTAAATTACCGGCCACACGAAGGTGATGTAATACACCCCACCTCTTAATCGCAACTTACCAGAATAAATCCACTCCGCCGCCCCAAAATTCAAATTCTAGACAACCAATAAGTCGAGTCCAATCAATAGTTCAAAACATAGAAAATCATCTCAATAATGACCAAAACTAGAACAATTGATCGAAAAGTATCGCCTGAGCAAGGAAAAGAGATTGAAGATACGAGTCATAAAAGGAAGAGAAGCCGTCACAAAAGAAATTCAATCCAATGTGCCAACAAAATCAGGGAATCGACCGGCGACCGAAATGAGCGTACTCCTATGAATTTGTAACCTAGTGGTATGACCATCAATTTGAGCTTTGTTTATTGTTGTTGGTATAATAAACATTGGACATAATTTTGTTGATGTGCAATGCAATGAACCATAAACTTTATGACCTTGAAACCATGTAATCCATGTTTCGTTTGTTCGATAACTAGTGCATTGATTAATTGTGACTTTGTATATAGATTGTGACTGAACTTATTTTGTGATGCTATATTTGTAATGACTAGGGTCCTATTTAACGAGCTGTCCTAACTGTTAAATGACGACGTATTGTTCTTACTGTACCAACATAAGTCTTTTCAGCATGTTTTATGCTCACTCGCACGCTCCTTAGGAAAACTTCACGGGAGGTCACCCATCATATAATTGCTCCAAATCAAACACGCTTAACTGTGAAATTTTTAACGATAGACTTCTGGAAATGAAGGTGCACATTGTTGGTATGAGTAGTTTTGCTACCGATATCATAAGTTTGAACTAACTTCACAACTTCAAATTGTTATTAATATGATACAGTTTCTTAAGTTGACTTTTAACATTTCAATAGCTACTAATATCAATTGCTTAAACCATTTTTACAACGGATACTAGTATCGCAGTACCAGAATTCAAAATTCTTCTTTCATTTATTCAAGGATTTTCAATTCATCGTTCTTTTACTACTTATTGTATGAAAGAAGTCATTCAAATGTTTAAGGAAACCCATAGGAACATAACATCATTATATAGTACTAACTTTGATCATTACATCTTCTTACAAAATACCTAAAGTTTTCCTTACTTAGCACATCATGTACCCTATTACACTTTCTTCTATTCATCCCATTAACAAAAGATTTGAATGATATACAAAGGTAGCCATATATAAAAGAGTTCATTAGCTTATACTTTTCATAGGGTACTTGGAAAAATTTTAGTTCACTTATACTTTTCATGAGATAAAGAAAAAATTCCTTTCAGCTCCAAAGTTATTGCATCATAAGCATTTACCATCTTGTAAGTCCTTTCTTTTATGTATAACCCCGGATAAAAAGGAAAGTGGCTCCATACTTCCATTTGAGTAATAATATGATACCCCTCTCCATCCATTGATGTTCTCCACCAAGTCCTTGTCATCTTATGTGTTTCGCGTTCCATTACCTATATTAGTCATAAAAAGAGTGAGCAAAGTTTTAACAAGCAATTGTAATTCATATGACATTTTACCTTTCATATACATAATTATGGTAGCTATAACCACATAAACATAAGTACAACACGTAAAATCATCATCAACATCAAGACAATAGCCTTACCATGATGTAAAGTATCACAAGAATTATTATCAATCTCTCCTAACTTTAATCTTTCATTTTCTCACATGAATCTGAAATAAAACTTGTATACCATGTATGACATAAAACATCATATTCACTTCAACATTAACCATTATGAAAATACAAGTGTAATGTATGAAATGTTATGTATGATGGTAATGATATAAACCATATACTTTATTATTCTCATACTTCTTTTATCTTTCTCTTTGAACCCTTCCCCTATTAGGGTCGTGCATCGCGCGCATCCATATGTGTGAAAGTACTTAGAAGCATAAAAGTATGTCGACTATTTACAATTTGTGACATTTTGTCTTAGGTACACATATGATGTGCGCGATGCACGACCCTAATATGAGAAGGGCCTAAAGATAAAAGAAGTATGAGAATAATAAAGTATATGGTTTATCATCCTTATCATTTAAGAAAGAAAGGGTATAAAGCAAACAAGTATCATTATCATCATACATAAAATTTCATACATTACACTTATATTTTCATATTGGTTAATGTTGAAGTTACTATGATGTTTTATGTCATGCATGGTATACAAGTTTTATTTCAGATTCATGTGAGAAAATAAAAGATTAAAGTTAGGAGAGATTGATAGTAATTCTTGTGATGTTTTACATCCATGGTAAGGCAGTCTTCATGTTGATGATGATTTTACATGTTGTACTTGTGTTTATATGGTTATAGCTACCATAATTATGTATATGAAAGGTAAATGTTAAAGTTCAGAGGTAAAAGCTAAATAATCATATGAATTACAATTGTTTGTTAACACTTTGCTCACTAAGCTTCATCGCTTACAAGTCTTTTTATGACTAATATAGGTGGAACGCAAAACACATGAGGTGATAAGGATTTGGTGGAGAACATCAATGGATGGAGAGGAGTATCATATTATTACTAAATTGGAAGTATGGAGCCACTTTCCCTTTTATCCGGGGTTATACATAAGAGAAAGGACTTACAAGATGGTAAATGCTTATGATGCAATAACATTGGAGCCGAAAGGAACTTTCTTCTTTATCTCATGAAAAGTATAAGTGAACTAAACTTTTGATTTTCCAAGTACCCAATAAGAAGTGGTTTGTATAAGCTAATGAACTCTTTTGTATATGGCTACCTTTGTATATCATCCAAATCTTTTGTTAATGGGATGAATAGAATAAAGTGTAATAGGGTACACGATGTACTAAGTAAGGGAAACTTCAGGTATTTTGTAAGAAGATGTAATGATCAAAGTTAGTACTATGTAATGATGTTATGTTCCTATAAGTTTCCTTAAATCTTTGAATGACTTCTTCAAACAATAGTAAAAGAAGATAAATTGAAAATCCTTGAATAAATAAATGAAAGAAGATTTTTTTTTGAATTCTAGTAATGCGATACTAGTATCTATGAACCGTTGTAAAAATGGTTAAGCAATTAATATTAGTTGCTATTGAAATGTTAAAAACTAACTTAAGAAACTGTATCATATTAATAACAATTTGAGGCTGTGAAGTTATTTCTAACTTATGATATCGGTAGCAGAAAAAAATATTATGGGAAATTCTGGGGAATGACAATTTTATTTGTCAATGTAATCATGCACATAATGTTAGTGTGACAAATATCAATGTGTGTTAATTGACTTCAAAACTATGATATGAAAAGTGCATTACATGATTTGGTGAACTAATAGACTCACATTATCTGTCAATGGTCCTGGAAGTACATTATCCCTGAGGAAGAATGGTTTGCGAAAAAACTACGTCCAATGCCACGAAGAATGCACTGACGAACTCCATATCCAAACTTGATGATAGACAAAAGGAGATACTTTCATACACATGTTTCTCCTATTATATTGACTGTCATAAGATAGTGATCCAACCACAATTAATACACTTTTTCCTTCTTAGGATGGTTGAACAAATGAACCCAAAGGAGATGTGGTTTATTATTACTAGTAGATATGTTCGATTTGCTTTGCTTGAGTTCATATTGGTAACAGTGAAATATTACCTACGAGAATAAAAAATACATACTTCAACCATTTGAACACCATTTGAGGATCACCGACGCACCTAATCATGACATTGCGAGGCTTGGAATTCTGTATTTGATTACGTCACGTTTCTTCTCCACATCGTACAAGAAGGTGGTCGACGATTACTTGTTCCCACTCATAGAAGACTTTGACTTAATGGAGATGTTTCCATAGGAAAGGGAACTCTTTGAATTATCAATTAATTCGTTGAAAAATGCTCTGAAGAAGCGAAATCCTCATTACCGACTGGGGGTTTCTATTTCAAGTATGGATCTACAAGACAGTACCAATCCTAAATGGCAGAGTACCACGAGAATTCAGATGATGTACCCTCGAATACTGAATTAGCGAGCCGATAAGATACATGTCTACTCTACATTGGACGATAAGATCTTCTCAAAACCGAATTTAAGTGTTTTAAATAAATACTATTACCTACTTACATCAACACATATCAAATTTAATGTCACATATATCATATCATATAAATCACATATTTAACATTTATGCCTCAAGTCACATTCTTTGATGTACATTGAACTGAAACTACTAATACTCAATTTCTCAATTACAGTTTGCATGACATACCATGTGTAGCTAAATGAGCAATGTAAGAATGACTATCTCACAGGTCTGTGTACACCCCCTAGAGTGGAGGGATGATTTGACCAAAGACATAATATGTGATTTATATGACATGATATATGTAAGTATGTAAGTAGGTATTTATTTATTTAAAACACTTACAATCGGTTCTGAGAATATCTTATCCTCCAAGGTAGAGTAGACATATATATTATCGGCTTGCCAATTCAGTTTCGAGGGTACATTGTCCAAATCTTTGTGGTCACTCTACCATTTAGGATTGGTACTATCTCGTAGATACATAAACCATACTTGAAAAGCAAGTAGAAACCCCCTGATCGATAATGAAGATTTCGCTTCTTCAAAGCATCTTTCAACAAAGTAATTGATAATTCAAATAGTTCCCTCCCCCATGGAAACATCTCCATTACGTTAAAGTCTTCTACGAGTGGGAACAAGTAATCATCGACCATCTTCTTGTATGATGTGGAGAAGAAAAATGACGTAATCCAAGCCTCACAATGTCATGATCAGGTGCGTCGGTGACCCTCAAATACACATCTCTTACATCTTCGTTTGTTATGGTGTTCAAATGGTCGAAGTATGTATCTTATATTCTCAAAGGTAACATTTCAAGATTCTTTCGGTCGTCAACTCCTTCATATCTCAATCTTGTTACCAATATGAACTCAGGCAGAGCAAATCGAACATATCTACTTGTAATAAGAAACTACATCTCCTGCGTCTTCGGTTGTTCAACCATCCTAAGAAGGAAAAAGTGTATTAATTGTGCCTGTAGCACTATCTCATGATAGTCCACATAATATGAGAAACACGTGTTTGCCAATATCTCCTTTTGACTATCATTAAGTTTGGATCTCCTTTTGACTATCATTAAGTTTGGATCTGGAGTTTATCTATGCATTCTTCATGGCATTAGACGTAATTTTCCCAAGAAACTATTCTTCCTCGAGGATAGTGTACTTCCAGGACCGCTAACAGATAGTGTAAGTTATGATATTAGTTCACCAGATCATGTACTGCACTTTTCATGTCATAGTTTTGAAGTCGAATAACACACATTGATATTTGTCACACTAACATGATATGCATGATTTAGACTTTAGAATTTACATTGATAAACAATATGGCGTCACAAAATAAGTTAAGTCACAATCTATATATAAAGTCACAATTAATCAATGCACTAGTTATCAAACGAAACATCACTGAAACATGGATTACATGGTTTCAAGGTTATAAAGTTTATGTTTCATTACATTGCACATCAACAAAATTAGGTCCAATGTTCATTATACCAACAATAATAAGCAAATCTTGGATTGATGATCATATGAGTAGGTCACAAATTCATGTACTCTAGGTCATATTATCTTCAGTTCAAATAAATCAACTCAAATCACTACATGCAGCAGCAAATCATGCTCATGTATTTGTTGAAGTACACAATTATTATTAAGGTCACAACGAACAATTTTTCAGGTCACAATACGTGAATTAGTTTGCAAAGCTTGAAATAATTCACAGTATCGTGTTTTCAACGCCATGCCCATCAACAACATACAAGGTCACATACCCTGTGCATTATACTAACATTATTGAGGTCACAATATATATGACTGCAAGTCACAATCGAAAAATGGTTTTAGGTTACAATCGAAAAATTGTATAGACTACCAATTTCTATTTCACGAACTTGCAACGCATCAAAAATACCCTAAGGTCACATTATAATTAGAGATGGCAATGGGTCGGGTTTACCAAACTCATACCCTACCCACTAAATATTTACAACATTCATACCCTACCCATATACCCATTTAAAAATAGCAGGTCAGGTGCAGGTCGGAGGCGGGTATGCTTCTATACCCATTTGAAACTCATTACTATTTATTTATTTATTTCTATTATTTTTCTTAAGGCTGTAAATATGTTATAAGTTAGATGTGCTCCGGATTAACTTGAATCACTTAAATGTTGAGCTTCATTTGAATTTGACTTGAAAAAAACTTGTTCTAGGTTGAAACTAAACAAGCCAATTCGAACAATTTTTTTTAGAGATTAACAAAGTCAATAGTTTAAACATATTAAGGTTTAGATATTAACAATGTCAATTAATATTTGAGTTCTATTTTTTATTTTTTTATTTTTATTTTTTTACACAATCACTTTTATTTTAAATTCTATATTTTTTAAAAAAATTAATGGGTATACGGGTCGGGTATGAGTATGGGTATTGTAGTAAAACTCACACCCGACCCATACTCATGTCGGGTTTTAAAATCTACCTCCATAACCTACCCACGAACCCATTGGTCGGGTAATTCCCGTCCATTTATGTCGGGTGAGACAACGGATATCGAGTTCGTGAGTATTATTGTCATCCCTAATTACAAAGACTAGGTCACATTCTCGTTCAAATCGATTTTTCAATACACATACCGAGCTTGTTTCAGTCGACGGTCAATTCCCTAATTTCGTCGACACATTAGATTGAATTTCTAGCTTCTCTCTTCCATTTAAGACTTGTATCTTCGATCTCCTTTCCTTGCTCAGGGGTGCTTTCCGATCACTTTTTTTGGTTTTTGCCACTACATGGATGGTTTTCTCCGTTTTCAACTATTGATCGAAATCGACTTGGTGGTTATCTTGATTAAGCACCGATCACTTTTTTTGGCTTTTGCCATTATCAAGATGGTTTTCTCAGTTTCCAACTATTGATCGGACTCAATTTATTGGTTGTCTTGATTTTAAATTTTGGGGCGGTAGGTGGATTTTATTCTGGTAAGTTATTATTAAAAGGTGAAGTGTATTATGTTACCTTCTTGTGGCCGGCAATTTAGGGATAATGTGATAGTGTTTACTTATTTTGAAATATTTCTTTCAACTGTTACATATGTAGATAGCAGTAATTACCTTATATATTCATCTATTAGATATAATTTTATTTTCTGAATTTATTATTAAAATGTTAATTAGAACATGATTTTTGAAGTTATATAGATTTTGTTTTATATTTGTATTTGGAACTTAAAAAGTAGGCCTGCAAAAGCATTTGATGCACCAAGCTCAAGACCCATCAAATCTCTCCTGAGAAAGTTTGGGCCCATTATGCTCTGAAACTACCACGACCTAGAATGCAGCCCCGGAAAATTCCACTCAATGCAAAATATAGGCCCTTCAATAACTTTTAAACCACAAATTTAAAAAATTCTTCAATTTCTCCTATACCAATTAGGCTCATAGTCGAGATATGTCTAGCAAATAAGTACACCAAGGAAAATGTTTTAAAAAAAAAAAAAAAAAAGGGAAAAAGTCGACTTGAAGAAGAGTCAAGGCTAACACTCAAGAACGAAGGCTGCATATTCTTAGCCTTAATCAATAGTGGAAATGCAGCTCTCACACAGCATTTTTCTAAAAAAAAAAGGGGGGGATAGAAATCATCGTAAACCTTACTTTAATCAAGAACACCTGATAAAATCATCTTGATACATCCAAATCATTGAGGTTGCTGCTTCCACCATTGCATATTAAGATTCACGTGTCTCTGTGACAATGTTGTCTTCACGAACATAATTAAAAATAATAGTACATAGAATGTTCTTGTTATGCATCATAAATCCAGTATAACTTAGAAGAGGCAACTTCATAGAGCACCCTTGGGTATTGGATTTTCAGTTTAGATAACAAGATTTCTCCCCTTACAAAGATGAGAAATAAGACTGTATTTGAATAAACAAGTCGGTTTAAATAGGAAATATTCCAGAAATAAGGCAAGAAAAGAGTCTGATCAGTTTATTATTAAGTATTCTGAGGTAACAAAATTTTATTTATAGAAAGAAAACAAAAAGATTCAAATATCACAAGTGTTTTTATCGCAAAAATGATCCAAAACTCAAAATTTGATCCAAACACACCCTTCAATTTGAGCAATTAAGTGACTTCAAAAACAAGAAAGAAAATATACCTTATAAATGCTCTAGGCGCATGGGCAGAGCCTCCTTGTATGCTGATGTGAACCATCACAAGAAAGCATAGACAGCACCTTTGAGTATAAGCAAGCACCTGGATTCTGAGAAGGCAAAGGATCAATTTTGAACAAAAATAATAAAGGGCAGAGTTTATTGGTAATTAAATAGCTGCTTGCGGCTTAGAGGCTTTTCTATGAAATACATGTGACTCTGGTGATTACACTACGCAAGGAACTTTATTGAGCAGTCCATCATGTCTCCAAATCTTTCAGTTTAATCAATGCGCTGTGGTTGAGGCTTTTTTCTTTCAGTGGCTAAAACCAGACTTACTGATATATTTTCAACTACGTTCCAAGATGTTCTAGAAGATACGGAAACACTGTCATGGACAATTTCTTTGTAACCAAATTTGCCTAACCTTTTTGACCTTCAAAGAACATTAATTTCATTAAACAATTAATTTTGGTGCTTAAAAAAACAATTATCTTGGGTATGAGTATCAACAGAATTTTTTAAATTGAGCCATTGACTTGCTCAGAAATGACTAGAGTTACAGAAATTTAACTGAACGAATGGGTCGTAAATGATTTTAGGAAACCAATCATGAGCATTTTGCCTTAATACCTTGACTTGCATGAACGGCTAATGCGTTTTCCCAAATTGAAGCAGCATATGCTACAACATATATTCAGGATTAAATAAAAAACTCAAGGTAGAAAGTGTACCAGATGTCTTGGGGCATCATCAACAACCTCAGCCGGTTGGTCAGCTCCAATACTTTCCAAACAGGCACCTTTACAATTCATGTATCTTTGAATGCTGTAAATAAAAGAAATAAGAGTTTTAAGAATTCATGACCTGTCAGTTCTATTAGGCATATCGAACAACATTGATGGATTGATGGATACTAGTCGGTAACCCAATGATTCCAGAGGAATTACCACACAAATAGTGAACATGTGAAAGACAAAAACTATGAGGATTTCTCAACAGGCTTGAAAAATTAATTCAGACAAAACAACTCATGGCATAAATAAATTAGCAAAGAGACGCCAAAGAAACATAATAGACTATAATAGCGAAACTAATATAGCTCTAATAACAATGAAAAACATATGATACGTTAAGCTTGAATATCACAAATTAAAAAACTCAGAAGATTAAGCTTACATTTCACACTGGTTTAGTAACGCAAGCTTGTTGGGCACACAAGATTGTCCATTTGACTTGCATACTGAGTCGCATGACTCGCCTTGTCTTTTGTCCAACATGATGCAAAAGATAAATATATTAAGACCCAATCTCTATTTAGATGTGGAAACATAAATTTATACTGATAATAAATCACCTTCCAATAATGACGTTGATGCCAGACAGTCTTGCTTCTACTTGTGCACTAGAATACCCTGTTGCTAAAATGATCCAAAAGCAAAATGTTCAAATCTCTCTATAGTCTGACATGCAAGAAATACAACTTGGAGATGCACTAGGAAAGGCAGGGAACATGCACTTGTACTGGTAGGTTGATAAAAAGTAACACAGTTAAGTGTGCTTAAGGTAATCTAAATCCGTCCTTATCAAAGTAACCACGTTGTGAGATCATGTTGTACGTGGAAGCCTATGATGAAAAGGTAATATTACTGTTGAAATATAATGATGAAAATATAATTGTATTTCTTGATTATGAAAGTGTTACAAAGCAAGGTATAAATAGAAACCTAAAACACATAATTGACTGTTAGTCCCTAAACTATTCTAAACAACTATCTTGGTCCTTACAATATTAATCCAACATTTCAACACTCCCCCTCAAGTTGATGCAAAGATAAACATCAACTTGAAAATAATGTAAACAACAAACTTGAACAACAATTTCAAGTAAATAACAAAGTGCTCCCCCTTTCTTTCAATTTCAATAGTCTTCTTGGACGATGTCATAACGAAGGATCAATTTGGATACATTAAAATCCAAAACCCGTAAATAACGGAATCCTTACTCCGGACACAAAGAAAAGCTAACATAAGGAGACGTAAACAAGTCAAGAGAATCACCTTATCATCAAGGTCGACCTAACAAAGAAACTGATCTTATGAATAAAAGACTAATAAAAAGACACCAAGAAAGATTGGGAAATTGGAAAGCTAGGGGCTGAATTGCACAAAGTGAAAGACTAGGGGACTGAAATGTAAATTCTGGAAAATGAGGGACCAAAAAGGTAATTTTGAAAGATAGGGGACTAAATTTGTAAAATCAGAAATATCAGGGGCTGAAATTGTAAAATTTAGAAGTTGAGGGATCAATATGAAATATCTAGAAAGATTAGGGACTATATGCAAAAACAGAAAATTTTCTAGGGCTAACTTGCAAACAACTCGAAAACTGAGGGACTATTCTTCAATATAGCCCAATTACCCAATGGCAGTAGCCCAGTAACCAATCCAACAGCCCAATCCTTCCAAATATAAAAGACCCAAATACTCATCTTCAAACCTAATCAGCCAATAAGGCCCAAACCAAACAAATCCAAATAATAATCAAACCTTAACTCTAAAGAGTCACAAGAGATCCTTAGCAACAGATCCCACCAACATTCACACCCCAGTAGTCACCGCCGTCATTGTCGTCACTGCCGGAAGTCGCCGGAGAAGTAACCGGATCCGGAAAAGGCAGAATTTATTTCTTCTCTCATTCTCTTCCTCCTCAACAGACACCCAAGAAGGGCCAAATAATTTTTGTTTGAAAAATCATCAAACACCAAAAAAGGGAAATAATCAATACAGAGTCTTTTTAAAGAAGACATCAAGAGTTGAATGGGTGGACACCACAAAACCATTATGATTTTCGTTGGAAAACAGCCTGTGATGAAGATGCCACGAAGACCGAAGCTAACGGTAGGAGCTACATGGCGCCCGAAGTGGACGGTGCTAGCGCACAGGAGGCCGCGAAGAGGAAAAAACAACCAAGACAGGTACGGTGTCAGGTGAGGGGTCGCCTGAGCCGGACAAACCTTGGAACTTTGCCAGCATGTAGTATAGCATAACCTTCTGGGAATACTTCAGAGGATGGGGATAGAGGATTTGTGGGCAGCAGAGACTCAGAGAACAAAGGCTGAGAGTCACGAGCTGAAGTTTCAGCCCCAAAAATGAGCGGAAAAAATGCGCAGGCAGAAAAATACGATTGGCCTGACGAGCGGCCAAGCCGCTCGCTGAAAAATGGCAATGACCGGAAACCTAAGCTAAGATCAAAATGGCTCTGATACCATGTTGAAATATAAGGATGAAAATATAATTATATTTCTTAATTATGAAAGTGTTACAAAGTAAGGTATAAATAGAAACTTAAAACACATAATTGACTACTAGTCCCTAAACTATTCTAAACAACTATCTTGGTCCTTACAATATTAATCCAACATTTCAACAATTACAAATTTTGTCTTCTGAAATTAAAACCTGTCTCAAACAAGTTCCCTCTCACTAACTAATCATCTCAAATCAATTACAGAGTTCCAGTTCCAATTTAAAGTGATAAACTAAGGTGACGTGGAAATTGATGGTTGAATAAAATTAACAAGAAGAAAAGAAAGAGAAATAGATATCAACATTTCAATCAGAAGTTCAAAAATTGATGGTAGTAGAAACTCTAGTTACTGCTCAATAATTTTGCATTTTAGGGCTTCACTACTATACTGATGTTTGGTATATGTTATACTAGATCCAGGTAGTTTAGAGGAAATTGCACAAGACGATCGAGTGAGGCCCATGAAGGAAAAGAAAGTTTGCCTTCCAGCCTTATTATGCATTACGGTTCTTTATTCCAATTTCTAAAGAGGATCTGTTAGGTGTGTTGGGACTTTATTCGCTGAGATGCAATGAGGTTTCTGTATATTTTTGTTAGAGTCCGTAATAATTTCCAGAGAGTCTTTCGCTACAATCGAGCAAACTATAGACCAAAAGGTCTCTAGTTACAGTACAAGTCTTCTTGTATTTTATTCTTTATACCTATAAAAAAAATTAGCAAAACTACTCCCAATACAAATTATAAGGGAAAAGAATTAAAACTTTTGAACGGTGGCTTTGACATAATGCAATTTACTCCACTTCCAGATGTATAATGAAAAAATCAGAAAACAACATAGAAGATGAGCATAGTGGAAATCAACAGTGGATCATCAGTACAAGAAAGAAAGGATTATAGAGATATGACAAGCAGAGGACCACTCATAAAAAGTTATGGTGAGAACATTGAAAGATTAGTAGTCAAGAAAAAGGATTAGCAACGTGGAGTTTATGAAGAAAATAAACGATAATAGTCACAAAGGATGTATAAAGTGCAGAGATATTGTATATCATATCATTCTTTGATCTTCACGCGGCATAGATATGAGCGATGTAGAAAATTTACAAAACCAGAAAACACTCTAGATCAATGTCTATCATGCATGATATTCAAAATAAGAGAATCTATAAAAAAAAAATGAATTATACAGCTTGCTAAAAAAGGGAAAAGAAAACTGGTGGATTGCAACTCTGTTAAAACCCGTTAGAATCCAAAATCCATGTAAGGAAAACGAATGGAAAATATTTTCTAGTATTTGGTTGCAAAGGTACATGAGGGACATTGTTATAATACAATACTGTTATTACCTGATGGTTTGCATGAACCCTACTTGGGGATCAAATACGAAACAATTTTAAGAAAGAAAGAAAAAGATCAGTGTAAAATCTATTTGCATGAACCCTACTTGGAAATCAAATTTTTTAGCAATGGCCGGCCAATGAGGACGTACATCAGATAGTTATTTTAATCAATCGTTTAGACCCCAGAAATTAACACAGTCCTCACACAAAAAACCATCCATGATACTAACCTGAAGAATTAGATGGTAGGGAAAAACAATGATGGAAATCACTGATATAAGCATTTTCATGAACCTGAATATTAAATAAGCTTATCAAATGCCTGTGTGTAAGCCATAAGGAACAAATATAGTTACAAAAATCAAGAAAATGAAATTCTACTGAAGAACTAAAGCTCATCATTTTTATTTTATAAGAATATGCATAAAGTCAATAAAGAACCTAAAAATTTATTACGCACAGTAGCAAAGGACAAATGATAAAATGCAAGGAAAAATGTCACGTCCTCCAACATAATAGATGTCCCTTCCGAAAATGCACAAGAACGCAAGAAAAGGAGACCAAGGATTTTCAAAACTCTTCTCTGCTCGAGACACAAACTACCGAAAAAACTAAGATTCTTTAACGATTAAGCTTTCTTTTGTTCTGAAGAAAATTTTCAACTCTTAGATAGCACGGGAACATTTCAACTAATGTGAAGGCTCTGGATGGACCTTTAGGAGAGTGAAATGTCATTTTCTACTGAAACTTGCATATCCAACACTTCCCACAGAAAAAGTTTTGTTTAAAAAATTTAAGAGATTGGTCTTCTTTTTCTGAGACTAAAATATCCAAAAGTTCAAACTTCTGTTTTTTCATGCTAGACATTTTTCTCGATGTATTGAACATGTCACTTTCACATATAACCGATTTAGATTTGGCAATTAAATAATATAAAGAGATAATAGCAAAATTTACTTGTTACAAATAGAAGCAAAATTAAAGAACCAGAAAGAAGAAGAAATAAAAAATCCACAAACTAGACGAAGAATTTAGCCATCTAGGAATCAATATTTAAAAAAAAAAAAAAGAGAAAAGAAACATAAATGTTCAACATGTTCTGATTCCCTAGTTATGACCTCAGTATGGTCTTTAATGAATATGTAATATTGACAAATATAGTTAGCTCTTAGCTTTATGTGTCTTTGAATGGGGTTGACCACATGGTAATAAAATGATAGCAGAAGGAAGAAAACATACCACACTCTCCGAATTATGGCGACACCTCCCAGTACAGAAGTCAAAAACACTTGTATAGGTTCCTGTCAAAACAAGAACCAAGTCGTTAATCTGCACAGCAATGCATGTGATCATAAGAATGATTTTATGGAGGCCGACAAAAGCTACTGACATGGGTCTACACTTATTTAGCCATAACTTTACTTGTTTTAGTTTCTTTGAGTAGCAGTTCTACTGATTTTACTTGTTTCTTGTGTTACTGAGCCTTCATTTGGAAAGAAATTTATGAATGGTTTATAATTTCAGTTGAACTCAAATATTAGTTTCAAGCACACATTTAATGGGATCCACTACTATTCATCTACATAAACCATTTATATATTTTCCACAAGGAGGTTAGCACCTTCAAGCTTAGAAGACACATTTGCGAAAGAGAAAAAAAAGTTCAAAGAAGAAGGTTGTACGTTGCAACACATGGACAATTTGGAGTCCAAGATGAGAGACAAGGAATTTTACTAGGCAAATAATATGTCCGAGGAAATTTATAGAGTCGGGATTTCAATACATTTTACAGTTTCTCAATTTGGACTTCTCTAAAGTTATGAGCATTTTCTCCAAACAAGTCAGGTATCTGCACTGGCCAAGCGAGCATCAAGTAGAAAAGGAGAAAAATTGTTGAAGCTGCTCACCCAGGTGAGCTTATCTAAACCTAGCGAATGGGAGGGTGAAAATATGGGTCCATTTTGCTACATTTCATATTTTAAGGGCTTTTTGGATAACTTTCGAATGTGAAAAGGATTTTACAACCCTTAGGTACAAATATCTTCCTACTTAGACACAAAAGGAGACCCCTCTTAGACATTCTTCAACTTAGAACAATTCTTGATAGACCTTTGAGCCAAATTGAAGAAGTAGCAACGTCAGAATGTGAGGTCTTCGACTTCAACGGATTCGTCTTCCTACCCTCTTTCTTTTCTATCTTCTGTTTTTATGTTTATAGCTAATAGCTAAGTTCACGGATTTTCATAGTTTTATCATGAAATAAGTTCACGTTACTGGGGCCATGATGTAGGTTATGCCTATCTATGAAGATTCAATTTCAGTTTTAATCATGTTATATAGAGTTTATGATTTCATGTTGAGTGTTCATTATCCCAAATCAACGTTTAATTGATTCGATAATCATATGAGGCCGAGAGGTGATTTGTGTGTTTAGTTCATTATAATGAATACTATAAATTTGCACAGAAGATAGAAACGTACTTCTAGTAATTGTCCAGTTTGTTTGCACATTACCACTTAATTTAATGTGCATTCTTAGTATATGTAAGTAGTTTTAATATGACTGAAGAGAGAGTACCAAAAGAATTAAGGGTTATTCAGCTATCAAATGGGTTATAATCTTCAAATAACATAATTGAAGGGTTTCTTCAAATAAATGTAGGTTAGTTATTTTCGGTAGTTAATTAGTTTATCAGTCCTCGTTCCAACAACTACAATAATCTTAGAAAGACTTTACTGTCAACTAACCCAATAACATGCCATAAACAGCAGCAACAAGCTGATTTCAAACCAATGGCCACAAAGATGAGGCTTATTTAAATTGAATACAGATATTTTAGATTAAACCATTCAATCAGCATAAAATAACCCCAACATAAGCACCAAATAAAAAATATCATATTATCATAAATTTATATCGTCCATCAATCTAATATTGAAAAAATTTACCTGCAGTCAAAGGCTTTGCTATTTTAACCTTTAATGCCAGTTCTTTTAGTGTCTGAACAACAAGTAGCGCCGTAAGTTACACTTTGAAAAATAGTATTAAGGAAGGTAAAGGGAAAATAGATTAATGGAATGAATTACCCTAGTTGGATTCAAACAGCACGAAACGCAAAATTCATATGAGTTGCAACACTGTGAAACAAGATTGCACCCTCTGCAATTACATTGGAGGGTTAGGGGCAGAGTGGAGCAGCCATCAATATGTTGTACAAATATTCCCCCAATATTGGCATATTTTCTAACGGAGAGAACTTAAAATTGGGAAATTTATAGAAGAACTTGAAAGAGATAACTTACTGACAAGAGAATTGATCTCCTTTTCTTGGGCAGCAACGAGAGAGTGGATCAATTGACAAAGGATCACAGACATGACCTGCAAGAATAAAACATCATCAGGGTCGAGAGGGGATATGGATCTCCTAACTCTATGACTTACCCATTTATTCTCATAATTTAAGACTCAACGAGTTGAGACCCCTTCAATTCGGTATATTACAATTTAAGCCAGCTTCCTATAACACAAAACATACTATTTTCCACAGGCTTTTCCAGAAAATATAATTTCGAGCCTGATTTCCTAATGCTGGAAGTAAAATATTCACAGGAAGTCCAATAACGGCAAAGAAAGGAACAACATGACAATTGTAGTGTAAACTACAAATTTAACTTCACATTAGATGCAACAAGATACCCCATGATAGTTCTACTTAACTGGATGCTGTATAGCTTGGTAATGGAGCTAGCATGTTAATGAGACAGGAAGATTAGGGCCAAGTATTTTATAGATCCAATACGCCTCTTACATTTCTCTAAATCATTTTCTGAACACTAACAAATTAGAAATTTCAGCTGCTATCGGCCCTAGCTGACCCAGCAAAATAATAAAACAATGTTAAATATTGATTTTTCACTTTTCTGAAAGTGCCTAGGTCAAACATGACATTTTTTAGAACACAAAGCTCCTGGGTATGGTTCAAGAAAAGAGGCGGGGCCAACATAAATGAGAAAATGTAGCTTATTTAAGGTCTAACATTCTTGCAAAAGACCTCTTCCTATTGCCTGCCTTGATAATTCTAGATCCATTTGTCTGCAGGCAGGCAGAAGGCCATTATCCAATTTGTCAATTACTATTCTAGAGATGGAGCTTCCTTTGCATAAAAAGAATGTGGCTAGTTCCATGAAAGTCTTTTTCCATATAATCATGAATACACGCCACAAGGTGGTGAGCAAAAATATGATACATTCAAATCATATCTAGAAGAGCAGAAGTAATGTGGTCATGTGGTTACATCAGAGCAATGAACACTTCCCGTCCATCATTGTTGGCTCTTCACATGCAACTCTGATTAATCACCAACCGTAGGGAGGTATTTCCCCCCTACGCACTAAAAAAGAACATTGATATTTGTCTGCAAAAAATTGGCTTCTCTTCAAAATCTTTATAAAATCACTACAGATCCCTCAAAATACATCAAAATTCTTCGATTTTGCTGCAGATCTTGCTCATATCTACTTTCTATTGAATTTGTAGTCTTCCCTACGGCCGGATCCCACCTCGGTAAAGCGGTATATTAATTCTATCATTAACCATGGATATTATGGTGTATCTCTCAAAAAAGTAGAATTCAAAAAACACAACCACTAGCAATTAGCTGGCTATGTACCCGACTAAAATCTCATAATTTTTGGTCAGAAAAATCTAAATTTTTAACTTCAAGAAAATTACATACCGTTATCATCAGTGAGCAAGAACCTCCCTTGAACAGTCGTTCTGCAGTTATGTTTTGTCTGCATGCTCACATCTTTCCTGTCATTCATACAAAAATGTGTAAAGTACAAAATCAATGCACTGCCACTAAATTTAACCATCTAAAACCAAGAAAAAAAAAGAAGAGAAAACAAAATCTTCCATCATAAAACAAGGAACGTGTATACGATTGCATTGAGAATAAAAGAAAAATGATGGGCTGATAAATAGAAAACAAGAAATTCAAGAAACTCCCAAACAAAATACTAGACTGTCACTTTAGAATTGCTTATGAAATTAGGAACATTAATCAAGAAACGAAAATAAACAGATCTTGTCCACGAAGTTATAATAAAATCTAATTAAAAATAGAAATAAAACACGGATTTGATCTTGTCCGCGAAGTTATAATAAAATCTAATTAAAAATAGAAATAAAACACGGATTTGATCCTTTTTTTTTTCTTGTACCTGATAGCTGATACGGAAGGAGAAAACAGAAAAATAAAAAGAGAGATTGCTACTAGGATGAAGTAGATGAAATCGATCTTCATAGTAGATTGCAACGGTAACGCCGTCTTCCAGCCTTGGTAGATTTAATTTGATCAAGGGCTCATTCGAAATAATCTGAGTGAAGTAATTTTCAGTTGGGTAGACAGAAAATGCAATTGATAATTTCTATTCGGAATTCGTCCATTACAAGTGAGTTTATTCATTTGTGTCCGATTTACGTGCGCGTTTGGAAAATTTTTGAACTTTGTACTTGTCTTCAACAGAATGTCTTGTTAGCGCTTGTTTGGCCCATTTTATCTCGTGATCCCATTTCACCTTCCCTTCGAAACAATGTTTTAGCTATTTTCATTTTTAAAAATTAAAAAAGAAAAAATAATATATATATATATATATACATACTAGTATACCGCTTTACCGCGATGTGATCCAACAGTAGGGTATAATTTGTACATAAGAATTGAAGAAATTCGATGAATTTTGGATATTTTTTCATGAATTTTGAAGGAATTTTAGTGTGAGTCAGTTTTTGAAAACAGACATCCGTGCCCTTTTTGCTCCGTTGGGGAGAAATATCTCCCTATAATCGGTGATAATATATTTATAGTGTGTGTGTGTTTGGTATTGTTTAAAAATAATTTTTTTTTAAATGAACGGTGATTTTTAGAAGAATTAATAGTTGAGATTTGATTGAAAAGTCAAATATTGTGTGCTTAACTTTTAATAAATGGTTGAGATTAAATACTGTAGAAAAAATAAAAAATATAAAGAAATACAAACAAGAGTATAGTAAATTTTGGAGAATGAGTGGTTAAAAAGTATTTTCCCCCTCTATCGGGTTTTTTGGTTTTTGAATTGGCATTTTTCTTTATAATGTTTTTTTTTTTGTTTTGGCATCTTTTGCCTTGAGAATTAACTGAGTGAACATATGTGTGTAGGCATTCTACGTACCATTGAGCTTTACGCCTGGTGCAGCCAAGGGATGTGGATTTGGAGTTTTTTGAGATTACCTATGTGAGTGACTTCCAATTTCTTAATGTAATTGGGGTTAAACTCCCTCAAGATTTAACATATTCAGCATGCAGTGGACATTTACCTTTCCAGTAAAAAAATGTGCAAGAACTTGCACTAAGAAAGCAAGCATCCTAAGTATATAAAAGGTTCTACTCTTCCTTCAATTTCTAAAATTTATTGTATAGGTGCAATGTGGGATGTGGAGCTTGATAGGAAGATAGGTGAGAAGATTGACCAATTCATTGATAGGGTGAAGAATCACCCAAACAAGAAAAATCAGGTTTATGGTTTGCGACTCCCTCTGATTTGTCACCGTTTTGTACTTTGATGTTTTGTGATTTGTGATTTTGTATTTTCATGTTTGACCGTCATTTATGTGAGCTATGGATTTTTATTTGGTAAACAGTACAAATGGTCCTTAACTTTTGGACTTATTGCAAAAATAGTCTCCAACGTTTAGATTTTGACATTTATACCAAGAGTTATTTAAATTTGTTAAAAAAATGAATTTATTTTTATGATTGAAATGTATTTTCAACTTCTTCTTGAATTTTCATTTATAAAATGTCCCGATGTACATTCACTGGGAAAAAAACCGAAAAAATAATTATTATAAATTTACTCACCAATTAATTAATAAATAAATAAATGAGTAATTTTTATATGAATAATTATTTCACTATATTAAAACTAAAATTAATAATAATACTTCATTTGATACAAACATGAGAGTTAAATAATTTTAGCTCCTGTTTGGTACCGATTAAAATCTAGATTTTAATCTAAGTCAAAGTTAACAATCAATTTTAATCATATATTTCATAGGTCCCACAGCTTTTCAACTACATATCTCATCAATTTTTATCAAAATCTACTAAAAATCTAATTTTAATCCATACCGAACAGGAGCTTTTAATGGTATTCATTTTATATTTCATTACGTAAATAACACTTGGTATAAATTATTATATCGCATAAATAAGACGTGCGAAACACGTGGGGGAATCTAGTTAGTTTAAAAGAGTGGTAATTGGTAATTCAAGGATGAAATTATGAAAACGCCTGTCTCAACCTATTCTCATTTTTATAGCAAAGTTTTTGAGGAATTTTGAATTTTTAAGAGAATGTACGATTGAAAAGTGTGAAGATAACAACCCCCACAGCCTACACGGATCCAAGCTCTATAAACCCTATTTTCTTTTAATCGAAAACTCAAAAAGTTGCAAGTCTCATAGATATATGTAATTAGAAATAAATTTGAGAGAAAATTTGAGTAATTATCGAAATCAAACGGCTCTTGAATGTGAGTTTTTTTACTTTTTTCTACGAAAAGTTGTCTTATTTGAATATATATAATTTAAAATTTTACATACATAACATTGCACTTGATTCCACTAAAAGATGGACCAATTATATGTAAATCACACAAATATTTTTAATGAACAGTTTTGATATTCGCTTAAACAATGAACCCTGATTCTTATAAAACCAATACATACAAGTCAAATGAAAGTAAAGGTGTCCATTCGGGTGGTCCGAATCAGGTGGATCCGTCAACATATGAGCACAACAATGATCTGCGCGAAAAAAGTCCATTCGCTACGCATTTAGACTAGGTCGACCCACAAATTTTAAACTACAATTCAAGTCTGCCAGTTGTCCCATACAGGTCAAGCTCATGCGAGTCATGCGTCATAATTTCGATTTGGCCCGTATGAATAAAAATATAGAATTTTTCATATTTATAGCAAAAAATACATTTTTTGTTAAATTGCTAAATACGAAATGAACAAAAATGATAAATTCATATTTATACAAATAAGTGTTTATATAGAATTTAAATTTATATCTTATGTTACATGAACTAGTTATTACCCATGCGATGCATGGCAATTGTAAATCATGGAAGTGATCTAGAAAAAAAATTAATGATAGTAATATCTAAATAATTCTGACTAGCGACCATAAGATGAGTTTTGGAAAATTGATGTAAGTTAATATCATGCAAAAGAGATATTCTCTCTTCTACAAAAAAACCAACAGAAATGCAGAATGTAAATTTTTCAATCAACTTCATTTTTATTTATCAACATTTATGCACTTAGCGACAATAAAACTAGCACCTAATGACAATTTTAACTATATATTAACAATAAAATATCATATACAAACTCAAAAATTTTCTCTCATTTTTAATAACATAATATCCCTATCAATTACTATTTAAAACTTTTTTTTTTGTTGGTCAAATAATGGCAATCAAACAGCCGCTAAATGTTTTAGGGAAATTTAGGGCTGAGCTCCACAATATTTCAAGGAGTGTGAAATCAGCTCCCCAACATTTAAAACTAAGATTCTGACTCTCCCAAATTATTCAATACTGTGAAATTGGGTCCCTGAAGAAATTTGTTTCTATAACCATTAAAAACCCAATTTTCTATTAAATGAGTATTATATATTACCCTTATTAAATATTAAAAAGATAGATAAAAAAAAGTGTGTAGAAGAAACACCCAATATCAAGAAAAATGATTGCATCACCAAAACAACAATGACAACACTCGGTTCTGTATAAAAAAATTCACCAATAGCAACTCAAAATGCATAGCTGCCGTCGATATCACCTCAATAGTATTTCTATTTCTATTCAACACAAATAACTCACATAAGATTACTATAATTGAGAAATTAAAAAAATAAAAAAGAATGATGCTTCAGTAGTAACTGAACGATTACAAAAATAACATATTCAAGTTTTTCAGCAACTAAGATTACAGTTGCATCTAACACAATCAAATTATAACATCTTTTTGAGGCGTAGGATTCAGAAGCTTTTACACGAGCAGATTGATGAAAACACAGAATCTGCGAAAAAATTGCACTTGAGCTCCCACGTGGATCCGCTTCTGACCCAATAGCATCACATTGCTCAAGAGCTAAAAGATAAATCACTACCTCACTTCACTCATGACAGATTCTTTGACAAAACAACAACTATTTGATATGCTTGGAGTTGAGAATCACCAGGAGCATATATTGAAGTGTACCAATCATTCTTTGCAAAATGAATTAAGTAATTCACTTGTGCATATTCTAGATGAATATTCATGAACTGAGGATTTTCTTTGCTTTGTGACAATGTTACAGACCCTTCACTAACTTGATCTTGTTCCAACTCATTCCACCTTCTAGTTTCTTCCTATTCCAGAGAACACTTTCTAATCCAGTTCTCACTCCATGCAGGTGTAACTCTAACTATAAATAAGTTGTTCTCATGTTAATTACTGTAAAAATTCTGTAAAGTAATGAGAATAACGAAAAGTATAGAATAATTTGTTCATCAAAATCTCGAAACACCGACCTCTTTCAATTTATTACCATTTTTTTAAATATTGCTTCAGTAGGACCTTAGAAATCTACTCAAGGTAAAGCATGAACACTTGGTAGATTTCATAAAATCAAGTGAACATTCTGGTTATGTTTACAGATCAAAATTTCTTTAAATCAAATAAAGCAAATGTGCAACAAAGACATAAATAACAGTAAAAAACATACTTGAAGGTAAGGTAACATTCCAAAACAGACTTGAAGATAAGGTAACATCCCAATAGTTTGCTCAACTCCTCATCATTCCTTACTTCCAATTGTATGTGCCTTGCTACAATCCTGTCTTTTTATTGTCCCTTGCTGCATTACCCGCAGCTCCAAAACCTGAATCAAGCAAAAAAAAAAAAAAAAAAAAAAAAAAAAAAAAAAAAACTCACAATTCTAAAATTTATTACTTAAATCCTAAAACCTGAAACCCAGTAAATTTAAATAATCAAAATAGCAATCACTTAAATACAAAAACTTTCCTCAACCGCAAGGTATTCAAGTATAAAACATCATTTGACCAAACGTTGCTCTAGGTGCAAAGTCAGTGACATGAAACTTGTTGAACTTCAATGGTCAAGTGTAAGCCATCATGTGCCAAACTTTGCACAAGGCCCCAACCATTACTTATTTCTTGTCAAATTTTCTACTGGCGTGGGAAGTTACGGCATCTACAATTCAATTACCCAACAGAAAACTTTACCTAAAGTTTAGTGTTAAGTGTAAGCTCTCAAACATGTTGGGCCCCCAAACCCGACAGCTTCATGTTTTTTGTTTTTTTCCATAAAAAGTAACAATGAAAATGAAAGCCCAAGCTCCTTTTACACCTCTAATACTTATAAAGGCTAGTTGAGATACCAAGGCATTTTAGTGGTTTAAGTCTCGAAGCACGGTGAGAAGTAATCCTTCCAATAAAATAATTCCAAAAATATATATTTAAATAAATAAAAACAATATCTTGAACCATTTTTTTAAAATCGTTATAAAGCAATTAAACAAGATTAGTGCACATGAATAATTATGAAAAATAGGTTTGAGGTTCTACCTTCCCTATGTGAAGTCCATTCATGCTTATGCAAATGGTGTGGGGCATCAAGTAGGGCCAATAGACCTGCAAAAAAATCAAGAACAAAGAATGAATGGAGTGGAAGTGAAGAAAAATGTTCAAAGTATGATTTTCCATCTCCGTCCATGATTTATCAAAAGAAGTGGATATATAGACTTTCAAAGAGAGCTTCTTATATCAAAGGTAGATAGCTAAATGGAGATAACAGTTTAGAATTAAAAAGTCTTGAGAATGAACTTTAAGGGAGATTGCACCATATTCATATAATCATATGCACTTTATTTCAAAAGATGGGATTATTTTTTCTTCAATTCACCAATTAAATACTCAGCAAGCAGTTCAAAATCTACACAATAACACTCACTTCCAGATATAACAAAGTAAAATCTATTTTCCAATTTCTTCAATTCAATATAAAGATAGAACTTACCCACTCATCAGTTTTGGTGTTAAAACACGCACAATACACGTGCCACATTATAAAGACCACCTACAAAGTTCACCAAAAACTATCGTCAAATGATATCATGAGCTGTCTTTTTCAACATCTTCTGTTAATACATCATCCAAAAACTCTAAATTGGTTGATACATAGAGGACGAAGAAAAAAGGGGCACCTGCCAAAGAACTTGAAACAGAGAAAACAACATTGTACTAATGGCCAAACTTCTCGAAGCAGCAGTCTATAGAATCAACACAAAGAGAACATTATGAGGCTATATCGTGAAAATATACAGTCACAAAACTAGACAGTAAAGCATACACGAGAATAGATCATGAAATAATACAATCCAAAGTGCATCAAGAGGATTAAGCTAGAGAGTAATAACGTACCAACCTTTTATCTTCATCTAAGGTCTGAAATCTCACAGCAACTATAATGCAGGAGAAAAGCAAAAAGATTAATGGGAAAAGAACAAAATAAAAAAGAGAAGGGAGCCTTAGGAGTTGAATGTTCGCTAGAAACACACTGCAAGTGCACGTGTCGTATACAAGTGATAATGGACCAAAAGAGTCCGATTTATCGATCCCCCAAGGATTGTCTATTTCAATTACACCCTAGTTTAACCAATTTTAACAAGAAACACACACAATAAAGTTTTGATTTTGGAACTGAGTTAATACTAGAGCTAAAATCGCAATTGTAAGTAAATAACTAGGAAATGATGATAAATAAATGATAAAGGAGTGTTGAGATTCTTGATTCCACTTGACCATTACCTAATTGAATTCTCAACAAGAAAATAGAAATGCAATTCATTAATCATGTTAGACCCGATTTTCCAAGCTTAGCTAATTACCTCTCTCGAGTGAAATCAACCCTAATTAGTGGAATTAACCTACTATATCTCTATGTCGATTAAAAACACATCAATTGCATTAAACCTATGTGAAAATAGCTTAATGGATCATTTAGGATTTTAAGTATATCTCTATCCTAAACAATAACCTAGAGTAAATATTGTATTGATCTAGAATACACAATGTTCTCTCAAAATAGTGTACCGCAAGCGCACAGGTCGCGTACAAGTAATAAAGTGGAATTTTTGAGTCCGGATTATCGATCCCACGAGGAATGTTTACTTTAGATTATACAACTTTAATTAATTTAATTCTAACAACAAAGAGAAACACACAATTAATAAAATGGATTTTTGACAATTCTAAATTAAAGAAAATAATTTTAAACCAAATTAAAATAAGGAAAATGGAAGATAAAATAGTTGGGATTCATGATTTCACTTAACTCTCGCTTATGTAATTTCTCAACACATGCAAATTAATAAATTACTCATTTACAATGTTAGACCCGATTTTTCAAGTTTAGCTAATTACCTCTCTCGAGTGAAATTAACCCTAATCAATTGGTTTAACCTACTATATCTCTATGTCAATTAAAACCCAATCAATTGCATTAACTCTTTGTGAAAATAGCTCAATTGATCATCTAGTGTTTAATGTATATCTTTATCCGTAACAAGAACCTAGAACATTTATTATTTAGTCTAAAATGCACAATATCTCTCGATTATCATACACTTCACAAAACATGTATTTGGTGATCAATCAAACACATGAAATAATCTCAATAACAAACACACATGAAATAAGCTCAAAATTAATAAACAAACATTAAAATTACTTAAACTAAGTTAAGCTACATCAATCATCCCAACATAAAACAACTAGCCCATTGTATAAATATTCCACAAAAGATAAGGTTTATGAAAAAACATCACAAAATATAGAAATTAAGGATAAAAATACAAGAAAAATGAAATACAACACTTCCATTGATTTTTGCTCCAAGAATCTTTCAACAATGCTTTGTATTTCCACTTACTTCTTGCTTCTTTGATCCAATGGGTGCTAGTAACTTAGAAACAAAACAAAACTACAAACTAAATTACAAACTAAATCAAAAACAAAGAAAAGAAAAGAAAAGGGGAGAAGAGAGGGAAAGGGGCTAGAATGGAGAGAAAAATTGTGTTCTTCTTGAAGAGAGAAGTGGGGGTATAAATACCCCCAAAAATCTGACCTAAAAAGGTCCAAAAACGCGCCCACAATTGAGCCAAACACGCCCTTAACTTAAAATACTAAAAAAAGAAAATAAAATCCGATTGTGTAAAAATCTGCCCACGCGATCGCGTGGCTGAATGCCTCGCGATCGTGTGGTTAGGCTGTAAACTGTCGGGTTGATTTTTAGCCTGATTTCGCGAACGCGACCTGGTCGAGACACGCGATCGCGTGGTTCACCAGGCAGCTCCGTCCTTTCATGATTGCAATTGGGTCCTCCAACTTCTGATCTTCTTCAATTTAATCCTCGAATTTTTGACTTTTATTACAAATATGTCCCTGAAATATTTGCAAAGTAGGTCTCCATCTTTCTGAGATGTTTCAATTGAGTCTCCAAACTTTTGATTTCTTTCAATTAGGTCCTTGGACATCGAAATTGCTCTTCTTTTCGCTCAATTGCTCTCCAATCTTGTCCATTTTCTATCCAATTGAGGTTGTACCTAGTTGTATACAATAAACACAATTTATAAGTAGAAATTCGCTCAATTTTTCAATTAAATTGTGAATTTAAAAGCAAAATAAGTGTGTAAAAGACACTTATCACACAACAATTTCTCAATAATTGCACATCCCATGAAATCTAAGCATAAATGTGGCCACAATAAATGCAAGTCAATAAATACAACAATAAATGTACAAGATAATAAATAGCCTAAATTCTTAATACAAGCATTAAAATCAACTAAACTAGGTCAAGTTTCATCAATAATCCAAACACAAAATAGTTTAGCACATGATGAAATAACAATGAAATTCAAGAATTAAATACATCATTTCAACAATAGTGTAGCGATCGAGAAATTTTCAAACTTAAAAGACTTGTTTTACCAAACTTGTCGCTACGACTCTCCAACCTTAACGGTTATTATTCAAAACTAGCGCTCTCGTCTAGTCATATTAATTATTTTAAGATTTTAAGAAAGAAGAAATTTTGAAGTACCCAAGTATTTTAGATTAAGAAAATTTAAATTTCGAGGACGAAATTATTTTAAGGAGGTAGGGTTGTTACGATTGAGAGTTTTCGTGATTGATTTTGAATAGATATTATTAAAAACGTGTTGCTACGACTTTGCCTATTTATTTTTAAAACTCGTGTGTGTCTAGCCATTTTAAGTGAAATTAAAATCATTTAAAAATGTTAGTCCAATTCCGATTTTAATTTAAAATGTCTCAATGTCATTATCTATTTTATGTTCAAACTTCCAATTCTAGCTAAATCTCAAATTTTAAATTATTTTAAAAATCTCAAATTATTTCCTAGTTCAAAATTTTCAAATTCTAATATCTAGTCCAATTTAAACTAATTTAATTTCTCTTTAATCCCAATTTAGAAACGACCATTCACCTAGTCATCAATTCCCCCACGTTTCTTTTTCCTCTTTACAACAAATTCTTATTTTCCAAAATTTGATCCTCCCCATACGCCCGTACCATTTCTACAATCCTTAACTCTCTCCCTCAACTCCTTCAATCAAATTCCATTCTTGCATGTTTCCTATAATTTTTCCCAAGATTTCCTCACCAACTTCCATTTTCATATAAGGCACATTTTCCCCATTATCTCTACCCAATCCCTCTCAATTAGCCATTCAACCCCAATTACAGAATTTAATCATAGTCAATTCATCTTCTCCAATCCCACAATCATCTCCCAAAAATCTTCACATGTCTCCCTCAATTTTGTACATTTCCAATTTCCAACTTCCTTCATCCATTTCCCCTCAATCAACATTCTTCCCCAATCTTGCAAAAATTTCCATGGCTAACTTCCTCAAATTTTTCCTCACTAATCCTAAATCACTCAATCACCATAACTGGAATGCATCCCTTTAATCTCTCTTTCTTCCCCTCATTCATCCATTATCCGTTGCATAATCTCTCAACATTTCCTAAACCAGAAAATCGCCACATTTTAGAAACCCAATCACAAGTCATTTCTACTCCATAATCACTCCCTCGACCAGCTAATTCCTCCTCACAGAATCCCCTCAATCCGTCCAATTCAAAATCTGCCAAAATTAATACACAACCAAAATGATATATTTTCCCATTCACTTGCATCATTCAACCATTAATTTAAAATCCTCACCCCACCATCCAAACCCATGAAATCAACACCTCCAGCAAAGGTAAAATTCCTTCCACCATACAGTGGCAGAGCCATCCGAGAAGTCCAGGTAGAGCGTTGGTCGTTGATCGTTGACCGACTAACATGAACGATGACAGTAGGAGATTGTGAATATTATTTAATGAAATAATATTTAAAAATGAATAAATAGATATAAGAATAAAAAGTTTTAATTAAATATATGCACATATAATCCAATACAAACCAAAATAGATGCAAAATATATGATATTGACATCAGTTGGTATTCGTTGGCTCGGACAACTGCATTCTTCGGGGTTTGATTGGAAACGCTGCAATATTGTCTAATTCTCAATATTTTTAAAAATGTCTCGCTCCGTGTACACAACCAAATTGTCATTCAACCATTTATCTCCCATTTTGTTGCGCAAATTACACTTAATTAAATTCATTGCTGAGAATGCTCTTTCAACAGATGCAGTTGCCACAGTTAATATCAAAGCCAATGTAATGAGCCTATAAACCAATGGAAAATAACAAGAATTTCCCGTTTCAACCAATTTCTTAGCTACGTATGATATACTGTTGAGATTAAAGAAAATATTCTCAAATCAAATATTCACCAAATCTCAATTCACAACCTATAAATCAATAACAACAATTCACAAATCAAATCATATCATATTTTCATCACAATAGTCACAATTTACAAATCTAAACCACTTTGCAAAAACTTAAATGTAACATTTATGTATAATTCTCAAATCAATTATAACGAATTAAGATTTAGCCTTAGTGAGAAATCACAAATTGATAAAAAAAAATTGAGAAATAACAACAATTGACCATCTAACCTAACAAAAAAAAAATTAATAAATCAAACATCAATAATATTTATTAAAATGTTTAAAACTAGATATTAACATAATAAGTAATAACATTATAAAATCAGAAAATTACACAAGTCACAACAAAAACAAATAAAATAATCATAACATATGCTTATTCTTAACATTTATTAACAAAACAAACAACAATTACCGTCGGAAGCAGCAAGGCGCAGGCAAAGCCCAGAAAGCAGGAAGGCACGCTGGAGAGTGGAGGAGTCAGACAACTCAGACCAGTGACTGACCGCGCCGGCGGCGACAACAACTAGTGGCCGATCCGTGGCCGACAACGCTACGCCTGCGAGGCTGCTAGGTCAAAGAAAGAGAGAATCGGGGGAAGGGATGAAGCCAAAAGGTTAGGGATTTTGATTTTTGTTAAGAATTTGCTTGTTGGACCAAATGGAGATCGATTTGTATGTTGTATTTCTGGTTTGGGCTTGAGCTTGGGAGTTGGATACTGATTTGGGGCAAAAAAAAAAAATTCAGATGTCCAGCACGACGCCACTGCGCCAATGGCCGAGTGGCGGACCACCGGCGGCGAGGTAGCGCGGCCGTGCTACCTCGCCTATAGGTGGCTCCGCCACTGCCACCATAGCCAAGTTTGTTATCTGCACCCATCACCCCTGCCACCACTGCACGAAATCAGCTACCAACTTAAACCAAATTTTGCCACAACCTTCGTCCATAAAAAAAACCAAATGCAACATCCCAAATCCACTGCAGAACTCTCATTATCGCAGCTCACGAACCTCCATTATGATCCCCCTGCAGAACCTCAAACACCACGAGCAGAGCACAATTTTCACAACCACCATAATGGCCCAACTCTCCTTCTTCCGCCCTACACCGCCGCCATCACAACCCCTCGAAGGCGGCGCCATCGCCTGCGAACGCCGGTGAAGGCACCGGCGGCTTGTTCCCATCGCCGTCTCACTTCCTCACTCTCTCTGCTGATTGATGTAATGGAGAGGGATGAGAGAATATATATATATATTGTATATTTTAGTTTGAAATTTACTTTTTATCCCAAAGTTTGAAAAATATTGAGTTCAGTCCCTAAAGGAGTTTTAAAGGCTAAATTTCAATCCCAAACTTTGAAAATCGAATCCATCAGTCCCTATTGTGTTTTTGAAAAGTTATTATTTTAAGCCCCCGCAGTTTTAAAATATTTTAATTCAGCCCTTTAGCTTTTAAAAGTATTATTTCGATCCTTTAATTTTTGTAATATTTTATTCAACTCTTAAGCTTTGCAAATAATTTATCTTAGCCCCAACTATTTCGAAAATGAAAATAATTAGTCCCCAATATATTTAAAATATATGAGTTAACTCAATAGTTTTCAAAATCTTTTATTTTAGTATCAACTCATTTCCAATTCCAACAATGTTTTGTTTTAATTTTAATCCCTAAACTTTTATTTCTTCTTTTAAAAATCTTTCAATTGAAACGTTTGATTTCCAAATACCACTTTAAGGTTTATTTATTATTGGCTAGACTAGGCGCTTGGACATTTAGAAGAACAACGTGAACTTTCTTGCTCAACTTTCAGACTCGTGATTTGAGGTAGACTCGCCCCCACTAATTAGTTTAAATTATAATTGCATGTCTTATGTGAAATTACGTGATTTACATGCTTTGATGCATGAGACTAGAAAAGAATATCTCTTATGAGATAAGATGAGAAATGATGATGTTATACATAACTTATGTGCCTTAAGTGCACGAGACGAGACTACCCACACCCTATGATTTTAATAGCCTTGATTTTGAAAATACAAGAGCTCAAGAATATGATGATGATTTCACTGTATGATTGCATAGTTACGTGTTCAATTATTCTGTAAATTAATTATTGGCGATGAGTCTACTGAGTATTTTTCGAAATACTCATTCCATTATTTTAACAGTTTTCGCAGATTTTGGAGATGGCGGTGAATGAAATGGCAGCGATGGAAAAATTAAATAAATGATGATGTTATTAGACAATTTTATGAATGTTACTCTTTAAATTATTTATCGTTAATTTCATTTAAAATAATTGAGACACAAGTTTTATGAATTGTTCTATATTTAAATTAATCAAGTTTTCGCTGAAGGTTTCAAATAATGAATGTGACGTTTTGAATTAAATTTATTTTCCGCAATAAAATCAGATTTAAAGGGCGACGTGACGTCCCGGGCTCCGCGAAATTTGGGGCGTTACAAATAGATTCAAGTATATGAACAAATATGGAGATTTAAAATAAAAACTCCCCTTCAACAATGCTTGAAGCTTCAAAACATCAAAATTCTTCTACAATGTTGTTGGTATTTCTTCCCTTCATCAACATTCATCAACTATACTAACTAATTACAAAAGAAAATGACAAGAAAATATCAAGAATAATGAAGAACAAAAGAGAGAAAAAAATTTTGGAGTGAAAAATGGTGAAAAAGTTTTGAAACCCTAACCAAAATCACCCAAAAATACCCAAAAATCGTGTAGATCCGCGTCCTTCAGCGTTTGGGCAGAACCGGGTCAGCCCAGAATTCAGTTCAAATTTTTGACCACGCGATCGCGTGGATGAATGCCTCGCGATCGCGTGGCTTAGCTGAAAACTGTCTGCCTTGATTTTTTGCCTAGTTCGCGAACGCCGCCGGTCGAGCCACGCGATCGCGTGATTCACCGGCAGCTCCTTCCTTCAATGATTTGCAACTGGGTCCTTCAACTTTAAGTGTAGATAAACTTGGTCCCCAAAGTTTCAGATTTATTTCATTGAGCCCTTCCAAAAGTGCATTTGAGTCCGTCAACTTTGGAAATTTGCAATTTGGTCCTTTGATCAATTGCACATTTTATCCACAACTTTTCGAAAGTGACAATTTGGTCCCCAAACTTTGACTCTTTGAAGGATTTGATTCTTTTCTGCTCAATTTCTTCAATTATTCATCCATTTAGCTCATTTCTTGTGCTTTCTCCATGAAGTTGATTGTTAAACCTATTTAACCACAAAATATGCACAATTAAGTAGGTATTTGTCCAAATTACTCAAAAAGTACTACAAAAAATATATGAAATATGCATATAAAATGCCCTCAATATTGAACTTTCTTTAGTCAGAATAATCATACATAGAAAGAAATACAAACATGTCTTATGCCAAAGAAGAATGAGTTGTATCTATGAGATGTGACAATAGACAAAAACATAAGCTGAACCAAGAAACCCACCTTCTCCTTCCTAGTTTCTAATAAACATTAAAGTGAAAATAGAACTGGTGATAAATGGTGCTTTCTAATGCTCTTGGCTCTATATGTCAGTTAGTATAAATCAATAAGGCAACCCAGAAATTTCAAATACAACCTATTGAATCAAGCACAGAAACTTACGTACTGGCAGACAGGCAGACATAGAAACCTAAATTGCTCAAACCACAAAATGGCAACAAAAGAAAAAAAATCAACTAAAATACCTGCCACGAACCCTAAAGGATTCGTGAAAGGCTCTTTTTAGTCCAATCAAGAAAGCCAAAGCGGAAATGTTACAGAGTTGAGAGGAATCCGCAGAGGGAGTACGTAAGGCAGGGGATTCTTACAAGAGAGCAAGAACCTAGGAAAATCTGCACCTCAAATATTGAAGAGGACATCAGTCAATAGCCCTTCCCACCACTGTTACCACTCTTCTCTCGGCTACCATTGCTACCTCGGGGGATAGTTCTTCCCTAATTTCAGGAAAGAGAACGAACCCTAACCAGAAAGCACAAATACATCGACAAAAGGAAAACTAAAAGGAATGCAACAGGTTAAACGAATAGGCGTGACCCAGCTTAAAGGAAAGATGACTACATATTAAAGGTTACAGAGTCATCGATAGGTCCGCGGCTGCCGAAAGTTGCAGATATTCTCTCAGAATATGCTCGGTTCCCTTCATTGTGCTTCCAATCGGTTACTGTTTTCAACAGCTTTCTTGCTTCTCTAGTTCGGCTGCTCCTTCTACTGCAGTCCACTCTCACTGCCCTTTTTGCATGTCTTCTTTTCATTTGGTCGGCTCCCTTTACACTTTTTTCACTTCTTCAGTTTTTTATCCTTGTCGGTGCTGCACTTTTCTTCAACAGGTTTAGAGAGAGAGAGAGAGTAAGAGATGGATTTGTGGTCAAAAGAACTAACGTACTAAGAATGGGTTACTGTTTTGTAGAGATGTGACTTATTCCAGCCGTCCACTGTTACATAAATGAGCTGTCGATTTGTAGTTGAAATTTACGGTCTTCAAGTCAAAAAAAAAAAAAAAAATCAGATTGGTTTTGGCCGGGATTTTTTGAGCGGGAGTTTTCTCCCAACTCTCCTACTATTATATATTAAATAGATTATTTCTAATTTCACAAATTTAAATATAACATAAACAAATAATAATTAAATGTATTTTAATTATTATTATCAAATATTTATAGTTTAAGTATATCCCAACTAGGTTGACACCTAATTTACTATAATTTATATTTCAAGTACATCCTAATTGTGTTGAGACTTACTTGACTATAACTTAGTTCAATATTTAAATTTTTTAAAATTATTTCATGCCCACTATGATTCGGACCGATTTTCACGGGTCCGATCCGTTCACAAGAAACCTAAACAAGTCCGCACGACCGCACCTATATGTATCTATCTATACTATACTTATACTTACTATATATAAAGGGATAATAGTGGATTAATATGAATGCAAAGTAGATTAGTGTAACTGCGTTTATTGCCTTATATATATATATATATATATATATATATATATATATATATATATATATATATATATATATATATATATATATATATAAGTACTAATATTATTTTATAGCAAATATAAAAGTACTAATATTATTTTATGGTAAATACTAAACAATGTTTAATTTTTTTTAATAATTTTTTATTTTCATAATTATGCAAAGATTATATGATATAATAATTTATTGATCTTCAATATTGTTCAATTATAGTATATTTGATAAGTTAAGATTAAACACGTATTTATAGTTTATTGTGATTTTTGAATAAAAATTGAGAAAAAATTAAATATGTGAGGTAAATGCAGAAATTATAATAAATATATTTATATCTTGAACAAGCATTAATATTTGTACTCATAATATTACATCTAATATGATATACAATTAAAAAAAAACTATAGAATTTGCATTTATCATTCAATGAAGTTTTCGATAATTTGAATTATTTATGTTGTTTTTAAATTTTAATAATTGTTGCAATAAAAATTTTGTATCTTTTGTATTTGTGTTAATTATGTATAATCATTAAATTTTGTGAATGCTTATCGATATTACGGATAGCAATTTAAGTTCATCGCACTGGTGGAAATCTATATATACTATATATAAAAGTAGGATAGTTTGGTAGAATTTAATTCTAAATTCTTTATATTTTAGTATTATAGTAAATAATTAATATGATGCTATTATTAATTGTATATTTTAGTTATAATTATTATTATTATTATTGACGTTAATATTAAATGAGTTCAATCAATATTTTTAGTTATCAGTATTAAAATTATTATTTAATTATTATTTTTTATATTTTTGACAAACTATTTTTTATTTATTTGTTGTTCTTAATATTATAAATCATATGTGTAGCGATCAATAAATAAATTGTGTTTTACTTATTAATTGTCAAATCATTTGTTATCTTTAATATTAAAAATCATATTTTCTAAAATATATATTATATATATTATTAAATATTTTAATAAATCAAGCATCTGTTCAGTAACTAAATTTTTGTTTCGAGGTAAAATGTATGGTCGAAAAATAGTTTTAAAAAAATATGTGGTTAAAAAGTGGGTTGAAAAAATGTGCTGCTATAAATTATTTATTGGAAAAGTTATTGAACGAATGTTAATATTTAAGAGTTAATGCTTTGATTTTTTTTAGTTAATAATATTAATAGAATGATTAATATTTTTTTAATCATTTTTAATTTCAATAAAAATTTAAAAGATTATAGGGTATAATTTCGTAATCTCCAACTTTACTCGATTGTCGTATTATGATAATTGTTAGATTTTCAAAATTATTATTTTGACTACTTATTTTTGTAAATAAAGTTTTATTGGTTAAACTCAAATATTTTGACTATTTCTTTTTTAATTATTGTCATTGATATTTTTGAATGAAAATTAAAAAGTACATTAAATACAAGAGGCAAATGTAGAAGTTATGAGAAATATGCTAATACATTTCATATGCATCAATATTTGTGCACATAATATTATATCATATATGATATACTATTAAAAAACTACTATATTTACATTTTCAATGAAATTATTAATAATTCATAAAAATTATTGAAATCAATAATAATTTATTATTTAAATATATAAATTAACGTTTACTATTCAAAGATTTTTTTAATAATTTGAATTACTTATGTTATTTTTAAAATTCTAATAATTATTGTAACAGAGAAATTTTTTTATGTATTTATATAGATGTTGATTATATATAAGTACTAAAATTTCATGAATACTTATTGAAATCAATATTGCAGAATATATCTTTCGTGCATCGCGTGCACAGGTGAAATTATAGTAGGACCTTGCTATACGTACTAACAAATTGTACTAACAGCTAAAAGACAAAATTTTTGAATGTATAATTACTAAGTTATTCTTCTAGTTAAAATTCTTTTAGTTTTCTGATGTTATATCTATATCTCTAAATTTATTGTTTCCATAAAATGCGTTGATAAGTGCTTTATTAACATTTATTTTATGCACTTATAACCTTGGACTAGCAATAATCTGATTATATCTAAGTATTATTGATGCATTTTATATTTCATGTTGTATAGGATCACAAAGGAAGAGAAAAGAAGGAAAAAGGACCAAAATGAGCTTAAAATTGAAGATTGGAGACCTTGGGTGCAAATAAGTTACGACCGTAATACATATATTCACGGCCGTAAACATTTTCATATCATTGCGCAAAAATTAGCAGAACCTGTCTTACGGCCGTAACTTCAAAACGTGGAAAATTAAAAGAAACTAGGTTATGGCCGTAAATGATTAGTCACGGCCGTAACTGTCAAGTCAAGAATTTCCTTATTTTGAATCTTTCCATAATTTTGGGATTTCTTAAGCCCAAAGTTAGGGCACGAATTTGAGGCTATAAAAAGGGAATTTCATGACAAGAAAAAGTGTGGAAAAAATTGCAAAAGAAAGAGCGGCTTGCTTGGAACGTGGAAGAGAAATAAATCCGGAGAAGAAGATGAATAAGATGCAAAATTCTGGGCTTTTCACCATGACTATGCTCATCTAAGCTTTCATACCTAGTTCGAAGGGGAAGTTGTATTTCATATCAATTTGTTTATTGCTTTTCCAAACTAGTAACGTAGTTCTAAATTCTTTACTTTGATTTGTTGGATTTTTATGCGTTTTAAATTCAATCAATGCAATTCTTTATTTGATTAAGGCCTTATCATTTAACTTGTTGTATTGAGATTTTGTATTTTGAATGATTGGATCCGTAATCGTCTTTTTGTTCAAATCATAGTAGCAAGTGGAAATTTAATATTTCCATAGAGAATTCCAACTTAGGTTAATTGTCACAAGCTTGTGTGATTGATAATCTAATTCACCCTAATTCTTCTTAACCATTATATAGTTGTTGTCTTAAATCAAAAGAGCTTGTTTTAGGTTATTCAATGGCTAATGTTTGATTAGAAAGCTTATTCTAATTAAATGCAACTAAGGGAGAATAGGAATAGTTAGAGCTTATTAACTATTTACGGGTGATAAATCAAAGAAGAAATTGAACTCGCGTTACTTGGAAAGTGATAACATTGTGATAGAATACAACTGAACCTGAGAACTAAGACTCGTCAACATTTGATATTTATTCAAATCATTTTAATTGCTTTATTTTATTAGTTAAATCATTTACAAACAACTCAAAACAAAACTCTCTTTTACGATTCTAATTGACATGACACTAAGTTAGTTCCCGTTCCTTGTGGGATCGACCCTTACTTCCATTGCTACATTCTTAGTAATAGTGAATAAGGAATTTATTTATTATTTTGGTGTATCGCGACACGCATCATGCGTAATATATATATTGTTATATGTTAAAGTTTCTTCTTCAATAATTATATTTAATTCTTTAATTTTTTTTGTCTAAATCACTAATTATTCTTCTTTTATTTACTATAATTCTAGTAAATTGTGAAAAATCTGTAAATGAGGGTTCTTTTATTGCATAGTCTAATAAATTATAATATCTTCCTAAAACTTCGCTTATAATTTCTAATTGTTTAATTGTTTCTTCTCTTAAGTATTTAAAGTCGTTTACTTCTGAAGGATTTAATTCTATTAAAGGTTCCGAGTTCATAAATTATAAAACTAAATATTTAAGTTATTAATTCAAATTTTCTTCTAATAATTAATCCTGGAATAGTAAAAATAATTTTTCAATATATGTAAAAACATGGAAGAGATATCATAAGAAAAATGATAAATTTAAAACTATGATAACAATACTTGAACAATATCAATGATAAAGACGATGTATAATCCACTATAAATAATTAACAATACTTCTTTCTACATATGTGTCTATCACGCTTCTTTGTAAATCTGATTTTAAAAGATTTTTGACCAAATACTCTTCAGTTATTTATTTAAGTATTAAACACAACTCCATAGGATATCGTTGTTGCTCAGAATACTTACACATTAATGGACGCTTGAAAGACTTACTCCAATACTTTCTCTTTAACACTTAAACAAACACTTCAAAGAGGTTCAGCACAATCCAATTTCGTTTCCTACCTCTGGATGTACACTTTTAACAAAAGTTTTATAAAGAATAAACTTATGGACTCATAAATAAATAGAGTATACTAACTATTTTATAGCTTCATATATATATCTAGGTGGAGTTTAGTTACTCATACCTTTTGCTAATTGTTTCTGGATTGGTTTGATGAATGAAAATTTTGAATTATAAATGAAAAGAAAGACAATAGAGAGAATATAGATTTTTATTGCTGAAAACCTGTATGATTTTCGGGTGCTTACAATGAAGAGATACTCCTACTTTTATAGTTGATAAAAGCAAAGTTGGAGGACAAGATAATATTTCTTATCTTTTACATAGTTGGGTGAGAATTAAAGTAGATAAAGTAAAGATAAAATTACAATAATTTTTACTGTTTTTCTAAAGTTTCACATGGGTCAAAAACCCCATGCTTTGAATAATTCACGTTCAGACAAGGTAAGCTTCATCTTCATTGTAGTTGAGTAGGTCCCCACAATTATTACACTTGTGATCCGTTTCTACCTCCATCAGTTGATGTAGATATTCATAGGCTCCTTTTGCTAAGATCCAAATTACTGACAAGTATATTCTCAACATATTCTCTTAATTTCCATAATTGACAATTAACTTGATTAATTCTTGCAATGTTGTAGATTAATAATTTTTCATAATTAGATTCATATACCCAAACATTAGTTTGTGTAAGGGTATCCCTTAATTTGGTGTATATGACTCTAAATCCCAATGCCCTTTTTTCTGGAATAGCTTGTATCTGTTCTTCCTTGTTAAATGGCTTAATTTCTGGTTCTGAAAGAATAACTTTGCTAGTTACTTCAAGTTTTACAATATGTTATGCCCTAAGAAATTCTGGAATGGTTGAGTAAATCCTAACATAGATCTTTTTTGTTTTGGTAATTCCAAAGTATGTTTTAACTGCTGCCTTAATAGAATTAGGTAATAATGATATTTCCTTCATATCCTTACTAGGGTAGATGCACTGAATAAGTCATTGATCAAACAGCTCCCTGACTGTTCTTGGTTCTGCTCCTGGAAAAATAATTGCTTTATTAATTTTTTGATGGCTAATTGTCCTTAGCCATTCTCCTTCTTTTGTCCTCTTGTTTAGATATTCCACATACTTCAAAAATGTCTCTAGTTTCTTCATGACTTTCTCCTTTTCTGATAGTTCCTTTGTAACAACTGCAGGTTTCTTCGCAGCTTCTAAGAAAGTTTCTTTAGATGTTTCGATAGTTTTACCAATGGCTTTGGAAGATGAACTTCCAATAATTGATACATTTGATACTTCTTCCTCAGTAGGAAGTTCTACAGATAATTTCTTCGCTGGAGAGGATTGAGATCCTCCTTTGTACATTTTCTCAAGAGAATTAACCCTTGATTTGTAAAAAGCTAGTTCACTGTTAATTTGTACTATATGTGCCATGTAAGTATTCACATGGTTAAATAAATTTGAATAGTTGATATTCATTTGACCCATGGTCAAGTTAATTTCTTCTACTTTCTTAAGTAGTTCCTCCATGTCTTGATAAATAATTTGCAATAACATTGTCAGTACCCTTAATATGAATAATTTCAAAATCATAATGGATAAGTTCTACTTGCCATCTAATTAACCTTTCATTTACAATAATTGGATCAATTTCTTTAGTTAACCAATATTTGACTTGTGTATTATCGGTTCTAATTTTGAATTTTGTAGTAACAATAAATAATTCAAATTTTTTAATAGAAAATTTTAGAGCTAATAATTCTTTTTCATTTATATGATAATTAGTTTGAGTAAAACTGTCACTAGTGTATTGTGCAATCTTTTCCTCATCCTCATTTGGATTAATATATTTAAGTACTGCTCCCTATGTTGTTTCGCATGCATCGATTTCTATAATACAATCACATTCTTTTTGGGGTAATTCTAATTATGGTAATTTGTTACAAAGGTCTTTAAATTTTTGTACTTCTTCTTCTTCATCTTTGGACCATGGTGTCCATCTAATTTTTCCTTTGAGTTTTTTTTTTTTTTTTTTGTAATGAAATTAAATGTTTTGCTAAGTTAGGTACGTATTTCCTAGTCTGGTTTACAAGTCCTAAAAAGCTTTGTAATTGTGTTTTATCTTTTATATAATTGTCAAATTCTTGTATTTTTGTACCAATATGTTTTTGAAGTTTTATTCCTACTTGACTAATTATAGATCCCAAAAATTCTACATTTTCTTTAGCAATCTCCATTTTTGTAGCTGATAATTTAATTCCATTATTTCTTACAATATCTATAAAAATATTAAGATGTTTTAGGTGGTCTTGTCTAGTTTCAGAGTAAATAAGAACATCATCAATATATACTGTAATAAAATGGTAATAATCTTTAAATATTTTATCCATGTACCTTTGAAATTCTCCTGAACTATTTTTAAATCCAAAAGATAACACATTTCATTCATAAAATCCTCATGGTACTGTAAAAGCTATTAAATGTCTAGATTCTTCAGTTAACATAATATGATAAAATCTCGATTTAAGATCAAATTTAGAGAAATATTTCTTTCCTCTAAAGGTTGAACCCCAACCTTAGGGGCCCTCATCTGCCCTGCCCTGCCATGGGCCTTGGTGAAGGATGTAAATCACAAGTTATGCCTCCTAGAGTGCATGTTGATTTGGTATTGGATATTTAATTCTTTTGTATAAGTGTTTAACCTTTTATAGTTAATTACCATTTTAAATTTTCCTCTTTTTTGTTCTGAACGTTTTATTACAATAAAGACTGGACTACTATGTTTACTATTAGATTCTTTAATGAATTTCTTTTCTAGCATTTCTTTTATGTGCATTTCAAATTCAGGTAATTCTTTTGGTGTATATTTAATTGGTTTTACACTAATAATTTTAGTGTCATCTTCTAATATAATTTCTGCCATAGGTTTATTTATGTGCCGTTTTTCTAAAAAATTATCTCCTGATAATTTTAATAATATTTTTTTATTACTATTTGATCAAAATTGTTCTTGTACTAAGTTTATTCTATTTTTATTGGGCATAAATTGTGTTGTTTGTATTAATTTTTGTCTATCCTTACCTATACGAGACATTTTTTCTCTACAGTAAGGATCATTAATTCTTATTGCTATTGCTATATGGTGACAAGGGGTAGATAAAAGTATAACTTTTTCATCAATAGTTATTAGATAATATTATTTTATGAAGTTATTTCCTAATAATATATCCCCAGCATATCATCAAAGTGATATACATAAGGTATTTGTAGTTCATATTTTCCTATTTGTATTTTAACATTTTTTGCTAGTTTAGTTATTAAATTTGTGCTTCTATCAAATCCTACAAGTATGACTCTTTCTTCATTATTTTTTTTATTACTCCACATTTCTGGGGGTAATACATTTTCTTTAAATAAATAGGACGATGCTCCTATATCAAACAATGCATGATAATTTCTGCTAAGATATCCATTGTAATTCATTTTAGTTAGTATATAAATATGTTCTCTTCCTCCTTGTATTTTATTCATAATAACCTTTGTATAACTAGATTCTCATTTTGTATTGTTAATAGCATCCTATCATCTTTTATGTAATATGGTTTTACTTGTTCTAAGAAGTCTGTTCCTAATAATAATTCCGTATTTACCTTTCCTGTTTGTTCTACGTACATGTTTATGATTATTTCATTTCTTTTATTTATTCTTATTGGTAATTCTATATAAGTATCAATGGGATGAATATTTCCAAAATAATCTTGTATTTGAATTGGATTATTTATTACTTTAAATTCTAAATCTCCTATTATATTTTCTTTTATATGAAATACAGTTGCTCCAGTATCTATTAATACTTTCTGCTATTTCCATTATCCATTTATTCTAATTTCTATCATAACTTCAAATTATTTTGTCTCATATCTTTTAGATAGATTCATTCTTGGTATTTTTCTATGCATTTTTGTCATTATTTATTTTTCTGAATCATTTCTATTTCAGGTAATGATTTGTAATAGTATTTCTTCTTAGGCTAATTGATCTTCTTCCAAATTCTATTTGTAGTTTATCCACATCTACTAATTTTCTAGCTTGATTAAAATCTATTTCTATATCTTCTGGTATAGTCATTCTTGGATTCTCTTTAGTTGGTTTGTATTCTAATAGATTTTTAAATATGAGTTCTATTATGTGTGTTTTCGTAGCATTCTTAATTTTTACTTAATGTTTACTAGTAAAAGCATATATTGATCTAATAGTTAAACATATAGTTTTACTTCCTGGTTCTATATCTATTCCTCTTAATCTGTAATATAATGTTAGGGCTTTATTTTTATTTTGTTCTCCCATACTTATGCTGAAGTTTGGTCTTAATGTAAATTTTATTTTTTGGTACATTAAATTTCCCGTTACAATTCCTAGTAGAGCATCTTGTACTGAACTTACAATTCCATCATTCATAATATAGAATTCTATAGGTGTATCTATTCCTTCTCTAAAATAGGCTTTTGCTATAATTTGTACGGCTCCTAAATATATATATTTTTATTTTTCCTTTTAGTTCAGAATTCAATATATTTATTTCTTGTCTTATAATTTCTTCATTTATTATAGGTATTAATATATTTCCTGTAGTATTCTTTATATCTATAGGGTGACTATGATTTCTTGCTACATATGCTATTTATTTATTTTTCTGCCAAAATGATAAATTAAATATTTCTTCTGGTTCTACATCTAATTTTGATTTTAAAATTTTTTCATACATTTTAGGATTAAATATTAATCTTTCATTTAGTTGTTCTTCATTTTCTTCCAATTGGTATTCATATTCTTTAGATATACCTTCTTCACTAATTTGTCTAATCATATTTATATATAAATATTTTTCTTCACTAGATTCATTAGATTCACTTTCTTCTGAAGATTCTAATTCTATAATAGAATTTATTACTCCATGTTCTTCTAATTCATAAATTTCTTCATTTTCAGGAATTTCTTCCCATTCTTCTTCTTGTTCAATAGGTAATAGGTTGTAATTTTCTTTTTCTATTAATGAGATATACATCATATTTTTCGTTTTATCTTTCTTTGGACATTTTGGAGATATATGTCTTACTTCTCCACATGAATAATAATTACATTTTTTAGGATTTTTAGGGTATGTTCTAGTCTTGTTTTGCTTTTGTCTTAAATATCTTTTATATGGTACTCTATGCATTTTAAATGTTTTATTATATGACTTTTTATATTTATTGAATTTTTTAAATTTATCTTTAAATTTTTCTTTTCTGTAATATTTTTTTCTTATATTTTATTTGTAGATGACATACCCATTGGGTTGGTTTATATTGTAATTTATCACGGCATAATGATTTTTTACTTGCTTTGCGAAATTTTATTATATTATTTGCTTGCATACATTTTTCCTTCTGTTGCATTTCTATAAATTGTATTCTTGCTCCTAGACTATTATTACTCAATGTCAATGGTATTTCTAATTTTTCTCATTCCTTAAATAATTCTAAATTCCATGTGTTTGGTAGTTTAAAGAGTATTTGGTTAATAATTTCCATACCATATGTTTTCTAATTATATTATGCTTTTATAAAATATTCTATAAATTCACATGCAAATTGTTTAAAGTAACACATGTCACATATTGATAATTTTTTTTAATAAACATCTATTTCTTAGTTTTGAGCTAATTTTAGTATCACTGTCTATTAGTAATGTATATTCTTTTTTTAATGCATCTTCATATCTGCTTAAAATAGTTCCTATTTCATCTTGGTCATGTCCTCTAACTTGTTCTATATAAGTTTCCGTTAGGTTTCTCCACTATCTTGCAGTGGTTCCTATAAATGTATTTTCTAACATTAATTGAAATTGTTTTCCTGTTAATTCTCTAGTATATGTCATCATTGCCATAGATTTCATCTATAATTCTAATTCATGATCTACATCTTGTACACATCCTAAATCTAACCATATTCCTTCTGAACTAATTTGTATTTCCATACTTCTCCATGGTGTATATTCTATATGATAATTTTTACTCGACTTGGTGTAGTATTTTTGTTGTGGTATAAAATTATTAGTTTAAAAATTTTGGTTTTATCTTTGATTCATATAGATTTCTGATGTATTTTGTGAATTAGTGTTATTTTCTTTTTTAACTTGATTAGTTCCTGGTTACTGTATATATTCTGGTAGATTTTGTCCTGCAGGTACTAAAGCTCTTTGTTGTTCATTCATATTAATTTCTTCTATTTTAAGATTTTTAATTTTTTCTATAAAATCTTCTTCTGTTATGTAATCTTCTTCACCTTCTTCTTTAGGATTTTCCATGAATTTTTCTATCTGTTTAGTAATCATATTTATTCCTAATCTATTAATAGTTTTAAATTCTTTGTCAGTTATTATTCTTTTAAGTTTTCTTTTTTCTATTTCGTCATATATTTTTGTTATATTTTGGTTTACAATTTCAATATTTTGTTGCTTATTATCTAATATTTTGTGTAAAATATTTTCCCCTATTTCTTCTTCTTAACTGTTATTACCATATTTATTTATTCTATAATAGTTTTTTGCTCTGTAATTTCTAATGGGTTTTCATATACTCCTACCATATTCCCTATTTTATTTATTTTATCAGTTATTTGCTTAATTTGATTTTCTAAGGTTATTAATTGTTTTGATAGGTTATTTACATATTACTTTACTTCTAATATTTGTGTGGATATATTTTTATTTATATCTTTATTTTCATTAGTTATTTCTATAATTTGTCTTATTTGATAAATTATTGATAATTTCTTCAACTTGTTCTGTGTTCTTTGCTTGTTCTAAATTTTGTTCTGTAATTTTATCTAAATTTATTCCTAGTTTATTTAGTAAAAATAAAATTGTCTAATTTAATTGTTTATATTCTCTAAATCCTCCTTCTCCTAATAGTATAAATGGTATAAATTTTTCATATGTTTCAGTTATTAATGGTCAATGGCTATTATTTGGTAAATCTTTAGATTTATAATTATATACTCTAGGTTCGATTATTGGTAATTTTGATACATATTTCTAAGTATAACTACTAGCTCTGATACCACACTGGATCGGATCTTAAAATTTAATTTTTACGGAATTATATTATAGTCTTCTTCTTACTCTTCTTAAGACCCTTTCTCTATATTCATTTATACTTCTATCTCCTTCCTGTCTAATTTTAATTATTTCTATTAACCTGAGATATTCGTTATGTTGTCTTACTAATCTCCTAATTTCATCAATTATTTCTATAGTTTCTGTGCTTAAAACCTTTTTCAGTTTTTTCTAATTCTAATTATTCACTATGTAAACTTCTATTTAGATTTTTTCTTTTTTCATGAAGTAGATGAGGGTCATAAACATGCATAATATTTTTAATTAAAAATTATTTTTTAAGAATTTTATTATATATTAAACTTAGTAAAATAATATGTTAAATAAGGTATTGGTTAGATAAGTTACATCTTTGACTTTTAAAGGGAAAGGTATGTTATTTGCGCATATTGTTAGTAAGCCTAGTATTTTCCATTATATAGTATATTAATATTAGGGAAAATTACATGAAACCCTACCTTCTAAGTTCCTATTTTAAAAATAAAGTATAGATAAAACTCTTTTTACAACTCAGGTGCTAAATACGTAATTAATATTTATTAATTAAATATCCTAGTAACTAATTAAGTTATAATCATAATCAAATCAACCAAATCAGAAACCCACCGAGTACCAATTCGAGAAATCGACCCTAGCCCTATCTCTAACCCACGTTTCCACCGATGATCGGCAACATCTCTCTCTACCATCTCTTTACCCTCGTTCCACTCAGACGATAGGCAGTGTTGCAGCGTCGATCCAGCAGCGAGATCGTTGTTGCATGTGCGATCTCCATCGGCGAGATCGCCACTAGCATCGACGTAGGTTGAGGAGGTAGTAGCTCTAGTTGTGGCTATGGACGATGATGATGATGATGACGCGCAGTAGCTCCAATAGCAGATGAATTAGTAATGAACATTGGTGATTGGCCATGTTGGTATTGTTTTTGGGGTGGAGGCGCTGGAGGAGATGATGAGGATGTATGTTGGGAGCAGAGCAGATTGATAGTGAAGAGGCAGATGATGAGGATGTACGTTTATATCATGTACATGGGAGAATGAATGGAGATAGCAAAGTGTCTAATTGGAGAGTTTTTTTGGGGAGAAATCATTCCCTCTAGGCTCAGATTATTGGAAGAAACATTTCGAGCTCTCTTTCAATCTGCAATGGCCCTCTCATCGTGTTCTCCAAGCTTACCAGTTCTTTGGTCAGTGTTTTTTCATTTGTGGTGGACGTGAGGCAGTGTGCGGTAGTGGTACAATGTTGATGGTGATTTAAAGGTATTGCGGTGGACGTGAGGAATTAGTCTTGATTTATGTTGTTGGATGAATTTTTTTTATTTGAATTTGGATATGGTATGGAGTTGGTGGTGGTGGTTGAGGCTGCGGCGATGTTAATGGTGTGGAGTTTTTTTGTTTGGTAGTGCCGTAGTGGTGGTTCCATGGAGGTAAGGTGTGGGTTTGTTGGGGGTATGTCTATGACGGTTAGGTAGGTGGTGGTGGTTTGGCGATGGCAAGGTGGTAGTGGGGAGTATCTGCAGGTGGGGTGGGTGGTGGTGGTGGTGGATGAAAGGGTTTAGGTTAGGAAGGGGCATGATTGGGGGCGGGTGACTTTAATAGTACACATGACCAATTATGGGTGATTGTGACCAATTGTAAGGTAATCGTGACTAATTATCTTGTAAATGTGATCAAAATTTGTGACTTTGTGAGACTTGTGATGAATACGAAATTTGACCAATTATTAGTTAATTATGACAAAAATAATAAATAAATAATATGTGATCAATTATGATTAATTGTGACCAATTATTAGGTAAATGTGATAAGAATATTGACTAACTTTGACCAATAAATGCGTAAGTCGTGATCAATAAATAAATAATTTGTGAGCAATTATGGTTGATTGTGACCAATTGTGATTTTGTGTGACCATTTGATGAGAATGTGATGTGACTTATAATTGTGTCAAATACGACTATTTGTGATCGAGTTGTGACCTCATGTGATCGAACGTGACTTTATGGGACTGGTTTGTAACCTTATGTGACCGAACTATGACCCTGTGTAACCAAACTGCGACATTGTGTGATCAAAATGTGACTTTTGTGCGATCAAAATGTGACTTTATGGGGGTTTGTGTGGGGGGGGGGGGGTGATATATTGTGATCGATTATAGGTGATTGTGACTATTTTTTAGGTAAATGTCATCAAAATATTGACTAATTGTGACTTTGTGCGACTTGTGACGAGTAAGGAATGTGACCAATTATTAGGTAAATGTGACTAAAATATTGATTAATTGCGATCAATTGTGACTTTGTGTGACCATTTGATGATGATGTGATGTGACCTACAGTTGTGTTAAATATGACTTTGTGTGATCGAAATGTGACTTTTTGTGAGCGAATTGTAACCTCCCGCGATCGAAATTTGACTTTATATGATCTAACTGTGACCTTGTGTGATCGAATTGTAATCTCGTATGATCGAACTGTGGCGTTATGCAATTGAACTGTGACTTTATGTGACCCAACTGTGACCTCGTGTGATCGAACTGTGACTTTATGTGATCGAACTGTGACTTTATGTAAGCGAATTGTGACCTCGTGTGACTGGACTGCGACCTTGTGTGACTGGACTGCGACCTTGTGTGACCAAACTGTGACCTTGTGTGACCAATTGTGACCTAACTGTGACTTTGTGTGATGGAACTGTGACCTTGTGTGATCAGCTGTGACTTTTTGTGACCAACTGTGACTTGGTGTGACCATTGGACGAGGACGTGATGTGACCTACAATTGTGTCAAATATGACTATGTGTGACCGAAGTGTGACTTTGTAAGAACGAAGTGTGACTTTATGTGATCGACCTGTGACCACGTGTGATCTAACCGTGACCTCGTTTGACCTAATTGTGACCTCCTGTGACCTAACCGTGACCACGTTTGACCAAACTGCGACTTTGTGTGATCGAACTTTGACCTTATGTGACCAACTGTGACTTTGGAGGGGTGAGATTTTACAACTAAATTTGTAATTGTGACCCTGTGTGACTTAACTGCGATCTCGTGTCAACTTACGTGACTGACTGTGATTTTGGGGGTGGGGATGGTGGGGTAGAGGTCGGGTGAGGCTAGAAAAAGTAGAAGAAATCATTTTTTTTGGTGAGGTAGGGTCGAAGTGGGTGGGTTGGTGGGGGGGGATCGATGTTGAAAAAGTAGAAGAAAAAAATCATTTTTTTGTGGGTGGGGGTAGGGTGGGGGTAGGGTAGGGTGGGTCAGGGTGAGGAAAAGTAGAAGAAAAAAATCATTTTTTTGGAGTGGGGTGGGTGGGTGGGTGGGTAGGGTGGGGGTCTAGGTTGGGTTCGGGGTTGGAAAAAGTAGAAGAAAAAAATTATTTTTTGGGTGAGTGCGTGGGTGGGGTGGGGTGGGATGAGATGAGGTGGTTGGGGGTGAAGTGTGAAAAAATAGAAGAAAAACAATTTTTTGATGGGGTATGGTGGGTGGCGGGGTGCGGTGCGGTGTGATGGGGTGGGGTGTGGCGGTTGGGGGGAAGTGTAAAAAAATAGAAGAAAAATTATTTTTGGATGGAGTGGAGGTGGTTGGGAGGGGTGTAAAAAATAGAAGAAAAATCATTTTTGGATGGGGGTATGGTGGGATAGGATGGGGCGGTTGAGGTGAAGTGTGAAAAAATAGAAGAAAAATCATTTTTGGGTGTGGTGGGTTGTGGTGGGGTTGCTAGGGTGGGGTCTGGTGGGGTTGTTAGGGTGGGGTGTGAAAATATAGAAGAAAAATCATATTTTGGTGGGGTAGGATGGGGTGGGGGTGGGTAGGTGGGTGGCGAGGTAGGGTCGGGGCGGGGTGGGTAGGGGAGTGAAAAATTAGGAGAAAAAATTAATTTTGGGTTGGGTGGGGTGGGGTTGGGGATGAGTGGAAAAGTAGTAAAAAAAAATCATTTTTGGTGAGGTGGGTTGGGGTAGGGTCTGGGGCAAGGCTGATGGGAGAGTCGAAAATTAGTGCAAAAAAATTAATTTTGGGTGGGGTGGGTGGGGTTGGGGTAGGTGGCGGGGTAGGATATGATAGGGTCTAGGCGAGTTGTGGAAAAGTAGTAGAAAAAAATCATTTTGAGTGAGGTGCGGGTGGGATAGGGTGGGTTGGGTTTGGGGAGCAGTGGGGTGGGGTGGGACGGGACGGGTGAGTGGGTGTCTGAGATGAGAAAAAAATAGAAGTAAAATTATTTTTGTGGTGTGGTTTGGTAGGGGTGGGTGGGTGAGTGGGGGTGGGTTGGGTTGGGTTGGGATTGGGGAGGGGTGGGGTGGATAAGTTGGTGTCGGGGGTGGGGGTGAGTGTGAAAAAGTAGAAGGAAAAAACTCATTTATTGTTTTGAGGTGGGGTGTGTGAGTGGGGGTGAGTGGGGTGGGGTTGGGTAGGGGTGCGATGTGGTGGGTGGATAAGTTGGTGTCGGGGTTCGGGGTGAGTGTGAAAAAGTAGAAGGAAAAAATTCATTTATTGAGTTGAGGTGGGGTGGGGTGGGTGTGGTCGTGGGCGGGATAGGGGTGGGGTGGGTTGACGGGGTGGGGTGAGGTGAGTGCGGGGTTGAGTTGGATTGGGTTGGGATGAAGTGGTGGGTGGGTGGGTGTTTGTGATGGGATGAGACTAGTGGGTGGGTGGGTGGGTGGGTGGGGGGAGAAAAAAATAGAAGTAACATCATTCTTTAGGGCTGCACAAAAAAATCGTCAAACCGTAAACCGAATCGAAACCGTTGGTTTTAAACCGTTGGTTCGGTTCCACGTGGACCCGCCAATATTTTCAAACCAAACCAAACCAAACCGTTTCAAAATGGTTTGGTTTAGGTTTCAATTTTTAAAAACCGCTTAAACCAAACCAAACCGCTAATTTTTTTAATTAAAAAATTAATTTTTATTCATTTAAATTTAGAGTTTTTTCTCAAAAAATTTCAAATTTATCTAATGAATAAAAGTTCTTGTCTTTTTTTTTTTTTTTTTTTAAATTATTGTCTAATGTCCAACCACAAAATCTGATTAACCTTTAACTCATACCACCTTTTAAGAACATACTCCAATCCTAAAATTCCATTAACATATAACCCACACCATCCTTAAATCACATACTCCAACCTCAAAAGCTCATTTAATAGAGATTCAAACAAAAAACGTTCTCACTTCTTAATTCAATCATTAGTTTTCTGTTTTCATTCGTCTTCCTTGTTTCCTTCCAACTTACAAGTTCCTCTTCACCAATATCAATTAGATTCTTATAATAATAGACAGAGGTGATATGCGTACTTTCAATTTCTTCCTGCGTTTGATTTTATTTTACAGAGTCATGGAAGATGTTTCGATCTATATCAGAATGTTCGAATCAGGGTAATAATTTGAATATCACTTGTTTAACTTTCTTTGCAAGCAAAATCATTCGATTATTTTATTTATTTTCTTAGAATTTACTCCTTGTTAAATTTCAGAATCTGGACAACAAAGATAAGCTAGCAAGAAGAGAGCCAAGACAAAATATTATTACTGTGAAAAATTGTATAAGCATCATACTAATAATTGCGGTACTTGTACTTTATCAAATCATATCACACATTTATGCAAGAAAAGTATCCGTATATGGTTTCAAATAAAAAACAAAAAAGAATGACTAGCTATGGTATGTCTTAGAATAGTGATTTTTCTAAGAATTTTGATGACGATGACCTATCATGTTTGTTCGGAAAGAAGTTAGAGAACAAATAAAATGCAATTACAAATTTATAATTGTTTTTTAAATTCATGTTTTTATTTTGAATTGAAAACAAATTCGAATGAATTTAACATCTAACATTATTAATTCTCGTATTTGCTTATATATTAACTTATTTTATCTTTATATTAAAATATATGAGTTAATTTAACGTCTAAAATATATTATATTATGTCGATAGGTAAAAACCGCGGATTAAAATCGAACCAAACCGCAAAAAATGGTTTGATTTGGTTTGGTTTGTAAAATGAAATGGTTTGATTTGGTTTGAGAAAATGTCAAACCGCTTGAAATGGTTTGGTTTGAAAATATGTAATTCTAGATATTGTTACATATAGTTGACAATTACTAAATACTAATCTTCCCAAGAAAAGACCAACGTGGGATAGTTGTCATTGACTCTTATTGATCGTCATGGCGTAAGATACTATTAAAGAGAACTGTCTTCTTTGAAATTTTAAAAAGCAATCTTGAATCTAAAGGAGTTAACGACATTTTTGGAATAAAAACATTTTGCCCTGCATTACTCCCCGATAGAATTGAGGCCTCCAAAACATGGTGTCCAAGCCTAGAAATAATTAACCTAGTTCTGTTGCACAATCTCGAAGCATGATCAATATTTCTCAACAACATTATTGGAGCATTGACTCTCAGCTTCAACTCGTGGTTATACACACCAGGACATTTTACTCCATTTAAGAACGATGTGGAATGTACGTCTCCAAACAAACCTCTCATGCTGTCCATTTTACAAAATGTATTTGAACTAATATTTTATTCAGCATGATTTAGTAGAAATCGTGTATCTATTTATGTTTTCAACATTGTTCAATATTGGAGCAAGAATGGCCCTTCCTTGAGAGGTATGTGCTTTCAACTATTGCTTTATATTACACGTTGAGTGTTCATTAGGATTCAAAGTTGCAAACCTGGTTCCGTTATTTCAACAAAAGACTTTAAATTGCAAATTGCTTTAGGGAAAAAACAGTCAGCTGTTGTCCAGACGTAAGTCTTGTAAAAAAATAAATAAAAATAGAGTCTGAATGTATTGCTTGTTATTGGGTAATTTCCTCGATTTTTAACAAATGTGACGCGCCGAATGCAGTAAATTTCATGTTCACTCAATAGATGGTTGTAAGTATTAATGAGGTGACCCTTTACTGTAGCTTAAAACCTGTTACTTTGAATACAAATTAGATTGGTAAATAATGCACGTAGATTATAGAATAATGTTGTCAACACAAACTGAAATACAATTAGAAATTTAAAAAATGTGCGTTAAATTTGGGACCATAACACATCTTTTTCTATGAAAATCATTTCCATGCATTTATTATTTTTTCCGTGCTTGGGTACAAACCATTTTCTAGCCCAATGGAGTTTTAACCTCAAGTCTGCACGATGTTTGTTAAGATCTTTCAAGAGTACAAATGTTGAATGTATAGAAGCAGAATATGAAGTGTTGCAGGTAAGATGACTTTCAATATTTGCGAATATTTAAAGAGAAAACGGAGTACTTTGACCATTACCATTCTCAATTATAGACTCTTTGTGACGACCCGAATTCTCGACCATTCGAGTGCCACTAAAAGTGACTCATATCATATTATCGAGACTTAAATAGTAATGTAAAATTATTCAAAAGAATAATTAGAATCCCATAATTTTATTTGTGAATAAAAATAGAACATAATTTTCTTACATAAAGTTCAACATAATTATCTCATCAATCTTAACCACTTTTGCCACTTCCATGTTGACCGCCTCGAACCTTCAATTATCTGAAAATGGTAAATATCGTGGAGTGAGATTTATAAAATCCCAGTAAGTATACCAAGCATAAATTTTCTTTTGAAAGCATATGGATCATTTTCATCATAACATAGGATAGGATCGAAATACTCATAAACATAGGGAGACACAAGAATTTTACCGAACTTAAATGGCAAGAATTCTTATGTGTAGCGCTACTAAACTCCGGTCCCCTTAGCATAATCATAAACATATCATATGGAACCCATAACAATCTTGTGAGATTGATTTCATAGCAATGATCCAAACATTTTCATAAAAACATAAGATATACTTACTTGTCATAAAAACATACTTACTTTTCATAAAAACATAAGGTGTATTTACCTTTCATAAAAACATACTTACTTTTCATAAAAACATAAGATATACTTACTTGTCATAAAAACATACTTACTTTTCATAAAAACATAAGGTGTATTTACCTTTCATAAAAACATACTTACTTTTCATAAAAACATAAGATATACTTACTTGTCATAAAAACATACTTACTTTTCATAAAAACATAAGGTGTATTTACCTTTCATAAAAACATACTTACTTTTCATAAAAATATAAGATATACTTACTTGTCATAAAAACATACTTACTTTTCATAAAAACATAAGGTGTATTTACCTTTCATAAAAACATACTTACTTTTCATAAAAACATAAGATATACTTACCTTTTAAAAGATTAAAATGAAGTGTAGTAGTAAATGGACCAAAACTTTCTTGACCACCTTGAATTTCTCTTACTTGTGGATTTTGTCAAGAGATTGGAAATAAGTGTATATGTGTAGAGTTGTGTGTAAAAGAGATGGGTTTAAATAGATGTATAAAGTTGGCATATTGTAAACATAATCATTCAATTCTATTAATTTTAACACATCCTTTTCTTAAAGTAAAGCACCATTCATATACTTTTCCATATTTATACAAATAATATGCTCTTCATGATTATATATAATGGAGTCTATCAATCATTCATATACTTTTCCATATTTATACAATTATTATGCTCTTCATGATTATATATAATGGAGTATATAAATCATTCATATACTTTTCCATATTTATACAAATATTATGCTCTTCATGATTACATATAATGGAGTCTTATCAATCATTCATATACTTTTCCATATTTATACAAATATTATGCTCTTCATGATTATATATAATGGAGTATATAAATCATTCATATACTTTTCCATATTTATACAAATATTATGCTCTTCATGATTACATATAAATGAACCTCCCATGCTTGCATATATTTTCTTAATTTCAATAATAAAAGTAATTTTTGTATAAATAAATATTGGGATAACATTGAATTAAGTACTTGGACTTAATATACTTTAAATCAAGAGAATGGAGATATTTTTAGAAATTCGGAATTTAATTTAAAATCGAACGATCTCGATTATTTCTTGATTTGGCTATACGAATACGTCGTGGCGTTAACTTAATAAAAATGGGTGAAATAGTAGCGACACGATTTTCTATTAAAATAATTATTAATCGCGTAAAATTCTTGGTCGCTACAAACTTACCCCCTTAAAATAATTTCGTCCTCGAAATTAAACTTACTTGATCTTATGATTTCTGAATACTTAATCAGAATCTCTTCTTCTTCTTATGTAGCATCATCGCTACCATATTTAACCCAACCATATTTAACCCACTGGACTTTGACTAAATGCATCAATTTGTTTTCTTAAGACATGGACTTTTCTATCAATAATAGACATATGTCTACTCATAAATTCTTCTGAATCAAAATGAAAATTCCCAATCGTATGTGATATTTCATCATATCTTGTAGTATTCATGTAACTTGTCACTTATCATCGTATCATGTGACCTCAGATATTAGTATATATCTCTAAAATTTCAACAAATCTTTACTGATATATCATATCATAATAATTTTTCCTTTCTTCTTATCATCGAATATTCTCAAAATAATCAAAACAATTCCCTGAATAATCTCTCTATGTAATATACCCAATAACATATCAACATAATATCATCAACTTATCTTTCCAATATTTGTAACCCAAAATTCAGTAAACAAATATCTCCCAAACTAAGATTCTTTACTTAAATATCACCACATTTCCTGCAAAGTATTTCTTTCACTTGTATATACGTATGAATTCTGATTCAATACGGTCCTTATTTCTCTTTCACGTATTCCCGTATTATTTCTATACCTTGATTATTATATCAGAATATCAGTACCCAAAAATCCAAGAAAATATTCCATATCTCAAATCCCGTCATCATCAAATCTTCCTTTTATCAAGAAAGTAAACGGCGCATAAACTCTTGTTCCCTCTTTTCCATTATTCTATTCCGCGCTTTCTTGCTGGAATCAATATCACGCGGATTCCCTCCGATCCTTAATGCTTTTAAATAGTTCATGCTGGGAAGAGGTTAGATCCATCAAAAACATGGATATCATTCTTACAAACATTCGCAAGTATTATTCCAGTCTTCCAATGAATGATCTGAGGAAAATTTATCGAATAAGACTCGAAAGATTGAGGTTGCTGATGGCTCATGGTGTTTCAGAAGATGTTCGCTGGTTGATCGAAGCAAAGGTTCGACTATCTGGTGAATTACCTATGACATTTCCAAAGCACATGCCTGGTTTAGGCAAAAGCACCTTCGCAAAGAAACGAAGAGCAAAAAGGCTGAATGGTTGCTACAAATGTGCTCGTTGGAACTGTGATACTCGTTGCAAAACAGTAGGATATTCTTCTACTAATCGGGATGATAAAATCAAATTCATAAAGGGTGGACTGAGTAAGGAGTCTTTGGATGATATTCGACTGACTCTTGAGACGCACCCAAGTGGTTATGTGCAACGTGAACTTCTCTCCTTATACGCTCAGTTTAACGAGGACAAAAATCGTTATAGTCTCCAAAATATAATAGCAAAAGATCCTGTTTGCCAGTCTGTTTTACAAAATGAGGCTTCTGGCAGTTCAACAATGATATAAGGTAAATCTCTTGATACACATTTAAAATATTTTGCTGTTTTCTTTCACGCGTTTTGGAAATAAAATATATTTTCCTTTCTCGAGTTTTGATAAAGCTGGAAATAAATCACCGAAAGGTGATATCTTTGGTAAAACAGTCAAAAGTTGGCCGATTTTGTCAAAAGTAAATCTTTACTTTTTCATAATCAATCAAATTATTATTATTAGAAACATTAGGCATTTTATAGTGTGAATTTTATTATTAGTAGTAGTAATATCTGGCATACTTTAGTGAGAATTTTGTTATAAAATAAGAAATTATATGATTTATCAAATTATTATTATTAGTAACACCAGACATACTTTTGTGAGACTTTAATATATAAAATAAGAAATTATATTTGATCAAATAAAGCAATAATCATAATAAATAATGCAAAGTTTTCTAAAGAGCCAAAATTGAAAAGATGCAATAATAGGAATTAGAAATCATCGAAGTTTGAAAATTTAAAAGATCAATCTTTTTCAATACAATTGTCAATTTTTTAGTTGGCTTATTTAGCCATTATTACTCTCAAATAAAGTAATGAGAATTCCTAAAATTTAACGAATTTGTTATACAAATATAAAAATGAATTTTTATTTTGCAATGACCTAGATGTGTGTATAAAGATTTAAAAAAATAAATATTATAGATAAAATCGTTGAGTTTTTAATAACTTATTTTTATTTGATATTTCTTTGATTAAATTTGCACGATTAAACATCTTTGTATAATTGATTTATTTTAATTTGTTTATATTATTATCATTCATTTAATATAGATTAAGAAAAAAATGTCATGCAAATTAATTGAAATCATTTTTTAACCTATTAATCACTATTTTCATGGGACACGAAGAGACAAACAAAGAGTTAGGAAATTAATGTATAAACATTAATATGTTATTGTTATTGCATATTTATTATGAAATGAATTTAATAAATACACAAAAAAATTAATAGCATAATATATATTAGTTGTAGAGTATGCACAATTAATTAATGAGTTTGGACGGAAAAATCTGAATTGGGACCGCTCCAATTCAAGAACTTTAATATGTAATATAGATTGTAAATGATAGAAACCTAAACCCAATAAATAGTAAATCTTCCTTCTGTAAGCACCCTTTCGAGTCCAAGAAGGATGAAAGCTCCGTCTCCACAAGACGAGGATGTTCACGGTGGGGAAGAGGTATTTCTCGATGAAGGAGATATTATTCAAGAATACACCGTTGATGAAGAAGGTTTTTTTTTTTTTTTGATAATCTGTTATGTACTGCAATCATCTAAAAGATTTGGTGTAATTGGACTTGATTAAGGCATATCTGTTTAATTGGATTGTTCCGTATGTAAAAGATAAAGGAATAAAAAGAAGGTAAAAACTTGCAAGTACTGTTCAGTAATGGCTGCCAAATATTCTATTCGGGTATTGAGACGCTAAAAGTTAATTATTTAATTAACCTGGGGGTGAGGTTCGAGAGTTTTCATCTTATCTTATTGCACATGAAAGTGTTGGACCTTATTTATTCTTTAAAGGCTGCAAGTGTTTTCTAATTTCAGTGCTTGCTTCTGTGTGTTTGTATATGCCTTTCTAATTGACTTCTCGTGGCTTCAGATCTCCCAGATGCTGATGAAGAAGAAGGCTCTGATACGGAAGAAGTTATTGGTTAGTCTACTTCTGTAATAGTTTCTGCACTATTCATATCACTTCTATTACTTTTATTTTTATTTTTATGAGGGGGTAGGCGGAGGTTTAAATCCTTGAATCCTTGATGGCGATTATGGAAACAACAATCTCTAACCAACCAGGAACAAAGATAATTGCTTGCTTCTTTTTATGTATTGATGAATTGAATTGTTCATCTATTGCTCAAACAATTTTTTCTATACTGCTCATGCTCCCACTTGCTTATGATAATGTGAATTAGATGCCTCAAGCGCAAGATATATTTCTATTTGGTAATTTTAAATATCTTTTCATGAGCATTAAGGTGCTTTGTGCTGTGTTTTTAGATCTATCTTTTAAGCTATGCACATGCTTGAGCATTCTATATGAACCACATTGAGGAAGAGGGGTCTTTTGTAAGTTGGAATTGACTTAGAGTATGTCTGGGCTTAAGTGTATCCATGGTTTTGGAATTGTTAGTCCAATTTATTGAAAATGTTTCGGGCACATGTATGTGTGTAACTTTGCTAATATTTTCTGAGTTATATTTCTTTCCTTTTAGCTGTGTTTAAATCTATCTAGATTTGTTAACATGAGATGCTACCAGTATTATTTTTCTTTGAGTTTGTGTAATTGGATTTTTGTTTTACCCCGGTTCACGTGCTCATGTAAAGAAAATTAATTTATTACTCTTTTATGATATGATGGTTGCAGACGAAGCTGATGATTCTACACACATATTCACCGGCCATACAGGTGAACTTTATTTTTATTTTAGGCAGATTAATTCCCAAATTAAATGTTATATTCTGGGTTAAATGCTACTTATTGAGTCGTAGTTGGAGAGCTATACTGAAACTACAAAGTATTTGATGAACTTATTCCAAAGTTAACCAATGGAGTTCATTTGGAAAATGGATATCTCAAGGCAAAAGAAACAAAATGATAAAAGAAAATCTTTTTTTTTATTTTTTTCTATTATTATTATAGAAACCAAGGGATAAACAATAAAGCGAGTAGAATTGTTCAACTATATGTTTGACAATTAATATTTGATTCATTGTTAGGGTAGAAAATGTCAGGGAATCATTATTAACATCTTTAATTGCTGACGTCAACGAGAATTTTATCTACCAGTTTGATCTTTGAGGTCCCTTGATACTCTGTTTCTTTATAATCTGATAAAAACTATGATGGAACAATAATTTACAGAAGTTATCCAAATGCTTGAGATTTGCAACAAAAAGAAATCTGTTCTAAAACTTGTGCCTTGGGGGAGTCGATGTTCTGGGCAAAGAGAGAGAGCCTGGGGATTTTTCTTGTATGTTCTGTGAATAATTTTTTATTTTAACTTTGGTGCTAGTTTTTGGAACAAATATAATATTTGGACAGTGATAATTATCTTGTTCAAAAGCATGGTCGAAGTCTATACTTCTACTAATTTTTAATAACATTGAAAGCTATGAATCTGTAATTGTATCAGGCTATCAGCAAAGATCTATTGTTAAGCCCAGGCATAGAATATGTCTAATGGTGTGTGTGGAAGCAGTCATCTCTTCTCGTTTCGGAATAAATTGTAGCTAATAACCCTATCTTATGTTATTAAATTTTGAAATGTACTGCATCACAGTAATGACAAATTTGTTGAAATAATTGCTTTGTTGCTTCTAGGTGAACTGTATACTGTTGCCTGTAGCCCAACAGATTCTGCATTAGTGGCAAGTGGGGGTGGAGATGATAGAGGATTCCTCTGGAAAATTAATCAAGGAGACTGGGCTTTTGAGTTACAAGGTATGGAGTTGACCTCTAGTAAGTATTTAAGAGCGTTACTTGGCTACTGTCTGAGTTGGCATCTTAGTGTTACTACGATTATTTCGCCAAGGCCCTAAAAAAGTGCGAAGAAGCCGCCTAGGGATTGACAAATTTTATCTAACCTCAGAACAACATTATATAAAACTCATGTACAATACTCAGGCCTGGCTTCAACAAAATAGCAATTTTAGAAATTATAATACCACAGCGCTGCTGCTGCTGCTAAAATAATGATAGTGATGATACTAGTAGTACTGATATTATAGGACAATACATCACAATAATGATATGAAGTTTTACTTCATGCTTATAACAAGGAGTATGGAATATGTCAATAATCGTCAAACTTCCTGTAGTCTTGAGTACATTTTATTTGCTTCTTTGACATTTGAGCCTCTCAAACATCGTGTGTAGGTCACCAGGATTCGGTGTCTAGTTTAGCCTTTAGTACAGATGGACAGATGCTTGCTTCTGGAGGCTTTGATGGACTTGTCAAAGTATGGGATATATCTAAAGGAGATATAAAATGCACGTTTGATGGTCCTTCAGGGGGGATTGAGGTGATATTTTACCATTGATAATTTGGCAATAATGTTATGTGCTCATTTATGATGTTTAAACTGTGAAACTGTTCAGTGGGTGAGATGGCATCCCAGAGGACATTTGATTTTGGCTGGTTCAGAGGATTCTACTGTTTGGATGTGGAATGCTGCAAAGAGTGCTTATCTCAATATGTTCTCAGGTCATGGAAGTAGTGTAACATGTGGTGATTTTACTCCCGACGGTACTTTCCATTTCTGAGAAAAAATTGTTGGCTATATTTTATTCTTTGCACATTTTATCGTCTGTTTCTGATATTTTCATTTTAAAGGTAAAGTAATTTGTACGGGTTCTGATGATGCGACTATGAGAATTTGGAATCCAAGAACTGGAGAAAACATCCATGTTGTCAGAGGTATGATTTTGAATTTCTGTTTGACGTCTTCATAGATACATTTTGTATTTTGTTTCGCTCAGACTCTCAGACTAGAATGTGTTACAGTTGGCTGTTGCTATTTCATGCTTGGTTAGCTTCCCATGTTTTATATCCTAGATATCATGGCAACAATATTTCAATTTATATATTTTTTGCTTTATTTTAATTTTGAAATTAGGGCAGGTTTGGTTTCATGACACAAAGCATGTTTGGCAAAAAATTCAAGATGGTCAAACATGCTTTTTATCCCCACATTCCGTATGATCCACAAACTACTATTTACTTATTATTATATATACACATTCCTGAGACTAATTAGTTCTTGAGAGATCTCCCTGTCATACATACTAAGTAATTAATACATTACTCTGGACAAGTTTTGAAAGTTCAAGGAATTCCAAGTTTATTTTAATTCGAAGTTTTTAAAAGTTTTGAAAGTTTGAGGACGAGTTTTTGAGTTACATGCCCTTGCATTAATTGGCCAGGTTAATAAATAGTTGCATAACCCTCCTCGTCCTCCCCCACACTCCCATCTGGACATGAATAAAAAATATGACAAGCCATTCTCTATATAGTCGTTTGTATCATTTTTCTTGTATCTTGTGGTCTAGATTCAATGTGTTCAGCTGTTGTTTTGTGTTATTGGGCGCCATTGATGGGTGATAATGCTCTCTATTTCAAGGTCATCCTTATCATAATGAAGGACTTACATGCTTGGCAATCAGCTTTGACTCCGCCCTTGCTCTTACTGGCTCGAAGGATGGCTCAGTTCACGCTGTCAATATATCCACTGGGAAGGTGTGAAATCCTTTTTCCTTATTTTCAGTTTTTCCAATTCTATGTATTATTTTCTGTTTGGATGTTTACTCTGCTGACCTTAGAGGAGGTATTTATTGGGTAATTAATAATTGATTTTGCTATTTCCCAATCCACAGGTTGTCAGTTCTTTTAGTGCACATTCAGATTCTATTGAGTGTGTTGGTTTTGCGGCAAGGTGTGACCAGCTAACATATTTCTGTTTCTTACCCAATTTTTTTTTCTCAAATAGAACTTTAATCATGACTAAAACTGACATATTCTATTCCAAAGTTGCATATAACTCTTTCTCGTTCATTGAATCTTTCATTCTCTAAAACTAACTTTTTGGTCTAAAATTTACTTACAGCTCTCCTTGGGCCGCCACGGGAGGCATGGACAAGAAGCTTATAATCTGGGATTTGCAACATTCATCTCCTCGGTGCACATGTGACCATGAGGTTTGTCGTCTTGTCGATTTTCTATTTTCTTAGCGAAATATAAATGGCAAATGACCTGACCAGTTCAACAGGCAACAACCATCTGGTTGCTGTCTTCAAAGGTCAGGTCTCTCGGACCAAAGAAATTGCCCACTTGCCATCACCACCAAACATATCAATACCATTGATGACTCATGCAAAAACTCCCATTAGCCTCTCGGGTATTTCCATATCAAATATGGCTTGATATATTTCTTACTAATTCTTATGGCAGGATGGGGTTACAAGTTTGTTGTGGCTACCGGGGTCTAGATATATAGTCACAGGCTGTGTTGACGGTAAAGTGCGATTGTGGGACAGCCTTTCTGGAGAAATGGTGAAAATTTTTAGTGGGCACAATGATGCCGTTCAGTCCGTTGCTGCGTCTGCCAATGGGGATTTCATAGTTTCAGTTTCACTCGATGGAACTGCTCGAGTATTTGAAATTGCAGAGTTTAGGTAAAAACTCAAAAACAAGCATAAGTTGAGTTACTAATTTTTTTTCTTCCTTGGGTGTTTATTTCTTCGAGGCGGCGGTAAATTGTGTGCGGATAATATCACAGTATCAAGAATGATAAAAAAAAAAAAGACCGGCTTTTTATTATTGTATCATATCATAAACGTTGAGTACTCCTTAAAAATGTATCTTTGACGTCTACATTTACCATTACAGTAATTTGTGATGTTTTACTATTCAGTGACATTTTTTACCACAGCACTAGATAAAAACACACATATTCAGATATCTCACTCGAATTCAGGGGTAGATCTAGCTTACAACAAAGGAGTTCAACCACTCGTGCTGGATTTGCCAATTTTTTTTATTTTATCTTGTAATTTTGGTATCAATTTTTTCCTTACCTTGTAATATTCACTCGTGCTACATTAAATATGTTCGTGCTGGATCGATTTCCTAGATTTGCTGATGCTCGTATTATTTTATTACTGAAACCATTAGGACAGGCTTCAGCTAGAATTAAGACTAATTATACTGTATTTTAGAGAACCTTTTCTGTGTATCTAGATCTACCGTATACCTATCATATACAATACTGCTTTCAGTACCGAAGAGTTTGATTCTGGAGTTAAATTCATATTTAATATAGAGGGCATACATTAGCTAAATAAATACCAAGATTGCACATACTACCTTTTAAGCATACGTTTTATTAAAAAATAAAAATAAAAATCACTTTTTAACTTTTATTTTTTATCGCTCAATTGATTGATTTTACAATTATTTTATTTTATTTTTTATATCACTTTCTTTCATTTTCAATCACATATTTAAAATTATTTTAACTCTAATAAATATGGCCTTATTCAATGGTTTTCAATGTCAAAGGATCATGTTATCGAAGAAAAAAACGAATTTTGTATATGTTAAATAAATGTGTTAATCATATTTTATTTTTAAATAAAATGAGTTTGCTAACATCTTATATTTTTATTTTTGATAGAATTCAATTTTTTAAATTGTTAAAGTCTATAAAATAATATATTATTCTTTTTTTGGAAAAAAATGAAACTGACAATGTGCTACATAATTGATTTATAAATCAATTTATAAATATCACAAATTTTCAAAGAGCATTTTAGTCATGCAATTTTGCTCTATTAAGTGTGGTGCTCAGTTCTTATAAGGGCTAATTAGGCCCAATTATATGTTTAGATATTGAAATTTTTAAAGGGAAAAATACACAACTCAGTCCATTATAGTATACCATATTATAAATAGAAAACAATTCATATTATTTCATTTTTCAGGTCATATATATGTGTGTGTGTGTGTGTGTGTGTAAATGGAAACGACAATTCAAATATTTACGCTGAAATCACGGAATCTGTTATACAAACTTACCATATTACACAAGTCTCTTATATTTCCCAATTTTGATTTGATTCCTCATTTACTAGTCGCTGAAGTAATTACGAAAGACACAATCACTTCAATTGTCAACGTAATCTTCCATTGTCGTCGACTGAAGAATTTTCGGAGGTCACATAAAATCTCCCCCGGTATTAGCTGTCGGACGTTGGATGGTGTCTGACAGGGTTGATAGAAAGAAGGAAGATCAATTTATAGAGGTAATTTAATTATATTTGATAATGTAATGGTAACAGTATGTAATTTATGATAATTTCCTCGACAACGGTGATATAATTTGTGATGTACAATATGTGACCTCATATATCATTAATGTTCATGGTGTATTCTTGGGAATGAGTACGAATAAATTGAAATTGGGGATAGTTCTTTTAACAAATTTAGATTTATGTTACCGATATTGTGTTTCACCTAAACTCTTGACCTGAGATTGTTTTCAAAGTCCAGATCTGGTCCACATTGTCCTGAATCAACATATTAAATTTGCATGTGACCTTGTACAATTGGACCTGACGATGTAATCTAATTCGCTTCTGTCATGATATTGTGTTGAACTGTGGTCGTGTGACTTGGGGTAATTAGCACGTTAACATGTGACCAGAGGTTTAATTGTTGTTTCGGAAGTGGCTGATGTAGTAATTATAAGATACCTGAGTCATTTTAATTCTCCCATTGACAAACTAAATATGTGAAGAAGTATTCAACCTGTGGAAGTAAAACTTTGTGACCTAATGACCTCATAATATTAGGGACGATTAATACATGCAGAATATCTGGAGATGAAAAATAACTTTCTGAATGTGACCATGGTAAAATAGAATTCTTATGTATATGATTGACTAATGTGTCCAACATAATGTGCAGGCATGGGGTACATCCACATTTGCATGCTGTATGGATCACATTCTGCATTGGTAATCGTGAATCAAGACTGTGATTATTCGAGATTGTTGGAAGCAGCTATGACAGAATTTGGATTTGACCGTAACAAGGTGGCAGTGTCAATGAGTTATGCATTAGAATTAAGAGTGACAACAATGTTATCTCTTATCTGTCATTGAAATGCATTGATAACGACCCTGCCAAGTACCCCATAATGATCGAAGTTACAAACGTGGAAAATGGGCAGAACAATGATGTTTTCTCTTTTATGGAGCCTATTGCAATGAGGCACAGGTTCAATGATGAACAATTTTCATTACGTGAGATGGCTAATGAAATATGTAATGCAACGGTGGAGGGATCGTGCGATGTGGATGATAATATGGTCACAAATGTGGTGAATGCTAATGCTAGAGAGGTTGAAGAGCGAAGGATTTTTAAGAATAAAGAGACTCTAAAAATGAGCTTGGCATTTTATGCGATACAACATATGTTCGAATTCATGGTTGTTCGGTCGGACAAGAAGGAGTACGTTGTTAGGTGTTCGCATAGTGTCTGTAATTGGTTGTATAGGTCATCTAGGTTGGGGAAGACGGACTTATTTCAAATTAGATACATGCATGATGGACATACATGTCCATCAAATATAGTTTTGGGGTCACACAGGCAAGTGTTTAGCTCCGTTGTGTCCACTTGCATAAAGTACAAGTATAACTCCACAAGAACTATATACACTCCAAATGACATATGCAACGATATGTTGCATACATATGGAGTTTTACTGAATTACCTAAAAGCTTGGAGATCTAGAGAGATGACATTGAAGATATTACCCGGGGGGGGGGGGGGGACCCAAAGGAATCATTTCAACAAGTACCGAGTTTTTTGCATGTATTGGAAATTACAAATCCCGGCTCTGTCACGGGGATGAAGATTGACAATCAAAATCGATTTGAGTACTGCTTTATGGCATTTGGTGCATCAATTCGTGGATGGATGAATTGTAGGCCAGTTTTTGTTGTTGTTGATGGCACATATGTGGGTACTCTATTCACGGCATGTACTCAGGATGCCAACAATAGAATTTTTTTGTTTGCCTTTGGTATTGGGGATAATGAGAATGACAAATCTTGGGGATGGTTCTTTGAACAGTTTAAGAGGGCGTATGGCAGTAGGGAAGGGTTGTGTTTTGTGTCGGATCGGCATGAAAGTATCAGGAATGCTATTGAAAAGATCTACCCTGGAACATGTCATGGTATATGTTCTTATCACCTCTTGCAGAACCTGAAGAAACATTATGGCAAATCAGGTCACAATATCACACAAACTTTCAATTTGGCAGTTCGCGCATACACCATGGCAGAGTTTGAGTATCACATGCTCCACCTGGACTCAATTAGTGGATACATAAGAGGTTATTTGGTAAGTCCATAAACATTGTACAAATATTTGAACATGATCATGTCACAAGAGTATTGCACTGATGTTGTTTTATTTGTGTTATTTATTTAGAAGGACGTAGGATATGAAAGGTGGTCACGATACCACATGCCGGCGAACATATTTTCGACAATGACGTTGAACATTGTAGAGTCGGTTAATGCAGTGACAAAATCAACTAAGAACTATCCTATTGTGGCATTATTAGAATCTTTGAGGCAAACAGTACAGGATTGGTTCTGCAAGAATAGGGTCATTGCACATGGAACTTTCACAAAGCTATCGAACAAGTACGAGAAGTTAATGAGGGAATGCAGCGCAGTAGTGCGACGTTTAAAGGTATGCAATGAAAATTTGACCATTTGCGTGGCTTTGATAATTTCAAATGTTATGTGAAATCTGAGTAATAATAACTTGATGCAGGTATCATCAACAAATCATACACTATTTTCTGTTAGTGATGAAAGCTCGTCGTTTGCCGTTGACATAGAACAAAGGACTTGTACATGTAGGATGTTTCAAGTTGATCTATTACCGTGTCCACATGCACTAGCTATTATTGCATTCACAAAAAGGGATCCTTACGAATACTGTTCGTACTATTACACAACTGTTGCATATAAGGCTGCATATCAGGAATCTGTCTTTCCGGTTGGTAATCTGAATGAATGGAAGGTTCCATATGAATTACAAGAAATTGTAGTATTACCTCCAAACCAAAAAAGAAGCTCGGGAAGACCAGCTGAGAAGAGAAAAAGATCAGTGTTGGAAAATAGGCAATCAATGAAGTGTGGGCGTTGTGGAAGCAAAGGTCACAATAGGTGTTCTTGCACAAGCTTGGCTCCCATCAGTAAAAGAATTGATACCTTTATAGTTTTAGATTCTGTAATTCCCACTTGTGGATGTAATTGCAGGATCATTAATTTTTTCATTGGGTTTACAATGAGTTACATAATGATTGAACTTCATTTCAGAATTATATTTGTTACCCGATTACAATGCAACATTATGATAAAGTTTGGGGCTTTGATTCTTAAGCTCTTCAATTTTTTGCTTTGTCATGTATTCAGTAAAAGATTACAGACATGATAAGTTTTCATTTAAAAATTTCAAATGAAACTTACCATTGAAAAATTAGTGTGCAATAAATGATGCTTTGTATACATAACACGTGTCATGTTATGATTAACTTGTTACGTGATTTGAGTACTATGTGACCTGGCGTGAATAACACGTGACCTAGTATGAATAACATGTGACCTGGTATGAAGCACAAGTGACCTCGAATGGGTATTATGTACCCTGCTGTAATGACAATGTTACGTTGTATGAATATTAGGTGACATGGTATGAGTAATAATTACCATGGTTTTTATTAACTTGTTACGTGATTTGAGTACTACGTGAGCCGGGGTGAACAACATGTGACCTAGTGTGAATAACATGTGACCTGGTATGAAGCACACATGACCTCGAATGAGTAATATGTACCCTGCTGTAATAACAATGTTGCGTTGTATGAATATCAAGCGACATGGTATAGGTAAAATGTGACCTGAAATGATTCACTTGTGACCACGCATAAGTAACATGTAGTCCTGAATTAAAGGCATGTGACCTAGAGTGAGTAAGATGTACCATATCATACAAACATTGATGATTTATATGAATTACATGTGACTATATATGAATAACGTGTGACCTGGTATGAAAAGAATGTGACTTGAAACGAATTAGAAGTGACCAAGTACGACTACCATGTGACATGGTATGAATGATGTGTGACTTGGTATGACTCATATGTAACATGTTCTACAAACCTTGTTCTTTGTATTAATAACACGTGATCTGGTATTAATAAAATGTGACCTAATATGATTTCTGTGTGACTTGGAATGACTACATTGTGACTTGGTATGAATAACATGGGAAATGAAATGCAAATCTGTTACAAGGTCAATTTTTTATGTGACCATTAGGTTATTCCATACTTTCAAGGCTGGGAATAGCAAAACACACACTATTTACAATGTAATTTTGAACATGACGCATTAAGCATAATGAATCATATTGAAAACATAGTGAAAATGTACATAAACCAAAAAGAAAATAAACAAAATATAACTAAAATGCATCCAGTGTAATTACATCACATTGCATCTGTTAATTTGAAAAAGAAAAAAAAAAGTGCTGCCTATATATACGATGTTGCACCAATTGATTAGACAGAAAATCAGTCGTTCGCGATGACAATGCTCTCCCCCCCTCCTTGTAGGACGTGATGAGTTAATTTTTACTTGTCTGTGCTTGTAAAGTGTTGCGGCTATGTCCATCCGTGCACTTGTAGCGTCAAAATTCTTTGGCATTGGCTTGATCTTGTTATGTAACACATACTGCGCATACTTAATCACAAATATGCCACAATTGTGCCTAAAAAAAATAAGTAGACATGTGTTATCAATAGAGATCTATATAGAAATTTACAGCATCTGCAATGTAACATCATGTCCATACCCATTTTGCTGCTGAGGGATGTCCTGTGCCATAGATGCTTCCAACCACAAAAGATCCTTGTGAGGCAGGTCGGATGCAATACTCCAAATGCCAATATGTTTCATCAATTCAGGGATGAGCTTCAGGAACGGTTGAATCCCTTCATACACCACGTTGGGCCTATAGGTCCTAGAGCATGAATTAAGTATCAATACCGAATGCTTCCTTATATTGAGCTTTGCGAACATCCAGTGTGCATGGTTGGTAGGAAAGATCGGCAGTAGCACAAAGTCAACGTCATTCCATGGAGCATTCATGTCCAATCTTTCACCTCTCATAACGTCAGTTAGGTAAGGCTTGGACAATAGGGTGGATGAGTCTTTCAGAAAACGTGGGTACAAATCCTTGATCAATGCCTGAAAAGCTGAGTCAATAGTTGTGAATCTACGCTGTATGTTCTGACCATGTCGTGCTACCTGGCGAATGTAATAGAAACACGCATCCATGTGCTGTAGTAGTGAAACAGTGCACATGTTATAATGGAATCAAAGTGTCTTACTAAGTTTTGTTCACTTGCAATGATTGCTTTGTGACGCGAGAAAATGATACTGTGTAATGCTGCAAAGATTCTAACCGTGCTACAAAGCGATGATTCTGGATCTATAAGCGCATGCCACCACATTTTGTATCCAGTAGGGATTGGTCCAAACTGAAAAGGTGGAGAGATCTCATCATCTTCATCGTTGAATTTCTTCCTACAAAGCCAATGAAGTGAAGATATGATCACAAGATCTTTCTTATATGGTTAAAAAATTGGATCTAGTAGTTTACAATTTATGTCTTACTTAGTCTTTGGCTTGTACCCTATATTGAACCAATTCTTGAATGCCAAGATGTCTGATCATCCGCGTTCTGGTCACATTTCTCAAAGACAATTATAGTTGCAGATTGCTTATTGTGTTTTCCTTGCCCAGCGACAAATGGAGATTGCAATGCTCTAGTTGGTCTTGTTGCCCTTTTAACTGGAAGCCTTGACGTTGGAGCACTTGTGGGTGTTAGCTAAAATTGGATGCAACAGTGAAAACAGTGACACATGTTGGTAAACTTGGTAAAAATGGAAATGAGATATAACATTGTGACTTTAGTGTAATAAATATACCTGTTCATTGTCAATTTTGGATTCCTGAACCACAGCAACTACTATTTTATCCAGATTTCCTTGTATTTTGTCATTTGGAACCACAAAGCCAGGGCTACAAGATGGTGCAGGAGTTTGGGTGAATCCCATCCCTAAATCAAAGGATGGAGTTTGACAATGGTCAGGGATCTCTTCTTCAAGGAAACTCTTTCCCTTCCCTTTGGCATCGCATTGTTGTTCTGGATTTTTTTCCTGCCAAAAAACATATCCTCAGAAATAGTGTAATGCATATCTGGAACACAAAGTTATTTCACGGTCATGTGACCTCAGATAATAAATGTTAAACATTGAGAATGAGGTTGAGACCCAAAACAAAAAAGAAGCATGAATTTGAAGTTACCTCCAACGCCTTGCTATCATACTTATCGTGATCCCTGTGCATATCACTCAATTTATCTTTAAATGCCTCAAGTGCACTAGCTATCATTGCGGAAACAGAATATGACATGAATGTAATATTTGTCTTTAACTCTGTCATCTCATTCTTCAGTACATTTTGTATCTGAACAATTTCTTGCAGTTCTTGGCTACTGTCTGAACGTAGGACCGCAACTTGTGACTTTAGTTCATTCACAGCCAAACTCAGATCTTTGGTCTGTGACTTCACCCGAGCAATTTCATCTTTCAATTCTTTCTTTCAACGCTGAAACACCTGTATACCACAAATTGCATTTGTATTAGTTTTGTCTCAAAGGTAAATAAATTGTTAGTGTAAACTAAACGAATTACGTTAGAAGATGGACCCTCCTTCGAATTTGTGTCGTCGGTAAGGATTATATCTTCAAAAGCGGGGCTCGAACTGTCCATGAAAGCATCCACATCAAATTCTACCCCAGCTTGATCTGTTGGAGACTCAAACACACCTAATGAACAAAGTCATCATCGTCATCATTTATTTTATCTTTATGGGCTGATTTATCATATGTAATCATCAGTTGACTAGCAATAGGTTTTTGAGCTGAACTTACGTCATCACCCGATTGGCGTGGCTAATGGTATTGGACACCAGTCATGTATGGTTGCATCATCTCCAGATCACTAGAATCAAGGTCACACAATTCAATCTGTATCCAGAATGAAGGAAACAAAATTGAGTTGGATCAGATAATTACATAAACATGGCTGTAAAGCTCGTGTGGAAACCAAAACTGTGACCTGGTGAACTATATGTGCTAAGGGTGTTAATAAAAAAGAATGACATTTTGACATTCTTATATCACTAATTGAAGCATGAAGTGGGAACTAAATGAAAATAAACGTGACCTCAAAAAACCAAGGCTGTGACCTGCCGAAATAATATGTGCGAAGGGTGTTAAAATAAATGAATGACATTTTGACATTCCTATATCACTAATTGAAGCATGAAGTGTGACCTGATTGATAATACATGTGACCATAGAAAATATTTGGTTACTGACTAGGATGACATATAATGTGACCTCCTAAACACGTAGATTTTACAAACTGTGATAAACTCTACTACCATTAGGACATTGAAACGTGCCACATGTAAAAAAGACCATAAGTTGATTGTCATAGTCTGTCCTATCTGTTAAGAGGCTAAATAAAATTACTTTCAAAAACTTACATTTGGTTTTAAGAATATCTTGTCCTCGATGGTGGAGTAGACATGTATCTTATCGGCACACCAATTAAGGATTTGAGGTGACATGCTCCAAATCCTTGTGGTTACTCTGTCGTTTAATATTGGTACGGTCTCATAGATCCATACTTGAAAGGAAAGTAAAAAAACCCCTAGTCAGTAATGAGAATTCCTCTTCTTCAAGGCATCCTTTAACGAAGTAATTGATATTTCAAGTATTTCCCTCCCCCATGGAAACATCTTCATTACATCAAAATCTTCAACGAGGGGAAACAGGTAATCATCAACCACCTTCTTGTATGATGTAGATAAAAAATATGATGTGATCAAATACAAAATTTTGAGCCTCACTATGTCATGATCAAGTGCATCTGTGACTCCCAAATACACATCTCTGATGTCTTCATTCGTTACAGTGTTCAAATGGCCAAAGTATGTATCTTTTATTCTGGAAGGTAAATTCTCAAGATTCCTCCGGTTGTCAACGCCTTCATATCTCAAACCTGTAACCAGCGTGAACTCGGGCAGAGCAAATATAACATATCTACCGGCAATAAGGAACCACATCTCCTGCGGGTTCAGTTATTCAACCATCCTCAGAAGAAAAAAGTGTAATAACTGTGGCTGGAGCACTATCTCATGGAAGTCGACAAAATATGAGAAACATGTGTTAGCCAGTATCTCTTTTTGACTATCATTTAGTTTGGATTTGAAATTGGTCAGAGCATTCTTTGTGACATTGGACGTAATTTTCCCTGGAAACCATTCTCCCTCGGGAATACTTCCATTTCTGTTGACGAATAGTGTAAGTCACAACATTAGTCCACCAGTATATGGTTCAGTGTATTCCACATCAATAGAAACAGGGTCACATTAAGGTACATCAATAAAGAAAAATGTGTTACACAAACAATCTTCAAGTCACACATCAATGTATTTTCCTAAAAAATAAGCAAATCATTCTTTACAGCTATGATTATGAAAAGATGCTTCTAGGCTCTAGCACAAGGTGGAAACCAAGAGGATCACTCCTGTTAAGCAGTTTGATACTTCAAAGCCAAACTAAACATAATTTTTAATCTTATTTGTTTAATCACTGATGAAGAAAGTAAATGACCTGGTTTGGCAAAAAAAAATAATTTTCTTATAACTATAAGTTGAGGGACTCACTAATTATGTAAACCAAAATCTATACAATATGTGCCCCCTAAGTTCTAAACTGCGGGATTCAACATGTCTTATAAGATGCAGTTTTATATATTAAAAATCTCTGCAGTATGCCTTTAGAATGCAAATCAAACTTTGCCATCAAAATTAGGTTATGGTAACAACCATTAAATACCAATAAGGTTTCAAGTCACATCTTTGATATACCGAGGTCACATACAATGAATCAATACCTAAATTTGGTTTCAGGTCACATACGTGAGAATATTGAAATCACATACAATACTGATAAGTGTATTTTATACACTTAGAGATATGTCAAAACGAGAATATATCATTGTGTTTTATGAATTTATTCTACCTAAATTGTGTTTAATTGTTGTTATTTTAGATTTTATTCAAAAAGAGGAACAAGGAAGTAATTGCGGGGAATAAAGGTCAAAAGTAGAAAAATTGAAGAGAAACAGAAGTTCTGGGATCAAATTGCTCAAATCAAAAGTTGAGGACACACTGTGCAAATAAAATCAGGGGGACTAACTTGAAAGGCAAGGAAAAGATGAAGAATCGTAGCAAAAAGTCTTTTTACGCGATCGCCGTTCTTTTAAGTAGTGATCGCGACTTAGGCGAATTTTTGATGCAGAACTAAAAACGGGTCTGCCACGCAATCGCTGGCATCCTTACCACGCGATCGCGTGGGCTTCCGACTGGGCCTAGTTTGGGCTTTTGTGCGCGATTTTGATAGATCTTACTCGGGAATTTAACCTAAGATATATATACAGCGCTATAGGCAATGAGAGGGGGGACTTTTGCTGAGCTTAATATCATAGAATTCTTGGCGATTAACAGAGATTGGGAGGAAGATTCAAGCACGGAAAAGGCAGTGGAACTGAGGAGCTTAACACGAGAATTCAATTCTTGGTGCAATACTTCTTTTTCTTGTCTTTAATTTCTTAGATTTCATCATGTTTAATTGTGAATTTTACTGTTTTCATTCTTCATTCTTGATGTGTAACTAATCTTAACGTTGGGATGAACGATGTAGCCTAGTCAATTATTTTTAATTCCATATTCCTTGTTTTAACGCTTCAATGCATGTATCGATTTATTATTGCGTTTAATGCGTGAATGAACTGACCACTCTTTCATGATTTCATGTGTTATTTTCATAATCCGAGAGGTGAGTTAATAACATAGATCTAGGTAATAAATCCGGTAATTGAACGAGAGATAGAGATATACTCTTGTGATTAGCGTGATCGTGTGTGAATTATTGTGTGTAATGCATCTAGGTAAGGAATATTCAGACCCGCTGTAGAGATACAAGGTTGACTTATTTAGATAGGATTGATTTAAACTCGAGAGAGGAATCTCAATTTGAATTAGTGAATTCGATCGAACACATATTTAGAAAACAAAATTTGGAATTGGAATTGAGTTAATTGGCTAGGTGAACTCGTGAATCCCAACTACATTCAACCATATTTAAAAAAACAGTAGCAAACTTGAAATCTCCATCTAGTGCAAAAGTTTAATCTTTTAATCATCGTTCATAATTTTAATTTTAAAACAAATCGAAGTTCATTCATTAATTCAAATAAAGATAAGAATTTACATTTTTCGATAATTAGTAAGCAGTCCTTGTGGGAACGATAATCCGGACTCTTAGGTTCAATATATTACTTCTCACGACCCGTACACTTGCGAGGATATTTCGCATCGCGAGATATCGGTGAACAAATACACACAGTTAGCTCAAGGTTAATGTCAGCAGAACATCTCCATACTAGTGACATAAACAAGTTCACATTCAATACCCTAGGTCACATATGATACCTAGGTCACAAAGAATAAATCAATACCCAAACAATGAAACAACACCCAAAGTTGGTTTCAGGTCACATACGTGAGAATACTGAAATCACATACAATACACAATGTTGGTTCAAGGTCAATGTCAGCAGAACATCTCTATACTGGTGAAATACCCAAATTCACAATCAATACCATAGGTCACATATGATACCTAGGTCACAATGAATAAATCAATACCCAAATTTAAATACCCAAAATCACACACAATACATTATGTCACATATGATAGCTCCAAGTTCACATTCAATACTCTAGGTCACAAATGAAACCTAGGTCACAATGAATAAATGAATACCCAAACAATGAAACAATACCCAACATTGGTTTCAAGTCACATCTTTATACTGGTGAAATACCCAAATTTACAATAAATACCCTAGGTCACATATGATGCCTCGGTCACAACGAATAAATCAATACCCAAATTTTAATACCCAAAATCACATACAATACCTTAGGTCACATATGATAGCTAAGTCACAATGAATAAATTATCATCTACGTCACCTTATTCCTAGAAATTATATGTTATAGTCACCGAATATTTTGAAATACCTGATTTGAATCATATGATTGACGAGTTCCACGAGTTTTCGTGATATTCGCCTTGCTCTTCCCCTTGCCGGAATCTCTTTTCCTTTTTTTTTTTTTTTTTTCTACCGGACTCATTCTGGTCAGCGTTCATGGCTTTCACCATTATCAACCTGCTATTTTTCTTCAATGATGGTCAAGAATATGAGGTTTCGACGAGGGTTATTGGAAATTCGGATTTAGGAGTTTCAGGTTGCGGGAATGTCGCTTGTGATTGAGTTTGGGTTTAGGGTTTTGGGATGTTGCTTGTGATTGAACCTAAATGTTCAGTATTTGATTATTAGATTGGATAATTTTTGATTTGATGAACGTGTATATTTCAATTGCGGATATTTAGGGGAGTCAGTTACAAAATTGGCGCTATACATTTAAAATTATAATACTGTATTAATTTAATATTATTTTAAATACCTATTTATAACTTGAAATGTGAATATATTTAACTTTGTTCTTATATTTGAATTTCAATCTTGTAAAACCGTTTTCCCTGTAATTTCCACATTTTTAAAGTCAGGTATTTCAATACTATTATTCTAAATCCTGCATAATGAACCTTCATTTGAGAGACCCCCCATCCCCCCCTCTCTCTAAACGTTTCAGAGACTGACCCATCTACTACTTGGTTACTTTTTCTTCTTTCAATTTTTGCACTAAAAATCTCAGGCAAATACATTAGGTATTTCAAATAACCTTTGTTTTGTTTTGTTTTTTATTAAGCCAATTGAACCTGAGGAAGATGGACTAGCGGCGCTTCAATTCTCCGACAAAATTACTCTCCTGCACTTCTTCATTTGCGGCATTGACTAAGCCATTGAGTGTGACATCGTGACAGTATTTTTGGCATCAACGAAGCTACCCGTCACTGGTGCTAGAATCCTTTTTGTGCTTCCAACGTCGGGATACAAGATTGAAATAAACCAACAAGAAGAATTGCAGCAATTCCACCACCAATTCTGCCTCCAATTGCTTTTAGGTTTTTAGACTGCCCCTTTCCAAATGATTGGTTATTTAATGAGTCATCTTGTGGTTCCAGAAGCAGAGTTGGATTTGGACCAACAAGATTCCTTGCTACTCACAATTGACATTTTTTTGGGGGGTGGTGGTGGTGGTGGTGCACACAGTTGTTGGATGATGTGCAAGCTGTGATTGTGAGTGTAGTGGTGGTTCGATAGAGGTGTTTTTGGTGGAGATGACAATGGTTTACAAATTATACAAATTTTTAAAAATTCATTAGTAACAATTTTAATTAAGTACAATATTGAAATAAGTTATCATTGTAATTAATTGTAAACTGTAATTCATCACAAAATGTAATTAATTTGCAATTGCAGTTGTAATCAAGGAGAATGTAATTAATTCAATTAACTTTAGCAAAAAAATTGTCATATTTTATAAATTCATTAGTTACAATTGTAATGAATTGAAAAATTGAAATAAAGTTACAATTGTCATTAATTACAAAACCTAGTTTTGATAATAACTAATTCAATTAATTTTAGAAGAAAAATGAAATTTCGAGTGACTTGTAATATACAATTAAGCTACAATAATAATTTATTTCAATTTTGTAATTAAATTATAACTAATGAATAGGCAAACATTAGTATAATTCGTAATTTGTAATTAATTTTGATGGTTTTGAGATAGTAATTAATTATAAATTATGAATTATACTAATATTTTACGAATTCATTAGTTATAATTGAATTACAAAATTGAAATAAAACTACAATTGTAATTAATTACAAAATTTGAATAAAGTTACAATTGTAATTGACAATTGTACACTGCAATTCATTACAAAATATAATTAAATTATAATTACATTTGTAATTAAGATGAATGTAACTAATTTAACCAAGTAACTAGTTCAACTAATATTAGAAAAAAACATGTCATGTGTTCCAAATTCATTAATTACAACTATAATTAATTACAAAATTAAAATAAAGTTACAATCATAATTAGTTACAAATTGTAATTGAAGCTACTAAAAATTACTGTGCTCTCAAACAAAATCTATAATAATATTCAGTAAAATACTAAAAATTGACCCCTCTGTTAAAAACCAATGTCCTAGGTTTTATCCCTCAATTGAAGAAAAATCTCTCGAGGTATGGCTGAAGAAAATAAACCCGTGATTTCTCGTCCAATATATCGACAATCATCCTCCGGGAGGGATGCAACTAAATTGTCGTAACGTTCACCTGCAGCTCCGAATTTGTCCACAACCACTAGCTTGAGTCCCTTGTCAATCTTAAACACGATGTACCTATGAACCTTCCAATATTGCCTGAGATGAATAGAAATTTGACTCCCTACCGGTGAGATAAAGGAAAGGCGAACATGAAGAAATAGCTAGAAGACTAATGTTATGTAAATCCTCGAGATTCAAGCAAACATAAAACTAGAAAAAGAAAAACGCTGGAGCATCCAACAAAACTGGAAGCAACTGGACGTGAAGGAAATCCAAAGGCCGACAAGATGCAGGCGAAAATCAAACCAGTTGACCTTGACCGATCCGACTGGAGAAGAAATTGTTGCTCAAGAATAAAACAAACCTGGAGCTACTAGATGTGATAGAGCACCGAAGGCTGATGAGATATTGGGGAAAATCTGACCATGTGAGCTTGATGGAGCCAGTGGAGAAGAAGCTGTAGAAGACTCCGTTTCCATTTCCTATGGGAATTTCCAAAGAGAGAAGGTCAGATTTTAGTTTTCAAATTTTACCTGATTTTAATAATATCTTTTATATTGTTGAAATATCTTTTAAAATACCTCATATTTAAAAATAGACCGTTAAAAGTTTGTATCTGCATACTTAACCCTTCTTATAATGCACGCAGATGCCACGTTGTCCAAATAAAAGCCCAAGCCGGCCAACTTAATCACCCCCATGCGTAAATAATCTCACCTCTACCCACCCCGAAAACATCCACCCCTACGCCATATGAACACTTTTTCATCTTTTTCTTTAGTCTTAAATATTTTAAAATTGATATAAAAAATAATTTTTTCATTGATTTCATATTATCAGATTTAAGGAGATCTTCAATATGAGTATAGTATCAATATATAAATTTTTAATAAATATTTATCATATAAATAATCAGTTCAGCTTAAGTGAAAATATTCAGAAGATATTTATAAACAATTTGAGACAAAAATGCTTTTGTGTCTTCAAGGACACAATAGTGTGTGTGCCCCTTCAAGGGCACTAGAGCAAGCCTACACTTTGAGAATGCTTACTAATTAGTTCAATTTAAGCATAATAGAGTGTTCGGCAGCTACTTAATGAGTAGAGAGAAGATTTTTTGGTGTTTTGAGGTAAAATGTGTGGTTAAAAATTGAGAGAGAGAAAATGTGTTTGGTTAAAAACTGATTTTGAAAATTGTGTAGTTTAAATAACTTATTAATGAGCTAGCCGAACACAGTAAATTATCAAAAAAATGTGTGATTAAAAATGGTTTGAAAATGTGTTTTTTTGTAAATAGTTTATCAAACGGAAGCTAAATCTTTTATGATAATTTATGCTTTAATTGAACTAATTAAACATTCTCAAAATATTTATAAATAAATTTATAAACAACAGATTATCTGAAACCACTTTTTAATTACACATTTGTCCAAATTATTTTCAAACCCATAATTCAGTTCAATTTTTGTGATAATTTATGATTAAATTGAACGGTATGGAATTGATTTTAAATTTGGGTAGACAAATCCAAGTGAGCTAAGAAACTACACGAAATATCTTGTTATTATTTTGACTTAAACTGAATCGATAATTTATATGATAAATATTTATTTTTAAAATAATAAAAAATAATATATTGATACTATACTTATATTGAAGTTCTCGTTAAAGCTGATAATATGAAATTAACGAAAAATGTAGGGGGCGTTCTCTTTGTATTTCGATTTTGAATTTTGAGTTTTGGATTTTGATTGTTTGTTTTGAGATTGCTGAAAACATGTTCTCTTTGTAATTTTAGAAAACTGTTTTTAAAAATAGAAAATTGAAAAATGCGTTTACTTTGTAATTTTCTGATATATTTATTTTGTGATATTTTATATGTAAAAAATGTTTAATTTGTTGAATTACATTAATTTTAATGTCAATAAATTAGTTAGTTCTCTATGTCAATAAATTCATCATTAATATTGTTTCAGCTAAACAAAAATTCAATCTCATACCAATAAAATCTTAACATGGATCTATATATAATGGCAAAATAATATAAGAACTTCAAGTGAAGGAAGTGTCTCACATTTATATAAAAAAAAAAAAAAAATCTTAACATGAATCTATATATAATGGCAAAATAACATAAGAATTTCAAGTGAAGGAAGTGTCTCACATTTAAAAAAAAATAAAATAAAATCTTAACATGAATCTATATATAATGGCAAAATAACATAAGAACTTTAAGTGAATGAAGTGTCACATTTACCAAAAAAAAAAAATTTATTTGAATCTATATATAATGGCAAAATAATATAAGAATTTCAAGTGAAGAAAGTATCTCACATTTACAAAAAAAAAAAATAGAAGACTTTTTAATACAAAATATCCAAAATGCAATAAATTCATTTTGAGTTTCCTTTGTATTTTTTTATTTTTTTTTTGAAAAATAAATTTCTGAAAATGGGTAAAGTGAACGCGTTTTCGATATTTCAAAAAATCAAAAATTTAAAATGGACAGAAAACAGTAAAGAGAACAGTGTCTTTTTTTTATGTAGATCATGCTAGACAAGTGGGCTCCACTCTCTCCATGTGAGTAGGGGGTCATCTCGAGAGTAAATCTCAATGTGATTCTAACATTTTTGTTTTGGGGGTGTATAGAGAGAGGTGGGATAATTTAGGCATGGGGATGATTAAATTGGCTGACTGTGGCTTTCATTTGGGCAACGTGGCGCTGCGTGCATTATAAAACTGTTTAGTCACGCATAGTTTTTAAATAATATATTTTACTTTAAAAATAACAAAATTTTATTTATATATTTTGGTGAAGCTACCAAATACAGTCTTATTTGTTGGAGATTAAATATATTTTTTAAATAAATTTTGATAAAATTGATGAGCAATACGATTAAAAGATTGTGCAATGAAAAATATAATTGAGATTAATTATTGAATTTTTAGAAGACGTATCACCAGCTGACCATCAAACGTAAACATCCAAGTTCCAACTCAATAAATTAACACAAGCCGGTGCCGACTATGCCCACGTGGCCACGTGTCACCGTTCCACTAATCACGCTCTCAGATCACTTTCGGCCGGCATTTTTTGCAGCGTTTCAATTCCTCAACGGCTCTTTCCAGCTTTCCTCACCCACTTTCCCTTCTCAACGGACATTTTTTCTTCACTTTCTCCAACTAACTTTTTTAATTGCAAAATGGCCCCACCAAATATTATTATTTACAACCCTTTAATTATAAGTTAAAAACAAACCCGTATATATAATTATTAGAACGCGGTTTTGAGAACATGCTTATTTTAATGAGATTAAAGTTACGGTAAATTCTTCCAAGAGGCCCCAAACTACTTCCAAATATGGCAACCATGTCCTGACATTTTGCATGTGTTTGGTAAATCGTTTATAAATGGTTATTTGTAAATAACGACTTGTCAATTTTTTTGAAAGTAAAAAACTGTAAACGAAAATCTTTGACCAGTTTGTTGACTTTTCAAAAAATGGACTAGTAAAAAGTTATCATGTGACCATTTATACACAAAATTTATAAATGATTTTTACAACCGATGTTTCTAATTTATAACATTGTTGGTGGCATATCGAGACCTTATGGAAAGTAGATTGATGTTAAATGGCCGTGTGATACACACGAGATTTCTAATTGAAAAGGTAAATTATTCAAGAAAGAGAAATATCTTTTGTAATTTTTACATCCTTCCCGTTTTTAGAACAATTTTTTTTTTTGGGGACAACTTTACTTATTTAAACAGATATATCATCACGCGTGTGTTGTATGAAAATTTACTTTACTCCTACAGTCCTACTCCTCCGACTTCTTCTTTTTTTTTTGATCGAATGCCTCATACTTCTTCTTTAATTCTAAGAAACGCGTTTGTTGACAGATCCAATTCAAGACAGCTATAGAAAGAAAACTTTCTCTCTCTTGTTTCTTGATTGTCCTTTTCTTTCCTTATATAAGCACCAACAATTCCAAGTTTCTCTCCAAGTTTTTCTCAAGTATCTTCATCACAAACCGCACAAATTTTGTGATTTTCCCTGCATACTTGTTCTAAAGAAGCCACCCCACCCCACCCCACCTGCAACATCAAAAGATCAAAACTAAAGAATCCTTTCTTTCGTATTCTCCTGTCTTGCCATCCTCATTATATTTATATTCTTCTGTGTACGTAGAATGGACGCGAGAGAGCTGAAACGTCTTTTTCAAATGTTTGATAGAAATAGGGATGGTAGGATCACTAAGAAGGAGCTTAACGATTCCTTAGAGAACATGGGAATCTTTATCCCGGACCCTGAGTTGACTCACATGATAGAAAAAATCGACGTAAATGGAGATGGATGCGTCGACATTGATGAATTTGGTGCACTGTACCAGACTATCATGAACGAGCGCGATGAGGACGAGGACATGAGAGAGGCGTTCAAAGTTTTTGATCAAAACGGTGATGGGTTTATCACCGTTGATGAGCTGAAATCGGTGTTGGCATCACTGGGGCTCAATCAAGGGAGAATCACAGAGGATTGCAAGAAGATGATAATGAAGGTGGATGTCGATGGGGATGGTATGGTGAATTTTCTCGAGTTCAAGCAAATGATGAGAGGTGGTGGATTCGCTGCATTGACTTGATATTAATGGAATTTCAAAGTTGCAAATATTTTTTTTCTCTTTTTCTTTCCTCGTCCACAATAGATCAGAGAGGAAGAGATATACTGCCTAATGAATTGCCATTTTGCATGGAAGAAAGTGAGGGAGGGGTGAGGTTTATGGAACAAATGATTTGAAATGCATGCCTTTTTTTTTTTTTTTTTTAAAAGAGATTATTGGGGGGTTCATAAATGGAGAGCAGGATTTTTAGCATTTTTGCCCTATAATTTTTTTTTTTTTTTTTTTTTTTTTTTTTTTTTTTGAGGGAAATAGAAATTCCTTTTTGTATGACTCATTTGTAGTATCAATATATTGTTTTCCTACCATTTTAAAGATTGTTGGTATGTTTGTCATAATAATGTGGAGAGAGTGAGATTCGTTTAGGGTACGTTTCATTGAGAACATTTTTCAAGAAATTTAACGAGTGAAAGGAACAATTTTTTTTTTTCATTGTGTTCATCGTTGTCATGTATCATGTATCGTGAGTGATACTTGATGTGTGCTATATCACATTCAAGTAATAAAGTGGACAAAATAATTCGACTTATTGTCACATAGAGATTATGATTAACTATAGAATTTATTCCAACTCTTACTTTATTCGAACGATTAAAGAGTGATATTTTTGTGTAAATTAAATGTTTAGCAAAAAGCAATTTAGCTCCTATTTGTTTTCACTACTTTTTAGATTTTAGCCCCAGTTTGGTACCGATTAAAATCTAGATTTTAATCTAAGTCAAAGTTAAAAATCAATCACAATTATATATTTCATGGGTCCCACAACTATTTAATCACATAGCTCATCAACTTTTATCAAAATCTACTAAAAATCTGATTTTAATCTCCATCAAATAGGGGTTTAATCCAATTCAAAGTCAACATCTAATCTTAACCATACTTTTTATGGAACCCATAACTTTTCAACCACACATCTCATCAACTTTTATCAAAATCTACTAAAAATATGATTTTTATCAATACCAAATAGGAGCTTAACAAGAAAGCAAATTGTGATTTTGTAATGAATGAATGAGGAGTTGTGATTTCATGATCTCACGTAGTCAATACTTATACTTTCACAATTCAAATTCTAATATAATAATGTGATCGATCGAGTTAACTTATGCATATGAAATTCCTCACCCGTGTTTAAATCAATTCTACCTAATTAGTTAACCATGTTTCTAGACAACAGATCATAATGATTAGGTGTAAGAACACAAGAACTCAATTAAAGATTGCAATAACAACAAACGTATATCTCTATCGTTCGTTCAATTACTAGGATTCCTAGATCTAAAACCGTTAGCTCACCTCTCGGGTTATGAAAACAACCAATTAAATCATTGAATTAATTTCCAGTTAATTCGCGCATTAATTAGAAAATTAAACCATCACAAGCAATCTATACGTAAAACTTGAAAATGCAATTTAAAGCGAAAAATTACGCTACATCATTAATCACAACAAGAAGTTTATTTGTTCATCATATTGAAATTAAAAACATAAATAATAATAAAGAACAACATCATGAGTTTATTAAAGTAACAAGTAAAAGAACTCTTGCACCAAGAAGTAGCTTCCACGTGTTGATCTTCAACTCTCACGCATTTGCCTCCAATTAGTTTCAACAATCTTGATAGTAGGATGGTGAATTTTGCCTCTTGAATATGTGCACAAAAGTCCCCTAATCCTGCATGAGAAGTAGTATATATAAGCAGTGGCGGACGCAGACGTTTTGTATTATTGGGGCACGATTTGTGTTTTTGCCGACGGCCTATACGGGAGTTCGGGGGCAGCGCTCCTGAAATTTTTTTTTTTAGGAAGAAGACCGAAAAATGAAAAAGTACTCGAAATTTTATTATAATTGTTCTCTACGCGTTTTCATACTTTGATAACGTTTCATAATTACATCTTTCTCAATATTTGCTACATCAAATTCAAGAGAGTCACTCCTAACATCTCCAATATTATCCCCGAGGTTGAGACATATTTTCAATTTCAATATCAGTTTTTTCACCAAGTTCCTCGACCTTTTCATTTCTAACTTCATTTTCATTACTTTGCTTATTAGAAGAAAACGTAAATTTACGCTTAAAATATTTTTTCAAAACTGATATAAACAAAAAAATAAATAATTATAAATACATGTTAGCCCTAAAATTTCATATAATCTAATATAATTTTAGGGAATCAGATAATGACTATGTTTAAGAATCAACTGATTTTTTTTAATTTAAAAATGTCGAATTTTTACTGGGTGCCCCAGCGGACCCCTATGTGGGTCCGCCCCCGTATATAGGTTGTCAACAAGAAATAAATTCGGGCATGGGCCTGTCATCGCTGTGCCGAACTACTGTGCGGCCGTAAAGTAGGATTTGTGGTGGCCGCCCAGGTGACCAAAATTGAGATCTGCCCAACTGACATTCGATCGCGCGGCCACTAGATTAAGGAGCCATGGCCACTCGCAATTCACTTATTTTAGTGCAATTTCCATCTTTTCCAGTGCATTTAAGTAGGTCATTGAATTTTATTTGTACATGAGTCTTTCATCTTCTTATTGCAATAATCTAGTCCATGAACTTTTGAATCACTTCAATTCTTCTTCCCAACTTTTGTTCATCTTCAATTAAGCTCTCGAACTTTGATTTCTCATACTTAGAGCTTCTTGAAAATCTCGGTTGACAACATCAACATCCACTTTGTCCAATTTCGCTCCAAATGTCTTCCAAATGTACATTATTTTCATCAATTGCTTCATTCACATTAATTTAGGATATTTTTTGAAATATAAACAAATAGAAAAAAATAAAGTAGAATTTATTCAAGAATGACAATGAATTATTCTAATTTAGATATACAAGTAAGTGTATAAAATACACTTATCAAATACCCAAAACTAGAATTATTATTCGTTCTCAAACATTCTAGAATTAAACTAATGAATCAAAAATCGCAAAGTAACAAATATTTTTGTCATGTCAACATGTTTACCATATGCCTCAAGAATTCAGATCATATCATGCTTTAGCATAGAGCTTTGAACAATATAATAAAATTATTCTAGTTATCTCATGCTAGATTTTCAAATGTGTGTGTGAGTATCCAAAGTTAAACACATACTTATTCAAAAATATACTTAACATTGAGTGACTTATTATGCAAGAGTAAGCCCAAATCCATGTGGTTAACATGTGATGTTCTAATGATTTCCTTTCATCGCTCATGCCTCATAAATGATCACACTTATTACCTTTCTCTCAAATCCTGGGATTTTATCTATAGTGGTTTCTAAATATTTTTTCATTACATCTTTCCACACAAGATAGTTAGAACTAGAAGCATGCATGCACAAAAATCAATAGTAAGCAATTCCCAATTCTACACCCATAATCTCTACAGTTTCAGTCAACAAGGCTTATACCATGCATTTTTATTATTTTATGGACGACTTTTTCTTCTTATTGTACTTATCTTTTACTATATTTGTGCAATACTTTTCTTATTTACTTTCTATGTGACACCTTTAGCGAGTACTAGGTCGATGACTCCAAAATCAGACGACTTTAGGGTATCAGGTTAGAGAACCCCTCAGACTTAGATTCTACTTAATTGCTTTCTATTTATTTATATTTCAAAAATGATCACAAATTCATATGAATGAAGTAATGGATGGAAATAATGTACAATTGGACGACATTTGGAGCTAAAATTGGACAAAGTGGATGTTGATGTTGTCAACCGGGACTTTCAAGAGGAGCTAAGTTTGAGAAATCAAAGTTCGAGGGCTTAATTAAAGATGAAAAGAAGTTGGGAAGAAAAATTGAAGTGATTCGAGTGTACTTCCAATTGGATCGCAATTGGGCCTTTAAACACTATTTTTTACCTAATTTTATCCTAATTAACCTAGCATTCGACCAAATCTATTTATACATGACATAAGACACGTTTTTGGGGGTTCCCAATCAGTTGAATACATGTCAAAACGTTGTCGAATTATCAAGGAACCACATTACGCAAATATTGAAGATTCAAGTGCAAGATTATTATCCGGGTGATGAACTCCAATAATTATTCTTGTAGTTATTCTTTAATCGTGTTTCTAGGCTAGATTTTTATGTTAGAGTCGTGATGATATTTTATTTTCTGAATTTTATGTTTTAATTTATTGTTTAATAAATATGACTCATGGCTTTGAGCAATTAATTCGTATTTATTTTTATCTATAATTATGGACGCTTGGATTATATGACATTTGTGACATTTTTCTATGTTCGAAAGAGTAGTAAATTGTTAGACTTGTTTTAACTGTCACAAAGATAGAGATGGCAACGGGGCGGATCGGGGCGGATCGGACCCCGATCCGCCCCGCCCCGAGATTTTTTTGCCCGATCCGGATCCGCCCCGCGATCCGTCAAATTTCGGGTCGGGTCGGGGCAGATCGGGTTCGGATCGGGGCGGATCGGTCCACCGATCCGTGGACCGATCCGCCAAAAAAAAAAATTTTATTTATTTTTTATTTTTTTAATTTTTTTAATTTTTTAAAATATATTTTAAATTAAATCTTTTATAAAAAATTTAGAAAATTTATTTTTTTATTAAATTTTATTTATTTTATTGAAACGAGACGTATAGAGGCCGATTCGCCGATTCAACGGATCGAGTTTTTTTACCATCACTTATTGTAATTCTTTCTTCAAATGAAGAACATGAAAAATGTGTTTTCTTTAAAATGCAAAGATTGCAGGTTATTCCCAAAAATTAAAGTTTGCTACAAAATTTATAACATTAGATTTTTATACATGATAAAAAAATTATATTAAAAAAAAATTTCGGATCGCGGATCGGGGCGGATCGGATCAGCCCCGATCCAAATCCGCTCCGTGAATTTTCGGATCGGGGCGGATCAACAAAATTTCGATCCGTCGATCCACGGATCGGGATTTTTTCGGATCGGATCGGATCGGGTCGACGGATCGACGGGGCGGATCGGATTTTTTTGCCATCTCTACACAAAGATCGATAGGGGATAGAAATATTCTCATATGCTTTGTGAGTCACAATTACAAATTTAATTGTAATCTAAAGTTTCTTTAGGTCACATATTATTTACTTGGTACAAATTACGAATTTATGGGTCGTAATCTATCTTAATCCCACCCCCACAAGCACCCTTGCCACCACCACCGACGACTGACAATCGCCGACCACTACACAAACCCCTCACCTTACTTCACTACCACTACAAATACCACCAACAAAACCCCACCCTCACCGTACCATCGCACTACCGCCATTGCACCGCATACAAAAACATCACCACATCTTCTACGGCAAACACCGCCGTAGCTGCATAACACGGGACACATCACAAAATATGCTGCAAACTGATGAACACCATGTCACTCCATCGCACACATCACAAACCCGCAGACAACAAACACCATAAAACTGAACACACTTGCGCCACCACTTCACACACCTCACCATCAGCAACCACCACCACAAACTCCACATGCAACAACTACTACAAACTCCATGCACAGAAACCTCCAGTAACTTCGTTTTATTGTTTGTGATGGTTTAAATGAAATACATCATGCAATCAACTATTCTAATGCATTGAGGTTTACTAGATAATTCTCATCACGGCTAAAAAAGTTTAAAGAGCTGTTAGAAATAAAATATCCAGTTTCGTGCTTTGTTGTATTTAGAGGAGACAACTTCATGGAATTCTGTAGACATGATATTACAAACTACTGTAAAATTTAAAAAAGACATTTGATGATGTTATCTAAGATAGGAAATGAACGGAGAGATCAAATGACTGGCGATGCTGCAACAATCTCAATGGGTGAAGGAGCAAGTTTCATGTTGAGCTTGAGTCAAGAATCAAGTTGGATCAAGTCACTTCAAAAGATAAAAAATTGAAGCTACTGAAAAAGCCACGGGACCGCGCAAGGAAAAAAAGGCACCACCGCGCTAAGTGTTAAAAAATTAACCAGAAAGTTTTGAGTCTAATCACGCGACCGTGCGAGGTTTAACCAAGCTACCACGTGATTGTTCCGAATTAGGGTTTTCGCGAATTTTATTTTATTTTCCTTTTATTATTATTAATTGCATAATTTAGAGTCCATTAGCGGCTATGTTTAAGTTACTTACATTTTTCATTATATTTAAACTATTTTTATCATTGTAAGATAATTAGTTTTGAATTATTGAATCAAATTAAGAGTTATTTCTCTTTCAAAAAGGTTGAGAAGTCCCTTTTCTCTCATTCTTCAAGAAAACTTATCAAAGATTGAAAATCATTGTTTTACCCCCCATAACATGTCAATGAATTAGGCAATCCAGTTCTTTCTTCTGCATCGCTTGAGTTCCTGCGCCGTGACGTTTGAGTTGGAATCTTATCTTTTATTTTGTTTGTTTTTATCTAAATTTAGATCTTTTCAGATTTCAGTTTTTAGTTCCACGTGTTTGTCGCTTTTCTCCCACGGGGAATAGCATCAGTTGGTATCAGAGTTTGAATCTAAATTCTTGTTCTTGTTTATTTCTTATTTTCTTAATTTTATTGTGTCTTCATAATTTTCTAGTCATTGATCCAAAAAAAATACTCCAAAAATTTCAAAAGTTTTTTTTGCGTTCATTTTTCACCCAAATTAAATTCCGTTTGTTATGTTATATTCGTAGTTGAATTTCAAGCAAAAAAAATCGAAATTTGCAGAATATTTGACACTAATTCCCGGAATTTCTTTATTTTCTTCATTTCGTCCATTTTCTTGTTTCTTGAATCATCGAATTAGTTCTTTGGGGAACTTGAAAGGGGATAAAGAGAGGTAAAAGTAAAGAGTTGTTAGTTCAATATTGAAAAAGCCAAATAGAATGATACACAAGCATAAAATCACATGAGAAAACTTTAATTTTTTTTCTTTGATAACTAGCTATGTCTGACAGGAAGGAATCATCATCTTCATCAGTAGGTGACAACAAAAGATCTGACAGGAGAGAATCGTATGCGTCATGTTTGTGAGGCAACATTCATCAACCTAAGTAGTTTAATATGATGGAAGCCATACATGATCAATTTGAAAAGGTAATGACTAAATTGGATAGGCATTATGCAAATATTGCTTAATTGCGTAGGGAATTTCAAACAGGCCCTAGAGTTAGGAGAGAAAATAGGACAAAAAATAAACTTAGGTTTGGTGTTAGGATTGATGATGAGGGGATAGGAAGTGAGGGAGAAAGTGTTCAAACTTTCATCTAGTGTGGGAAGGAGGTACAGAGAAGATAAGCGTAAAAGGGGGCATAGGAGACATCACGGGGATAGGGATGGAGTAGATGAGAACCTTGGAAATATAGAGATGACCGTACCATCTTTTTAAGGGAGGAGTGATCCTGAGGTGTATCTAGATTGGGAGAAGAAGATGGAATTAATGTTTGATTGCCACAACTATTTGGAGGAGAAGAAGGTGAAACTTGCTGTTATGAAGTTTATTGATTATGTCATCATTTGGTGGGATCAAATGGTGACAAGTAGGAGAAGGAGCTTTGAGAGGCCTGTAGAAACTTGGGGTGGGTTGAAGACAATAATAAGGAAGAGGTTTATCCTAGATCATTATTATAGAAATATTTACCAAAGGTTGTAGGGGCTTACGCAGGGTTCTAAGAGTGTGGAGGATTACCATAAAGATATAGAGGTAGCTATGATTAGGGAAAATGTTGTGGAGGATAAGGAGGCTACAATGACTAGGTTTTTGAGTGGATTAAATAGGGAAATAGTTAATGTAATTGAGCTGCAACACTATGTGGAGTTGGAGGAAATTGTGCACATGACCATGAATGTTGAAACATAATTGAAGCGAAAGGGGGCATCAAGGCAATCTCCGAACTCTTATTCTACTTCACAACCAAAACGAGAAAATAATAAAGATTATGTCCCAAGAGGGAGGGAGGAACCAACACACAAAGGTAAAAATATTTCTGATCCCCAACCTAGCAAGGATAGAAATATAAAATGTTTTAAATGTTTGGGTTCTGGTTACATTGCTTCCCAATGTCCAAATAAAAGAGTAATGGTTATACGTAATAGGGAAGTTGTATTTGAGAATGAATTTAAAGGGATGCCTAAATTGGAGGATGCTAGTGATAGTGAGGGGTTAACATATGCTGCAGTAGGTGAAGCTCTTGTTAATAGGCGTGTTCTTAGCACTAGAGTTTATGTGGATAAGGTGGATAAACAAAGGAATAATATTTTTCATACTAGGTGCTTGGTGAGTAATAAAGTTTGTAGTATGGTTATTGATAGGGAAGTTGTACCAATGTAGTTAGTACTATCTTAGTGGAGAAATTTGGATTATGTTTGATGAAACACCCTAGCCATTATAAGTTGCAATGGTTGACTAAGTTTAGGGAGATTAAAGTGAACAAACAAGTTAGGGTAAAATTTTCTATTGGTGGGTATGATGATGAGGTGGTTTGTGATGTGGTGCCTATGCATGTTGAGTATATATTGTTGGGGAGGCTATGACAAAATGATAGGAGGGTAATACATGATGGGTTTAAAAATCAATATAGTTTTGTGAAAGGTGGGAGGAAGTTCACTTTTGTTCCATTGTCACCTACGCAAATCCATGAAGATCAATTGAAATTGAAAGGTTAGTTTGAGGGGAAAAATAGGAGAGTTGAAGCCACGACTTCAAAAAAATGAGAGGTGGAGAAAATTGAAAATAAGAGAGTTGAGGGAACGACCTCAAAAAAAAAAAAAAAAAAAAAGCAGAGAATGAGTGCAGAGAAACCACCCACAAAATGAGTTTCAAAAACTAACAAACCCTCCTTTAGTTTTCTTAATTCTATTTTGCAAGTACCCAATTTAGGTCATAAACTTAAAGTAACAAAAGCATGAAATACATGAAGATTGGATCATATGTAGATTTGATGTTGAATCATTTTCGAGAAAGAGGGGATGATTTGGTCCAAGGTAGGAAATCAAAGGAGACATCAAATTACCCGCGATGCAGCAACAATCTTAATGGGCAAATGCGCAAGTTTCATGTTGGGCTCGAGTCAAAAATCAAGTTGGATCAAGCCACTTCAAAAGATCGAAAATTGAAGCCGCCAAAAAAGCTACGCGACCGTAAAAGGGAAAGGAGGCTCGACCGCGCTAAGTGTTAAAAAATTAACTCGAAACTTTTAAGCCTAGCCACGCAACTGCGCGGTTGTTTTGAATCAAGGTTTTTGTGAATTTTATTCTATTTTTCGTTTTTTGATTATTCATTGCGTAATTTAGAGTCCATGAACGACTAGTTAAGTTAGTTACGTTTTTCATCGTATTTAAATTATTTTTATCATTGTAAGACAATTAGTTTTGAATTATTGAATCTAATTAAGAGTTATTTATCTTTCAAAAAGGTTGAAGAGTCCTTTTTTTTTTTCTTATTTTTCAAGAACCTCAAGAACCTATCAAAGATTGAAAATATTTGTGGCGTTCTACCCTCGTAACTTATCAATGAATTAGACAATCCTTGTGGTGTTCGACAATTTCATTTCTTTCTTCCGCGTCACTTTGATTCTTGCATCGTGAGGTGAGGTTTGAGTTGGAATCCTGTCGTCTATTTTTTTTTTTTAATCCGAATTTAGATCTTTTCAGTTTTTCAGCTTTTTATTCCGTGTATTTGTTGCTTTTCACCACAAGGAATTGCATCATTTGATGTTTTGCAAATTAATGCAAATTATACAAAATACTTCGATGAAGAATGATTTATGTTTAAAAAGTTCTCTTATTCAATACATTCTATTATTTCGAGAGGTATGTTGTTTAAAAACGAACCGAACCGATAAAAATGGCTTGGAATTTCTCCAAACAATTTTTAATGATTTAGTTTTAAAAATGGATCAAAAATCATTCAAATTAAACCGTGTTCACTCCTAATTTAAAATGAAACAAAAGAATTATCGAATGTTGTTTGAGACAAAATATATGCTATGTTACATTAAAATTTTATTTTACGATGACTTATCTAATTATGACATAAGAATGATAATTATAGTGAAATAGCAATATCATTTCAGGTTACAAGCGATGCAACAAAGGAGTGAATTGACATGCAAAATGCAGGTTATCAAGAATGGTGGGGGGTCCCTTGGAGCATTAGGCTACCAAATTGGGATGGCTTCAATACTCAGAATAATTAGATTGTAGATAATTTTATGTATATGAAGGTCAAGTTTATGGCTCCTTCCTCTCTCTTACATATTTATTTTATTTTTTGATCATGTAAATTTTCATATATTTTATCTTCTCGTATTGCATAATTATTCATATATCATCTAAGAACACAGGCGAAAAGTTATGTTTAATATAGTACTGAATGGTCGGATTTTCATTGTACGTTTTTTATATTTGGCGTCGATAAATATGTCATAGTATTAGAATTTAATTGATCACATGATTATTGAATTTTTATTTTATTTTTTTCTCGTATATAAATTTAGCAAATAAAATTAACTCAAACTGTTTCTACTATAAGTCAAGTGCATTGTTTATACCAACATCAAAACACATAATAGTTTTCGGTAATAAAATAACAAAAATAAATAAATAAATAACATAGAATAGTTCTTGGAGCTATAACTAGAGCAAATCGATTATGATTTATTTTTTGAACAAAAAAGTGAATATATTTTTATTAGAAGTTCAACTTATCACTATTACATTATTATCAAAATGACAAAATTTATTAATATAGAATTATAATTGGACAAAGACCATTTACAAGCCTATATATTTCCCCAAGTCAAAGAAAAATAAAAAAATTAAAAATAAAAAAAATTCTTAACAAGAAGGCTTCAAGTTACATGCATCAAATAAACTCTTTAAACAAATGTAAGAATGTACAAAAATGCATTTTCAGATAGTATTAAAGTGGAAATATTTATATGCAGCAATAACATGGACTACAAGTTAAAGGACAATAACACAAAATGTGCAAACTTTCCCAATTTTGTCTTTGTATGATCTCAATCAAGCTCAAGGAGAAATGAAACCAAAAGTTTGATAATGCAGTGATAAGAATATATTTGCCTATACTCGGAGATACACATGTAATTGTCCGTGTACGTGTACGTGTACGTGTAATGTAATTGTTTGTGTACAGCTAGATGACTGATGACATTCCCAGTACAATTAAAAAATAAAATAAAATGGTGATTGATAAAATGCTCATTAGCAACTTGGAATTTGAACTGGGAAATGTAGATTATGAATTGTGCGAGAATATATAATGTCAATGCAGACGATAAGCTAATGACACACACAAGTAACTCGGGCTATATTTGCAAGCCAAAATTGCTTGAACTTCTTTCGATCTTGCAACAACAGGGAAAAGATTATGGGACATGCGCTTAAATATCAGAAATTCTGGGGTCATACTCAAATTTACGTCCGTCAGCTTCAGGGAAGTATCACACCATTATACTTTCAAAAATTTTATGATACTTCTGATTTACTGAAATTTACATTATTTTAAAGTATCATCCAAATTCTTATGATACTTATAGTCTAAATTTTAGTATCAAACCTTGATACTTATGATTCTTAGAACGTAAATTTGGGTAATGAAAAGAAAATGACACGAAGTTCAATAAAATATTGCAAGCTGGTATATTTCAGTTCAAGAAGAAAAAAGGGTTGCAGAGTGCAGTTATCCCAAAGATTAAAACATTTATGATGTTGTAAAATAATCTTAAATTTATCGAATGCAACCCTTCAGACTTGCATTATTCACTGCAGGTATTATTCAGCAATAGCATTATTTATGAACAACATGAAGGTTTCTAATTTCCTATATGAACAATTTGCTGCAGTATTAGCCGTTTCCTTGATGTAAAAAGGCAGCAAAATTCTTAATCATCATTCACCCAGCAGTTCAAAACAAACGAAAAGCAATTTGGTGATAGAAATAATTCTTTGAAGTGAAATGGAAGGCAACTAACTAATTGCATATATCTAAAGAGACTCTTTTTCATAAAAGCAATAATGTCAGTATAACACATATTAAAAGAGGGAGTACATCAAAACTTGACACATGTTATGGTTGTTTAGGATCAGTAAATCTAGTCAATTTTATATCAGAATAATTTATCCATGGGCATAAACCGAAAACATAGAAAACATAATTTTGCTTATAATATTGCATTTCACTAAGATCCTACACGGTTTATTACATGCAGTTATGGTTTCTTCAATTCCACTTCAAAACACATTGTGAAGGCTAGTAACATTACCTACTCTTGAACAGTAATCTGGATGTCTAGATGATCTTTGCAACTCAAACAGCAGAAATTTGAACTTCATCTTCCATTTTGTATACACAAAAAGCTTACATTTGAGTGCATGTCACAACATTCTCAACAAAGCCAGCCGGGACTGGCCTCCCTTATTCTTTTTCTTTAGTGGGGTGGGAGAATGTGTATCCCACACTGAGCATGTGCAGTACATGAATTATCTATAGCTCATCCAATTATGCAGAGTATCTATGCACATCTTGAAGCTGAATTATCAATTAAATCAAGAATCCTGAAGCCTCGAGGAACTTTTTCCATCTGCGCTTTTAAGGTATAACTCTGGTCATTATTTAGATTTCACACAGAGACGCCATAACAGTGAAGAGAGATCATTTCAAACCATATTACAATAACCCATAAAAATTATTGTTCACTTCCCTCTTAAGCTCATACTTTTTCGCTTCTGATTTAAAGCAAAACGGCGTGCCATAGCAGGGTTGTAGAATTTCCTCATGTGCTCTGATAGTCTTTGAATAGCATGGAGATCACCAATAGCAGAAAGCTGCATCAAGAATGCATCAAATTTCTTGTATGGAAACTTCATTCCCCTGTTTACAACTTCTTCCAAAAGAACATTTGCTTCCTTAGCATTACCAGAATCAAAAAGCCCTTCAACCATCACGCAGTAAGTATCCATGTCCCGTGCACAACCTCTCTTATCCATCTCTTTCCAGGTCTCGAACGCTCCATCAGGATCACCCATCTTGAAAAACATTACAATCAGCATATTATAAGTTTGTACACTTGGCAAACAATTCATCTCAATCATTTTCATGTATAGACTAAGCGCTTCGGTGCTATCTTTATTATCACAAAGAACCTTAAGGAAACAGTTGTATGTAACAACATCGGGAGGGTAACCCGACTTGCTCATCTCATCCAAAACTCTATAGGCTTCTTCAGTCTTCCCAACCAAACACATTCCTTCAATCAGGTCTTTGTATGTTGACACATCTGGAAGGCAGCCACTATTTCTCATATCCACTAAGAGTTTGAAGCATTCCTCCATTCTATCGTTCTGAGCAAGAGCCACAATCATTATAGCATAAGTTTTTGCAGTAGGAGAACACATAGTTGAGCCTTTTGATTTCATAAACTCCAAAATTTCAACAGCTTCAGTCACCATACCTGATTTGCAGAAGGTATCAATGGCAGTATTATACATAAAATTATCTGGAGTATGACCTATTTGCATCATATCTTCAAGCACGATCATAGATCTTGCTGGATTTCTGACCCTACACCATCCAAAAAACAAAATATTGTATGTGTCAGCATTTGGTTTGACCTTGTGCATCACCCTCTTAAACATAGCTTCAGCATCCTCAACAAGACTACACTTACACATAGCATCAAGCAACAAATTAAATGCATTAATCTCCGGTTGCGTCTTCACTCTTATCTTCTTCTTCTTCGCAAACTTTTGAAGATGCGTCAAGTGTTTTTCAGTATACTGTCTCAAAACGGTCAACAACACCTCAATAGGAACAGAACTCTTGTTGTTCCTTTTCATATAATCCAGCAGATCACACACAATCCGGAACTGCTTGACCTTGTACTTTGTACTGGATAGAATGTCAATCATCTCATTATACGCCTGTGGCTCATGACTATAGTGTTCTTGATGTCCTGCCCAATTAAAGAACCTAAATGCCAATTTCTCCTCGAAACGAAGCCTGTGTAAGACCTCTACCACCAGAGGTGTTGCCAATTCTATGCCTAGTTTATCAAGAGCCCATTCCATTTGTTGCTCGGGGTGCGAGTTATCTAAAACTGTTTTGTACACCATGTCAATACCATCATTAAATCTAGTATGAGATATTTCCTCGACTGCAACTGCTTCTAAAGAGCAAAATTGCCTAAAAGTTTGACCACCAAAGCTTAATGGAAGAACTAATTCGGTTGCTGAACTAGAACTTCTCCTACATACAAAAGATGGGTTGATAAGTGAACTTCGATCCCATGTAAAAATTGAAGACTTGGGAACTTCTGTAAACCTATCACAACTACAAAAAGGAATAGCAAGTAGGAACGGATGGTGATGAATCGTGACTGATGGCAACCATATATTCCTCAATAAACTACGAGATGTATGTAAAGCATAAGAAACTGATGGTCGGCACAACATTGTGAATAAATTCAGTTTACTGCCCCAATATATACGATTGAATTAAAGAAAATACAGGTATACGGAAGGGGAGGTGGGGATTACACTTGAGGGACGGCCGGTGCTGAAGGCAAGGACACAACCACCGGCGGAGCCACCTGCAGAGGGTATCTCACTGAGGCCAGTGCAAGAATTCAAGGAGAAAACACAAAATGGGGTACCCGGCTTCAATCCATTTTACAACAGTTTAATTCAAGGGTTAAAAAATGGAAAATTCTACTTTGACAATCCCTTCGAAGATACAACATTGACAGCGTGATGTGATCCGCGTCGAAGGAGAAGTACTATAGATAATATAACAGTGACCTACGTAAAAAATGGAGTAAATTGCAGGGGTCGAGCTGAAAAGACGAATGGATCAAGCCGAATCGAATTATCAAAGTTTGAGGTCAAAAACCAGGCTTACGGTCGTAATAGTCCAAAGTCATGACGGTAAAGATGTCTCGGAGCAAAAAGAAGAATTGAGAAATTTTCACACTTACGATCGTAAATCGTATTGTCACGGCCATAACATGTTTACGGGCGAAATTGAAGATTTCCAGCAAAACAAGACTTACGATCGTAAGTCTAGGATTCACGGTAGTAACTCTTAAGCCGCAAGCTGATTACGGCCGTAAATGAGTTCGTCAAGACCGTAACTGTAATTGTCCAGGATTTTCGCAATTTTTATTTAATTTCCGTTTTTAGTTTATTGTTTCCATAATTTAGGGCTTATTAGCGGCTAAATCTAATTTATTTCAGTTTATACTTTATATTAGCAATTTCATTCATTGTAAGAGACAGTTTTGATGATTATTGAATTGAATTGAGAGAGTTTTCTTCATTAAAAGGTTGTGGAGTCCTTTTTTTTTTTTTTTTGAACTTATCAAAGATTGAATCTTTGTGGCGTTCACCCACGAACTTATCAAAGAATTAGGCAATCCTTGTGGCGTTTACCAATTCCAGTTCTTTTCTCCGCATCGTCAATTTTTGCGTCGTGAGGTTTATGTTGGAATCCTATCGTCTAATTTTTATTGTTTTCTTATTTAATCTGATTTAGATCTTTCCTAGGTTATTGTTTGTGTTTGTTGATAGGTGACCACAATTTTAGTGACAATGTGAAGACGTCAGCCGAAAACTTCTATCCAGACTGGTTATGATGACCCGACCCGATGTCCGACCTGACATCATCTGGTCAGATACTATTACAACGAACTATGGAGATTACAGGCGAATTACCCAACCTAATTCCGATGTGGTCCAGTGAGGTCGGTTACTTACGATGATTCCGATGTGGTCCAGTTAGGTCGGTTACTTACGATGATTCCGATGTGGCCCAGTGAGGTCGGTTACTGCTCAGTCAGAACAAGACCAACTACCTTCTTACACGCTAGTTAAGACGGTTATTGAGACATAAAGGTAGTTAGGTTAAGTAAAAGTCAACTGCTTTGTACTATGTAAGAACTCAAATAGTTCAGTTATGTACTTATGTCAGATAGTCAGGTATTGTAATAAGCCAGCTCACCCCATTCTCCCTATAAATATAGGAGAGGGTAGCTCACAAGGGAGGAGAACTTTTGGCTATTCAAAGCCAATACTATATTTATACAAGAGATCATACGTGGAGTCCAGGTCATTCACACGATCTGGGATCCACCTCTTACAAACCAGCTTAATTACCTAAGTGGAGTCCAGGTCATCCATTAAGACCTGAGGTCCACCTCTTTCCCATATAATTTTCGATTACGTAACTGACATCCACTAAATTCTTGCTGACTTGGAATATTTCATATTTCAACCGGTCAACAATTGGCGCTAGAAGGAGGGCCCCCCTTTGTGATAGAATAGCAGTCCACTACACCAGCTCATTCAAATACTGTGCAACCTCTCTCTTTAGATAACATAGATGAACTAGGTTCAGGAAACAACCATGGAAAGAAACCGGAGGCACGGGGTGATACAAGGATGGAGGTCGACTCGGAAGTCAGGCCTCACCAAGATTCCCAGATGGTTGAGGTAATGCGTCAATTGCGGAATTTGACACAAGCTGTAGAAAAGATGCAACAACCATTACCGGGAAACACTCAGGCCCCCCGGTAACCAACGAGTCCGACGAAAACTCAACTATGTGCCCGACAGGTCTGAAAGTTCTACTGGAGAGAGCCATTCCCGCTCTCCACGTAGGGGATCACCGAAAAGGACAAACATCGTGTTCAGCAGATTAGGCCCGGATCGCACAGCTCCCGCAAGGGAGGACCAGACACTTGGGATAAACAGAAAGCTTGCAACTTCGAACTACTCGGAAATATCCGCACGAAGTCCATATAATGAGCCCGCACGGACTCGGGGTAGGAACTTCAAAGCTCCTAACAAAGACGCACCCACTTTGAATCTCAGTGATCCGTCCTATGACGAAAGAGGAAACAGGGAAGAACTCAACGCGTTTAGGAAACAACTTAGTGATCTAGAGGGTCAGCAGAGAAAGGACGACCAGGATGAAAAGTATACTACCTCCAGGACTACCCCGTTTTCAAAAGAGATCCTGAAAGAGACGTTACCAAGCAAGATCAAGGTTCCGCAAGTACCCAGCTACGATGGGATGACTGACCCAGTGGCCCATGTAGACCGATATGTTTCCTGGATGGAGTTACAAGGTGTGACCGATGCCATCATGTGCAGGACATTTCCACTCACCCTAGGGGACAGGGCTCAGAGGTGGTTACGTACTCTACCAGAGCACTCCATATCAAATTGGAAAGACCTGTCTTCTCAGTTCCTCTATAACTTTATGGCTGCAAAAACAAGGACGACCCCCAAAGAACAACTGGTAACCATCAAGAAAGGAAGAACAGAGTCGTTAAAGAGTTATCTGGACCGGTTCAACAAGCAAATCATGGATACGGATAAAGTGTCAGACGACGCACTCCTAATGGCAGTAACATCCCGCTTATGGCCTGAATCCCGGTTCTGGTGGACAGTACACGAAGAGGGGCCAAAGACTTTTCGAGAATTTCTCACAAGAGCAGACAGAGCCATTGGAGCTGAAGAGGCGAAAGCCAGTAGGATGGAAGACAAGGGAGGACCGAAAGATCAAGAAAGATCTAAAGGAAAGGAAAAAGAAATACAGAAGGGTGACAGGTACAGCCAGGAAAAGAAACGGGAGTTTCCGCCCCCACTCATCAACTTCTTCACCAATGGACTTCCAGAAAGCCAGACCTGAGACCATATTCATGAACATTAAGGATCAGAACTTGTTACCACGGCCCCGGCCGTTAAGGACCAGCTCATCTGAACTTAATCAATCTAGGTACTGTAGATACCACCGGTCAGGGGGACATGACACAGATTACTGTAAGGACTTGAGGATAAAACTCGAAAAATTAATTAAGGTAGGTCATCTGAAAGAGTACACGGGAAGATCTCAAAAGGATCAAGGGAAGCAAGGCCAAGTGGAAATTGGGGACACGCCTACAGCTGAAATCCGCATGCTAGTGGGCGGCAGTCAAAGCCAAGAAGGATCCAAAAGGCAAAGGCGTCAGTACATCAGGGATGCTCGGAATAGCTATCAGATCTATCGACGAGGGCCCCAGTACTTGTCAAAGAAGACGAATCCTTCAGTTTTGATGAAGGAGACGCTGAAGGAGTCCTTCAGCCACACGCAAATGCTTTGATCATAACCATGCCAGTGTCGGGAGTGAAGATCCATTGTACTTTGGTGGATAACGGGAGCGCCGTGAACATCCTGTACTGGAAGACCTGCCTCCAAATGGGAGTGGAAGAACGACATCTAAGCCCTTACACGACGAAATTACAAGGTTTTACTGGAGATTACGTCACACCTCTGGGACAGATAGCACTCATGGTAGAGCTCAGGAATCCTCCATGCTCCAGGCGAGTAATAGCGGACTTTGTCGTAGCAAACATACCGTCCAACTATAATGCAATCCTGGGAAGGCCTATTCTACATGAACTAAAGGCGGCCACCTCAATATACCACTATGTGATGAAGTTTCCCACTTCCCGTGGGGTAGGAATAGTGAAGGGAGATCAGCGGATGGCCCGATAATGCAATCTTAGTTTCTGCCCTTGCCAGGCACAGCAAGTGGAGGCTGTTCGGATGGAGGACCAGGTTGAAGAGATCCAAACGTTGGACCCCCGCCTGGACCAAAATGAAATCAAGATGGGACCAGTAGAGGACTTGACATTGATAACTCTGGACCCAAACAAGCCCGATTTACAGTTAAAAATTGGGAAAGGCCTTCAGGAGCCAGTAAGGTCTGAACTTGTAAACTTTTTGGGAGAAAACAAAGATGTTTTTTCCCGGACTCATGCTGACATGGAAGGGATACCAGCACACCTGGCCTGTCACAAGCTCAACATTGATCATGGAGCGAAACCAAAGAGACAGAAGCGTCGTCCACTAAATGGGGAGAGGTATGAAGTTCTCACAAATGAGATCCTGAAGTTATTGGGAAATGGGTTCATACGGGAGGCAAGGTATCCAGAATGGGTGTCCAATCCAGTTCTCGTGCGAAAGAACAATAAATCTTGGAGGCTCTGTATTGATTTCACAGACCTGAACAGAGCTTGCCCAAAAGATTGCTTTCCACTTCCACGTATAGATCAAATGGTAGACGCCACGACAGGACATGAGCTACTGAGCTTCATGGATGCCTACTCAGGCTATAACCAGATTCCCATGTATGGTCCAGACGAAGAGCACACATCATTCATCACCGACCGGGGGTTATATTGTTACAAGATGATGCCATTCGGGTTGAAAAATGCAGGGGCAACCTACCAGAGGTTGGTCAACAGAATGTTCGCAAAGCAGATCGGAAAAACTATGGAAGTGTATGTGGATGACATGCTGGTAAAGAGCATCGAATCATCAGACCATGTTCAGCACCTGGCTGAAATGTTCACAATACTTAGAAAATACAAAATGAAGCTAAATCCACAAAAGTGTTCCTTTAGAGTCGGATCCGGGAAATTTTTGGGATACATGGTGCATCAAAGGGGAATCGAAGCCAACCCTGAGAAAATCAAAGTCCTGATTGACATGAGAGCCCCAGCCAACATAAGAGAAATCCAAAGTTAGACTGGAAGAATAGCAGCTTTGAACCGATTCGTCTCGAAGTCAACAGATAAGTGTGGACCTTTCTTCGAAGCGCTAAAAATGGGTAAGAACTTCCAGTGGACGGAACAATGTCAGAAAGCCTTCAAAGACCTAAAAATGAAATTGGCCTCACCACCTCTTCTCTCCAAGCCAATAGCAGGAGAAGTGTTGGAGTTGTACCTAGCAGTGTCAGAGAGGTCTATCAGTTTCGTTCTTATCAGGACAAATCATGGCGTTCAACACCCCGTATACTATATTGCCAGTCCCTCCGCTTCGAGTTCCCAGCAACCAACAACGAGGCGGAATATGAAGCTCTCATTGCAGGTCTAAAAATGGCAAGAGGTATGGGGATAGCCAAAGTGACTGTACACAGCGATTCTCAGCTAGTTGTGAACCAAATCCAAGGAATCTATAACACGAAAGAAGAAAAAATGGTTTCTTACTACAAGGTGGCCAAGAAAGAACTGGAAAAGTTCACCCATGCGGATATCATACAGATACCAAGAACCCAAAACAGTCAGGCAGATGCTCTCGCTAGGTTGGCCACCAGCGAAGGAGCCGACACTTTAGACAGTGTGGCTATTGGAAGGGTCCAAAACTCAGCCCTAGTGGAAGCGGAAGTGCTAACAATGGCAATCAACACAAATCAAAGCTGGATGGATGAAATCATCCATCACTTAAAGGAGGGAGTAGTTCCCCCAGGCAAGGATGATGCTCGTAAGCTCAAAATTAGATCCACCAAATATACTCTGATAGACGGGGTGTTATACAAACGAGGTTTTTCCCTCCCACTACTTAGATGCTTGGATGAAGAGGAAGCCCTATATGCTATGACAGAAATACATGAAGGAGTGTGCGGAAACCATACGGGAGGACAAGCCCTAGCATTCAAGATCTTAAGACAAGGATACTTCTGGCCGTCCATGAAGAGAGATGCCATGGAATTTGTGAAGAAATGTGACAAGTGTCAGAGGTTCGCCCCAATGATCAGATCTCCCCCTGAAGACCTAACTTCTGTCATGGCACCATGGCCCTTCGCAAAATGGGGCATTGATTTAATTGGACCATTGCCGATGGGAAGAGGATCAACAAAATATGCAATAGTGGCAGTAGACTATTTCACAAAATGGGTTGAAGCAGAGGCTTTAGCTAGGATCACTGAACAAAAGACAACGGACTTTGTATGGAAGTCGATCATCTGCAGGTTTGATATTCCTCATTCGATAGTCACTGACAACGGGAGACAATTTGACAATGCAAAGTTCAGGTCATTTTGTGAAGAACTGAAAATTAAGAATCACTACTCCACCCCATGCCACCCACAAGGCAACGGGCAAGTGGAAGCAATTAACAAAATCATCAAACACACACTGAAGACCAGATTGGATGAATTGAAAGGGGCATGGGCCGATGAACTACCTGCGGTGCTATGGTCTTACAGGACAACATGCAGGACGGCGACGGGAGAAACTCCTTTCGCCCTCACCTTCGTATCTGAAGCTGTGATCCCTGTTGAGGTGGGAATCCCCTCGAGCCGAACTCAATATTTTGGAGAAGGATCAAATCCTGAAATGCTAAAATCTACGCTGGACTTGATTGAGGAGAGGATGTTGAACTCAGAGCTCAGGAACGCGTCCTACAAACAAAGAAGCACCAGGCACTATAATTCTAAGGTGAGGAGCCGAAAGTTCCACGCTGGAGATTTGGTACTCAAGAAAGTGTTCTTAGCCACAAGGGAAGCTCAATCCGGCTCGCTTGGCCCATCTTGGGAAGGACCTTACAGAATTAGGAAAACCTTCCCAAACGGAGCATATGAACTAGAAACTTTAGAAGGAAAAAATTTACAACATCCATGGAACGCAGAACATTTGAAAAAGTACTATCAATGATCGTGTAACCAGAAGATATGTAATGACCAAGGGGTCTTAAAAGATGTTACTTGAATAAATTCTTTTCCTTTTTTACCAGATTTGCAAGTGTTTTTGATAAAATAGGCCACGTGCTCATCAGGTCTGTCATAACGGAATTTATGAATTCCTTAGGACCTCAAGCCAAAAGCCATCAGGTCTGTCATAATGGAATTTACGAATTCCTTAAGACCTCAAGCCAAGAGCTCATCAGGTCTGTCATAAAGGAATTCACGAATTCCTTAAGACCTCAAGCCAAGAGCTCATCAGGTCTGTCATAATGGAATTTATGAATTCCTTAGGACCTTAAGTCAAGAGTTCATCAGGTCTGTCATAATGGAATTCACGAATTCCTTAGGACCAAGCTAAAAGCTTACCGGGACCACAAGCCACGGGGTTCATCAGGTCTGCAAAAGGACAATTCACGAGTTCCTTGCGACCATGTCACGTGCTCATCAGCTCTACCACACCCAAGGTCGTGAGCCTCTTATGATCCCAAGTAAAACCAGGAGCGAGCAAGCTGATCAGTACATATGTTTAATTCAAGTCACACTAGACCAACCATACCGTACTCCTACAGGTCTGAAACGGATTAAACAAAAGTTTAAAGCATTCCGGATTGAGAGCCCTACTATGTTCGTGAGTTTATCCCAGCATCAAACTTAAGGTTAAAGCAGACAATCAGATCTGATAAGTTTGTTATTACGAACAGTGCGGAAAATGATCAAAAGCTAATTTCATTTATGTAAAAGTTAGGCCGGACTAGCCCTACAGACTACCAAAGACAAATATTTTTTACAAGTTTTCACCCAGCCGCAGGTGCCGTACTCTGAGCTAGCTCAGCCATGGCCGCAGCCTGATATTTCCTAAGCTTCTCCAGCTCTGCCTTCAACTGGTCCGCATTGAATTCGGGGTGGAGCTCCTGAAACCTTTTTACAGCATCTTCCAATGCCATGATATAAGTGTCGGTATAATCCACCTCGTATTCCTTGGACTCCTTGTACACATCCACTGCAGAACTTAAGTCCGATTTGGCCTGTGCGAGATCCTTCTTGACCAGATCAAGCTCCGCCACTGCCCCCTCTTTAGCTTGCTGGTTCGCTGTTGCCTTAGCCTTCAACTCAGCATTTTCCAGTTGTATCTTTTCCAGCTCGGAAAGAAGCAGACCGTTTCTCTGTTCCAGGCTCTCACACTTCAGCTCAATCTCTTTCTTGGCCCCAGTCAGTCTGTCCCTCTCCAGCCCAAGTGCGTGGTTCTGATCCTTCACAACAATGCTTTGGCACATTAATTCGTCGTGCAGCTCTGTCTGTGCATGGGCTTTAGCTCGGACGTGGGATACATAGTTTTGCGCAAGTCCAAGGAAAGCAGATGTGGCGTGGGCAGCGTTGAGCAGGTCCATCTCGGCGGCCATGTCTTCTTTCTTCTTGTCCCAGGTCCGCACCACTATATCGACTGAGTTGTGGACGCAACTTGGGAGGACCTTCAAGGAATTCGATCCCGGACATTTGTGGGACCGAACATCCCTCAGTGCTTTGGGGAGCTTACCTTTCAATTTGGCCATCTCCATAGCCCGGGCCTTATGGATGCCTAAGTAGGAGAAATCGACGGGATCGGAAGATACAGATACCGGGGGTGGCAGATCTGAGGCACCACGCAGTCCAGACTGATCTGCATTATCAGATGATTCTTGATTATCTGAAACTATGATCGGATCAGCAGAAGGAGGAGGTGGAGCAATCGTGTCCTCTTTGACCATCTTCCTTTTGCCGTGGGAAGATCTGGAAGGACTCGGAATGGAACTAGGAGGCCCGCTGGATTGACTAGACCTAGGAGTGGGGCCCATGCCAGGGAGGAGAGTTTTCCCACCAGTAGTAGGTCTCCTCTTCTTGTTGCCGACAAATGCACTTCGGTCGAAAGGAGGCATGTTTCTTCTCTTTGATTTGTTCGGTTCTGCAAAAGCAACCAAGTAATTAGTATAATTAAGGAAAAAGATGAGTTCGTGATATTAAGTACTTACGACGTGGAGGAGGATGGAAGGAAGTAGATGGATGTACGATAGTGAGCCCAGCCCGGAACAGATTCTCTTCAGTGATCAATTCTCTGAAATCCCTGTCACGCCGGTCAAGTTCACGTGCCCTTTGCAACTGCTCTTCAAATGCCAAGGACCTGGAGGGATTAGCCGGACCTGAAATGCAAAAGAGATAATTAATATTAGAAGAGGCAGTTCATACATGAAGAATAAGGTCTGAAACATACATTAAAGTTTGTAATGGGTGGGAACAATGTAGTCCAGGTCCTCAGTCCGCTCCAAAGTTTGCCACCTGCCACCTACATAAAACCACTGATCCTTCCACCCCTTAATAGAATCTGGAAGTTCCTCTATTAAGTTCCCGCCAGTTCGGGGTCGGACCATTATATAATACCAACCAGAATCCTTCCCATCAGATCGGAGTTGGTAAACGAAACCAAACTCGCTGGCACGGGGTGGAGGTAACCCTAATTTGCTCCAGATGACTAAAAAACCTATTATCACCCTCCATCCGTTAGGAGTGATCTGAGAAGGGGCCAGACCCCAGTACCGTAGGTAATTGGTTATAGTACGGGGTAATGGGAACCTAAGACCTGCTTCCAACATCATCCTATTCACCGCCACGCAACCCTCAGGGGGTTCGTCAGCCCGCTCATCGCTCCTAGGAAGAAAAAACAGTACTGAGTCCGGGATCCTAAACCTATAGCGCCATTCATCCAGGTCAGACTCGGAGACAACGGAAGGATGAAATCTGGCCTGCCAGAACGTCGAAGTGGAACTAGACAGGCCTGCTCTATCAGAATTTCTTTGTGGGGGTGGGATAGGTCGAGGGATAAAGGAAGGGTTTGCGGACCTAAGCGGTTGCACCTCACGAGTTACATCTCTCAGGTTGGATACACTTACTGACTCACTCGACCCAGATCCTAAGTCCGGGCTGGACTCCTCATTCCCACCACCCCAGGAGTCATTTCTCGTAGCCTCACTATCACTACCAGAGTTGCTCATGATTTATAAAGGATAAGAAGTAATACCTGGAAAACAGATCTGGACTCTAGGTCGTGAACTTATAAAACCGAACAACTGATCACTTCGGGAAAAAAGGTCAGAAGCTTAGAGTGTTTTGAAGAAATTATGAAGGGGAAAGCCGCCCAAGGGTCCCTTATATATAAGAACTTCATTAATTATCAGTACAGAATTTGAAAAGATACCTAGAGCCCCTCAAAGAGAAATGACAGCTGACGGCATTCTACTGGCATTGTCAGACCTAGGTGTCTAGGACTAGGACACGTGGCAATATCATTATGACTTATTTTTATATTAGTCTTCAAGAATTATCAGTAGGAGCTGATCGAAAATCCTTTCAGAACCACTCCTAGGGGCAATTGTTGATAGGTGACCACAATTTTAGTGACAATGTGACGACGTCAGCCGAAAACTTCTATCCAAACTGGTTATGATGACCCGACCCGACCCGATGTCCGACCTGACATCATCTGGTCGGATACTATTACAACGAACTATGGAGATTACAGGCGAATTACCCAACCTAATTCTGATGTGGTCCAATGAGGTCGGTTACTTACGATGATTCCGATGTGGTCCAGTTAGGTCGGTTACTTACGATGATTCCGATGTGGCCCAGTTAGGTCGGTTACTTACGATGATTCCGATGTGGCCCAGTGAGGTCGGTTACTTACGATGATTCCGATGTGGCCCAGTGAGGTCGGTTACTGCTCAGTCAGAACAAGACCAACTACCTTCTTACACGCTAGTTAAGACGGTTATTGAGACATAAAGGTAGTTAGGTTAAGTAAAAGTCAACTGCTTTGTACTATGTAAGAACTCAAATATTTCAGTTATGTACTTATGTCAGATAGTCAGGTATTGTAATAAGCCAGCTCACCCCATTCTCCCTATAAATATAGGAGAGGGTAGCTCACAAGGGAGGAGAACTTTATGCTATTCAAAGCCAATACTATATTTATACAAGAAATCATACGTGGAGTCCAGGTCATTCACACGATTTGGGATCCACCTCTTACAAACCAGCTTTATTACCTAAGTGGAGTCCAGGTCATCCATTAAGACTTGAGGTCCACCTCTTTCCCATATAATTTTCGATTACGTAACTGACATCTACTAAATTCTTGCTGACTTGGAATATTTCATATTTCAACCGTCAACAGTGTTTATTCCGCGTTTTTTTGTCGAGATTCCCGAGCGAGATCGCGTAGGTGGTATCAGAGCTTGGATCTAATTCAGATTCTCGCCTTTTCTTGTTTTTCTTGATTTCTTTGTGTTCTTCATGTTAGTAAACTTTTTCAGCTTTTGATCCATAAAAATCCTACCAAGAAAATTCAAAAGTGTTTTTCGAATTCATATTTTGTCCAAATCCAATTTCCCTTTTCTACAATAATCGTAGTGAAATTTTCTAGCAGTTGAAAAAAAATTGCCAGAAAATCCTAAGCTTCGAGAATTTCTTAATTTTCTATTTTTTTGCGTCTTCCATAAATTACTTGATTGTTGATCCTTGATTAGTTCTTGGGTGAAATTAAAATGGATAAGAGTGATACACGAGCGAAAATACACGTGAGGAAATTTTCTTGTTCTTAAAAATGTCTTACAGTGAAGGATCTACATCTTCATCGTCCGTGGGTAACAACAAACAGCTGAATGGTGAGAACAAGAAAGTTGAGCCGGGTAATGAGGTGATTGCAGCAATGCAGGTGCAAATTGAGAAGATAATGGCCCAGATGGAGAAAGAAGATACAGAGCGTGGTCAATGACACCGGGCACAGTCTCATGGTGGTTCTAGGGTTAGAATAAGTCATCGACGGGAGGTTAGTATGGATGATGAGGGCACGGGTGGTGAGAGTGGTAGTGTATCTTTGGTGGCAAATGTGCGAAGGAGCGATGGAGGAGATAGGTATGGGAGGAGGTATAATAGGGAACATCGTGATATTAGGAGGCATCGGGAAGGTAGGGATATTGAGGATGGAGACCTTGGGAACATTAAAATGAAAATATATGCGTTCCAAGGTAGGAGTGATCTGGAGGCATACTTGGATTGGGAAACTAAAGTTGAGCTACTGTTTGATTGTCATCATTATTCCGAGAAGAAGATGATGAAATTGGCAGTGGTTGAATTCATGGATTATGTAATCAGCTGGTGGGATCAATTGGAAACATGATAGAAGGGGAGTGCATAATGGTTTTAAGAACCAATATTCTATTGTGAAGGGTGGGAAGAAAATTACCCTTGTTCCGTTATCTCCGAAAGATGTTAAAGAGGATCAGTTAAAAATCAAAGGTGAGTTTGAAAGAAGAAATAAGAGTGTTGAGGCCACGAGCTCGGAAAAATGAGAGGGTGTGAAAATTGAAAACAAGAGTGTTGAGGTCACGATCTTAGAAAAAGGAGAGCTTCAGTGCAAAAAGAAAAAGAAAAGTGAGTCCACCCCCAAATTGAGTTTCTTTGCACAAAGGTTGATGTATAAGGATTCATCTCTTGCATTAAACCAATCTAACACATCCCTCCCCAATTCTTTTAAATTTGTTTTGCAGGTATCCAAATCAAATTCCAAGATAAAAATCGGGCTTGAATGTGATAACAAGAAAAAACAGTCCCCAAGGCCCAAGGAATGCACAAAGCATATGCTTGAACATCAATCTCGCAAAAGCAAATATAATCATGAACTCAGGGCCAATAAACACAGGATTTGCAAGAGGATTGTACCAGTTCTAGATTCGAGGTCGAATCATTTTCAAGAAAGGGGGAATGATGTGATCTAAAGTAGGCGTCGAAGGGAGAAGTCAAGCTATCTGCAATATAACAGCAACCTACGTGGAAAACGAAGTAAAGGGAGAAGTCAAGCTATCTGCAATATAACAGTAACCTACGTGGAAAACAAAGTAAATTGCATGTTGGGGTCGAGCCGAGAAGACAAACAGATCAAACCGAACCGAAGTATCAAAGTTTGAGGTCCAGAACCAAGCTTACGGCCATAATGGTCCAAAGTCACGGCCATAAAGATGTCTTGGGTCAAAATGAAGAATTGAGAAGTTTTCATACTTAAGGTCGTAAATCGTATTGTCACGGCCGTAACATGTTCACGGGCGAAATTGAAGATTTCTAGCAAAACAAGACTTATGGACGTAAGTCCTGAAGTCACGGCCGTAACTCTTAAGCCGCAAGCTGATTACGGCCGTAAATGAGTTCTTCACGGTCATAACTGCAATTGTCCCTAATTTTCGCGATTTTTATTTAATTTCCATTTTTAGTTTATTATTTCCATAATCTAAGGCCCATTAGCGACTAAACCTAGTTTATTTCAGTTTTTACTTTATATTAGCAATTTCATTCATTGTAAGAGAAAGTTTTGATGATTATTGAATTGAATTGAGAGATTTTTCTTCATTAAAAGGTTTTGGAATCCCTTTTTTCTTGAACTTATCAAAAACTGAATCTTTGTGGAGTTCACCCACGAACTTATCAAGGAATTAGGCAATCCTTGTGGCGTTCACCAATTCCAATTCTTTCTTTCGTATCGTCAATTTTTCCGTCTTGAGGTTTGGGTTGGAATCCTATCGTCTAATTCTTATTGTTTTATTGTTTAATCTGATTTAGATCTTTCCTAGGTTATTGTTTGTGTTTATTCCGAGTTTTTTTGTCGAGATTCCCAAGAGGAATCGCGTCATAACCTATACTAAATCTAAAAGACCAAAATAACCATAAGTCTTGATAAGAATTACAAGCACTTAAAACTAGTATCGCTTTCCCGCTTGGGTCCAAACGTAGGATCTATTTCAGCAGTTGCACCAAATACTATATCGAAAGGAAATCAAAACAAACCTTTTTTCCTAGGGACTAAATTTCCCAGAATCTTCATTTACATCCAAATTCAAATCAATTATTTTCGTTCTTTTACCCCGACCTATCATCTGAAACCCTTCTACATTCATACCATCATCTTAATTTCATATATTCATTCAAAAAAAAGGGGAATAAGAAAAAAACCCTCCCCCATAATCATCATTTTACCCAAAAAGCATAAAAACATTTCTAAGTACACTTAGGAAAAAGAAAACAAACAAAAAGGAAAACACAAACTCATATGTTGAATTGTTTATATCACATATTTCATACCTTGAAGAATATAAGAGAGCCCAGAAAACAACGAGTATCTTCGATTGGGGTTAATAGTTGGAAATTCGAGCGGCGCTTACGTTTTTGGTAGAGAGATCTGTGGAGATATTTATGTACTTCGAAGGATTTAGGGGGGGGGGTGGATTTTGGAGAATTTGGCAATGGGTTGAGATGTGAGGACAAGAGGAAAGATGTGGAGATTTTAGAGTATTTCAAAGGATTTGGGAGTGAATTTTGGAAAATTTGGTGATGTGTTTGATTTGTGCAAACAGACATCCAAGTCTTTTTTGCTTCGTATGGAAGAAAGACCTCCATACGGTCGGTGATAAACAAAATACCCTTAATTATATAAAAATTACTTATAAGTTATTATACTTATTTTACAATTATAAATATATTATGTTTGTTTATGACCTTCACATCCTAAAAAAAATGAATGAATTAATAAGAAGTCTACATAATGAATATTTAGAATTAAAGAGGTCTGGAAGAGATTTAAGTACAAAATGTATAGAAATATATGATGAACTTAAAGATTAGTAAAAATACATAACGAATATTTTAGATTAATAGAAATAAACGAAATTTGACAAGAAGATAATAGGTATATGAATGATTTTGAAGATTTTTTTTGAGGAGAATTAGAAGAAGATTATAATTCTACAATACTCCACCCGCAAAATAAAAATTTACGATCCTGTCCATGGTGGCATAAGAGCCAACACCACTGTTAGCAGTAATGCTTAGAAATTTATTAAGAAAAATGTCTAAAAATTATCAATAATTGAACCTAGAGCATATAATTATAAATATAAATATTTACCTAATAATAGTCATTGACCCTTAATAAATGAAACATATGAAAAATTTATATCATTTATCCTATTAGGAGAATGCGGATTTGGAGAACATAAACAATCAAATTGTGCAAATTTATTTTTACTAAATCAATTAGGTATAAGCTTAGATAAGACAACATAACAAAATTTAGAACAAACAAAAAATCTAGAACAAGTTCAAGAAATTATCAACAATTTACCATTAGAAATAAAACAGATGATAAAAATAATTAACGATTATAAAAATATTAATAAAAATATATCAACACAAATATTAGAAGTAAAATAAAGCGTAAACAATCTATCAAAACAATTAATAACCTTAGAAAATGAAATTAAACAAATAACCGATAAAATAAATAAAATAGAAAATATGGTAGGAGTATATGAAAACTCAACAGAAATTTTAGAACAAAAAACTACTATAATAGAACAAACAAATATGATTAGAACAATAAAGGATAACGATATGGGGAAAAATGATTTATACAAAAGATTAGATAATATACCAGAAAGTAAAATTTACAATAAAATCAAACTCTAGTATAAGTATGTGAGAACAAAATAAAAATAAAATTTTAACATTATATTACAAATTAAGAGGAATAACTATTAGAACAATATATCTCTTTACTAGCATACATGAAGTAAAAATTAAGAATCCTAAAAAAACACATATAATAGAACCCATATTTAAGAATTTATTAGAATACAAACCAGCTAAAGAAAATTAAAAAAATCATATTGGTTTTCATCAATAAAGATCTATATTCTCCCCATCAATTGTTTTTCTTTTCTTTTCTACTTCAATTTTTCTTTCAGAAAACCAATCTAAAAACAACCAACAAAAGGTATGAGTAACTAAACTTCATATAAATATCTATGAAGTCATTAAATAGTTAGTAATATCTATTTATGATGCAGAACGAACAAGGAATTCAAGCGAAAACCTTTAAAAGAAATTTAAAACTTGAAATCCACCAAGAAAATTGAGAAGAAATTTGAAGAACTTTATTGATCAAATAGTTGCACGGAAATAGATGCTATAGATATTATATTATTTTAGAAAAACATTTAATAAAAAACATTAGAAAGAAAAAATTATCGGCACTATAACCATTAAAATTAGTTTTTCTGAATTCAACTTAATACAAATTTTGGAAAACTTCTTTAAATACGACATTTATAGTTAAATTGATAGGCTTGCCTTTCTTAACACATATAAGTATCTTCAGGTCAGAACGACTTCTAATTCTAGATATTGCAACTTTAGATATTGTAACATATAATTGTCCATGACTGAATACTGGTCTTTTTAAGAAAAAACCGACATGCGATTGTGATTGTCCTTAACTTCTATTTATGGTCATGGCATAAGAGACTATAAATGGGAACTCATATCTTTTTTGGAATTTTAATGGTAGCCTTGTAAAAACCGTTCGAATCCATATTGAACTAGCACATGTTGAAGATAAGTTTTAGTTTCTTTTTGTTCAGATTCTATAAACATTCTCTTTCCGATAAAAATTTTCAATTTTCTTTCTAATGTTTGTATTTTTTATGATTCTAAGACCAGATTCTTGCTTACTCGGTCAACTACATTGAGAAAGGCTGCGTCAGAGTTTTCGATAAAGAGGGTTTTCAGATCCATATTTTCTCTTTTAACATTTTTCATTTTTTTTCCTAATTTTTTAAGAGTCTGAAATTTAATTTCATTTTGTAAAGTTTCTCGCATTTTCCTTTTTCAAATGAGCGTAATGTAAAATTTAAGAACAGATCTGGAGCTTGCATGCTTCCAGGTTGACTTTTTTTGAGCCCGTGTTACTGGCAGAAACTAAACTTCGGCCTAGATCCAAGTATGCAGCCTGGGTTCCCCCATTGAAAAGGTATTTTCCCTAATTATTTAGTGATTATAAAGTAATTATTGAATGATATTTGAAAGTTGCTACTAAAAAACACAATCACAATAGTAACGTTGTTCTTCATTTTGTGATTTAGTATTCTTTCATTTCAGTATAATTCTTTTCTTGACGCATACATCTATCCTAGCTACATTATGTGGTAAATTGCTGAGAATATGAAATAATCATCATCAAATATGATATAGTACTTAATTCGTTTTATAGCATGTGATAATATGACATATTAAATGACAGTGCATGATAAAATACAAAGATTTTTTTTTCTTAAGTTATATAGAAATGTGATTACAGAATAATTATCACAATTACTTCAATCATATAATTAAAGTCATTCACTTCATAACATGGATCAAGACGAAGAAAAATTACTTTGGTTAAGCAAAGTAAATCAGAAAACATGATCTATAGAAGGTACATTGTCTATCCTTTACTCAGATTTTCATGCTACATTCAATAATTATGTTGAAATCCATTGCTTTCTTTCTCTAGAAAAACAAAAAGTTATGGGTGCAATCAAAATCTGGTCTTCGATATTTTTAAAATAGACATACCTTATCTTAACTAAATTGTCTTTTAAATGATGAAAAATTATAGAAATATAGCATTCACATTATAGAGAAATTAGAAGAGACGTGTAGAATATGATAAACATAGTGTTTTCTTATGAAACTAATGTAGAAAACAATAGACTACCTAGGAACCACCTCTTGCCCAATAGCTTCAATATGCGAATATCTGGGCAAGTTTTCTAAAAAAAAAAAAAGGTTGTTGTGAAAAGAGAAAATTGGTTTAATTTATATAGTAGCATATAGCCTGTACGATGGTCCATTAGTTTCTACAACTACCGACTTATTGAGCCTATAAATCAAAATTTATAAAAATATCACCCAGGACAATTAATTTGAAATTCAAATTTCTTATGGCTACTAAATATTTTTTCTCGATATAATGGGGTGTATTGCACAAACGTTCCGTATTCACTATTGCCATATTACTATGTAATACTGGTAAATAGTAAACGGAACTATCCATATATTAGTGCATATCTCCTTAAGATATGTTGTCTAAATAATGTAGATTCTCTTTATATTATTTGGAATATTATATATTTTAGTGGGCGATCTATAGAGTAGTTAATCTTCTTTCACCGTCGAAGATATGGTTGCTTTCAGTTGTATGGATAAGATGTTTACTGTTAAGTAATCGAATTTAGATTATCAATATATTTAAACCATTAAAGTCCCGAATTATGAATGATAGAAAGCATTATTATTACTTGAATAAAATCTTTTAAGGGATGATAACTTGAGTAAGCAACATATGGATAACAAGAAAATTATTTTTTGATCCTTATAAATGATTGATGGCCATTATAGAACTTAAATAATACATTTAATGGGCATGTGTGATTTTAGCTCCACTAATTTTTATTCTTTATCTAGATTTTAGATATAACCTTTGTTTGATGGAAATTAAAATCATATTTTTAGTAGATTTTGATAAAAATTGGTGAGATGTGTGGTTAAAAAGTAGTAGGTCCCACAAAAAATTATTATCAATAAACAAAAGTTTAAGGTAATTAGAACATAAATTTCTCACCACATTGTTCAGATTTTATAATGTTTACGGTTTGGTAAATCTGTATTGATGAGATTCTAGGAGTCGCGTATCGTTGAGAAGATGAACAGACATATGAGAGATTGTGTGCCGAAATCTTAAAACCAAATTCAAGGATAAAATTGTTAAGAACGTCAATATTTAGTAGATGCGAAACCCAAAAGATTGGAAATCGTGTTCGAATACTAATGAATTTGTTTAAGAAATGTGTAATCGAAAAAAAAAGTGTGGGCAGGATATTGAAAGTGGTTTAGCTGGGAAACCATGCTATAATAATAATAATTAATTAATATATTGTACTTCGTATTAATAGATGTTTAAAAAAAATCATAAATAATGGTTGAGTTTTGGTGGGAAACTGACATTGGAAACTGTTGCTAACTCAACAATTTTAATATGTATAATAATAATAGAATAATAGATGAATGAATAAAAACATTGAATTTACTCTATATTTATAGGCCCATAAAACAACGAAACTTATTCTAAGTCAACTAGTAAAACATAAAACATATTCTAAATCAAATAAATAAAAAGAATTCAAGATGAATTAAATGACAGAAATAACACAAAAATATTAAAAGACTATTTTCGTTGCCTAAACGATCTCGAATGCTCAAAATCTAGCATATGTAATAGCAAAGTAGTGAGTTGCATTCATCTCAATGAGCTACCAAAAATAGACATATTATGGACTCGAAATAGAGGTCGGACGCCATATTTGTAAATTGCGATCTAGTCCTTTACGATCTAATTCTTCTTCAATCCACTCGACTATTTGTTCTATATCAATTTATTTATGAGTTCATAAGTTTATTCTTTATAAATATTTTATTAAAAGAGTACATCTAGAGGTAGGAAACGAAACTGAATTGTGATGAACCACTTTAAAGTGTTTGTCTAAGTGTTAAATAGAAAGTATTTGAGTTAATTTTTTGAACATCCATTAATGCATGAGTTTTTCGAGCAGCAACAATCTCCTATGGAGTTGCATTTAATACTTAGATAAATAACTGAAGAGTATTTGTTCTAAAATATTTTAAAATCAGATTTAAAAAGAAGTGTGATGGACCCATAGATAGGAAGAAGTGTTATTAATTATTTATGGTGGATATATATCATTGATTTTATTTGAATCCTATTATCAGGATTATATTGTTTAAATTATAATCTTGTTTATGATATTGCTTACATGTTTTTACATATATTGACAATATTTTTTATCATGTCTGGATTAACTACTTAAAGAGAAATTGAAATTATTAGAAGAATATTAGAAGAAATAATTAGAAATAATATAATATATTCAGAAGATATAAGAAGTCTCTAGGAAACAATAGACTTATTAAACTCCAGAGTTCAGAATTTAAGAAATAGAATTAATATTCCTAATCAAACTAATTAGTTTTATAATTTATGAATTTAGAACATTTAATAGAATTAAATCCTACAGATATAAGTGACTTTGTTGATTTAAGAGAAGAAACAAATAATAAACTAAAAATTATAAGAGAAGATTTAGGAAGGTACTATAATTTATTAGACTATACAATAAGAGAACCTTCGTTTACATATTTTCAGGAATTACTTGAAGTATAAGGAATAGAGAAGGGATAATTAGTGATTTAGAAGAAAAAATTGAGGAATTAAATATAATTATTAAGGTAGAAACTTTAACATATAATAATAGATTTGATGTAAACAACAAATTTAGATATATAGACATATCATCAGAAAAATAAAATTTATAACTGGAAGGATACCATAGTAATTATACATTTAATTTTTTTTTTCATTTAATGGGTTGTGGAAAAAAGTTGTTAAAAAAGGTTGTGCATATAACAACATCCTTGAAAACTAGTCAAATCTTTCAAACTAATTTAGAAGTGATAATTATGAGAGGAAAAAAATTCATAAGAAAATATTAAATTGAGATATTACCGCTCATTTTATCACTTTCTTAAAAAAGAAAGTCAATCAGATATCTTTCGAGTTAATTATCTCAATAATCGTCGAACTCATATATGTGTCTTCGATTGATTATCATTAAATTATAAAAATGTTGAACGTTAGTTACTCATAATTTTTAAAACGAAATTAATGACGTGGCCAACGAAAAGCACACGTGACGTAATGTCACAATTGTCATATTAAAAACTTTTAAAAACGACATCAATTGGTCACTAGACTTTTAAAAAAGTCGTCGATTGGTCACTAAAATTTTAAAAAATTCTTCGATTGATCACTAAACTTTAAGCTTATCGAGGTTTGATCACTAACTTTTAAAAATGACGTTGACTGACCTGAGTTGCATATAACAACTTAGCCTCCATTTGGCAAACATATTTTTTCCTGCACAATTCCCCAAATCACTTTTTATCCACACATTTTCTCTCTCTATTTTTTAACCACACATTTTATCTAAAAAATATAAAAAAATATTTTTAAACAAAAACAAGTTAACAAACAGAGGCTTATTTATTTTATATTTGAATATAATATACATTAAAAAAAGTAAAGACATCAAACTAACATGTATCACACACTTCCAAAAAATCATAAATTTTCCTTTACCAAAAAAAAAAAAAAGTTATAACTTCCAGAAAAATATTTCTGTACAGCAAAAATTATAGCAAAAAATATATATCATGTTGATTCATTATTAATGTAGATTTATGATTTTTTTTTTTTTTTTTGTGTGTGTGTGGATGGGATTCATTTTGGTTTGTTGCCCTTATTTTTTTGTTTTTAGTGTATGTTATAGATCAAATATGAAATTATTGATTTATTATATGCAACTCATAATTTGAAAGATTATTTTTAAATTTTCAGATCAATCAACGTCATTTTACAAGTTTAGTGAGCAATTAAAGACGTTTTTAAAACTTTAGTGAGCAATCGAAAATGTTTTAACAGTTTAGTGATCAATCGAAGATTTTTTAAAATTTTCCTACATGACAATTTGGTGTGTTTTAATAGGTTGGTTAAAGGTGACATAACGCTACATGTTTATTCTGTCCACCCCGTCATTAATTCATTAATAAAGTTAAGTGAGTGACTAATGTCAAAAATTTTGATAAGTTCAGTGACCAAACTTGACATTTTTAACTTCAGCGATGAATCGAAAATATAGACATAAGTTCAGTGACTATTTTGACAATAAACTCGATAGGGTTCTTTTACATGGACATGAAAATGGGATATGTTGAGGTGGTGTATTGGCATTTGGTGATAAAGAGGTAGGTCATATATTTCATCACATGGACACCTCTTCAGCATCCAAACAAGAGGCGTCACATGAGCAGTATCCCATTTTCATGTCAGATTTTCATGTCAATGTAGAATTTTTGAACTCGATAACTTCCTCATTTTCTCTCCAATTCTCACACAGTCACACATCCTAAAATGGAATCTTGCACATTTATGACGTGATATTTCAGAATAATAAAGAATTATCCATAGTTTTCCCAACATGATTTATTTATAAATGTTTCCTTCTTGTAGCGATAGTAGATGTTGCAAATAGGCTGAGCTGCTCGTTGGCTTGTGAAAACACGAGCCGAGAGCCGCTCGACTCGCCAAGCCAATTTCACCAGCCGGATCACGAGCCAAGCAAAGGGAGCGAACCACGAGTCGAACGAGTCGGTGAGCTGCTTGGCTCTTCAGCTCATTCGTTTTGAAATGTGACTGTTTGGTTCCCAACGATCATGTAACGTTTTATTTTTCCTTATTCTTCATTTTTAATCTATAAATACTACTTCATTTAATTCCAGTTTCATCAAAATACTCTACAATTCTACTCTTTATACTCTCTTCCATTACAAATTACAATCTCATTCAATATCCAATCTCAATTTACATTATTTATATTTCAAGTTTTCAATTCATTTTACATTACATTATACACATTTTATTTTCAACATTCTTATCACTTATATTACTTATATATTTCAATTCTCGTAGTAAAAAAATACTCTACAAATCTACTTACTTACACATCTTCTATTTCTTTAAGTTTCATTCAATTCAACGTACAAAAAGAATTAATCTCAGGCAATGATTCGTTGAAGAATTATTCGACGTGGAACTTGGAATTGGGGGGACTCAACCCCACAATCTCAATTTAACGAAGAACTTGCAAGGCTCATTGACGTTCCAATTCCTGAAAAATATTGAGCATGGCGATGGTAGTCATCAAATTAATTTAGATGACATTGAAGATGTTGAAATACCGGGGGATGTGTCAGTTGATATTTCCGATGCAAGAAGGAAGCGAAAAGTCGAAAAATGCAAAGTTGCAAGGTTTTTGTAACATTTCAATTTGATCTCAACTGAGCATACAATCTCAACTTTTAAATTTTAATTTATTTACTTTATTCTAGTTTTTGACTTTTATGAACTAGAACATGTCAACTCTTAAGGCGTGGACACGCCTTATCCTACATGCAGTTTTGTATTTGAATTTCATTAATTTAATTGGACTTATTCATTACTTACTATTAGTTTTATTAAATTAGTTATTACACAACTAATTATATATTCAAAAAAAAAAAAAAAAAAGGAAGCTCGTATGAGCCGAGAATAGTCACGAGCTTTTTGTGCTCGGAGACGAGCCGAGACCACCTTTACGCCATAGTTTCTTTACCATTTGTAGCCCCCAGGGCCAGGGCATAGCTCAAGTAGTGAAAGGTGAGGGTTCGATACCTGAAAAATGAAAAAGATCATTGACAAGCGAAGTTAAATGGCAAGCCCCCAACCCAGTATCACTTGAGATATATCCTGTGATTTACATCATTCACCAAGACTCATGACATGATAAGTGAGAACCGTTGGGATTGCGGTTCAACCTTTTCTTTTCTTTTTTCTTTACCATATATAAGCTAAACTTGTAAAAGGTTACTTGACTATTTGGAAGCTTATTTGTAAAAGGTTACTTGGACTATTACCTGTTACGTTGTGTTATTATTGTAACAAATTATAAGATTGTTTCACTTTGACCGCGAGTAACAATTTTGTGACATTCTTTTGTTTCGTATATCACGCCCAAATCAATACATTCTATAATTTCAAATTATTCTATAATTTCAAACTAGCATGTACAATTAAAGAATGACTTCGTGCAAAAAAGCTTCATTTTGTTATAAAACTATCAAAATCTAAACAAGAATTAGAGATGAAGAGATGGAGAGAATAAAGAGGAGAATTCTCATTCCATTAGGTGTGTGAAATACAACAATGAATGCCTCTATTTATAGGAAGATAAAGTCATTCACAATAATTCTTTACAATATTAATTAGGTGGGAGTTAGGTAAGAAATTAGGTAGAGATCTACAAAGGAATTTCTTAATAATTTCTAATAATTTATAACACTCCCCCTTGAATGACTTATTGCTCAATTGTCTTCCTCGTTAAAACCTTGCTAAGAAAACCCAGTGGGATAAAACTTGAGCAAAGGAAAAAAGAGTACAGCTGCTCCCCCTGATGTTGGTCATCATTAATCATTGAGTCTAATATCCAAAATGACATCAATGATAAGTAGTACAAATCATGTACTGAAATCTGAAGTGCTTCGCTGCTTCAGTGTTTTAGTGCTTTAGTGCTGCCTCGTTAAAACCTTGTCAGTAAAACCCAATGGGACAAAATCTGAACGAAGGAAAAAGAGTACAGCCGCTGCCTCGTTAAAACCTTGTCAGGAAAACCCTGTGGGACAAAACCTGGACGAAGGAAAAAGAGTACAGCATGACAGCATGATTCTCCCCCTGAAGTGTGCAATCAAGTATTCATGAACCTTTTGAATAATGATATCATCTTTCTTCTGGAATATATATGAAAATCTTCCTGTGTGTAGCCGATATCATAACATTCTTCATAAGATGTGTATGATTTTCTTCATTTGTTGATATCATTCCAGTATAACAATGTGTTGCTGAATTATAGCTTGTTGATAGCTATGATGATGCCTCAAAAACCTTGCTAGGAAAACCCTGTGGGACAAAACCTCAGCGAAGGGAAAAAGAGTGCAGTATTCTCATTAATTTTCATCAATACGCCTCAACTGTTGCCTCATTAAAAACCTTGCTAGGAAAACCCTGTGGGACAAAACCTCAGCTAAGGGAAAAAGAGTGCAACGCGTATTTATTCCTTTTCATGGAATATCACAAGTATATTGATGCAATCACGAATCTTTTCATCGTATAATTTATGATGAGCTTTATATAAATCGTTCATAGCTCATGATGTCATAACATGCTATATTAAGCAATGTTGTACTAATTTATTGATTGCATTTTTCACTTCTGGTGAATAATCAAATATTGCATCTTTCACTTCGGTGAATAATCAAATATTGCATTTTTTCACTTCTGGTGAATAATCAAATTTAGAATTCACTTTTGATGAATAATCAAATCTAGAATTCACTTCTGGTGAATAATAAAATCTAGAATTCACTTCTGGTGAATAATTAAATATATTCATTTTCATATTCACTTCTAGTGAATAATCAATTTCCCAGATGTCATAAATGTTACACTCCAATTTTACTTTCAACATATTATATCATGGAGTCATTTGTATCATTCTATAGTGATACTAATCTGGGCATATTGAATATTTCAATGATTTATACATGTATGTTCTTGCACTTTATAAACTGCAATTTCTAATTTGCAGGAGCATAATCAATCATTGAAATAGATATCAATTTCGACATATAATCTACAATCATTTTACTTGAAATCTCAACGTACCCCGATCAACTGGTACATCAAAGAATACTCTCAAAGTACCGAGATGAGAATCATACATTTTGATCTCACTCATTGGTATATCAAAGAGCTCAAGCTAGTGATTTAGACTATAGTCTATCCACCATATGTCATGCCAGTTCTATGAAAAATCTTGCGCGCAACGAGTCGTCTTTTACGACTGTGAAATATTTTTCATTTGTACATATAATTACTGGCTTTACACATTTAAGCATTTGGACTTCAGGTCCTTGAACAATAATCCCTACATTAGGGTTTCATACTTGGCCAAAGAATTATAATTTCATCAATCTTATTTCATAAGAGGGTATGCAGTCGACTTATTTATCGATTCCATCTCAATATAACATAGAGAGATCTCTTTATATGTTCTATCATCAGATACCTGAGTCTCTTACATTTAATTATGTCCCTTTTACTCACCATGAGTATTTAGTTTCAAAGGGATCATCTCAATCATTCAAGAGATATTTATTTTTTTATTTTTTTATTTTTTTTTTTGGAATCGATAGTCATTATGCTTCAGGCATAATTACGCTTCAGGCGTGTTTTCCCCAAATATTATATTATATCAATTGGCTAAAATGCCGCACATGTTGTCCCTTTTAAGGATGTAATTTCAACCATATATCTCAGTGCGCTTTGGTGGATTGTATACATATCACACTTTTACAAATCATAAAGCTTCTCGAGCTAATCCCGTTTATTATAGAACTTCTGGTTCAATACGGTTTTATTTCATTTTGATGTATGAATATTTGATTCAATACAATATTGCTAAACTTCTGGTTCAATACAATGTATATTTCATTTATGAGCTTCTGGCTCATACTATATACATATTTCACTTGTACGTATGAACTTCTGGTTCAATACAATGTATATTTTATTTATGAGCTTCTGGTTCATACTATATACGTATTTCACTTGTACGTATGAACTTCTGGTTCAGCAAGATATTTCACTTATACATATGTATGAACTTCTGGTTCAATACAACATTTATTTCATCAGTACGTATTTCTGTACAGTTTAAATCAGTATACCTTTATTACTTTTAGTATACCGAAAAATCAGGTACAATATCCAAGGAAATATCTCATAATCTCAATCTTGTCGCCAAATCTTCCCTTATATCGAAAAAGGTAATGACACATTATCTCACCTTTTCAATAATTTATTCTATTATTTCTTGATGGAATCCATATCACTGACACGCGGAGCCACCGCTCTTTTACGCGTTAAATAATGCATTTAAATAGATGATTTGGGAAGAAGGCTAGATCCATCAAAAATGGATATCATACTTTCAAATATTCGCAAATATTATTCCAATCTTCCAGTAAATGATTTGAGAAAAATTTATCGAATTAGGCTCGAAAGATTGAGGTTGCTGATGGATCATGGTATCCCAGAAGATGTTCGCTGGTTGATCGAAGCAAAAGTTCGATTAGCTGGTGAATTGCCATTGACATTTCCTAAACACATGCCTGGTTTAGGAAAAAGTACTTTTGCAAAGAAACGAAGAGCAAAAAGGCTTAACGGTTGTTACAAATGTGCTCGTTGGACATGTGATACTCGTTGCAAATCAGTAGGATATTCTTCTGGAAATCGGGATGACAAAATCGATTTCATTAAGGGTGGACTGAGTAAGGAGTCATTGGATGATATCCGATTGACTCTTGAGACGCACCCAAGTGGGTATGTGCAACGTGAACTCCTTTCCTTATATGCTCAATTTAACAAGGATAAAAACCGTTATAGTCTCAAAAATATAGTAGCAAAAGATCCTGTTTGCCAAGCTGTTATAAACAATGATGTTTTGGCTGTTCAGCATTGATACAAGGTAAATCTTTTGATATATATGCACATATAAAATATTTTCCTGTTTCCTTTCACGAGTTTTGATAAAGGCTGTTTAAATATTAAATCACCGAAAGGTGAGTAGGGTGATTTTGTCAAAAGTAAATCTTCACTTTTTCAAAAGACGAGCGGAAATAGTGAAGTTTTTCGGTTTTAAATAGCCAAACATTTTTCATAGTTCATTCATCCCAAAATAACATTTTCTCGTAAGTTTTTCCTTCTTTACTTTCAAAAATGGAAGGATCAAAACTTCGACAGATCAAAACTATCTGTGTATTTTGTGGATCAAAAGTGGGAAAAGGTTTTGGGTATCTAGAAGCAGCCGTGGATTTAGGAAAGAAATTGGGAGAGAAAGGTATCACTCTCGTGTATGGAGGAGGTAGCAGTGGATTGATGGGTTGTGTTTCACAATCCGCTCTAGTAGAGAAAGCAAGAGTGATAGGTGTTATACCTACTCCTTTAGCTGATATCGCAGGCAAAACACGAGGGCATGAAGTACAAACCTTATCTATCCATGAACGCATAACTTGCATGTTATATGGTTCTGATGCCTTCATAGCTCTACCTGGAGGTTTTGGTACTTTAGAAGAAATCTTTAATATTACCTCATGGGCTCAACTAGATCTCCATACTAAGCCTATTGGGCTTTTAAATGTAAACAATTTCTTTGATGGTTTACTAACATTTCTTGATTATGCTGTGGAACAGGGATTCATCTCTCCATTTTCTAGGAGAATCCTTATTTCTGCTCCTACTATTGAGGAACTGCTGGATAAGTTACAATCATATATTCCAATACAAGATCCAGCAGGAGTAAAGATAGATTGGTCGCAAGGAAGGGGAATCAAGCGAAAATGGAGTCCGGTTAATGTAAATTTATCTTTGTGAACTCTAGAATAGGTGGTGGTAGAGTACGGAGTATTCTCACTCTTGAGACACACCATAAATTTCTAGGATTTTATCAGTGTTTTAATCTTGTGTACCTCAAAGATTTAAGGTGGTAGAGTATGGAGTATTTCTTACTCTTGAGACACACCTTTTTCTTTATTTCCTCAAAATGTCAGAGGTGGTAGGATACGGCTACTCCCGAAACACATCTCTTATTTTGAGGATTATAAATGTTTTTCCTCTTTTTCGTTTTGCATGTATGACTCGTTTTATGCTTATTCAGGAGCAATAATAATATCATTTCAGTATATTTAGATGATAATTTTTACTTCTTCTGGAGTAAATATGTACTTCTTCTGGAATACATAAGTACTCGTGCAAGAACTTTTCCAGACACTTATCATCTAATATTCATCTCATAATACTGATGAGATTATTTTCACATTAGCTATGTCCGTGCTATCATGTGATATTATTTTATCATACATCAACATTCTCTTGTTGAATAATTTTCATCCACCCATTCAAATTCAGATATTGGTAACTTCTGGTACCATTGGATAAAATATTTTTATCAACATTTACCAACTTTTTGGTAGTGATAACTTCTGGTATCATTTGATGAAATATTATCTATCTTTAGTAGTGATAACTTCTGGTATCATTTAATGAAGTATTAAATAACAATATTTTATTAACAATAATAATACTAGGGTTATACCACCAAGTATATATTAACAATAATATTGTATATATATTAACAATAATAATACTGGGGTTATACCACCAAGTATATATTAAAAATAATATTGTATATATATATTAACAATAATGATACTGGGGTTATACCACCACGTATATATGTTGACAACAATCCTCTAATATGTTAGAATTAACCAACAATTGAGGTGTTTATATGTATTCAATTGATAAACCGACCATATAGGCGGTGTCAACATAATAAAATAATTAAACCGACCATATAGGCGATGTCAACATAATGAAATAATTAAACCGACCATATAGGCGGTATCAACATAATGAAATAATTAAACCGACCATATAGGCGATGTCAACATAATGAAATAATTAAACCGACCATATAGGCGGTATCAACATAATGAAATAATTAAACCGACCATATAGGCGGTATCAACGTAATGAAATAATTACCTTTCATGAGTGAGTGAATCATATCTTTCAGTCAAGGTATTCATAATAGTCCAATCCGTTACGGTGCGTGAATTTGCTTTGAAAGTTTCGGGTTACACAATTTCTCCAATTTTTTCTATGGACTTGGAATTGATTTTCTAATCTATGATGTATAAATGATTTTCTAATACCAAAAACACTAGATTTGAAATATGAAACGTTGATTAATAATAATCTGGTTTCTGATACAGAAGTTCATCATTTAGATGCAACTGTAGAGCATACTCCCGTCGTATTACTCAATTGGCTAGAGACTCGTGCTGATAACGTGTTATAAAACTATCAAAATCTAAACAAGAATTAGAGATGAAGAGATGGAGAGAATAAAGAGGAGAATTCTCATTCCATTAGGTGTGTGAAATACAACAATGAATGCCTCTATTTATAGGAAGATAAAGTCATTCACAATAATTCTTTACAATATTAATTAGGTGGGAGTTAGGTAAGAAATTAGGTAGAGATCTACAAAGGAATTTCTTAATAATTTCTAATAATTTATAACACATTTTAGGACACGAGAAGGAAACTTGGAATCTGATTGCAAAAGGTCATTAACTAGCATAGCCGGACCTGTTTAGAGGCCAGTGAAACCTCTGTTTCAGGGTCCACATGCCCAATTTTTTTAGGGGCCCATATATATACATTTTAAAAAAATCATTTCAGACCCAATGATCAATGCACAATAGCTAAGTAACTCAATAAGACAATACTAAATCCAAAAAAAATGAATTTCTATTGTTATTTTCAATTTTTTTCCAAAAAAAAAAATCGGGGGAACCCCCGTAAAGCTCGGAGCTTATATCTTAAAAAATAAAGTGTTTGTTTCAGACGTACAAAATCATAGGTACAGAACTAGCAAAGGGATTTTCTCTCTAGAGATGTTTTGTGATTGTTACATCCGATAATGATAATAATTATCATTCAAATCTGGGATTAGTTTGATAAATATCTACACAGTTATTGTACATATTATTTGATGTTATATTTTAAAAAATTAAAATAAATGTTTTACATAATAATAATAATATAATAGTTGACTGAATAACCTATATAATGATAATAAACGTTCTATTTGGTAAAGTTTTTAATTTATAAACAAAGAATGTAATATTTTGGTGATAAATAAAGTTGTTAAAAATTTATTTTCAATGTATTGTTCAAATATTAATTAATTATAAAAGAAAGAATTCATAAAATTAAAGGGATTACGAAATATTTGTATATATATATATATATATATATATATATATATATATATATATCAACATGAAACAAGTGAAATAGACGGATCGGGATCACCCGAAACAAAACCAGGTTGCTTAAAAAAAAGTCTTGGAAGCCCACAGAAAATGGTCTGGACGACCGCCTGACTGAATAACTAGATCAATGCTCTTGTTCGATCCTATTTTTTCTCTAATTTATTTTCAACTACATATGACATAGAATTCACGATTTTTATCAATTTTTAATTAACGTATTTCATCAATTTTTAAGAAAAATCTGACAAAAAATTATTTTTTATCAAAATCAAACATTGTGACGATCTCAATCCACGAGATACTAGGAATACCATAAAAATAATAGATATTTACGAATAAAGGACACCTTTTATATAAAAATATCGAACCATTGAAATAGAATCATTCCAAAAAGTTTGTTATTTCAAGTTGGCTCTAGTTTTATTATTTTAGTTTTACTTTTACTTTTGTAGTGTTAGGTTTTTATCTTCGTCTTGAAGTCCTTTTGATTAGAAATTAGAGCACTTTCTGGAGTGGAATATTTTTCTTCACGTTTACTCTTTGATGAGATGTGCACCTAATCACGTGCTCACCGACTTCTTCGTACAACGCTAAACATATTTTAGGGTGTGTTCCGCTATAGATTAATATGTAAATAAATGATTTGGAGAGAGAAAAGATGTGTAGTTAAAAAGTTGTATTGAAAATTGAAGCGATTATAAATGGTTTATAATCACTATTACTGAACAGAGTCTTACTAATCACATATTTTACATCAAAATATAAATAAATTAATTTATAAATTATATTCTTTTACCAAACTGAATAGCATGAAGTTTTTTCTTTTTAATTATTTTAATAAAATAAAAGAATCAAAAGGAAGTTTATTTTTCAAACTGTTGATGTAAAAGATTTTAAAATTTTCGACATCGATCATGAATCGAGGACATGCTCGATGTTATGACATCATGAATTGAATATGTCGAGTCAGTTTACTTGAAAGTCATGAAGTGTTTAGTCTAATTAAAATAGAAAAACAATCGTAATCTGATGAAGCCCATTTGAATAGAGTTTTGAACAGATAATATGACTATTTTTTTTGTTATTGAGATCGTACGATTGATTTGTGTTTAGAATGGAGAAGTAGTCTCTAGGAATAACAATGGGGTGGGGATGTCAATTCTCATCCCCGTCCCTGTTTAAATGGGGACAGGTAAGGATGCCTATAATTTCGTTTACATCTCCGTTTATTTTTATTATTATTATTTGTTCATTAATTTTTTTTTATAATGGTTATCTAATCTAATGTCTTAGTTCTATAAATTCTTAAAGTATGATTATTTACAAAATTCTCATTTAATAGCTCTAAAGAATTATTCACATTAATAAAAAAATAACTCATAATAGTTTTTATAAAGTAGTATAAGTTTAATTATGTTAAAAAATATATTTGAAAAGAATGAGATGAGACTTGAGAGTGATAGATGAAAAGTAGTATAGAGTTGAAATGTAGAGCTTGATTTTGAAAGAAAAAAAATAAATTTATAACCCATACCTTGAGAGCCCTAACCGACCCTGCCCTGGGTCATTGGTTAAGGAGGTAAATCGCAGGTTATGCCTCCCAGAGCAAGGGTGGAGGTATGGTAAGTCATAACTCCACTTGCCAAGTGCCGAAATCCATTTTTGCAGAATTCTAACCCTCACCCGATAGCTGCGAGCACTTTTTCATCCCTTCTTTATATCGCTGGGAGATGTGTCCTGAGGGCTTGGTTTTGAAATTATATATTTGAGCATCGGGTGATTTATGACACTTTTAATTTGTTCAAACTTTTTTTAATTGAACTTATTAATCGAGAATGATTTCGAGACGGATCTGAGGATTTGATAGCAATCCTCATCCCCGCCATTTCTTGTCCCGTTCGGGGTGAATACCCGTCGAATTTGGGGATTTCTCGCCCCATTGCCATCCTCAACAGTTTCAGTTCAATTATAATTTGAGCAAATTACATCAAATCATACATTTTAACTTTTCAATTCAAAAATAAAATTTAAAGGTTATTTATTCAAAAATCAAGTGATAGTTATTTTTTAATAATAATAATAATAATAATTTATTAAATTAAATAAAAATCTTAACCAACCCAAAACACTTCCCTCACAACCATTCTAGTAGTATTTCCCTCACCCAAACCCTAAATTCATTTCTAAACTTCATTTCAAACCTCACACTTCACCCTTCGGCATTGGGATCACAACCACCCCTCCCCCTTCACTCTTCTTCGGTGACCTCCTTTCTAGGGATGTAAAAATACCAGATTTGATTTGAACCCCATGGATACCTGATTTGGATGAAGCAAAAATTTCTCAATTCGTGGATCGACAAGGCGGATCGGATCAGAAAATCTCCCAATTCGAATATTGCAGGATATAGACCAGGATCTATCTGTCCCGTTTAGTATTAAAAAGTTCAATTGAAAATAAATTTAATTCGCTAATCTTAATATAAAAAATTAAATTTCGGGGCAGCAAACAAATCGGCCACCCATCCCCCCTGAAAACTAATAGATCGCATGACGGATATGAATCACCTTGGATCGTCGCATGGAAAATACTGATTAGTACCCTAATCCGTCCCATTGCAATCACTATTAGGGGTGGACAAAAAAATCGAAACCGAGTAAACCGAACAGAAACCGAATCGAAAAAATCGAAATATTTCGGTTCTTGAAAAAAAATTCAAAACCGAAACCGAAATCGATTTTTTTTTTAAAAAAAAACCGAAACCGATCGGTTCTCGAAATCAAAACCGAAAAGCGAAATCAAAACCGATAAAAACATATTTTTTTTTTTTGAATTTTTCATTGAATTATACAACAAAATATATTTATACCCAAGCAATAATGTGTAGACACTGGGTCAGAGTATAAATTTATTAACAATTTTTCCATTTGAGAAATGTTGTCTAGATTGGTGAAGTATTTTAATTAGAAATTCATGAGTCATAAACATTTTTTTTTTTGGAATTTTTCATTGAATTATACTGCAAAATATATTTATACTCACGCTTTAATGTGTAAACAGTGGATCAGATGAGTATAAATTTACTCACAATCTTTCCATTCAAGAAATATTGTTCAGATTAGTAAGGTATTTTAATTATAAATCCACGACTCACAATCTTCTCCAAGTAGAACTACACTTTAATGTATGTACACTTAGACAGTGTATGAAATGTTGTCTGTTTGATACAATATTATTATGGAATATAGTAATTACTTTTAAGTCATTTCATATACTATTATACTATTTATTATTTTGTGGAATTTACTTTTACTGAGATTCAAATGTTCTTGCTTCAGGGACGTGATTTATTTTCAAATAAGAATGATTTTAGAGTGGAAAAAAGGTTTTAACCATCAAGATTCGGAAATTCACATTCTTGGTATATTTTACATGAATTTGGAATTTAATTTTAATTGGAAGCTTATTTGGTTGTATTCACCTTTAATTTTTGCAAACAATTAGATTTTTTTTTTTTTTTGTATTTGCATCAAATTTAATTTTTTTAATTGGAACCGAACAAAAACCGAATGATAACCGAAAATCGAACCGAAACCGAAATCGTTCAGTTCATGTCTTTGAAGGAACCGAACCGAAACTGAACCGAAGGTTTCGGTTAGATTTCGATTCCTTTAATAACCAAACCGAACCGTTAAATGCCCAGGCAGTTTCCGAAGGTTTCGGTTAGATTTCGATTCCTTTAATAACCAAACCGAACCGTTAAATGCCCAGGCCTAATCACTATTCCCCCCCCACTCTTCATCGCAACATTGTAGGACGCGCAATGCTACTACGTGACACCACGCATAGCGTCGCGATCGTAGTCACACATCAAAGTGTTGCAACGTTGCAGCCAACCCGTGTGACTGTTGGTCGCCGCCCAATGCTACGAATCGCAGTCACATGACGCCCCGCGCAACAACTGTCATCCTTTGACCTTGTGTCATCCAAATTTGTTTTCCACCTTCATCTGAATCTATTTTTTTCATTCTTTTTGGGTACGATTGTTGTTGGTGTTTGGAGGTGGTGATGTGGTGAGATGATGTAGTCTTGGTGGTGATGTGTTGATTGTGCGGTGCGGTGCGGTGGTTTTTTATGGTGATAAATGTATTTTTTGGTGGACCTTTGACGGTTGTGCGGTTATGACGATGACAAATATTCGTCAAAGGTGATGGTGGAGGTATTTTCCCACATAATTTTAATTTGCTTTGGACTTGATTTATCCAATTGGACAGAGTTCTTCACAGATAATATGACATTGTCTAGACCAGTTGATAAGCGTATTTTATACACTTATTTGTATGTCTAAATTAGGATTACTTATTGTCGTTTGGGAATATTTTCTATTTAATTTATGTTTATTTGTTTACTTTTCAGAAAATGTCCCAATTGAAGAAGAATGAAGCAATTAATGGAAAAATGACACGATTTGATGTTAATTGGAGCTAAATTGGACAAGTGAGGAGTTTGTGACAACAACCGGGCAACATGCTTGGTGCCAAAGTGACTAAATCAGAGGTTGGAGGACCTAATTGAATGAATTAAGAGCTTGAATGGTCAAACCGAGAAGAAGATAAAGTTTGGGGACTAAATTGTAACAATTGAGAGTTGAGGACTGAAGGTGCAATTAAAAGTCAGGAACTAACTTGCACGGCCGGAAGAAAGATGAAGTCGCGATCGCCGGCATTATGCCTGCGCGATCGCGCGCTTGTCCGACTGGGCCGCAGATCAGATTTTTCTCGCGATTTTTGACAGGCTTTCGGCTTTTTGACCTAGGTTTTCTCCAAAACCTATATATACAACATAAGAGGCACGAAATTCAGACATTTGCCTCTCCATAGAACGAGCTACAACACAGAATTCAACATCAAATCCTTGGAGATTCCACATCGCAGAGGGCGTGAATTGAAAACAATTGAAGAATTGATAATTGGTGCAATCTTTCCATTCTTTATATTGTTTTTCAATGAACGTTTATTTTTACTGTTTTTGTTATTTCATGATGATGTGTAACTAATTTTAATGTTGGGATGAACGATGTAGCCTAGTTAATTATTTTAATTCCATATTCCGTATTTTAACGCTTTAATGCATGTGTTGATTTATTATTGCGTTTAATGCGTGAATGAACTGGCCACTTATTCATGATTTTATGTGTTATTTCCATAATCCGAGAGGTGAGTTAATAACATAGATCTAGGTAATAAATTCGATAATTGAACGAGAGATAGAGATATACTCTTGTAATTATTGCGGTCGTGTGTGAATTCTAGAATGTAATGCATCTAGATAAGGAATATTCAGACCCGCTGTAGAGATACATGGTTGACTTATTTAGGTAGAGTTGATTTAAACCCGAGAGAGGAATTTCAATTTAAATTAGTGAATTCGACCGAATGCATATTTAGGAAATAAAAATGGAATTGAAATTGATTTAATTGGCTAGGTGAAATCGTGAATCCCAACTACTTTACAATAATCTTTTAAAATAAAACAATTTAACAATTATTTTAATCCATTAGTTCCATTTCTTAATTCTAGATTTTTATTCTTAAAATGATTTTCATTTGTTCAAATAAAGTTAAAAACTGAAATATTTCGGTAATTAATAGCAGTCCTCGTGGGAACGATAATCCGGACTCTAAGGTCCACTTTATTACTTGATTGCAATATCGTACACTTGCGATTTCAAATTCAAACACAACAAGTTTTTGGCGCCGTTTCCGGGGACTGTTTTTATATTAATATCGATACCCATTAGTTCTTATTTTACTTTGAACTTTATTTTGCTTATTTTTATTTTTATCTTTATATTATTTTTCAGTTTTTGCTTTTAATTTTTGTTTTCTTTAATTTATGTTAAGAAGGACTAAGTCATTTGATTTGCTTCCTTTTGATACAGAAATTGAATGCACTTTTCAACAGAGGCGTAGACAACAGTTGGAAGCGAATCAACAAACAGACTTAGCCATGGCAGATGATAGAATTCAAGATAATCAGGGAAATCAACAAAATCTGTCAGCAGCTGTAAACGGACAGCAACCAAATCATGGAAGGCGTATTTTGCGAGACTACATGGTTCCCCCTGTGGGGAACATTGGAACGTGCATCGTACCTCCTACAATCCGAGCTAATAATTTTGAGATCAAGACTTCCTTGATATCCTTGATCCAAAATTCGTGCATTTTTCATGGATTGTCATCTGAAGATCCTCATGCGCACCTTAGGACATTTTTGGAACTATGTGATATGCAACGCATGAATGGAGTTTCAGAGGATGCCGTGAAATTAAAGCTATTCTCATTCTCTTTGGCGGACAAAGCAAAAGCCTGGTTTTACTCTTTGCCCCTACACACAATCACCACCTTTGAAGTTATGAGCCAGAAATTTGTAGATAAAATTTTCCCACCTGGCCGCATGTCAAAGCTAAGGCGTGAAATTCTGTCCTTTAGTCAACAGCCAGGGGAATCCACTTTTGAAGCTTGGGAAAGGTTCAATGAGCTTATCAGACAGTGTCCTACCCATGGAAACACAGATTGGATCTTAGTCCAGACATTCTACAATGGGTTGACGAATGAGAATAAAAAGTACGCTGACTCAGCAGCTGGAGGATCAGTAATGGATATGACATATGAAGAAGCTTCTGAGATTTTTGAGAAGATGGCTGCGAACAGTTACCAGTGGTACTCAGATAGATCTACACCAAAGTCTGGAGGAATTGTTGCAGTTAATGAGATTACAGCATTAAATGCTAAGCTGGATGCTTTAACGAAAATCGAAAGTATGGGTGTGCAGCCCAGTAAATTCAGTTCATACAACTTTGTGTGATTTTTGTTTCGAAAATCACGCGATAAATTTCTGCCCACTTCAACAAAATCAATCAAACCTAGAACAGGTCAACTTCGTAGGAAACAGGCAGCAGGGTGGTCCTTATTCACAAACTTACAATCCAGAATGGAAGAATCACCCAAATTTTTCATGGTCTTACAATCAGAATGTTCAGCGACCGCCTGGACTTCAGCAACAACAACAATCTCAGAAAAACATATTCGAGAACATAGAAGAGTTAATTCAGCTGGTCAAGAGTCAGAATGGTGAGATAATGAATCAAGCTGTTGAAATAAAAAAAAATTGAAGAAACAAATGGGAGAGCTGGCATCCCGCAGCTCAATAAGGCAGCCTGGACAGTTACCAAGCAACACTGAAATGAACCCTCGTGAGCATGTTAATGCAATAACAACCAGAAGCGGGGTTCAGTTATCCGAAGTGATTGCAGAGGAATATGAAAAGCAGAAGAGCCAAAAGAAAGATGAGGTGGAAGAGGAAAAAGGTGAAAAAGAACAGAGGTCGACTCTTGAAGTTCAAGAAAAAGTCGAAGAAGAAGTTCGAGTTCGACCACCAGTCAAAGCTTATGTGCCCCCAGTTCCTTATCCACAACGATTGATAAAGCATAAGTTGGAGCAGCAGTTTGGAAAATTTTTGGAAATATTCAAGAAACTGCACATAAATATTCCTTTTGCCGAAGCATTGGCTCAAATGCCCCTCTACTTAAAGTTTATGAAGGAGATGCTGTCAAACAAAAGAAAGTTGGTTGATTTTGAGACAGTTGCACTAAGTGAGGAGTGCAGCGCCATACTTCAAAAGAAATTACCACAAAAACTGACCGACCCAGGGAGTTTCTTTATCCCTTACACTATTGGTAATTTCACTTTTGATAATGTATTGTGTGACTTAGGGGCTAGTGTTAACATAATGTCTTTGTCTGTATACAGGAAACTTGGTTTGGGGGAGCCTAAACCAACAAATATCACACTAAAGCTTGCTAACAGGTCTATACAGTACCCATATGGGATAGTGGAGAACGTGATTGTGAAAGTGGACAAGTTCTTCTTTCCAGTTGACTTTGTGATCCTTGATATGGAGGAGGACTCTCAGATGCCCCTGATATTTGGAAGACCATTTCTTGCTACAGGGCGAGCGCTCATAGACATCGAAAAGGGGGAAATCATTTTTCGAGTCGAGCATGAACAAGTCAGTTTCAGCATCAAGCCAAGACCGGATCTCAAATATCTAAAGGAAAGTTGCTTCAAAGTGGAAGGAGTAATTCAGAAACCAGAAGAAAATGAGAAGCAAGGGATTAAGTTCGAGGAGGATCAAATCACAAAATATGAGTTCGTAAAGGAGAAAGATGGATGGAGGGACAAAAAGGAAGAAAAGCCGAACATCCCTCAACAATTGGCTAAAAGTGAGGCTTTGGAATTCAAGAAAGTGAGAAAACGAATGGAGATATGCAAGGCAGGGAATTGCAAGAAATGCAAAGCCTCAAGAGGATCATTTAAGCCTCCATGATAAAGAAGTGCAAAAAGTCGAACTTTAGACTTAAAACGGAGCGCTTGTTGGGAGGCAACCCAACTTTTCTTCCCTTTTACTTATTATGCTTTTATTACTTATTTTAGAATTAAAATTTTTAGATATATGCATGGTAGGAAATGTGTTTGAGTGTTTTGCATGTTCCATGTTAAGAGCACCTGTGCATAATAGTCTATTATTACATATTTAAGTATATTTTTGATTTTTCATGTTTACATTAGGCTAGGTTTTCATCGTCATTCCAAACTCACACACACTAGTTTGAATCATGCAGTTAATGTTTGGAAAATCATTGCATCAATCATGAAGTGATTAGGGGGATAAAAATGATTTTGAAAATCAAAAATAGGAAAAATTTTCAGTACTGCTGTGTACTAAGCGATCGCGTGCCAATAGGCTTCGGCGATCGCGACTTTGCATTAAAAAAATCAACAGATTTTTAGACATTGAACCACGCGATCGCTGGCACTCCAGCCAGGCGATCGCGTGGATGTACTGAGAGTAAAATCGGCAGTTTAAGTGTTGTGCCTCATGTTTTCAATTTCAAACATTATAAACTCGTTTTCTCTCCCCTAATCACCTCATATTTGATCTTACATTCTGTGTGCATGTCATCAACACCTAGTTGCATAAATATCATTGCTATTTCCCGCATCCAAATCAATGAAAGGTACGTAATTCTTCACTTAAATCAATTTTTACTCAAAAGTTTGAAATTTTCTTTGAGATCTTAGATTCTGAAATTGTGAATGGTGAAGATTGGGCTTATGTTAGATGTTGGAGAAGGTGATTTGTGGTTGAGTAGACAAAATTTTTGGTTCATTCATGCCTCAAAACCTATGCATACTCTTTGATTTTTGCACTGCACACCATGTATTTGATGAAATGCCACAAAGACATTCTAGTGCTAATTTGAGACATCCTTCCGAGCATTTATCTTTATGATATGTTTCTCATTGATTATATGTGTGTAGTTCATGAATTAGTTCACTTCATTTCACAGAATTCATGAAAACAAATTTAGCACCATGGCAGCCTCAATGCAAGGCCACTGCAGGCCATTGCACCTGAAAATCCACTCACGTCACCAACTTTGCCATAGTTTTACATGACCCTATTGAGCTCCAAAAGACCTGAATTTTTAATATGTTGTAGACCATGCTGTGAACTTTAACATATAAAAATATGGCTCGGAAAAATTTGTGTTTTCTAGGCTATATCAAGGCTTAAATATGTGTGGTCTACCTTTGTTGAAAATTAAAAATTTTGCTTTAACCTTAGTTTGGGGGTGTGGCACTGAACTTCCATTATTTCTTATTGATGTTTATGACTTCTAATGTTACTTATCTCTTATTTACGAGGTAAACATCAATCAAGACACCTCAAACCAAATCGGGAAAAGCAAGAAAAGGGTCGATTCATCCAAGACAGTGCAACAGGAAGCTTCAAAGAAATACATCACCTAAACTTGGGAAGTTCTTGTTCTCTTTTCTTTGTCTTGTTTTATTTTTTTGAATCTTTTTGACAAACATTGAGGACAATGTTCATTTCAAGTTTGGGGGTGAAAATTCATTGAATTCTTCATTCATTTTATACTCATCGATTCTTTAGGGGCTATTTATATAAAAAAAAAAAAATGAAAATGTGTTAACATATTTATTGCCTAGGATATAGTATGAATCAATTTGTGCTTATGTTTGAAAATTGGACAACATGAAAGTATGAACTTATTTTTGAACTAGTTATGTTTTGCTAGATTCATACTTATTGCGCACATAGCCAGTGTTGGATAATTGCTTGTGTGAGGGATTTTGTTGAATACATGTAGGGCAGAGTTTATGCAATTTGAACTTAGGAATGACTCAAAATTCCCTGAACTTAGATTGTTAGACATCCCACCCCATTAATTAGAACCAATCATGCTAAAAGGCAAGTTTGGAGGTAAAATGGTTAGAATTTGTATGTATTGACGGGTTGGAAGTCTGTGGTTCTTGGTTTTGCACTTCAGTCATTACAGTTTGGTCAACGGGTATAAATCATTTCCAGCATAAAAACAGAAAAATGCTGAAGGTCTTATTCCGCTCTTCAAATGCCTTTTTGACTCGAGTAAGTAAGTCCGAGGGGTCTTTCAAACCTGGTGCCTTAAAGCCAACCGGCTTGGGAGTCATCGACCTAAAGCTCGCTACATGGGTCAATTAGAAAGCAAGTACGGAGAGTGGACTTACACATAAGACATTATAACATCTTTAACTTTTCTGTTTAAGCCTTTATGACTCGGGCAAGTACGTCTGAGGGGTTCTCTGAACCTGGTACCCTAAAGCCATCTGGTTTGGGAGTTACCGATCTGAAAGCCCGCTACATGGGTCATATAGAAAGCCCGTATGAAAAGTTCTGTACAAAGATGGTAAAAGACAGGGACAATTAAAAGAAAAAGTCGTCCATAAAAAAAATAATAATAATATTGCATGGTATAAGCTTTGTTGACTGAACTGTGGTAGTTGAGGTTATAGAATTGGGGACTGCTTTCTTTTGATTAGTTGTGCATACATATTTCTGATTTTGACTGCCTTGTGTGGAAAAAGTTAAGAATATTTTTAGAACCCGCATAGATAAAAACCTGGGATGCGAGAGAAAAAGCAGAAAGTTGTGATCATCCATGAGCGTTGAAAGAAATTTTATTAGAAATCATAGATTGACCACATGGGACTCGGGCTGGATTATGCATAATGAGCCACACAGTGTTGAGTATATCTTTTGCATAAGTATGCCTTTGACATTGGCTATTCACACACACACTTGAAACTCTGGCAGGATATAACTAGAAAATATTTTGCATTGTTGTTCATGACGCTTGCTGAAGCTTAAATTGGTTTGGACTGTAGAGGCATATGGTAAACATGTTGACACAACAAAAATATTTGTTCTCTTATTTCTTTGATTTTTGTAGTTTAGTTTACATTGTTCGAGGACGAACAATAATTCTAGTTTGGGGGTATTTGATAAGCGTATTTTATACACTTATTTGTATGTCTAAATTAGGATTAGTTATTTTCGTTTGGGAATATTTGCTATTTAATTTATGTTTATTTGTTTACTTTTCAGAAAATGTCCCAATTGAAGAAGAATGAAGCAATTAATGGAAAAATGACACGATTTGATGTTAATTGGAGCTAAATTGGACAAGTGAGGAGTTTGTGACAACAACCGGGAAACATGCTTGGTGCCAAAGTGACTAAATCAGAGGTTGGAGGACCTAATTGAATGAATTAAGAGCTTGAATGGTCAAACCGAAAAGAAGATAAAGTTTGGGGACTAAATTGCAACAATTGAGAGTTAAGGACTGAAGGTGCAATTAAAAGTCAGGGACTAACTTGCACAGCTGGAAGAAAGATGAAGTCGCGATCGCTGGTTACACACCACGCGATCGCGAGATGGTTGTAAATTATAACTCGAGAATTATAAGGTCTTCCACGCGATCGCCGGCATTATGCTTGCGCGATCGCGCGCTTGTCCGACTGGGCCGCAGATCAGATTTTTCTCGCGATTTTTGACAGGCTTTCGGCTTTTTGACCTAGGCTTTCTCCAAAACCTATATATACAACATAAGAGGCACGAAATTCAGACCTTTGCCTCTCCATAGAACGAGCTACAACACATAATTCAACATCAAATCCTTGGAGATTCCACATCGCAGAGGGGCGTGAATTGAAAACAATTGAAGAATTGATAATTGGTGCAATCTTTCCATTCTTTATATTGTTTTTCAATGAACGTTTATTTTTATTGTTTTTGTTATTTCATGATGATGTGTAACTAATTTTAATGTTGGGATGAGCGATGTAGCCTAGTTAATTATTTTAATTCCATATTCCGTATTTTAACGCTTTAATGCATGTGTTGATTTATTATTGCGTTTAATGCGTGAATGAACTAACCACTTATTCATGATTTTATGTGTTATTTCCATAATCCGAGAGGTGAGTTAATAACATAGATCTAGGTAATAAATCCGGTAATTGAACGAGAGATAGAGATATACTCTTGTAATTATTGCGGACGTGTGTGAATTCTAGAATGTAATGCATCTAGATAAGGAATATTCAGACCCGCTGTAGAGATACATGGTTGACTTATTTAGGTAGCGTTGATTTAAACTCGAGAGAGGAATTTCAATTTAAATTAGTGAATTCGACCGAATGCATATTTAGGAAATAAAAATGGAATTGGAATTGATTTAATTGGTTAGGTGAAATCGTGAATCCCAACTACTTTACAATCATCTTTTAAAACAAAACAATTTAACAATTATTTTAATCCATTAGTTTTATTTCTTAATTCTAGATTTTTATTCTTAAAACGATTTTCGTTTGTTCAAATAAAGTTAAGAACTGAAATATTTCGGTAATTAATAGCAGTCCTCGTGGGAACGATAATCCGGACTCTAAGATCCACTTTATTACTTGATTGCGATATCGTACACTTGCGATTTCAAATTCAAACACAACACCAGTTATTTGGTAGTAAACTCGCAAACTCGAGGTTTGAATGCAAATTTTTGTATCATCAAAAAGTGGAACGGTGACTGCTAATAATCCGTAGGTTGAGTAGTAAAAGAAGAAATCTACTTCTTGTATATAATCAGTTAGTTGATTAGGCAATCATGTTTAAAATTATATTTTTTACAACACAATTATTTGAATCACTTTTTAATTATGCATATTTTTTTCTTCATTTTCTAATCATACATTTTACTTAAAAAATATATTTTTAAATACAAAATTTTTAACAAACAAATATGCGAGTCAATTGTTGTTGTTATTATTATTATTTGTGGGATCAAGAGTACGTGAAATTGAAGGATAGCTTTAAGGCCACTTTATTTTATTTTTTTATTCAAAGTAAAATGTTAAAACCAGTGGGTGGTTGTATTGGCCACCAGAAATCAATATTGTCAAATCTGCTTAACTTCTTTGGTTTCCCCCAACAACCAGCTTGGGAAACTTCTGACAAATATAATTAGAAAGATACTCTCTTATAAATTTTATTTTATTTTATTATTATTATTTTTTAAAGAATATGATTTTTTCGAAATAAAATATGTGATTAAAAAATAAATTTGAAAAATATATAATTAAAAAGTGGTTTGAGAAAATGAGTTGTTTAAAAATATGATCAAAAGCAAGTTTGCCAATCAGACTGACGCGATCCCACTCGGGAATTTCGACGAGACCTGTGGAATAATGAATTGAAAAACGTAGGAAAGATCTAGACTCAGCAACAAACACAAGAAACAAGAAAATAAATTAACTGGGAAAGATAAAATTGACGATAGGACATTAACCCAACAATTACAACGCGAAGATTCGACGATGCGGATTGAAGATCCAAAGTTTTCGAGCACCACAAGGATTTGTCAATTTCCTTGATAAGTTTCTGATGGGAACGTCACAAATATCTCACAATATTTGATAAGTTCAGTTGATTGATTTTGAATAACACAAAAGGGAATCCTCAACCTTTTAAAGAGAACACTCTCAATTTCATTCAATAAAATCAAAGTTAATGTTTACAATGAGAAAAACTGATAATATAAAGTAAAATTGACCTAAAACTAGGTTGAGCCTCTAATGGGCCATAAAACATGAAAATAATAAAACAAAAAGGAAAATAAGTCTAAATTCGGAAAAATAAAGTCACGGCCGTAATTTACTAACTTTCGGCCGTAAGTGGCCTTCTGATTGCTATTTACGGCCGTATCCATGAAACTTACGGCCGTAAGTATGAATATTTTGGAATTATTTGTTCAAACCCGTGGGCTCGTTACGGCTGTGACGTCTGGGACTTACAATCGTGAATTTGCCTTTGGAACTCGAACTTCGCCCCTTCTACTCGGCTTGCTCCGTCCGTCTTCTCGGCTCGACTCCAACATAAAACTTACGTCGTTTCCCACGTAGATCATTGTCGCATTGCCGATAGCTCGACTTCTCCTTTGATCTCCTACTTCGAATCACATCATCCGCCCTCTCTTGAAAATGATTCAACCTCGAATCTAGAATTGGCTCAATCATCTTGCAACTTCTGGTTTTGTTGGCTCTTAGTTCATGCTTATGCGAGATTGATGTTCATGCTTGTGCTTTATGCTATCCTTCAAACTTTTGGGCTGCCCCTTACTCTCCTTCAACTTTCTCAACATTTTGGGCTGCTCATTCGTGCGAATGAATTTCTTCCTTATTTTAAGCTCATAGTTTGACTTAGGCACCTGCAAAATAGATTTAGTAGAACTAAGGAGGTGTGTGTTAGCGTGAGTAAGTGCAAATAAACTCATTTTTATGGTGGAATCTCCTTTCTTTTACTTTTTGCACTCAATATCTCTTTTTTTCTAAGATTTGAACCTCAACCCTCTTTTCTTTGTTTTTCACTCCCTCTCCTTTTTCTGAGATCGTGACCTCAACTCTCTTTTCTTTAATTTTCACTCCCTCTTCTTTTTCTGAAGTCGCGACCTCAACTCCCTTATTTTTTCCCCTCAAACTCACTTTTCACTTTCAATTGGTCTTCCATGGCCTGCACAGGAGATAGTGGAACTAGAGTAAACTTCTTCCCACCTTTCACAGGACTGTATTTATTCGTATACCTATCATGTAGCATTGCACTTTCATGTTGTCATGGCCTCCCTCAACAGTATGTGGCCAACATGCATAGGCACCACATCTGGAACCATGTTAACAAAAGTGGAAAGTGGAGTGTAGGGCAGAAAAGAGCCTAGCCGAGGGAGCCAAGGGTCGTGGTAGAGCCTAATATTCTATCCAATACCAATTCTCCACTAAAGCCCACGTTGTAATGCCTTCCATCCCCACAGAATGCTCCGCTAAACTACTGAAACTCTCAAATTGGCCATGCTTCCAAAAAATCCACATTTCAAAATATTTGGCCTTTAGAACCCTGCTCGCCAAAGAATGGGGTAACGTAAGGATTCATGTTTTGGTTCTTATATTTCAGTAAAACTAACAAGTGATTAGAGATTGAGTTAGTACTAGGTCCATGTTTGGCATCCATTTCTTAAATTCATTTTTTTTTTCAAACTCATTTCAAACTTACATTTATGGACCCGCATCATTATCAATACTAGTAACCGCACCCGTGCGATGCACGGAAGATATAATTGACAATTATTTATTGAATAAGTTGTAAAAATATAATACTCGACATAAATTGTGTATTCATATTTAATGAAAAATACGACTTGTATATTTTTTTAACAGCTACTTGTTCGTTCTTTAGTTTTTTTAGTCTATTTAAGTGAAGTAAGATATTGACATCTGACTTATTCTGTACTTCAAAATTTTGATTTGATGACTGAAGACTTGCTTACGATTTTTTTATTTCTAAAAGTTGAAATATTTACAATTTTCTAATTGTGAAATGAAATATAGAGGCTAATAGACATTTACAGAATTAAATATATTAAACAAATATTTCATTTCATTACATGTAAAAAAAGCAAATACAAACAAAATTAACCAAACATTTTAAAAAAAATAAAAAAATTGCTAAAACTTAAATTAAATGTTGCAATTTGTTAAACTTACACATGATAAACTTATATGCAATCCTATATTTGTTTTTTACAATTTCATAAATCATTTACTACATGCATTATTGAACTTTCCTAATTCATGTCTTAAAATAAATTGATAAAAATAAGAAATTTTCTAAAATAATAGGAAAAAATGGACGAGAAACTATGTACGTAAAATGGTGACGGTTATCCTATTATTATATATGGATAGATTTCAAACAAATATTTCATCAACTTTTATAAAAAAATAATAAAAATTAATTCTTATCAAAATCAAATGGGGCTAGATAAAAAATAAATTATATTATTTTTTACATCATTTTTCCATAGTCTTTGATATCTAATTTTAAAAATAATATTTTTTATGTCGTGAGATATATTGTTCTCTCTTTTTGTTTCTGTGCAACCTAAGGTCGATGTGTAAGGACAGGTTTGGCAATGTGGTGGTGCAGAGGGCGAGTAATTGGACAACAGAGACTGCAATAAATAAAAGGAGGGGTAGTTGCCAGTTGGACTGAAAATAGAGGAAGAAGGAAGAAGACGACGACAAGTGTACTTTAGGATTTAAACAAATAAGATGTTAATTTAGAATTTAGTATTAATTTAATGAATATATATTTTTGTCCGGTCATGAAATATAATTGATCGAAAGTGGCATCTCAAATATTTGTTAGTTGTCCTATTTAATTATGTCCGACATTAAATAAAAAAAATTAAAAAATAATGTCCGACGTAAGCTACCAAACGTGGCCTTACTTTTGGAGTAATGAATATATTGAAGAATAATAAAATTGGTCGTGCTTAAAATAAACCACTCTTACTTTTATTGATTTTGTCAAAAACGTGATTATTTTTAAAATTATATTTTAACTAATGAAATTAACTTATATAGAAAATAATTTATTTTTATTTTTATTTTTATTTTTATTTTTATTTTTATTTTAACTATAATACACTTTGGGGTATATTTATTATTTACTGGAGACTTTTAATCCAATCTTAATTAAATAAGTTCATTAGGTTTCCTGTCCCTTTATGATGGTGTTCAATTTGGTTTAATGTTAGTAATCAAGTAGCTTCAACCAATTTTGGTAATGACTCCTCACCCAAAACCCCGCACCATACCCACCCATGCTTAAAATCAAGTAGCTTAAGCTAATTTTATTAATTAATGGCAAATAGTGATGTCAACTGGCGGCCTTATTCTCTCCGCGACAATTCAAGGGGATCTATATTCATCCTACGATCCGCCAATTTTTAGAGTGGATCCATATGTACCCTGATTTTTTATTATATTTTTACGTTTATACTAGCTAATCAAATTAGGTTTTCCAATTGACTTTTTTACTAAACGGGACATGTTAGCCTCGACCCCTTACCCGCCCCGAGATCAAGGGATTGAGAGATATTCTGAACCGATTCATCCAGTTGATCAACGTATCGAATAAATTTTCGCTCCATCTAAATTGGATATTTTCGTCATTCCTAATGAAAAAGTTATAAAATTAGGATTAGGAAGTTAATTATTGTCTTCTCAAGTAAATAATAATAAAAAAATAAAAGTAGAGAAATTAAAGATAATCAAAATAACATCTATTGCTTTAATATACAATTCAAAATGAATGATGTGAGTATATTCTTTTGAAGATTAAGATCCGAGAATTATATGTTATAACTAGTCCAGCTAGTGTGATGGACGAGTAGTGAGTGTAATTATGTATGTAATAATATTATTACACATGAACAATAAAAAAATACATTGTCAAATTATGATTCTTCAACTATTATATAATTTCAAAGATAAATTTGTAGATTTATTAAAAATTCAGTTTCATCTAAAGTATGTATGATGTTGAAATGAAAGTAAAAATGAAAATCGAAAAATAGATTTTTAAGGATGGATAATCAAAAGGATATAAAAAAGTGAGTGGTCATTTCTTATGCACGTTTGTGTTATTTTGACAGTCTTATATGATTTTGAAAATGCAAGTTTTTAGTTTTATGAGCTTTTTGAAGTAGTAAATTAAAAGCTTAGTTTTGTCTACAGTGCATATGTCGAAAATAAGATAAAAGCTGATCTATGAATTGAAAAAAATGAAAAATACATTACTAATGAACCATTTTAAACGACTATAACTTTTACTACGATTGGAGATTATGTAATTCGAAAATAATATGACAAAATACCGTGTGAGAATTTAACATTCACATCAAGATTTTTCTATCATGACTTCATTTGAGCCCTTAAAATTGATTTAAAAAAATACTAAAAGACAAAATAATGGGCGACGACAAATGAAAAGTGGATTTTGAAAAGATAAGTTTGTAATTTTTTTTATAACTTTTTGAAGTGGTACATTATAAACTTAAGTTTTTTCAAAAATGAAAAATTTTGATTCGTAATAAAAATGAAAAATACATTGCTAAGGAACTATTTTAAATGATAATAACTTTTGCTACGATTAACGATTTTACAATTCGAAAATAATGTAATAAAGTATTGTGTGATAACTTATATTAATGTCAAAATTTTGCTATTAAGATTTCATTTGAGCCCACAAAGTTGACCAAATGAAGAAAAAAATGCACAAATGGCAAAATAGGGGGCAATCAATGTTTGTTAAATTATGATTCACCAGCCGTTATATAATTTCGAAGACAAATTTGTATATTTTTTGCAACTTTTTTCAGTAATATATTAAAAACTCAGTTTTAACTAAAGTATAAATGATTTTTAAAATGAGACGAAAGTTAACCCATAAAAGGAAAATAAAAAATAAATTTTTAAGGATCGACAACCACAATTTTTTAAAAAGTGAATGGGCGCGTTAGCTTTATTTTGACAATCGTTATATGTTTGAAAATGCAAGTTTATATTTTTTTGAATAGTACATTAAAATTTTTATTTTTTGTCTAAAATACATATATTGAAAATGAGAAGAAAGTTAACTCGTGGGAAAAAAATGAAAAGTATATTGTTAAGGGATTATCTTAAGCTACTATAACTTCTGCTACAATTGACAATTTTGTAATTTGAAGATAATCTGTTGAAGTATTACCTGAGAACTTTACATTGATATTAAAATATTGCTATTACAACTTCATTTGAGCCCACAAAATTGATCAAATAAAGAAAGTAAAAACAAAAAACCACTAAAAGACAAAATAGTTTGCTATAAATGAATAATTGCTATAACTCACTCTTAGAATATCTCCAATGCACTTTATGGATTGGAAAAAAAACTTAACACTTCAACAAATAGACGAAATGTGTTAAAAATACATCTTTAATGCACAATGAGGATTACAATGTTAAGTTGACGTGACTTCAAAAAATATACATTATGGGGTGCTCCGTCTACATTTAGACGCTCCATGGGACATGATGAGTCAAGATTTTTTTTTATATAATTATTTAATTATTATAAATAAGGATGTTGATCAACCAGGTTATATGATAGAAGTTATTTTTATATGAACTCTTTATACAGTAAAAAATTCTGCAGATAAGACTCAATTTATGCTAGTAATTAATTTTAAATTTTAAAAAAAAATGACATATAATCAATATTATTTAAATGTAGAAGGACCCATTGAAGAATAAATGTTAGACTTCTCCGTCTATTTATCCACGTTCTTTATAAATTCGTTTATTTCGTTGTCACATCAGCCTCAATCTACATAATTCTTCTGAGATGCTCTTATAACGTAGTCAAGGGCTCTTGGTGTACAATAATCATTCACAAATAGTAGTTAATTTATAAAACTAATTAATTGAAAGACAAATTATTTGGTCATTTTCTAAATAATATTTTATTTAGAAAATTCTTTTTTAGAAGTCGAAATTATAATGTCACCTCAAATAAATTTTACAGTGTCAGGAATGTTTGTTAAATTTTTTTTTTTTGTTTAAAAACATATATTTTTATATTTTTTAGGTAAAATGTGTGGTTAAAAATAGAGATGAAAAATATGTGTGATTAAAAAGTGATTTGGAGAATTGTGTTGTAAAAAATAGGTTTAAAAACATATTTACCAAATAGAGATTAATTTACAATCTTAAAAATAAAAGTTATGGACAAGCGATGTGGTTGATGAGTGTTAAATTTGCAACAATAAAAAATTTCCTCAAGTATTTCAAGCTATTACAATCGTAACAATATAACAATAAAATTATACAACAAATACATTCGTGATTTATATTTGGTTTATCCGGTCAAAATGAAGAAGTATTCACTCAACAAATTAACAAAATTTGTGTAACAGGATTCCAATTTCCCTAAAGACTCGATTCAATTATTATTATTATTATTATTATTATTATTCTGATATGTAGAGCTAAATAAATGCAAGAAATTTTGCAAAAACTGAAATTTTCAGTTCTGAATTTGTTGATTCTTTTATCAATATCGATAGTATTTGTTTTTTTTTTTTTGTTTTTTCCAAGGATTAAATGCTTATTTGGTATGGTTTGGTAAAAGTTATTTATCTTCATTTTTTTCTCAAAGTATATGATTAAAAAATGATTTAAAGAAATGTATTGTTTATAATCTTATTTATAAACAAGTTTACCAAACGGAATTATGTATAACGTTGTCTAGATCTGCACATTTTAGTATAAGTAGGTGGTTTTTGTAGAATGTGCCAATGTGGTAACATGTGTTGATGGTAACATTTGCAAATTATCAAATTATAATCTACACTAGTCAAATTGGTATCCAAACATTGCAATAATCAAACTATAAATTACAAAAATTAAATTGATCAAGTATTTATTTTTGATAAAATTAGTTTAATCAGTTAATATTAATTATCTCTTCTCTTTTTTTAAAAATGAAATCATTATCGACTCCAACCCACCGGTGCCTTCTCCTATATAAACAACTCCATAATCAACACTCTTCTCTTCTCTATTCCGTCTCTAATCGATACATACGGATACACATAATCGTATCTTCAGTTTCTGAATCATTATAATGGCTCCAAACGGCAGTTCAAGTGGCCTGATCGTGAGTTTCGGCGAGATGTTAATCGACTTTGTGCCGACGGTCTCCGGCGTGTCGTTGGCGGAGGCACCGGGATTCTTGAAGGCACCTGGCGGAGCTCCGGCCAACGTGGCGATAGCAGTGGCGAGGCTTGGAGGAAAGGCGGCCTTCATCGGCAAACTCGGTGAGGATGAGTTCGGTCACATGCTCGCCGCTATCCTCAAGGAAAACGGCGTCTCCGCCGATGGCATCCCCTTCGATAAAGGCGCACGTACCGCCCTCGCATTCGTCACTCTACGCGCCGATGGAGAGCGTGAATTCATGTTCTATAGGAATCCCAGTGCTGACATGTTGCTCACTCCCGATGAACTGAATCTCGAGCTCATTAGATCTGTAAGTGTTGCCATCATCCAATTATATACGTATATAAAAATTGGATTGTTTGTCGGTTGATCTATCTTGTTTTTATTATAGGGATATTTCTCGTTTTTTTTTTGTGAATCTTTTCTTGATTTCTAATCAACGTAAATGATCATTGTGATCTTTATACAATTTTTTTTTCTTTTGTTAATTCTGATTTATTTTGACTAATCAATTATTTTTGGTAATTCTTTTACTTATTATTATTGTCAATTTTGCATCATCTATTTGGTAAAAAAAAATTGTTTATAAATAAAAAATGAATGTTTTCGAGAAAAAATGTGTATTTAAAAAGTGGTTTGAAAAAATATGTGTTTTTAAAAAATGATTTGGAGAAATGTATTATTACCAAATGAAACCTGGGCATTCATGTCCCACGAGTTGGTTGGTGAAATCACGAGATTTCATTTTTAAAAAAAAAATAGCTTCTTGTTGATAATAATAAGAATATAACAATTGTAGCATAATAGCAATTTCAAGGGCTTCAGTTTATGATACAAGTGTAAAGAAATTTGAATCATGCTAAACAATACTTTGGGACAACAAAGTGAACAACACTCTCACATGGAGTGTGGGGCTCTCACATGTGGACCCCACCTCCATGTGAGAGTGTTGTTCACCTTATTGTTTAAAAATGTTGTTCATTTAGCATTTTTGAAGAAATTTTTGACCTTCTATGAGGCAGATAATGCAAATGTGACGCGCAAGTTTGCCACGCGCCGCCAATCACTGTCACGGCTATTTAAAAACCACCTACAAGCGGGCCCACCGACCTCATTAATTGGGCCCAAGTTGATTTACAGTCAGATCCATTTCAATTTGGATCCGGATTTTCCGCATGCTTAGGCTAATACTGGCATTGAACAATTCTTTGGTCAAAGATTTAAAAATGGAGGAATTGTAGGGCCGTTAGGTGGCTAATGAAACATTAATGCAAGTTTTTAGGAACAGTCAATTGAGCGTTATTAGGATTTCACTTATAATAGGTTATAGGATTGTTAGATACTCCTAAATTTTTTAGTATCCTTATTATCCTTATTATGCTTGCGGAAAGATGAGGTAACAAAGTGACAAACGCAAGTCCTTGTCTTACCCCCATAAAAATACAATCTTCAATAATTTTGCCTAATGCATAAGCTTGGAACTAAAGTTCCCTATTCTCTCTATTTTGAATTTGAATATTTATAATATTTATTAAAGTTCTTTGTCTGATTAAAACAGCTTTTAGAGTAAATTGACCTAAAATAGAGGAAGTTCTTCTACAAGATGGAAAACGGACTCTATATCTATCTTTTATATAGTTTGGATTTGGACTAAATGGATGTATGAATCATGTACTGAACATAAATCTCCACAGGCTAAAGTATTCCATTATGGATCGATAAGCTTGATCGTGGAGCCGTGCAGATCAGCACATTTGAAGGCAATGCAGGTGGCCAAGGATGCTGGGGCATTGCTCTCATACGACCCCAACCTCCGGCTGCCACTGTGGCCCTCAGCTGACGAGGCCCGAAAGCAGATCATGAGCATTTGGGACCAGGCAGATGTGATCAAGGTCAGTGATGATGAACTAGAGTTCCTCACGGGGAATAAAAAAATTGACGATGCTTTGGCCATGTCCCTATGGCACGATAATTTGAAGCTTCTCTTGGTGACCCTTGGAGAAAAGGGCTGCAAATATTACACTAAGGTACGTTTAGTTGTTAGTTTCATCCTCTTAATTTCTCTACTACAGAGCATTAATGCATGATGAGTAGGCGAGGCTCTTAAAAGAATAAACAGCTTTTGTCCATTGTCTATATAATATATGGAAAACTGTTTCTTAATGTTATCATTTGGAAGTAAATCTTCATAAATAATAAATAAGATACATAGTAGAATTCTTATAGCCCATGTCTGGTTTGGATAAAAATCAGATTTTCCGTGAATTTTGATAGAATTAATCTAAGTGCACAATTATTTTGACAATGTAGATGACAATTTAATGATGTGGAGGTATTATTGTTGTTGATTTAAAAGATGATGTGATATGTGAAAAGAGAGGATTGCGTCCGCAGGCAAATTGTGACCCTCATTGTGACTCTAAATGTGACTGTAGCAAAACTCATTTTGATAATAGTTGATGAACAGTGTAGTTGGAAAGTTTGTGAGTTCCACATGAATTGTCTTAGTTAAATTAAATGTTGATTTTGACTTAAGTTTTAATCTACTTTTTAAGATGAACGAAACAGGGCTACATATCTATGACTGCATTTTCTGCATCTCATAAAAATTTCTTTAAACTTTCGACTATTTGAAAAATGTTATTCATGTGGCTCTAAATTATAATAATATTTGGTTTCATTCTATTAAGTTTGAAATAATTGGTTTATTGGGTTATCTTCTAAGGGCCTGTTTAGTTTCTCTAAACATATTTTTTTTTTTTTTGATAAGAAACAGATTTCTATTAAAAACTCAAGAATTTTCTCTAAACATATTTTTAATTACACATTTCTATGGAATCTTCAAATTTTCACATTTTCAATCACTTTTCAACCACACATTCTCTCAAAATTAATTTTTTTTCCATTGCCTAACATGCTCTAAAACAAGGAAACAGCTAAAAGATTGTAATTTTTACGTTGACATTAAAGAGACGTTCATTACTACATTAAAAAAACAATATCCTACAAGGTGGTTCTATATTTATGATACAACATTATATATTCTTGAAATGCCCTTGGTGGATAAAATATTCCAGGAAAAGAACATTATGACATTGAGGAATAAGGATACTATATAAACTAAGAAACAACCAGCACCAACTTGAATTATTCCATTCCTGATAGGTACTCTCAGCTTCAAAAAGCTACCCACAGCAGCCCATTTTGAACCACACCTTGCCACTTTCTCACCCTCTTATCTTAGATACAAAAATACTTTGATTTTGCATTTGTTCTTTCTTTTTCTTCCTTTATACCTTTTTGTTCGTTATAACGAATTCTATATCCTGAACTTTTCTATATTCCATGATTTTTTCTTCTATGTTAAGAATCAGTAAGATAGCAAAAATGCCCTTGTTTGATATTCACTAAAGTTTTCTTCTTCTTTTTTTCAACAGTATTCAGAGCCAGTTTGTTAATGTTAAAAGTTTTGATTTTTGTGATTTTTTTTTTTAATGGATGCGTGGTTTAAAAATGTTTAAAAAGTAAAAAATTGTAGGCTCGACTAAGAATGGATTGTTGAAATTGAGTTTGAAAAGTTTTGGTGAAGTTTTTGGCATTATAAAAAACAAGCTCTCAATCTCAACCATCCAGTCAAAATCAAATCAACAATATTTGACTTTTCACCAAATTTCAATCATCCATTCCCTTAAAAATTACTATTCATTTAAAAAAAAAAAAAATTTAAACAATACCAAAGTACCAAACACACTCATATCTTCCCAGTTATTATATGTTTGCTAAACTTGTGAATTATGGAGAGAATTGACCAAGCCTCGTGAAATTTTATGGTGAGAAAACTGTGTATAGATATGTGTTTCATGAAACAATCATCTGTGTGTTGGTAAATAGAATTTCCACGGATCAATTGACGCCTACCACGTCAAGGCGGTGGACACAACAGGAGCTGGCGATGCTTTTGTGGGATCCCTTCTCTGTAAGATTGTCAATGATCATGGCATAATCCAGGTAATTTCTTGATATAATATTGTTATGTATTGCACGTTCTAATTATGATTAGTATTTACGGAACAGTAATTCTATTGATTTCTTGATTTCCAGGACGAGCCTAGGCTGAAGGAAGTACTTAAATTTTCATGTGCCTGTGGAGCAATCACCACGACTAAAAAGGGAGCCATCCCAGCTCTCCCGAACGAGAAAGAAGTCCTCGCTGTTCTCAAAGGAGGAAAGTAGATGAAGGAATTTCCTAATTTTGATTTTTGACATGTTTTTCCAGACAAGTTTTGGTTTTTGTTGGAAATTGGTAATAGGTTTCCGTTTCCCTACCTATTTCTCAATTTCAGTTTTTATTTTTCTTTTTGTTTGCTTGAAATGATGAAATAATATCTTTTAAGGAAGTTAAATAAATAATGATTCATCATTTTATCTTGAGAATGCAGTTGGAGCAATAATTGAAATCTTGTTTTTCCTTTTCCTACAGTGCTCGTCCAGCTCGTTATGATCAAATATCTCTATCAGTAACTAAATCCAGCTTAATTAAAGCCTCAAAAAATAAAAAATTAAAAAAATCCTGCTTAATTAAGCACTGTTATTGAATATACACATTACCTGTTTACTGTGTTTTAGTTGACTATATTAAAATTTTATTATTCATCCTTTCAACAAAACTACTAACAAGATTGACTTAGGGAAGCAAGCGGGTATGCAATCAGAAAATAGATTTCATTTGAAAATCTCTCTTACTTAATTACGCCCCGCTTTTCTGTTAATGAGAAAGATTAATCAGTATAAAATTTTACTGGCCCACTCGTTGTATTCTAAAGAGTTCATGACAAACAAGAGAAGACAGTTCATGGCCTGACTTGTAACACGAACAGTTCACCTAGCAAGGCAAGAAGCGGAGTGTTACCAATCTAACTTGGTTTTGCAGCTTTATATTTATTTGTGAAAATAGATCCTAGATGCTCGTCAAATTTGAAAGAGCCCTCAAAGGTTATTTATATTCCTCAAAAATCCCATTCACATCACCATTTTAACATTTCTTGGTCCACGACGTCAATCGTCATAATGAAAACACGAGTATTGTGAAAATACATACAGCGTACTTGAAGAAAGATGCGGAGAGTTTACCCGAAATGGACACTACAGCTCAAAGACAAAGGAATCAAATCGTGGATAAACAAGTCAACCTTTCATCATTAAAAAAGGAAATTCGTACATGTTTTTAAAAATAATAACTTACTGTGTTCTAACTATTTGACATATTTCCTACATCGTTACACCTCTTATTTTCTTCACTGAAATTATTCAGTCAAGATTGATTCTATTGAGGCAGCTCTCTAGATCTTGATATCGGAACAAGTGTTGGTTAATTCTAAGGATACTGAGAAATGCGTTGCAAACTTTTAAGATAAAGAAAACGGTAATTTTATGTGGCATTTTTAAGTGATATTGTAACATAACATAAATACATTGGGTGATGAAAAAGAAAGTGATTGGGTAATTATTTACACCATGTAATGTATGTGTGCCTCGTCACAATATCACTTAAAAATGTCAATTAAAAATACCTCCCTAAAGTTACTCTAAAAAAGTACTTTTTGGGCAAATACTTTTACAAAGTGATACCATCCGGTAATATATTTCAATACAAAGTGAATTAAAATCAATAGTTCTTGCAGCAAACAAAAACAGGAGAGAAGGTAAAAGCAACTAATAGATAAGTATATCTACGAAGAACTGGTGTATGATCTTATTGAGTTCGTGACGATAGATTCATCCAAGATCAGGAACCGTGAAATACCCCTCCTCGTTGTCATCTAGAATTTCAATTCTAGGTTTCTTGTTAGGCATGTAGAATTTGGGTGGCCTATATGAACCCAAGTTATTACTTGGCTGATATACTGGCAGCTGAGGAACTTCCGCGGCTAAAGCCTCCGGTGACAGTTGTTCGCCAAACAGACCAATGTCTGAAAACCACTCAAGTTCACCAAACTCAAGTTGATCCTTCTGCAAAAGTTGAAAATTTGATTAACGGCGCTGCAATTTGATGGTAAAGAAAAAGTACATTCTATACGATTTCACATATATTATAATTGATCAGTTCACTCAATAGAGGTTATAACATATGTATTTGTGTAATGTAGTTTCCGTACCTTTTTGGAGGATTCATAATCTGAAAACTGTAGCAAGTCATCCACAGGCCAAGATGGTGATGTGATATCAGTTACATGCTGCACAGGTATTTTAGTCGTAATCTGTTGTGAATTCTGCATGGGCGGCTTTGGTTCCACATGGTCTTTCATTGTGTCCTTATTGCAACTAGAGCTTAAAGCTACTCGAATTCCCGTCGCTAAAAATCGCTGGTGGTTTGCAGCATGGCTATTGGCTGAATGGATCGCCTCGTCACAATCCTTGCAAAAGAGTGCTCGGTCTTCAACGCAGAAAATGAAAGCTGTCTTCTCCTGCACAAGATAAAATGTACAAGTCAATACAGTAAGATTTAGTCTGATGGCTCACTGTACCAGAGAAGTTTACACACGGTTAATACAGAAATTAAGAATAAGAAAAGATTTTCAGATAAAAAAATGTAAGAATTTATTCTAGAAATGAGTTTGGCATGAATATGGTCTTATAATGAATTGCTTCTCTCACTAAATAGCACTTTTGTCTCAATACATAGTTATCATTACTATCATTGGCATTCTTTCATGAAGTTGAAAATCAAATCTTCATCAAGCAAACTGGTTTAAGTGAGGACAGCTGAATATTACTTCAAGCAATGCTCCGTAAAAGTTGCATAGTTCTACAAGAGTACTGCTACTTGCTCATGTTATCCTCTGTTTCTCAAACCAGTGAAATGAATCCTTTATAGTCTATTGAGTCTTTCTTGTTGCTCATTTTCCAGAACCTTTATAGAACAGAGGGTATCTTTTTTCAACAAATAAGGTTAAGAATGAAATGCAATTGAGCAAAAAGAAAGGATTTATCATTCTCAGATAAGTTTTCCGTGATGCAAGCTCATTGCGATTCATATCAAAGCCAAAAGTCAGTTTTCTAAGGATTGTAATTTTCGTGTCCCGCGCATCAGATCTCTGCTCGCATAGGTAAGAGTAGTATGCTCATTTAGTGTTCTTCCCCCTTGGTAAACTTCCAGTCATTCAACAAGGAAAGTTTTATATTCAAACAATAATTCTAGGGAGACATTTTTAAGTGACATTGTAATGTGGCGCATATTCATTGAGTGATGCAAAAATAAGTGGGGGAGTAGTTATAACCATTACCCAATGAATGTATGTTACATCACAATGTCACTTATTAATGTCTCCCTAGAATTACTCATATTCAAATCCGCATAATATTTAAGTTAATTAGGAAGGTCATTTTTGGGAGAAGAAAGGAGATCCTAACTCTTGCTAGACCATTGACAAATGCAAAAAGATCTATAACTCGAGTCCAGCATTAGAAAGTCATTGACAAGGAAAACATTCCCTTTGTTTTTGGAGTTAAGTTATTAATAATAGTCTCTTGATGATGCTGATCCTTGGCATTAATGCTTCCATGATCATTGCTTCATTGAAAGCATTAATTGTTTAACAACTCCAAAAGCAAAGTGCCTGTTTCCCTTATCATGACCAGAACTGCATATGAGTTTCAATATAATGGATTTTATGCACTTCCAAAAGCTGCTACATATGAGATGGTACAACATGGTATCAAAGCCAGCAAATGTCTAGTCTCACCGGTATCCAATTATGAAAACTTTGCACTGCCAGACCTTTGATGAAAAATGAATTCGCCCTACATGTGAGGGGGGGTGTTGAAATTTGTCTTCTCTTTAAAAGGTTAAGCTTTAAGATGAGATGATTTAACTATCAGCATCTTCGATGCATATACTCTCAAGTCTCAACATTTTTAGATGATCAAAAGCAACTTATTGAACATGCCTCTTAGCATCAAAATTCCGGCTTGTGTTTTGTAATCGAGGTCTCCAGTCGCCATCTCGACATGGAATGCTGCCTCCAAAAGAGCAATAATGCTACTCTTTGATTGAAGAACATTTTCTTCCTTTCCTCATTTATTTCTTAACTAGGTGATAACTATAAGTGTTATGTCATACGTCCAATCGTTTGATCAAACACTTATTAATATATTTGATTGATACATTTTATATATGGCATGTATGTTATTTACTTTTCCCTTTTTTGATTCTCAATAAATTTTCTCTTTTTTTCTATAGTACTCAATCTCAACCATCCACTAAAAGCCAAGCCCACAATCTTCTCAACCGAGAAGATTGTGGGCTTGGCTTTTAGTGGATGGTTGAGATTGAGTATTGTAGAAAAAAGATAAGATTTTAAAGAAAACCAAACAGGGGCATAATTGAATCTTAAATCATCATTGATCGTATAGTAACATCAAGATACAAATATTGTTATTACGGTTAGACCAATATGTTTGTCATTTCTCACTTTAGAAGTGAATTGCTAATCTCACAAGCTAAGATATAGGTTTAAATGGACACATGCATGTTTTGTTAAGAGAACAAAATATTGGAGATCCACAACAAAGATTTCACACGGATAACTATCTGAGCGTCACTGATTAATCTCTAACATTCGTCAGTGGAATTGATCATTTAACTTGAGGTCATCATAGTACCTTATATGAGAACAATCATACTTTGGTTAAGTCGGACGTTATTCTACGAAGAGTTGCTAATACAGTAACGTTCAATTATATCAAGAATCATATGAAAGTTGTGAATGCTCAATATGTGATTCATCACTCTTAAATAGTAATAGATTATGATCTACATTTTATTTGATTAAGTCGATATTGAAATCCTGGCCAAGGTGCATTCATGAATAGAAAATAGATTCGATATTTATTGACTTATAAGAGCGAACTAAAAGATATGATTAATAGTCGAGATTGACACACTTCCATATCATGTAATGTAATTGATGGGATCATATGACGGAAGGATTATAGTTTCATGATAAAAGAACAAGTTTGGTTTTGTCATATCACGTGACATTTTCCGTTGCATGAATTGCTCTGATACATTGCTAAATGTCAATTTGGGACAATTAATGTGAATTAATTAATTTTAAGAGAATTAATGATTAATTAAAAATGAGTTTTAATTAATCTTATTTTGATCAGATCAAAATAATAATTCATGTCGTTCGACATAGTGGTTGGGAACCTAGTGTGCCACGCAAAATTGGAGAACTAGAAGAAAATAATTAGAATTAATTAATTGACAAGTGTTCGATATTTGTAGAATTAATTAATTAGGTGTTTAATAATAGGCTCGAGTTAATTAATTGGGACATTCGCATAAATACCCAAAATTTTGGGGTCAAATTGAAATTAACGTTCTACAGGAAGTATTACACCTTGATACTTCTAAAATTTTTATGATACTTCTAATTTACTGAAATTTAAATCATTTTAATGTATCATATTATGATACTTTCTAAATTTTTTTGATACTTAGTGTTGGGATTGTCCAAAAATTATGGAATAAAGAATTTTTGTTTGACAAGAAAAGAAAAAGTGGTCAAATTAGATTGATATTATTTTCTTTATATATATAATACCAATTGGAAAAGGAATAAAATATTTTTGGTATTATTATATAAAGAAAATAATAAGAGAATCCAAATACAATTAGGTAAGATTTTTGGCATAATTTTATGATATGTAGACACGTTGACAGATTAAAGATGATGACAGGTTCCAAGTTTGAGGTGGAACGATTTGACGGGAAAAATAATTTTAATATTTGGAAAATTACAGTTGAAGATATTCTCGTACAACAAGGACTCTACAAGGCTTTGCATGGTAAGAGGCCAGAAGGGATGAAAGATGCAAATTGGGAAGAACTGGAAGCAAAGACAGTTAGTACAATCAGATTGGCTCTTGCACCTGAGGTAAAGTATGGTGTTTTGAACGAAAAATCTACTTCTAGGTTATGGAAAACACTAGAAGATTTATATATGTCTAAGTCCCTAACTAATAGGTTTTATTTGAAGAAACAATTATATGAGTTAAAGATGGATGATGATATTGATGTTAGGGACCACTTGAATAAGTTTAATAATTGCGTGACTGAGTTATTGAATGTGGATGTAAAAATTCAGGATGAAGATAAGGCGATTATTTTATTACCTTCCTTGCCTAATTCTTATGAGACGTTGGTGACCACGTTGTTATTTGGTAAATCTACATTAACGGTGAACGAGGTTTCAAATGAATTGTTAGAGACAGCTAACATGAAGAAGTCAAGTGGTAATGTGAATAGTGATCGAGTTCTGTTGACTACTTCCGATAATAGGTATGGTAAAGGTGAATAGCGAGGAAGAAATTATGGTCAGAGGGATCGTTCTCAATCTCGTTCAAGGAGAGACGTGGAGTGCTATTACTGCCATAAGAAAGGTCACGTTAGAAGAGATTGTGAAGAATTGACAAAACATCTTGAATCGAAGAGGAAAGGTAAAGAAATCATAGAGAATTCAGATTCTACAAATGTGATGGAGGAAAATTATGATCATGAAGATGTTTTATGCGTTTCTAATGATGAGAGTCTAGTTAGTAATTGGTTTCTAGATTCTGGATGTTTTTATCACATGTGTCCAAATAGAGATTGGTTTGAGAATTATAAGTCATGTGATGAGCGTCATGTTTTTGTTGCTGATAATCAAAAACTTGAAGTCAAAGGTTCAGGTACTATGAAGGTGAAAATGTTTGATGGAGCGGTGAGAAGAATAACAGGTGTTTTACATGTTCCAAGATTGAAGCGAAGTTTAGTATCGCTGGGAGCATTGGACACGTTGGGTTATGAATATTCTGCTAGAGTTGGTGTGATGGTTGTGAAGAAAAATTATGTACCAATAATTAAAGGTGAAAAAATTGGTAATTTGTACAAGCTAATAGGGAGGACAATTTTAGGTGGAGCTGGCAGATTGAAGTCGCACCAAGGGGAGTCGTCTACTACTGCTAAAGTTTGTGAAGTTGTCAAGACAGGATCTGTGACTAATAATAAGAAGATTGAAGAGAGTAGTTCAAAGATGTCAAAGCGAAAGGTTTCATGAATATTTGAATACTGTTCATACTTATTAGAATTTTTGGTTAAGGTGGAGATTGTTGGGATTGAGCAAAAATTATGGAATAAAGAATTCTTGTTTGACAAGAAAAGAAAAAGTGGTCAAATTAGATGGATATTATTTTCTTTATATATATAATACCAATTGGAAAATGAATAAAATATTTTTGGTATTATTATATAAGGAAAATAATAAGAGAATCCAAATACAATTAGGTAAGATTTTTGGCATTATTTTATGATATGTAGACACGTTGACAAATTAAAGATGTAGGCTTATGATCAACTTGAAAAGAAAAATAAAAGCATTGTGTGCCATGTGTGTGTGAGAAAAAGAGAAAATTTTGGTGAGTGGGTTTAAAAAGAAAACACTTTTGTTGTTCTTTCTTTGTGTTAGGAGAAGTTGTGAGGGTGAGAAAAATATTGTAACGAGTGATTTATTTTTCTTATCAATAAAAGTGTTCTTCTCCCGTGGTTGTCGGCGGTCAGCTGAGCCACGTTAAATTCTTTGTTTTCTCTTTATTTTTTCAATTATTTTGTGTTTTTGTTTTTGCTGCGCTTGTTTGATTTGGGGTGGGAAAATTATTTTTCCCAACACTTAGAGCCTAAATTTTAAATCACACATTGATACTTATGATACTTAGAGCGTAAATTTGAGTAATGAAAAGAAAATAAAGTAAATTTCAGTAAAGTTTTACAAATGAGTATATTTTAGTTCAAGGAGAAAAAAGGGTAATTAGATTAATTAACTTTGTACCATATTTAATTAATTAAATTAATTAATCTAAATGGACTGATTCATGTTTAAGTGATGGACATAGCCCACTTTAACATTTGTAATTGTACAATTGGGGTTTAGAAATTCTTCACCAATTCATTATTATCTTGCTAGATCTTAATCTTTCATTCTTTTCCTCTCATGTGGATCACCTTTAGAAGCTGCCGGATAATTGGATAACTGTGGTGTGCAAATAAATTGGAGAAATCAAGATTATCAAAACAGTCTACAAGAACAATCAAGAGGTAATGTTCTTATCACGATTTCTATCTAAACACAAAGCAGCTCCCGTTTGGGAAATGAAATTATTTTAAATTTCGTTGTGCATGGTTAAGTAAATTCCCAACATGAACAATATTGTACTACATCGTTCTTCGAAACACTTCATAAAACTTAAATCAAATAAACTAAAATAACAATTTAGATCTTATTCAAAATATATTGTCATTCAATAATCCAAATTAACTGCAAAACAATTTTTCCTGATCCTCATTTTATCTCTATTTCAAGTAGTTCTAAACAGGCCACTGGAGGTCAAGTCAACATATGTATATATTTGGATCATACTATTAGACAGGTCATGTATTTTAACTTGTTTTTCTTCATTGATACGTACTATCCAATCCTCTCTACCAAACATGCCATAAATGCGCAAAAAAATGGTGAGAATTTTCATTACTTGGCATATATCACAGGGAGGGAGCTTGTTGGAGAGGCATTCAAGAAGCAGCCTTTGGTGTTTGCTTGCAAGTTTGTTAGCAGCATGCACTTCAATATCACATTCTGCGCACAAAGCAGCCTCATCCGCACAGCAAATCACAGTTGCTTGAGCTTTCTCACACACATCACACTGAATCTTCATCTTTTCTCACAGTCACAGCTCCCAATTTCACAATCAATTCCTCTACTTTTTTCTTCAATAAATCTACCTTTAAGACATAACCTCAAGCCCAAAGCTGAATCTTTTTTTTTTTTTTTTTTAAGAGTAAAGAAAAACCCAGAATAAAGTGTGTGAAAGAATAATAATAAGCAAAAAGGGCCTTTTCCAAAAAGTATCTGCTAAAACTTCTGGTGGGATTTTTGAGTTCAGACAACAATTTTCTTGCCAAAAAATTTAGGTCAAGAAACCAAGAAAAACAAAACAGAACAGAACTGATCGAATCTGAGAAGGGTGTGAAGATGAGGACGTATCAAATGCCAACACAAGATTTGAGGTAACACAGCATTTGTGGGGGTAAGGGCTGAGTCCCTATGTGTGGCTGTGGTGTAAGGAACATCACTAGTGGCCATCAGAGAAGTGACATTAAATGATTTGCGTGTGTGGCCCAACGATATAAATTAATTCTTAACTGCACGCAATTATTTATGAATCGGCTACGAACACAATTCCACCTACAATATGGGTGACAATCCACAGCCTCTTTTCAGCTACATATTAATGAAGAGAGAGAAAGAATTTAAATTATTTTTTGATTTATTTTTATTTTCTAGATAAGATGTGAGGTTAAAAATTAGAGAAAAAAATGTGAATGATTAAAAAGTAATTTAATAAATTACGTAAATTAAATTTTTGATCGAATTTGTCTTTTAGCGAAATAAATTGGAGCCGCCGAACGGGTCTTATTGGTTGATAAGAATGGATAATAGTCAAATCTTGTTGGATTTAAGAAGAAAAGACCTCATTCAATTTGAATCTCTAGCCCTTATTTGAATTCTATTATTTCAATTTATAATTTGAATTTTGAAAATTTAATGATTAAAAAGTAAAAATTGTGAGCTTGACTTTTTTAAATAATTGTAATTGATTACTGTAGAAAAAATCTGTATTTTTAAAGAGAAATAATGAGACTTAAACAAGAGCTTAACTTCTCGTGTGTATTGGTAAATTTGTATATAAATAACATTATTTTGCCTCAATTATAAACCAAAAAAAGTCAAATAGAAGATTCTTTTAAACTTTCATTAATATAAAACCTATTTATTTTACCAAAATAATTCGACTCATTTACAAAATAGCATAACGTATCTTCAAATTGTTGTGACTTTTGGTAAAAACAAAAAATGGTTTATAAATAAGTTAATAAATTACACAGTTTTTCAAACAATTTTTAATCACAAATATTTTCTCTCTTCAATTTCAACCACTACTTTTTATATCAAAATCTTAAATAAATCACTTTATAAATCAAATAGTGTTACCAAACGATATAATTTGTGTTAGAATATTTGACCCAAATTAAGAATTAGAATATTTTGGACAATTGATTTTCTTGTTAAAGTGATTAACTTGAAGATCAAGTTAAATATGAAAAGAAAAAGAAGATAATCTTTTGGCATGAATTTCTTTCCTTATTCTGATTATTCTATTTCAACAAGGAAATATCTTGGAGTACAAGTAATACACGTTTTTGGGTTATGTTTACCTATAAATATGTGTATTGAAGAGTCAATTAATTGCACATTGACTAGAGAGTATTGTGAGGAAAAAATGTAATCTAACATCTTGATTTTTCTTGGATTCTTTGTGGGTTGTACAAAGAAGTAGAAATTGGTAGATGTGATAAAGCTTGATTATTTTTCTTATAATACTTGGGGGTTGGTGAGTGCAAATTCTATATAATTATAACAATTTATTATATAGTGAAAAGTTTTGGCGAAGATCCGTGGACGTAGGCAAGTTTCCGAACCACATAAATTTCTGTGTTCGTATTTATTTTCTTGTTGGCTCAATTATTTCTTGAACATAAAAAATTCCTGTGTGGTTAATTAGAGAGGGAATTTGCATGTAATTCCCAACAGTGGCGCCGTCGACGGGGAAATAGACGTCTAATTAACAGAGTATCAGGTGGTTCGAAGATTTTTGGAGCAAAAGAAAATATGTTTGGAAAGTACAACGTGGAGAAAATTGACTGGAAGATCAATTTTGGCTTGTGATAAGTACAAGTCATGGATGAATTGATTCAGACGGGACTGCAGAAAGCTTTGAAGGAAAAATCAACCCCGAGTTCTGACAAAGAAACTGAATCCAGCACAAGTGAAGAAGATTGGGAAGATTTGGATTTGAAGGCTGCTAGCATGTTACAACTTTGTTTGCCCAAAAATATTCTTGCAAATATTTATGGATATTTGCTGTGAATAAACTGTGGGAAAATTGAAATAGTTGTATCGGTTGAAGAGCTTGTCAAATAACTTATATCTGAAGGAGCGATTTCATTATTTGAGAATGAATGCAGGTATGAAAATCTTAGACCATCTTAGTATTCTCAAAGGGATTGTTTCTGAACTGGAATCTATTGGAGTTAGATTGATGATGAGGATAATGTTCATCTGGTCTCTTCCATCCACGTTTGAGCGCATCATGCTGATTTTGATGTACGGAAAGGAAACAGTGGAATTTTCAGAAGTTAAGTTGATTAGGTTGAAGTGAAAGTTCATCTGAAAAGCTTTGCTTGTTACTGAAAAGTGGAAGATAAGTAACTCCATGAAGAAGAAGGTAATGTGTTGGAACTTTGATAAATCTATTCATGTGAGCTCGGAGGTGGACAATGCGACTCTCCTGGTGGAGGATGGTGATGATGTACCTTAGTAAGATAGGACTTCCTTATGGCATGAAACCAGTTGCCATGATAGATGATGTGTTCTTGCTGGCGAGTACATATGTTTGCACACGGGCATTGGTTTGGCGTTAATGCAAGATGTGTTGTAAAATTGATGTCGATGACTGATGAACTCCCAAGGAAAGTCAAACATGGGAGTTGCACCATAATTTTTCAGCAAGGTTTATTTCGACATGAGCCGATGAAAAACTCGGAGTTCGTTGATAATTCTGAGTATAAGTTATACTCATATGGTGGAGTATGAGATCGTCAAAGTGGAAAATTGCTTTCCTGTTACCGAATTGTTGATTTAAATATTTTTGCTCGAATGAATTTGTGTCAAGGTGGAGATTATTAGGATATTTGACCCAAATTAAAAATGAGAATATCTTGGATAATTGATTTTTTTTTGTTAAAGTGATTAACTTGAAGACCAAGTTAAATGTGAAAAGAAAATGAAGATAATTTTTTGGCATTAATTTCTTTCCTTATTCTGATTATTCTACTTCAACAAGGAAATATATTGGGGCACAAGTAATACACGTTTTTGGGTTATGTTTACCTATAAATATGTGTATTGAGGAGCCAATCAATTGCACATTGACTAGAGAGTATTATGAGGAAAAATGTAGTCTAACATCTTGATTTTTCTTGGGTTCTTTGTGGGTTGTACAAAGAAGTAGAAATTGGTAGATGTGGTAAATCTTGATTATTTTTCTTATAATACTTGAGGGTTTGGTGAGTGCAAATTCTATATAATTGTAACAATTTATTATTTAGTGAAAAGCTTTGACGAGGATCCCTGGACGTAGGCAAGTTGTCGAACCACGTAAAATTATGTGTTCGTACTTATTTTCTGGTTTGATTATTATTTTTTGAACATCAAAATTCCTGTGGAGTTAATTAGAGAGAGAATTTGTATATAATTCCCAACAATTTGAAATAATTAGTAGTAAGTACGCATTTTGCACTTTTTGTGTATAGGACATGTAATGTTTTTTACTATTCATTTGGTAAATCGGATAAACTAATTTATAAATTACACAATTTATCAAATCACACACATTCTCTTTCCACTTTTCTACATATTTTACCTGAAATTATAAATAAATCAATTTATAAATAGCTACAATTAAAATTGATCGCTATTTTTAATAAATTAATATTTTATTGAAAATTTTCACCAAAATACTTTGAAAACATTTTAAGATTCTATTTAGTAAAATCAATTTTCTCAAGAAACAATCAGCTTGTCTTGTTTGGCAGCCTCGGCCAATTGGCTAAGTATATCTAGTGTGTTTGGTATTGTTTAAATTGAGTTTTCTTTTTTTAATGAATAGTGATTTTTAGGAGAATGAATGATTGAAATTTGGTTGAAAAATCAATATTGTGGGCTTGACTTTAAATGAATGATTGAGATTGAGTACTGTAGAAAAATAAGAAGATTTTAATGAAAACCAAACGAGGCCGATCATCACAAACATAAACTTGAGAGCTATTAAGAGTTTGATTTTAAAATAGATTAATTTTGTTAAGAGACGTATAACTCGATCGATTAATGTTTTTACATTTAACCAGTGTGGTATTGAATCGATGGCTCGTTTGAGGTTTAAAAAGATTTCGTTCGTTTGAATTTTTGGAACTTTGAAACCACATGACAGTTTAAGATTTCATTATGAATATCAACACTATCAAGTTTAGTAACCTAGAATTTTATTTTTGATAGAAATAAGAAAGGTTCAAAGTACTGGACTTCAAAATCAATAAACATTGGATTTGCATGGTGTTTATTTTGAACTAATCCAGCCAATCAGAATCTTTGACAAATTAATTAATAAATAATTTATTTATAAAGAGAAATAGTAGTGGATCCTTAAAATATGTAGATATAAATGAATATATAGCAGTGTTCTAAAAATCGTGAAGCGTGACGAAGCGTGGAGCCCAAGAGTCAAGCTTTTGAAGCTTAAGCGGGAGTAAGCGTTAAAAAGCGTTTTTCAATTCCTAAATATTTGATTTAAATTTTACCCATACTTGAACAAGTAAAAAAAAAAAAGGAAAAAAAAATAAAAATGGCCGAAGCGCGCACAGTGCACGCTTAAGCGCGCACAATGCGCGCTTAAGCGCGAACTGTGCGCGCTTCGCGCGCGCTTTTTAGAACACAATTTTTAAAAACGCGTTTTTCGCGCTTCCGGCCAAAACGTCGCGTGGGCAGCGCGCATCGCGCATAATGCGCGCGTAAGCGCGCGTTTTTGGCGCTTTTTCGAACACTGATATATAGTAGTAATGACTATGGTTGAAATTAGTTTTAACTATTGTAAACCATTTATAAATTGGTTGCCAAATGAGTCAAATAAATGAGTTAAATTCGACCAGCTCAACCCCAAGAGATTCCACCATATCCCAAGTGTTCGATTTTTCACATAGTAGAATATGGAATTTCCAGTGTTCGAAAATGATAACCACGAATCGTTTTAATTTGTATACCATACGACTTAGCTTATGTTTGATAATGATTATTTTTAACTCATTTTGATACAGTACTTCATTTTATTCACATATTTTAATAATAAATAATTATGAACGTAAACTCAAAATTTCTTCCTTATTTTCACCAATATAATTTCCTATTAATCACAATTCAAAAAGTCTTTTTAATTGAAAAATAATTTGAAAAAATATTTTATTTATAAATATTGTTTATAAATAAGTTATCAAAGAGCATTAAAAATCGCGAGTACCTTTCAAAAGATGCAATTGACGAAATCATGCCATATAACGAAATTAATCATTGAATTTTGTTATGAAGCGTGATTATGTCCCTGTTTGCCCCCATTTTTTTAAAATCAAATTTATTCAACACTCATTCTTAACCATCCATTTTAATCAAGTCTTTTATTTTTTACATTTCAAACATTTTTTAATCACAAATTCTCCCAAAAATATTATTCAAAATCACATTTTTCCCCAAAAAAAAGGGGGTCAAACATACACTATAAGACCCCGTTTGATAGCATAAAATTTCCATGGAAAAGTAAAAAAAATTCCTTCTTCATTTTTCCATGTTTGATGGCACAAATTTAACTTGGAAAATGTTTTTTTCCAAGCCATCCATACGCCCATTTTCTTGTTAAAGGAAGAAATCATTTTCTTGTGCTTTATGTAAGAATTCATTTTCCATGTTTAGGGAAAATTGTTTTTGCCACATTTGATCAATTTTGTTGTTGTTAATTATCTTTTTTTTCCCCCAAAAAATAACATTATCATTATCAAGTACAAATATATTTAAAAAGTGAAAAAAAAAATTGATTAAAATAACAAAATTTTACTTTATTTATCATGAAAAATAATGTTAATAAAACAACAATACTTGAAAAATGTCTAACTTTTTTCGCTTAAAAAATTAAATCAATCAAATACTTCAAATGACATTGTTCAGAAAAATAATTTCCTAGCAAGATTATTTCTTGAAAATTATTTTTTTCATCCATTTCTCACCCTCGCAATCAAACACGGCCCGAGTAATCCGTATCAAAATTGAAGGAAAATTCAAGTCTTATCCACGTGTGCAAAGTATATAAGATCAGAGCACGTAGTCCGTCCAAGATTATCTTCTTTAAAAAAACTCAACATTTACAAATCTCACACAATATCGCCCTTTAATTATAAAGGTAGAAATATATTAATTATTTTCTCATAAATAAATAAGTAAATAACCAAACATATACCGAGTTTATATTATAAATTACTTTCTATTTTTATAAATTATTCAATAATTCACCTGAGAATTATAATCTCCTTCCTGGAACAAAGCATCTTATGACAAATTCAGTTGGCCAATTCAATGTAAACTTGTAAGCCCTAATTCCAATAATCTTCTTTCTTTTTGTAACTGCAGCCATGGCTGTCTCCCTAACCCCTCCCAAGAACCTCTTTATCTTCTTCTTCAACCTGTTGCCTTCACTAAGCTGATAACTGCTGAGAAATGCCCGTCTTGCTTGCAAATAATCTCGATCCCGGCCGCGAAAATTTCGATAATTATCAGATCCCATGGATAGTGAAACAATAGAGGGATGAACTTTTTGGGTGGCATTTTTCTTTCTCCAAAAGGCCATTGGTTATTGAATATAATTATTGGCTTTGCATGCAAATGAATTATGAATAGGTTTTATAAGGATGAAATATTGCTTACAAGTTTGTTCAACTGTGATGGAGATTTTGTGTGTTCAAGTAAAGGTTGGTAGCTTTGGTTACACCCATGGTGAGCATGCCGTCATGTAAATAGCTTATTGGACACTACTTACTCCGGTTGGTAGTTTGATATATTTTTTTTCCACTTCTTGTAAAATTTTAATGTTTGTATCTACTTAACCATTCAATCTAGCTTGCTATCGATAAATTTCATCGAGTTTTAATTGGGTCATTGGACTTTAATTTAAGTAGAATTTCACCACTTCATCGCATTTCATAATTATAATTCCCAAAATTGGCAAGGATTGATTAGTATGATAGTCTGGATGAATTTCGAGTCTACTAAAGAATACATCATGAAAGCTACCGATAGAATATAGATTTGTCACTCTAGACAGAATCAATATGATATCCACTTACTAGATTATAGTTTTCGATCAAGCACGGCCAACTATCAGCATAGATCTCATGAGACCCGCCCACTATTACTACGAAAAAGTATACCCTTTTCCTTTCAGTTATACCATAACTAATCTTCCATGTAATCGCCTTTGTGACACTATTTTTAACACTTTCAATGTTGTGACCTAGTGGTAATTGAGGTGTCACGGAATGATTACGTGGAAGATCCATCGCGCAGCCAAGTAAGAGATTTTTATCAAATTTGGAGACGACACTTAACGTAGTGGTGGAAAAAAAAAAGAAGGGGGGGGGGGGGTGTGGATTAAAGTTCAATTGACCAATTTGCATTAAATTGAAATTTAGTGATCTGACTAAGATAACTAAAGTTTAGTAATCCAATTGAGACTTTGCTAGAAGTTCAGTGACCGCAGATGAAATTTATCCTATACGGACTATTGTTGTTTATTCAAGAGAGATAGTAATGGTACAATTCTGGGATTAATTTCTTGATATGAAAATCTTTTCTATATTATACTTATTCTGTTCAAGACGTGAAAATGTTTCTAATGTTCATTATGATATCGTTTGGTAAAATGATTATAAACCAATTTATAATCTACACAATTTTCAAAATTACTTTTTAATCATACATATTTTTTCTTTTCAATTTTTAACCATACATCTTACCTCGAAAAATCAAATAAATTGGTTTATAATCCAGTCATTGATCCGAACAAAGGCTAAAGTCTTGTTCTCTTTACTATTTTGAGGTCGTTTTCTGTTTTTATTTTCGAAAATACTAAAAACGCGTTCTCTTTACCATTTTCGGAAACGAATTTTGAAAGAAAAAAAAAATTGTACACAAAACGCAAAACGTCCAAAATCTCGTTTTGGACGTTTTGTGTGTATTTCAATAAAAAAATATTCAAAATGTTGAAAACGCGTTTTGGGATTTTATTTATTTATTTATTAAGAATTATCATGGTTTGGAACTAAGCTTAATATAAAGTTGATTTTTTTTGGGAAATTATCCTAACTTAAAACTAAGCCTAAATAAATATTTTTTAAATTTATTTAAAAGAATTATCCTGGCTTGGAACTAAACTTAAAATAAAATTGATTTTTTTAAAAAGAATTATTCTAACTTGGAACTAAGTCTAAATAAAGGTTTTTTTTTTTTATTTTATTAAAAATTATCCTTGGAACTAAGCTTAAAATAAAGTTGATTTTTTTGGGAGAATTGTCCTAAGTCCTAACTTGGAACTAAGCCTAAATAATTTATTTATTTATTTTTGAGAATTATCCTAAAATAAAGTTTATTGAATTTAATATCAACAATGCAAAAAAAAAAAATTAAGTAGGAATTCTTGTTGTCATAATTCAAAAATTTAAGTAGGAATTCTTGTTGTTAATATAGACTCTTAGTGCTCACATTAGTGTATTGCAGGTAACCATGTTTTCAGTGTATTGTGAAAGGAAATTTGAGTTTGGACCAATAGTATTCTGCAAGCAAATTAATTAAAAATAATTTACGTAGTATTCTGAAAATTTCAAAAAAAACGTGTTTTTCAGTTTTTCATTTTCAAAAACAGTTTTCAAAAATGACAAATCAAACGCATTTTCAGCAAATTTAAAAACAAAAATAAAAATATAAAACATTTTTGAAAATGAAAAATACAAAATAAAATACAAACAAAATGCCACCTAATAGTTTCCCGAATTTTGACATTATTCTCCAATTACTATATAATTTTCAGACAGAAAGATTATACCAATTATTTTTTTTAAACAATTCTTTATCAAGTATATTTACTTTGATATTCTTAACTATCAAAATAAAAAAATTTACAATGAAAAAGAAGAAATCCAAGTCTTGCTTCACGCACCCTCCATGCTATTTCGACAAATCAATTGTAGAAATATATTCCCGGGTTTAACCCTATTTTTTGTTCTATTATTAAAAAAAATGAAAAATAAAAAAAATTATTTCAAGAAAAAGAAAAAAAAAAGTTAATTGTTGAGGTCTTTTTGCCAAGGAATGAAGCAAAGAGGAAGGAAAAAAAAAAATACACACACACTAGCGTTGCTTCAAGTTACCCCAAAAGAAATGGAGTGTGGTCTTTTGGGAGGACCCAATCTAGTCTAGTTATATACAGTTTTTTTTTTCCACTTTACCTATTATAAACACATGCTTTGAATAAAAGGAAAATTTGTTCGAGGACTAAATTGAAACAAAATGTTCGTCTTTGTTACTAATTTTTAGAAATGACAATGAGTAGGGTATGGGTTGAGGTTGGAAAACTCATACCCTACCCATATACTCACTTAATAGTAGCGGATCAGGTGCGGATAGGGTACTAGTAGGTGCGGGTATACTTTTATACCCATTTAAAACCTATTAATATTTTAATATTATTTTTTTGGCATTTGTGGCAGTCCAAAGTGGTAGTGTGTGTGTGTGTGTGTTGTTCTTCAACAATAATATAAGTATTCAATTATAATTTTTCAGGAACTTCACGCATAATATAATAATTAACAATCCCTGCGCAACATAAAAATATCAAAATGAAGTAAAAGTATAACATCATTGTTCAAAAATAAGTAGACTCCAACTGTCCAAAAATAAACAAATATTAAAGAGTCTACTTGTTCAAAATTATATATTGTTAAAATTTGAAGACAATAATTTTTTTTTTAAAAAAAGAAATTAATGTGTATATGGTTCGGGTATGAGTTTTTCTACAATATAAATACTCTACCCATACTCATGTCGGGTTTCTAAATTTACACCCACAAACTCATTGGGTCGGGTAATTTTCGCCCATTTATTTCGGGTACTCAATGAATTTCGGGTTCGTGGTATTATTGTCATCCCTACTAATTTTGTATAGATTTTATTTTATGTTATGTTACACGATAATTTTCAGTTTTCTCGTTCCTCTTTTATGTTTGTGCCATTCGTGATTGAACATGATGCTGTAAAAAATCCTAACATTGATGTGACAAGATCTGGTGATACTTGATTGCTAGAAAAGATGGATGAACTCGCCTTGGATCACCTGCAAAAAAGCGAGGAGGATTCTCTCCGTCGCCCCTCCGGTGTAAGAATTAGTATTCTGAAGAAAAAATAGAGAGAGAATATATAACTGGAAAAAGTAAAGAATGTTGATTGAATATTTCGTTATCAAAGGAACTGTATTTATATGGCTGAAAATCCCATAACGTTTTTTAATTAAAGAAGAAGTCCTTTTGATATGAACTTACCTGTTAGAGAGAGTTCTATCTTTACTAGAATCGATCTCCCCCTTTTTTTAGGAGGTTTCCTAGTTGGTTATGTCTCTTTTTGGGGCCTAAGAAGATAGCCCATTGATGGGGCCCATAAATGAGGAAAACTTAAGATATTGTTTGCACTGGGCTTCCTAAATAAATGTGGCTGGGATGGACCGACATCATCATCTTAAAGGAAACAAACACAGATAAGGTCGGGATATGCCGACCTTGCGACATATAGCTCAGGCAAGCAGGCTATTTCATGAATAAAGCGTATTGAAGAATCTAGATTCCTCGTGAAAGGCCCGATCCATGAAGCCCGGGCACATTTGCCCGATCTTTAGATTGTGTTTGGTGACTGTAAAGAGAGCGGGCACACAGGCCGGCCTTATGACCAAGATGGGTTGTCTTGTGAAGTCCCAAACCCTTAGCCCATCCTGGCAGCTTGAAATCGTATCGATCATTGGCCCCCGTGCATCAGGAATCAGTAATAGATCTCTGAATGCATCTAATTATTGACAGTTATCTCATTTACTTCTGACGACTAATGACGCGTTTTTCCAACTGTTTTCTCATTCAATTAATGTGGGGAGGTGAATAGTTTCTTAAGCCAAATGTTTGACACGTATTCAAAGCACTCATGTCGGGTTTCTAAATTTACACCCACAAACTCATTGGGTCGAGTAATTTTCGCTCATTTGTGTTGGGTACTCAATGAATTTCGGGTTCGTGGGTATTATTGTCATCCCTACTAATTTTGTATAGATTTTATTTTATGTTATGTTACACGATAATTTTCAGTTTTCTCGTTCCTCTTTTATGTTTGTGCCATTCGTGATTGAATATGATGTTGTAAAAAATCCTAACATTGATGTGACAAGATCTAGTGATACTTGATTGCTGGAAAAGATGGATGAACTCGCCTTGGATCACCTGCAAAAAGGCGAGGAGGATTCTCTCCGTCGCCCCTCCGGTGTAAGAATTAGTATTCTGAAGAAAAAATAGAGAGAGAATATATAACTAGAAAAAGTAAAGAATGTTGATTGAATATTTCGTTATCAAAGGAACTGTATTTATATGGCTGAAAAGCCCATAACCTTTTTTAATTAAAGAAGGAGTCATTTTGATATGAACTTACCTGTTAGAGAGAGTTCTATCTTTACTAGAATCGATCTCCCCCTTTTTTAGGAGGTTTCCTAGTTGGTTATGTCTCTTTTTGGGCCCCAAGAAGATAGCCCATTGATGGGGCCCATAAATGAGGAAAACTTACGATATTGTTTGCACTGGGCTTCCTAAATAAATGTGGCTGGGATGGACCGACCTCATCATCTTAAAGGAAACAAACATAGATAAGGTCGGGATATGCCGACCTTGGACATATAGCTCGGGCAAGCAGGCTATTCATGAATAAAGCGTATTGAAGAATCTAGATTCCCCGAGAAAGGCCCGGTCCATGAAGCCCGGGCACATTTTCCCGATCTTTAGATTGTGTTTGGTGACTGTAAAGAGAGCAAGCACACAGGCCGGCCTTATGACCAAGATGGGTTGTCCTGTGAAGTCCCAAACCCTTAGCCCATCCTAGCAGCTTGAAATCATATCGATCACTGGCCCCTGTGCATCAGGGATCAGTAATAGATCTCTGAATGCATCTAATTTTTAACAACTATCTCATTTACTTTTGACAGCTAATGACGCATTTTTCCAACTGTTTTCTCCTTCAATTAATGTGGCGAGGTGAACAGTTGCTTAAGTCAAATGTTTGACACGTATTCAAAGCAAAAGGTGGAGATTCAAAAAGTTTTCCCGCAATTTTTGTCTATATATATGTGGTCCCTATACTCCCTTTCACTTTACTTTGCGAAGATTTTTTAAGAGATCAGAGAACTCCTCAAGCAAGTGTTACGATCTTCCCCTCCAAAAAAATAGCATTTTAGGTAAGCTCGAGACTTCTCGACCTCATTATTTAAATAACTTTTAACGAAAAAAAAATATGGTTAGACAAGTGTCCATAGGAGATCTTAGGGAAGTAGAAAACCTAGACGAGCCTTTAAAGGTCGAGCCTCTAGGTTTCTATGAGCCCCCACCTCCTCAGGATGAAGAATCGGCGGATGAGGAGGGTGTGGAGGATAACCTCGATTTTGATAGAGGGTCGAGTGAGGGGGACCTTGAGCTCTCGACTTTTAATAGTAGGATGAAGGAGCACATGGTCGAGGCCGATATGAGGAAGTTTAGGCTTTCTGATGAGTATACAGTCCGGGTCCCGGATGTGGACGACGTTTCTTATCATTGTCGGGAGGGGGAAATGGTGGTGTTTCACGAGGCCCTAGTGGTCGGGCTCAGACTACCCCTTCACCATTTCTTTGTTGACTTCCTCCTAACTGCTAGCATAGTCCCGGGCCAACTTGCTCCCAATGGATGGAGAATCTTGGTATATTTTTTTGTGTTATGTAGAAGTATAGGAATAGAGCCCGCTGTAGATTTGTGTAAATGTTTGTTGGATTTGAAGTATTTTCGTAGGTGCAACTGCTTTGTTTATCTGAGCGGGAAAGGGCGATTCGAGGTCCCTTGGGTTCCTTCCTCCCTGAAATATTGGAAGGAAAAAAAAATTTATGTGAAGCCTCGGGTCGGGGAAAATATTTTTTTGTCTACCTTTAGAAAGCCAAATGTAGATAGTTTCAATAGGATAGAAAATAAGAGCGAGGAGGAGATGGCCGACCTCATAGCTAACGCCATTAGGGTGTATGATTTTGGCCTTTTGGCTGAAGAGGCATCGGGCTTGATAACAAATGAAATCTTGAGCTAGGCTGGTCTTGACCTTCAGCCCAGTAGGCCTTATCCTTGTTCATTAAGTAATACATGTGTTTCTTCTGTAATTCCTCTGCCTTTTGATTTCTCTTTTGTTTTCTCATCCTCTTCCTTTTTGTCTTTATCTTCCACAAGAATGGCTTTTGATGGTGACAAATTGAAGAAGGCGTGGCATGTTGCCCAAAAGAGGAAAGATGGAGGGGTCGTGCGACGCTGATACCAAAAAAGGCCTCACAGAGATCAATCGAGATAGGGGAAACCTCCCGGAGAAATAAAGAGGCTCCTTCCCAAAGGGAGAGTGGTCGAGATGCCCGACGTTCTCCGCCTCGGGAAGAAGCTGCTCCTGAAGTTGTCCCCGAGGGCCCTACCTTGGCTGATCTCTGGGGAAAAATAGAAGAAGGTCTCCATCCCGGGCTGCTGGAGAAATATTGTGAAGAGGTGGCTCTTGAGCAAGGAGCGGACCACTTCATGAACGCCGCGGTGAAGGTATCTTTCTGCCTTTGTGTTCGCACCTAGTAAATTTTTTTTTTTACTTACTAAGATTTTATCCCGATCTGTAGTTGATCAGCATTGGACGAGGACTGATCAACCAAGGCGTCAAGCGAGGAGAAACCTCGAGCCAGCTCGTTCACTCAGTCCAATATGAGGCAACCAAAGCTCGGGCTGCTGAGGAGAAGTTGGCTCGGGTCGAGTCAGACCTTCTGTTGATGACCCAAGAACGAGACCTTGCTCTTGAGGAGAACGCCAAGCTCGTGAAGAGATAGCTCAGGCCAGGGTCGAAGCTGTTGAGGCCTTCAAGAAGTCAGAGGAGTACGACCTTGCGCTAGGCAATTATGCCCTTGAGTCGTACTCCCAAGGTATGAAGCAAGCTTGAGCTTGGGTTCGGATTCATGCACCCGACTTGGACACTAGCCCTCTTTCCCAGTTTCCCCTGGGAACGGAAGATCTTGACCTTACTCCATTTATGGAGGAGGATGAAGCAGAGGGAACTTCTGAGGGAGAGGCCAGCAACGCTAGTGATCATGACCCTCAGCAGTAGGTTTTTTTTTTTTAGGAATTCTGATGTAAAGCCTGGGGTATGCCTCGAGGGCTTCTTTTAAAAAAGTTTTGCTTATGAATGAACTTTTACGTCTTTTGTCAAAGTTCGTGTTTTTTACTTTGCTTTGTTGTCTTGATTCCATGTCTTGGAAATTAAATGCCCGGGAAAAGGCCTTGTAATTTTGTTACAAAAATGGATTCTAATTCTTTATGGCATCAAAGCTTGACTAATAAGTCTGGTCAGGGCCAACCTCTTTGTCAACAAGTCGAGCTTTTGGCTTGGCTAAAATGAGGAATGTTTAACAAGGTCGGGTAATACTAGCCTGTTGAGTTATTTACGAAGAAGAAGAAGAAGATGAAATTTCTAATATTGAAAGGGGGACTAGGAAAAGGCCTATTAATGTGGGTCATATGGATCAATTTTCACGGCCTATCACGGTCAATGATACTTCTATGAATGCACGTAAGAAATTGAGACAACAAAATATCATCGATGCAATTTCTAAGAAAAGGTTATTGGAAGTTCATCAATACTTGGCAAGATGGGTGTATGAATCCGGAATTCCTTTTAATGCTATTGATAACGATAGTTTTAAACAATTTGTTGAAGCTCTTGGTCAATATGGCCCCGGTTACACTCCTCTATCTCAATACCAACTAAGGGAGCCACTTTTGAAAGGAGAGGTGGATAGAACAAAAGAAACTCTAAAGAAGCAAGAAGAAGAGTGGAAAAATAATGGATGTTCAGTAATAACTGATGCTTGGAGCGATAGGAAAAGAAGAAGCATTATGAATTTATGTGTAAATTGTAAATTGTGGACCACATTTATTTCATCAAAGGAATCTTCAAATGATGCTCACACTGATCAATACATATTTGACTACGTCAATGAATGTATTGAAAATGTTGGGGTTAAAAATGTGGTTCAAATTGTAATCGACAATGCTTCCAACAATATGGCCGCCGCAAATTTGTTGGCATTACAAAGGCCTAACATCTTTTGGACATCGTGTGCTACTCATACCATAAACCTTATGCTTGAAGGAATATCTAAACTTCCCAACTTCAAGGGGATGATTAACAAGGCAAAAGATTTCACTATTTTCATCTATGTCCATCACAAAAGTTTGGCATTGATGAGAAAGTTCACAAAAAGAGAGATAGTTAGGCCGAGAGTCACTAGATTTGCAACTTCTTTCTTAACATTGCAAAGTTTGCTTGATCAAAAAAAGAGTTGAGAAATATGATGACTAGCAATGAATGGGACAACACAAAATGGTCTAGGATAAAAAAAGGGAAAGAGACATTTAATATTGTTGTTCCAAATGATTTTTGGAATTTGATGGAGTTGCGTTTAAGGGTGTTTACTCAACTAGTGAAAGTGCTTAGACTTGTTGATGGAGAAGAGAAGGCTTCAATGGGGTTTGTGTATGGTGAGCTACTAAATGCAAAAGATGATATCAAAAACACATTGAAGAAAGAGTGTGACTATAAGCCAATCTTAGACATTATTGATGCAAAAAGCAAGAATCGCCTTAATAGTCCACTTCATACAACGGCTTATTTTTTGAATCCATTTTATTTCGTCAAGAATCCAAGTATCAAGGATGATCATTTGATAACAAATAATGTGATTGTTTGTGTTGAGAAATTCTTACCCAATGATGAAATTCAACATCATGTGATAAATGTCGAGTTTCCAAAGTATGTTCAAAGAGAAGGTTCATTTGGAAGAAAGCTAGCAATAAGTGGATGAGAAAACTATGACGAAAATTACAATCCGGGTATGTTAAAAATTAAAATTGCTCTCTCTTTTTGCTTTCATGTCATTGCTTAAATGTTGAATCTTTTAATTGCATTTTTCTCTCTTTCATTTATATTTAATAATTTATTTATTATTATTAGTGAGTTGGTGAGACTCCTTTGGCAATGAAACACCAAATCTAAAGATAATGGCAAAAAGGATCCTCGGTTTGAAAACTAGTTCATCGGGTTGTGAAAGAAATTGGAGTACATTTGAAGGGATGAGTAGTGAGTGCTAATTACATTGTTACATATGAGTTATTACTTTGGTAGTTTGGTAATAGTTTAATAACTTATTAAGTATACTAAAGTTATCTAACTTATCTTGTCTTTTTTATTTATTTATTTATTTGTAGATATATACCAAGAAAAAAAATAGACTTGATACTACAAGAATGAAGAATCTTGTTTATGTTCAATTCAATGCAAGGTTTAGAAACAAGAAGAAGAGAAAGGGCAAAATAGAGATTTTACTAGCAAGTGATGCTAGTAATGCACAATCTTGGATTGTAGAGGGTTGTGATGAGGAAGGTGAGGAAGAGGAGAATGATGGGGTTGATAGCGATATCCGTGCTAGAAATGTGCAATTTGAAATAAGGGAGCCTGAGGAAAATGATTTTGTATCGGATGATACGGAAGATGAACTAGATGAGGAAGAAGAAGATGTTGAATTAGAGTCCGATAAAGAGCTAGACAAGATTTAGCGATTGTGCTATCTTAAATCTTAATTTTGTGATTATGATATGATTTTGATTTTTGAGATTAATTTTTGTGGGCAATTTCGAAAATATGTGTAGATGTAGCATGTAGGAATTCAATTGTCAAGTTTTTTGCCTTTTGAAAACTTCAAAATTGTATAGTAGACATTAGACTAGTTACTAACTTAGTAGTTAGTACTTAGTGATTACTAATTGCTAATTATTATTAAGTAAATGCAATATTCATATTGTGCGTTGGTAACTTGGTATGCATTATTTCAAATTTTCAATTATGTAATGATTTAGATTGATTAAAAATTTAAAAAAATAAAATAAAATTGAAAAACGCTTTTTAACGCCTAAGCATGCTTAAGCTTGTAAAGCTTGACTTTCGGGTTTCACGCTTCACGCTTTTTAGAACACTGCCTCGGGGCCCTTGCTTTGAATCTTCTTGCTTCTGCTTTTTCATCTGGCAACTTTCTTGATGTTAAATATTCAACGACTGGATCCATCCAACTAGACTCATGTTCAGCAATATCCATTACATCAGGTTGTTATGTGATACTCGGCCGATGAAGAGTTCGCACGAAACGGTTCTCTCCAGGTGGTCCAAATTGGAAAAAGTTAGTGTTGACAGAGCATCTGCTTTGTGATTGGCGGACCTCGAAATTTTATCTATGCGACAAGACTTGAACTTCTTTTGCAAGTCCAAAACCATCATTATGTAAGATGACATTTTTTCATCTTTTGCTTCAAAAGTTCCGTTCACTTGCTCTACCACCAGTTGTGAATCACTCAAGACTTTGACATGCTTGACCCCTAGATGTTGAGCTACTTGAAGACCGACGATAATGGTCTCATACTCTGCATCATTATTAGTTGCTGGAAAGTCAAACCTTATTGCGCACTGAATTTCCATTGTGCCATCATACTTTTTTAGTATGATTTCGGCCCCCGAGCCTGCGGCATTCGATACTCCATCAACTTGCAAAGTCCATGTTGCCTCTTCCCTGTCATGACCTTTTGGCCCCCGAGGTCTTGGGGCGAGTTCGGTGACGAAGTCTGCCAAAACCTGTGCCTTTATAGAAGGTCGGGGTTTGAACTCAATGTCATATTCTCCAAGCTCGATTGACCATTTGAGTAAACGATCGGAGACATCCGATTTCTGCAAGATCTGTTTTAAGGGCTGATTTGTGAGGACCGTTAGAGCATGGGCTTGAAAGTAAGGTCTTAACTTTCTGGCTGCTGTGACCAAGGCAAGTGCAAGTTGTTATGCCAGTGTATATCGGGTTTCTGCGTCAAACATCATCTTGCTAACAAAGTATACGGGTTTTTGGGTCTTCCCTTCCTCTTTGACCAAAACGGCGCTCTCAACATGATCTAAAACAACTAGATACAAGAACAGATTATCTCCCGAATGTGGCTTTACCAGTATTGGAGGAGTTCCCAAATATTTCTTCAACTTCCTGAAGAAGATCTAGCACTCTTCATCCTACCTGAAATCTTTGTTTCCTCTGAGAGTCTTGAATAAGGGAAAACATTTATCTGCTGCCCTTGACATAAAAAGACCCAATGCTGTCACTCTTCCCGTAAGCTTCTGTACTTCCCTGATGTTCCTGGGAGGTTCCATTGATGTAATGGCTATAATTTTATCGGAATTGACTTCAATGCCTCTCTGGGTGATCATGAATCCCAAAAATTTTCCCAAGCTTACTCCGAACGCGCACTTGGCGGGATTCAGTTTCATCCGATGTGGCCAGAGTGTACATAATATGTCTTCTAAGTCAGTAATGTGGTTTTTCTTTCTCGAGCTTTTTACAATCATGTCATCAACATAAACTCTTCAATGTTCAGCCCGATGTACTTGGAGAATACCATATTTACCAATCTTTGATAAGTAGTTCCGGCATTCAATCCAAAGGGCATGATTTTATAGCAATATATTCCTTCATCTGCCATAAAGGACGTTTTCTCCTGATCTTCCTGTGCCATTCGAATTTGATAATATCCTGAGAATGCATCGAGGAAGTTGTAAAGTTCGGAACCTGATGTGGAATCCACTAATCGGTCAATTCGGGGAAGAGGATAACGGTCTTTTGGACATGCTTTGTTTAAATCAGTAAAATCTATGCAGACTCGCCACTTCCCATTTGGCTTCTTGACCAATACTACGTTGGCTAGCCATTCTGGATATTTTACTTCCTTGATAAATCCTGCTTTCAGAAGCTTATCTATTTCCTCCTTTATTATTTGCCTTCTCTCTGTGGCAAACTGCTTTCTTCACTGTTTTACAGGCTTCTTGTCGGGTATGACATTAAGTCTGTGTTCAACAAGTGCGGGGTCGATCCCGGGCACTCCATGCAAATATGTCGATATTTCTCTTTAAACATTGCGACGGTTCTTCCTTCATTAATTTGGGGAGTTCTTTCCTAATCGTGAAACTCTTCCCTTCTGAAATTTGAACTTCTTCCAATTCTTCTATTGGTGACATGCGCTCTTCTACGGGAAGTTCAATTGACATCAGATCTGTTTTACCTTTCCCAATACAGCTGATATAACAACTTCTGGCCATTAATTGATTTCCCTGTACTGTTGCTATGCCTGTGGAAGTTGGGAACTTGATTACTAGGTGGTATGTTGATACTATTGCTTTCAAGATGTTTAGGAATGGTCTTCCCAAGATAGCATTGTAGGCCATAGGGGTCTTCACGACCTGGAACAGAGTCATCTTTGTTACCTTTTCTTCTGATCCGAGTGAAGTAGGAAGGTCAATTAGGCCTGTTGACCACAAAATCAGGCTGGACCTTGGACCAACACATCTCAACTCCTCCCTCTTGAATACGGGGATCTCCTGCGCACTGTGACAAACAATCAGTTTGCAAAGGGGGCCGAGGTGGCTCCCGTTTGCACTCCGATACTAAAGTCAGCGCCCATTTCAAGCAGATCTAAATTGGGTGCGGGAAATATAAGTGTGTAAAAGAGACAAAAGGGAGTGAGAATAAAATATTTAATCAAGAGTATGAAATTGCTAACACTTTTCCTGCGGGAGGAGTGTTCTATTTATAGAAGAATTTATAATCTTGGATGGCGACACGTGGTGGGCTTTACACATGTATTTACCCTAGCGGTTGGAGAGGAAAATCTTGCTTTTTGACAGTAATCATTGCTACGTTTGGTAGGGGATGGGCGCCTATCACTTTTGGTAAATGCGGTGTCACATCTCTGACTTCATCCTTTGTCCCATCACTCATCTGTAGCGTCACCGTAAAGCACCTTGGCTAAACGTAAATCAGTTCGGCCAAAGAAGTTCAAGTGTTATTCTACCTCGGCAGGTGGCCCAAGATGATTCCCTAGACTTTAATCGTGGGCTAAGGTCCATTGGGCCCCTATTCGGCCTTTGCTGGTGGTTCAATGTACTATGTTTTTGGGCACGGTCTCAACAAGGCCTTTGGGTTTCATTGTTCCCCCACCGAAGCCAGTTAACGGAGTAATAAACTGTCGAAGCCGATCCTTGGGGAGTTGCATCTTGTTGAAGGCTTCCAAAGAAAGGACGTTAGCTGCACTCCCATTATCAACAAGCACCCTTCTTACATCAAAATTTACAATTTTGGTATTGATGACAACAACATCGTCATGAGGATATGAAATTCATTTCATATCAGCGTTACTAAAGCTGATGCTATTTGAAACTACATGGTCATGACTTCCCGACCTTTCTTCCTGATCACCTAATGCCCGGGCATGATTTTTCCTTACGTTATTTGAATCACCTCCGGAAGCTATTCCTCCAACGATAAAGTTTATGGTGCCAGGGGATCTATTCTTCTCTTCCCCTTTTCCCTGATCTTTATCATATTTCTTTACGTAATGTCCAGGAAGCCTCTTTTTATGAGGGCTTCTATCTCTTGTTTTAGTGTTCTGCACTCATCAGTGGTATGACCTGGGCTTTTGTACTTATGACGATTCTTCTCGTCGATCTTCCCTTTGATAGGCTTTGGTCAGTGCAAATCTTCGTGACTTTTTATTTCCATGAGAATGTGAGATCGAGGCACATTTAATGGAGTTAAGTTCTGATGCCCATAACTGCTTCCCTTTGTATTGGACCGGGAAGAGTTCCTTCCATCTTCCTGCCTTGATCTCTTATTCCCCTGTTTGACTGGTTCGAAGGCTGTACTGTTGTTCCGTGAACTTGATCCTGTGCCCTAACTGACGGCAGTGTCTCTTCCATATTTATGTACTTTTCAGCCCTTTTGAGAAGCTCTGTCACGTTTGTAGGTGGATTCTTAGATAAGGACGTTCTGAATTTCGTACCTCGGATGGCTAAGATCAGAGCTGAAGTGGCCGATGAGATGTGAAGATCTGGAATTTGAAGTCTTTCGGAATTAAAACGGGTCATGAATTCCCGTAGTATTTCATTATGTCCTTGCCTCAACTGCATAAGCGAAGCGGTTGTTCTCTTTATCCTCTTGCTACTTGCAAAGAAAGCTGTGAACTTCTCCGTAAGATCAGCGAAGGAAGAGATTGATCCTGGGGGTATTGTAGAAAACCAGTCTCGGGCTGAGTTTGTTAAGGTTTTCGGGAAGGCCTTACATAAAATCTGACCAGGAGCATTCTGCATGTCCATACATCAGTGTAGGTATTCAATTGATTGTTAAGATCTGTTGTTCCATCATATTCCTTTATCCGAGGGTATTTGAATCTCTCTGGTAAGGGGAATGACGTTATTTCAGGAGTAAAAGGGGTTCTTCTTGTGAAAAAGGTCCGACCTCGTGTGTTTTGCCTTATCCCATCTATAATTCTTTCCTGAATAATTCTTGAAATTTCCTGTTGCGTTAAGTTGGCAGATGCCTCAGTTATGGGATGGGCATCCCCGATTCCCAGGGAATTGCCATCTACAGTGTTAACCGGCCTGTGATCTTCTCTGGGAATCGTACTTGGAGTGTTCAGGTCGGGTGGTGCCGACGATTATTCTGTTGCTGAAGAGCCTGACGGAGTTCACGAAGTTGCTATTGGAGTTCATTGAAGACTGACCGGTTCATTGTCTGGCGTTATTTCTGGGTCTTGTTCTTATCCAACATATTCAAGAGGTGGAGGATTTTCTCCTTCAGCCGAAGTATTAGCTGGAAGGGGTTGACCAGTGGATGTGGAGGGACGAGCTTGACGTCTATTAACCATGGCTGATTGTGTCTTTTCCCACAGACGGCGCAATTGATGCAGTAAAAAATCCTAACATTGACGTGTCAAGATCTGGTGATACTTGATTGCTGGAAAAGATGGATGAACTCACCTTGGATGACCTGCAAAAAGGCGAGGAGGATTCTCCCCGTCGCCCCTCTGGTGTGAGAATTAGTATTCTGAAGAAAAATAGAGAGATAATATATAATTGAAATACGTAAAGAATGTTGATTGAATATTTCGTTATCAAAGGAACTGTATTTATAGGGTTGAAAAGTCTATAACCTTTTTTAATTAAAGAATGAGTCATTTTGATATGAACTTAGCCGTTAGAGAGAGTTCTATCTTTACTAGAATCGGCCTCCCCCTTTTTTAGGAGGTTTCCTAGTTGGTTATGTCTCTTTTTGGGGGTCCAAGAAGATAGCCCATTGATGGGGCCCATAAACGAGGAATACTTAGGATATTGTTTGCATTGGGCTTCCTGAATTAATGTGGCAGGGATGGACCGACCTCAACATCTTAAAGGAAACAAACACAGATAAGGTCGCGATATGCCGACCTTGCGACATGTAGCTCGGGCAAGTAGGCTATTTCATGAATAAAGCGTATTGAGGAATCTAGATTCCCAAGGTAAGGCCCGGTCCATGAAGCTCGAGCACATTTGCCTAGGGGTGCACAAAAAAATCGGAACCGAGTAAATCGAACCAAAAAAATCGAAATATTTTTTTCTTTAAAAAAAAATTCAAAACTGAAATTGAAACCAATTATTTTTAAAAATAACCGAAATCGATCGGTTCTTAAAATCAAAACCGAAAACCGAAATCAAAACCGATAAAAAATATTTTGTTTTTTAATTTTTCAATGAATTATACAACAAAATATATTTATGTTCACGTTTTAATGTGTAGACAGTGGATCAGAGGAATATAAATTTACTCACAATTTTTTTCATTTGAGAAATGTTGTCTAGATTGGTAGTATTTTAATTAGAAATTCATGGCTCACAATCTTCTCCAAGTAAAACCACACTTTAATGTATAGATACTTAGACAGTGTATGAAATATTGTTTGTTTGATACATTTTTATTATGGAATTTAGTAATTTACTTTTAAGTTATTTCATATACTATTATAATATTATTATTTTGTGGAATTTACTTTTAATGAGATTCAAATGTTCTTGCTTCCTCGACGTGATTTCCTTTTCAAATAAGAATGGTTTTAGAGTAAAAAAAACTTTTAACTATCAAGATTCTGAGATTCACATTCGTGGTATATTATACATGAATTTGGACTTTAATTTTAATTGAAAGCTTTATTTGGTTGTATTTACCTTTAATTTTTATAAACAATTAGATTTTTTTTTTTTGTATTTGTATCAAATTTAATTTTTTTAATTGGAATCGAACAAAAATCGAAAAATAATCGAAAATCGAACCGAAATCGAAATCGTTCGGTTCTTGTTTTTGAAGGAATGGAAAGTTTCGGTTCGATTTCGGTTCTTTTAATAACCGAATCGATAAACGCTCAGCCCTACATTTGCCTGATCTTTAGATTGTATTTGGTGACTGTAAAGAGAGTGGGCACACAGGCCGACCTTATGACTAAGATGGACTGATCTGTGAAGTCCCAAACCCTTAGCTCATCCTGACAGCTTGAAATCGTATCCATCGGAACCTATATGGATATTAGCAGCAACATCATCTTTACTTAACTTTTGTTGGCATGTAATTTATAGGTTAACGTGAGACTATTCCGTCAATTCTTTTTTGGGTGAGTTCCTATCATTCAACTTTCAATTAAGTTCCGAATTTCAAATTTCCACGCGTCTCCTAAAGCGGTTGAAGTTGTTTATCACAGCATAACCAATCTTCTAGAAATGAAATTATAAAATGAAGGCTATGAATAATGTGTTTTTTTTCGACTAAAAGTTTAAAATAAGTAATTTTAAGACTCATGACGTATGTAAATTAGCACATCACAACGTAATTATGTCAAAATTTCCTAGAAATTTTCATTAATTTGGGAGACGGGGGTGACAGAATGATGAAAATTTGAACCTTGAAATTTGGTGATTATTTTAAATCTGAATTTGATCCAATTGAATGTAGATTTTTAAATAGCTGCATTTTAGGTCCCGAAATTCCTTGCTCCGTCTTCCTTTCTTGAAAATTAATTACAATTTTTTAAATTCGTAATAATAAAAAAATAAAAAAATTGTTAATATTACATAAATATTTTATTTATAAATGGAATATGAAAATAAAAGATGATAAAATAAGAACGTTCATCAATCTATTTTTCTTTTCATTTTAGTTTTAATAAAATTCTGAATATATATCATCAATATATCTATTTTTTTTTTTACTTATTACAAATTCAATTTAAATGTAATTTTTCTTTTTCATTTTAAATTTTAAATCAATTCAAATTACAATATTTAAAGAAATTCTTGGAACGATAAACATACGAATCGTAAAAAAAATAAAATTAAGGTATGTGTAAAGTACATTTTTTTGTAATTAATTGTCTTCCTTCATTTCTCATTATTAATTAAATATTAATTTCATATGTTAACATATAAATTTAATATATGTGAGTAACAAATGATCGTACATCACACGGATGTAACACTAGTATACATATATAAAAACAAAGTCCATGTTAAAAATAACACAAACATAATTTTCCGTCCAAAATGACTTTCTAAATTTATAGCGACCCAGAATTTTTATGCAATAAATAATTATTTTAATATTTAGAAAATTGAGTCGCTATTGTTTTGAAATTTATGCCGCGACGAATTCGTCTAGCCAAGTCAAGAAATATCGAATTTGTTCGATTTTAAATTAAAATCCGAATTTCTAAAATTATGTTATTTTAATTATTTATTCAAAATATTATTTTCAAAATCATTTTGAATTCCAAATTTATTAAAATATCCCAATGATCCTTATTCAAATTATTTCAAGTCCAAATACGTATTTCAATTTTATTTCAAAATTTATTTATTCTCAAATTATTTTCAGTCCAAAATATATCTGTTTTAAATACATTTCTTAATCAAAATTAGTCTAATTTTCAGTTGATTATTTCCCACGTTTTGCATTCCTCTTTATTCTCCTTTCCTTCTTATTTATCACTCTTTCCACCTCATAACACCATCATTATCATACCAAATTAAATAAAACTTTTACCCCACATGTTTTCTCCTTTCCGCCTCGAATCCACACTTTACAACCCCATTCTTGAGCCAACCACTCTTTCCAGCAAAGCAAATGACACTCACTATCATCATTACCCATCCCCAGCCCACGAGATCACCTGTATAAACTCCATCATCTATCATCACCATCACACAGATCACAAACCTGCAACCAGCACTCTTCAAACCATTTCAGCCACCACAAACTGCACCACCAAAATTATCAAGCACAACCAGTAAGCCACCATTGTTTCATCACTAGCAAAACAACCCAATCTAACTACCTTCTTCACCACCAATCACTCAGTCGCCATCATCACCTCTCCAAATGCAGCCAGCCATCAAACTGACCATTTCAACATCACCATCCACACTGATTCATCTCATAACCATCTCAACCTTCACACATCCAAACCTCCATCTCCAATCCACATTTTCATCACGATCAGAAACCAACCAAAATCATTCATCATCAGTTGGCACCCTGCAGCTTTTTCAACGCCAATTGAATCATGAACAAGCAACCATCATCTGAATCAAATTTCCATTTGTCTGAAACTCAACCAATCATCATTAGCAGCATCACCACCTCCCATTTCGTTTATCACCATTTTGATCTCCAAATCAAACAATCTTAATCATCATCATCAATCAACACCAATCTGTATTAGATCACTCATGGCCAGCTTTCATTTTCAACAGCCAACCTCCATCACGCCTCAACTTCAAACCGGCCAATCACCACCCAAACCACAGCAACACCACCAAGCACACTTTTTCCCTGCCTCTGCAATTCACCACTGCAACCAACCAAATCAACTGCAATCCCACTTCCAGCAACCATTCCAGCCGCCTGCAGCTCACAGCTGGACCACCAATTAACCTCTACCTACAACACTACCACCAGCCTACTACCCAGAATCATCACCACCTAACCTCCGATCCAAAACATCAAACCCAACTCCAAATCGCAACCCAAAATCAAAACCCCAAAACCCAAGAAATAGAGTACCAAATACCTACCTTAAACCATCGCTGAATTTCCGCCGGAGTATCATCGCGAACCCTAGCTTCGAATCCAGCCCCGGTTCGCACACAAACTCTCACCCAATACTCTCAAAACCTTTAACCGCCACTCACCGCCACCTTGCTACCGGTGTTGCGCCGGCGAAATCACCGGAAGTGTAGCGCCTTGTTCCTCCGCCTCTCGCCGTCTCTGCTCTCGTCCTAACTCTCTCTCTCTGATTTGCGATGATATAGAGAGAAGAAGAAAAATCTGATTTTAATAACTTTCAAAATTTGCACGTCAGTCCCTGAAGTTTTAAAGCCTTTCAATTCAGTCCCTATGTTTTAAAAAGGTTTTATTTCAGTCCTTTCAGCTTTTAAACTTATCATTTCAGTCCCTGCTGATTTACTTTTAAGCTCAAGTTTCAAAAGTATCTATTTTAGTCCCTGAACTTTCAAAAGTATTCATTTTAGTCCCTCAATTTTCAAAACATCAATTTTAGTCCTCAAATTATAATTTATCATTTTGAACTATATATTCGATAGACTAAAGTGACTTATTGGCTAAGACGAAGCGTACGGAGAATTCAAAGAAATTGAAGTCATTCCCGCTCAACTTTGCACTCGTCGGATTTGAGGTAGACTCGCACTTATTAATTGATTTAAATTATGATTTCATATGAATGTCATGTGACTTGTGAAAGTCAATTTTTAAGAAAAACAAGTATGTTTTTATGAAAGGTAAATATACCTTATGTTGTTATGAAAAGTAAGTATGTTTTTATGAAAAGAAAATATACTTTATGTTTTTACGAAAAGTAAGTATACCCTATGCTTCACGAAAATGTTTTTTTTGGATCATTGCTATGAAATCAATCTACCAAGATTGTTTTGGGTCCCATATGATAAGTTATGATATGTTAAGGGGACCGGAGTTTTAGTAGCGCTACACATAAGAATTCTTGCCACCTAAGTTCGGTAACATTCTTGTGTCTCCTATGTTTATGAGGATTTGCCACGAAGTTCGGTAAAATTCCTATGTTTCCATATGTTTATGAGGATTTGCCACCTAAGTTCGGTAAAATTCCTGTCGCATATGTTTATGAGGATTTCGATCCTATCTTATGTTATGATGCAATTGATCCCTATGAATTTCAGAAAATTATGCTTGGTATACTTACTACATAAGAATTCTTGCCACCTAAGTTCGGTAAAATTCTTATGTTTATGAGGATTTCGATATTATCCTATGTTATGATGAAAACTTACTGTTATTATGATTTTACTGCATAAGAATTCTTGCCACCTAAGTTCGGTAAAGTTCTTGTGTCTTATTATGTTTATGAGGATTTCAATCCTATCTTATGTTATGCTTTCAAAAGAAATTATGCTTGGCATAATTAAAATGTTTTTATAAGTATATGGTTTTCAAAGAGCTATTTTCAAAGAGCCTATGATTTGCAAAATATGTCCCGTGCTGTAATGCAAAATATGAGTTTTATCAAGAGCCGTTTTATAAAGAAGCTCTATCAATGCCCGTTTTATAAAGAGCCGGGATTTATGTGTTTAATCATCTTATAAATTAAATTAATTTGCGATGAGTCTACTGAGTATTTCCCCCATGAAATACTCACCCTACTTTTTAACAGTTTTGCAGATTTCGGAGACGGTGGCGAGCGATGAATGATGGTGGCAATAATCGTTGAACGGTTGAAAGTTTGACGTTAATGAATTCCGTATTTTCCAAACAATCGAATAATTTAGAGAAGTTCATTTATTTGAGAAATTATGATATTGGCAATTTCTTTACAATATTAATGGTTCGATTTACTATTTCAAATGGTTTCATAAATGTTTTCAAATTTAGCGGTCATTACAGTTTATTTAATGTTGCCAAAAATGAATTTCAATTATTTCTTCCGCAAAAATATTATTCGAAAAATTTAGACAGAAAATGACGTAGTGAATCGGGTATACGGAACTCGGGGCGCTACAAAATTTAAAAAATTATACAAAAAAATAATGCAATAAAATATTTTAGCAATTATTATGGTACATAACATTAGAATTCGTTCTATACTATTAATGACATCAATATTTAATTTATTTTAATGTATTTTTTTGTTTTGTAATAATTGTTATTAACTTGATAATCATTTTTTTTATATTTAAGTAAAAAAATATGTAATATGAGTGTCAAATCGAAGATCTCAACGAAAAGTTTAATACAAACTAATAAGTGAGAACAAATTGTAAACATATTGTCCGTAAAATCGTCTCAAAAATTAAATGTAAAAATTTTATATTTTTTAATTTTACTCAATATCTTATTCATTTTAAATTATATACTTATATCATTTAAGTTCTATAATACTATTTATAAACTATTTTTTGTATTAATTATTATTCTTTTTATAATTATTGTATTATTTTGAAGTCAAAAAATATATAATATAGGTGTCAAATCGAAGAACAAATCGTCCCGAAATTTCTTCGTCTACCTTCCTGCTTCAAAATCAATTACATTTTTTATTTAAATTCGTAAAAAAAAAATTTGTCAATATCACATACATATTTTTTCTTTAAAAATTGAAAATGAAAGAGAATAAAATATAAGTACTCATCAATCTATTTTTTCTTTCCTTTTTATTTTAATAAAATAAAATTCTGGTATATCACACACATATATATTTTTTCACTTATTACAAATTCTATTTAAATATAATTTTGTTTTTTCACTTTAAGCTTTAAATCAATTTAAATTACAATGTTTAAAGAAAATTCCTAGAACAATAGACATATATACAAAAAAAAAAAAAAAAATTAAGGTATGTGTCATTGTACCCTTTTTTTGTAATTAATTGTCTTCTTTTGTTTCTCATTTTTAGTTAAATATTCATTTCATTTGATAACATATAAAATCAATTATAATTTTTTTTAAATTCGTAAAAAAAAAAAAAACGTAATCAATATCACATAAATATTTTTCTTTTCTTTTTCATTTTAATAAGATTCTGTGCATAAATTTTCTGGAACAGTAAACATACGAATCGTAAAAAATTTAAAGTATGTGTTGTACCTTTTTTGTAATTAACTGTAATCCTTCATTTCTTTTTTTTTTTAATTAGATACTCATTTCATATATTAATATATGATTTCGATATATATAAGTAATAAATGACGTAGGTGTAATACTAGTATTCACAAAAACAAAAACAAAAACAAAATGTAAAAAATAAAGACAATATTCCACCGACGCTATTAGGTTGGGAGCGGGTGGAGCAATTTTCCTAAAAATAAATATGATCGAATTATTATATTAAATTAAATAAAAATTAAAACGAAATTATATATTTCCATTTTTTCTTTATTTTCTTCTTTTATATTTTCTGAAGAATATACAATTTGGGCAAAATCCCTATTCCACTGTTTTCCATCCTAAGTTCCATTTATTTGATCCTGAAATCAGGTAATTCGCCTTCCTTATTCATCCGCAATCATCCTTCTCGGTGATTTTGAACTCTGTTACTTGATATTAATGTGGGTTTCCAGCAATTTTCTACAATTATCTGCATTTAATAGCTGATTATTTGAACTCCGAGTTACCCCTTCAGTTTAATGGAGTATATAGTAATTGTGGGTCTTGTAAATTTCTCAGTTTTCAGTGGTATTTTGAACGGTAGTCGATTGTATCAGATCTGAATCTGTTCATTTAGGGAAATATTGAAGTGGGTTTTATTGATTTTTGCTGTGTGTTGCTTCATATACTTCAAAGTGAAAACAGTTGAGCATTTAGATTCATGCGAGTGTATATTTGATTATATCAAATCATCATTTTTTGGAAATTAGAGTTCGAAATTCTATTACTTTGTGTTTGGGCTGGTGTTGATGGGGAAACCATTAATTTATGAGACATGGGAAAAGCCTGCTACAAGTTGTATAATAGGATTATGTAGTGCAATATGGTTCTATATACAGAAGAAGAACATTGGGTATTCACAAGTAGGCTTGAGTTATGATACTGCAATGGAAGGTCAGCACTGGAGGATAATAACATCAGCTTTATCACATATTAGTGTTCTTCATCTTGTTTTCAATATGAGTGCGCTTTGGAGCCTCGGTGTCATTGAGCAGTTAGGCCACATGGGTCTTGGTGTGGAGTATTATCTTCATTATTCACTGGTATTGGTTATTTTGTCTGGAATGCTAGTTCTTGGGATGTACCATGTCTTGATCCAAAAGTTCAAGATAGACTATTTTAGGAGAGTAACTGCAGTTGGGTATTCATGTGTTGTTTTTGGGTGGATGACAATTTTGTCAGTGAAACAGCCTTCGTCTAAGTTGGATCTTTTTGGATTTCTCTCACTTCCCATCAGTTTTGCTCCATTTGAGTCCCTCATCTTTACCTCCATAATCGTTCCACAAGCAAGTTTCCTTGGTCATTTGTCAGGCATACTTTGTGGATATTCTATTGCCTGGGGTTTGATCCATGGAATGAACAATTATTGGGCAATATCTATGCTGGGGTGGATCGTGCTTATATTTATTTTTAGTTTGAAGAAGTCTGGTACATATGATTTCAGCTTTCTCGAGATCGAATCAGTAACAGATCCTTCCATGCCGTCTGTGCGTTTCTTACCTTCAGGGAACGATAGAGCCTTGGAGATTAGCACATTGCCAGATGTCAGTTCAGATCTTGTCTAGCTTCTGGGAGAAATATTTATCTTTTTTTTTTTTTTTCCCAACTATACTTAAATTCTTCGGGTTTATCAGGTTATTTAGCTAATGCTGTGATAAGGCGACCCTTCTGGGAGGCTGCTTTTACTGCTTTTCAGATTAGCATGAATTTCAAATGTCTTATGACACAATATGGAGAATAAGAGTCGCTGGTAATCTTTGCTTTTTTACTCCTCTAATCCTCTTTAAGATATGTTTAGAAGCTTCTCCAATTTGTTGGATCTTGGTCCTAACTCAATAGCCCCCGTGCTCATGTACCAATTTTTCACGATCTTAAATTTCGTCAGTTATGAACATTTGGATAGATGGTGAGATAAATTCATTTGTTATTGATATTTTGTTTCAGACATGAGCATGCGTCACATATCAAATAATTCCTTCCTGAAAAATAAAGCAAAAAGTAATATTATTCTTTGTAAAGTTGAGCTTTTATTCTCAATCTACATGTGATTAGAGGAATCTGATAATAGTTTTTCGATTTTCTAGTTCTTCAACCATTATTTATTTTCTTCTAAAGCTAATAACATAAGACTCAGAGATATTTTCTATTTTTATTTTACAATCACAAGGAGCATTCAGAGCTCCATTGATGAAACCGTATTATAATCATATAGTAAGCCTTATTCCACATAAATTTGGGGCCAGATACTTGAATTGTTTATTTTCCACTTCATTCAATTTGTCACGTTGTCACCAAAGGATCATCCAACGAAATCAAATGATTTGCAATCAGATCTGGCTGCGATCATTATTATTGTTATTTTTGCTTCTTGTTATATTTCAGTATATTTGTAATGACTTTTCCTGAGCCACCAATAAATAAAGAGATAAATAGGAGCTCCAGAGCCATCCTCGTGATGTTTATAGACATTTTGGCTAAAAAGAACTGTAATGCTGCAAAAGTATTGCTTTAATCAAAGGTAGTAAACTTTTCCACTTTGAAAAGGTCATCATTGTATTAAACGTGTTCAGAGTAAGGAGTACTTTGCCTTGGTGCAGACTTTCTGGTCAGCCATGAGCAAAATGAATTTATATAACTTGATTTCTTGTGCTTGACGGTGTGGACTGTTTTAGCTTCAATAAATAGGTGCATTTGATCAGGTGTTTATTTATTAACAGCAACAGTGTATTCAGTATCCTCTCCTCCCGTCTGCTTCTCTTGCTGTTCAACATTGAGGTCTTGAGTTTGTAAATCTTGTTTGATAGCTAGACCTTAAGAGAGTAGGTTGTTTCTGCTGCATGTCAGTCTCTGTGCGCGTGCATATTTTTGGGAAACAAATTTGGGTTAAGGTCCTAATTTTGAAGTGGATATGGGAAAGGACAATTTTGGATCTGCTTCGAATCCAAATGTGTTTTGACTTCCATTTAAGTCATTCTGATGGTGGTTTCTGTTAAATTGTTTTTTCATGATTTATTTCTATTGTGAGCAATATAATATGCATGTGATTTTGATCTTCGTTGTGCACGATCTGCAACGATGGTAATGATAAGGTGAAATCATGTTATTTAGCCCCTGTTTGAGATCCATTATTTAGAATAATTTGGTTTGTAATAGTAATTTTTTGGAGAATGTGTGGTTAAAAAGTAGGGAATATTTTTGGGTTTATATTAGATTATTTTATTGATAGAATGCGTGGTTGAAAATAAGTTTTCAAAAAAATCAGTTTTGGGAAAATGGGTGCTCAACATGGGCCTAAGTTTTACAACATAGAGATATTTTGTGTGAAAGTTGAGGGTTATATTTCCTTGTCTTCTGATTTGGGCACCATATAATTTCCTGGCGAAGGGGAGAGTTTTATCCTCAAGTGTTATGATTTTCAAACAAATATCTGAGTTGATTAATTATCCTTTGATGTATGGTTCCTCATAACCTTACAGGGTAAAATTATGTTCGCAGACGATTATTAGCTGTTTCAGTGTTTCTCGGATATTTGGTCATGAATTGGGTCAGGGAATTTAACCAATCTGACACCAAATATCAACCATACAGGAACCTTTTGTAGATTTCATTTCTGATCATCAAAGTTGGTTCTGGTATAATTTTTGTCATTGTTCTTCGGTCTTATTCCTTTGCGTGAGACCCATTTTTTTAAATAATTTGATTTGTAATAGTAATTTTTTGAAGAATGTGTGATATAAAATGAGTTCTGAAAAAAAAAAAAAGGGGAGGGGGGGGGTGGGGGGGATTTTTTTAATAAGTTTGCCTAACAGAGGCTTAGAAGTTGCAAAAAGTTGTCCTTTAATGCACAGAATTCATTAGAGGATGCAGTTCTCACTCATATTGATCTTGTACTATCAACATTGACACACTGAGTGATGGAGAATTAACAGTGAAAACATAAGACACCGGCTAAAAACAGGAGATATATTGCACCCTCAGATGGGCAGTCACCCTGATTTAGGCTATTTCGTTAAAATTTATAAATTCAAATTATAATGGACACAATTTTCAAATCACTTTTTAATCACACACATTTTCTTCCAATTTTTAAACACACGTTACCTAGAAAACTCAAATAATACACATCATAAATCAAATTCCTTTTATATGGGCTGCCAAACGGAGCAGTACCACAATAAATAAATATACAGGAAGCAAGTACAGCTTGCAATTGGAAAATGGAAGCTCGAATTTGAACTGCAGTGAAATAAATTCATCTCTTTTAATGGGCATAATAAAATGCAATATACGCGGCAACTGGCAACGAGGACCTGCAAGTGAGACACTGGTTAATCTCTTCTCATTGTATGAAATAAAATGCACAAGAAAAGAATCTCAAAAATAGGAAGATAGAAAAGGAAATATTATCTACATCAGCTATGATTTGTAAAACAGAAGTTTATTACAAAACGTTCTGTAAGAAACAAAGAACGGAAAACAAACCATCAGATAATGAGCAAAGTTGACTTGATACCAACAGATCCAAATTTAGATCTTCCAAGATTTGCATATTCAAGTTTAAAATACTTAAAATTAATACTACTGACAAACTAGGAAAGATAATCTTCTCACAGTTGAAAGTCAAAGTCAGCTCGTATAAAATTCCGCAAGAGTATTTGACAGGCTACGAACACTTGCTCAAATTGCAGCTTTTCATGATTTACTCACTGGATGAGTGTCTCTTTATACTAAAATGGATAACATATGAAATGAAAATATACTAACTAGTGGACATGACACCAAGGATGAACTGAGAGAATGTCAACTACTTCGGTGGAGAAATATCTTGTGTAGACCTAAAGAAGCTCCATCCTACTAGAGAATAGTGATTCCAATAATACAAGTTAGAAGGAGGGGGGGGGGGGGGGGGGAGAGAGAGAGAGAGAGAGGTGTAGGACAGAATTAACTAGGCATAATGGGTTTGCCAAGGATATGAATCATATGATATCATGGTAATCTTACATTTCATGCATCTGATCCCAAATTTATTGAAAATAAGGTTTAGTTTGTTGTGGGTGACTCATTATCAGTTACATCTTCAGCTACTAGCAAGATGTCATAATGCAGCAATCACTTCAAGCTGGAAAAAAATCACTAGTAACTTAATACACCTAGAAGCATGCTAGCTAAAGCACTGCTACTTTTTCGTCTTTAAGAAAGTAATACCTATAACTTGTCGACATCTGTACTACTTTTGTTTTCAACACCTCCATTGATATGAGTCGCATGGGAGTTGGAATCACTTTCTTGACCACCTGGCTTAATAAGTTGGGAGAAGCCCTGACCAAGTGAATTCCAAAATCTTCTTGGAAGTGACGTCTGCAAATTCTCCATGCTCTTCTCAGAATGCAGTTCAACTTGCCTTGCTGAAGCAGTATTGAGCTCAGAAAATCTAATGGCTCCTAAGATTCGTTCTGGAAGCTCTGATTCAGTTTGGCCCTCGATGAGAAAAGCTAAGTCAACAGTAAGAGTTGTTATGTAACCAAATGCAAGATGAACAATTGCATTTGCAACCACTGAAGATCCAATATCCATATCAACTTCGATAAAATTTTCTCCTAAACAATACTTGCAAGCAACTGCTCGACCAATAATGCAGATAGCCTGCTCTCCAACCGCTTTTCTCACAATCCAAGGGCCGTTGACAATATTGGCTATCAATTTTAATCTTGAATTCCTGAATCCATCATCACCTTTTAGGAACTGATCCATTAAAGAGCCCTCAGGTATCGGTTCCATAACCACAAAATATGCAACAGCACTGTAGTTTTCCTTGCTTGGGACTTGCAAATTGAAAGCCCAAATAAAAGGCTTTTTACAATCCTTCGAAATTTCATCATCAAGAGCTCTCCTAACACGACTTTTTGTATCACTTAAGAGCTCTGAAATCTTTGTTGGTCCTTTAATCCAGTCGAAACCAAGAGGCTTGAGAAGATAATCACCACCAGGAATCTTAGCTTTTGTCTGCAAGTATTCTGGCCCTCTAACCTTGAAAACATCTCCAGAAGGAGAAGCCCAACCATTTGGACAGTTATCTGGATGAAGCAGCGGCACAGAACCTTCTGATTTCACTTTTTCTATCCACCCATACTCCTGGTTATCTTCAAGATTTGCCATATGAAAGTATCTGCTTGGAAATGATTGTGAAGATGTCAAATGCAGGAAAGGGTACTAGCAAATCAAGTGGTGAAAAAAACTTTATGAAGAAAGTGAACTCAGGACACAATTATCCAGTAATCTAAGCGTGCGTTCGGAAAAATGGAATATTCCTAGTGTTATAATCAACAAGTTTTTCCGCACCACTTTTTAACTACACACATTTCTCCAAACCACTTTTTAACCACAAATTCTACCTAGAAAACATAAATAACACCTGACAAAAGTGTTATAATAGTTGCCAAACACAGGTTAAGATCAATTCCAGTGATGAAAAAACTTCATTGTTGATGCCAATTTGATGGTGTAGAAACAAACCGAAGGAACCTTCTTCCTATTTGTGAAGATCGCAAAGTAAAGAAACGGGGACATGTTCAATCAATGGATGAAACAATAAAACAACCAAAATGTTATTCAGGTTCAGTGAAACTGTTCCGAAGACAAGTACGCTAAATGAAAATTATACAGCATCTAAAACAATAATATATTTCATCTTATTTATGGTTTGAACACCAGAAACGGAAAGTAAAAAGCTACATCACTTAGTTCTCAAGCTTAAGCTGCAAGTCTTTAAGGTGCTTATCTGTATATTCTTTTCCTCTACATCCCTATATCTATGGATTTTTATTTTAGTAATTCATATTTTTCTTACAGGAAAGAAAAGGATGAATTATATTAAACCCCCCTTGAATTGAATCCTATGTTACACATTAACACTTGTGCCCCATGCTCTGCATGAGCCGTACATTGAAATACCATGACCATAGGTCAGAGGTTTAAAATGTGTATGACATGCACATCTCATCAAAGGGACCAAATTACTTCAAAGAACTCGTAAAATTATTTTTATCTTTTGTTCATACAATGCATTTTTTTTTTATTACATTATTAGAGTTAAAAAAGAATCATGCATTTTTAATTTTTTTATTACATTATTAGAGTTAAAAAAGAATCACCGTATATGTACCAAGTGCCAAAAAAAAAAAAAAAAAGGAAATTATTCATGGATATCCATTCTGATACTTTAGCTAGCATTTTCTCATTACTCTATGAAAAATATAACTTGGCTTTACTATTTATTAATAATTATAATTTATTTATAATTGTTCCTTTTTCAATACTATCAAAAGTTCAAAATAAAAAACAATAAAAAGTAATTTTTTATCATTCCCTGAAGCATCCAAAGTATAGGAATTGGGATAATTGTGCACTACTCTAACGCAAAGATCATGAGATGAAATCTAGACCCTTACACTTTCTATCCCAATTAGAGTAAAATCCCGTTTAAACATGGATTTTGCATAGTAATGAAATCAATAAGCGACGAATCAATACAGATTCTAAATATTATCACTTCTATTCAAATTTTAATTATTTTTTTCTATCTTTAGCAAAAAGAAATTGTGACTAATTTTCCTAAATGCGTCAAAAGGAAAACAATAAAATATCTTCCAGAAGTTTTTTCCTATGAAATTAATTCCTAATAACGAAACAAGGTACAACTGTACAAGCATTTGGGAACGTAAAAACAAGTTACAATCAACCTGAAGTAAAAATTACTACGCAACGTAACCTATCGCCAGTAGAAACAAAAAATTCAAAATATATCTTTCTTTATTTTTTCTGTTTTTTTTTTTTTTTGGACAAAAAAATAAATTATCTTTCTAAAAAAGAACATAATCGTAATATAAAGACCACTATGAGATACAAGCAAAAGTTCGAAAAAGTTTAATAATAATACGAAAGAGAGAATTCAAGACTCACCTTAATCAGCAGGGAAAACAGAGATTGCGAAATTGTGCGGGATTAAAATTTTGATTATTGGATGATAAAATTGATAATAAATTATAATGAAAATAAGCTGGTGAAAGATTTCCCTTTCTATAATTTATTATTTGGGTGAGACTTTACGCCTTTACCGGAGTTGCAATTTCATAAATCGCTTCATGATTGAGTGCACGTTTATGATTATTCTTCCCTTTGGCTATTCAAACAGCTGCTATTGTACGAATAGCGTACTGTTGATCAGTAGACCCATAAAGCAACCCTAACAACCGGAGGAAAAAAAACAAAAAAACGAAACGAAACCAACCATTTTTGGAGTTATCTGAATGCGAAAAATATACAAATAATGTGTTTTAAAATATAAATTTCAAAAATGAGATTAAAGTTATATACTTTCAAAAATCAAATTTAATTAGAATTAATTAATTAATTAATTAAATTAAATTAAAGAAAGAAAATATTTTACTATATATACTAAGGTCACAATGACAAATGTTTTAAGGTCACAATCCATTAATATTTTAGATCACAAATTATCAAAATAGGAGGTCACAAATCAAAATTATTTTTTTACAATCAACAATTTCAAAGTCACAAGTTATCAAAATAGTTAAATCACAAAATGTCAAATTAATCAATCAAGTTACAACTTGTTAACATATTAGATCACAAAACTTATCAAATTATTAGGTCACAATTATTTTATCCTTATCAATTAATAGGTCACATCCTATCAAATTATTATATTTCATTATCAATTATTAGGTCACATTTATCAATTACTGATCACCATCAACCGCCTCCTCCTCGATCTCACTACCACCACAACAAACCGCTGTGTCCCATAAATATTCCCCACCTCCGTCGGCACGGCCTCTATTCCTCCGCCATCACCAGAAAATCCCAAACCATCTCAAAATAAACAATCGCAGACATCATCTCAAATGCCCAAAACAATCAAACACACCGCCACAATCACCAAGATATGCCTGAATATCCCCTCACCTCCGCCGCCCCTAGTCATCGACGTGGCCTCCAATGCCGCCGCCACCAAAAAAACAAAAATAAAAAATTGCAGACCACTTCCAAATTCCAAATGCAGGCGCATGCAGAGACAGAGAGATACAGAGCACGCACGCAGGTGCCGCCAGAGACATAGTGCACGCAGGCGCCGCCGCGGTCACTTCCACCATCGAGAGGCTTTGCTGCGTTCGCGAGATATGCGGCATCGCGTGAATGGAGGTGCAGAAGCCATCGAGTGAAGGCTCGCGTTTTCTGCACAAAGGAGCTACGATTGCAAGCACCGCCGTGCGACTGCTGCCACTATTTCTAAATTAAAATTTCTATTTTACTTTCAAGTGAGTTCCTTTAAATATGAATAATTTAGAGCCTGTTTGGTATAGGAGAAATTGGTGGAAAATTAAATTTTTGGGAGAATGTGTTAAAAAAAGGTTGAAAAAGTGTGAAAGTGATGAGGTCCTACAAAAACTTGTGGCTGAAAATGAGTTTTGAAGAAAAATTGTGTAAAAATTCCTGGACCAAATAGGGGCTTAATATAATAATATAAGGAATTTTCAAGGTGTTATAAGGAAACAAGCATTTAAATAATTATGTTTATAATTTTGTCAAGATGCTAAAAAAATTGTCATCGACGTAAGGTATAGATGGAACTCTACGTATTTATTACTGAAATAATGTGAAGGCTACGGACACTTACTAATCGAATATTATCATATTAAAATTGTAAGAAATGTCAATGAGTCTATATTAACATAAGCTAGTTGAGAATTTGCTTTTATAGTCAAAAGGTTTTGACAAGTTTTTATGTTACAACCAATATATTATCTGCACTATACTACCCCACTAAGAGTTCTTGAACGTCTTTTTTTATTATAAGAACTTTCTATAAATACAGAATTGGTCTTTTTTTTTGATATATTATTTCTAATGGAACTAAAATTTTAAAAATATTGGAAAGATTTACATATGTTATTTCATTTAGCATGCATAATGAATCCACGTTACAACTTAAAAAGTACTAAACATTTTATTTCAAATATTAGTAAGGCGTTAAATTTTGACTCACCTATCACTAATTATAATTTAGAAATCACGTTAGTGAACACGTATGACTCATATGCAACACGATTTGGTGCTATGTTAGTTGGACAACCACCGCACCAAACCATTATGCTTCACTTCGAGAAAATGAAGTAGAAACAATGGATCTATTAGAAGAAATTAGGGATACACAAGTTACTTCTTACAATAAGTGATAAGTGTGTTTTACATGCTTGCTTGTATATCTAAATTAAAACAATATATTGTCATTCTTGAATAATTACTACATAATGTTGTGTTATCTGTTTACATTGTAGGAATATCCTCTAGATTCATAAGAATGAAGCAACGAAGTGGAATAATGCACATTTGGAGTTAAAAGTGGACAAAATAAATATTGGTGTTATCAACTGGGAGTTCTAAGAGGAGATAAGTAGAAGAAATTATAATTCAAGGGCTTAATTGAAGATTGATTGAAGTTTGGAAGAAGAATTGAAGTGTTTGGAAAGTTCAAAGACTAAATTGTTGCAATCAGAAAATGAAGAACTTACATGCTAATAAAGTGTAGGGGCTTACTTAAACATACTGGAAAAGATGAAATTGCACCAGAAGAATTGTACTGCGCGGCCACGACCTTTACATCAGGTGGCCGCACGACAAGAGCAAGTTTAACATAACCATTTTTGGTTCAGCTGCGCGGCCACCAACGTTTGCACTACGCGGCCGCGCAGTTGTCCGACCTACCAGGAAAAAGATCCATGAACGTTTTCAAGTTGTGTTTTACCTAGGTTTTGGGAAAGAAACTATATATTGGACTTTTCATGCACGAGAAGAGGACCTTTATACACACATTCAAGAGGCAAAATTCATCATCTTTTCTTGGGAGATCATTCAAGCTTATTTGAGGTAAAGGCGTGAGGATCGAAGATAACACGTGGAAGCTAATTCTTGATGCAAGAGTTCTTTCACTTGTTTACTTTTTATGGTCATGATGTTGTTCTATTTATTTATTCATGTTTTCAATTCCAATGTTATCAACAACTAAATTATTTGTTGGAATTAACGATGTAGCGTAGTTTCCCACTTTTACTTACGTTGTTCAAGTTTTAGGTATTGATTGCATGTGATTGTTTTGTTTTGTTATTAATGGATGAATTAATTGACCACTAATTAATTGATTTAATGGATTGTTTTCATAATTCAAGAGGTGAGTTAATGATCTAGATTTAGGAATAAAACCCGATAATTAAACGAGCGAAAGAGATATATATTATTGCGATCTTAAATTGAGTTCTTGTATTTCATACACATAATCATTACAACCTGTTGTCTAGAACACGATTGACTAATTAGGTATATTTGATTTAAACCCGAGAGGGGAATCTCATGTGCATAAGTGAACTCGATCGATTACATTAGTAGATTAAAATTTGAACAGTGGAATTAAAAGTATTGACTACATGAACTCGTGAAATCCCAACTTTTCTTCCATTGATTAAAAGAACACTTTGATTTATTGTTTATTTGCTTTTAGTTTAGTCATTTTGTTCATCACAACTTCACTCTTTAATTATTCAAATAATGCGAGAAGTAAAATACCTTTGGTAGTTAATCATAATCCCTGTGGAACGATAATCCGGACTTTTTAATCCACTTTATTATTTGGATGCGATATCGTACACTTACGATTTAGCACACAACAATAAGTCCCCAGTCTTTCATCTAACATTTGAATATGAACAATCTAGACCCGTAACAATACCCGAAGAGTTAAAAAAAATAAAATAAAAATTACTTAGGAACATAGATCCTACTGTTTCTTTATAGTTTGATTTACTTAAATATTAGCGAATGAACATATGGAGATATCCAGTTGTTTCTGGCATTGCGAAAGATCTATTAACACTTCCGATTAGTACGGTAGTTTCAAAATCTGATTTCAATGTAGGTAAACAGACTCTGTCCGAAGTCATGTGGCGACTCAAAGAAGACATTTTGGAAACGTTAATGTGCGTCAAGCATTGGTAGGAGGCTCTTTTTCATATACAAATGAGCCTCCTACCAATGCTTGATGCACATTAACGTTAATTGCAAGTGTTAAGTATATGATTTTTAGTTTTAATTTCGCCATGTAATCGAATTTTTTTATTTCCTCAATACTACCTTAAAAAAAAATTATACATGTAACAAGCTATTCTGTATAATTTTAACTTTGTCTACCAAATTGAGAGTTCGGTCTCAAGTCCGAACAAATGAGGAAGGTTTTCAACTAGTCATTTTTACGATTTATCTTAGTAAAATAAAAATAAAAAGGTAGGGCTCGTGGGCCAAGCTTAGCTCGACCCACAAACTCAAGGGCCAAGCCGCTTGGCCCTTGACTAAAGAGCCAAGTCGTAGCTCGGCTTGTTTACGGCGACCCTTGAGTTCGGCTCGTCCAAGCATGTGGCTTTAAGGGTCAAGCTCTCTCTAATGGGAGTCCATGTTTGATTAATGTTTATAAATTATTTATAGTCGAACAAGTCACTTTTATTTATACATTTAATATAATTCACAACTATTATCCATTTGTTGATCACTCATTTATATCTATTTATAATTTAATAAAGATTTAATTGTATCAATAGTCTACATTTCTCCAACTGCTTATTAAAGTTTAAATTGTCGAGTGTTGACATTTAAACTCATCAAAATATTGAACGTTACACACTGAAATAACTTCAGTTTCATCGTCGTAACAAAATTGGAGACATGACATAAGGAGTCAAGTCACCTTTGTCATGTAAGAAGCTTTTAAAGATGTATCTGGTTGCTCAAGAAACTTTAGAGACATCTTAATTGCTCATTAAACTGGTAGTCAAATTTTGGCCACTAAAAATGATTTGTTGCATACAACAAATCAGTTGTTCTCATATTTGATTTATAATTACATTGATGAGAAGAAAATATTGGCAGTGAACATACATGATAACATACCATCAAATATTGTACGGCCAAAAACATACTTCATCCACGATAATCCAGCAGATAACTTTTTGTTAATACATCTCTCTTCTATATATAAAAGATTGAATCTCCAATTGGCACAATTCATCCAATTTCTCTCTAACACTATTCATCCAATTGAAATTAAACAATATTCATCAAATTGTAATTAAACACTATTCATCCAATTAAACACTATGGGGGCAACAATTGGATGAACTATTCATCCAATTTAATTATTTATTTATCCAATTAAAATTAAACAATATTCATCCAATTTAGACGTTATTCATGACACTATTCATCCAATTGCAATTAAAGATTTTTCATTATTCATTCAATTGCAATTAAACACTGTTCATCCAATTTAACTATTCATCCAATTAAATTAACACACTATTAATCCAATTCATGGCACTATTCATCTAATTGCAATTAAACAATATTCATCCAATTTAATTATTCATTCAACTGCAATTAAACAATATTCATCAAATTTATGCATTATTCATCAAATTAAACACTATGCGGGTAACAATTGGATTTAATGCACTATTCGATCACATGTCCAAAGATTACCTTGGACATCTTTATGGAGACATTCTCATGTTCCTATTTTTATCGTTTTGTATTACTTATTTTTTTCCTTAAGTTAATCTTGAGGGTTCAAATAAAGTCTTAATAGCAATATCTTAATATTGAAGTGAAGTTTTCGCAAAATACTTCGCGAAATTATTTTCAAATTATTAAATTATAGCAAAAATTTTAGTCATCTAAAATGATCCATTAGTAATGTATTTCATCTTTCATTAATTTTTTCTTTCATTTTCCTTCTTGGTTTGTCTCAAATTATAGATTACTTTCCTTATTGAGATTATATTAATGTCTTAATTTTTTAATATATCCCTATTGAATACGCATTGCTATCAACACATACGAACTACTTATTATTTAATGTAGGGGTATATTAGGTAAAATGTAAGCAAGTTTATAGTTCCAACATATAATAATTATATTTTCTTAATTCGTGTAAAAAATATAAATTAGTCTATCTTTATGGGACAAGGAGAGTATCAAATAAAAAATTATTATTCGAAGCTTCTCTGATAGGAAAATACTGGCAATATGCGTGCAACGCACGCACCAAAACTAGTTTATTATTCCCTCCGTCCAAAAAAGATAGTCATATAGTTATTTTCACATGAATTAAGAAATGATAGTTAGTATAGTTAGGATATTAAATTTTATCAATATTTTTCATTTATACCATTTATCTCTTATTTATTGTGAGTAAACTCACTTCGTTTATCACAAAAAATTGAAAATACAATAGTTAAGTAGTTGGTGTGTATTGTACGAAGATACATTGAATAAGGGTATACGTGGAAATGAAATATTTAATACATGCTCAATATGGAAACAATACTATTTTTTTGGGACAGATAAAAATAGTATACATGACTATCTTTTTGGGACGGAGTGAGTATAAATGATCACAAGTACAATCTATTTGTTGATCACTCATTTACATTTATTTTTAATTTTAATATGATTACAGATAGTGGAAATTACACATACCCCTACTTTTAAAGATCCAAATTCAAAAATGAGGCGAAACATATATAAATTCAATTTCGGGTTTCATTAAGATTTAATTAATTAATTAATAATATTACAAAATTAAATTAGTGATCTAAATCCAACCCATCATTTCCAAACCCTAATAAACTGATAATTGAATTAAAATATAACATTAGAGAGTAGATAATTGTAGAGTTGATTGTAAAATTTGGGTGAAAAAATGTTGTATTTATATGTGAAAGTTAGAAAATAATTACTTCCTCCGTCCCATGAAGATAGGATTGCTCTTATTTTCACACAGATTAAGAAAATATCAATTAACGTAGTTGGAAATATAATTTTTTTGATATTTTACTAATATATCCCTACATTAAATAACGTAATAAATATGATTATTTTATACTATTTGTTGATAATAATGGATATTAAATAAGGGCATATTGAAAAATTTAAAAATATGTTGACTTTAAATAAGAAAAGTGACCTATAATTTCGGACGGACAAATAAGGAATACAAGTCCATCTTCACGGGATGAAGGTTGTATGACAGTTGGAGATCCCAACAATCACTTAAAAGTATCGTGGACAAAGAGCCACGAGCCTAGTGTACACACGACTCGGCCTCATTTTTTATTGGCTCGTGCTCAAGCTCGTCTTCCGACGAACCTGAAACTTGGTTGGCCAACAAGCAATTCGACCCAGTTGTCATCTCTAACTCCCATGTTTTTTTAGAACTAACGTCATTAGAGAAATTTGAGAACTGATGTCCTGTTTTGAGCTCAAACATGAAGAGATGGAGCTATCCATGCATCTTGCTATATGCACTCTACGGATTAAACAATATTGTGTTTGGATGCTTCTAAAAAAATTATTATATTTTCGATCGTGATCACCTTACCAAAAAAAATATATATATAAATAAATAAAAGGCTTAACGGAAGAGATTTCCAAGTGGATTCATAATTTTTATGGTTACATAAAAGCTAAATATAAAATTCTAGATGTGACTAGTGTCCCATGTCTCAAACTTTTGAACGGAGGATATATTATCCCTGACGTGCATGGAAAACACACATAAAATAAAAAAAATCAATATTTTCCTTTAGGGGAAGAAACGATGAAATCCAATGAAAACGATATTAATTTGTTTGACTAATTAACTTTACAAAGTATTTCAGTGAGACTATCACATTATAATTTGGAATTATTATCCTACATCGTCAATCCGTATGATTTGATGGATTATTTGTCAAAAATAGACACCAGCTTGACATGTGGTTTGACAAAAACAATTGTAAACTTCAGTGATGAAACTAATCGAAAATGATCTCGAAATTTTTTTGAAATGCATGGATTTGACAATACCAACTGAATCTCATTTTGCTCATTTTTTCATTTTATTTACGAGTAAAATATTCTATGCAAGCCCAAAACGTTTCTTTCATTTTTAACCACACGATATACTATCAGTCACTATTCAAAAATCCTTTTTTTACCAGATAATGACAATCAAACAAAGGCTAAATATGAACCCTTAACTCTTTGGATACGGCCTAGTTATGATTCAAGGATTTCTAAATGAGGTCGACTTAACGTTTGATGATTGACATCACATGTTTCCAAGTTAGCTAGCTTCAATTTGATCGAGGCCGGTAGAGTTTGGAAGAGTAGTTGGTCGTTGGTTACTTGGTCATCACAGTCGATCTTCGATGAACATATAAATAAGAAGAAAAAAACTGTGCATGCTAGTTTAAAATCACTTCTCCATGTTTTACTTCTCAACAAGAAGCAATGAATGTAGAAAACATGACAAACAGTACAAGACCTACTTTTAAGTTTTAACCACAAACCCGTCATAATTTCCGCATGAATTTCATCAATCACACTATATTATCGTACTAAAATATACGTTTTACTTCCCCAAAGAAGTGGCATGGAGAAGAGAATACTGCAACTCAAAGATGAGGTTCTATTGCAGCATCCATATCTCATAGTTGTTGCAGTAATTTTAAGCTTCATCATTATGGACCCCTTTCAGTTAAGTCCAGTAGGGGGCCATGACTTTAAGCCTGTAAAGAATGATATTGCATCATACCAGAAAGTCATGGAGAGTTGGCCTGGGGACAACCAGAGCCGGTTGGGACTGGGGAACCTGGAGTTCAAGGATGAGATTTTTGGCCCCGAGTCATTGGAGTTTGACATATGGGGCCGCGGCCCTTACGCTGGACTTGCTGATGGCCGTATTGTACGGTGGATGGGAAAAGATGCAGGATGGGAAACATTTGCTCTAGTAACGCGTAATTGGTATAATTCCTTTTTCTTACCATGAATGTCTCTCATTAGCCTATACATATGAAGTTCTAACATGGCCTGTTTCCTGTTGTTTCCTCCCATGTCCTAAGGACTGAGAAGCTATGTGCTAAAGGGGTTGATTCAACTACATATAAGCAATGGAAGGTTGAGCCGAGGTGTGGGCGTCCCCTCGGCCTTAGATTTGACAGAAAGAGTGGAGATTTGTACATTGCAGACTCTTACTATGGACTACTGGTAGTGGGACCTGAAGGAGGCCTTGCCACTCCTTTGGCAACACACATAGACGGGAAGCCTATTCTTTTCGCAAATGACCTCGATATTCATGACAATGGATCCATCTTTTTCACTGATACTAGCAAGAGATACAACAGGGTGTAAGTTCATTGAAATGTGGGTTCAAATTAAATCAATCAATATTTTACTGATACAAGTAGCTACATGTGTTTTATTTGGCTATTGCAGGGACCATTTCTTCATAATGTTGGAAGGGGAAGCCACTGGTAGACTCCTTAGATATGATCTACCTACAAGAACAACACATGTAGTATTGGAGGGTTTGGCATTTCCAAATGGAGTTCAACTGTCTAAAGACCAATCATTTCTTCTGTTCACTGAAACAACTAATTGCAGGTTTAGAATCTCTCGTTCATCACATGATTTGTTTTTCATTCATTTTCTATAAGCAGAAATTCATTAAATTGCCACAGGATCATCAAGTACTTTTTAGAGGGTTCTGAAAAGGGTACAACCGAGATCATAGCTGACCTTCCAGGATTTCCAGACAACATAAGGCTTAACGAAAAAGGCCAGTTTTGGGTAGCAATTGATTGTTGTCGGACACAAGCACAGGAACTTCTAATTCAAAATCCATGGTTGAGGAGCATATACTTCCGACTACCCATTCCAATGAGGTACCTGGCCAGGTTGGTGGGAATGAGGATGTATTCTATGGTATCGCTCTTCGGTGATAAGGGAGATATATTGGATGTTCTTGAAGATAAAAAGGGTGTAGTGATGAAGCTAGTGAGTGAAGTAAGAGAGGCAAATGGGAAGTTGTGGATTGGAACTGTGGCTCATAATCACATTGCCACCCTCCCTTACCCTCTTCAAGTTCATTAAATGCTCACAAATCTAGGCCTTAATCCCTAGCTGCCTGATCATTTTGCTTAAATAGGTCCAGCTGATTAATAACTATGTGACAGTATTTATTTTGTTTTATTTTACCTCTAGTGTTGTTTTTTCCGAACAGTATTTATGTGCCTAGTAATCATTTTCCTTTTAACAGAAATATTGTTTACATATGAGAATCAGTTTTAATGTCAACAAAACAGAATTCGTGGGGGGCGAGTTGGGCGAGTGAATGAACATAATTCTAAGGGAACAGAGATAGCAACTTCGGTTCAAGAGGTGCCAAGAAATAACCAAGCAGATTCAAATGGCTGACCAACTCATCAGATTCCACACATAATTAAAAAGACGACAGTGAATAAGCATCAAGTATCTAAACATGCATATAAAGGCTTTTCTACATTTTTGTACGTAAGTAGCAGCCACAATCTCACATCACCTGGGTAAGGGTAATATGACTAATTTATAAGCTAAAGGACTATGTCCAATTGGTGTGGGGCCTTTTGGGTGAAAGTCCAAGAGCAAAACCGTGCGGGCTAGGCCCAAAGCGGACAATATCATTCCAAGCGGACTGAGATGTTACAACGTGTGCTAGCGAGTATGAGAGAAAGAGAGAGAGAGAATGAGAGCCAAAAAACCATAATAATAAAAAACGAGCCAAATAATAAAGAAAATGGTGAATAAACTAAGAAACTGACGTCTAAATGACAATAATTTAAAACAAAAACCTTCAAAAGTTAACCAACTAAAATTCGATAGACTGCCTAGAGAGAGAGTAATATCCTGTAGTTCGGACCTAAACGGTCTAACCAAGAGTGCAAACCTAAGATATATAACAACTACTGAGATTCCTGACATGTACTAACCTCCTTGTATTCAACTTATCCATTTCAACTTCTAATCCTTTGATGATGCATCTGGAGCGAGGTCCTTTTGAATATGAGCGAGCATTGAACCTCTCAACTTCAAGTCCCTAGCTTGTTCCTGCTGGTGCTGCAACTGTTGCTGCTGAAGTAGTTGATGCTGCTGAAACTGATGCTGCTGTTTCTGAGAATTAATCTGGAGCTGCTGTAATTGTTGAGCAGTTAACATTGTGTGCATAGCATGATTGCTTGGATGATACTGTTGGTTGGCTCCATAGGATGCAGGAAAAGTCGACATAGGTCCACCATTTGGCAATGGTTGACCAGTAAGCACTTTCAGATGCTGGATCTCTTCTTTCAGGGCTTCATTTAATGCTGTGTTTAGGATAAAAGAAGAGTAAAGTTAGCATCTAACTAAATTTATGGGATCAGCCACAATATTGTTAGTTAATACAATATTACTCTTGAGGTATGAGTCATATAAAGTTGATCAAGCAATCACTAAATGATGGTAGGCTCTTAATGTTTAGAAGGCAGCAAACGAAATTTTTTTTATCTTTCCCAGGCAATTATAAATGTCCTAAATTCCATCTTTGCTTCAGTCTCCATCTTCTACTTTCAAGATATATCGAAGACCAACTAGTGGGAAGACAGCAAAAAGGGATAGGGTGAAAAAACCTGCAGTAGTAGTTAAAGATAGTCTTACCATCTTGCAAGTGCACTTGTTGTTCCATTGATTGCAATCGCACTTTAAGTTCACTGTTTTCATTCGTAAGACCGTTTGTATCTCTCTGTTGGTAAAAAGAAAAGAAGAAAAAAATTAAAAAGAAAATTTCATTCTTGCTTATGTAAATCTTGGTACAAAAATAGTTAATATAATTACAGTTCCAGTATTCTACAAGGGATTTTAAACACTCCAATCTATAAACTAGGATTTTCCCTTTTCTAGTAAAGCCATATGAAGTTAATTTTTCAGGAACCCTCTATCTCATGGAAGAGGAATTATCAGCAGCTCCATAAAGGGAGAAGTGAACCACCTCTTGGTAGCCACTTTATACGCTGGTGAGAAGGTCAATTTAATTCCATTGCCAACTTTCTTTTTCATTTTGCATTTTGTGTAAGCATGGTTGGGGGGGGGGGGGGGGAACCACCCCGCTACAAGAATTTTTAGTTAGTGCGGGAGAAGAGGCAAAAATTACCTGCAACAAGGTCAACTGTGCGGACAACGAAGTAGCTTCTGTTTGAAGAGTATGAACTTTCCTTTCAAGCTCAGCAATGTACCTCATCTTCCTTTCCTTTGACCGAGCAGCTGATTGCCTATTAGCCCAAATCCTGTTACACAATGGATGGAATATATGGATGTGAGACGATTAAATAATAAAAATGCTCTCACCCTCTCAACGAAACTCCAAGCAGGAAACATGCATATGGTAACCATACGAAGATAGGAAAAGCCACTGGAGTTTTTATCACCTTGCTAATGACAATAAAAAGATTCACCACCAATCAAATTGAATGAAATTCAAGTTAAAAGATAAGTACTAGAGATCAAGGGAGGGAGAATAAAACAATAAAAAAATATACGCATTATCCTACCAGACAGAGTAAATGAAGAACCACCCTTTTGCATTCATCAATAAGATATTTTCTGAGCAAAATGATAACTATACCTCCTCTGCACTGGGAAGTGACAGAAATGCTTGCAAAACAGGTGTGCTGACCATTGTAAAGGCAGATTTATCAAGTTAAATTACTTTTGAATTTTCCTTTATTTACAGATTCACCTGCTTATCTTATCCAATGAACAAAGAATGGAAGAGATTGTCAGTTTTGGTTACAGACCTGACGGAAAGTAGTGTTACAACGAAAAGGAAAGTAGTAATCGCTGGCTTCATTCTTGAAATGTCAGGCAGCAAAAGTTATACAGAGATACAAACATAAATAAAATTTAATACCGTGTTTAAAAGACGAGAAAAGTGGAAAGAAGAACACAGAGGACGAGGAAGGGTCAACTCCTCGTCACTCTGACTTTGATTGAATTGTCACTACATCATCCTTCTCGAAAGAACAAGTCAAATGGCACATTGACCTGGTTTGAATTGGCATGATATATAACATTAAATCTATTTGATCTTCTCTTCCATTTCGGCAACCATCGGAATGGACATACAAGCCCCAAAACAGGGAGCACACTTCAGGATAATCCCGTCCATGAAGGTCACCAAAACCACCAATATTATAAGATCCGACAGATATGCGATAAATAACTTGGCCAAGCAATAATATTATAGCTGCCAAGTTCCATGTACATAGGCTGTCGACAGAATATATCCAAGATTTGAAGATAAAAAGATTTATGATTAAATTTCATCCGTGTATTGCAATAGCTACAAACTACCAGCCGTGTGGAATATAAGTATTCGGGTCATGCATTATAATTAATTTGATCAGTTCCTATATCGGGTGACAAACAGAGGCCGACAATGTATACGACAAATTTAATGCTTCAACTAATAGGTCAAAGTGGTCACAAGAACCAGAAGAACTAATAGGTATCACGTGAATATAAAAACCTCACCTCTTAGCTCGCTTTGGATCAACAAGAGCAAGCTCAGCAAGCTTAGCTGCAGATACAGCTTTCTTTGACTCGGCTAGATACGGTTCTTCTGAGCCCGACATGAGCATCTCTGGCTTGATAGACCCATCCATGGATTGGCTATGTTGATGCCTAACTCTTGGCTTCTCTCTTACAGCTAGAGTCACATTATCAGTTGAAGGGTCAGATAAAGGACCGGACTTCGCCATTGGTGAACTAGATGATTCACCCACTTGGAATGCAGAAGTGCCAGATGTTGAATTGAACTTATCCATGTCAAGATACATTGATAACAGGTCTTCTTGGGTTTCATCGGAAAATGATGGCCCATCAAATTCTCCAACAACACCAAGATCACTATCAAAGCTAATATCATCAGGAAGGGTAAGAATCTCTGAGTGAGCACGTCGGTGTCCCAGATTCTTAGGTGGGTTGTCGGGCATTCGGCTTATATCATCTAACTGCATCCCATGACCAAAATGACCCTGCTCTAATGAATTCCCTGGGCCTAGTGGAGGCAAATTTGATGAGCCTATTTGCTCAGACTTTGCATTATAACCAGTACCGGGAGGAGAGAAAACAGAGAACCTCCCTGATGGAGGCAGTAAACTCCCAGTGCCAGGGTTAGAAGACTTATCTATATCCATCGAGAACAGTGTGTTTTTACTTCCAAAACGCTCCTTAACAAGTAGTAATGATCATTGAACCCTAAAACACAGCAAAACTTGAAATTAATTACCAACAGACTCAATTTCTGAATTGTATACAAACACATCATTAAAGCAAAACCCTAAAATCAAACAGCCTTAAAATTTCAAATGTTACTCTTTTTCTTATTAATTTGAAAAAAAGGTGCTGGAGCCTGGATTCAAACCCTAAGGTGGAAATATTACAGTCAGCGCAACAAAATGAAAACACGACAACAAAAAATCTATAATAAAGATCTTATTATTCAATGAGCTTTAAAGAAAAGAGCGCAATCATCACACAAAAAACCAAAAAACTAAGTGCAACGGGGAAGATGGGAATATTAAAAAACAGAGAATTAAATAAATAAATAAATTAAACTTACAGGCAGAGTTTTTCTTTTTCTTTTTTTTTTTCTGAATTCTGAAATGAGATTGGATCTCTATATCTATAAACAGGATAGAGAGAATTCACTATGTTTCACATGCGAAGGAGTAGCCATGTAAGTCACATCCCACATGGTCATACGGATAGAGAGAGAAATACACCGAGGCCCAAGCTTCAAAGAGACGATATATATAATATAGAGACAGACACACTTGTGTGGGTTGTCTGTGCGTGTAATAAAAGGGATTCGCTGTTTCATTATTTTTTTATATTATATACTAGTTTATCCACCTGTGCAATGCACGAATTTATTTTACGATAGAAATAATCTTATAAGAGAAACACATAAGTAAATTTTATTTACATTATATGAACATGCATAATAAGTATATCAAAATATTAATTATGTATTTTTTTAAAATTAAATAGTATTACATCATCATTTAATTTAAATTTTGAAATACTTCTTTGAAGACAATATTTGTAGTTGAATTAGATAATACTCCATCTCGATTGCAAGTTAGTATCTTCAATAAATAATAATTAAATTAGATGGCACTCCATCTCGATCGCAGTTGAATTAGATGATACTACATTTCATGATGTTCATTAATTTTCCCCTTCAATAAAATTGTAAAGCATAATTTTTTTTTTTAAAGCAAAAATTGTAAAGCATAATTAATGTATAAAAAGTACACAAATTTTTTTTTTAACCTTCAGCTTAACGATTTCAGCATCTTTTGACCATTTGACTTCCTCAAGGAACTGGAAACTCATTCTCTTAGGCCTCAAAAGCTTGCTCTTGTCAATTTTCATCATTGCATCAAAACGAGGATTTTTCCCCAAAGGGATAAGTTAACTTAGGAATCTTGTAAGGGAGTGCCAGTGGTAACCTTATAGGAAAATGTCAGGTTCAAGTTGATATGTCTTAGGTGGTGAAAAAAAAAAAAAAGGAGATTTGTTAGAATATTATTAAAGAAATACAGGAAACTAAGGAAAGTACCTAGTAGGATAAAAGTACAATTTGAAAAAACAAAAGAAATTTATGAACCCTTCATCATCCCACACTTCAAACGAGATAAACATAGAAAAAGAATTTCCAAAATTATTTCAGATTTTGAATATTTATTATCAGTACACCAGACCCAAAATTTTGTCATAGACAAAACTTTAGAAGAAGATTATAAAATTTTAGATACAGTTATAGACATTCAAGGATATAGTAGTAATTTTTATCCTTTTAAGAATTATATTAACAGAAATAGTAAAAGAAGTTTTGATTTACAATTTAAAATCAAAGAATTAGAAGAAATTTTAGAAACAAAAATTTTAAGAACAGACAGTGAATTTTACCCTTTTTATCTAGAACAATATAGAATAGAGACAGGATACTATAAACAAGACTGTGAAAATCTTTTAGACCAATAATTCCGCATACAAGCCGACCTCTGCATCCAACCTTAGAATAAACCCTTCTACGCCAGTGGCTGTGTTTATTTTAAGTATACCCCCCCTCTTTTGGTATCAGAGCCATAGCTAATAAAAGATACATAGAATATTTAGATTTAAAACTTTCTAGTCAGGGTAAAAAGTTCAAGACAATAGAAAACAATAAATTAAGTTGTAATTTAGAAACAACACATAAATTACATAATTTGTTTTCAGAAGATCCGAGTCAGAATCTTTTAATAGACTTAGTCATAAATTTTGCAAAAAATCTAGAACAAGCTAATAAAAGAATTAATAAAACCTTAGAAGAAGTCTAGATCATCTTAAAACAAGAAACTTAGATTTTAAAAATATTAAAGAAAATTTAGACTTTATTAAGAATCAAAATTGTGTTATTCTAGAAAAAATTTCTAAACAAGAAAATATTACTTTAACAAGTAATTTTCCAGAAATAACAAAAATTTTAGATTCAAATAAAGAAATTCTACAAGAAACAAAAAAGATTAGTAATAAGACAGAAGAATTAAAAGGATTTATTCTTAGTTAATGAACAGAGAATTTGAATCCGAAAGAAACTATAAAGAAGCTTTTGATTATTGTAGAATTTACCATAAAGATCCAGAAGGAATTACAAATCTTGATTCTCCAAAAATTTCAGAAGGAGTTTTAATAAGACAAAATAATATAATTATTTTACATAAAAAATTAGAAGCTTTTGATAAAAGAATAGACCCTGAGGTAGAAAGCGATTTAAGATCTATAACAAATAAATTAGGAAATTTAAACATTAAAGAAACAGGCAAAGAAAAAGTCACAAGAAGATTATCAAGAGACTTAAAATTTCCAAGATGAATTTAACAACTCCATTTTTAGGAAGATCAAGAACAATCAGTGAAGGAACATCTAGACCTAGTACATCAGGAGAAAATAGAAATTTCTTAGATAGAGTTTTGAGAAGAGTAGAACAACATAATCAGAATCTAGAAGAAATTATAGATCCAGAACAAGATTATGCAAGATTTCAGACACATGGATTAAGAGTACTTAATCCAGATATCCTATATAACAGAGGAATTTTTGAAACAAGAACCCAATTCTTTAGACATCATAGAGAAGTAGAAATACAATGTATTGGAAACCAAGTAGTCAAACTTAATTTAATTTCAGAAGATTCTAAGAAAGAACTTAGAAAAAGAAATTTTAGATTTATTCACTTATGATTAATTGTAATAGGAATAAAAGGATTAACTAGAAAGAGCTTAGGATGTAAGACATTAATTACTATTTATGATGAAAGATTTAATAATATAGAAAAAGGACAGATAGCAAGTATGGAAGTAGACATGAATAGTAATAACGGTATTATTTACTGTAATCCAGACTTCTTAATGACTATCAGAGATTTTTCAGAAAAAATTAAAATAGGTATACAGACTAAAGGATATGAAGAGACTAATAGTGGAGACAATCTTTTGATACATGTAGGATTTTTAGGAAGATGCTCAATTAATTCCCAGACGAAATACAAAGTATATATGGATAAAGTAGTAGGACTAATGAGTAGTGAAGGAATAAATATGGTTAAGCCTAAAGAATTTTCAGCAGAACAATTAGCTGGATTAGAATGAGATATGGATAAGTTTTTAGAAGAAGAAGAAAAACCAATAGCACCTAGGGAATCTTTAACCTATAAAGACGCACGTGGTAGAACAAGCCTAAGATTTACTGATTATCAATTTGTACCAAAGACTTCTGATGAAGAACAACAAGAACCACACCAAGAGAATGTTCACATAGAACTAATAGGAGAAGATATTGATAAAATAATTTATCCAAAAGAATTAGGAATTATTTTAAATAAAGAAGAACTCCTAGAATTAGAAGATCAAATGTATATTTCAAAACAGATAAAAGAAAACGAGTATTTGTATTTAGAACAGAATATTAGGGTAGGAATTATTAATGAAGAAAATGATAATAATACAGAAGTTACAGATTATAGTTATACAAAAGAACTCATGGAAGATACAACTAGATACAGAACATTTGATGAAACATCTTTTGATAAGACTGTTAAACATGAGATTTTAACTTATGGAGATGGTTTTCCTCCTAGAGGAGCCTATAATACATATAATGAACCACCGCAAAATAGTAAATATATAGCAAGAGGAAGTGAGAGACCTTTAGAACAAAAAATAGAATTTCAGACAGCCTCTAAAGCACAAATACTAAACATTACTGCACATGATCCACAGACATGGACAAATGTCATAGATGTTTGGAAGAATACTATAATAGGACATTATATTAGAAACATACAAGACATGGAACCCTTAGATATGTATAGATATTTAGAAACATTTTTAGGAGAAAGTACAAAGGCAATGTGGGAAGCCTATAAGATAGAAAAGAAGAATATGATCAATTAGTACAATTAGGAAGTAACCCTTATAATTTTGTTAATAAAGTACAAATTTTAATCACAGGAGCAGACCCTAATTCAGGACATATGAGTATACAAAGAAAAGCAATGAGAGATTTAGAACAGCTTAATTTATATAAATGGACTAAAGGTAAGTATGTAAAAAGATTTTTAAATGAATATTATTATCAGACCTCAATTTCAGGAAATACATTTAACCAAAAAATAGGAAATAAGTTATTTCATAAATTACCAGGACCATTAGGATTAGAAATTACAGAATCATGGAATAATCTAGCATCTGTAAAAGAATTTCCAGATAAAAACTGGAGTATAGGACAGAGAATACAACATGTAATAAGATGCCTAGAAGGTAAATGCGTAGAATTACAAATCCAAAAGCAATTAAAAAAGACATATTATAAATTCTGTAAAGACATTTTTACACCTCAGACATACGAGCTTCAACATCTAAACCTTATAAGAAAAAATATAAGAAAAATTTTAGAAAACCAATTAAGAAAAGATACTTCTTAAGAAAATCAAATAAGAGAAAACCCTACTTAGATGAAAAAAGACACGTTAGAAAATTTAAGCCAGACAGAACTTATAAAAATAAACTAAATTGTTTTGTTTGTAATAGAAATGAACATTTAGCAAGAACATGTCCTAAAAGAATAAACAATTATGATAAGAAAAGTACTCTTATAGAATGTACTAATGAAGATTTAATACAATTAGATGAATACATTTCAGACAAAGAATCTATTTATAGTATTATATCAATAGAAGATCAAGCTAATTTAGAAGAAGAACAATCTGATTATGAAATCTTAGATGAATTTACTAAATTCAAAATAAATGAAGAATCAGAATCAGAACAAGAAACTGAATTCATGGAAACGTCTTTAGACTCATGTAAACATGAATGGCAGAAGAACATAGGAATGGATAATATAGCATGTTTTATTTGTAAATGGTATCCAGCAAGAAAACTTAGAGCAAAATGCTTAGAATGTTACAAAGAAGCATGTATAAGATGTTTAGAAGAAAATATGATTCTGGAAAAAGAAGAAACAAACATTGAAACAGAAAGAAATAAATTAGAAATTTCTGAAATCAGAATTCTTAGAAAAAGAATTGAAAGTTTAGAAGAAATGCAGAAGCTTATGATTAAAAGAATTGAAATATTAGAATCAAATAGAAAAAAATAAGCAAATCATGATAGAAGAACCAAATTTAGAATGTTCACAAATAAATTATGTTCAAGTAGTTTGTAATTCAGAAAAACTTAAAACAATCAAAGTAAAATGTCAGATCAGAATAGGAAATTATATAATAAAATGCTTAGGATTAATAGACTCAGGAAGTAGTAATTGTATAATAAATAAAAAATTATTTCCAGATCAATATGTTATAGAATCCAAAAATCCAATCAATGCACAACAAATGGATGGAGGATTATATACATATACAGAATTATTAAGACCAAACAGTAAAATAAGTTTTGAAACAAATTGTGGACTTAGTACAGAATATACATTACCAAGAGACTCAACATGGGTTAGATCCCTCAATTTAAAAGAAACAGATTTTATTATAGGTCTTAGTTTTTTATTGAAAGACAATGGTAGTGTTACAATTACAAAAGACTTTATACATTTCCAAAAACATACATTATTCACACCAGCCCAGACAATACATTATCCATCAGAGTACGCTGAGAAGCGTGGTGGAAGCCCTAGAGAAAAAATTTGCCCCTGTAATAAAGAAAAAGAATGCCAGCTTTTAGAAAACTTAGAAGAAAGTGATGAAGAATTAGAAGACATAGAAATAGATTATCAATTTATTGATAATGAAAAAATTTATGATATGTTGATTACAGAACAAGATATAGAAAATTTGATTAATAGATTAGAAAAAATGGAAATTTTAGGAGAAAATGTTTTAAAATATTGGGAAAAAGATAAGATTTTTTGTGAAATGAAAATTAAAAATCCAGAATATATCATAAGAACTAATAACATAGAAGCAACTAATTTGGATTTAGAAGATTTTAAAATGCATATCAAAGAACTAATGAAATTAGGAGTTATTAGAAGATCAGATAGTCCTCATAGATCAGCAGCCTTTATAGTAAGAAAACGCTCAGAAATAGTTAGAGGAAAAAGCATAATGGTTATTAATTATAAAAGACTTAATGATAATACAATAGATGATGCATACAAAATTCCAGATAAGACAGTTTTAATCAATAAGATCCAAGAATGTAAAATTTTTAGTAAGTTTGATTTAAAGTCAGGATTTTGGCAAGTTAAAATGCACCCAGATAGTATTAGATGGACAGCATTCACATGTCCAGAAGGACATTATGAATGGTTAGTCATGCCATTTGGATTAAAGAATGCACCTAGTATTTTTCAGAGAAAGATGGAAGATATTTTTAATAGACATAGCAAGTTTATTATAGCATACATAGATGACATTCTTGTTTTTAGTAAAAACAGAAGAGAACATAGAGGACACCTACAAATTGTGTTTTCAGAATTTATTAAACATGGATTAATCATAAGTAAGAAAAAGATGATTTTGTTTAAAGAATATATAGATTTTTTAGGAGTCAATATAGGCCAAGGAGAGATAAAGTTACAACCTCATATAGCCCAGAAAGCGTTAGAATTTCCAGACAAGCTTGAGGATTTAAAACAAATCCAAAATTTTTTAGGATTAGTAAATTATGCAAGACCATTTATAAAAGATTTAGGAAAAATTGCAAGACCATTATATTCCAAGACCTCTCCAACAGGACAAAGACACTTTAATCAAGAAGACATAAAACTTGTACAAGAAATCAAAGATAGAATAAAAAATTTACCAAAACTAGCAATGCCCTTAGATACAGATTTTCTGATCATAGAAACAGACGGAAGCATATTAGGATGGGGAGCCATTCTATTATGTAAACCAAATAGATATGCAGATAAAAACACAGAAAGAATTTGTAGATATAATAGTGGTAACTACAAAGAAAAAGGAAACATGAGTAGCATAGATGCAGAACTTTTAGCTGTTAATTATGCCTTAGACAGTTTTGAACTTTTTATTATTTCAAAGAAAGAAATCATAATTAGAACAGACTGTGTTGCTATTGTCTCTTTTTATAATAAATTAAAATTAGATTCCAAGAAAACTAGCAGAAGAAGATGGTTGAATTTTGTTGATAGAATTACTAATACAGGGATAAACATAGAGTTTGAACATATTAAAGGAGTTGATAATAAAGCAGCAGACATTCTTAGTAGAATGGTAGAAAATAAAGAAATTTTAGAGATTAACTCATCATGATCTTGTTTTCTACAGATGTCTAGACCGCCTCCAAGACCAGGAATTCCTCCGAGAAATTCCTATGCATCATTACAGACTCCATCTACTCAGAACAGACCAAATTACTTAGAACGAACTAGATTTGGTAACCAAGAACTTACATGTTTTCCTAGTAGTAACATTTCTTTCAAAGCACTTGCACACGTTTCAATTTCAAAAGAAGAGAAATGCATTTTAGACAATTTATGGATTTCATACAACAAGAATCCAAAAGACCAGAAGTACTTTCTTGCATGCATGAATGCATTGTCAAGAACACTTTAATCAGAACAGAACAAAGTTCAAGTTTTATGTAGTCATAAAAGGTCATAAGCTAGGCGTTTTTCATACATGGTTAGAAGTTTTAGAAAGCATTAGCAATTTTAAAGACCCTCTTTACAAAGGATTTACAAATTTGAAAGAAGCTCTAGACTCAGCAAGACAGCTCATAGGTATTAACTTCTTCATTTCCCCTTCTCTCAAAAATTACCAAGACCCGCCTCTTGATTTTTCTCCAAGCAGAGAAGAAAACATTTTTTGTAATCATTGTGAGTGTATGAAGAACATGGCTGTTTTTAAGTTAACCCTGAGTGACCCAGAGAGATAGGATTGTTGGCCGGAGTGAGCCTGTTGTGATCCTTAGATACTGGGGAAAGGGATAAGTTAACTTAGGAATCTTGTAAGGGAGTGCCAGTGGTAGCCTTATAGGAAAAGGTCAGGTTCAAGTTGATATGTCTTAGGTGGTGAAAAAAAAAGGAGATTTGTTAGAATATTATTAAAGAAATACAGGAAACTAAGAAAAGTACCTAGTAGGATAAAAGTACAATTTTAAAAAACAAAAGAAATTTATGAACCCTTCATCATCCCACACTTCAAACGAGATAAACATAGAAAAAGAATTTCCAAAAATTATTTCAGATTTTGAATATTTATTATCAGTACACCAGACCCAAAATTTTGTCATAGACAAAACTTTAGAAGAAGACTATAAAATTTTAGATACAGCTATAGACATTCAATGATATAGTAGTAATTTTTATTCTTTTAAGAATTATATTAACAGAAATAGTAAAAGAAGTTTTGATTTACAATTTAAAATCAAAGAATTAGAAGAAATTTTAGAAACAAAAATTTTAAGAACAGACAGTGAATTTTACCCTTTTTATCTAGAACAATATAGAATAGAGACAGGATACTATAAACAAGACTGTGAAAGTGTAGCACCCCGAGTTCCGTATACCCGATTCACTACGTCATTTTCTGTCTAAATTTTTTCGAATAATATTTTTGCGGAAGAAATAATTGAAATTCATTTTTGGCAACATTAAATAAACTGTAATGGCCGATAAAATTGGAAACATTTATGAAACCATTTGAAATAGTAAATCGAACCATTAATATTGTAAAGAAATTGCCAATGTCATAATTTCTCAAATAAATGAACTTCTCTAAATTATTCGATTGTTTGGAAAATACGGAAACCATTAACGTCAAACTTTCAACTGTTTAACGATTATTGCCACCATCATTCATCGCTCGCCACCGTCTCCGAAATCTGCAAAACTGTTAAAAAGTAGGGTGAGTATTTCATGGGGGAAATACTCAGTAGACTCATCGCAAATTAATTTAATTTATAAGATGATTAAACACATAAATCCCGGCTCTTTATAAAACGGCCATTGATAGAGCTTCTTTATAAAACGGTTCTTGATAAAACTCATATTGTGCATTACAGCACGGAACATATTTTGCAAATCATAGGCTCTTTGAAAATAGCTCTTTGAAAACAGTTCTTTGAAAACATCTCTTTGAAAATAGTTCTTTGAAAACAGCTCTTTGAAAACAGCTCTTTTGAAAATAGCTCTTTGAAAACAGCTCTTTGAAAACATCTCTTTGAAAACATCTCTTTGAAAACAGCTCTTTGAAAACAACTCTTTGAAAACATCTCTTTGAAAACATCTCTTTGAAAACCATATACTTATAAAAACATTTTAATTATGCCAAGCATAATTTTGAAAGCATAACATAAGATAGGATTTAAATCCTCATAAACATACAAGAACTTTACCGAACTTAGGTGGCAAGAATTCTTATGCAGTAAAATCATAATAACAGTAAAATCACAGTAAGTATACCAAGCATAATTTTTGAAATTCATAGGGATCAATTGCATCATAACATAAGATAGGATCGAAATCCTCATAAACATATGCGACAGGAATTTTACCGAACTTAGGTGGTAAATCCTCATAAACATATGGAAACACAGGAATTTTACCGAACTTCGTGGCAATTCCTCATAAACATAGGAGACACAAGAATGTTACCGAACTTCGTGGCAAGAATTCTTATGTGTAGCGCTACTAAAACTCCGGTCCCCTTAACATATCATAACTTATCATATGGGACCCAAAACAATCTTGGTAGATTGATTTCATAGCAATGATCAAAAAAAAAAACATTTTCGTGAAGCATAGGGCATACTTACTTTTCGTAAAAACATAAAGTATATTTTCTTTTCATAAAAACATACTTACTTTTCATAACAACATAAGGTATATTTACCTTTCATAACAACATACTTGCTTTTCTTAAAAATTGACTTTCACAAGTCACATGACATTCATATGAAATCATAATTTAAATCAATTAATAAGTGCGAGTCTACGCATTGTTCTTTCCATGAAAATACATTTTCGTTTCCTTTCATAAAAATAACTCTTCACAAGTCACATGACATTTATATGAAATCATAATTTAAATCAATTAATAAGTGAGAGTCTACCTCAAATCCGACGAGTGCAAAGTTGAGCGGGAATGACTTCAATTTCTTTAAATTCTCCGTACGCTTCGTCTTAGCCAATAAGTCACTTTAGTATATCGAATATATAGTTCAAAATGATAAATTATAATTTGAGGACTAAAATTGATGTTTTGAAAGTTGAGGGACTAAAATGAATACTTTTGATAGTTGAGTCGGAAACTCAAAACAATAGGGTTGAAATAATATATTTTAAAACAATAGGGGCTGATTAAAACTCATTTAAAACTTAAGGGCTGAAATTGATAAGTTTAAAAGCTGAAAGGACTGAAATAAAACCTTTTTAAAACATAGGGACTGATTTGAAATAACTTTAAAAGATGGGGACTAATGATGCAAATTCTGAAAGTTAAATATAATATCAAATTTATTTCTCTCTACCCAAATCAGAACATTCGAAGAGAGAGAGAGAGGCGAAGACGGCGAAACGAGGCAGAGACGGAGGAGAGTAAATCCGTCCTTCGACGGGCGATTCGCCGGCGCAACGCCGGCGCTGGTTACAGCAAGAAGGCGGCCAAGGAGGGTTTCTGATTTGAGGCAGTTTTGATGCGAGATAGGTGCGCAAATCAAAGTGATCCGAGACTGAGATCGCGATTTCAAGAGCGCGGTTTCTGGTTCAACTCCGGTCAAAGAAACGATGGTCGAAGGTGATTATCTGGTTACTCTGTTTTCTTGGGTTTGGGTTGATTTTGGGTTTTGATTTGGTGATCAAAATGGTGAGAAACGAAATGGGTCAAGGATGAAGGTTAGTTTCTGGGCTGATTGGGGCGTGACCGTGGCTAAAAGCAGTGCTGGATTGAGGATTGTTGGTTGACAGTATTTCAGTTGGTGATGAAAGTGCTGCAAAATGGTGATGAATGGAAGTGGTGGTGGATTGCTCGATCCTTGGTTGAGGCTTGGTTCCTTGAAGATGGTGGTTCAAGGGACTGAATTATTACATAGTAGGTTGATTGTTGAAGTTCTGTGATATGAATAAGGTAGTGAATGAGAGGTGTTGCAGATGGTAGTTGATGGTGGTGATTCTGATGAGTGCTAAGTTGATTATGGTGATGAGGATGATGATACCGGTGGTGGAAGTTTGCTGCAGTGATGATGAAGATGGTGATCAGAGGGGGTGATATCGTCTGCTGGTTGTAAATGATTTAGAGTTCAATCTGAGCAGTAGAAAATGGCTTTCGGCTATGCAGGTGCTGAGATGATGATGTTTATATATATTGTATTGTGGAATTTAAGTACATGGAAGTGTGAGTTGTGCCATGAGTATTGAAATGAAGATGGGGTAGATGATGATAATGATGAAGATGCTTTGCTTGTACAATTATGGTTTAATATAATGAAGGTTTGTGGCTATGGATTGATGCTGATAATAATGGAGCTGAAAAGGAATTTGTGGGTGGTGGCTATGGCTTAGAAAATTGACTAACTTCGATTAGGAAGCGTATTTAAAACAGATATATTTTCGGACTGAAAATATGATTTTGAAATAATACTTTGAATAAATAATTAAAATAACATAATTTTAGAAATTCGGATTTTAATTTAAAATCGAACAAATTCGATATTTCTTGACTTGGCTAGACGAATCCGTCGCGGCGTTAATTTCAAAACAATGAGTGAAATAGTAGCGACACAATTTTCTAAATATTAAAAATAATTATAAAATTGCGTAAAAATTCTGAGTCGCTACAGAAAGTCTTTTAGACCAATAATTCCGCATACAAGCCGACCTCTGCATCCAACCTTAGAATAAACCCTTCTACGCCAGTGGCTGTGTTTATTTTAAGTATACCCCCCCTCTTTTGGTATCAGAGCCATAGCTAATAAAAGATACATAGAATATTTAGATTTAGAACTTTCTAGTCAAGGTAAAAAGTTCAAGACAATAGAAAACAATATATTAAGTTGTAATTTAGAAACAGCACATAAATTACATAGTTTGTTTTCAGAAGATCCGAGTCAGAATCTTTTAATAGACTTAGTCATAAAATTTTTTTTACCTATAAGGTAAATATGTGAAGAGTAAGTAAATGCGTAAATGAAGAAAAAGATTCATTATGGATTCTTATACCTTTAGGGTGCTCAAGTTGTTCACTTTAGGAACATTCACCACATTGTCGTGCTCATAAATTTCTCGACCCAGTGCATCCAAACGAAGAACAGGAGCTTTGGTAGGCTTTGACTGTAATGTAATATCGGAAGGCATCTGCCCTAGAAACATATTAATATAGGATTTTTCATTTTCATTTTCTTTTTAAAATTGTTTTTCTCTTTAAAAAATATTTTTTTATTTATTATTTATTTGTTGAACTTTCTTCTTCTAAATAAGTTATTTTTATCTTTTTTTATAGGTTAAAATATTTTGAAATAAAATATAATATAATAAATAAAAACAACCATAAATATATATTTGTTTTGAATTGGTAATTATGAAATTAAAGAATATTGTTGTTATATTTTTGTGTATTTAATTTTATCTCCAAATGAGTAAATGTTGTTTTATTCGTAAAATAAATGAAATAAATAAAATAATAATAATAATAATAATAATAATAATAATAATAATAATAATAATAATATTCTATTACAATTATTATTAAAATTTTAAAAATGTAGATAGATAGATAGATAGATTTAGATTATGAGTTGGGTGAATTTTCCTATTGAAATCTTTATTCTATTTTTATTTTAATTTTTTTTTACAAAATGCATTTTGGAGAAAAAATGACATGTAATGCTTCTCTCTTCTCACTTCTACTTTTATATATGTAATATAGAATATAGATATAGATATATAGATGTATATAGATAATGAAATTAAAATTATTAAAAAATATCTACCATTATATATATATATATATATATATATATATATATATATATATATATATATATATATATATATATATATATATATATATATATAAATGCGTTCACGTTTATCCAGATTTTGCATTCATATTTGACATAAATCCATTTTGTATTCACAAATCCACTTTGCATTCACACTGTTTAATTTTATAGGAACTTACTATTTATGGAAACGAGAAATGGGTGAGAAATTATTTTTAGAAACTACCTAACCTTTATATATTATAAAGAAATAAAGATTATTATTTTTTCCACAATTACAAAGGGAATAGGGGAGTCAAGGTATAATGAGAGGAGGGGGTGGAGATAGGTTGGGATTCGAACCTTGGATCAAGTCGAGGGAAGGGACACTCGAGCATATCTGATGTGTTCCAGACCCTCGACAATTGGAATCATAGCGGGCTTGACAGAAAGTTAAATATTCAAGCCAAATAAAATTGCAGTCCAGTCAACCATGTCAAAATTAGATGCATAATATGTGTTTTTCGAGTAGAAATGAGCCACTAAGCAAAACTATGGGCTAAAGCCCTTGAACCGACTGATTTTATGGCCAAATTTCATCATTTGGGCCTTCAAAACAGCAAGTCAATTATGCAGACGAAAATTAGGGCTTTTGCGTATTTTTAGGTTAAATTTTGTTTTTAATTATTTGTTTGCCTATTTTAGAATTTTAGTCTAATTAGAATTCTATTTTGAGTCAATTAGCGGTTATGTTATTTTACTTATTTATATTCCTTTCCATTCATTGTAATTCAGACTTGAGACTTCGATTTTGATATAAACAGTTTTTATTGAGGATTCAATAAAAGTTATAGGTGGATTCCTATGTTTTTCGAACTTATCAAGAATATTTCTTGTGGCGTTCAAATATCGAACTTATCAAATATTTGCTAGAATATTTGTGGCGTTCAAATCATAGACTTATCAAGGAGATTGGATAAATCCTTGTGGCGTTTCGAAAGTCGTGGTTCTTTATTCCGCATCGTCGAGCCATCGCGTCGTGAATATCGGGTCATGATTCATCTGTCCAACCACAACCTGAGTTTGGAACTTTCCGGCGTTTCTTCCGCGCTTCGAATCTCATCATCTGATATCAGACCTGGACTCTGAATTCAGGTTTTTCTATCCAGTTTGATTTTTATGTTTATCATCGAGTCCCCTAAAAATCATTCATATCTTGTCGAGTGTTTTGTTTTCAGTTTTTTTTGCGTTTTTCTTGTTCTTGAGTTTGTTGAGTTTTTAAATCCAGAAAATCGTTCCAAAAAAAATTCAAAAGTGTTTATTTTGTTCGATTCTTATCCAAATCTTGTTCCGCTTGTTTTGTTGTGTTCGTGTCGAATTTTCGGATTTATTTAAAAAAAATTATTTTTTTATTATTATTTAATTCTGAAAATTCATTATTCAGAAAAAAAAAGTTATTCCAAATTCAAGAACCACTTTCTTGAGTTTCTTTAAAATTCTTGATATTCATTTCCTTCCAAGTCAATAAAAGTCGTTATTGCTATTTTATGTCTAAATCATCTTCATTCTTGAATTTTTTTAACGTCACATAAAGGATGGATTATGATCCGAACTCTTTATTCCAAATTAGATGTTATGTAAATCATAAGGGGTGCAGTTTGGCGATTTATGGAAAATTCTTTACTAATTTCGTTAGTAGCACCGTGGTTGAAAAATTAGGATTACCCCTAGAACCACACTATAAACCTTATAGGATGACGTGGATGAGGGAGTTTGGGAATTTCAAAGTAACCAAACAAGTTCTAGTACCTATCACCCAGAGAAGGTATAGTGAGGATGTATGGTGTGATGTAGTGTCATTGAAGTCTTATCATATTTTATTGGGAAAACCTTTGAGACATAGGAGGGAGGCTGTTTATGATAAGCGTATGCACATATACAAATTCCTTAAGAAAGGGAAAACATGCGTACTATATGGGTTGACATTAGAGGATGCACTAGAAGATTCACGGAGGGTAAGGAAGGAGAGTGAAAAGTGGTGTAATAGGAGGCATCGTGGGGATAAGGATATTGATAAGAAGGTGGGCCAGTTGAAATTAAAAACAAATAAACAAACTCCAAAATTTGATGAGGAAAATGTGGAGATTGATTAGGAATGAATTGGGAGTTGAGGTGGAAGTTCAAGATTTGAGTGCTGAATTGGACGATCCACATTTTGGTAGCAATGAGTTAGTGCACGAGCGTGGTGATAAAAATGTGGAGATAGGAGATGTGGTTGAATTTGAGAGTAAAAATTTTGAAATGGTGGTTGGAGTTGCAAAAGGAGAACGAGGTGAAAAGAAGGGCCTCATGGTTCCAAAGGAGGAATTGACGGTGATAATTTATGAATACAAGGATCCATACCTTGTACCTCATGAACCTAACATTTTCCTCCCCGCTTTATTTAATTTTGTTTTGCAGGTTAAATGTGCTTGGAAATTTGGGCAACACCACCAATGCCCACAGGAGTTTCTACTTCAATCAATTCATATAACCCAAGTTACAGGATACTATTGGTCATCCCTCCGGCATGAAAGCAATAATTATCCGTTTGATCCGGGAGGTGAAGTGAAACAACAGGAACAAAGCTATGATTCGGGATGAATCATCCTAAAGAAGGATGGTATAATGTGTTCCAGACCCTCGACAATTGGAGTCATAGCGGGCTTGACAGAAAGTTAAATATTCAAGCCAAATAAAATTGCAGTCCAGTCAACCATGTCAAAATTAGATGCATAATATGTGTTTTTCGAGTAGAAATGGGCCACTAAGCAAAACTCATGGGCTAAAGCCCTTGAGCCGACTGATTTTATGGCCAAATTTCATCATTTAGGGCTTCAAAACAGCAAGTCAATTATGCAGACGAAAATTAGGGCTTTTGCGTATTTTTAGGTTAAATTTTGTTTTAAATTATTTGTTTGCCTACTTTAGAATTTTAGTCTAATTAGAATTCTATTTTGAGTCAATTAGCGGTTAGGTTATTTTACTTATTTATATTCCTTTCCATTCATTGTAATTCAGACTTGAGACTTCGATTTTGATATAAACAGTTTTTATTGAGGATTCAATAAAAGTTATAGGTGGATTCCTATGTTTTTCGAACTTATCAAGAATATTTCTTGTGGCGTTCAAATATCGAACTTATCAAATATTGCTAGAATATTTGTGGCGTTCAAATCATAGACTTATCAAGGAGATTGGGCAAATCCTTGTGGCGTTTCGAAAGTTGTGGTTTTTTATTCCGCATCGTCGTGCCATCGCATCGTGAATATCGGGTCATGATTCATCTGTCCAACCACAACCTGAGTTTGGAACTTTCCGGCGTTTCTTCCACGCTTCGAATCTCATCAATATCTAGGGATGTTAACGAACCAAAAGTTCAAGGCTCAGCTCGGGTTGAGCTTTTAGGAGGCCGGGCTTTTTTTGGCTTAAGATGAACAAAGTCAAAGCTTGTTCCTAAAAAGAAGGGTCAACTCAAGCTAAGTCTCGAGCTTTTAAATTTTATTTTATTTTTATAGCAAAAATTCATAAATTTGTACACACACACACACACACACAACGAACCAAGTCGAGCTCGCAGTCGAATTTCAAGACTCGAGCTTTTTGAGCAAGCTTTTTTGGCTCAAACCAAGTTAAGCCTGAACTTTTTTCAAATCGAACCCTAGCCGCTCGAGTCGACAAGTTATTTTATCATCCCTATGTATACTTAAAACCCGCTGAATCCCTGAAACCCGCTCTTCGATACAAACATTTTTCATGGAAATGCATAAATGCAAAATATTTTTCATCAGATTTCATTTTAATCCATTTAATTATTTTTGGTAAATACCCATAAATAGACCTACCAACATAAACATTTTGAGAAATAATCTTTGAAACTAAAATATTTGAAAAAGGATAATTATATTGACACCACCAAAATTGTTAATCACACCACACTTTTCATATTTACTAAATTAGCCATAATTAAATTGACTTAAATAACTATCTCATCATATTAATTTATCTTATTGGTCATTCTTATGTACACCACAAATATCAAAAATCCTAAATTTTATATAATGATGTGCTAATTAAAAATGCAATATGTCACTTCTGCGTGGGATGCTCCAATTTCCTATCTTGTTTACGATAATTGGTGGATGGATATATGATATCTATAGTTCATTTAAACACAACCCAATCATTGAAAAACTGAATTTTTATCAGCCAAAAAAAAAAAAAAAAAACACAGGAAGTCAGTCTTCATTTCTTGAGTTTGTCTTTTCATGTCTTGAACATTTCTTGGAAGTTCGTTCAAATCAAATTGCTCTGTTTTTTTTTTATAATAAAGCAAAGGAAAAACATGATTTTTACCCATCTTGATCTATCCAATAAAACAAAGTCTAATTGTGAAATGAACTGAAAGACAATGACACTGTGAAATGAACTGAAAGACAATGACACTTTATCAGAAAGTAATTATTCAACAAAATTATGATCCAAAAGTTCTTATTATAGAAATTTCAAGAAGAGTTGAAAGTGTATGAAATCGGTGGCAACCATTTTATGTGGGTGAATGCGTCCAAATCTGTTAGTATTTTGGATGATTTATGGTGTACGGTTTTATTTTCCTTTGATTTAGTAAATGTTATTTTTGTAAAATTGAATGTGGTGTATTTATAAACTTTATATTTTAATAAATGTGTATATATAATGTGGTGTGGTTAACAAATTTGTTGGTGTCAATATAATTACCCTTTGAAAATTAGATTTTGACCATTCAAATTTCATCAAATACCCTCATACTTAGAATTTTCAACCAAAGTCATCTAAATATAAAATAACATCAATTTAGTCCTCAAATAATTTTTGTTGGAAACTAAATTATAAAATTAGTTTTTACCTAATTAAATTTATACTTGTTTAAGACCCCCACATACTTGAGGAAAAAAGTAAAGATTTAATCAAGAGTTTACATAGAGAATATATAGAATTAGTTAGTATTGGAAGAGAATCAAGTACCATAGCTATAGAATTATACGAATAACTTAAAAGATTAGTTAGATAACATATTGAATATTTGAGATTAATAGATAAACAAATTAGTACAAGAAGAAATATTTTTTAGAAGAATCGGAGACGATTATAATTCCGCAAGAAAATAGAGTGTGTTCTGTGTGCGCACCCTGATAAAACTGGTATCAGAGCCATGTTATGAACTAAAAATTATAGTGAATTTATCAGAAGAAAAAAATATAATTGAAGAATTTCTAAAAAATGTAGAAAAACATAAAAAACCAAGTTATCCTTATTTACCAAAAAATAATTTGAACGAAGGATTCGAATAAATGAATAAGAAATTGAAAATTTTAGAATATAATTTACAAATAGGAAATGTTATTTTAGATAAAAATCTAAAAGGAAAAGATAAAATCATAATTAATCATCCTCAAGATTACAGAAGTAAAATTTATGATAACAGATGTAGAAGAATTGGAAAGAAAATTCTTAGAATTTACGGGAGAAGAATATGATGAATATAAAAATCAATTAGAAGAATTAGTAAAACAATTAGAAAATACTAAAAATGAATACAAACCCATCCGCAAGTAATGTAAAAGAAGAATTTAGAAATGATGAAGATACTAGTGATCCATATAGAACTTACATACCTACAAAAGAAGGATTCTAAAGATATAGGAAAATCCAGAATAGATACAGTGGAAATATTAGAAAACAATCTATAAAAGAAGTTAATTCAAGAAAATCATACAATGAATCAATCCACACAACAGAAATATGATTAGATTTAGACTGTGTAGATACAAACAAACCTATTGAAATATGGACAAAAAATAATGATTTAGCAATACAATTTAATAAATGGGACACATATACAACCTCTAGATTTATAGAACATACATTTAGAGGTATAATATCAAATGGTGGAGAAAACTACATGTAAATACAAAAAGAAGAATAAAATATGGAGAAAACATAACTGATGCATTAGATAATAAAAATAGTCCGAATGATCAAAGTATAAGAGATATATTAAATAAGTTGGAAATAGCCCTCATAATAGAATTCTTAGGAGATAGATATTGATGAGAATCGAGAAAGTCAAACCTCGATGCGCAAGCCTGTGGGATCCATGACGAAATCCGATGCCAAGGAAGTTCAAGATTCGAGGCTAAACAAGTAATTAAAGTCAAGAAAAGCAAGCCGAGAATCAAGTTGGAGCCAAAAGGAAGAAGAAATTGGACTCAGCCAATTTCGGTCGACCGAAAGTCATTCCGGTCGACCGAAAGTCTGCAGAGATTTTTGAAGGCAGCCTCAGTCGTGTTCGGCTGAGGCTTGGTCGACCGAAAGTCCCATTTCGGTCGACCATGTGATCGACCGAAAATGGTTCGGTCGACCGTGTCGGTCGACCGAAACACCCCGTTTCACAAAAACGGGGTTTTTGTTGCAATTTTCACAAAAACGGGGTTTTGTTGCAATTTCCGAAATTTACACCTTTTGCCCAATTTTGTACCTTTTATACACATTTTCTTGTCATTTGTAAGATAACTTGGTGGTTCATGTAAAGCTCTTGAGAGAAGCTCCTCCTTTGGGTGAGGTAAAACCCTTCCTTTGTTCTTGTATTTTTCTTGGAAGTTAATCAACTTTGCTTGAGTATTATTATTCTTGTATTGTTGTTTATTTTTTCGTCACCTTGGAATTTGTTTTAATCTCTCCATTGGGCTAGGGTTTGTTAATCCTTGAATTTTGGGTTAGATTTAAACTTGGGTTAATGTATTTATCGCTTTATTTACCACTTTAGCTTTCTTGGGTTGATATTAAAATTGTTGTGGTGATTTTCGGTCAACACACCGAAGGGGTTCGCATCATTTGGTATCGAGCTTGGCTCTAATTTTGTAAACCTATCCTTTACATATTGTTGTTGTCAAAAAATAAATAAAAATCCGAAAATTCAAGAAAAAATTAGGGAAAATTGATATGCTCATGTGTATTGTTGATTCTATGTATTGGGTATATTGATTGTGAGTTTGTTGGGGGAATTTCATTTTCATTCACTACAAAACCTACACTTTCCAAATTGTGTATTCAAAGTGTTTGATAAATGTCCCAATGAAAATTACTCCATTAGTGCTTTGTTGTTCAATACTCATATATTGCTAATTACTTGGGGCTATCCAATTCCCATCATTGAGATTGTGTTATCAACATTTTATTCCATATATCACTTGCTCCATACATTGGGTAATTGTTGATCATTCATTCCTTGCCACAATTGTGTTGTTGGGGGTTTTCATATATCCACATTATCCACATTCAAGGTCATTCAAAGATTGAGTACAAAGTGTTTGATAAATTGCTACATTGAAACTTTACACTCTTGTGCTTATTTGCTCTACATCCTTGCCTTGTCTATTATTTGTGGTTTATCAATCCCATTGCTAAATTGTGTTCCTAATATCTTATCCCACATACATGTTGTTCCTTTTGAGTATAGCAAGCACATAAATTCTACTTGCTATTGTGTCTATTTATTCTAAAATTCCTTCTTCCTTTGTTTGTGATTTCATTGACTTCACAAGAATTATACTTTGTGGTTTAGTTGATTACCTTCCTTGGAGAACTTGAAAAAGGAGATTTGAGTGGAAAAAGGCAAGAGTGGTGAGCTCATTAGAGGGTAAAAGCCTAAATTGAGTGAAACACGAGTGAAAAATATTCTTGTGAGAACACTTTCACACTTGCACACCATGTCAAAGTCCAATGCTCAAACTCAAGACTTGAAGTACTTGTTACAAAATCTTTCAACCACCATGGCTAGACAAATTAAGGAGATTGGGGGTGAGTTGGAAAATTTAGGAACAAGAGGGGAGAGTACATCAAATAGGGGAGGTGAAGAAATGATGTGTAGTAGAAGAAGGGTGAGGGATAAATTTGAGAACATTGTGTATAGGGATGGAAGTAGAAAACAAAATGGGAGTTTGAATAGGAAAATTAGAATGGATATGTGGGAAGATGAAGGTGATGGTGAACAAAATGGGAGTATGAATAGGAAAAGAAGAGAGTGGTTAGATGATAGGAGAAATGGAGTTGATGAAAATATTGATAGTACGAGAATGCAAAATTCATCACTCCATGGAATGAGTAGAAGTGGAGAAGTGGAAGAAGATTGGAGAATGGGTAGAAGAAGAGAATGGGTAGAAGAAGAGAATGGGTAGATAGAAGCGGAGATGGGATGGATGAGAATGTTAATATTGAGCGAATGAAGGCGTCATCATTCCATAGGAGGGACGGTAGTGGAAGTAGAGAAGTAGTGAAGGAGATGAATGCTAGGCTACCAAAATTTTTGGCCCATGATAATGAGAGGGAGAAGCATGGAGGAAATACTTTCTACACTAGATGCCTTGTGGGGGATATGGCATGTAGTCTCATTATAGATGGGGAGAGTGACACGAATTTGGTGAGTGCTAGTAGGGTGGAGAAATTGGGGTTACCGGTTATGAAGCATCATAATCCCTATGTATTGCAAAGGTTGGGTGACGATGGGGGAGTGAGAGTGAGTGAACAAGTTCTTCTTGCCTTCAACATTGGAACCTATTGTGACCAAGTGATATGTGATGTAATTCCCATGCACACTACACACATAATTTTGGGGAGACCTTGGAGCGAAATGTGAATCATGATAGGAAGAAGAACCGGTGTAGCTTCCAAATGGATGAGAAAAAGGTTGTGATCCTATCTTTGAACCCGGAAGAAGTATGCAAAGACTAAATGAAGCTCAAGAAGGAGTTTGACAAAGAAAATGAGAGAGAAAAAGAAAAAGAAAAGGAAAATTCGATTGAGCCAATTGAGGAAGAAACAAAAGAGAGGCAAAGTGAGAGCATGAGAGTTAGGGCCACGTCCCTAGAAAAAAGAGAGGTAATGAGGGTTGGAGTCACAACTCCAGAAAAAGGAGAGGTAAGAGAAGAACCGAGAGTTGAGGTTCCTACCTCAGAAAAAGGTGAGGAAGTAATGAGTGCCACTAAGAAAATTGAGAGAAAAGATCACACCGAAATGTTCTTTACTCTTGAATACTCTAACACTTCCCTCCCTAGTTTTGTCATGTCTTTGTTGCAGGAAATTGCGAGGCCAACTTATCAAGGCAACAAAGAACTCCAAAAGCATGCCTTATGGAAGAAATTCATGGAAACATTTTCCTACAACAACGAGTACAACCGAGGTAAAGAAAATGGGATAACCAATGCAACATCTAGGAGGTATACTCCTAACATTTCTTTGAATGCAAGGTTATTGTGTTTTGAATACATTGGAGGGTTGTATCAGTGTTGTTGACTTGTGAAAATGTAACATGTGGTAAGAATCATTATCATGATGAGTGCTTAATTTGTAAATGCAACTTTTTGCATGTGCCCAATTGCATAAGTACCAAATCTTTTTGTGAAAATGTTGCATATAGTACATATCATTGGCATGATAAATTCTTATTTTGTGAAAATATGCTTGACATGCATATCGGCTCTCTAAAGGAATTGCTAGTTAGGGGAGTCCATGGGAGAGATTTATTGGGATGTCTTGATGATAAAACGACTTCGCTTCTAACATTTCTAGATGCTCCCTCATTCCGTCTTGAACATAGTAAGAGCATGCATGTTAAATATCTGAATTTGTTAAACATTTATGAATCATGTTGTGAGAAATATTTTGATGGGTTCTATGGGCATGATGATTATTTGTTTTGAAAAATTGGATTGTTTCCTTATAAATGTGCCATGCGTGAATTGCTAGTGGGGGGGAGCACATGATGATTGTTTGATGGGGCGATTTAAAACCAATGGGGTTTTAGGGTTATTATGTGATCAATTTTATTGGCCTATTTTGAAGATTGGTGTTGAACATGTTTGCACTTGTAGTAAATGCCGAACTTGTAAAATGGCTAAAGTCAAGTTTTTCCCCCAAGAATTCCATGAATATTTTCCCATCATGAGTAAACCTTGGACTACTACTTCTATAAATTTTATAGTGGGTTTACTTGGAACAAAGAAAGAAAATGAAGCTATTTTTGTGATTGTTGGTAGGAGAATTAAAATGTCACGTTTGATTGCATGCCATGAAACCAACAAGGTCATCAACCTAGCTAATCTTTTCTTTCGGGAGGTCGTGCATTTGCACCAAGTTGGTGCTAATTTTGTGGTTGCTAAATTTGCTTGCAATTTAAGTTTTCTCCACTTAAAATTGCTTGTGACTTTAACCTATTAACTCTGTTGAACTTTATGCATATGTTTATTGAAGAAAGAGTTGGTTTAGGTGGCCACGAGAATGCACCTTTGGTTAAGCCCCTTTGCAGGAGGCTCGAGCTTCCATTTGAGGGAATTGGTATACAATGTATTTCCAATGACAACCAAGCTAGGAAGCATATTCCATTTGACCCGGGCGGCTGGATGTATTCCCATTCGTGGAAGGAGCGACCCCTCGATCAAATAAAATCCAAATTGCTACTTTGCAATGTTGGCACATCTCAAGCTTTTGGCAACGCCTACAAATTGATTTTGTATGGTGAGTATGAAATTTCAGTTACATTTATTGTGTCTGAATTTTCTATTTTTATTATTGTAGGTGTCGATTCGTGCTCGAATCACTTTCGAAATGGAGGAGATGATGAGAATCGCGAATGTCCAACTTCATCGCATGAACCTGTGATCCACAATGTTGCAAGATCAAATTTCAAGGAGTCTCACGACAGTGCACTCAAGCAAGATTCGAGGTTGAATCCTTTTCAAGAGGGAGGGGATGATGAGAATCGAGAAAGTCAAACCTCGATGCGCAAGCCTGTGGGATCCATGACGAAATCCGATGCCAAGGAAGTTCAAGATTCGAGGCTAAACAAGTAATTAAAGTCAAGAAAAGCAAGCCGAGAATCAAGTTGGAGCCAAAATGAAGAAGAAATTGGACTCAGCCAATTTCGGTCGACCGAAAGTCATTCCGGTCGACCGAAAGTCTGCAGAGATTTTTGAAGGTAGCCTCAGTCGTGTTCGGCTGAGGCTTGGTCGACCGAAAGTCCCATTTCGGTCGACCATGTGATCGACCGAAACACCCCATTTCACAAAAACGGGGTTTTTGTTGCAATTTCCACAAAAACGGGGTTTTGTTGCAATTTCCGAAATTTACACCTTTTGCCCAATTTTGTACATTTTATACACATTTTCTTGTCATTTGTAAGATAACTTGGTGGTTCATGTAAAGCTCTTGAGAGAAGCTCCTCCTTTGGGTGAGGTAAAACCCTTCCTTTGTTCTTGTATTTTTCTTGGAAGTTAATCAACTTTGCTTGAGTATTATTATTCTTGTGTTGTTGTTTATTTTTCCGCCACCTTGGAATTTTTTAATCTCTCCATTGGGCTAGGGTTTGTTAATCCTTGAATTTTGGGTTAGATTTAAACTTGGGTTAAGGTATTTATCGCTTTATTTACCACTTTAGCTTTCTTGGGTTGATATTAAAATTATTGTGGGAATTTTCGGTCAACACACCGAAGGAGTTCGCATCAGATATACAATAGATGAAGAAGCTAGAAAACAAGATGAATATAATAAAGGAATGATTGCAATGGAAAATTTAAGAATATGTGATATGTGTGAATTAGAAAGATATACATGTAAATTCCAAGAATTATACTATACAATCAACCAAGGAGATTATACAGATAATAAGCCAATATTAAGATCTTACTTCACAAAATTACCATTCACATAGGGAACTAAGCTGTTAAAAGTATATAATAAAATATTTCCTGAAGGAGATGAAGAAGGAATACATATAAATAGCCTTGAAAGTAAAATTGAATTTACCAAAAGAATGATAAGTATTTGGTGCAGAGAATCACTAGAAAATAAAAAAAACATATAAGATAAGGAATAACTCTTTATGTTGTCACAAAGATATAAGTAAAACAGAACAATTTGAATGTCATAAGAAGAAATATAAGTCATATAAAAAACATAAAAGAAGATTTAAATTTTTTTAAAAGTTTAAGAAAAGAAACTTTAAGCCATATAAAAAATATTTCAAGAAAAGAAATTGGTCTAAAAAGCCCAAAAAGAAATATATCAAAAAATGTAAATACTTCATTTGTAATGAAGAATGACACATAGCCTCCCAATGTCTTAAGAGAAAAGATAAACAAGATTTAAAAACTCTCAAAGTTTATGAAGAATTTATGGATGATATTGATATAGAACCAATTGAGGATTTAAACAGTGAATGTAGTAGTATTTATAAGTTGGAAACATCATCAACAGATGAAGAATCTGAAGAAAATATATATATGAATGAAATTTAAGAAGTACAATAAATAGATATTGAAACAACCGTGAAAGTAGAAGACTCGGTAGAAGGAATTTGTCAAGAAATTACATTTGATATCAAAAGATATAAGGAAATAACTAAAAGAATCTTAGACTTATAAGAAAAAGATGTATTTCATCAAGTATTCTTAGGAATACTCATTAGGATGAACAAAACAATTGTAAGTATGAATTATAAATAAATCTCAATCAATATAGAAGATGTAGTGGGAAAAATCAAAATTCCAATAATTACTAGAGAATGGGTAAAACAAAAATTATCCAATATCCTAGAAAATATTAGGAAGAAGTTAAAATGTATTGAAATTGGAGGAATCCAAGTTATAATTAAAGGATTCTTTAGAGAAGGTATGAATATACCAATTAAATTTATTGCATGGATAACCGAATTCTACAAGATCCTATAGATGCTCTATTAGGAACTGTTGTAGGAAATCTAGTTTATTAGAAGATAATATTTACAATAAAACCAAATTATGCAATCTCAATAATAGATGAAAATATAGACCGAAATTTCGATCTCAATTATAAAATTGGAAACTTGAAAATGTTACATAAAAGTAAGGCTATTAGTATAAGTATAAAATCAATATATACTTTTAGTACTAGCCATCATAGCAATTTAAGGAAAATAACAAATAATATAATAATACACAATGATTTTGATGAATTGACGTAGTATATTCCGCCTAGAAAATATAATGAACATGAAGTTACAATACCAAAACAAATAATGCTTGATTTTCACAAAAAAACTGAAGAAATTAATTCAGAAAGAAGAATAATAAGAAAATGTAGTGTAAGGTTACAAGGAGAAAATATTATTTCAAGATTCCCACCTAGAGGAAATGTTAATAAAGAACGACTTAAAAATCAAGTATTGATGAACCAACAAGCTCACAATATTATATCAGAACTAGATATATCAACCAAGAAGGAATCAAGAATTATCTTCTGTCCTTATAGTCTTGTCCTTATAGATATAGGAGCAGATAAAAATCATGTAGACGCTAAATTTGTTAGCCACCTACAAGATTATGAGTTACCACAAAAATATATCTTTAAAGATTATTTAGGACATAACTTTGAAATAAAAAGATATCTGAGTTTTCCTCTTTATTTATAGGAGAGAATCAAGGTGAACATAAAATAAAAATAATCTTATATAAGGATGATAATTATGGACTTAGCTAAACACCTATATTACTAGAAATGAGCTTTCTTGAAAAAGTAAGCCCTTACAAAATATGTCAGGGATACATAAAAATAACACTTGAAGGAATTCAGTTATTATGCTAAGGATAGATGAAAATATGAGATCATTGTTACCATGGAGTCAGAGAGGATAATAAATATCAATCCTATGAGTCTATATATTGAAGTTATACTCAATTTAAAAAATTACTGTAAAATAAAATTTCATGCTTATTTAGATACAAGAAGTACTATAAACATTTGCTTACTAAATGTACTACCATCTGAATATTGGAAATATGATTCAAAAAAAGTTGTAACTACTACAATAGCAGGAGGAAACAAGATAATATATAACAAATATGCTGCACAAATACATTTTCTAATATCTTTGATTTAAGATCTAGAGAGATAAAAAAACTTCTCAGAAAATTAAAACAAGACAATAATCAGGAAAAGTGGGGGAAAAATATTAAATACCATCAGATATCATGATACGATTCGAGATGCACGGAATTAAACGCTAGAAAGTTCAGAACCCAGGTTGTGGATGGACGGTAGAATCTTGACTCAAACTTCACGACGCGGAAGAAAGAACCAAGACTTTCGAAATACCACAAGGATCTGTCCAACTTCCTTGATAAGTTCCTAATTTGAACGTCACAAATACTCTCGCGAATATTTGATAAGTTCGAGATGAATGCCACAAGAAATAATTCTTAATAAGTTCGAAGAAATATATAGGAATCTACATATAAATTTTATTGAATCCATAATAAAAGTTGTTTAATCAAATCAAAGCTTTTGTTACAACGAATGAAAAACATATAAATAAGTAACCTAACAACTAACCCTGTCGCTAATGGGCTCAAAACCCTACATACTAACAAAAAAATTGGAAAAACAACAAATAAACGCGGAAACCCTAGTCTCGTCTGCGGCACGCGACCAGAACCTCATTTATGACTGTGACAAGGATACTTACGACCGTAAGTGTCCCGCTTACGACCGTAAGTGTCCCGCTGATTAAGAAAATATTGATTTAGTTACGGTCGTGAAGGAATAACTTACGACCGTGATGTTTGCACTGAAACAAAAGTGATTGCTGTAGTTACGGCCGTGATAGAGGTCCTTACAGCAGTAATCGTAGTTCTGCGAAAAATTGATGATAGTGAAGTTACGGCCGTGAGTGAGCTAGATGCGACCGTAACTAACATTCTGTATAATTTTGTGATCCTTTGAGTATCTCGATCTGATTTGAATCTCGATTCTGGCCAAACATGAAACTTGCTCATTTTTCCATGTAGAATGTTGTCGCATCACCGGTTTCTTGATTTCTCCATTGAGCTCCTATCCCGGATCACATCATCCCCCTTTCTTGAAAAGGATTCAACCTCGAATTAACTTTTGGCCTGCTTTTCAAATGCGTCCTGCTTTTGAGGGCTTAATGTAGAATTTTCTCACCTAGATCAAATGAAAAAATCTTGCTTCCTTGCAATGGGATCAACCAACAATACCATGCAACTTGGATTAGGTGAATGGATCGAATCACAAACTCCCTTGAGCAAAAGTAGTGTGACCCAAGTTCTCAAGTGCAATTAACCTAAAAAAAATTTTGCAAAACGGGATGGGGAATGTTAGTTTCAAATGGTACAAGATATGGATCATTGTACTCATGGCTCATTATCTCCAATTCATTTTTCCCCACAACGAGGCCCTTCTCTTCCCCTTCCCCAATCTTTTCAACCTCTTGTTCAATCACCTCATTTTCTTTCTTCTCACAATCAACCACGTCCTCTAATCCCAAAATTTCATGCTCAACAAATTCTCCTAATTTTTTGGATTCTACCAACTCTTGCACATCTTCATTCTCATTTCTCAGCCACCTCAATTATCAATTCATGTTCTAATTCACCCAACTCTTTACTACACAATTTTCATATTCCACCTCAAAAATTGGGGTTTCTTCAACTACTTCTAACTTCAATTCTAACTCACACTCATCTTTCTCAACATTCTCAACCTGAGGCTCTACTATAATATGTATTTCACTCTCCCTTAACCATTTAATTACAATCTCTCTTCTCTCCTCTTTATTTTGTAACCTAGCCAACCTTTTTCTTTTCTACCTCCCGTTCACACCTCATTCTTTCCTCATATATTTCTTTTTGAAACTTCAAAATCGCCTTCGGATCAATCTCTTCTCCCCTCTTAACCTCAATTTCATCCCTAAGTTTATGATCACGCCTATATTGCCTTTCATCACTATGGTTTGTTTGAGATCACTCATTTTTCAATCTGGCCCTATTTTTTTCTAGTTTATCCAACCTAATCTTAACTTCATCCAAAAACATCCACACACGATCTTTATCGTTATCCCTTTTAGATGAAGATGTTTCTTGAAATTTGGACATTGTGGAATTTATGTGGAATAAAATGAAAAAGAACAATAAAACAAAGGATTAAGAAATTCAAGAAAGTAGTTTTTGAATTTTGGAGTGACTTTTTTTTGTGAAATTTTCGGAATAAATAAAAAAAATAAAAAAATGATTTTTTTAATCCGAAATTCGACAACGAACACAACAAAATAAATTGGACAGGATTTGGATAAGAATCGAATAAAATATACACTTTTGAAATTTTGCTGGAATTTTTTATTGATCAAAACTGGAAACTTTTACTGACATAAAGAACACGTAGAACAAGAAATAAAGACTCGATAAACAGATATGGATAATTCTTATGGCAGACTCGATGATAAACATAATAATTAAATCGGGATAGAATAAACCTAAATTCAGAGTCTAGCTCTGATACCAAATGATACGATTCGAGATGTGCGGAATTAAACGCCGGAAAGTTCCGAACCCAGGTTGTTGATAGACAATGGAATTTTGATCCAAACTTCACGACGCGGAATCGACGATGCGGAAGAAAGAATCAAGACTTTCGAAACGCCACAAGAATCTGTTCAACTTCCTTGATAAGTTTCTGATTTGAACACCACAAATATTTTCGCGAATATTTGATAAGTTCGAAATGAATGCCACAAGAAATAATTCTTGATAAGTTCGAAGAAATAAATAGGAATCTACCTATAAATTTTATTAAATCCTTAATAAAAGCTGTTTAATCAAATCAAAGCTTCAGTTACAATGAATGAAAAGAATATAAATAAGTAAAACTGACCTAACAACTAACTCTAGTAGCTAATGGGCTCAAAACCCTACACACTAACAAAAAAAATGGAAAAATAACAAAAAAACGCAGAAACCCTAGTCTCATCTGCGGGGCGCGATCGAAACCTCATTTACGGTCGTGACAAGGATACTTACGGCTGTAAGTGTCAAGCTGATTAAGAAAATATTGCTTCAGTTAAGGCCGCGATGTTCGCGTTGAAACAAAAGTGTTTGCTATAGTTACGGCCATGATAGATGCCCTTACGGCTGTAATCGTAGTTTTGCGAAAAAAATTGATGATAGGGAAGTTACAGCCGTGAGTGAGCTAGTTGCGGCCGTAACTAACATTCTATATAATTTTGCGATCCTCTTAGTATCTCGATTCGAGCCAAACACGAAACTTGCTCGTTTTTCCATGTAAAATGTTGTCGCATCACCCGTGTCTTGATTTCTCCATTAAGCTCCTATCCCAGATCACATCATATTATCAGTATGGACAACAATAACATCTGATTTGGTTACAAAAAAATACTGAAATTAGATTCACAGGTTTAGTTTTAAGAATCTTATATCAAGAAAATAGAATAGTTAGACATAATCTTGATCAACCTGATCGTTTGAATTTATGAACTATTCACAACATCCACTTCTATTGATTGTGATAAACTGTATTTGGATGATAAAGTTATTTCGTTTTTGTTAACTATTACTGAAAAATATCAAGACATATATTCTGTTGTCCAGTCTAAATTAGAAGAAATATATAAAGATATTGATAAAGCTTGCATAAATAATATAAGATTCAAATTTGTTGAAACTGTCAAAATATAAATATAGTTTATAATATATAATTCGAACATAAGGATATAGAAGAAGAAGTTTCAGAAGGAACATAATTAGGGTTTATAACTAAGCAAGATCTTCTCAAAACCTTTGAGAAATTATCAAGATATAAAGAATATTTAGAACAATTGAAAAAATTTCAAAAAGTTCAAGTAGTTAGTCCTGAGTTAAATCGACCAGGATATAGAAATGGTATACCTTACAATTTATTCATTAAGGGTAATTTTGACCTTTTAATAAAGAGGTCTATTTTATTAAGGGTAATTATATTGACACCACAACTTTTATTAATCACACCATATTTTTTATATTTACTAGATTGGTCACAAATAAATTGACTTAAATAACCATCCTATAAAATAACCCTCCAATTTTATAAAAAAGGGAATTTTATAATTACACTACATTCCTTTTGCAAAAATAACAAATAAAATGAAAATAAAATTAGTACACCACAATCATCTTCTTCCATCTTCATCTCTCTATCCAAAAGGATGGTTATGGTACACCACAATCATCTTCCATCTTCATCTTTATAAACGTGAAGGTCTGTAAACATTTCTACATATTTTTCCAAGAAACAAATTATCTTATATATTTACTATTCTTTTTTTTTTATATATAAAATTTATTATTCTTATTAACATAATACACAATTGTCAGAATATGCAAATCCATATTTATGGTTAGATAGAGATTTGGTTTCTGGAGATTTTATTACTTTTTGTATGGTTAAATGCTTTCTTCTTTGTAATAGATAGAGATTTTGTATATATAAAGACACCACAAATCTAATTAAAAAACCCTAAATTAAATTTTACAGCAACTCTAAATATTATCTGGAGTGTACATAAATCTGTGCTTGTGTATTTTTGTTAGATCTGCAAGAAGAAAATCATAAAAGAAGATTAGATCTTATGTTTTTGGGTGTCATATCTTAATATTCATTAGTTCTTATGTTTTGATCGTATTTCTTAGTTTTTCTAGCTAATTTTCATGTTTTCAGAATTATTTTATTGTTTTAATTGTTAACCTAAAAAGGATTGGTAGTGTATGTAATTTACCATATTTTATTTTCATTTTATTTAACAAAGTTTATATTTGTAAAAAGAATGAGGTGTACTTATAAAATTTATGATTTAATTAGTGGTGTCTATATAATGTGGTGTGGTTAACAAAATTAGTGGTGTCAATATAATTACCCTTTTATTAAAGTTATTGGTTGTCAATCCTACTTAACTAAAAATCCCATTATTTTTTTGTTGCATAAAATGATTTTTTTTAACCCGTATCAATTTTCATACTTTTTTCTTATTTTGCACATGTTTGGTGGAACTAAAATCAAATTTTCAATAAATTTTGATAAAGTTTATAAAATGTGTAATTGAAAATTGTGGGTCCCATAAAATATATGTTTGAGATTGATTGTTAACTTTGAATTAGATTAAGGCATTGTTCGACGTCTACTATTTTTAGTTTAAATTGGTTTATTTGAATTTTTAGGTAAAATATGTGGTTAAAAATTGGAGAGAGAAAATTTGTATAGCTAAAAAATGATTTAAAAAATTGTGTAGTTGAAATTGGGATTTAAACCCCAGCCGTCCGATAGAGTGTAAAATCTAGATTTTAATTTGTATGAAAAGAGGCATTAAATAAAATGTATTCCTTGAGAGTTTCATTAGCCTGTGTTTTTGTTGCATATAAATAATTGGTTTTTTTTTTTTTAGACCCCAGGGCACATCTCCCAGTAACAAAAGGGAGGGCGGGTAAGGCCAGTGTAGCAGTGTGCAAGGTTCGAATCCTGAAATATTACATTTGTGCCTTGTCGTTAGCAGAAGTTACCCAAACTTTAGGCTTACTATCAAGTCCTCCACCCTGTCTCTGGAAGGCATAATCTGCGATTAACCTTCTCAACCAATAGCTCATGACAGGGTCGGTTGGGGCCCTCAAAGTGTGGGTTACACCTTTTTTTAAAAAAAATAATTGGTTTTTCAATTGGTCTAATTTTCATTTTTTTCCTTTTTTAAGGAAAATGTTTTAATTGAGAGTTTGAGAAAAGATTTTACATTTCTACTACACTTTTAAATGTCAATTTCATTTTCAATCAAACACGCTCAATTTTTTTATTTTTTATTTTTTCATTTTAAATACAATTTAATTTCATGAAACTTATTTTCTTTTCACTCAAATTTGATTTTTGCAATCAAACTCACCTAATTGCTTTTGATAAACATATCAATAAGTCAAACTTTATAATTACGATAATTATAATTTTTATGAGATTTGCAATCATATATATTTATTAATTTTATTTTCAAGTACGCTAAAAAAAATTATCAAATTATTATCAATTCTTGTTTATATTCCATCGAGCAACAAATTCGTAGAGTTTCCTTTTTTTTTTTCCCGGAAATTAATATTGTGTTAAAGGGGGATAATTTTTTTGACAATGTTAATCGAGATTGTTTAGGTGTGGATATTAATGCATAAGTGAGGTGGGATTAACAAAATTATATGCATTTTGTAAATACTCAAAATAAAATATAAGTTCGTATGAAGACGATAAAACATGGATATAGACAAACAACATTTTTACATGGAATATTAGAATTCAAAATGCATTTGATTTTTCATGTACCTGGCAAATAATTTTTCTTACTTTTGATAATTTTTGTTATTGTTAATTGACTTATTTTTTTTAAAAAAATAATATTATTATTATCAAGTACAAATGTGTTAAAAAGTAAAAAAAAAAATGATTAAAATAGCTAAATTTTACTTTATTTATGATAAAAATAATGTCAATCTAATAACAAAGCTTGAAAAATTTTCAATTTTTTCCACCTAGAAAATTAAATAAACCAAATATTTTCAATTGATTTTTCACGAAAATAATTTTTAAGCAAAATTATTTCCTTGAATATTTTCTTTTCACTGATTTTCTACTCTCGCAATCAAATACATCATAAGAGTATGTTTGATTGTCAATAATTTTCCAAGAAAGAAAACTTTTTCTTACTTTTCCAATTTTTAGTGATTGATAGCAAAAATTACTTGAAATTTTTTTCCCAACCATGTAGTTCAGGCGCCCATTTTCAAGGTATTGGGTGTAAATATTTTTTCTTGGTTTTCATGAGAAAATATTTTTCATGTTGAATGGAAAATTATTTTTGACACGTTTGATCAATTTTATTATTGTTAATTGGCTTTTTTTTTGTTGAAAAAATAACATTATTATTATCAAGTACAAATGTGTTGAAAAAGTAAAAAAAATGATTAAATTAGCAAAAATTTACTTTATTTTTTATGGAAAATAATGTCAATCAAACAACGAAATTTGAAAAAAATTTCACCTTTTCCACCTAAAAAATTAAATCAACCAAACACTTTCAATTGATTTTTCACGAAAATATTTTTCAAGCAAAATTAATTTCTTAAAAAATATTTTCTTTCTACCTATTTTTCATCTTCACAAACAAACACACCTAAGAGAAATCTCAAACATCGTGCAGCTGGATTATACACAAGTTGCTGGATAATACACAAGTTGTACGGCCAAGTAGAACCCTAATGCCAAGTAGAACCATTTGGTAGATTTTCATTTTCCACCTTTGTGGAAAATCTGGCTGACACTCCTTATTTTTTTGGCTGCCAGATTTTTTTTTTTTTTTTTGAATTGGAATATAGTTTGTACAAATAAATAATTAAAAAAAGAAAAAAAATTGACCATTTTTTTCACCTGAAAAATTAAATCAATCAAATACTTCCAATTGATATTTTTTACGAAAAATATTTTCCAAACAAATCAATTCCTTGAAAAATATTTTCTTTCGACTCATTTTCCACCTTCATAATCAAACACACCCTTAATTTAAATTGTTATAGTTTAGTTTAGTTGTAAAATAACAATGTTATTCGTAAACATATATTATGAATCCTTGCCTAAAAGTCTACTTTTGTTTCTTAGGGTGCGTTTGATTAGCTTGATTTTCCATGCCAATTTTTCACCTTTAGTTGTTTGGTTGGACAATTTTTCCATGGAATTAATTTCAACAATTTGTAGTCACGTGATGATTTTTCCTCAAAATTGAGGAATTTGATTTTTAGCGTAAGGGGTAGAATTTTTTTCTAGGCAACATATTTTTGTAATTTGTGTTACGTTTGATCCTTTTTTTTATTGTTAATTAATTTTTTTTTCAAAAATTAACATTATTATTATCAAGTACAAATGTGTTAAAAATGATTTTTTTTTATTATTATTAAAATAGTTAGATTTTTCTTTATTTACCAAGGAAAATAATGTCAATCAAACAACAAAAGTTGAAAATTTTTCCACTTTTTTTACTTAAAAAATTAAATCAATCAAATACATTAAACTTCTAATTCACAGGAATTCAATTCCCTAAATTTCAATTTTTTCCATCCAAATTTTACTATTAGTATCAAACGTAGTCTTAAATTTTTCTTAATTAAACTATATAAAATATAATTGGCATTCCAAAGTCTCATCTTTAAGCTCCCCCTGGCGTTCACACCGTGTCAACACTAGAAATTATTGCTCTCGTCAAATGCATTCAGATTTTCTGTCACAAACTATGCTTTAAATTATCATCAAAATTGTCTATCATTCAAAGACCTTGCTATTTACTAATAAATTGTACTAACAGTTGTACTAATGGCTAAAAAATAAAAAATTTGAATGTGTAATTACTATATTATCCTTCTAGTTATAATTTTTATTTTTTTGATGTTATGTCTGTATCTCTAAATTTATTGTTTACATAAAATGAGTATTATATACTATTATATGTTAAAGTTTCTTCTTCAATAATTATATTTAATTCTTCAATCTTTTTTTCTAAATCACTAATTATTCTTCCTTTATTTACTATAATTCTAGTAAATCGTGAAAAATATGTAAATGAGGGTTCTTTTATTGCGTAGTCTAATAAATTATAAAATCTTCCTAAATCTTCTCTTATAATTTCTAACTGTTTAATTGTTTCTTCTCTTAAATACTTAAAGTCGTTTATTTATGAAGGATTTCGTTATATTAAATGTTCAGAACTCATAAATTATAAAACTAAATATTTAAATTTAAGTTATTAATTCAAATTCCCTTTTGATAGTTAATTCTGGAATAGTAAAAACAAATTTTCAACATATGTAAAAACATGTAAGAGATATCATAAGCAAAAGATATATTTAAAACTATGATAACAATATTTGGATAATATCAATAAAAAAGACGATATATAATCCACCATAAATAATCAACATTACTTCTTTCTATCTATGTGTCCATCACGCTTCTTTGTAAATCTGATTTTAAAAGATTTTTGACCAAATACTCTTCAGTTATTTATCTAAGTATTCAACACAACTCCATAGAAGATCGTTGCTGCTCGAAAGACTCACGCATTAAAGGATGCTCGAAAGACTTACTCCAATACTTTTCTGTTTAAGACTTAAACAAACACTTCAAAGAGGTTCAGCACAATCTAGTTTCGTTTTCTACTTCTGGATGTACTCTTTTAACAAAAGTTTTATAAAGAATAAACTTATGAAAGTATTTCTAACTATTTTATACTTCATATATATCTATGTGAAGTTTAGTTGCTCATACCTTCGGCTGATTGTTTCTGGATTGGTTTGATGAAAGAAAATTTTGAACTAGGAATGAAAAGAAAGACAATAGATAGAAAGAATATACCTTTTTATTGCTGAAAAACCAATATGATTTTCGGATGCTTATAATGAGGAGAAACTCCTCCTTTTATAGTTGGTAAAAGCAAAGTTCGGGAACAAGATAATATTCCCTATCTTTTACATACTTTGCTAAGAATTAAAGTAGATAAAGTAAAGCTAAAGTTACAATAATTTCTACTGCTTTTCTAAAGTTTCACATGGGTCTGGACCCCCATGCCTTGAATAATTTATGTTCAGACAAGGTAGGCTTCATCTTCATTGTAATTGAGTAGGTCCCCATAATTATTACACTTGTGACCCGTTTCTACCTCCATTAGTTGATTTAGATATTCATAGGCTCCTTTGCTAAGATCCAGATTTCTGACAATTATATTCTCAGCATATTCTCTTAATTTTCACAATTGACAATTAACTTGATTAATTCTTGCAATACTGTAGATTAATAATTTGTCATCATTAGATTCATATACCCAAACATTAGTTTGTGTAAGGGTATCCCTTAATTCGATGTACATGACTCTAAATCTCAATGCCTTTTTTCTGGAACAGCTTGTATCTGTTCTTCTTTGTTAAATGGCTTAATTTCTAGTTCTGAGAGAATAGTTTTGCTACTTACTCCAAGTTTTACAATATGTTCTACCCTTAGAAATTCTTCATCAATAAATTCTGGAATTGCTGAGTAAATCTTGACATAGATCTTTTCAGCTTTGGTAATTCCAAAGTATGTTTTAACTGCTGCCTTGATAGAATTAGGTAATAACGATATTTCCTTCATATCCTTGCTATGGTAGATGCACTGAATATGTCCTTGATCAAACAGCCCCTAACTGTTATTGGTTATGCTCTTGGAAAAATAATTGCTTTATTGATTTTTTTATGGCTAATTGTCCTTAACCATTCTCCTTCTTTTGTCCTCTTGTTTAGATACTCCACATACTTCAAGAATGTCTCTAGTTTCTTTATAACTTTCTCCTTTTCTGATAGTTCCTTTGTCACGATTGCTGGTTTCTTTGCAACTTCTAAAAAAGTTTCTTTAGATGTTTCAATAGTTTTGCTAATGGCTTTGGAAGATGAATTTCCAATAATTGATACATTAGATACTTCTTCCTCAATAGGAAGTCCTACAGATAAATTCTTCACTGGAGAGAATTGAGATCCTCCTTTGTACATTTCCTCAAGAGAATTAACTCTTGACTTGTAAAAGGTTAGTTCACCGTTAATTTGTACAATCTGCGCCATGCAAGTATTCACATGGTTGAATAGATTTGAATAGTTGATATTCATTTGACCCATGGCCAAGTTAGTTTCTTTTACTTTCTTAAGTATGTCTTCTATGTCTTGATAAATAATCTGTAATAAAATTGTCAGTACCCTTGATATGAATAATTTCAAAATCATAATGGCTAAGTTCTACTTGCCATCTAATTAACTTTTTATTTGCAATAGTTGGATCAATTTCTTTAGTTAACCAATATTTGACTTGTGTATTATCGGTTCTAATTTTGAATTTTGTAGTAACAATAAATAATTCAAACTTTTTAATAGCAAATTTTACAGCTAATAATTCTTTTTCATTTATATGATAATTAGTTTGAGTTTGAGTAAAACTGCCACTAGTGTATTGTGCAATCCTTTCCTCATCCTCATTTGGATAAATATATTTAAATACTGCTCCCCATGCTGTTTCGCATGCATCGGTTTCTATAATCTAATCACATTCTTTTTTGGGTAATTCTAATTCTGGTAAATATTTACAAATGTTTTTAATTTTTTGTACTTCTTCTTCTTCGTCTTTAGACCATGGTATCCATCTAGTTTTTCCTTTTAATCTTTTTTGTAATGGGATTAAATGTTTTTCTAAGTTAGGTACATATTTCCTAGTTTGGTTTACAAGTCCTAAAAAGCTTTGTAATTGTGTTTTATCTTTTATATGATTGTCAAATTCTTGTATTTTTGTACCAATATATTTTTGGAGTTTTATTCCTTCCTGGCTTATTATGGATCCCAAAAATTCTACATTTTCTTTAGCTATCTCCATTTTTGTAGATGATAATATAATTTCATTATTCCTTACAATATCTATAAAAATATTAAGATGTTTTAGGTGGTCTTGTCTAGTTTCGGAGTAAATAAGAACATCATCAATATATACTGTAATAAAATGATAATAATATTTAAATATTTTATCCATGTACCTTTGGGATTATCCTGAACTATTTTTAAATTCAAAAGGTAATACATTCCATTCATAAAATACTTGTGGTACAGTAAAAGTTGTTAAATGTTTAGATTCTTCAGTTAACATAATATGATAAAATCCTGATTTAAGATCAAATTTAGAAAAATATTTCTTTCCTCTAATTTGGTTAAATAATACATGTTGGTTTGGTATTGGATATTTTAATTCTTTTGTATAAGTGTTTAACCTTTTATAATTAATTATCATTCTAGATTTTCCTCTTTTTTATTCTGAATGTTTTATTACAATGAAGGCTGAACTACTATGTTTACTATTAGATTCTCTAATGAATTTCTTTTCTAGCATTTCTTTTATGTGCATTTCAAATTCAGGTAATTCTTTTGGTGTATGTTTAATTGGTTTTATACTAATAATTTTAGTGTCATCTTCTAATATAATTTCTGTCATAGATTTATTTATGTGTCATTTTTTTAAAGGATTATCTCCTGATAATTTTAATAATTTTTCTGTAATATTTTTTATTACTATTTGATCAAAATGTTCTTGTACTAGATTTATTCTATTTTTATTAGGTATAAATTGTGTTGTTTGTGTTAATTTTTGTCTATCCTCACCACGCTGAGCTGCTATATGAGGCATTTTTTTCTCTACAGTAAGGATCATTAATTCTTATTCCTATTGCTATATGGTGACAAGAGATAGATAAAAGTATAACTTTTTCATTAATAGTTATTGGATAATATTTTTTTATGAAATTATTTCATAATAATATATCCCCTGGCATATCATCAAATTGATATACATAAGGTATTTGTAATTCATATTTTCCTATTTTTATTTTAACATTCCTTACTACTTTAGTTATTAGGTTTGTGCTTCCATCAAATCTTGCAAGTATTACTCTTTCTTCATTATCTTTTTTATTACTCCACATTTCTGGGGGTAATACATTTTCTTTAAACAAACAGGATGATGCTCCTGTATCAACCAATGCATGATAATTTCTGCTAAGATATCCATTGTAATTCATTTTGGTTAGTATATAAATATATTCTCTTCCTCCTTATATTTTATTCATAATAACCTTAGTATAACTAGATTCTCATTTTATATTGTTAATAGCATTCTATCATCTTTTATGTAATATGGTTTTACTTGCTCTAAGAAGTCTATTCCTAATAGTAATTCCGTATTTACCTTTCCTGTATGTTCTACGTACATGTTTATGATTATTTCATTTCTTTTATTTATTCTTATTGGTAATTCTACATAAGTATCCATGTGATTAATATTTCCAAAATAATCTTGTATTTGAATTGGATTATTTGTTACTTTAAGTTCTAAATCTCCTATTATATTTTCTTTTATATGAGATACAGTTGCTCCAGTATCTATTAATACTTTCTGCTATTTCCATTCTCCATTTATGCTAATTTCTATCATAACTTCAAATTGTTTTTTCTCATTTCTTTTAGATAGATTCATTCTTGGTATTTTTCTATGTATTTTTGTCATTATTTGTTTTTTTGAATCATTTCTATTTTCTATTTCGGGTAATGATCTTGTACTAGTATTTCTTCTTAGGCTAATTGATTTTCTTCCAAATTCTATTTGTGGTTTATCCATATTTACTAATCTTCTAGCTTGATTGAAATCTATTTCTATATCTTCTGGTATTGTCATTCTTGAATTTTCTTTAACTGGTTTGTATTCCAATAAATTTTTAAATATGGGTTCTATTATATGTATTCTCGTAACATTCTTAATTTTTACTTCATGTTTACTAGTAAAAGCATATATTGTTCTAATAATTAAACTTATAGTTTTACTTCATGATTCCATATCTATTCCTCTTAATCTGTAATATAATGTTAAGGCTTTATTTTTATTTTGTTCTCTCATACTTATGCTGAAATTTGGTCTTATTGTAAATTTTACTTTTTGGTACATTAAGTTTCCTGTTACAATTCCTATTAGAGCATCTTTTACTGAACTTACAATTCTATCATCCATAATATAGAATTCAATAGGTGTATCTATTCCTTCTCTGAAATAGGCTTTTGCTATAATTTGTACAGCTCCTAAATATATGTTCTTTATTTTTCCTTTTAGTTCAGGATTCAATAGGATTATTTCTTGTCTTATAATTTCTTCATTTATTATAGGTATTAATATATTTCTTGTAGTATCTCTTATATCTATAGGGTGACTATGGTTTCTTGCTACATATGCTATTTCTTTGTTTTTCTGTCAAAATGGTAAATTAAATATTTTTTTTGGTTCTACATCTAATTTTGATTTTAAGATCTTTTCATACATTTTAGGATTAAATATTAATCTTTCATTTAACTGTTCTTCATTTTCTTCTAATTGATATTCATATTCTTTAGATGTACCTTCTTCACTAGATTCATTAGATTCACTTTCTTCTGAAGATTCTAATTCCATTATTGTATTTATTACTTCATATTCTTCTAATTCATAAATTTCTTCATCTTCAGGAATTTCTTCTCATTCTTCTTCTTGTTCAATAGGCAATAAGTTGTAATTTTCTTTTTCTATTAATGAGATATATATCATATTTTTCTTTTTATCTTTATTAGGACATTCTGGAGATATATGTCACACTTCTCCACATGAATAGAATTTACATTTTCTAGGATTTTTAGGGTATGTTTTAGTTTTTTTTTTTTTTTTTTGCCTTAAATATCTCTTATATGGTATTCTATACTTTTTAAATGTTTTATTATATGGCTTTTTGTATTTATTGAATTTTTTTAATTTGTTTTTAAATTTATCTTTTCTATAATATTTCTTTTTCTTATATTTTCTTTCTAGATGACATCCCCATTGGGTTGGTTTATATTGTAATTTATCACAACATGATGATTTTTTACTTGCTTTATGGAATTTTATCATATTATTTGCTTCCATACATTTTTCTTATTGTCTCATTTTTATAAATTGTATTCTTACTCCTAGACTATTATTACTTAATGGTATTTCTAAATTTTCTCAATCCTTAAATAATTTAAAATTCCACGTGTTGACCACAAAATCTGGCTGGACCTTGGATCAACACGTCTCAGCTTCTCCCTCTTGAACACGTGGGTCTCCTGCGCACTTTGACAAACAATCAGTTTGCAAAGGGGGCCGAGGTGGCTCCCGTTTGCACTCCGATGCCAAAGTCAGCGCCCATGTTCAGGAAATATAATTTGAGTACGGGAAATATAAATGCGTAAAAGAGAGAAAAGGGAGTGAGAAAAATATATTTAGTCAAGAGTATGACATTTTCCTTGGAGGCAAGTGTGCTCTATTTATAGAAGGATTCATTGCCCTGGATTGTGATACATGGCGGACTTTTACACGTCTATTCACCCTAGCTCTTGAAGGGGACAACCTTGTTCTTTGACCGTAATCATTGCTACATTTCGTAGGGGATGAGCGTCTGTCACATCTTGGTAAATGCAGCGTCACATCTCTGACTTCATCCCTTGTCCCATCCTTACCACCTCGGCTAAGCATAAAGCGCCTCTACTAGACACAAACCAGCTCGGCCAGAGGAGCTCGTGTGCTTTTCCACCTCGGCCATTGGCCCAGGGTGATATCTTGGACTTCTAATCATGGGCTAAAGTTCGTGGAACCTCATTGGGCCTTCACTGGTGGCCCAATGTGCCACATTTTTGGGTACGATCTCAACACTAGTCCCTCAAATCCGATGCGGTCATTCATGGGCGAATCGAATTTGTCATAGTTTCGCAGCAACAATTCTGTCAGGGTTTCATCAATTGTTATATCCAATATTTTGCAATTGTCCCGCCATTCGCTCGCTGAGAGTCGTTATGTAGCGCAGCGATTTTTGGGGGTCAGGAATGGCATTCCTTATGGGAAGTTCGGATTCATAGTATAGCCGGCCTCTTACTTCGGCTTTTCCCTCTTAAGTGAAGGTTGGGGGCGCATTAGCATGTATCTTAGGCGGCGTATTTAATGAAAAGGGGCTACTGATATTGGTTCCCAAGGAATGTAAAAGGTGATGGGAGTGACATTTTTGCCGCACGTGGTACTCACTATGGTAGCTGAACGGTTTCATCCCTTCCTTCGACAACTGGCGCTTTGATTAGCCCATTCCCCAAGAGGCGTGGGTTACCCACATTAATCATACGGCTCAAAAACCAAGGGTTCTAGATCCTTAGGTTCCCTATAAATCCTCTTTCATCTCATTATCCTCCCTTTACCATTTTCTCAGAATTCTTTGCAGTAACACTCTCACCAAAGGTTGTATTGCTTTTTCCTTTCTTGCAAATCTCGCGTCTTCTCTACAAGGGTTTTCTGCCCAGCAAAACATCCTTACTGTTCAACATCTTTCATTGGCGTGTTCCTCCTTTCAAGTGTACGGTCTCGAACATTCGTTCTTCGAAGGTAAATTTCTTTTCCTTTGTATGTGCAAGACTTCTTTATTCCTAATCTTCGAGTGTGGGTTTGAAAATTCCGTTTTGCATTTTTTTTTCCTTTTTTGGTGAGTCTGACCCATCTTTAAAAACAAAAAAATGGAAAGAGTTGGGGGAACAGGTTCACAGGAAATGTTAGCAATGGCGATTCCTGTCAGAGGTTTCTGCCCCATATCTTTATCAGTTTTTAGTTCCCGCTTCTTTAGGGAGCAGATTAAGAGGAGAAATAGGAAAATCAGCGGTATAATTCATTTGAGTGATTCTGACAGCGAAGAAGAAAAAGATCAATACTACATGGCTTATCTGTCATTCGAGGAGGAGAGATCTTTGAGAGAGCTTCGAAGCAACAGGGATTTGGGAAGAGAAGAGGCGGTATGCTCTTCTTCCGGTCACCAGGACCTCGGTTTAATCGTTAGGGCCCCATTTAGGGCACATAGGGAAGAGTTGAGCCTGACTGCAGAGGAGATCGCCCAAGTGGAGGATTGGGTTGATCAGGTTAACAAAGTTTCCGGCTATCACATTGATCCTGATCCAAACCCAGAATCATCGGAGAGCAGTGAGATTGCCACTGAAATTCGAAGGGTTGACTTGGATGGGGCTTCGGAAAGATTCAAGATGCCAGAAGGGGTTCAATTGGTGCACCCTACCCCTTCTTTCCGACCCTGCAGCCCTCATCCAGGTCAAGCAGCCATATGCTACGATGCTCTATCTTGCGGGATGAGGCTACCCCTGCACCCCTTCTTCAGGGCGATACTTAGGAGTTATAACCCGTGCCCCTACCAGCTGGCCCCCAACTTCTGGACACAGGCTGTGGGTACTTGATTAGTGTGGCAAGAGGTCAATCCTGACTATCCCATCTCACTGCACATCATTCATACCCTCTATACTTTGAAGAAATCAGTTAGAAGGGAGAGAGACGTGAGGTCGGACGTCAAGGATTGGTATTACTTGTCTCGCAGGGGCTCATATCCTCCTGTTATCACCGGTCACCCAACCTCAATAAAGAACTGGAGGAACCAGTGGTTCTGGGTTGCTAGGGAGTGGCAGAGCTCTCATGTGGACCCTAGTCCAGAAATTACCGTTCCCCGAACTCTTTCCCTACCTAGTGAGTCTTGTACTTGTTTTAGTGTCTTTAAGTGTCACGTGTCATTTGCTTTTTAATTTCTATTCACTTTTCTTGATTGTTTCCTAACATGTTATTGGTTTATGACAGGGGACACTTTTGCCCGCCTCCTCCCTGACGCAGACTTAACGGCAGTAAGGCGTTTGTTTGCTTACAAGGGCACTTTCCAGGGGGTCATCCAACAGAACAAATTATTTGTTAAGCACGGTCTTATGTGAGCCATGAGTAAGTTCGTTTCCCTATTGCTGTTATATCTTATGCTTCTTCTGTTCATAACCCCATTTTCCTTCTTTTCTTGCTAGATTCCAAGGAATTCTCGAAAATTTCTTTAAAGGGTCTCATGGCTAAGAAGATCCCTCCTGCCCTTCGCCATGGCAGTGAAATTGACAAGAGGCAGAAAATGGTACTGGCCAACCTGCAAGTTGGGGTGGCAAAGGAGGTGTCCGAGGCGTCTACATCCCAACTTCAGGGTCCTCTTCCAGCCTTACTACCACCACACATTCTGCTGCCAGTGGGTCCCCATCAGCCCAGCATAGAAAAGGAGGCTGATCTTAAAGGAGTCCCCACAAAGGGGAAAGGGAAAAGGTCAGATAGAGGGGGCTCTAAGAGGGAAAGGGAGGCTAAGGATGTTTCTGCGCCATCCTCCTTCTTCGAGGATATTCCTGAGCGCGTATCCGAGGAGGATCCTGCTCCCTTGAAGAGGCTTAAAAGGGGTAAGGGCAAGGAATCCACCTCCGCACCTCCGCCACCAGTGATTCAGGACTTGGAGGATGAGCCATCTGTGTCCGTTCCAGACTTGGCTTATGAAGGGACACCTGAGGGGGTAGAAGAGCTCAAGCGTATTAAAACCAGTGTTCTCCCCAGAGATGTCACCTTCAGTCCTTCCCTGTTCGACTCCCCCAACACCCCTCCTTCCAGGGCCGCATTAATTACTGAACAATTTTGGACGGAGGGTTGGTCTGCCTTTTCTTCCAGTGCCAGTCCATCTAGGAAGTTGCTCGCTGCTAAAGCGATGAATGCTAGGGCACTGGCCCTTATTGACGAGGTGGAGTCATCAGTGGAGGAGGCGTAGCGGGACAAGAAAGATGCCGAGACCGCCCTCCGTCACGCGGACAAAATGCTGAAGGAGATTAATGATCTTAAAACTCAGCTGTCCCTAGCCCACAAATCTTCCTCAGAGGAGAGGGCTCACGCGAAGCGCCTCCAGGAGGATAACGATAAACTGAAGCATGATCTCCAGGCCTCTGAGGCAGATGTGGCTGCTTTGTGCAAGAAGCTAGATGACTCCAACCGTGCACAATCCATCACGTCTGAAGCCCTGACCGTCGCTAATGCAGCTAAGTCTAAGCTGGAGGCTGAGGTGGCAGCAACTAACGAAAAATTAGGGAGGGAGATGGAGGCTAAGGTAAAGGCGGAGGAGGACCTTGCCTCTTCAGAACGACACATGCAAACAAGATTACAGAGGTTCTAAAGCAGACCGTCATGACACGGGTGGAGAACGCTCTAAGTGCCAAAGTATCTGAGGCTATCCAGAACTTTAAAGACACTTTTGAAGAGACCCCAGAATATGAGGCCATGCAGAGGGTTTTTGGGAACATAGGGGCCAGGATGGCTTTGGGTGACGTGAAAGAAGCTTTCCCAACCCTGGATTTGTCCTCCATTGAAGCCTTGTACCCCGAACCTCAAGACAAGGGCTCTTCAGAGGATGTCCCTCCCGCAGTGATCCTAGTTTGTACCTGCCTTTCTGTTGTAATTTCTTTTTTTCTTTTTGTAAGTGCAATGGCACCTGACATTGTAAATGTAACAATCATTCAATTTGTATATACTTTGCCTTTATGAATGCGATGATTTTCCGTATTTAGTTTAATGCCTTAGTTTGTATGACCTTATCTGTTTAAGTGTTGACGCTTTCAAACACAAACGTTTTGCAAATACCGTACGAAGATATTAAGTGTACAATTCCTCAGACCTAAGTAGCTCAAGGCATTCACGTTTGCTGGTTAGGTCTGATTCTGACCACAAGTTTTGGTTTATATGACAACATTTGATTAAGTTTGAATGCTTCCAAACGCAGCAACATTTGATTAAGTTTGAATGCTTCCAAAAACAGATGTCTTTTAAACACGTTGCACGGTTACATGAAGATAGTCCCTCAGATCTGAGTGGTTTGAGACATTCATTTTTACCAGTTAGATCTGATTTGACAATGATTTGAACATATCTAAGTCACACTTTGTAAGACTTGTGTATACAAATTTGTATGAACTCCCTTTGATGGTGCTAACACTCTCAAGCATTATGCAGTGATCGCAGTGTAGGCTTATAAGAGTCCCTTGTTTTTAACAAACTTCATGCATGGCATAGACGTATGGTGTTATAACCAAAATAATATTGGAATTTGTGTTTATCCATTATGTTTATCTAATTAGTAATTGGTATAATCCTCAATATACCTCACTTATGATTTTATAAAATCATATGGTAATGTTGTAACCGCTGAAGAGGAATTTGATTTATTGGAAATAGCGGCGAAGGTGGTCCGTGTTCCAAAGATTACATAAAGGTACCCCAGATAAGTCTTCGATCATGTACGTTCCGGGTACCACCTCTGTAAAGACTTTGTAAGGGCATTCCCAGTTAGGACCTAAAGTCCCTACTCCTGGTTCTTGAATTGAAGGAAGAACCTTTTTGAGAACTAAGTCCCCAACATTAAAGTGTCGTCGTTTTACCCTTTTGTTGTAGTATCGAACCATCTTTTTCTGGTACCTGGCCATCACCACTTGGGAATCACTCCGCTTATCCATGAGGAAATCCAAACTAGCCCTTTATGCTTCTTCATTTCTCACTTCTTCGTAATGAATTTGACGAAAAGAAGGGACCCCAATTTCAACTGGGCATACCGTCTCGGCTCCATATGCCAATGAGAAAGGTGTTTCACCAGTAGCGGGGTGCGAGGTGGTTCGAAGTGCCCATAGTACTTGTGGGAGTTCCTCTACCCATGCGCCATTTTGGACTCTAACTTCCTTTTCAGGGTATTTTTTATGGTCTTGTTCACAACTTCGACATGTCCGTTAGTCTGTGGGTGATGTGGGGATGAAAATAGTTTCTTAATTCCCAAATCGTCTCACAATTCATCTACGCTTCTGTTTTTGAACTTTTTTGCATTATCACTAACCAGTGAGTGCGGTATTCCGAACCGACATATGACATTCTTCTAAATGAACTTGGTGGTTTTGGCCTCGGTGATTCTCATCAGAGGTTCTGCCTCAACCCACTTGGTGAAGTAGTCAATTACCACTATCGCAAAGCAATTATTACCAGCACCCCTAGGCATAGGACCAATAATATCAACCCCCCACTCAGCAAAAGACCAAGGGCTAGTCACCACAGTTAGCTTGTGATGCAGCCGACGCGGTATAGTTGCATGTCTTTGGCATTTATCATATTTGCGCACGAAGTCATGAGAATCCTTACCCATGGTCGGCCAAAAATATCTCTGTTTGAGGGCTTTTCGAGCCAATGACAATGCCCGACGTGGTTGCCACATATGCCTTCATGAATTTCTTTCATTACATAACGTTTTTCCTCCGGCTCCATACATCTCGGCAAAGGGGAGGTATAGCTCTGTTTATAGAGCAGGTCATCCAAAAGTACGAAGTTCGCGGCGTATCTTTGCAATTTTCGAGCTTCTTCCGACTCGTTTGGCACTGTCTGATGCTTCAAGTATGCTATTATAAGATTCATCCAAAATCCTTCTTCTTCTATTGGCAAAATCTCCGGCCCTGGATCAATAGAAGAAGTCAACAAGTGCTCAATTGGGATCAGATTATGGAGCTCCGAATCATTGCTGCTTGCTAATTTGGATAAAGCATCAGCGTTGGAATTCTCAATTCTGGGAATGTGCCGTAACTCCATTTTTCCGAAATGCACAGCCAAATCTCTCACTTTCTTCAAGTAAGCGACCATAGCTGGTTCTTTGGCAGAAAATTGTCCATTAAACTGACTTACAACGAGCTACGAATCACTATTCGTCACTACTGACTTAATCTTCAAATCTTTCGCGAGTCTCAACCCGGCTAATAGCGCCTCGTATTCAGCAACATTGTTTGAAGCTTTAAAGTCGAAACGAATCGCACTGTGCAGTTGAGTCCTTCTGGGCTTATTAGCAATATCCCCGCACCGAATCGTCCCTCAGTCGAGGACCCATCAACGAAAAATTTCCACTCTCGGTACTCATCCAAGTTATCAATCATTTCAACCTCCGGTGGATGTGTGAATTCGACTATGAAATTCGCCAACGCTTGACCCTTTACAGCGGTTCAAGGCTCATAATGTAGGTCGAACTGGCTGATTTCAATCGAAAAGTTCATTAACCTCCCAGATACATTTGGTTTTTGCAACACCTGTCTCATAGGAAAGTTGGTAAGCACATGTATGGAGTGTGACTGAAAGTAGGGACGAAGTTTGCGGGAGGCTGTGATCAACGAGAGAGCAAGCTTTTCCATATCTAGATACCGTGTCTCAGCATCTATCATGGATTTGCTTACATAATATACCGAGAAATGATTCCCATCCTCCTCTCTGACCAATACCGAGCTAACATCCTCTTTTGATACGGCTAAATACAAGTAGAGAGGCTCTCCAGCCTTCGGTTTTGATAGTAATGGGGCCTGTCCTAAGAATGCTTTTAGGTCAGAAAAAGTCTGCTCACACTCCGGTGTCCATTGAAACCGTTTCCCTCCCTTTAAGACTTTAAAGAATGACAAACATTTATCAGTGGACTTGGCAACGAATCGACTTAAGGCCGCAATTCTCCCTGTCAAGCTTTGCACTTCTTTTGGATTCTGAGGTGATCGCATGTTTAACAACGCATTGATTTTATCAGGATTGGCTTCGATCCCTCTCTTGTTCACCATGAATCCAAGAAATTTTTCGGACGCTACCCCAAAAGCGCATTTCGTTGGGTTGAGCTTCATTCGATATTTCCTCAAAACATCAAAGGCTTCTGACAAATGGCGGATATGCTCCGTAGAGACCATGCTTTTGATCAGCATGTCATCAACATATACCTCCATGGTGTTTCCTAATTGTTCTGAAAACATGCGATTAACCAGCCTTTGATAGGTAGCTCCAGCATTTTTCAAGCCAAATGACATAGCTCTGTAAAAATAGAGTCCTCTATCTGTAATAAACGAAGTATGCTCCTCGTCTGACTCACACATGGGGATTTAATTGTATCCGGAGTAGGCATCCATAAAACTCAGCAACTCATGTCCCGCTGTGGAGTCAACCAACTGATCGATCTGAGGCAGTGGAAAACTGTCTTTGGGGCATGCCTGGTTCAAATTTGAAAAATCAATACATACTCTTAGCTTTCCATTATGTTTGGGTACCAAGACAGGGTTTGATACCCATTTCGGATACCGAGATTCTCTGATAAAGCCATTTTTCAACAACTTCGTAACATCTTCTTTCAAGGCCTCATACTTATCAGAACTCAAATGCCTTCTCTTTTGCCTGTGCCCAGGGCTTCTAGGATCAAGCTGGAGTCTGTGACATGCCACTTTAAGATCGATCCCAACCATGTCATCACGTTTTCATGCGAATACATCGAGGTTCTCAAGTAAGAAGCCTTTCAGCTGATCTTTCTATTCAACGGGCGAGTCCAATCCAATCTGTAACTCCTTGATTAGGTCAAGTAGATCTACACCGAAGCATTCCAACTTTTCAGCTGGAGTGGAGCAACTACTTCCTGCCATTCTTGGGTCCAGATCTTCTTCCGGCGTCATTGTAACATCCTCAATTTCTGAGGGTCCTCCACCCAGTCTTTCAGGGTCTGGAGCGGCTTTGGCCATTGCCACATCGCTAATCATGTTCAAGCTTCGGTCCTGAAATTTTCGGATTGTGTTTGTGTAACAGGCCCGCGATTCAGTTGGCTCCCCCTTACAGTTGCAACACCATGCTTCGTGGTGAACTTCATGCAAATGTACTTTGTATGCGTTGCAGCTCCCAAGTCAATGAGACCTGGCCTCCCAATTGAGCCATGATAGGAGGAGATTTTGTCTAAAACCAAGAATTCCATGGGGATTCTAGAAAGAGTTGGCGCTTGCCCTACTTCAGTCATAAGGATTGTGGATCCTCTGGGGGTTATGCTGTCCCCAGTGAATCCATATATTGGATCTGGGACTGGAATGAGTGGAGTGCTGATCCCCATCTTATCAAAAGTTACCCCGTAAATCACATTTACTGAGCCACCATCATTCGTGACAACCCATCTGGGCCACCACTACCCTGATAACCAATGCATCATTGTGTGGGAAGTGTACGCCAATGGCATCATCTTGGATAAATATGATAGATTCTGTCCGAGGCATCCCAGCAGGATGTGAATGGATATGGTAATTCACGTTGGCGGACTGCTTAGCTTCTCTGATATACCTCTTTTGGGAGTTGTTTGTGCTCCCACCTGGGTGGGGGCCTCCCAATATTGTATCGATTTCTCGAATAGGAAGGTCAGCCACAGGCATAGGCAGTTCCTGTGTATCTTTAGCATGTGCCGAGGCGGTATCCTGACCCTTGTTCCTGTCTCTTTGACGATTGTCAATCCTCTCTTTGGTCGAGTTCTTCCACGGAGCTCTCCTGTCAGCTCGGTTGAACTTTGGGCCACTTGATTTCGGAGTTCTCCCCGTGTCAGGGGAGAAATCACTTCCCCGTCTTCCCTGCGCCTTTTGGTCCGCTAACATGTGGATTTCCCTGCAATCTTCTGTTGCGTGACCGTAATATCTGTGGTAGGCGCAGTAAGCCCCAATCATGAGTTGTTTTCCACTTCGGCTACTTTCCATTCTTCCTTAAGCCGTGGGAGGATTCTGAGAAGGAGTGTTAGAGTACAAGTGGGGAATAGCTTCCGTAATTTCTGCTGCATAGCTAGACACCGTCCCCGAAAATGGACGCGGCGCTGCACCTCGGTTACTGCCGAACCTATCCTTGTTACCTCCTTTTTTGAGGTTTACTTCATTAGAATACCCAAGATTGTATCTCCCTTTGAGGGTGGTTGTCTCTGGCTCTAGCCATTTCCTCTGATACGATCTCCTCCTTCATCAAATCTACTAGGGCATTGTAATCCTTTGGTTTCTGGCTTTGGACATCTCTCCAAAACATGCTCGTCATATCCAGCCCTCCTTTCAAAGCGGAAAACATCTCCGCCTCGACGATGTTTTCGAAAATGTGCATCTCTTCGGTAAACCGAGCTTGGTAAATTTTCAGAGATTCATCCCTTCCTTGCCTTAGATCCTGAAGGCGTTGGAGTGGGAGCTGGCCGGGCCTGGAGTAAACAAAGCCATTTTTAAAGGCTGTTTTCAAATCTCTCCAACTATGAATGCTACTCGGAGGGAGCTTTTTGTATTATCGTATCGCGCTTCCCTCTAGGGTCAAAGCAAAAGCCTTGCACTTCAGTCCCGGAGTGGCTACGGCTATTTCCATGCTAACGCGGTAGTTTAGCAGGTGATCGTCAGGGTCACCTCGGCCAGAATATTTTGCTATTTTCGGCATTTCAAAGTCATGAGGCACTGGGCACCTACGGATGCCCTCCGTGAAGGGGCTTATTTCCTCTTCGTCATCTAGCTCGTATGACGGAAATTCACTGTTCTCGTCATGACCGGAGTACATCTGGCCATGATGCTGGTCGTAGGGCGGTGGAGCGTACTCCTGTCTTTGTGGTGGCAAAACTCGCCCGTAGTTTGACCTTTCAATGGTCGGAAGATCATTACGAGATTTGGTTCGGGCTGCTTCTGCTCTCCTTTCTTGCCTATTCTTAGGCTCATGGGTGGGGGCTTATTTTTCTGCCCCTGTGCCATGCTGATCTCTATGCATTTCGCTTCGCGACAGGGCTTCTTCAATGCGTCGCTCCCGCCTATTTCTAGGCTCAGCTGCATTGTGCCGACTTCCTTGCTTGCCTCTGAATAACCCTCATATCCGGCTGAAGTCACTGCCAGATTTTGCGGGCGAAGCCTCCCTGTGTCTAGCTGGGAGTTGGTCTTGTTCTTCATGGGCTTCATGCTCCGGGCCCTCCTTGTAGAAGGGCTCGGATTCCACCTCGCCATATGCCTGTGGATCTTGAAAATAATAGGAGGCAGTGGCCACATCGAATGGTGAGTAATGTGGTTGTGGGTATTGCGGAGGCATCATGGGCTCGTTCACAACATACCCTCTAGCCATGTAGGCATTCATCACAATAGTATGTTCTATCTGCTGCTTCTGCATTTCTAGCATTTGGGCCGCCATGCGAGTCATGTCTCGCAACATGCGGCGATTACGATACCGGCGTGGTGGGTTAGGTTGTGCCACTCCCTCATTGGCGTTCTCATGAGGTCCTTGAGGAGCCTCCTCCTCGCTGTGCTGGCAATTTCTACCCCTTCGGGGATTAATATCACCATCGCTTTCGTTCATGTTCAGAGAAATTTCTTGATTTCAGTTTATCTGTCAAGGATAAATGGACTTTTATCTCAATGCTCCGAGCCTTTTTCAAGGTTGTTAAACTTATATTTCAAAGTTATACGCTTTTTTCAAGGTGAATAAACTTGTATTTCAAAGTTTGAAGCTTTTTTCAAGGTTAATAAACTTGTGTTTCAAAATTTAAAGCCTTGTTCAAGGTTAATAAACTTGTATTTCAAAGTTTGAAGCCTTTTTCAAGGTTAATAAACTTGTGTTTCAAAGTTTGAAGCCTTTTTCAAGGTTAATAAACTTGTGTTTCAAAGTTTTAAGCATTTTTCAAGGTTAATAAACGTGTATTTCAAAGTTTTTGCAGTTCTCCGCTCTTTTTGCAAGAGGTTAATCGTCCTTTTTCTAAAACTTCCTTTCTATGTGTGGCTTTTCACCATGCGTTTTCATGGTTAGCAGTATGGCTTCCCACAGACGGCGCCAAAATGTTGACCACAAAATCCAGCTGGTTCTTGGACCAACACGTCTCAGCTCCCCCCTCTTGAACACGTGGATCTCTTGCGCACTGTGACAAACAATCAGTTTGCAAAGGGGGCCGAGGTGGCTCCCATTTGCACTCCGATGCCAAAGTCAGCACCCATGTTCAGCAAATATAATTTGAATGCGGGAAATATAAGTGCTTAAAAGAGAGAAAAGGGAGTGAGAGAAATATATTTAGTCAAGAGTATGAAATTGCTAACATTTTCCTTGGAGGCAAGTGTGCTCTATTTATAGAAGGATTCGTTGCCCTGGATTGTGACACATGGCGGACTTTTACACGTGTATTCACCCTAACTCTTGAAGGGGACAACCTTGCTTTTTGACAGTAATCATTGCTACATTTCATAGGGGATGGGCGCCTGTCACATCTTGGTAAAGGCAGCGTCACATCTCTGACTTCATCCCTTGTCCCATCCTTACATCCGAGACTCTATCGTAAGCACATCGGCTAAGCATAAAGCGCCTCTGCTAGACACAAACCAGCTCGGCCAGAGGAGCTCGTGTGCTTTTCCACCTCGGACATTGGCCCAGGGAGATATCTTGGACTTCTAATCATTGGCTAAAGTTCGTGGACCCTCATTGGGCCTTCACTGGTGGCCCAATGTGCCACATTTTTGGGTACGATCTCAACACCATGGGTTTGGTAATTTAAAGAATATTTGGTTCATAATTTCCATACCATATATTTCCTGATTATATTCTGCCTTTTCAAAATATTCTCTAAATTCACATGCAAATTGTTTAAGGTAACATATATCACATATTGATAGATTTTCTAATAAATATTTATTTCTTAGTTTTGAGCTACTTTTGGTATCTCTATCTATTACTAATGTATATTCTCTTTTTAATGCATCTTCATATCTGCTTAAAATAGTTACTATTTCATCTTGGTCATTTCCTCTAACTTGTCCTATATAAGTTTCTGTTAAATTTCCCCACCATCTTGCAGTTGTTCCTATAAATGTATTTTCCAACATTAATTGTAATTGTTTTCCTGTTTATTCTCTAGTATAGGTCATCATAGCCATAGATTTCATCCATAATTCTAATTTATAATATACATCTTGCACACATCCTAAATCTATCCATCTTCCTTCTGAACTAATTTGTGTTTCCATACTTCTCCATGATGTATATTCCATAGGATGATTTTTACTTGGCTTGGTCTAATATTTTTGTTCTGGTATAAAATTATTTGTTTTAAAATTTTGGTTTTGTCTTTGATTCATATAAATTTCTGGTGTATTTTGTGGATTAGTATTACTTGTATTTTCTTTTTTAACTTGGTTAGTTCCTAGTTGTTGTATATATTCTGATGGCTTTTGTCATGTTGGTAATAAAGCTCTTTGTTGTTCATTCATATTAATTTCTTCTATTTTAAGGTTTTTAAATTTTTCTATATAGTCTTCTTCTGTTATGTAATTTTCTCCATCTTCTTCTTTAGGATTTTTCACAAATTTTTCTATTTGTTCAGTAATCATATTTATTCCTAATCTTTTGATGGCTTTAAATTCTTTGTCAGTTATTATTCTTTTATGTTTTCTTTTTTCCATTTCATCATATATTTTTGTTATATTTTGATTTAAAATTTCAATATTTTGTTGTATATTATCTAATCTTTTATGTAAATCATTTTTCTCTATTTCTTCTTCTTTAATTGTTCTTACCATATTTATTTGTTCTATATTAGTTTTTTGCTCTGTAATTTCTATTGGATTTTCATATACTCCTACCATATTTCCTATTTTATTTATTTTATCAGTTATTTGCTTATTTTGGTTTTTTAAGGTTATTAATTGTTTTGATAGGTTATTTACATATTCCTTTACTTCTAATATTTGTGTGGGTATATTTTTGTTTATATCTTTATAATCATTAGTTATTTCTATCATTTGTCTTATTTCTAATGGTAAATTATTGATAATTTCTTGAACTTGTTCTAGATTTTTTGCTTATTCTAAGTTTTGTTTTGTAGTTTTATCTAAATTTATTCCTAATTTATTTAGTAAAAATAAATTTGTCCAATTTAATTGTTTATGTTCTCCAAATCCTCCTTCTCCTAATAGTATAAATTGTATAAATTTTTCATATGTTTCAGTTATTAATGGCCAATGGCTATTATTTGGTAAATCTTTAGATTTATAATTATATACTCTAGGTTCGATTATTGAAAAAATTTTAGACATTTTTCTAAATATATTTCTAAGTATAACTACTGGCTCTGATACCACTATGGCTCGGATCGTGAAATTAAATTTTGCGGAATTATAATCTTTGTCTTACTCTTCTTAAAAATCTATCTTCAAATTCATCCATTTATCTAATATATTCTTGTCTAATCAAGTTTTCTTCTTTTAATCTTAAATATTCATTATGTTGTAAGACTAGTCTTTTAATTTCTCTATATTTTTCTATAGCAACAGGATCAGTATTTAAGTCTCTTTCTGTTCATTCTAATTCTAAATATTCACAATGTAATATTCTAATTAAATTTTTCTTTTTTCGTGAAATATATGGGGATCATAAACATGCATAATATTTTTTAATTATGAAATAAGTAATAAAAAATTTAAAGTAATTAAATTTTTAGAACTTATTATGTGTTAAACTTAATAAGATAATATGTGAAATAAGGCATTGGTTATATTTTTAGCTAAAGGGTAAAATAAGTATTAATTTATGTTTGTACACTAGTTTGTAGGATTTGTTAGTACAAGTAAAATTATTGATCATTCAAAACGGTTGGCGAAAGGAAAATTTACAAAAACTAGTTAGTAGCGCGTGTTGCAAGTGCGTTTGTAAATTTTAATGATATTATGAAATATATTTGAATATCTTGAATTGAATATTTTCGAAATACACATCAATTATTTTTAATATATTTTTTTAAAAAATTGTATAAATTAAAAGCACGTATTTACATATTGATTTTCTATTAGATTAATATTGAGTCGGTATTTTCATCAAGACAACAGCTGAAAAAGAGATCAAACTTGCTAATAAATTGAAGTTGATTGACTTAATTTCACTAAATTGAAGATGATTTTATTTAAAGTTCGAGCTTGTATTGAGGTGAAACAAGATATATGTCAAGTACACAATTTTAACTTATTTATTCTTTCAAAACTATTGTCAACTAAACGATATTTTTAATATATTATTTTCTCAAATACTTGTTGCGTGTAATTGTTATAAATAATTGAAGTCGAGACTTGAATCCAAACAAAAAACATCTCTAATAAAGTGTTGAACCACTTAAGGCTGTCCTTTGAGCATTGACGGGCAAGACGGCCACATAGGGCTCCTGACCATATTTTGAGCAAAAAGGCCTCTGAACCAAGAAGTTTAAATATATAAATTTTGAATAAGAAATAATGACCAATAAATTAACCTTAGCTTAATTGGTTGTGGAGAGAAAATTAGCTTGAAAGGATTACCATGGTCAATGGTTCAGTTCTTCCTACAAATAGATTTAAGTTTTAAAATCCTTTATAGTAATTTTTTAACATACTTATTTATACTTGGGGTCCCAATAATTTTTTTACTTTGGCTTGGGTCCCTGAAACTTAGGGCCGGCCCTGAAAAGCTTGCATGTCAGCTCTTTTAGTTCTTAAAATAATAAATTATATATACTAATAAAAAAATATCATTAGTCCCAACGTCTCTTAAAAATACTAAACATGAATATGTAGATTGTGACATTTTACCTTAAAATATAAATGAATTTGGAAGAAATTAATAATAAACAACAAAAATGATATCACATTTATACAATGACATATTAATAAAATATTTGGTGGTCAATATTTATTACTTATTAGTAATGTAATTTTCTTTATAAAACAAGACCATTACATGCGTAAATAAATGTGAAATTTATTTTTAATTATAAAATGCTATAATTAAACTAAAATTAATTGAAGAATAAATAAGAAATTATAAATTATTTTCAAGAGTACTATGATCCAAAATATTTCTCAATTCAAGTTATTTTAGAAGTAGTATAGATATAAATATAGATCAATGAAATTTGAAGAGACAAAGATCATCATTAAATTAATAATTTTATTTTTAATTATTAAATGATAAAATTAAAATAAAATTAAGGATAATAAGAAATCATAAATTATTTTCAAGAGTATTATGATCCAAAATATTTTTCAATTCAAGTTTTTTAGAAGTAGTATGAATATAAATATAAATCAATGAATTGAAGAGACAACGACCATCATTAAATTATAAATTTTATTTTTAATTATAAAATACTAAAATTAAAATAAAACTAATTGAAGGATAAATAAGAAATTATAAATTATTTTTGGGAGTATTATGATCCAAAATATTTCTCCATTTAAATTCTTTTAAAAATAGTATAGATATAAATATAGATCAATGAAATTTGAAGAGACGACGACCATCATTAAATTAGAAAATATTACATTAATTATAATATATAATAATTAAAAATAAAAATAATTGAAATGACAAATAAGAAATTATAAATTATTGTTGAGGGTATTATTATCCAAAAAAAAGTTTGTTCCTTTTAAAAACTTTTAGAAGTAGTGTATACAAACATATGTATGTATGTGTATATATATATATCCATCTTTAGCTATCAAAAGTATAATTTACTTCTTCTAAAAACTATCAGAATATGATATTTTTCAAATTTTGTGATTTACTAATATTTACGTTATTTAAAAGTATTAGAACTTGATACTTCTAAAATTTTTTATGATATTTTTCATTTTTCATGATACTTTTCAATTTATTTATGATATTTTTAACAGGTGCAGGTATTTTTTATCAAATTTTTTTTTTTTTTTTTTACAGTAAAAATTAGTAGTTTTTGTTAAAAAAAAGGTTAGTATTTAGCACAAGTAATCTAGCAGAGTGCACTTTGTCTTAACCTCGCGCTCAATTTTTTTAATAAAAAAATGCTGAATTAAAATTTCCTTTTTTATTCTGAAAAATTAAAAGTTCAATACAGGACTGACCATGCAACATTTAAAATGACGTGAGATAAAACGTTACGTCTCTTCCGTTCTGTTCTTAAAAGGGCGTCGAAGGGTTTGGGGAAATAAAAAAAGTAATCCGAGTCAATCGACTTTAATTCTTATATTCTTCTAGAAATCACTCCACTGACATATAATTTCATTGTTCCCCATTCAACTCAATTTAACATATGATCACCAGGGCTAATTAGTAATTAGTCAATTTTGCAATCCACTTGGTTTTGTCCGTATTAGATGGAGGGAGATAATTGCATGATGATTCAAAAAAAAGTACGAATCTGTCTCCATAAAATACGACTGAAACACAAGAAGGGGAGGCATGATTAGGAAACATTAATTGCAATCTACGTTGTCCCGAAAAAGTCTTGCTCGTTAATGTACTCGCCAAAATGCATGACTACATTCCTGTTCGAACAAACCTTTATGCAGTACGTTGATGCCTCCCACATAGACCGCTCCCTTACCTACACATTAGGATATTCATTTAATAACGCTTTTTATTAACGTGAAAATATTTTTCATCTGAAACTTTAATATATAAGAATAAAACTTTGGAACTACTGGTTTTGAAGAAAGGGGAAAAAAAAAAAAAAACGTTAAATTCAAATGTGATCGTCTTCCTGCTGTTTTGTTATTTTTCATAAAAATTCAATTCGAAAAAAATAAAGTATACTTGTGCGCACTGGTTATGCATTGTACCAGTTATCGAGACGTATTGATACAATACATTTCCAAAAGAACTGCCAACTAAACTTTTTCTGTTTTTAGGAAAATTATAATAATTATTAGTTCATTATTACGAACTCGAACTAGAACTAATCAGATATCATAAAACAGAACCGCAGTATATATTTGTTGATTTCTATATATAGTAGGAAAAAAAAATACCGAACTTCAAATATGTAGCAGACGATTCTCTCCCCACGCACGAGATTAGATTTCCTAAACTGCAACTCAATTACTTTTCAAGCTGTAATATTTGTTCATTCAAACCAAATTATTTCAAAATTATTTTCCCTGGATAAACTTTCTACAAGGCAACGACTCAACAAGGTTCAGCAAAAGCGTCACTAATGAGTAATAGACCGATATGCAATTACACGGGCAATTTATAGCTGCATTTAGAGTTTTGAGACCCAAAATCCAGATAAAAGTGGGATTTAAGACTAAATTAATTGAAATTCATCTAACTTCGGAGAAAATTAAGCTCGTGATCTTATATCACATTAAAAGAACTAATTATAGCGTTCACGGATACGTTCTGTTCCCAGTTTCTTACTTTGTTCATTTGTCCCCATCTGTTATTAATGTTCTTGATTTATGTTATGCATGAGAAAAACGAAGATATTGCTATTTCATAAAGTATTAACTTTTAATTATATAATAATCCTAGCATTTCACTCATCCATTTCACATGATGTCCAACAATTTCAATTTAGTTAAATCCCAAACAGTTATGGTTGTCGAATTTAAGAGGGGCCCCTTCAATCAATCTACAAGTTGCTTTTAGACGGTATAGAATCTAAACAGCATCTTCAGGATCGCAAATTGCAGTTCTGTAAATAGCAGGGAACGTTGCATTTGAAAGGCAATCACGCACTATATAATCGACCTACATGTAGACTTGGGTATGGAATGATTACTTCGAATTAATATAAATGGGTTTTGAATTGCATAGTCACGCCATCTGATTAAATATTGTGCAAAGTTGAAACTTAAATCTCCGCGGAGACGTTGATCAAAAACCTGAACTTTAAAAGTTATGAACTTGTCTCCAAAAACTTCGATAATTTGATTTGTTTTTCTATGTAATTACCAGGTTATGGCACATCAAATTTTTGCGAGGGATATTTTTTTGTATCAATGACTTCATTCACAAAAGTTATGATTGTTTGATTATCCATTCAAGTGAATAGTTAACGACGTAAAAAGCCTCGGATAATTAGTTTGAGATGGTAAAACACGAGATCTGGCTTTTTTTCTAGGGAATAACGATTTGAAAAGTTCGCTTTGTTGACTACTAGCAATCCAACTCAACTCATATTCACTAGTTCGGTATACATCGCCTATGACGAGCTCATCACTAACTTCCTAGAACAACCGTGATCTTCAGATATAATAATAATGAGTATGAGTTCACCCTTAATAAGTATCTCGGTTGTGTATATTTCTATAGAATTCATTATATATTACTTTTTACCTTGGTTAGACCACATGCAGACTCTTTACGGAGAATGCAAATATAAAACTGTGTAAGAAATTTTCGACCCTTGGGGGAAAAAGTTTTATGTAAAGCACATATACAAATTTGAGTTACAAACTGAATATGTAATATGCTCATGAAGCTCACCTACATAACTTTAAATAAACAAGCTACAAGAATGTACGATAATGCTCATAAAATGAAGGAGCTTACTGAATATGCAGCTGTCATATTTCATATTAGCAGAATGGAAGTAACAAAGTATATTTTCGAGACACGTCGCTTAGTGTGCAGTTCGGATAAATTATCACATACAACACATAAATGATAACAAAAATATATTATGCATTGTCTAATAAGCAAATCGAAACATTAGAGAACACTAAAAAGGCATATCCTCATCCTACAAATGTCCATACCCCATAAATCACCCCTTTACCTAGAAACCACCATCCCTAAACACTGCACCAGCCTACAATAACTATATCCATGAAGTTAAGCCTAATTCAGTAATCAGGATCCTGCTAACAGAAGCTGCTTACCAGTGAATAATTCGATCCTACCTCTTAAACTAATACCATCCTAACAGTCATTCCAGCATATCAGCCTGATAAATCAGATGGCCATTGTCATATTGAATCAAAAAATTTATTCCCAAAGCTACATGCACCAGGCATATCCACCCATGGGCTATTAAAGATACACAGCTGATTAGGAAATTTAGTTATCGCTCTTTAGCTATGAATCAAACCAAGACCCTTCCCACACCCTATATTTTAGACAACCACAACAGAATGTTAAACATTTCAGAAAACTTAGAACTTGTAGAAAATTTGTCAAAAGTATTCATGACCTAACATTCTAGTCTCTTATTCTATTAAAATCCATTGAACACCAAAACAACGAGGCATGGAACATGAAGAGGAAACAACAAATAAACATCAAGGCACATGCGCAACTTATGCAAGTAATTTATCAAAAACATTGCCATACTTCAGTAAAATAGCAAAGAAAATCAAAGAAATTGCAGTTACCTGATCTTTTATTGACTCCCTGCATCTGGCCCAGCTTGATTACCAGGTTGCTGGTGTATCCGAGCAAGGAGATTGGCTGCAAATAACAATGTCGTCTTGTAGCGCTCATTTTTATCAGCCTCTGATTCAGCATTTTCCTGAGGCAATGCATAAGGAGCAGACTGAAGCTGCTGACTTTGATTTGTGTGCTCGACTTGAGAAGCCTGTGAAATCAAATGCGGCTGGGAAACACCGGCTTCCAGAACTTGATTGGATAATGGAACAGGATACATGTGTTGCTGAACTGCTGAAGTATTATAAAACCTTGGAGCATCGGTTTCATGATCCACCCGATGGCCCATTAAAGCATCTTGAGAACTTCCTGGTTGATACTGTAGATCAACCTCCGGCACCCTAACTGATCCACTTTGAGAAGGAAGCACAGAGGGTAATGGTTTAGATGCAACAGTCCCTTGAGGTGGAAAATTCATATTGCCACCATGCATTTGGCTATAATCTGTGGCCCCTTGATGAAAAGGGTTTTGCATATTTGTTACTACAGATACAGGCTGCGCCTGAGGCATGTATTGTGAATGTGACTGGCTGGTGAATTGGCTACCCAGCTGTTGCACAAGATGACCAGTTTGCTCCAAGGACTGACGTGTCCAATGTGCCATCTCAGTATCACGAACAGCAGCAACTTTTGATGTAGACCCCCCCGGCTTAGATGTTACAGGTAATGGTGCATTTTCTGAAAAAGTACTACTATTGGCAGGTAGAAAAGATGCAAGAGTAGCAATAAGTTCAGGTGTCAAAGCTACACCAGCTGGGGCTGCTGCTGCTGCTGCTGCAGCATTAATTGGCGGAACAGATCGTGCAGCAAAAGAACTACTTGTCAATGGAACAGATGTATTTGGAGGAACTTCTGAATCTCCATGAAAAGCCCTAGGATAATCCTTCTCCACAATCCTTTTCTCCTGGGGCATCATAGTATATCCAGTGTGCAAGGTTGTTGCTAGTTGTGAATCCGCATATGGAGGCTGAAGTGACTGGGAGTTCATTGATGACATACCCAGTTCAGGTTGAGGAAACTTCAAAACTACTCCATAAAGACGTTTGGGGCCAGCAATTTTAAGAACATTAGACAGGAAAACAGATGGAGGCACTAAAAACAAAGTGGTCCCATCATCAAATTTTGCAACACCTGCCCTATCTTTGGAGCCCAGGTATCTCAGAAACTCTGTATACGAAGCAAAATCTTCTTCGCTGTCGGGCAAGAAGAACACTATGTTAAAACCAATTGCATCATCATAGTGTTTGCTTAGCATATCCAATCCAGTTCTTGCTGAGCAATTAATCACTTCAGGACTGCCAAAAAAAAAATGAAGCTATATTAAACTGAGATTCTAAAATAAACATTTGATACAATACATTATCAAATCCAGACTTTCAATTAATTTGTGTAAATACTATATAAATATAATTGTTCAACAGTGTAAAAGCATTTCCAAAGGACAAAAAGATCAGTATAGATATATCTTCAAAACAACAAGTATTTTATATTATAGAATGAAATCTTAAGAATTACAAATATTAAAAAAAGTAGGCATTCATTTAATACTCAAAGTCAAAGGTTTTACCAGTCAGACTTGGGTCTAATTCAAGACAAAGGATAATATTCTCCCTAGGTTTGAAGAAATAACCCTCTCAATTTTATTTTATTTCAATCATCACCAAACAATATACTCATGGTTTAAAATAAGTTCCGCCTCAACACCTTGAGGTCTACCTTAGGCCGAGGCATGAGAAAAATTCCTCAGTACCCGTATTTTTAAGGGCTGGATTAGGCTTACGCCTCATTAATTAAGAGGCATGCACCTTACAAACGTTTGACCCTTCTCTTTTTGGAATCCAAAATTCGCACAATCTACATTACTAATTTAACCAGATCTTTAAGACATTAAAATATAAATTTGTTATTTGATTTGCTATAAATAAAAGTAAAAAATTCAAACTAATTATAAAACAGATGGGAAAAGACAAAAAAATTATAGATATTTTGTCTGATTTGTGTTGCTACTACTCTTTATTGATATTTAAGTAATTGTTCTTTTGAAGACTTCTAAATTTTATTTATGTTATTGCATGTTTATTTTTAGAATTATTCTAATTGTACTAACTCTGGTTGACAAATTGGGTTACTCCCCCCTCACATGGAGGGGGGCCCACACTGTGGGCCCCCCTCCATGTGAGGGGGGAGTAACCCAGTTTGTACATGTAGCAAAGCCCTTATTTTTATATATTTCTATATCTTTACTAAAAAAATTTGGTTCACGATGACACTTATGTCTCAAAAAGCCTCGAGACTTGCACCTCACTTCATGAAGGAAAAACGCCTCACTACCCGTTTCCCTCCTTTCAAACCATGAATATGGTTGTCAAACAAAAATTGTACATCAGATAATAATATGATTGCTTATGGAAACAACAAACTCGGAGGGTTCTAGATGGATGATAATAAGACTCAGCCACTGTCTGTGCACACTTTTCTGGCGAAATAATCAATTTTTTGAACTTTGTGGTGGGTCTCTATCTCGTTTCTAATCCAAAGACTCTGCCACTGACCAACAGGGCTGTGTTTCAAATTTGCTGCTTTTCAGATCAAATATCTATTCAGCCCTTCACTTCTGGTCAATGATTTAATTTGGAGATAATTTGAAAATGGCATTTTGGTAGTTAAGATTTGCTTAGATGGGTACATTGGAACTATTGGATGAAAAAAATATAGCAGACTTTTCCCACTGCAAGATATTGTACTTTTTTTAATTTGAAAAATGTCAAGATGATTTCTATCAAACTCTGATAGAAATTTTCAAAAAAGCCGCGCAAAACGGAGGCTCAATATTAAAAGTATAAAACAGAATCTAATAATGGGAAAACTTAGAGCGAAGGATGAAATCAGTTTTTTAGACGGAGTATTTGTAAATAAAATTTAAACTATATGTATTTGTTTACGTTTAATTTAGACAATGCAATCCTTTCTTTTACATGAAAACTTCTTAATCAAGAATTTATGAAGTCATGCAAAACCATACTTACATCTTAGAACCAACCCATTCCCCGATAGGAACACAGCGAGCATGACAGACAGGTGATCCACCTTTGGCAATGATTCCACGCCATATATAATCACTCTCAGTATGTCGCTGTCCAAGTCCACTAGTTGTGACCCTTCCTGAAGAACCTGATGCTCCACCAACACCTAGTTTACCCATCACATATTGATCATCTGATCCTCCTCGTTCCGTTCTTTTAAGAGGAAAAGAAGTATCATAAGCAGGAAAAGGGACATCAACCCTTGATCTTTTCGATTCTCTTTGAAGCTGACTAGCATCAAACACGTCCCATGAATCAGAAGAAGATCTATTTGATGGCTTAAAAACTCCTGAAGGAGAACCGACAAAACCAGGTGTGGGGGACAATCTTCTCCAATTTGGTCCCCCAATCAGAGTATGGGGACTAGGGTTCGGCAACTTATGAAAATCTGCCATGTGCGTAGGCTCAAAGGTAGTCTGAGGACCCAAGGTTCTCGTATATATATCAGTTCCATGGACTCCAAGGGATGCTAGATGTCCAGGATTGTTATTGGCCAAGATTGGGAGGTTGTGACCAAGAACGTCCATCTGAACAGGTGGAAATGGAAGATCATGAACATGTTTTTCCATTCCAGGATAATGACCAACGTAATTTTTTCCAGGTAACGGTTCACTTCGTGAATATTCAATTGAAATCCTGGGATCATTAAAGAGCTTGCCTTCCAAGCCCTCTTTTGCACGTCTAGCTTCTTCAATGCTTCTAAATGCAACAAAGGCACAGTGCCTCTCAGGGAAGATCTTTATCCACTCGATCTCCCCAAATAGTATCATGGCATTATGAAGCATTTCTTCTTCAAGAATAACAGAAGGAGGGTAACTTATCCATAGGACTTTAGTAGGTTGTAAGTCCCCTTGTCGAGCTCCTGGAGAAAGGAATGGCTGCAACAAATACAGGAACAAGGTGTTCAAAAAAATAGAAGGATATCTGGAGTAATAATCAAACTAGAGGTGTTACGTTAATGAAAAGAATATCCATAGGTGTTAATATGAGACCTATATGGGCATTTCCAATTAAAATAAGAACCAGCTGCTTTTGAGCCTTTCCAATTTAAAAAATCCTCAGAACTAAATGGATCGTCCACACGTATACATATATGATGCCAGGACAAACTAGTATTCAAACTGGAGATGTTAAGAATAATAAGTTATCTGGAGGAATAATTAAAAGGAGATGTTAAGATTATAATAAGGATGTCAGGAGGTGTTAACATGAGACCTATATGGGCATTTGCAATTAAATAAGAACCAGTCGGGCACTTCCAATTAAAAGTATCCTCAGATCTATATGGATCATCAACATGTATATGTATTTGCAGCCTGGAGCAACTATTAGCAGCAGAGGATATCAGTTGCACATCTTCTCAATAATTAAAATAGATGAGATAACTAGAGACGTCAAAATTCTCAAAATAAAATTAACATCAAGGAAGTTATAGATTACATGTTCTCTCATGGATCCAATTAGGTTAGGCTCATTGTAGTTTTGCATGGAATCTTGTGTCATCCACGGCCCCGCGTTCCTGCTGGGGAATGTGCCTTCTCTTGCTTCTGAACCCGCCTCCTGCAAGAATCAGAAATTAGCAATAATTTATATAAGGAGAGAGAAGCAAAAAAACTAGGCAACAGGAAGACGACAGAGAGATCTTAGAGTAAAAAACTCAAAAAGATAAAAAAATTTAAAACAATCAAGTGGGGGAGGAAATGAGTGCAAGTAGGAGTACAATCATCCCAATAGACAGAATTTAACGGATCATTCCTCGTACAAGTAATACAAAATTTAGTTAATGACAAAAAGGACAGTCCTAAAGATTACAAAACCTATCTGCAGAGGGATCAACTTACTCTTCTAGAAGAATGTGACCTAAGAAAATCCACGCGAATCTGATCACCTCCGATTTGTTTCCCATTCATACTTTTCAATGCTTGAGAAGCATCTTCCAATTGGATATAATTAACGTATGCCGTGCTTCGGTCCCTGAGAAACCTGAACTCCTGGATTTTACCGAATCTTGAGAACTCCTTCTCCAGTTCTTCTTTAGAAACAGATTGGCTGATACCAGCCACCCACAAACTCTTGCATGGTTTAGCCTACAAACAATAAGCATAAGGATTCCGACGAGAAATGGAAGTTATACCAATAATAAAAAGAAAATATCAAGGTTAATGAAATAAAAAAAACAAATAGCAACAGATCTTTGAAACAGTATATGCAATATCTTTGTCTCTGTAAAAAGAAAAGTAACATAGAAGAGAAATTCAGAAGTGCTCAGTAAAGAGGTGCTTTCCATCTGTACAGTTGGACAGTTTTTTTTCAGTTCTCTAACCATTAATAAATACATATATTGAAATAAAGCCAACATTTCAAGCAACAGTAAAACATCAGAGCAAGAGGAAATATCTGTTCAAACAGAGAGAGGCTTGCTCTAAAAGTTGGTATAAGATTCCCTCTTTGAAAATACAAAGTAGAAATCAGGTTGGGTCTCAAGGGTGTTAAGTCTAACAAGATTGAGATGCAAAAAACTCTCTTGTAAATTACCCAATTTTTATTGAAACTCTCTTCAACTTTCTATTTTCGCAAAAATACAATAGAAAATCACTAAGTTCGTGAAAAGTCCTCATTTCAAAAGCCTTATTTGCTCCGCTGTCTGTCGTTGCCCGAAAAATTAAAAAGAAAAAGGCAAAAAAATAAAAATAAACATACACATTGAACCCTAGTCCCTAGAGAAACAAAATTTTATACCAAAACAAAACCAACAATCTATAAAATAAAACCAGTAAAAAAACTATTAAATTGAACCCTAGGGGACCTATAACGTGACAAAACCAATTAAATACAAACCGATTTCGCGAACTCGATTTTCAACGGGATTCCACGGAGAACGTATCCTTGTAGGCGCTGTTTTGCAGCTTTGGCGGCCTCGATTTCCTTGAAGTACATAAAGGCGTAGTTCCTTCCGGGGTACAGAGTGAGGCTATCCACTTTACCGTGCTTCTCGAAAAGCGATCTCAACTCGGATTCGGACACTTCAGACGAAACGTTTCCGATCCATAAGTTATTCGACGGAGGGTTCCCCTGTCCCAGATCTGCGGATGAGTCATTCAAATTGACCGTGCTATGGCTAGTTTTCGCGGATTTGTTGATCGAAGCCATTAGTAAATCAAAAAATTTATACGTATATGAGGATTCAATGAAGGTTTAGAACTGAGTTACAGGGGGGAGAGACGCTGAAAAGTAAGGGATTAATTGAAACGCGCCGAGTGAGAATATAGATGGGTTTTCAGGAGAATATTGGGTGGCGACGGTGGGTGGGAGAGGGTTCTGAGCGTCCTGAATGACTATAGAATATAGATATAGATAACTAGCACCGGAGTCCTTAATTTTAATGTTAATATCAATTTCGTCCTCAATTCATAGTGATGTTTTTTTTTTTTTTAAATAAGAGATTTAGCTTGAACTTTATAAAATAGGAATGTCAGTAATACCCACGGACCTTATACTCGTTAAGACCCGACATAAATGGACAAAAATTATCCGACTAAATGAATTTGTGGGTCGGATATGGAGGTAAATGTTAAAACCCGATATGAGTATGGGTAGAGTGTGGTTTTACTATAAAACTCATACCCGACCCGGATACCTATTAGTTTCCTTAAAGAATTATAGAATTTAAAGTAAAAGTGAATGTGTGAAAAAAAAATTCGTTAAAAAATATGGGAGATATGAAATAAATATATTGTCATTGAGAAGTAATTTTTGAAATAGTAAAATTATTAAAAAATAAGTACAAGTGTATTATAGATAAGATTAATTTCTCTAAACTTAAATATGTCGTTTCTGGTAGCGATTTTTTAGCCAATTTTTATCATATTTTGATAGTTTTTATAATAAAATATTAGGTGGCGTTCTATTTGTATTTTATTTTGTATTTTCATTTTCGAAAATGTTTTGTGTTTTGTTTTTTCATTTTTGTTTTCAAATTTGCTGAAAACGCGTTTGGTTTGTCATTTCTGAAAACTGTTTTTGAAAATGAAAAGCTGGAAAACACGTTCTGTTTGAAATTTTGCACAACAATATTTAAACTATTTTTAATTAATTTGCTAGCAGAATACTACTAACTCCAACTCAAATTTCATTTCACAATACACTAAAAATATGGTTACATGCAACACACTAATGTGAGCATTAAGAGTCTATATTAACACAGCTTGGTCAGGTTCGGGACTTGAGAAAGCTCTACTTCTATTAAAATTCAGAAAATGCAAGTTCTTTCAAAACCACCAGAGTCCATTTATCATTGCATTTTTTGAAATATAACAACAAGAATTCTCATTTAATTTTTTTTTGTAATGTTGATATTGAATTCAATAAAACTTTATTTAAACTAAGTTCCAAGTTAGGATAATTCTAAATAAAAAAAAAAAAAAATTCTTTATTTAGGCTTAGTTCCAAACTAGGATAATTCTAAAAAAAATAATAAAAAAATAAAAAAAATAAAAACTTTATATTAAGCTTAGTTCTGAGTTAAGATAATTCTATTAAAAAAAAAATTCCCAAAACGCGTTTTCCGCGTTTTGGACATTTTTTGTCGAAATACACACAAAACGCCCAAAACGATGTTTCGGGCGTTTTCCGTTTTGTGTACAAATTTTTTTTTTTTGTTTTCCAAAATGTGTTTTCGAAAATGGTAAAGAGAACGCATTTTTAGCATTTTCGAAAATAAAAACAGAAAACGACCTCAAAATAGCAAAGAGAACAGGGGCTTATATTTTTATCAACAGTAGTTGCTACCTGTGAAAAAGAGTCAAAAATTTATTTTTTAATATCTTGCAAAGACCTTTATATATTAATGTGAATCATGGAATATATATATAATTTTAGAGCTTGTCATACCAACAAGTGTATTAAAATAAATAAATAATAGTTAATGAGTTTCAAATGGGTATGGAAGCGTACCCGCCCCCGACTCGTCTCCGACCCGTATCTCTAGTAGAGATGACAATGGGTCGGGTATGAGTCGAGTTTACCAAACTCGTACCCTACCCACTAGAGATTTACAACATACATACCCTATCCATTACCCATTTAAAAATGGCGGGTCGAGAATGAAAAACCTTGTCAGTACATAAATGAAATTTGAAGTTCTGAAGTGTTGCCTTCGAATTATGAAGTGCTGAAGTGCTTCAGTGCTGCCTCGTTAAAACCTTGTCAGTAAAACCCAATGAGACAAAATCTGAACGAATGAAAAAGAGTACAGCCGCTGCCTCGTTAAAACCTTATCAGAAAAATCTAGTAGGACAAAACCTGAACGAAGGAAAAAGAGTACAGTATGATTCTCCCCCTGAAGTGTGCAATCAATTATTCGTGAACCTTTTAAATAATGATATCATCTTTCGTCTGGAATATGTATATATGAAAATCTTCTTGTGTGTAGCCGATATCATAACATTCTTCATAAGATGTCTATGATTTTCTTCATTTGTTGATATCATAACATTCTTCATAAGATGTATATGATTTTCTTCATTTTCTAATATCATTCCAGTACAATTTAAAGAGAGAGCTTGTTGTTGAATTATTACTTACAGATAGCTGTGACAATGTCTCAAAAATCTTGCTAGGAAAACCCTGTGGGACAAAACCTTAGTGAAGGGAAAAAGAGTACATTATTCTTATTGATACGCCATAATTGCTGCCTCATTAAAAAACTTGCTAGAAAAACCCTGTGGGACAAAACCCCAGCTAAGGAAAAAAGAGTGCAGCGCGTATTTGTTCCCTTCATAGGAATATCTCAAGTATATTAATGCAATCTTAAATCATTTCATCAAATATATAGTTTGTGATGAGCTTTTATAAATAGTTTATAATTCAGTTATGATGTCATATCTCATTTATGATGTACTGAATATGCTATACCAAGCAATGTTTAGTTAGTTGACTGATTGCATTACTCAAATCTAGAATTGATTCACTTCTGGTGAAACTATCAAAATTTAGAATTCACTTCTAGTGAATATTCATTTTCGGTGGATAATATAATTTTGCATATTGAAAATCAATTGTATGCCCAAATATTCAAATATAATAATAGTACACTCCAATTTCATTTTCAACATATTATATTATGGGGTCATATGTATCATTCTTCATGTGATCTAAAGAATCACATCTCATTCTATAATGATACTATTCTGGGCAAATTGAATATTTCAATGATTTATACATGTATGTTCTTGCACTTTATAAACTGCAATTTCTAATTTGCGGGAGTATAATCAATCATTGAAATAGATATCAATTTCGACATATAATCTATAATCATTTCTCTTGAAATCCCAACGTACCGCGATCAACTAGTACATCAAAGAAAACCCCCAAAGTACCGAGATGAGAATCACACTTTTTGATCTCACTCATTGGTATATCAAAGAGCTCAAACTAGTGATCTAGATTATAGTCCCATCCACCATATGTCATGCCAGTTCTTTGAAAAATTTCACGCGCAACGAGTCTTCTTTTACGACTGTGTAATATTTTTCATTTGTACAAATAACTACTGGCATTACACATTTAAGTGTATTGGACTTCAGGTCCTATAACAATAATCCATACATTGGGATTTTTATATTTGGCCAAAGTATTATAATTTCAAAAACCTCATTTTCTTAAGAGGGTTGTGTGTAGTCGACTTATTTATCGATTTCGTTTTGATGTGATCCGGACCAGGCATCGAAGGGCGAAGTCGAGCCATCGACAATATAATAGTGATCTACGTGCAAAACGGAGCAAGTTCCGTGTTGGGGTCGAGCCGAGAAGGCGAAAGGATCGAGCCGAGGCAGGAAATCAAACAATAAGGCAGAACTTGATTCACGGCCGTAACCTTCATTTTTACGGCCGTAACATTCTTAAGGTAGAAACAGGCAGAACGCTGATTACGGCCGTAAGAAGTTTATCACGGCCGTAAAACTGAAATTGAAATATTTTACGGCCGTAACATGTTGATCACGGCCGTAACACCTAATTGAAAATTGAGACAGAATGTTCATTACGACCGTAAGCTATATATTCACGGCCGTAATTCAGGATTCCAGATTTTCCGGAATTTTACCAATTATTTTGTTTCCTTTTATTATTTTAGGTTATTTTCCTATTTTAGAATTTTAGTCTAGTTAGAATTCTATTTTAAGTAAATTAGATGCTAGGTTATTTTGCTTATTTATACGTTTTTTCAATTCATTATAAAACAGACAAGTTTGAGTTGATTAATAAAATTTGTGAGAGGATTCTCCAAAATTGAGAGGTTGAGTTTATTCCTTTTTTCTTGAACTTATCAAAGATCCGATCTTTGTGGCGTTCTTCCAGCAAACTTATCAAATATTCGCAAGAATATTTGTGGCGTTTCCAAATTCGATACTTATCAAGGAAATTGACAAGTCCTTGTGGCGTTCACCAATCTTGGTTCTTCAATCCGCATCGCCATAAATTGCGTCGTGATTGTCGGGTCAAGGCTTTACCGTCGTTCTATCCTTATTTTTCGTTGTTTGTCTTGTATCGATCTGATCTAGATCTATCATAGGGTTTTAAATATCGTTATTCCGCGTGTTCGACGAGATTCCCCGATCGGGATCTCATCACATTTCATCTCAATATAAACGTAGCATAGAGAGATCTCTTTATATTTCTATCATCAGGCCTAAGTCTCTTATCATTTAACCATGTTCATTTTACTCACTATGAATATTTAGCCTTAAAGAGATCATCTCAATTAAGAGATATTTGTTTTTGGAATCGATTGTCATTATGTTTCAGGCATAATTACGCTTTAAGCTTGATCACGCTTCATGCGTATTATTGTTTAATTTTCCCATAATATTCAAGAATATTGTATTATATCAGTAGGCTAAAAATGTCGCAACACATGTCATTTGTAATTATGGATATAATCACAATCATATATCCAGTGCATATTGTTGGAGTGTATATAGATATCGCACTTCTTAGAAATCATAAAAATTCACAAGCAAATCTTTATTTCATCGTATTGACATGTTTGTATGTAGAATATTGCTGCATGAGAAATATTTATATTCAAGTTGTTCTCATAGCAAATATTTGGAAACTTTTAATTTGCTAAACCATTAGCAACATAATGCTATTATCTCAACTAATTCGTAAAATCATTAATGCCTTTAAGACATATTCATGTTAGCATTTATCACTTTGCTCGTAATATCATTACTTGAGCAAATAATCAGTCATTCATTTTCTTAGTGAGATAATTAATTTGCTTTTGAGAACAAGCAGCAATGATAACTTGTTAACCTGAACAATCTTCTGGTTCTTTAATGAATGTCATTTTGCATTCTCAATAAATCTTACTATTGAATTGGAATCTAACCAATCATGCTAAATTATAGAACTTCTGGTTTAGTAAGATATTTCACTTGTACATATGTATGAACTTCTGGTTCAATATAGTATTCATTTTATCAGTTCGTATTTCTGTATTGTACAAATTAGTATACCTTTATTTAGTATATCCAAAAAAAGTGATTAGAATGACATCACAAGAAAATGATCCTTGTCCCCACTTTTTATTACAAATCTTTTCCCTTTTTCTTGGTGGAATCAATGATACGCGGAGCCAACGCTCTTTTACGCGTTAAATAACGCATTTAAATAGATCACTTTGGGAGAAGATCAAATCCATCAAAATGGATGTTATATTATCAAATATTCGCAAATACTACTCAAATCTTCCGTTAAATGTTTTGAAAAAAATTTATTGAGTTCGACTCGAAAGATTGAGGCTGCTGATGGATCAAGGTATCCCAAAAGATGTTCGTTGGTTGATCGAAGCAAAAGTTCGTTTAGCTGGTGAATTACCGGATTCATTTTATAAGCACATGCCTGGCTTAGGTAAGTACTTTTGCAAAGAAACGAAGAGCAAAAAGATTGAAAGGTTGTTACAAATGTGCTCGATGGACATGTAATATTAGTTGTAAGTCAGTAGGATATTCATCCATAAATTGAGATGATAAGATAGACTTCATTAAGGGTGGACTGAGTAAGGAGTCATTGGATGATATCTGATTGACTCTTGAGACGCACCCTAGTGGGTATGTGCAGCGTGAGCTACTATCTTTATGGGCTAAATTCATCAGCGATAAAGACCGTTATAGTCTCAAAAATATAATAGCAAAAGATCTTGTTTGCCAGGCTATTATAAACAATGATGTTTTTGGTACTCAACATTGATACAAGGTAAATCAGTATAGTGTATATATTTTAACAAAGTATTTTGTATTTTCATTTTTCACGTACTAACAGATGGTATCTGAGAGATTACCGACAGATTATCCATTATGGAGCAAAATATATGCTGTCAGATATTTTATCAAAAGTGGTGCCATTTAGTCAAAAGTAAATAGTAACTTTTTCAAAAGAAGTGCAGTAAAATAGTGAATATTTTCAAGTTTAAAACCTCAGATAATTTCGCGTTTAAAACATCCCAAAATAACAATTTCTATAAGTTTTCCTTCCTTTTATTCTTAAAAGATGGAGGGATCAAAACTTCGACAGATCAAAACTATATGTGTATTTTGTGGATCAAAAATCGAGAAAGGTTTTGATTATCTTGAAGCATCAGTGCTTCCAGGGAAGAAGTTGAGAGAGAGAGAGGTATCAATCTGGTATATGGAGGGGGCAGCAGTGGATTGATGAGTTGTATATCACAATCCGCTCAAGCAGAAAAAGCAAGAGTGATAGGTGTTATACCCGTTCCTTTAGCTGATATCGCAGGCAAAACACGAGGGCATGAAGTACAGACGTTATCTATCCATGAACGCATAACTTGCATGTTATATGGTTCTGATGCCTTCATTATCATGTCTAGAGGTTTTGGTACTTTAGAGGAAATCTTTAATATTATCTCATGGTCTCAGCTGGATCTCCATACTAAGCTTATTGGGCTTTTAAATGTTAACAACTTCTTCGATGATTTACTAACATTTCTTGATTATGCTGTGGAACAGGGATTCATCTCTCCATTTTCTAGGAGGATTCTTATTTCTGCTCCTACTATCAATGAACTGCTGGAAAAGCTACAATCATATGTTCCAATACAAGATCCAGCAGGGGTTAAGATAGATTGGTCGCAAGGAAGGGGTACCAAGCGAAAAATGGAGTCCGGTTAATATAAATTTATCATTGTGAATCTCCAAAGCCCTTGTTTGAGCCCCATTTTATAGGAAAAGTTTGTGAATAATATGATTTTGAATAGTATTTTTTGGAGAATGTATGGTTGAAAAATATTTGAAAAGTCAAAAATAGTAAGCTTGACTAAGATGGATGGTTGAGATTGAGTGTTGAATAAATTCGATTTTGGAAAACTGGGGGCCAAACAGGGGCAAAATATCGTGGGTGGTAGAGTACGGGGTATTCTTACTCTTGAGACACACCTTTAATATTGATAAGTATTTGAACTTAATCTTGTGAACCTCAAAAGGATTTGGAGTGGTGGAGTACGGAGTATTCTTACTCTTGAGACACACAAAAAAGATTATGGGTGGTAGAGTATGGAGTATTATTATACCTGATACACACCTCTACTTTTGAGGATCATAAATGTTTTCCCCTTTTGTATTTTGCATGTATGACTCGTTTATACTTATTCAGGAGCAATAATAATAATATCATTTTAGTATGTTTAGATGATAATCTTTACTTCTTCTGGAGTAAATATGTACTTTTTCTGGAGTACATAAGTGCTTGTGTAAGAACTTTGATCAAAACTGTTTATCACAATCATATAATATTTATCTCATAATAATGATGAGATTATTTTCACATTATCCATATCCGTGCTATCATGTGATATTATCTTATCATACATCAACATTTTTCTTGTTGAATAATTTATTTTCATCCACCATTTCAAATACAGATATTGGTAACTTCTGGTACCATTGGATAAAATATTTTCATTAAAAATATAACAATCTTTTAGTAATGGTAACTTCTGGTACCATTTGTTGAAATATCAATAACAACAATATATTAAATTTATATGAGTAGAAATATTTAAAATCAGTAGAACCAACCATATAGGTGGTAACGTAATATGCTTGATATTTGTAGAACCAACCATATAGGTGGTAACAACATAATGAAATAATTACATTTCATAAATGAGCAAGTCATATCTCTAAATCCAGTCAGGGTATTCATAATAGTTCAATCCGTTACGGTAATAAGCTATTTTTAATTAATAGCTCAATACATCACGACATGATAACTATTATGTTACTTGTAAATTGTTGATCACACAATAGTGCTAAACACTTGTAACATATATTTTTTCAATATTAATCATAAGATCAATAATCATGATTGAGTCAATACGTTAAATTACGATTAATATATTTTAACGTATTACCAAGGGCAAAATCGTCCATATTTTAATATATTGATCATATGAATAAATCGAAACCATCAATAGATTTGAAATTTAATTTAGGGCAAACTTACTTTTGGTCCTAAGTTCAAAATCCCGTCGGAAGTGCTTCAAAAACAGTTTTTAAGAAAACCGCCACGTTCGACCGCTGGAAAATTTCAAAACTGCACAAAACATAAAAGTAAGACCATAGAAAAATAAAAAACGTCGATCTGAACAAACTTCCTTTTGACATCATTGCTGTCGACATGCACCGATGTCGGAGATTTGTCTCGCCGCCGTGGTTTCAGATCTGGTCTCCGATCGTCGATTAGATGTATAGTTTTTCGTAGATCGGCTTTGAAAGTTTCGGATTATACACTTTTTCTACTTTTCTTTTTGCACAACATTGCTACCATGTTTCTTTCCACGAATGGAACCTTTTGAATCATGCAAAGTTTCTATCTTTCTTGATGTTTTCAGGTCTACAATATGTGGGTTGTTTTCTAAAGTCAAAAGTGTTTGATTTGGGAAAGGAAAACATTGATTGATAATAATCAGGTTTCTGATACAGAGGTTCATCATTTAGATGCAACTGTAGAGCATACTTCCGTCGTATTACTCAATTGGTTAGAGACTAGTGCTGATAACGTGTTGTGAAACTATCATAATAATAATAATAATAAAGAGAGAGAGAGAGAGAGAGAGAGAGAGAGAGAGAGAGAGAGAGAGATGAGAGGAAGAGAGAATTCTCATTGAGAGTGGTGTAATAAATGTTACAAATAAAAACCCTATTTATAGGAATTGATACAGGTAAAGATAATCATTCATACCTATTAAATTATTATGACAGTAATTTATTGGATACAATTTAGCATATTACGTGCATTTCTTTTATGCACATAGATTGTAACAACACAGGGATGGTATGTATCAAAATGAAATTTCCATCCATTGTGTAATATGCAACATCCTAACATGTGCATCTACCACTAGCCTTTGTTCAATTAACGTATATATGTCTCGATGATCCTCCACATTGGACACACTAACATTACCTTCAAAATAATCTAGTCCATGCATTTCCACGGACAAATGACTAGTATTATTATTATTATTATTATTATTATTATTATTATTATTATACTAATAAAAGAGTAAACATAACTTGCAACTTAAAAGTAGCTTCTCTTCTTTTCACTTAGTCAAACACACTCAATCATTTGAGAAAGTATATAAATTAAAAACATATATTCCAGAAAATTATTCAAACACGTTCAAAAGCAGCTTTTTAATTGACTAATCAATACTTGACTTCTAATAAGCCTAAAAAACAAGCCCCATATCTAACCCCCCCTCCCCCCCCCCCCCAAAAAAAATAAAAAAAATAAAAAAAATAAAATTGTAATAGACAAACAGAAAAGTTTATATTTTCTTCTATAGTGCTGCACACAATAACTTAGCATGTGTTCAATAACTTATTTTTTTAAAATTATAAACCAAATTATAATTTACACAATTTCTCAAATCACTTTTTAACCATACACATTTTCTCTCTCCAATTTTCAACCACTACTTTTTACCTCAAAATTACAAATAAACCAGTTTATAATAATTTAAACAGTGTTACCATAGCTTCAAAGTGAAGGAAAAAATTCCAAAGGAATTTTGGAATCAAACTGCACCTATGTATTTTTAACTTCTATTTATCTTCCACAATAAAAGAAGGCTAAAGTATGTTTTGCATACAGTATAAGATAGTACTGAACAAAACAAAATGGATTTTTAACTTCTTTTTCTTTTTTAGTACTATCCAATTCAAGCTAATCTAAGTTACCAATTGCAGTTGAGGACGAGCATGGTGGTTTTCTATGTCCATAACTAATAACCAATTCATGTACATGTACTGAACCTAAAGTTGTCCTTGGCTTGGCAAATGGCGCCCAAGGCTTCTTCGTCACTGGCCCATTCAGGAATATTTAACGACTGATGAATCTCCCTAATTGAAGTGCGAAGGAATGGATTACACAGCTTCTCCTGCTTTAACGTCGTCGGGATCTAAGGCAAGTCAATCACATATTAATAACAAATAAATATTACACAAAAGAAAGAATAAAAAAATGAACATTATATTTATAGCTTAAAAAAGAGGAATCCATATAATTTTCAGTTTATTTTATCAAACTGGGGATGCATATTCATAATGAGGAAGAGAGTACTGTACCTATTTTGACACTGAAGTAAGAGTTAATTTGAAATTAGGAAAAGAATTAGCCTATATCTAGACAAATTTGAAACAAAATGTTTGCAAAAAGTAGCATTTTTTTTTAAAAAAGTTTAGCCAAACATGGTCTTTTAAACTAGCAATCATGAAACTTTGAGGTGATAAATGTGTTTCATCACTGGAACAGCAGCATGGTTCATGCTTGCAGGCAATATTTCACCATTAAACATCCAGGAGAAAGTTGAAAATACCGTCGGCAACCCCTTGTTTCGGAGATGTGCTACACGGGCAGCATAAGATTGTAGCTCTTCATTTCCAGGTTCTATAGATAGTGCAAACTTGGAATTACTCTGAACAAAAACGCAATGCATTTAGCCTTCATGAAGCTTTTAGCTTGAAGACAAAATAAATAGAAAGAAATTGAAAAAGAAAAACCGTGAAATTTCAACCTGGCTTACCAATGTATATTCATGACCACAATATATTTTTGTATCCTCTGGCAGCAACTTAATCTTACTCAGGGAAGAAAACATCTGGTATAAAAATTGCATTAACATCATGACTTTTAGATTAAATAAATCCTTTCCTTGCTTATTTATGTATTTTTATTTTTTTATTTTTTGTGGCATGAGTGTTAAGCATTAAGCATATCTTCTCCACAAACTTAAATAGTTTATAAAAGAAATAACATCGGTATTCTAAGCCCATGTTTGGTATTGATAAAAATCAGATTTTTTGTAGATTTTGATAAAAGTTGATAAGATATGTGATTGAAAAGTTGTGGGTCCCATAAAATGTACAGTTAAGATTAAATGTTGACTTTGAATGAGATTAAAATCTAAAATTATAGTGATACCAAACAGGGGCTAAATGTCCTCATTACCTGCTCAAGAGTTCCATGCAAGAGCTTGCCACATGATAAGCTGAACAAAGTGTCTCCTGTGAAAATTGACTTTGATCCAGGGAAGTAGAAACTAATATGTCCTGCTCAATTCGAAATACATCAAATACTCTTTTTCAGTAATTACAGGAAGCGAACTGGTTTCCAACAATTACAGTAAAATTGAACATAAGGAAAATACTCTTTTTCATTGAATTCAAACTATAACGAAACTTATTACGAGTATGTTTGGTATTGTTTAATTTTTTTTTTGAAATGAATAGTGATTTTTTGGAGAATGGATGGTTAAAATTTCGTTGAAAAGTCAAACATTGTGGACTTGACTTTTTAATGGATGGTTGAGACTTGAGATAGAGTACTTTAGAAAAACGAGAAATTTTTAATGAAAACCAAATGAGGGCAAATATATAGATTATAGAGAAAACCTTGAGTATGACCGGGAGTTGCCGTCACGAGCACTTCATGGCTTGCAAACATCCATTTATCCCCATCATTCAAAGCAATATCAATCCCAGGGATACTCACCTCGTCTAAACTCGATCCAATGACCTACAAGAAAGTATAGCAGGTTGAAAGCTTTGCAGAAAGATATACAAATTACAATTTGGGAAAACGTAGAAGTCACTGAATATATATGCACTCTCTTGTTTAAACATTGATTATAATGACAATCCTAATTCCTATTATAAAGCAAAACAGTAGTAGTATTCATTGTTGTCTTCAAAGTCATTAACATGTGTACAAAGGCATACACATGCATGCATGTCTGGGTGCACATGTGTAGAAGGGCCACATGCTACAAAAGGTAAAATTATCATACCTTTGCACCATACCTTTCTTTTAAGTCCATGTTACCATCTGTGTGATCATAATGATGATGAGTGTTCAGTATATAATTCAAATTCCATTTTCTTCTATCCAACACATCTATAACCGATGCAGCTTCAGAAGGATCAACCACTCCAACTGTTCCAGTATCCTCGTCGTGTACTATATATGCATAGTTGTCTCTAAGGCATGGTACCTACAGCAAGAAAAGACAAAGTGATCATAATTGTGCAAGTTTATCTAAATAAGACATGCGTCTTTCGCATCTAGCGTCTGCTTGGGACCCTGTTTTTTGAGCATTTTTTCCATTTTCAACGGTGGTCATTGCAGTCAACAATTGTAGGCTTGATACAAGTTTTAATATTAAAAAATCAATTGCAAAATGTTTGTGGGCCCATCCCAACTTTTTCGTTGACTTCAACGCACCTTTTGTGAAGGATATGAAACTGGTCATTTTTTACTTTGTGGGGTCACCATTTATTAAATATTCAAAGTTGTACTTAAAGTACTGTACAAAACCAAGGAAAACAACTGACGCTAAGGCTTGTGGAGCTTGACTAAGAGAAGAAACAGATATTCCTAATGCCTCCCCATCTGCTGCAGAGAATTATGCGCAGCACGATAAAGCATCGCAATGCCAAGTCAATCCCTCAGTTACCTTTCCGTCCGTAGAGCTCTAATTCATCACTCTTCAACATTGGTAGATCTTTTCTCCAATCTCTCATTTGTCTCTCTGTCATCGTTTCTCGTGCTATCGTCATTGAATAAATAATATGTAGTTCCCAAACCAGCAGTTACTATTTGATTAAGCAAACTGAACTAGATAACCAAGTGACTGTAGTTCAACTCTAGCAATTCTACAACCTGACTTCCAGGAATATGTATCTTAAATATCTATGGTTGACTTATATAATCATTTACACAATGTTTTGTAATCAGTGATCTAAAAAGCGTGAAACGTGAAGAAGCGTGGAGCTCGAGAGTCAAGCTTTACAAGCTTGTTAAGCTTGCCTAGGAGAAGCTAAAGTGTTAAAAAGCATTTTTCAATTCCTACATACTAGATTAAACTTTACACAAACTTTAGCCCGTAAATTAAAAAATAATAAAATAATAATAATAAAATATATATATATATATATATATATATATAATATTAAATAAATTCAGAAGCACGCTTTTTTGGTCAACTAAGCGCCTGACCGCCTTTTTGTCAATTAAACTGCATGTCTGTGTCAATCCTTTCTCTAGAAGAATAATTACTATAGCATCCCAATACAAGACAATGGCAAAGTCTCAAAAGAAAGAAGATAAAACTAAGAAAGTCATAGAGAGGCATTGATATCTATATAATCTGTGACCAAAATATGTAAATTTATCTCTATTTCGGTTTACTAGGGAATGTATCATCTGCCAAAAGAATACATTCCAACCAAATCAGATGTTGTCTTGTCTCAACAGTGACGAAATCCAAAAAGTGAATCGAAGAAAAAAATTTCAACACCAAAATTATAAGAGCCGAATGCCCTCGCCAAGGGCTGGATCCCTCCATGCGTCTCAGGATTACCTCTTCCAATAACTCCACATATATGAAAATTCAAGGTAGTAGTAGAATTTATTAACTTGATATTTTCGTTTGCTCAAGTGTGTTGGAACTTAAGGTTGTGACTCACCAATTCAATGTGCAAACTGGATGACACTTTGGTGATGCTGCAACAACGTGAAACTCCTCTAAAACATCGACCAACTCCCTTCATGGTCCAGTATGGTATTGGCAGAAACTTTATGAGCTCGTACAAAAGGTTGTTTCTTAGGCAAAGCTGTCTCATCTCTGGCCATATACACAGCTCCGACCCCTACCCAAAAAAAAAAAAAAAAAAAAACAAAAAACAAAAAATCATAATTAAAAAATTACTTAACGGAAATTTGAAGAACCCATCTTCAATATAACATTCATTCATGGGAAAAGAAAAAAAAAAAAAAAGGCAAACTTTGTGCCAAAACACAACAATGAAAAGATATTACAAAAAAAAGTGATGCCGGATGATATTAGCAATAAATGGGCGTGTCAAAACAGAATAATGAACGATAATTGAAAGAAGAAGAAGGCAAATTTTATTACAAGTAAACCATATTGAATGATAATGACGAGTCCAAAATCAATCATAGTCCTAATTAAAATCCAATTCTACTAAAACAAATTAAATTAATATAGATGCATGATAGAATAACCTGATCGTGCCAATCATTTCTCATGCATTAAAATTAATATATTAAATTAAACGCCATAAATGTGCATAAATATGAAATATTTTTCCTTCGCACACAGTTATGTATATACACAATAATCTATATGTACAGAGAGAGAAAGGGTAGACGGAGAGAGAAACCATTGAACGAGGGTAGGAGGCCATGACAGCTAGTGCGGCTTAACAGTTTCATTAGCTTTTCTTTCTTCCATTTCGGACTTGAGAGAATCGTCGTGGAATGTTACCATGCTTTATAGTTTATATTCTACGAAAAGGAGAAATTGTAGTCCAGGTCCCTAATGTTTACAGCTTTTTGCATTTCTGTTTTAAAGATTTATAAGTTGGTAGTTTTGTCTCCAATCTTTTGTTTTTTGGAGTTTACAGTCATCAATGACGATTTTCATTTAAAAGTTCCATTAAGTTATCACGTGTATCTCGCGTGTCCATTATTTAATTATGATTGATATGGCTAAATATCACGAGTATGTGATCTATAATTGCGACAAACCACTAGAATTTGATTTATTAGCCAACCTTTTTCTAAGGTAAATTTTTGAATCACTAATATATTTTTAATAAATTCACTATAATCTTTTTGCTCAAATCTCAAACCCTAAATTGGAATTTGAAAGCAAATATATTTATGCATCATCTAAAACGTTCAAAAATTTACATTGTAAATGCGAAACTGCTCTATTACCCGTCGCGGACAATATAAAATTTTCCCGTACATTAGAGAGAACTCATATGTTGGTTCTCAAAAAAAAGAGAACCCAGATGTGGGTTCTCAACAAATACTGTCTTGATATATTGTCCGTGACGAGCAAAAGATCCATGCTAAGTTTTTTTTTTTTTTTTTTGTAAATTTTTTATTTTTTTATTTTTATTTATTTATTATTATTATTATTATTATTATTATTATTATTATTATTATTATTATTATTATTTTTTATTTTTTTGTAAAAGTGAGACACTTCATTCACTTGAAGTTCTTATGTTATTTTGCCATTATATATAGATCCATTTTAAGATTTTTTTTTTTGTAAATTATTTATTTATTATTATTATTATTATTATTATTATTATTATTATTTTGTAAAAGTAATACACTTCCTTCACTTGAAATTCTTATATTATTTTGCCATTATATATAAATCCATATTAATATTTTGTTGGCATGTGATTAAATTTTTATTTAGCTGAATCAATATTAATGATGAATTTATTGACATAGAGAACTAACTGATTTATTAACATTAACATTAATGTAATTCAACAAATCAACCATTTTTTATATATAAAATATCACAAAATAAATATATAAAAAAATTACAAAGTAAACGCATTTTTCAGTTTTCTATTTTTGAAAACAGTTTTCCAAAATCACAAAGAGAACATGTTTTCAGCAATCCCAAAACAAACAACCAAAATCTAAAATTCAAAACAAAATTCAAAACTCAAAATCCAAAATCGAAACACAAAAAGAACGGCCCCTAAGCTTCTCTTAGGATAGGTAGTTTTTTTTTTTTTTTTAAACCAATTTTTAAACTACAAAATTCCCTAAATCAATCTCTCTCACCCTACACATTTTCTCTCACCACTTTTTAACCATTCATCTAGCTAAAAAACCTTTTTTTTACCCCCTAGCCGCCGAACAGTGGCTAAAATATATGGTGATAATATAACTGACTTTTTAGAAAACCTATCACTAATTTTTACTTACACCACAACCCACCCCTCCTCATCGATTACCACCTCCACCTCCTCCTCTATACGCTCCTCCATTGTAGGCTCTGACATAACACAATTGATGCTACTCCTCTCTCTATTTGCTGACATCCCCAACGTCCACACTACATTCTTCCAAATTCCAAAAGACCAACGAGCCCATACCCTTTGAAGAACTCAATAAATTCAGGGTCTCATAAGTTATTTCACAAGTTTACCTCCATCACTATGTGTAAAAGGTATCATACATATTTAGGAAGTTCAATTAGAAGATTTGATGCGATATTTTGAAAGGATATATAGTATAAATAAACAAATTCCTCCGAGCCAATAATGTCAAACTACATGACGAAATTCAGTCTTTCTTCTCCTCTCATTTCATTCATATCTCAACAGACACACTCTGTAAAATGTACGAAAGTGGGATGAGTCTAGTTTGGAAGGTTTTTTCCGTTCTTGATGCCATTTCTATTGGATTCACGACGTGGGTAGTGTTTTGAGAGAATGAGACTGGTTGTGATATACATATTTTATCATTTAATTTTTGTTTTATAATTAGACAAGGATATATTTGTATTTATATTGTGGTGTATTTATAAAACATATATTTTATTAATGGTGTTAATATAATATGGTGTATTTAGTAGTATTTATAGTGGTAATATATTTACCCTTTAAACAATACCAAACACACTTATCTAGGGTCAATTGCTATCTAGAATTTAGTTGTTATCCGATTCTATTTAGTGATTAAATATGAGTCAAATCTGATAAAAAAAAGAAATTATTATTGAATTGAAATATTAATTATAGAGATTTCTCAATTTTTCACAAAACTTCGATAACACGTCCGTATTCTTATTTATCACTTTCGATAACAAAGACAAAGCAAATCTTCAACTTCCCTTACAATGCCATTTCACATCAACAAAGCCTACTCTATATACCCCAATCCACTATAAGTGAAGTTATATATACATCAATTTTAAGTTATGGGCTCCTTTAACCATTTGGTGATAGAAAGAGAAACATGCAAATATTATTTCTACTTATCATTTTCTTACTTTGTTTTCAGTTCCTGGTGATGTTTGTGAGCTACCACCAAGAGCTGCTGCAGCAGATTCCACATGAGTAAGAAGATACTCGTAAATCTTCTTTCTTATTCTGTCGATTGTTTCGGACGAGATACGAGGTGTTTCTTCATCCTTGGAAGATCCAATCTCATCCAACCAGTCGTTCACGCTCTTGAGCTGACTTAACATGCCAGCTATTTGACCGTTATCCGATAAAGCCGAGGTGTCCACATCGGCGTCCAAGAATCTTTCCACGAAACCTAAGAACCAATCCTGAGACTCCAACCTCAACATTTTTGCTAAGTCCACAGACTCGTCAAGACCATCTCCTTTAACCCACTCAATTGGAGGCAAAGTTTTTGTGTTGTGACCAACAGCCAATCCACCACTTACCCGAGTTGGAGTTCCAGTCGAGTGATTCTTGGAGTTTGCTGAGTGCCGAGGTTTGGTCAGGGTTTTTGGCGCTGTGCTTTTGGTGGAGTTCTCAAGAACTAAAACGGGTTGATGAATCGGAATTGCTTTTGGGCTTGGAACCAGAGTTGATGCTGCAAACAGGCTTGAGGTACCTGGTTTGCCATATAGTGTGAAAGATGACAAATTTGTAGCCAATGCAGCATGAACCCAAGAAGCCGCGCTTTTACACCTATCTAATGTGACCTTTAGCACTTCTTCTGATGGATTTTCATTTTGTGAAGAGTCAAAAGTAATAGTTTTCGATAAAGAATCAGCAACAATACAAGCACTATTCAAACTTGCATGCAAGGCCAAGAACTGCTCGACAGCGGGCTGTGGGTTATCTTCTTTGGCAGACATACTCAACTCAGCATATGTGCTGTTCCACAAAAAGATTATGTATTAGCAACTTTTATTCTGAAAAAAATTGGATCAACTTAACTTCCAAATACGCAGAAACAAGTTTGACTCGAACTGAATTAAAGATTGAGTTTCCCAAACAGGTAACTACAAAAAAATGACAAACTTTAATTCCGACCGTTTATTAATAAGGTTTATATTTCAAGGTCTGGCTACTCAAACAGCTCTTTTTATTTTTCCAACAATGTCAAAATTAACTAGTCATCCAAGTGTCCTCAAAATTCTTGACCCACCAGAACTTCAAATCACAATATCAAAGTTTTCACAGCGCAAATGCGCAATGCAGCATTTGAATTCGTAAATCTGGTTCCTCTAAAATAACTCGAATGCCTTTGAACCCCACTTTGACATTCAGTATGCCTGAGTTTTTTGCTTTCGTGGGGGTCTAATATTTATCCAAACCAAAAAATAAAAAACACAACCATCTCCATGCCATCAATTTCCACCCAACGTATAGATAAAAAAAAAGTCCTTAGAATCAGTATGTCGCACTTCCATGCTTCCCCCCATTACAGCACCAGACGTATAAATAAGTAAAAAGAATAAAAAAATCCTAGTCCCAAATTTAAGCATGATGTAGGACAAAACCAAGTTTGGTAAGGATTTGGATTAGTTTACTATTTCGAGTAATATTAGTTTCCTATTAATAGTCTATTTGCTTTTATTTATTTTAGTTGTAATATGGTTTATCTCTTTTTATTCTTTTAGAATAGGAGTTCTAATGTTTATTGATTAGAATAGTAGTTCTTTTTTTAGATTAGGATTTTAGTTTGTTTCATTATTTTACTTTCCTAACTTATATTAGAGGATTACTTTTTCAATTAATTCATTAATCAATTCAATACAAAGATTATTCCTTAAACAGTTCTCAGGTTTCCTAAAACTTTATTCTTGTTTCAAGAATTTTAATATCGCCTCTGCACCAAAGCACATATGAGGAGAAGAGTTATTCAAAAGATTTAGTTTAGCTAACAAGATGACAACAAAGGTCTTGTTACGCGATTACATCTTCGTCACTATGTTTCGTGCTACAATTGACAATTGCAAATTAGACTCTTAATTTATTTATTTATTATTTTTATTATTATTATTATTTTTTTTGATGAAATGTTTAATTACAAATTAGATAGCATACGGTTCATTATAAGTACAATTTTGAATTTTTATAATTCTAAAATGTTTTATTATTTTCTTTTAGGTTTGTAAACCTCTAAGTGACTAGAGAATTGCACATCTCCCCACATTGCCAATGAAACCCCATTTTCCCTTTTACGCTTTCAAAAACTGCTCAAAATCTCTCTAAGCCATGATAGTATAACCACACCGAGGCTAGTTACCCTAAAAATGATAAAATTACCTATGAAGTTAAAGATGTAACATTAGGTCATAAATCACCAGAAAGGAAAACTTCTTTCTACCAGCAACTCCGACTTCAAACAAGAACGTCAATGAAACTTACCATAAGCTTATCTGTTTAGAGCCAACATATGTACAGTTCATTTTACAAACTAATAGAGGAAATAGATGATAAATATTTATCTCCATTATCTTGTGATATTATTATATCTTCCATATTTCCAAAGATTATTTCCGTACTTCAATCATGTAATCAGTATAAGACCTATCCTTTTTTGCTAGTTTATAAATAAATCATAGACAGTTATACAATTGTTATAGTAATTGATGTCTCAAATTGTATTCAGTTTGTTATTTTATCAACAAGTAAGAAACTCGTCACGAACACATGCAGGCATCTAACAGCAGAAGATAAATAAGCAACAACAGACTATGTCCAACATGCTACTTCTGACTGACAAAAGAACCTTCATCAGCCTTGAGTAAATATACGGTTTTAGCAAGTGATATCATATTACAATTACCCAACAATTGTTGGCGTTTTCTACTCCAATTTTATGTGCCACATAAATAGAAAAAAAAAATGAGAAGAGGGACACAAGTTTTAAGCAATGAGCAAATAAACATTCAGTCGGGAACTATGCAAAAGCTTTTTGGAAGATGAAATGCGTCTAGATGTCTCAGATTGCTTATCAGTTGCCAAGTCACGTTCTTCTTTAATTTTACAGACTGTAAAATATATATTCAGGAGAAGGGTGGGAAGGGGGGATTTTAACAGAAATGTTGCATAAATCCTTGTGCAAATATAATTCTTTCAACTTAAAGTACAGAGTTTGGGCCGAGATCTGGACTGCTTGCAAGTGGGATAAAACCATAAATGTATGTCCACCTAGTGGTGTCTTTCACACATGCATACATTTTCATTGGCAGCCTTTTAACTATTGTATAAGCTATCAATTTATATCTTCTAATGAATTAAGATTCACCTATATTAGCAAAGATATAGTAAACAATACGATCCATGGAATGTGACTGCAGCTCCAAAGATCCAAGGAACTTTTCCTTTGTTAGATAACAGTTAAGATGAAACTTTATCTAGTTTTAACCTTTGGAAGTGAAATGGCAGCATAAAAGGAAAAGGTTCTTAAGAAAAATAAAGTCTCATAATGAGAACTCTCCTTCCTACGAGAGCAATTAACAAATCAACAGAGGTTATATGAAAATACCTTAGACATTGAAGTAAACTTTCTGCAGCAGAAGCCTCTTGCATTGCTTCTGTGGCAGCCAATTGCGCAGCATCTCTATGCTTCAATACGTCCTGTATAGGAAGGAGAGCTTTTGCAATCAGAAATCTCAAGTTCACATCCAGAGAATTAATTTATCAAATATATTAAACAACTTATAGTAAATCAAACAATAAATGGAATAAGCCAACAAGAATGACATCCACGTGAATAATTACTTGCAATAAAGGAAGCTTCTCAGGACTTAAGAAACTCCAGCTCTCTTTTCTTTTATTTCAATATGTAAATCGCCGATCAATGTTAATTCAGAAACACTCACATATTTGTTTAGATGATAGCATTAGTACTTGTTCATAATTTCACTGAAAGAAAGAAAAGAGAAAATCGTGTTTAACAATCCATTTTATTCTATATTGTTTAAGCAGAAAATTTTTCAATGGGGGAGTTCAGCTTTCAGAAATTCTAAAAAAATAAAATTGTGGTTTTGGATCAACAAGATGGGATGAGGAAGGTTCCCTGACAAGGCAGGCAAAAAGAAAGAATAAAAAAAATGGTGTACCTTCCCAAGCTTTACAATTGATGATGGGAGTGAGGCACATGAAATAGTTCCATCTGTTAATCTACTTTTACTGAGAGAAACCTTGACTAAATTGCCAGGGAACCCATTCTTAATTAACTCTCCAGACTTCTTCCCGGGCGAAACTCTCTGTGCAGTTGATTTATTATCAGCCAAATCTGCATTAGCTTTCCTCACAGACACATTGACCTTATTTTCTTCCCAGGATGATTTCGAAGACTCAACCCTATTCTCTTCTTTAGGTGGGAACCTTTCGCTTGTTGATTTCCTTGGTACCTGCAGAATGAAGAGAATATGGTGGAGATGCCAGAATTATTATTATTCAAAAACTCCAGATTTCAGTTGGCATTACATAATACTCTTCATAAAAACTGGAAAAAATAAAATAAAAGCAGCAGCGAGGATAAACGTACCTCTCTACATAATTCAATAAAAAAAATATTAACACGTGCAAACTAGATCAATGTATAATAGAAATATCTCTAAACTGTGAGCCAGTCAATTTTCCACTGATTGAGATGGAAAGCCAAAAACAGACTACTCAGTTTAGCCAAAACATTCAACGATATTTAATCGATTTCACCACACCAGTGTATCATCATTAACAGCTTGCTAAATTTTCTACATCTAAATACAAACTACTAACGAAGATATACAAAAAAGAATATAAAAACTTACAGAACTACTCCGCACTTCTGGATTCTGGACATGCTTATTGACCTTCAATCTGGGACTTTCCCTACCCTTGACATCCATATTCCCTTCCCAACTCTTTCTCAGAGCCTTTGGCCCCAATTCAAGACCTTGAACAATATTCTTCGTCACACTCCCGCTCAGAACCTTCTTCATGGTTGGGCTTGCCCCACGAACAGAGATTGCCTTTTCCCCCACTCTAGCAGTTGCCTTTTCCAACCTTTCCAGACCCTTAATCTTCCCCTGCTGTTTTATCCCATTTGCAAACTTCTCGAAAGAAGTAGGCAATGAATAACAACTCGTTGGCGACGAGGGTATGGACCTTGAACTCGAAGAATTCAATTTTCCTACAGATTCCTTCTTCGAATCCAACGTTATAGTTAGTTTTGACAACTGAGACTTGGATCGAGTCAATCCAGGAGTCTTCTTATTGATTTTATCATCTTTAGCACTACGATTCAATTTCAAAGGCGTAGATTTAATATCTTTTGCCTCAGTATTGTTCAACAACTTTGAAGGTGACTTGGCTTTGTGAATCAATTTCGAACCCAAAGATGAATTACCATTGCTATTGAGGAATCCTAGAGAATGAGTTGCAACTATATCTTCAGGATTTCCAATGCAAGGGTGTCGACCCGGAACGAGCCTAACCCCTCTAAGAATAGGTACAGGTGAGGCAGCCTCTAGCCTCTCAACGTGTATAAACTGACCCAATTGGATCTTATCACTAAAAATTAGATCATCATGTTCATCAGGAAGAGATACATAAGTAGCATGAGAGGAATCTGATACCTTGAGGTAAAACCCTTTATTTGGAAAGAGTTCACCCCCTGCTAGTGCAGGAACAATGCTAACCACTTGCAATAGAGATGATCTGTGCTCCCCAGCAACCTTCACATCAGTATTCATGTGCTGAAGTAGCTTTAAAAGAATCCCAGGAATCAAACTTGCCATTCTTCTGTTATTCTTTATGCATCACTTTGAGAAAAACCCAGATGCAAAATTTCAAGATTTTCTATCAGGAACTAACAAATCTTGTAAAGAGTCATTAATACTGTACTGATGTGAATAGGGTTCAAAGAAATTCGTATAAATCACAGAAAAGCGAAGAAAAAAATATCAAAACGTCATTTTCTTGGGCTCTAGACGATTGTTTACAAACTGAGAAAAATAAATCTGAAGTGAAAACTGATGCAATGTCGTTTTATTACAAAAAAGTCATTGCCCAAAACCGAAAAGAATTCAATTTTCAAGAATCTGAACTGAAAGCTTGAAGATTGAACCCCAAGAATCCACAAGAGCAGCTGAGCAGGACCCGAAATGCAGAAATTATCTCTTGTAAGTAAGATCCAAATCGAAAAATAATAATTAGAAAAGCATGTGGAAATATTTGATGGGTACAGCTGAAGAAAAACCAAAGGAAAAGTATTCTGTAAGTGTTGATTGCTCAACTAAACTCCAATGTGCAAAAGGGAAACCTTTTTTATGGGAATTATTATGCAGTTACAACTCAGTGGGGGAAGGAAACAAAATATATAAAAATAAAAATAGATAAATGTCCAAAAATTGAGTCCGTCAACGCGGAAGGCTCCTGAAATGGATACAAGTTGATTATTTTTCTGGATATATAAATAAAAATTCGTACTTTAACAAAATTATTTTTTAATCATACACATTTTTTTTCTTTCAACTTTTTACAACATATGTTACCTCAAAAATATAAATATATTAGTTTATAAATTGTTACAATGTCAAAGAACAATGCTTAGCCCCTGCTTCGTAACTCTAAAAAACTTTATTAAAAATCTAAGGTGAAGTCAATAACAGGTCTCATTACTTTTCAATCACATATTTTATAAAATTTTATCAAGATGTACTAAAAATCTGATTTTAATTTCTACGAAACGGGGGCTTAATGTCCAATATGGGCACGTACGACGACAATTGGACTTTTTTACATATTTTTCGTTATCGGGATCATATTCACCTCTTTAAGACTTTTATTTATAAATAGATTTTTGTTATTTTTTGGTGAAATATATGTTTTAAAAGTGATTTAAAAAAGGGCGACTAAAAAATTATTTGAAAAATTTTGTTCTTTATAAACCGATTAAAAAATGGAGTGTTATATAATTGATGGCAGAGATAGCAGAGAAGCCAAGTGCATGACTCTGCACTATTGATGCAAAATTGGAGCTGGTCCATCATATTCATACCTTCATTTTTTTCTTCAAAACTTATAAAATAAGATATGGAGTCGAACTTTTTTCTCTTCAATGTCAAGGTAATGGTTGAAAATAAAAGTTGCGTTCAAAGAGGGTTGAAGACTAGTTTCTAAATGAGTCGATCTCATATTCTGCGTTCAAATTTTACTGCAGACTCGTCTATTTAAATATATGATTGACTGTTAAATTTTTATCGATTTCAAAATTAAATAATGTATTAAATTATTAATAGGTCATGCAAATGCTTATTCCAATAGGAGAGACAAAAGAGAGAGGGGAGGCACATGTATGAGAATCTTGTAAGAGATGACTATATAAAATAATGTGCTCTTTTCTATAATCCGTCCGACGGCTGAAATTTGTGTATAAACAAGATTTTTTTTTGGGAGTTTTGAGGTAAAATGATACTTTAAAAAAATATAGTAGTAAAAAAGTACTTCGAAGAAATGTGGAAAAATAACTTTATAAACAAGTTTATCAAATAGGGCTTTTTTTGTTTTGTAAAGATAGATACCCATTTTATTATTATTATTATTATTTATTTATTTATTTTAACAAAACCTAACGGGGATTAAAGACTTATTCGATGGCTGGCTATTGATTTATAGTTAGTTTTTTGTTATTTTTTAGGTGAAATATGCGCTTCAAAGTGATTCAAAAAAGTGTATTGTTAAAAAGTAAATTGAAAAATTGTTATTTAAAATTTGATTTATAAACAGATTAAAGAACCGAGTCACTTTGGCTCTTGAGGTTTGGTGTAATATCAATTGTAGTCTCTAAAGTTAACCCATCATATTCTTAATTTTATATATTTGTTATAAATGTTAATTCAAAATTAAGTCACGAGAAATGAAATCTTCATGGTACTTCGATTCGAATCACAATCTTTTGTACAATCTTTTTCATTTTGTAGCGAAACTGATTTTCGAAGATTTTATTCCTTTTATGATAGTGAGTCAGTCTCACAAAGGAGCTATCATTCTCTTACCCATCATTATGAGATGACAATGTCATTCTCCTACACCTTTAGATATGCAACCTATAGTCCTCTATATAGAGGTACAATGTTTTTGTATGAAAGTAAAAAGGGGTGATTTGCAATAAACCCGAATTATAGGGCGAAACCGCTGGCGCCTGCTGAAGAAGGAAGGTCGGTCATGGTAGGTAAATTGACCCACCAAATTTTAAGATTTTATTTTTAATTAATAAAAATTGTATAATGAGCATTTTAGTTGATTGAAATGAGTATAATAAAAGATGTTGTATTTTATTTATATTGTTATCTTTTTAGTTCAACTGATAGTTCAATTTTTAATGATGAATTTTCAAATTGAAAAAAGAAGGAAATTATTAGAAAATATATTGCAAAGTCAAGCTGTAGCGCCTCGAGTTCTAAATACCCGGTTCACCACGTCATCGTCTAAATTTTAAAATAATATTTTAGCGGAAGAAATAACTGAAATTCATTTTTGGCAACATTAAATACACTGTAATGGTCGATAAAACTTGACAACATTTATGAAACAATTCAAAATAATGAATCGAGTCATTAATAATATCAAACATTTGGCAATGCCATAATTTCTCAAATAATTGAAAATCTCAAAATAATCAAAGTTTAGAAATATGGATCATCAAAATAAGATTCTCAATTATTTAACGACTATTGCCACAATCATCCATCACTTGTCACTCTCTCCGAAATCTGCAAATATTGTTAAAATAGACATGAGCGTTTCATAGAAGTACTCAGTAGACTCATCGTCAATTAATTAATCTACAATATAATTGAACACATAAATGTAGGCTCCTTAGAAATCATAGGGTGTGGGTAGTCTCTTCTTATACATTAAATCATGTGGCTTCTCTTTGAAAAATTATAGGCTCTTTAAAATCATAGAGTGTGGGTAGTCTCGTCTCGTGCACTTAAGGCACGTAAGTTATGCATAACATCATCATCTATCTTGCAAGATATTCTCTTATTTCTTTCTCTTGCATAAAAGCATATAAGTTATGACAAATATAACAACATAAATATTTCAGAAGAAATAAATTCTCGTCTCTTTTCATAAAAATGACTTCACATAAGTCACATAACATACACATTCACATGCAATCATAATTTAAATCAATTAATAGGGGCGAGTCTACCTTAAATTCAACGAGTGCAAAATCGAGCGGGAAATGACTTCAATCCTTTAAATCTCCGTACGCCTCGTCTAGCCAATTAGAAAAATAAATTAAATTAGTATTTTGAAATTTATAGTTTAAAAATGATAAATTACAATTTAGGGACTGAAATTGATGATTTGAAAGTTGGGGGACTGAAATGAATACTTTTCAAACTTGAGGGACTAAAATGTAAATTTTCAAAATTTGGGTTGAAGCTCAAAACGAATATTAAACTATAGGGCTTGAAATAATTGATTTTAAAAATGAAGGGGATGATTAAATTCAATTAAAACTTAAGGGGCTGAAATGATAAGTTTTAAAACTATAGGGACTGATTTAAATAACTTTAGAATTTGGGGGCTAAGCTGCAATTTAAGAAAAACTTTTAAATAAAACAATTACCTCTCTCTCTCTCTCTCTCTCTCACAGATTAGATGAGGAAAGAGAGACGGAGAGAACGATGGCGACTAGAAGAAGGGCTCCGGCCTGGGCTGCTTCCGGCGAGGTCGCCGCCTTCACGTGGCGGCGATGGGAAGGGTGAGGGTGAGGGTTGGAAAGAAGAGGGTTTTGGTTGGGCGATTTTTTTGTATAAAATCGTGGCTTGGAAGTTGCTGTTTTGGTGGTTCCCCGGCGAAACTGGTCCGGCAATTAAGGTAAGGTTATGGGCTAAGTCTATTTCTGGGTTTTCTTGAATTTTCCTAGGGTTTGGGTTGTGGATTTGGTTGATGTTGTGCAGTGGGTTCGGTGTGGGTGATGGTCCGATTGAGAGTGATGGAGGTGGCTATGGTGTTTTGAAGTTGAGTAGTGGCGGTCGGAGTTGGTGATGACGGTGGCTGGTTGTGGCTGAGCAGTGGTGATGACTGGGTTGTAACATTGATTTGGAAGTGGTGGTGATGATGGAGGTGAGTTGGAGGCGGCGGTGCTGCAGGTGTTTGTAGTTGAGTTGTTGTGAAGATGGGTTTTGATTTGAGGAAACCCGAAGTGGCAGTGGAGTTTGGTAGTTGGTTTGCTGGAGGTTGGCCGTGATTGTGGAGGTTGGTGGCGTGATTCTGACTATTGAGCGATGGAGATGGAAGTGGCGGCTGCAAGGTTGTGTGAGTGGTGGTGGTGCGATGAGGCAGCTGCAATGGCTGCGTGAGGTTGGGGAAGTTCTTACCTTGCTGGACTGTGAATGGAGGTGTTGGGAATGAGGATGGAAATCGTGTGTTGGTTTGTGCCGAGAGGGGAGAGGCTGGAATAGTTGAGGTGTGAATTGGAGAGGTTGGTGAGTAGGAGAGTTTGATAGGGTATGAGATTGATGAAAATTGGTGGTAGTATAGGTTGATGTAGGATATTATGGAAACCTAAACAAGCAATACAAGGAATTCGAGAAAAATAATACGCGAATTCAACTGAGTAGGAAAATGGATCAGATAAAATGAGCTTGACGTAATTTGGAATTTAAAACGATTTTGAAAATAATAATTTAAATAAATAAATAAAATAATAAAATTTTAGAAATTCGGATTTTATTTAAAATCGAATTGGATTCGATATTTCTCGACTTGGTTAGAAGAATACATTGTGACTTTAAATTAAAAATGGATGAGATCGCAGCGGCACGTTTTCATAATTTAAAATAATTATTTAATACATACAAATTCTTGGTCGCTACACAAGCAATGTACACAATCAAGCTCGGATCAAGTATGAAAACTCGTTGAGAACAATTGTAAAAAGAAATAATAAATAAATAATTGCAAGACGATTATGCTCTCTAATTCTAAATGTCTGCATCCATCACCGAGTAAACCTACCCACAAATATATTTTATTCAACGTGTTAGGTAACAATAGTATTTTTAAACATTTGTTTGGTAACATTGTTTGGTTTATCAACTGTTTTATTTATTATTTTAAGATAAAAAGTAGTGATTGAAAATTGAAGAGAAAAATATGCGTGGTTAAAAAGTAATTTAAAAAATTATGTAATTTATAAATTGATTTATAAATTAATTTATTTTAGTTACCAACCAAACGAGAAATACTTTGGTGAGACAGTCACACCGTCCTACGTAGTACAACCGTCCAATGGGGAGCCACCACCTCATTGGGTGGCCCACGCACACTCAATGAGGTGAGGCCACTATGTATTTATCCAAACAAAGGCATCTAGACTTTTATGCAAAATCTTGGACTCTCATATTTCTACCTAGAGCTACACTCTCTCCTTGCACTAATTTTTTTTTTTTTTTTTTTTTTTATCAATATGAGGTAGACATTAATCTCAACTCTTACCTAGACGTGTTGAATTCCTATCCATCTTCTACTCATTATATATTTGGAATTGGATGGTGACTAGGTGTTCACTAATGTAGGGGTGTTAAGTGAGTCGAGTCAAGTCGAGCATGAGGTGGCTCGCTTCGAGCTAAAAACCTCGACTTCACTCATCTTAGGTGACGCGAGTCGCTTGAGCTATTAAATATTCAATTTCTTTTTATATCCTGGCTCTCTTTACGAATAGTCTTCAGGATGAAGAGACCCGACTAGACATCAAACATGGATATCAACGTAAGCAAAGAATGACATTGTCGGTTACAATGAACATAGGAAATTGTTAGCCTCAGCCTCTAAAATTGAATACTTTAAAATGAGTAATTTTAGGGAGACATTTTTAAGTGACATTATGACATGACGCACATACATTGAAGGTGAAAAAGTAAGTGGTGGAGTAGTTATTTACACCATCTAATGTATGTTCGATATATCGCAATGTCACTTAAAAAATGTCTCCCTATAATTATTCCTTTAAAATGGCATTTATTAGGGTTCTTGAAATGGAACCTCTCATATTCTGCATATCAAACATTAGTTTAAAATTTTTGACCATGCACCACTTAATGAAATGGATTATAAACCTCAGAAGACAATATTTCATTGGATAATTTTTTAAAGAAGTTTGCAATTTAGATTGGTTAAAATTTTCGTCAATTTTTTTATTTTTTTGACAAAATTGATCAACAAAGAATTATCATGTTGCTTTTTATAAACAATATTTATGTAAAATAGTTTATAAATTAATGTCAAACAGTATGCGTTGGAACATGGCATAAATTAGTACTCCCTCCGTCCCAAAAAGATAGTCCCACGGTTATTTTCACACAGATTAAAAAATGGTAGTTAGTATAGTTAGGATATTAAATTTTATCAATGTTTTCCATTTATACCATTTATCCCTTATTTATTGTTTTAAGTGGACTCACTTCGTTTTTCACAAAAAATAAGTGTGGGCTCAGTCCGTTTCGATCCGATTCCTAAAGGAATTGAACCGAACTAAAAGCCAATGAGAATCTTAGTAATAGAACCATTGGTTCCAAATTTGATTATGGAATCAAATTGGAACTGAACCAATTGATTTCGATTCAGTTCGGTTCAGTCCAATCCGATTCTTTACATTGAAAATATTAAAATAAGATGTCTCTTTTTTTATATAAAAATAAAATATTCTTTAGTATTAAAAATTAAAAGTTGCCAGTGACTGAGAACGGAAGCTGCCTACACTTTTAATATAACACGCAATGACATAATAACAAAAAATATGACATCTCATATTGCACCCACTTTACAAACTACAAAGATTAAAAGTAAAACCGAAAATCTGCATGTATAGATTAAGAAATAATTAAAGAAACTAAGAAATAATTAAAGAAATTAAGGAATTAGTATTTGTTAATAAAGAAATTAAGGAATTTGTATTTGGTAATTAAAGAAATAATTAGGTAGTGCCGATGGACTTGATTTGGTAATTGTATTGAGAATTGATAGGTAATAGGTTAATTGATTTGATTATAAGAAACCAAAAAATAATTAAAGAAATAAAGAAGAAGGAATCTGTTGGAGATAAAGAAGAAAATACGACCCTAAATTAGATGAAGACAGAAGAAGTGAATCGTGATCTTTTAATATTTTACCAAAAAAAAAATAAAAATAAATTAAACAACCAACTTGAGCATCGAATGAAACTTTGATTCTAAAAAAAGAACTGAGAACCGGACTAGAACCGTTCGATTCCTACCAATAAGTCCCAAAATTGATTTTTTATTTGGTCGAACCCGATCCGGACAAATCGGTTCCAACCGGTTCCAAGAAAAAATGATCACGCCTAACAAAAAATTTGAAAATATAATAGTTAAGTAGTTGGTGTGTATTGTACCAAAATAAATTAAATAAGAGTATGTGTGGAAATGAAAATCTTAACAATATGAAAAACAATATTATCTTTTTGAGACAGATAAAAATATACTATATATGACTATTTTTTGTGATAGTGGGATTAATAGAAAAAATATAAATTAATTTATTGGGAAGAACGTTGTTTGACCCAATCTTAGGACATTTTATGGTTTATTAAGAGTATTTTTCCTTCTTTTTTTTTCCCCCTTTTATTAGTTGATGATTTCCAACACGTTTATTTATAATGTTCTTTTATAAGAATGCTTTGTTTCGCAATTTATTTTATTTTAACATATTTAAATGAGTATTTTGGGAATCTCGATAGCGTAAATAAAATTCTTCATTTGTAAAACTTTCAAAATAACATATTATTTACAATCAATTACAGATAGGTATAATTTTTTTTTCCTTATTCCTTGATTGATTGAGTTCATTCCTAATCAGCTATATCTATCTAAAGATCGTATAATAGTTCGGCTGCAAAAGATTTCATCTAATGAGACTTTTGATAAATCAGAGAAGTTGATCACAGCGAAACTATAACGTGTTTATAAATAATTTCTCTCTCATCGTAAATAGTTCATCATTCTCCTCTTACTTGACTAAAAATAATAGAAATAGGGACTTTTATTCATTTGATTCTTGAAACAATATTTTTCATACTCTCTTGGTAGAATCAATATTATTAATTGTCTATTCTTTAAACTATTTATAAATTAATTTATAAACAATACAATTTTTTAATCACACACATTTTTCCAAACTACTTTTTAACCACATATTTTATCTCGTAAATAACAATATTCTATTTATAAATATTATTCCAACCGTCGAACAGGCCCTAAAGTATGAGACTAATTATAGCTCTACTCCCAAGCCTATTTGGTGTATATATTCAAACATGTATTTGATTTTTAAACTAGAAATAAGTTTTCCAATTATTTTTATGGCTTTTATTTGGATAGGTTGGTAGCTCTATAAAGTATAAAGTCTAACAAAAAAACAATAATTCTAAATAGACATTTTTTTTAAACGTTTTTAAGTGACATTGTGACATATCACACATTCGTTGGAATTGATAAAAATAACTACTTCATCACTTACTTTTTAACCATCCAATGAATGTATGACATATCACAATACCACTTAAAAATATCCTCCTATAATTACTCAACAAAAAATATTATTTTTACAATAATTTTAGGGAGACTTTTTTTGAAACATTTTTAAGTGATATTGAACTTGAAAATGTAAGTAGTGGGATAGTTATTTTCAACACCCAATGAATGCGTAACATATTACAATGTCACTTAAAAATGTTCACAAAAAATGTCTTCCTAAAATTAATCTTATTCTTATTATGCATTTAATAAATTTTTCTAAGACAAAAAAATTTAAGCTCCGTTTGATACAACATTATTTTCCCTGAAAAATCAAAATTTCACCATATTTTCCAACTATTGGTATTTGGTTGTCAAAAATTTTCTTGGCAAATGGTTTCCACCTTCAGCACCCACGCCCTAAATTTTTTGGCAAAAGAGGAATTGGTTTTCCTTGCTAACTAGTAGAATTTATTTTCTAGGTAAGTTGAAATTTGATTTTGCATCGCATTTGATTATTTTTGTCGTTAATTGATTTATTTCTGTTCCAACAATTATTAACATTATATTATTAAATAAAAATATGTGAAAAAATATTTTTTTATTAAAATAGTTAAATATTTTATTTTCCATGAAAATAATGTCAATTAAACAAAAAAAGTTAAAAAAATTTTCATTTTTCAATCTAAAAAATTAAACCAATCAAATACATTAAACTTCAAATTCTCAGGAATTCAATTCTCAGAAATTCATTTTCTTTTAACCATAATTTCACAATCTCTATCAAATGCACCATTACAGCAAAACTACAAAAGTGGGAACATTAAAAAAAAAAAAAAAAAAAAAAAAAAAAAAAAAAAAAAAAAAACATTGGTAGAGTAATCCTCATTGTTGAGGATTTGCTAGCAATCAGATTAGACAAACAATTATATATGGATATTGGCCATCAAGGTGCGCCCTATATTCCCTCCGATATTTTCGCTCACACAACATAAATGGAGAGAACTCTTGTATGAATATCTACTCCAAACATTCATACACTGTATCCTCGTTCGAATTTATTCAGATGGCGAATCAGGGAGGAAAACTGCCTCCTCGAAATAAATCGAACGAAACTTGGATACATGAATCATAAAAAAAATAGCTACTTTGATGGACAACAAATAAATAATCGAGCGACTTGATATAACACGTTTTTTTTATGGTATATATAATAATATATACACGATATCTGACAAATTGATACCCTATTTTATGATACTTTACGTCTCTTACATAAAACTAGTATTTCACCCGTGCGATCCACGGAAGTTATTATCCGCAATATCGATTTCAATAAATATTCGTAAAATTTTAGTACTTATACATAATCAACACATATAAAAAAGGATTCTATATTTCAATAATTATTAGGATTTTAAAAAATTACATAAGTAATTCAAATTATTAAAAAATTATTTGAATAGTAAACGTCAATTTATATATTTAAATAATAAATTATTATTGATTTCAATAATTTTATTGAATTATTAATAACTTAATTGAAAATGTAAATTTAGTAGTTTTTTAATGGTATATCATATTTGATGTAATATTATGTGTACGAATATTGATGCATGTGAAATGTATTAGCATATTTCTCATAACTTTTATATTTGCCTTTTGCATTTTACGTACTTTTTAATTTTCATTTAAAAACATCAATCACAATAATTGAAACAGAAATAGTCAAAATATTTGAATTTAACCAATAAAACTTTATTTGCAAGAATTAGTCAAAATAATAATTTTGAAAATCTCGTGATTATAATGATACGACAACCTTGTAAAGTTGAAGATTACAAAATTATACCAAAAATTATACCCTATAATCTTTAAAAATTATTAAAATTAAGAATGATTAAAATATATTACTTGTTCTATTAATATTATTAACTAAAAATAATCAAAGTATTAACTTTTCAATATTAACTTTTGTTAAATAACTTTTTCTATATATTATTTATAAGCAGCACATTTTTTCAACCCACTTTTTAACCACATATTTTTTCAAATCTATTTTTCAACCACGCATTTTACTTCGAAATAAAAATATAGTTGTTGAACAGAGGGTAAATTTATTAAAATATTTAATAATAATATATAATATATATTTTAGAAAATTTAATTTGTAATATTAAAGATAACAAATGATTTGATCATTAATAATTAAAACACAATTAAATTATTGATGACTACACATAGGATTTATAATATTAAAAACAACAAATAAATTAAAAATCAATAATTAAATGATAATTTTATTACTGACAATTAAAAATATTGATTGAACTCATTCAATATTAATGTTAATAATAAAAATAAAAATAATTATAAACAAAATATACAAATAACAATAACATCATATTAATTATTTACTATAATACTAAAATATAAAGAATTTAACAATTAAATTTTGATAAACTATCTTACTTTTTATATACAGTATAGATTTCCACCATTGCAATTAACTGAAATTGCTATCCGTAATATAGATAAGTATTCATAAAATTTAATGATTGTACATAACCAATACAAATACAAAAATAATTTTTTATCACAACAATTATTAAAATTTAAAAATAATATAAATAATCTAAATTATTGAAAACTTTATTGAATGATAAATGCAAATTCTATATTTTTTAATTGTGCATTATGTTAGATGTAATATTATGAGTACAAATATTGATATTTGTTTAAGATATAAATATATTTATTATAATTTCTGAATTTACCTCACATATTTAACTTTATTTCAATTTTCGTTCAAAAATCACAATAAACTATAAATATGTGTTTAATCTTAATTCATAAAATATACGACAATTGAATAACATTGAAGATCAAGAAATTATTATATCATCATATAATCTTTACACAATTATTAAAATTAAAATTTGTTAAAAAAAATATTAACCATTGTTTGGTATATATCATAAAATAATATTAATACTTATATATATATATATATATATAAAAGACAATAAATGCATTCACACAAATTCATTTTGCATTCACACTAATCCACTATTATCTCTTTATATATAGTATAGTATATAGTATAGATTTTCGTTCAAAAATTACAATAAACTATAAATATGTGTTTAATCTTAATTCATCAAATATACGACAATTGAACAACATTGAAGATCAAGAAATTATTATATCATCATATAATCTTTGCACAATTATTAAAATTAATTTTTTTTTACAAAAAATATTAATCATTGTTTCGTATGTACTATAAAATAATATTAGTACTTATATATATATATATATAATAAATGCATTCACACCAATTCACTTTGCATTCATACTAATTCACTATTCTTTCTTTATATATAGTAAGTATTGATGTGGAAAAAAAAAATTAAAAAATAAATAAAAGAGCCAATGAGGCAAAGTATCCTATGAGATATTTGAAAAAGTAATAAGTCAAAATTGAATATATGAGCATCTAGCAGTTATGATACAGCTGACTTTCAAAAACATAATTATTTAAACTAATCAACGTATTGCTTCATAATCACACTATTAATGACTTTCAAAAACATAATTATTTAAATTAATCAACGTATTGCTTCATAATCGCACTATTAATTACTCTCCCATTCTTACAAAGATACACTCATTTTCCGTTTTTATTTTATCACAAATTATAGGTCACTTTTTAGTTTCTACCCACAAAGATGAACAATTCTATGGAGATATTAAAATAGATATTTTTAAGTGACATTGTGATGCGACATAAATTTATTTGGTGATGAAAAAGTAAGTGGTTGGGGTAGTTATAAACATTACCCAATGAACGTGCATTACATCACAATGTCACTTAAAATGTCTATTATTAATGTCTTCCTAAAATTACTTTACTCGCTTTTTTTTTTTTTTTTATCCCACATTATAGGTCATTTTCTATGTTGAGAATATATTAATTACTTAATTTTCTAACACACCCCTATTTAATATATATCGTTATCAATAAATATGAACTATGAATTATTCAATATAGGAGTATATTAGATAAAATGTAGTAAATTTAAGATTTCAACATATATTAATTATATTTCCTTAATTTGTCATTCTCAAATTATATGCTATTTTACTTATTGTAAGTTTAGATATTTTAAAATTTTCTAATATACTCTTATTTAATATACATTATTATCAACAAATATAAAATAATCATCATATTTATTATGTTATTTAATGTAGGAATATATATTAGTAAAATGTAAAAAAAATTATATTTTCAACTACTTTAATTATATTTTTTTTAATCTATGTGAGAAAAGAAATAAGCCGAGTATGAAAATATGAATCAGCTTTATGGAACGGGTGGAATACAACTTATAATTCAGTTTGTCTCCTCTTATTTTGGTTGCATATACATTGTTTTGAGCCATTTTATTTTATTATATTATAGACATGTGGTGGAATATTCATAATAGACGTTGTTGAATTTTAAATGGGTGACACTAATACACGTTCTTTTTTAAAAATAAAATTCTTAAAAGAAAATAAAAGAAAAAAAGGTGTGAGAAGATAGATAATGTTAGTGAATAAATTTACTAGTTTTAAAAGACCAATAATTAATGTGGATTCATTCATTACCTAATGATAAATCTGCCCCTCCTAATTGTCCCACTTATTGTTCCCTTGTCAAAAAACAAAGGTTAAAGTTCTCATTCAAATGATTGATTAAATGTATTGCAAGTGGTTGTAAAAATTATTATTTTTTATAAATTTGTTTGAAGATTAAGTACATGGATTAGCTTAACCCACACTCAATTAACTTTTAGAAGGAAAATGGTCAATATTAGTTAACCCAAAACTTGTATTTAGGATTCTTTGTTAAAGATAATTTGAATTTCTTTTTCCTCATATATGGTTTTGCTCTTTATATTTTCTGTCTTTGTAGTTTCTTTTATATAATTAAAAGTGGTGACAAACAGGTCGAACTATTCATGAGCTTGACTCTATCCTTGAGAACTCGAGTTTATTTTGGGCTCGTGGATTAGCTCATTTTATTAATTTCATTAAAAAAAAAGTACGAGCAGCTCGTGAATGACTCACGCGGCTCGATCCATGATGCCCATGAGTCAAAGGGTTGAATCGAGCCTAATTTGTAGATACAAGCTAGGCTCAACTAGTTCATATGACAAAGTTGTGCTCGTATATTTAAGAGCCGAGTCAACTCAACATGGCCGATTCCCACCTCCAATTATTAAATGATACAATTACATCTTTTTTCGATTTGTAATGCCTATTAAAATACACATTGGTGGGCGGTTATGAACCTTGTGATGATCTATGCTGAGTCGAAAGGATATATATAACTAATTTTATTAATTACATTGATATTGTAATAAGAAGAAATCAGGAGACTCCATGTAGAAGGGTGCGTTCAATAACCAAAATTTTCGTGTATAATGTCAAATCAAGTAAAAATTATTTTTCTTGATTTGTATTTATTCAAACATTTCCCATGAAAAATATTTTTCATATACAAATCTTTAAAGCATATCCTAACAACTTTCCACCAAATATTTTCTAAGGGGTGGTGAGAAAATTTCCACGGAACTTGTTGTATTGGACAAATGACAAAATTGTCCTTCTAATGCAGAATAATAGGGAGTGGAGTTTAGGGGAGGGTGATGAGACTTGAACATCAGACCTAAGCCAAGGATTGGGGGCTAACTTGAACATTACAATCACTTGGGCACATCCCAAGTCCCTAGTGCTCATTTATAGTTAACAGAATACATAATATAGTCATATGTACCATGTTTGATAAGAGTCATAAGACTAGAGTGTAAGCGGTCAGGTTTTCAACAGATTTTGAAATGAAATCGTTTAAATCGATTTGAGAAAAATTAAAATTTAAATCAAACCATTTAAAACGATTTGAGAAAAACTCAAACCTAAACCTGACGGTTTGGTCCGATTTTAAACCGCATATTCCATCATATATTTTTTGCGTATCTACTTTTATACCATTAGTTTATTGATTTCGATATATTTATATACTTTATTGACAAAAAATCTAAAAAAACTAAATAAATGCACTATAAATTAAAATATTAACTAAATCAAAATAAATCACGGTAAAATTACAATATAGTTATTTTGTCGATCTTTTTAAACTAAGATGTTACAAATAAAAGTCACGACAACATTATAATACAAGTATATAAGGCCAAAAAAATAACATGATACTTAATAAGATCTCCGTGATCATCATATCTAGAAAAAAGAGGTTTATTGATTAGATAGAGAGTATAACCCGTCACAATAAAAAAATATTTATTGATTAGATAGATAGTACATAATCAAATAACAATTATGCTTATCGTTGTCTGTTGTTACGAACTCAAATCATTCATCGAATATATTTAAATGGAGATTATTGGATTTATTTAAATTTTGAAGTATGATAATTGTCTTATTGGGTAATAAATATAATATAAATTAACAAAATACCCTATAACTATTGAATTTGACATATTGACCTAATTTTCGAAAATTTTCCATTTTTTATTTTTATATATTTTTTTGCCGTCCCGGTTTAGTTTCAAACCGCAATTAAAAATTTCAAACCTAAACCAAACAATTCTTAACCTGTTTGGTTTGGTTCAAAACCATTTCGTTGACGTGTCCGTGTGGCACCAATCCGACGATTTCTAAAATGAGGTTTCGATTTGATTTTTCGTTTTATGATTTTTGCTTACTACCCTACATAAGACTGAAATTTTGGTCTATTATAATATTTAGCCCCTTTTGATTTTCATTTTTAAAGAGTTTATTTGAAAAATAGTTTTTTGAATAGTGATTTTTAAGATAATGTGTTGGTAAAAAGTAAGAAATCTTTTTTAATTTATGTTTAATATTATTTTATTAATTAATAAATGTGTAGTTAAAAAAAAAAGAGAAAGAAAAATATATTAAACTTTTTTAACTAGTCTCAAATAGAGGCTTAGGTTGCGTTTGATACGCGTTATTTTTCATGAAAAATATGATTTTCCATGTAATTTTTCAACTTTGCGTTGTTGGTTACTTAAGTTTTCCATGGAATTCATTTTTCCACTTACCTCGAAATTCGGTATTTTCCTTATTTTGAATTTGAATGAATTCGTTTTTCAAGGGAGGAAGGATGTTTTATTTTTCATGGAAAAAATCTTATACCATTTTGGTTACGTTTGATAATTTTTTTTGTTAAAAATTAACATTATTATTATCAAGTATAAATTTGTGAGAAAATTTTTAAAAAAATATTTTTTTATTAAAATAGATAAATTTTACTTTATTTTCCATGAAAAATAATGTCAATCAAATAACAAAAGTTGAAAAATTTCCTACTTTTTCCACCTAAAAAATTAAACAAATCAAACACATTAAACTTCCAATTCCGGGGAATTCAATTCCCTAAAATTCATTTTCTTTCCATCCAAATTTCACATTCGCTATCAAACATATTCTTAGTTCAATATGGTGTGACAATATTTTCTTTATGTACATTTCGTAGGCTACAACTGAAGTTCACTTTGTTAAGAGCACGATAAACGTTTCCCCTCATTTCTTGATTTATTTTATTATAATTATTATTATTATTTTTGGTTAAAGTGGGTGTGAATGACAATTCGATCATCTCAATTTTTATTTTTATTTTATTATTATTTGGGGAAAGAAAAAGGCACCCGATATTTACTCTGAAATATTCTATTTCAAATATAATATTTTTGACCATAAAAAGGTAACGTGTTGGCAGTCGCTTCTTCTTCATCACTTGAGCACATGCACTTATTGGATTAACAACTAATCACACCTATGTTTAATTAATTATGTCTCCAAGTGTGACAATACACTTAACATCTTACTAATTATTTCGTTTATATACTTAATTAGCATACGAACATGTTCGATACAATTGATGGGATAAAGTTGAAATCGACAATGAATAAACATTTCAAGTACTTTTCTTTTTTATATCCACGTCCATTTTAATGTATTCTACGTTCTTTAATACAATAATTACAATTTATAAGTCTCTTCTGTTATTGAATTAAAATGCAATGATTGCCCAAAATTAATTTAAACAAATTTTTAAATCACTTTTTAATCACACATTTTCTCTCTAATTTTTAAATACACATCTTACCTAGAATATTCAAATAAATAAATATTATAATTTTAATTCCTTTTAATTGGCCGCCGAATAGGGCCTAACAAATTTTTTCAAATTATTTTTTAACTATACATATTTTCTCTCTTTATTTTTTAACTACACATTTCAAAAACATAATTAAATCAATTTATAATTTCTTCAGTTTTACCCAACGGAGCCCACTAAATGTCACATAATTTTGTCTTATTTAGTAAATTCAAAACCATCTCTTATGTAGAGGTGGATCCACCTTATAGTGAGACACATCTGTCGTTGTGCATGACTGAGTGAAAAAAATTAGTATTTTTTTTTCGACTAGGACTTGAAAAATACAGTTATTTTACTGAAATTCATCATGGTTGAAATTTTTTTATCGATATTCACTCGAGTTGAACAAATTTTCTTGATCCGCCACTGCTCTTATCTACATGAATTTGTCATATTGTGACTTTGATAAAAAGGGACTACCTTTTGATAACCATTATTTGGGGAGAATGAGTTTTTGAATATTGACTTTTTTAGGATAATGTACGATTAAAAAGTAGGGAAATATTTTGAGTTTACGCACAAAATATTTTATTGTGTGATTGTGCGGTTAAAAGTAGTACCGTAAATAATGAATTTAGTCATCAGGACACATCTTCAATTGGTGAAAGGAAGATATGGAAAGTCTCCATTCTAACTTACAGTGGCTATGCAAGGGTTTGAATCCTGAAATATAGATGAAGTCCTCGGTAAGCGAAGCTAAAAGACAAACCTCCAACCCTGTACTTTTGAATATATATCCTGCGATTTACCTCATTCATCAAGGTCAAAGACAGTGCATGGCAGGTGGGGCATCTAAGGTTTGGGCTACACTTTTTTGTAAAAAATGAATTTAAGGTAATGATTATCAAACGGAGGATAAATATGCAACCACGAAATTAGATGTGTTGGAGAAAAAGACATAATAGATTAGTGGGTGGGTTCACCAAGCCATAAATGGGTCGGTTGGGCGTAATACCCGCTACCCACACAACATTCAATTAAATCACGAACCCATGAATCGGGACATATTTAATTAGGGAGAATTGCAATGGACTCCGAAACTTTGCGATAAGTGCAAATGGATCATTTCATTTCCATACTTGCAGTGACAGAAGTCCTTTTTGATGAAATTTAAAATAGCAGTGCATTAGGGCACCGTTGCTAAAATTTGAAGGTCGAGAATCCATTTGCACATATCATAAAGGGCAGGGACGGATCTTCTATAGGCCCAGTGTGGGCCATGGCCCACACTGGGATCTGAAAAAATTTGGATCCAGTTTTCGGTTTGGGCCTGTTTGGGGGCGGTTAGGCAAAAAAAATAAAATTGATCTCCCTGTTTCTTTAAAGAAAATGGATTAAAATTGGGAAATTTACAACTGCGAATAATTTAGAATTGATTATTGATGATATATTGTCATATTTGATATTTCAGATTAATAGATTATGGAGAGATATTTAATAAAAAGATATCGTCAAGAAAATGTTGTTGAGGAGAGTTCAAATAGAGTTGAGAACAATGAGATTGACTCAAATAGAGTTTAGAATTGATTATTGATAATGTATTGTCATATTTGCTTCGTCATTTCAATCATTTTGGTTCAAAAAAATTTCGGGGACGGAGGAGGAGACCTCCGCCCTCCCCTCACACCATTTGAAAATTTTGGCCCCCACTCACTCGAATCTCTAGCTCCGTCCCTGATAAAGGGCCACTAGCACAAAAAGGCCAGATAATTTGTTTTCATTATGCAAATAGTCATTATCGCTACACTTTTAATATTTAGACCCTCAAATCGATCATTATTTGCACAAGTCATCCCTGTCGATTCATCTTGTCCATTTACTCCGTTAAATGATCGTGTACAATTAACTAGTGTGATTTGTTTAGGGATGATAATTTAATCAAAACACTAATTTTCCGTCTTTCCAACCTATTCATTGTTTCTCCTCTTTCAAGCAAAGCCAAATAGAATCCAGATTGTATAATCTCCATTGTTAGGATTTTGCTTGGTTAAAGATCACAAGTTGGCTCGCTATTATGGGTCGATTTTCGAATTTTAAAATTAATTTCTTATTTATTTTTACCATCTTTTTGTTTAGTTGAAGTGTTTAAAGATTCTTACAATTATTGTAGAATTTCTAAACCATTAATCACTTCCATTCTATTTGTAGACCTATAAATAAGAAAGGAATCCAAGTCCTTACTGTACCCATTTAAGAGAATTTCAAGCCCACTCTATTGTTCCATTACCACAACAGTTTAGGCATACCAACATTAAAATAAAAATAAGCATAAATTACACCAGTTACCTATTATTTAATTAATATTAAAAAATTACTTGTACACTTTTTTATTAATATTTTTAACTAAAAATACTGTAAATATGACAACTAAAAAGGTGCACAACTCCTCCACCTTTATCATTTTGGTATTTAATTTTGCTCCACTAAACAAGCCCTATACCATCCATAATCACATTCAAATTCCCTAACTTATGAATTAGGTTTTCAAATTAAAATCTAAGAGCCATTGCATTTTCGAAGATTTTTACTTTGCACATTTTCAGCTTGGAGAAAGAATCAAAGTATGTTGTTCGCATGTGTATGAATGCAGTTTTGGTCATCATAGAGATGGATCAGTTCACTCCTGTTACAAGCTAAGTTAGTAAGTCTCATGAGCAAAGTTCCCATTACAAATACAATAGTAAAATTTATATTGATTCCGAAGGAAAGAACTACAAGCTTGCGGCTCCAGATGTTTGCAAATTGAATCATCTTGTTCCACTATTATAGATGATTCTATTTACTCCGTATTCCTTAAATCACAAATGATAAAAGTTACATCTTGGTGGATTTATGCAGTAGAATCGTAGAAGAAATATTTAGAATTCCAAACCGTTCCTCTCTCTCTCTCTCTCATTTCTTTTTGATTTGGACAAGACAATAATTGAAATTGTAATGTTTGCTTTTTCCACAAAAAAAAAAAAAAAAAAAGAATTAGTGAAAATTGTGATTTTGGATCTAATTTTAGAAGTTAGTACTTATAAAAAAATTGCAGTATAATATAGTATTTTTAGTTTTATTACCATTACGTAGTAAGCCCCTATTTGAGTCTCATTATTTGAAAGCCAAGTTTTTTAAACGTTCAATCCCAATCATTCATTTTAGTCAAGTCCACAATATTTGACTTTTCAAACAAATTTTAACCACACATTTTTCCAAAAATACTATTTAAAACCACATTATTTCTCAAATAATGAGGCTCAAACTGGGGCAAAAGTGAAATACTATTTTCTAATGGGGGTAAATACGATGTTTTGAAAATACATAAGGGTAATTATATGGACACCACTCTTTTTGTTATCTACACCACATTATATATACACATTTAATAAAATATCAATTTTATAAATACACCACATTGCATTTTACAAGAACATCCTTCCCTAAATCAAATGAAAAAACCGGTACACCACAATCACCCGATTTAGGAAGCCTTCCATCTTCATCCTCTTCCCTTACGTACACATTTTCTAATTCTTCCATCTTCATCTCTCAACCCCAACCCTTAGTCAAATAGACATAACTGCATTTCACAAGGGAAAATACAACTATCAATATAGGCTTCTTAAGTACACAGAAAAGATTGATAGCAAGGTATATAAACAACCTCAAATAAGAAAGCTGATAATGAGGATTGCCAAGCTAATTAGTATAGTTGGTTTGGATATATTTTGATGAGTGTTGAATCTAACAAATAATAATATCTTGCTCTTGGAAAATAAATTATAATAGTAATGAGCAAGTTTGAATCCACAAGGATTGGTTAGATTTATTTTTTCGGAAAATTAAAACAATAAATTAAAAACAAGAGGGATTTTGAATTTTGAGTTTGAAATCAATTTATAAATAAACAATTGTGAAATTAAAGTGATGAAAATATCAAATTAAACAAGTATCTAGGCCAATGTATAATCTTATAATTACTTCATAGAATTGATAATGGATGCAAAAATAAAATCATTTACTCATTTTCTAAATTTCTTATGGTCGTTGATATGATCTAACAATCTATCTTTTCTTACTATCTTGATAATCAAGAGACGCTCGTTGATTATTTTTCTAATCAATAAACAACCTTAAATACGATCTTAAAATTTAATTTACCAATAGCATTAATCTCTAGAGAGACGATCAATTCTAACAAATAAATTCATACGTGTGACTTATTTAAGTTAGGTTATATATCTTCATAACATGAGTTGAAAATCTATCTAAAATCAACTATGTTATTTGCCACTTGTATTATAATCTCTAAACAATTACGGATTTAGATTTCTAATTGATTAAGTATGATTTTGACAATTAAAACAATGTGCACTTTGTATTAATTAAACAAAACAACAACTTCTATACAAATTAAAGATATATAAATAGAAAAGAGGTAAAAGAACAATAAAATTAATTAGATTTCACAATTTTTGAAGAATCAATACTTCGATTATCTTTGAACAGGAATAATAAATTAGTTATTCATAATTTTTGAGAAAAATAACTAAAAACAAAATCAAACAACAAATCTAACAATGAAGCTGGGAGAAAAAGACGTGGCTGCACCCTCTCCTTTTTGCCAAATCTAGGTAATTTCAAAATCAAGATAAGTGCCCTTTTTATTCGTGTAGTGCTGCTGCTCTCCCCAAAAAATTCTCCAGCAATTGGGCCTCAAAAATTGCCCAGCCCAAAAACAATGCCCAAAAACTAAGTGTAGTGCTTCCTTACTTGTCAAGTACCTGAAAACGTCCAGGGATGCCTCCCAATAATCGGCCACTACTTTGGGCTCAAAAATCAGTCAAAAACGGCTGGTCCAATAAGAAATCTGAAGGAATCCACACATGAAATAATTACTTAGAGAGAAGCGTAAACTTTGGAGAAGGAACTCAAACTTTTATATTTACTTGAACTTGAGTATATACAAAAATATTACAACAATTATCAAACTAGCCCTTGACACTTATTAGATACTATATAAGTACAATAATAGAAAAAATACACACATTTCAACACTCCCCCACAAGTTGGTGCATAGATATACACATGCCCAACTTGGATATCAATGTATAAAATAAACCATTAGCCACTCCATGTGTCATAATATCAGCTAGTTGATTTGCACTCTTAACATATGAAATCTCTATATTCTTGAAGTCGAGGTTGTCTTTAACAAAATTTCTGTCCAGCTCAACATGCTTCGTTTGATCATGTTGTATCGAATTGTTTGCTATCTCAATAGCTGCAGTGTTGTCATAAAAAAATAATATAGGCTTGCTTGGGCCAAAATCAAGTTCACTAAGAAGGATTTTCAACCACGTAAGTTCGGTAGTTGCATGATGCAAGGCACGATATTCTGCCTCTGCACTAGACAATGAAACCACATTTTGTTTCTTGCTTCTTCAAGTAACAAGATTTCCTCAAACGAATGAAACGTATCCCGATGCAGATTTTCTATCCAATTTAGAACCAGAAAATCTGAATCTGTATAGCTCACAATGTCTAGATGCCCCTTTTTAGAGTACAAGATACCCTTACCTGGAGAAGACTTTAAATATGCCAAAATACGATTAATTGCACTCATGTGCTGATCACTTGGGTTGTGCATGAACTGACTCACAATACTCACTGCATATGACAAGTCAGGTCTTGTGTGAGTCAAATAGATCAATTTTCCCACCAATCGTCGATATCACTCTTTGTTTGTAGGAATCTGATCAGGGTAAATAGATAGACCATGGTTCATCTCAATAGGTGTATCTACAAGTGCGCAAGCCGACATACCAGTTTCTGCTAGAAGATCAAGAGCGTACTTACGTTGGGAAAGAACAAGTCCTTGCTTAGATCTTGATACCTCAATGCCCAAGAAATACTTTAGGGCACCCAAGTCTTTCATTTCAAACTCTTTCGTAAGACTAGTCTGAAGTTTTTCAATTTCACTGAGGTTACTGCCCGTAACAATCATATCATCCACATATACAATAAGTAAGGTAATATCATGACCATTCATTTTATAAAATAGGGTATGATCAGCTAAAGCATGTTTAAAACCATACCTCTTCATTGAGCAACTCAACCTTCCAAACCACGCTCTTGGTGATTGTTTTAGTCCATATAGAGCCTTCTTCAACTTACATACCTTATCCCCAGGAGGAGTGAAACTTGGTGGTGGATCCATATACACTTCTTCTATCAAGTCACCATGAAGAAATGCATTTTTTACATCAAATTGCCTCAATGGCCAGTCCTGAATGACCGCCAAGGATAATATGACTCTAATTGTGTTCATCTTAGCTACCAGAGCAAAAGTCTCTTGATAATCAATTCTATAGGTCTGTGCGTAACCTTTGGCAACCAGTCTTGCTTTATACCTGTTCACGGTCCCGTCCGACTTGTATTTTAATGAGTACATCCATTTGCACCCAACAGACCTTTTTCCTGACGGCAAAGAGATCATCTCCCAAGTAGAGTTTTTTGGAGAGCATTCATTTCTTCTACCATAACAGATTTCCACTTAGGTTGATCAAGAGCTTCTTGAAAATGTTTAGGAATAGAGACAATTGAAAGGCAAATGAAATGTTGGTCTTAGGTAAACGATGATGATAAATATAGTCAGAGATAGGAAATATAGTATTGGAAGAAGATGTTGAGAACCCCAACTTATCTGGTGGGTTATAGTTCCGAAGGGGATATCTCCTAACCGGAGTGTCAACATTGTTTAAAGCTGCAGGATTAGAGTTAGAAGCAATAGGAATGGAAGAGGTAGGAGGTGGAATATGTACCTCATTTTCAATCATAGAAGAGTCCGATGGCACGGTGATATCAATAGGAGAACTATCAAAGTCTGAAGAGGGCTCGATAGTGCCTTCAATAACTGGTGCTGGAGTATGAGGAGTATCTAGATTTCTCCTGATGTAGCACTTTTGGAACAACCTAGGTGATCTGTCACTCTCGACTTCAGACTCCCCCTGACCATTAGAAATCCACACTTTCTTTTCTTCTAACCATATTTGTTCCTCTTCTTTACTACAAATCTCCCCCTGAAGAGGAACTAGCGACACATCATCAAAGAAAAAAGCCTCAAATTCACAAAATTCAAGGTCCATGGAGATATAGTATTTCCCAGTAGGAGGATAAAAACATTTGTAACCCTTTTGGGAGCTGGAATAACCAAGAAAAACACATTTCAAAGCACATGGGTCAAATTTGTTTCTGAGATGGGAGTGTACATGGACATTACACACACAACCAAAAACTTTAGGAAAAATATTTAAGGCAGAAGGAATAGAGTGAAACCTTGATAACACCCTTAAAGGAGTTAGGAAATCAATTATGCGAGAAGGCATACGGTTAATGAGATAGACAGCAGTTGACACAGCTTCAGCCCAAAAACGTTTTGGAACCCGCATAGTAAAGCATAATACTCTGGCTACCTCAAGGATATGCCAATTTTTACGCTCTGCTATGCCGTTCTGTTGGGGGTGTGTAAGCACAAGTTGTCTGGTAGAGAATATCGTGAGTCGCGAAAAAGCTAGCAAGGGTTTGGTTTACAAACTCACGATCGTTGTCAGAATGGAAAACCTTAACCTGAGAGTGAAATTGTATCATGATAATTTTTGAGAATTGAGGAATAACATGCATGACATCGCCCTTAGATTTTAGAAAGTATACCCAACACACTCTAGTACAGTCATCAATAAAAGAAATAAAATATTTTTGACCGGAGGCAGATGGAGTAGAGAAAGGGCCCCAAACATCGGTGTGAACACAAGCAAAAGGGACATGACTTCTATTTTGGCTAATTTTAAAATGTACACGATGATTTTTGGCAAAAATACATTGTTCACATCGCATGCTAGAGGTAGGAATATTCTGAAATAATTTTGGAAACAAGTGCTGTAAATAAGAAAATGAGGGATGTCCTAATCTAAAATTCCACAAAAGGATCCTGTCTCTAGGAGAAGATCTACTAACTACTTGAAGATCAGCACCAGCCTTTGTTTGCAACTTACTTGTCTCCTCCAAATAGTATAGTCCTCCCCTTTCTATACCAGTGTTAATCGTCTTCTTTGTTTGATTGTCCTGGAAGATACAATGTGAAAGAAAGAAGGTTACAGAACAATTAAAATGTTTTGTAATTTGACTAATGGATAACAGATTGGTAGAGAATGTAGGTGCAAGTAAGACAAACGATAGAGATAATGTGGGTGAAAATGAAACATTTCCTGCCCCGGTAATTTGGACAGGAGTTCCATTAGCGACCTGAACAAATTTAACATGTGAAGTAGTTATTGAATCAAGTGAAGAATGATTGCAAACAAAGTGATCAGTAGCTCCAAAATTGATAACCCAAAAGTTAGATATTGTAGAAGTTGATGTTAAACCAAAAGAACTTTCCCTAGGAGACAATCTAGCAACATGGGAGGCAACATAAGTATGGATAGAACCATCCATTTTTCCAACTCTAAAAGACAATATATGTAACACCCCAAGTTTAAGAATCTTAAACCTAGGTGTTAACTTCCCTTTTTCTTTTAATGCGGAAATAAATCATTTAAAACCATGCGGAATTTAAATCGTTTACACAATCAAAATGTTCATTTATCTACTATAAAATTTTACCTAAATTTCGGCAGAGTCTCCTCTATAAATTGGACATAGCCAACCTGTAGAGGGACGTCAAATTCCATTTTAAAAATTTAAAACATCCATCACATCTCAATCACATTCATCATCTCCAAAACCAATTCATGCATTTCCCAAACTCCTCAATCATAATAATTTGAAGTATAAATTTATAAACTCATGAAACATGATAAAACTAATCACAGGGGGATACCATAACTTATTTTGACTAAGAACCGACAAACTAATTCAAAATGATTTATCAATTTAAAAGAATAACAACTAAAAACTTAAATTAAATCATTAAATAAAATTTTAAATAATTCAAGTCGGTACTGTCTGAGCCTGCCACCACGTGCTCTCCTCTAATCATCTAACTTTCATCACCTGAAATGTTGGGGAGGGATTGGGGTGAGCTAAAGCTCAGTAAGTAAACTTTATGCATGAATGCATGCTTATGATATGAATGCTTTAACTTTGAAATATGTATCCCCATTCACTTTAACCTTTCAAAACTTTCAACATTTCGAACTTTCACTTAACATTTCAAAACTTTCACTTCATTTCCATCGTGAGCTCACTTGATGTAACTTCTAGTCAATCAGATAACAGCGGGCAATTCTTATTTGGAACCAGATTAACATGCGCATTTCCACCGCAAAGCGGTTTAACATTCACTTTCCCACCGCAAGGCGGTTCATTCATTCATTCCACCGCAAAGCGGCTCATTACATTCGGGTACGCCGGTCCCCCGCGCCCCATTTCCCACTCGGATCTTTCATGACATAGAAGTACACCCATTCTTTCAAAACTTGGGATACATAATTTTTGACAAAATTGCACTTTGACACATTCCTTTCATTAAAACATTTGACTTTCTCATTTCGATGCCAATGTATGCTTGATGATGCAATGACATGTAACGTGCATGCTTGAACATTTCCTTAACTACACATAATTGCATATGGTAGACCAAAAGCATTAAAATTCCGTAATTAACACGAATGTCAATTAAGCACATTAATTCCACATTAACATTCAACTTTGATGAAAGTAGGGGGAAGTTTACTTACTTGCAGTCCTTATCATTTACCGTTATCTGAATTTGCAAGTGGAGGAGCTTCGACTGCCCGTGTCGTCAATGTACCAAAATCTTAGTTGCATCTATTCATTTAGTAAAATATACTTTCAGTTCAAATTGATATATTCAACATTCTTTTAACATTACATTAAACAAGTTAAAAAAATAAATCTTCTTTTCCTTTTCATTCTTGTGATCATTTATTCCAAACAAGGTATTAAGAGATATTAAACACTTCCATACAATACTCGAAATCAAAAGATTTAAACCATTCGACAAAACGTATAACTTTTAGTTCACAAACACATTCGTTATTTATTTTAATAATAATCAAACATTAACCGATATTAAAACTTCAATCTAACCCAAGCGTGACTTTACATAATAACCAAAACACAAAACCATATTCGAGACAAGAAATGAATCTCAATGCACATTAGAAGGTCTTCTCATCTTTTAAATTCAAACTCAAACTCGAAATTCCATAACTTTAGAAATTACTTAATCGTGATTCTAACAAGTTCACAAATCTTAAAATAACCATTTATTACAAACTTTACCAAAAAGCAATTAACTAATTTCATAAATCTAATCAAATTCGAAAAACTGAATCTATAACTTTTAATCCAAAATTAACCTAACCATTGGTCCATTGGTTAACAATTGAATTCGTATATTAAAAATCTAAGAATTAACTAGCTAATATGACTAAAGCCATTTATATCAATACATGAAAATTCTCAGATTTCTCAATTTACCCAGAATAACATAAACTTAATTAACTAACTCAAATTTAAACCAAGTATTTTTCCAACAATTTTGAAATCTGAAAATTAGTCTACATAACTAAGAAATCTGAAAATATACATATAATACATATGCCTATATATATATATATATATATACACACACACAATCACAATACCAACTCTCCAATTGACAGTTAAATTCGAAATCTAGAATAATTAAAAATCTGAAATAGTAACAATAAACTTACCCACACATGTATATATACTTACATACATCAATACATACTTATATAAGCATTACCCAATCTTCAATTTAGCAGTTATAATTCGAAATCTGACTAACTAAAATCTGAAAATCAGAAAAATCCTCACATATTTACACATCTTAACATATATACACGTATATATATACACATTGACATCAACATAGGCTTGTGTTCGTTTTTCGTGAGTGTAACCCGTGTGTGTTCGCGTGAGTGGGTGTTTTGCGTGCGCTGTGGGTGTTCGGTCGAGGGAACGGTGAGTGCCTTACCGGTGGCGGTTGGTGATCGGTGGTCGGCGACAGTGAGGGGAGGCAGCAGCGGCGTCGTCGCCGTGAGAGGAGAGGAGAGTGAGTCGCGAGAGACAGAGATGTGAGGGATCAAGAGAGAGGCCGAGAGTTGAGTCGCGAGTGATGAGAGAGAGAAGTCGGGTATGGAGTGATTAGGTTAGGATTAAGTATAAACTTTTGGAAATTTGCATCCCAATCCCCCAACTCTCAAAATTTTAAAATTTAAGTACACAACCCTCAATAAAATTTCAAATTGCCACTAAACCTTTTCCCAATTTTAATTTATGCAATTTAGGTCATTTACTACTTAATAAAAATAGAAATCAACAAGTTTCACAAATAAAATAAACAATTAGACATAGAATTGCACATAAACAATTTATAAACTTTCAAATTGGTACATTGATCGAGACGACGTCCAAGTCCTTCCACTGCAAAATAATTCCAATTATAGACATTAAAGATCATAAATTTATAATTTATAATATAATAACATTCACAACAATATTACGTGAAATTTAAAATTGCACAAAAATGAAAAGCGGTCTTACAATATAACACAAGCTAATCCACAGATTTTACAAATCACAAGCAGCTACCACCACACCTTATGTCCGAACCACCTCAAAAATCCACAAAAATCGCAAAGGTGTGAAAAATCAAATACACCAAATAGACGAGCTAGCAAAAGTCAAGCAATATAGACAAATTCCAGTTAATCTGAAATTACAAAATATAACAGACCAAGGCACTTCCCAAAGGAAAAAAAACATATCTGAAGTATTGACTCAAAAAGTCAATCTCGAAAGTCGATGCAGGCCGGAGGAGGTCAGAGGCGGTGGCAGGTCAGAGGCTCAATACACGCGATACTGACAAAAACGTGCTAAATATAGAATACCGTCCATAAATGAGGGCTGAAATCGCGTAGCAGGAAAAAACAGGCAGAAGTTCCTGCCAAAATGAATTGAAATCGCCGGCAGAGGCGTCGATCGAAGAGCTGGAGGGCCAAAATGAAGATCCCGACCCAAAAACCGAGAGAAAGATGCGCAAGCAGAGGAAACTGAGCCCTGCTTGAGTGGGAAAACGTCTCCGACGACGTCGACGGTATCAGAGAGCCTGGGTAAGTGCCGGAGTGGTCGTAACTTGGGATGGAAGAACATACCACGAAAGCTTTAGAGACCGAAGCTGATTTCACGATCTGGTTCACGAACAGGCTCGCGATGGCAGGAGAGGCTACGCCGGCGGCTGGGAAACGGTCTGCCGACGTCGGAATAGGCTGGGGAACCTCCAACAGGGACAAGTTTGGGCTCTGACTGGGTAAGTAACGACAGTTTGGAAGCTAGGTTTTTTTTTTTTTTTTTTTTTTTTCGGCTCTGATACCATGCAAACTTTGGAAAAGGAACTCAAACTTTTTTATTTACTTGAACTTGAGTATATACAAAGATATTACAACAATTACGAAACTAGTCCCTGAAAACTATTAGATACTATATAAGTACAATAATAGAAAAATACACACATTTCAACAAGAAGGATTTATTTAGTTTTCTTATTTGGGTCGAATTCTAATATTTCCCTAAAATAAATTAAAGGGAAATATTAGAAGGGAAAATTATATGGGCACTTGCATTTCAAAGATGCAATTCAAAATTCTTGTGAGGCACAATATATATATTTTTTTAAAATTTCAGGTGCTAATTCATTTAATTAACTAATTAAACATAATTAAATTAATACATAATAATTAAAATTAAAATTCCCAACCCTAACCCAAACAAACCAACCCCAGGCACAAATCACTCTCACTCTCTCTCTCTCTCTCTCTCGTCTGAAACTGCCCAATCTCTCCCACCCCCACCCCGCCTTTGCCATTTCTCAAGCACCGGATTTCAAGTGAGGGGATTGAGGTTGATAAGTAAAAAATTCAAGTTATTGAAAAATTACCTCCCCCAACCTCGGTAAAGGGCATAAGAAGCTTCTTGGGGCATGCGGGATTTTATAGGAGGTTTATCAAAGACTTCTCAAAGATCACGAAGCCACTGTGTTCATTACTTGAGAAGAGTACCACATATGATTTCTCTAAAGAGTGTCTTCAAGCTTTTAACACTCTTAAAGAGAAACTCATCACGACACCTATTATTGTGGCTCCGGATTGGAGTTTGCCCTTCGAGCTTATGTGTGATGCAAGTGATTACGTTGTTGGGGCGGTTTTGGGGCAAAGGAAGGAAAAACTCTTGCATGTCATCTACTACGCTAGTAGAACCTTGACCGATGCTCAATTGAACTATGCTACTACCGAGAAGGAAATGCTAGTGGTGGTCTTTGCCTTTGATAAGTTTCGGTCATATCTTATTGGCTCCAAGGTGATTGTGTATACCGACCACTCGGCCCTCAAGTATTTGTTGGCAAAGAAGGACGCCAAGCTGCGGTTAATTAGGTGGGTTCTTCTTCTCCAAGAGTTTGATTTGGAGATTCGTGATAAGAAGGAGACGAAAAATCTTGTAGCCGATCACTTGTCTAGACTTGAGCAAACCGAGGAAATTTTGGATGAAGAGATAAGTGAGGTATTCCCGGATGAGCAAATTTTCCAAATCATGGATCTTCTACAAGCTGCTAGTGTGCCATGGTATGCGAATCATGTAAATTTTCTTGCAAGTGGCATCACTCCCCCGGACCGCTCTTATCAACAAAGGAAGAAGTTCTTTGCAGATATCAAGCATTATTTTTGGGATGACCCGTTGTTGTTCAAAAGGGGTCCGGATCAAATCATGAGAAGGTGTGTGCCCGAGGAGGAGATGGAGAAGATTCTTGAACAATGTCACTCATCGCCTTATGGAGGCCATTTTGGTGCCGTGAAAACCGCATCAAAGGTTCTTCAATCGGGATTTTATTGGCTCACTTTATTCAAGGATGCTCACACACTTGTGTCCAAATGTGACCGATGCCAACGATTGGGTAATATCTCTAACCGAAATGAAATGCCCTTAAATTCTATTTTAGAGGTGGAAATATTCGATGTTTGGGGTATTGATTTTATAGGACCTTTTCCATCGTCCTTTTCTAATCAATACATTCTAGTTGCGGTAGACTATGTGTCCAAGTGGGTAGAAGCGGTAGCACTCCCCACAAATGATGCTCGAGTGGTGGTGAAATTTTTGAAGAAAAATATTTTTACTCGTTATGGCACCCCTCGAGCTATCATTAGTAATGGATGAAAACACTTTTGTAACCGCATATTCGCCTCACTTTTGACCAAGTATGGAGTCAAACATCGAATATCCACTCCTTATCATCCGCAAACAAGTGGGCAGGTTGAAATTTCAAATAGAGAGTTGAAAAAGATCCTTGAAGTGACGGTGAATGCCTCGAGGAAAGATTGGTCCAAGAAATTGGATGATGCATTATGGGCATACCGCACCGCTTTCAAGACCCCCATTGGTATGTCTCCATTTCGACTACTATTTGATAAAGCATGTCATCTCCCGGTTGAGCTTGAGCACCGAGCATATTGGGCAACAAAAGTGTTGAATTTTGATATGGAGTTGGCCGGTGAGAAAAGATTACTCCAACTCAATGAGCTTGATGAATTCCACTTTGAATTATATGAAAATGCTCGAATTTACAAAGAGAAGACAAAGATGTGGCACGACAAGAACATTGTGAAGTGGGACTTCCAAGTTGGGCAACAAGTACTTCTCTACAACTCAAGACTTCGATTTTTCCCCGGTAAACTCCACTCTAGATGGTCGGGACCTTTCACCATTACTCAAATCTTCCCACATGGAGCGGTCGAACTTTATCATGGAAGTAAAGGGAACTTCAAAGTAAATGGACAACGCTTGAAGCTATACTTAGGGGGTAATTATGAAAAGGAGAAGTCATCCATCCCTCTTTCTAACCCGGAGTAATTGTATCAAAAAGTCGAGCTTACGAATTTAACTAAGCGCTTTTTGGGAGGCAACCCAAATTTCTACTCTTTTAATTACTTGTTGATATTTACTTATTGCATTTTTATTATGTCTAACTTGGTTAATCACCAACTTTTGTAGGTTCGAAATTTTTTTGAAATCCTAAGCAACCTGTCCTCAACAAGTTTGGGGGAGATTTGCGTATCAAGAGAATCAAAGCTTAGGTCAATTTGGAACATCATACACGCATCAATCCGGGGAAGTTCCATCACCCATTCCTTTCTTGTTATTATGTCATTGTCAACATTGAGGACAATGTTTGATTTAAGTTTGGGGGTGTTGGGATCATGTTGCTTTATGAACATTTTACATTGCCTTTCCGGCCCTTGATGTCTTGATGTTTGAAATTGTTTATTTTGTTGAGAATATTGACATGCTAGATAGCCTTGTCGGGTTATAAGACTTTGATGTTTGAAATTGTTGTTAATTCATGAGTTATGACCAAAAATGCTACTTGTGCTACTTTCTTTAAATGCTTATCCATGTAAGATCATATGTACATTGAGCACAATAGTCATGTTCAATTGTCGGTGAGTTTGAGAATTGTTGAAGGGCGAAGAGGTTAATGGAGTAGATGAACTAGGTTGTGAGCTTGTATTGTTTATTTGTATCAACCTATCAAATATTTCCTAATGCTCTAAATCTCTTGACCCTAATGTAAGACAAGTTTGGGGGTGGTCGACCCGGTAAAGGAGACGGCCTAGACGTGTGGTGATTCCATGCATGTGGAAGTAAATTTTTGTGTGGAGTATCTTTCGCCAAGTATAAGCCAAATAATGACCATATGATAGAGTTCCAAGCCCATTTTAATTTTTGCATTGCATTACCCTATCTCGAAGCCTTTTTGACTCGAGTTATTAAGCCCGTAGGAGTATCTTGAAAATTGGTGCCTTAAGTTTGAAACTTGGGAGTCACCGGCCGAAAGCTCGCTACATGGGTCAATTAGAAAGCTTAATGAGTAGGGTACTCATACACACACTTGAAAAAAAAAAAAGCACATTATCATTGCATTCGATTAATAAGTCTAACCCACTTCGTAGTCTTTTTGACTCGAGTTAATAAGTCCGTAGGGGTATTTTGAAACCTGGTACCCTTTGATCTAAAAAAATCGGGGAGCTGCCGACCTAAAGCTCGCTACATGGGTCAATTAGAAAGCTTAAGGGAGTGGGGGAAGTCACGAGCAAACATCATGTTAGTTATTAGAAATCATGCATTTGTACTTGCATAAGGGCTTAGATAAATAGTGGGTTTGAATTGCTTGGTATAAACTTGAATGTCGAAGCACTCATTAGTGGAGAGTCACTGCATTTCTAGGTTGTCGAGATTGTCGGTAAAACACACCCATGCTTTAGTGGAAAAAGAAAGAGTGATTTGAGAAGTACCCTCTAGAACTGCATCCCGGGAGTGGAAAGAAAATTATTCATTGGGGGATGAATGTCACTAGTGGGAAAGGAAAGAATTGACCACTAATGGTGGGATAGTTTTGACTTGAAACCTCTTTACCCATCAACATTCTTGAATCTTATTGACGATTGACAGTGGCTATATACACACGCACCGATCGAACATCGGATAAGCCAAACTCATTTTTGTAGCATTATTTGGGAATATAATTGTGAATTAATTATGCAATTTCACACTCATGGATGATTGCGAGCTATCTAGCATTGTTGATCATTATGTCATTTTTTGTAAATGCATGTGAATATTCTTGCTCGGGACAAGCAAGAGTTCAAGTTTGAGGGTATTTGTTGAGTGCATTTTACATGCATATTTCATATATTTTTAGTAATACTTTTTGAGTAATTTGGACAAATACCTACTTAATTGTGCATATTTTGTGGTTAAATAGGTTTAACTATCAACTTCATGGAGAAAGCACAAGAAAGAAGCTAAATGGATGAATACTTGAAGAAATTGAGGAGAAAAGAGTCAAATCCATCAAAGAGTCAAAGTTAGAGGACCAAGCTGCAACCACGCGATCGCGTGGTCATGCGCAAGTCGCGTTCGCGAAGTCAGGCATAAACTCAACCCGAGAGTTTTTCACCTCAAGCACGCGATCGCGAGGTACTCTACCACGCGATCGCGTGGTCAAAATATTGACAGATAATCTGGGCCGACCCGGTTCGGCCCAAATGCTGTTGTACGCGGATCTAGTGATTTTTGGGGGTATTTTGAGGGATTTTGACCAATTTTGAATCATTCTCTTCTTTGGCAAGTCAAGAAAAACCCTAACTCTCTTTTTCTCTCATTTGTTCTTCATTTTCATTCATTTTCCTCTTGTAATTTCTCTTGATTTTGTATAGTATAGTTGATGAATATTGATTTAGGGGAGAAATATCAACATTATTGTGGAAGAATAGTGATATTTTGAAGCAAGAATCATTGGTGAAGGGAAGTGTTTTTGCTTAATCTTCATATTTCTCCATTTATTTTATTTCATAGTTGGAATGATGTATTTAATTCTTGAATTTTATTGTTATTTCACTATGGGCTAAACTATTTTGTGTTGGGATGTTGATGAAGTTTGACCTAGCTTAGTTGATTTTAATGCTTGTATTAAGAATTTAAGCTTTTTATTATCTTGTACATTTATTGTTGTATTTATTGACTAACATTTATTGTGGCCACATTTATGCTTAGGTTTCATGGAATGTGCAATTATTGAGAAATTGTTGTGTATTCTAGATCAATACAATATTTGCTTTAGGTTCTTGTTTAGGATAGAGATATACCTAAAATCCTAGATGACCCATTGAGCTATTTTCACAAATGTTTAATGCAATTGGTGTGTTCTTAATCGACATAGAGATATAGTAGCTTAATGCCACTAATTAGGGTTGATTTCACTCGAGAGAGGTAATTGGCTAAGCTTGGAAAATCGGGTCTAACATGATTAATGAATTGCATTTCTATTTGCTTGTTGGTAATTCAATTAGGTAATGGTTAAGTGGAATCAAGAATCCCAACACTCTTTTATCACGTATTCATCACCATTTTTCTAGTTATTTATTTACAATCGCAACTTTAATTCTAGTACGAGAACTTTCCCAAAACAAACCTTTATTGTGTGTGTTTCTTGTTAAAATTAATTATACTAGAGTGTAGTTAAAATAGACAATCCTTGTGGGATCGATAAACCAGACTCAATTAGTCCACTATCACTTGTATGCGACTCGTGCACTTGCGGTGTGTTTCTAGCGAACAAGTTTTTGGCGCCGTTGCCGGGAATCGTTTCTATTTAAATTACATTTTAGTTGATATTAGTTTTGACTTTTAGTTACTTTTATTTCTTGTACAAATTTTCTTTTGTTTTGTTTAGTGTAAGAAATCTTCTAATTTCTTGTGTTGTTATAGGTTGTTGATTGTGCATGCGTCGAAGTAGAAGTCTTGATCTAGTTGAAATAGATCCGGATATCGAGGGGACTTTTCGACGTAGGTTAAGGGAACAACGGGAAGCTAGGAGACAACTTTTTACTGGGATGGAAGGAGAAAGAGTTAACATCGAGCTTAATGCTCCAGCTGCAATTCCTCTAAGGGGTGGAATTCCACCCAATTTTGTTCCTCAAGCGGCTAGAGCTCAAGAGCCCGTTGTTAATGAAGAAGACATGCTTTTTGGGGATTTCATGAATTCTCCTATTGTCGAGAATCAATCAAGCATTGTCTATCCCTCCTACAATCATCCAAAATTTCAACTTCGACCGGATGTCATCAATTTATTCTCCAACACCATCTCATTCTATGGGAGGACCGATGAAAATCCACATGCCCATGTGGTACGGTTCCTAGAGATTTGTAGCAACTTCAACTATGAGGGTGTGAATGTGGAGGCAATCCGAATGAGGTTATTTGTACATACTTTGAAGGATAAAGCAAGAGAATGGCTTGACACTTTGCCTCCGGGAAGTATCACGACTTGGGTGGAGTTTGTCCAAAGGTTCACTACAAAATTTTTCCCACCATCTAGAGTTGCTAAACTCAAGCATGATATTACTACATTTCAACAATTCAAGATGGAGAGCTTTCATGAAGCTTGGGAGAGATTCAAAGACATGCTTAGGAAGTGCCCAAATCATGGGATTACATTGGGGCAACAAGTCAACCACTTCAATGCCGGGTTAACTCCTCCTTGCCATTCAAATGTGGACTTGTCTTCTAATGGGTCCATCAAGACAAAGAGCATTCGAGAGGCTTATGATTTGTTTGAGATCACGAGTGAACAAAGTGCAATGTGGCCGGATAGAAGTGCACCAAGGAGTTCTAGTGGCGCACGAGGGGGGTGATGATTATGCACTTGTCTTGTCAAAGATTGATTCCTTAGCCAAGAAAGTGGAAGGGTTATCTACTTCAAACTCTCGGCCCGTCAATATGGTTCAAGCCCCTCCGGTATGTGATATATGTGGGGCTAATCATCAAAGCTCTATGTGGCCATTGGTGGCAAGTGGTTCTTCATCTACCGAGCAAGTTGCTTATGCTCAAAATTTCCAACGTCAAGGATTCAATCCATATGCTCCCACATACAATCCCGGTTGGAGAAATCATCCTAATCTATCTTATGGCAACAATCACAATGTGTTGAATCCAAAGCCACAAGAGAAGAAAGAGGGATGGGAAGAGGCTATCACCAAGCTAGCAAATCATCAATTGTAAATCAAGAACGCAATGATGCCTCTTTGAAAAATTTGGAGAAGCAAGTGGGCCAAATAGCTAAACTTCTCTCGAAAAGGCAACAAGGAACTTTGCCTAGCAATACCGAGACAAATCCTAGGGAGAATGTTCAAGCTATTAAAACAAGGAGCGGGGTGCAATTGCCCGAGATCACGGCCCCACAACCAACAACTCAATCAAACAAGGCTCCCATTGAAGAAAAGGAGCCTATTCAAGCATCTGAAACAATTGTTGAAGTGCCAAAGGAAAGTGAGCCGGAAGCATCCACATCAAAGGCTCCAACACCGATCAAGGCTTATGTGCCTCTTATTCCATTTCCTCAAAGGTTGCAAAAGCAAAAGCTTGATAGTCAATTTGGAAAATTTTTTGAAGTGTTCAAGAAGCTACACATCAACATTCCTTTCGCCGGTGCATTAGCTCAAATTCCAAGCTATGCCAAGTTCATGAAGGATATTCTATCCAACAAAAGAAGGCTTGAAGAGCACGAGACGGTGATGCTAACTGAGGAATGTAGTGCCATCATTCAAAACAAGCTTCCTCCAAAAATTAAAGATCCAGGGAATTTTACTATTCCATGCACTGTTGGTGATGTTAATGTTAGTAAAGCTTTATGTGATCTTGGTGCTAGCATTAATTTGATGCATTTGTCCATTTTCAGGAAATTGGAATTAGGGGAAGCTAAAGCAACCACCGTGTCTCTACAATTGGCGGATAGGTCCATCAAATATCCTCGGGGGATCATTGAGGATGTTCTTGTGAAGGTGGATAAATTCATCTTTCCGGCGGACTTCATTATTCTAGACATGGAGGAAGATCATGACATTCCAATCATTTTGGGAAGGCCATTTCTAGCAACCGGAAGAGCACTTATTGATGTGCAAGAAGGGCAATTGATTTTGAGGGTACAAGATGAGCAAGTCACCTTCAATGTGTTGAAGGCCATTAAATATCCTTCGGAGTCAAATTCATGCTTTCGGGTGGATGTAATTGATCGTCTTGTGGTGAACTCCTTCAACCATGGGATTTTTAAGGATCCATTGGAGTCTTGCATTGCCCAATCTTTGACTATTGAGGATGACGATCATGAAGTTGAACAAATGACTCATTATTTGGAGGCATCACCACAATATCAACACAAGAGAGCCCCTACTTTGAGGAGTTGAGAAAGAGTTCTTCACCACCCCTACCATCTCTCGAGAAGGCACCTACCCTCGAGCAAAAGCCTCTTCCTTCTCATTTGAGGTATGCTTACTTGGGGGAATCTTCTACCCTTCCGGTTATTATTTCGAATTTATTGAATGAAGTGGAGGAAGATAAATTGCTTCGGGTATTGAGGGAACACAAGGAGACTATTGGATTGACAATCTCGGATATTCGAGGTATTTGCCCTTCGTTATGCATGCATAAAATTCTTATGGAAGATGATTTCAAACCTTCGGTGGAGCATCAACGTCGGTTAAATCCTAACATGAAGGATGTGGTAAGAGCCGAAGTGGTGAAATGGCTTGATGCAGGTATTATCTATCCAATCTTGGATAGTGCATGGGTGAGCCCGGTGTAGGTAGTGCCAAAGAAAGGAGGTGTTACCGTGGTGGAAAATGAAAATAATGAGCTTATTCCAACAAGGCCAGTGACGGGGTGGAGAGTTTGCATTGATTATCGCAAGCTCAACAATGCTACTAGGAAGGATCATTTTCCCCTTCCATTCATCGATCAAATGCTTGAGCGATTGGCTGGTCACTCTCATTACTGCTTTCTAGATGGGTATTCGGGCTATAATCAAATTCCTATAGCCCCGGAGGATCAAGAAAAGACAACATTCACATGCCCATATGGAACTTTTGCATTTAGGAGGATGCCCTTCGGTCTCTGCAATGCCCCCGCCACTTTCCAACGGTGCATGATGGCTATCTTCTCCTACATGGTGGAGAAATTTATTGAGGTATTTATGGATGACTTCTCAGTTTTTGGTACTTCATTTGATGATTGTTTGAATAATTTGAGAATGGTGCTAAAAAAATGTGAGGATACCAATTTGGTTTTGAATTGGGAAAAATGTCATTTCATGGTTCGTGAGGGGATAGTTCTTGGGCACCGGATTTCAAGTGAGGGGATTGAGGTTGATAAGTAAAAAATTCAAGTTATTGAAAAATTACCTCCCCCAACCTCGGTAAAGGACATAAGAAGCTTCTTGGGGCATGCGGGATTTTATAGGAGGTTTATCAAAGACTTCTCAAAGATCACGAAGCCACTGTGTTCATTACTTGAGAAGAGTACCACATATGATTTCTCTAAAGAGTGTCTTCAAGCTTTTAACACTCTTAAAGAGAAACTCATCACGACACCTATTATTGTGGCTCCGGATTGGAGTTTGCCCTTCGAGCTTATGTGTGATGCAAGTGATTACGTTGTTGGGGCGGTTTTGGGGCAAAGGAAGGAAAAACTCTTGCATGTCATCTACTACGCTAGTAGAACCTTGACCGATGCTCAATTGAACTATGCTACTACCGAGAAGGAAATGCTAGTGGTGGTCTTTGCCTTTGATAAGTTTCGGTCATATCTTATTGGCTCCAAGGTGATTGTGTATACCGACCACTCGGCCCTCAAGTATTTGTTGGCAAAGAAGGACGCCAAGCTGCGGTTAATTAGGTGGGTTCTTCTTCTCCAAGAGTTTGATTTGGAGATTCGTGATAAGAAGGAGACGAAAAATCTTGTAGCCGATCACTTGTCTAGACTTGAGCAAACCGAGGAAATTTTGGATGAAGAGATAAGTGAGGTATTCCCGGATGAGCAAATTTTCCAAATCATGGATCTTCTACAAGCTGCTAGTGTGCCATGGTATGCGAATCATGTAAATTTTCTTGCAAGTGGCATCACTCCCCCGGACCGCTCTTATCAACAAAGGAAGAAGTTCTTTGCAGATATCAAGCATTATTTTTGGGATGACCCGTTGTTGTTCAAAAGGGGTCCGGATCAAATCATGAGAAGGTGTGTGCCCGAGGAGGAGATGGAGAAGATTCTTGAACAATGTCACTCATCGCCTTATGGAGGCCATTTTGGTGCCGTGAAAACCGCATCAAAGGTTCTTCAATCGGGATTTTATTGGCTCACTTTATTCAAGGATGCTCACACACTTGTGTCCAAATGTGACCGATGCCAACGATTGGGTAATATCTCTAACCGAAATGAAATGCCCTTAAATTCTATTTTAGAGGTGGAAATATTCGATGTTTGGGGTATTGATTTTATAGGACCTTTTCCATCGTCCTTTTCTAATCAATACATTCTAGTTGCGGTAGACTATGTGTCCAAGTGGGTAGAAGCGGTAGCACTCCCCACAAATGATGCTCGAGTGGTGGTGAAATTTTTGAAGAAAAATATTTTTACTCGTTATGGCACCCCTCGAGCTATCATTAGTAATGGATGAAAACACTTTTGTAACCGCATATTCGCCTCACTTTTGACCAAGTATGGAGTCAAACATCGAATATCCACTCCTTATCATCCGCAAACAAGTGGGCAGGTTGAAATTTCAAATAGAGAGTTGAAAAAGATCCTTGAAGTGACGGTGAATGCCTCGAGGAAAGATTGGTCCAAGAAATTGGATGATGCATTATGGGCATACCGCACCGCTTTCAAGACCCCCATTGGTATGTCTCCATTTCGACTACTATTTGATAAAGCATGTCATCTCCCGGTTGAGCTTGAGCACCGAGCATATTGGGCAACAAAAGTGTTGAATTTTGATATGGAGTTGGCCGGTGAGAAAAGATTACTCCAACTCAATGAGCTTGATGAATTCCACTTTGAATTATATGAAAATGCTCGAATTTACAAAGAGAAGACAAAGATGTGGCACGACAAGAACATTGTGAAGCGGGACTTCCAAGTTGGGCAACAAGTACTTCTCTACAACTCAAGACTTCGATTTTTCCCCGGTAAACTCCACTCTAGATGGTCGGGACCTTTCACCATTACTCAAATCTTCCCACATGGAGCGGTCGAACTTTATCATGGAAGTAAAGGGAACTTCAAAGTAAATGGACAACGCTTGAAGCTATACTTAGGGGGTAATTATGAAAAGGAGAAGTCATCCATCCCTCTTTCTAACCCGGAGTAATTGTATCAAAAAGTCGAGCTTACGAATTTAACTAAGCGCTTTTTGGGAGGCAACCCAAATTTCTACTCTTTTAATTACTTGTTGATATTTACTTATTGCATTTTTATTATGTCTAACTTGGTTAATCACCAACTTTTGTAGGTTCGAAATTTTTTTGAAATCCTAAGCAACCTGTCCTCAACAAGTTTGGGGGAGATTTGCGTATCAAGAGAATCAAAGCTTAGGTCAATTTGGAACATCATACACGCATCAATCCGGGGAAGTTCCATCACCCATTCCTTTCTTGTTATTATGTCATTGTCAACATTGAGGACAATGTTTGATTTAAGTTTGGGGGTGTTGGGATCATGTTGCTTTATGAACATTTTACATTGCCTTTCCGGCCCTTGATGTCTTGATGTTTGAAATTGTTTATTTTGTTGAGAATATTGACATGCTAGATAGCCTTGTCGGGTTATAAGACTTTGATGTTTGAAATTGTTGTTAATTCATGAGTTATGACCAAAAATGCTACTTGTGCTACTTTCTTTAAATGCTTATCCATGTAAGATCATATGTACATTGAGCACAATAGTCATGTTCAATTGTCGGTGAGTTTGAGAATTGTTGAAGGGCGAAGAGGTTAATGGAGTAGATGAACTAGGTTGTGAGCTTGTATTGTTTATTTGTATCAACCTATCAAATATTTCCTAATGCTCTAAATCTCTTGACCCTAATGTAAGACAAGTTTGGGGGTGGTCGACCCGGTAAAGGAGACGGCCTAGACGTGTGGTGATTCCATGCATGTGGAAGTAAATTTTTGTGTGGAGTATCTTTCGCCAAGTATAAGCCAAATAATGACCATATGATAGAGTTCCAAGCCCATTTTAATTTTTGCATTGCATTACCCTATCTCGAAGCCTTTTTGACTCGAGTTATTAAGCCCGTAGGAGTATCTTGAAAATTGGTGCCTTAAGTTTGAAACTTGGGAGTCACCGGCCGAAAGCTCGCTACATGGGTCAATTAGAAAGCTTAATGAGTAGGGTACTCATACACACACTTGAAAAAAAAAAAGCACATTATCATTGCATTCGATTAATAAGTCTAACCCACTTCGTAGTCTTTTTGACTCGAGTTAATAAGTCCGTAGGGGTATTTTGAAACCTGGTACCCTTTGATCTAAAAAAATCGGGGAGCTGCCGACCTAAAGCTCGCTACATGGGTCAATTAGAAAGCTTAAGGGAGTGGGGGAAGTCACGAGCAAACATCATGTTAGTTATTAGAAATCATGCATTTGTACTTGCATAAGGGCTTAGATAAATAGTGGGTTTGAATTGCTTGGTATAAACTTGAATGTCGAAGCACTCATTAGTGGAGAGTCACTGCATTTCTAGGTTGTCGAGATTGTCGGTAAAACACACCCATGCTTTAGTGGAAAAAGAAAGAGTGATTTGAGAAGTACCCTCTAGAACTGCATCCCGGGAGTGGAAAGAAAATTATTCATTGGGGGATGAATGTCACTAGTGGGAAAGGAAAGAATTGACCACTAATGGTGGGATAGTTTTGACTTGAAACCTCTTTACCCATCAACATTCTTGAATCTTATTGACGATTGACAGTGGCTATATACACACGCACCGATCGAACATCGGATAAGCCAAACTCATTTTTGTAGCATTATTTGGGAATATAATTGTGAATTAATTATGCAATTTCACACTCATGGATGATTGCGAGCTATCTAGAATTGTTGATCATTATGTCATTTTTTGTAAATGCATGTGAATATTCTTGCTTGGGACAAGCAAGAGTTCAAGTTTGAGGGTATTTGTTGAGTGCATTTTACATGCATATTTCATATATTTTTAGTAATACTTTTTGAGTAATTTGGACAAATACCTACTTAATTGTGCATATTTTGTGGTTAAATAGGTTTAACTATCAACTTCATGGAGAAAGCACAAGAAAGAAGCTAAATGGATGAATACTTGAAGAAATTGAGGAGAAAAGAGTCAAATCCATCAAAGAGTCAAAGTTAGAGGACCAAGCTGCAACCACGCGATCGCGTGGTCATGCGCAAGTCGCGTTCGCGAAGTCAGGCATAAACTCAACCCGAGAGTTTTTCACCTCAAGCACGCGATCGCGAGGTACTCTACCACGCGATCGCGTGGTCAAAATATTGACAGATAATCTGGGCCGACCCGGTTCGGCCCAAATGCTGTTGTACGCGGATCTAGTGATTTTTGGGGGTATTTTGAGGGATTTTGACCAATTTTGAATCATTCTCTTCTTTGGCAAGTCAAGAAAAACCCTAACTCTCTTTTTCTCTCATTTGTTCTTCATTTTCATTCATTTTCCTCTTGTAATTTCTCTTGATTTTGTATAGTATAGTTGATGAATATTGATTAAGGGGAGAAATATCAACATTATTGTGGAAGAATAGTGATATTTTGAAGCAAGAATCATTGGTGAAGGGAAGTGTTTTTGCTTAATCTTCATATTTCTCCATTTATTTTATTTCATAGTTGGAATGATGTATTTAATTCTTGAATTTTATTGTTATTTCACTATGTGCTAAACTATTTTGTGTTGAGATGTTGATGAAGTTTGACCTAGCTTAGTTGATTTTAATGCTTGTATTAAGAATTTAAGCTTTTTATTATCTTGTACATTTATTGTTGTATTTATTGACTAGCATTTATTGTGGCCACATTTATGCTTAGGTTTCATGGAATGTGCAATTATTGAGAAATTGTTGTGTATTCTAGATCAATACAATATTTGCTTTAGGTTCTTGTTTAGGATAGAGATATACCTAAAACCCTAGATGACCCATTGAGCTATTTTCACAAATGTTTAATGCAATTGGTGTGTTCTTAATAGACATAGAGATATAGTAGGTTAATGCCACTAATTAGGGTTGATTTCACTCGAGAGAGGTAATTGGCTAAGCTTGGAAAATCGGGTCTAACATGATTAATGAATTGCATTTCTATTTGCTTGTTGGTAATTCAATTAGGTAATGGTCAAGTGGAATCAAGAATCCCAACACTCCTTTATCACATATTCATCACCATTTTTCTAGTTATTTATTTACAATCGCAACTTTAATTCTAGTACGAGAACTTTCCCAAAACAAACCTTTATTGTGTGTGTTTCTTGTTAAAATTAATTATACTAGAGTGTAGTTGAAATAGACAATCCTTGTGGGATCGATAAATCAGACTCAATTAGTCCACTATCACTTGTATGCGACTCGTGCACTTGCGTTGTGTTTCTAGCGAACACTAAGTGTTCAATAAGAGAATTGCTTGTGTTAGGGGTGGACAAAAAAATCGGAACCGAGAGAACCGAACCGAGAACCGAAATCGAAAAATTAAGAACCGAAAATCGATTGGTTCCTACTTGAAAATCGAAAACCGAACCGAGAACCGAACATTCTTAGTTTAAATTAAGCTCACATAACACTTTTGACATTTTTTGTATTGCTTTACATGATAATTGTTGAATTTTTTATATCATGTTGCATCTTACATGAAATTTTGATGTTTAAAAAGCTTTATTGATGTATTTTGAAGATATATTTCACTTTAAATTTTGTCATTCGATATGGTTATATCATTATCATATACTTATATCAGGATTCTTTGGTTGTTTCTTTTCCTTCAATTTGGAACTTAAGTTTAACAAGTCTTATTGATATGTTTTGGATGCTCTATTTAGCTTTGATTTCTGCAAATAATTATATATTTTTCGTATTTGCATCATATTTAATTTTTTTTAATAGGAACTGAACAATAATCGAAAAATAACCGAACTGAAACCGAAATTGTTTGGTTTTTGTTATTAAAGGAATCGAACTGAGAGTTTCCGTTCCTTTTTGGATCCTTCAATAACTGAACCGAACCGACAAATGTCCACCCCTAGCTTGTGAGAGAGGCACATAGTGGGGGTTTAATGAGATATTTTGGGATTAAAAAAGACCTTGGAGATACTAAGTGAGCATTTTTATTGGCCTAAAATGAAAATTGATGTGAATTGAGTTTGTAGTAGGTGCATCACTTGTAAGAAGGCTAAATCTAAAATTTTGCCCCATGGACCATACACGCCTTTACCCATCCCTAGTAAACCTTGGGTTGATATTTCTATGGATTTTTTTTTTAGGGTTTCCTAGGACTAAGAAGGGAAGAGATTCGATATTTGTGGTGGTAGATAAATTTAGTAAGATGGCACATTTCATACATTGCCACAAAACAGATAATGCCACCAACATAGCGAACATTTTCTTTAAGGAGGTAGTGCGTTTACATGGGGTCCCTAAAAGCATTGTCTCGAATAGGGATGTTAAGTTCCTTAGTCATTTTGGAGAATTTTTTTGGAACAAGTTAGGCACTAAACTACTCTTTTCTACCACTTGTCACCCACAGACGGATGGACAAACCAAGGTAGTTAATAGGACCATGATTCAATTGCTGCGCACTTTCATCAGTAAGAATCTAAAAAGTTGGAAATAGTGTTTACCATTTATTGAATTTGCATATAATAGGGATACACATTCTACTAATTCTTGTTCACTCTTCGAAATTGTTTTAGTTTTAATCCACTAACGTCGTTGGATTCAATGCCTTTACCTTTTAATGAATGTGGTAGTTTAGATAGGAAGAAGAAGACAGAATTGGTAAAATCACTTCATGAACAGTTGAGGTTGGAGATTAAAAAGAAGAATAAGAACTACGCATCTCAAGAAAACAAGGGTAGGAGGAGCGTTATATTTTAACCTGGTGGCTGGATTTGGGTACATTTGAGGGAAGAACGTTTTCCAGACTACTGGAAGTCAAAGCTCGAACCACTACTCCATTCCAAGTCCTTGATAAGATCAATGACAATGCATACAAACTAAACTTACCAGGTGAGTATAAAGTTGTAGCCACATTTAATGTGTCTGATCTTTCTTCGTTTGATGCAGGTGCAGATTCGAGGTCGAATCCTTTCGAATGGGGGAGGTGATGATGTGATCTAGAGTTCAAATACAAGCCTGAGCAATGACCTGTTGATTGTGAAAGAAGGGCCGATGACTCGATTTCATGCCAAAAATGTTAAAGAAGTAATGGATAGTGTTGTGCAAGCAACTATGGACAAAACGTGTTCTTTGTAAGTGAAGAAGCAAGTTTCATGTTGGACCCGAGTCTGGAAGCCAAGTGAATCAACTTGATTCAAGAAGATGAAGTTCGGGTCCAAACCAAAGCACTGCGTGATTGCGCAGCATGAAGGAGCCAACGATTGAGCAATGGTAGCAAAATCCAGGTAGAGGCGAAAAGGGGATTGCCATGAGATCGCGGCCAGTCCCACCACACGATCGTGTGGTTGAGTCGCGAGGGACCTTATTGCGATTTTTCAATTTTCAGCTTATTTTATTTCATTTTTTAATTTTTTGGTTTCCTAGTTTATTTCTAAAACCTATTTTTGTCCCTTAGGATTATATAAGGTTTCATTATGTTTTGTTATGATTTACACAACTTTTGAGATATTATTATGAGGCTATATTACTTTCAAAACAATTCTTCATTGAATAAAATCCAAACTTGCAAAATTAATTCTTGTACCCTTCAAACTTGGATGATATTGTAATTATTGTAATTAAGAGGTCAACATATCAATTAATTGTGTTGATTGTTCGATTCAATCCCAAGATCGTGATTGTTTTGAAGTTCTTGGGTTTGATTCAAGGGAAAAATACATATATAAGGTATTTAGAATATACAATTTCAATTTTAACATATAATTTCAAAAATTTCAAAAATCAGGTATCTATTTAACTAAATTAAATAATTAGATTTTTTTATTAATTATATAAATTCAGGTCACAATACAAGATAAATTCAGGTTACAAAATGTAAATTGCTTAAGTCACAAATAATTTTAGAGTCATAAATTATCAAAATAATAGGTCACAATAACAGTTTTATCAAGTCACAAATAATTGCAAGGTCACAAGTTTTAAATTAATCAATCCCGAGTTATTTTTAGGTCACAACTTATCAAATTATGAGGTCACTAATCTTTTAAATCACAATTATCATATTATTAAGTCACAATTCACTGATTAATTATTAGGTCACAGTATATCCGAAAACTTGCCCACGTAAATTCAGGTCACAATACAAGATAAATTCAGGTTACAAAATGTAAATTGCTTAAGTCACAAATAATTTTATGGTCACAAATTATCAAAATAGTAGGTCACAATAACAGTTTTATCAAGTCACAAATAATTGCAAGGTCACAAGTTTTAAATTAATCAATCCCGAGTTATTTCTAGGTCACAACTTATCAAATCATGAGGTCACCAATCTTTTAAGTCACAATTATTATATTATTAAGTCACAATTCACTGATTAATTATTAGGTCACAGTATATCCGAAAACTTGCCCACGTCACATTCTCACCACCATCGGCTCACAACCACCACCATCTCAACATCGAGGCCCGCCGCCGCAAAAAAAAAAAAAAAAATTATTAGGTCACAAATTTTATTAAGTCACATTTAACAATTATTATGTCATGGTCATGCTACCACCACCTCCTTCGACCATGACTGCCGCCGAAGCTATCTTCACAACCAAAACACCGGCGACAAGCTCTACCCACCACCAAAACAACAACCAATCTCCCGTGCAAAGCGACGCCGACGATATTGATGTATGTAAAAATGATGGATACTTCTCCCCCGTCGTCAACTACGAAGTTCATCGACACAAACATTTCCCCAAGAAGTCTCAGATCTCAAACCCCAGCCACCACCTAAGCCTCAGTCAACCACCATCAACACACCACAATCACCAACACCACCACTAAAAACCACCTGCATCACCACCAAAGCCTCAATCCACGACCACAGTTATTCAAGATGAAGTTACAAACATTGTTATTTCTGGTCACAATCACATTAACAATCAACTATCAAGGCTGATTTTGAATCACCCACCTCCACCCCCACCCTCACCGGCGAATCCATCACTACCCTCAACAGTCAACACCTCCCCGATTATCACCAACTCATCACCGGCCACCGCTAGTGCATCACTGCCACTACCTAAACCCACCTGCACAACCACAACACACAACACCTGCACCTAAACCCACGTCCAACACATATCACAACCCATTGCACCACACCACCACCAAAATCAAACCACCACACGACACCACCATTTCACCAACATCCACGAACATAATACAAAACAGGATGAAAAGAAAAAAGAAATCCGTATAAGAAGCAGATCTGAAACACCATCACTGCTGCCATTGTCGTTTCCGTTGCGAAGGTAATGGGGGAGACCCCGTTGCAGCGAAGACACCAGTATGATTTTGAGAGTTGGTTTGAGATGTTGGGAAAATGAAGGTGGCGGTTGCGGTGAAGTCGGATATGGCAGTGCAACTAGATCGATGGAGCTGCGGCGCCGATCACTGCTTGTTGGAAGCTGCCGCCGCTGCTAGATCGATGTAGTGGCACCGCTAGTTGTAGTGTCGCTGGCGAACGAAATAGTGCTCAAGTCACCTCCGTCGATAGACCCTTGCTGCGGTAGCATGCAGCGACGCCGCTACTGGTGGAGTCTGGAGGCTAGAGAGGGGATGGACTTTGTGGGGGAGTCTAGAGGTTAGAGAGGGGATCCATAAGAACAATTGTGGATTAGGGTTGGGTTAATATATTTTTATAATATTTTTATAATAATTTAATTGTTAAAATTTTATTTACAACCTGAAAATTGAAGTAATATAAGTTTCACCTTATTTTTTAATATGATTCCTTAAAAACATTGATTATGTGTAATTTCCACTTGATTCAATCTTTTGTGGGTTACGTGACTACAATTACTACGTGGATTGCATCACATATGGTTGCATACCACATATTTGAGGATAAATAGGAAAACTGGTCAAGTCAAGGCCTGAATTAAGCATAAATTAACAACGGACGAATATAATGGGCAGATTTATGCCACTACTAATCGTCTAGGCACACACCCAAAGAAACCAAAAGAGTAACAGGATAGAGATGCAAGCATAGAGAAAATTTGCTAAAAACGCGTACTATAAAAACTAAAAGTACCAAAAGCATGTATCAAACCAGTAAAGCCAATTAAATTTACCCAATTCCTATCCATTGAGAACAATTTAACCAGAATCAATTCATAACAATGTCTTTCAAGTTTCAACTAATTTCAAATATATCGCCACACATAATATCTCTGACACTATTCTCCCAAGAGGCAAACTCCAGCTCACAGGTCTTGCACACTCAAACCTGCAAATGAATTGGATTTAATTTAACATTAAAAAAACCAACAGAGTACATAAATCAGGAGTAATTACAATCAACACACCAAATCTGTGACATGATAGCCATATTAAGTTTGATTTAGATAAAAATCAGATTTTTAATAGATTTTAGTAAAAGATGATGAAATGTGTGACTGAAGAGTTGCAGATACCAAAATTAATATTGTTGACTTTGACTTAGATTCTAATCTAACTTTTTAGTTGAACTAAATAAGGCCTAAACTGTTTGTTTTTGAATTTGCAAGGTAAGTCCTAGTAAAACTAGTGACGTAAATGACTGGAAATAAATATTATTACATCTTCAGCAACTGACATTCACATTCACATCCTTAACGCATCTATTAAGAAATAATAATCTATCTACTCATACCCTCCCTTTTTTTCTAGTATCAATTGATACTTGCAATATCAAAATGGCAATCATTTGTCTTGATCAACCCCCTTTTTCCGCGGTCGATGTCTGAACAAACTTCATCATTAGAGGAAATTAAATTTTAACTAATCCATCTACTGATAATTCTAACTAAAGATGAATAGACTGATGCTGGAACCAAAGAGAGCCTTATCCTGTCACGCACATTGGAGCCATTGAAGAGCCACAAGGCATCCGTTTGAATCATAGAAGGGAAAGGGATGCTTGAGAGCAACTTTCGTTTACAATTGCAAGTACTATACTATCATTTAACTTAGTCTCCAAGTTGAACATGTTTAGTTCAGAAGTAAGAACCTGGAGGAAGGGATTGCTTCAATTTGTCAGCCTTCTCGAGATCAAATACAGAAAGGGTGTAGAGATACTTTGAGCAACGAACTTTGAACTTCACCACATCTTTGCTCTTCTTGATCTTCACAGAACGTGCATCCTTCCTTCTAGCTGTAAGAAGGAAGTCCTTGATCTCACGAATCTCCTTAGGCTGCAGCGCAGAACAAAAAATGAGTAACAATGGCGTCAACTTATGGGACAGTCATCACCACATTTTATTCTCAATCCACTCCAACAGAGCAGATACAAAAGCAACCACTATGATAGAGATAAATGAAAATAGAGAACAATAGCAATAAAATTTTTACAATGTTACGGAATCCTATATTTAAAAACAAAACAAAAAAAGAAAAAAAGGCTTCTACTGCATAGGACCCATAATACAGGATCAAATTGAAAAATGATGTATTCAGATATAAAATTATTCAAATTGAATTCAGAGCAAAAATTCATCTTCCATGGCGAGGTAAGCGAGTTGTAATAACAAATAAAAAACAATTATAAGTAAACAAACTATTCTAAGAAATATTAGAGTTAACAATGAGGTTGCATTATTATATCTCATTTGGTAGGTTATAAATGATATGCATTGGTTCAGAACTAGAAAAAAAGTATGAGAAGTGAAATACGAAGAAAAGCATTTTAAAACACAATAGACATTACAAAAGTCTTTAGTAAAAATGATCAAACCACAAAATCAACTACATTTTCCCCTTATCGTAAGCTACAGCCAAAATTTATTAATCATATTCTTATTATAAATCAAAACTTTAAGCTTCTACATGAAATAAAATTCTTGACATTTCACATTTGCATGCAAATGTGTAGTGGATCATTGTTGTGAATAAATAATAGAAGCCATGAAATGTGTAGTGACCGTTTAAAAATAGCTCCACGTTATTTAATTATCTTTCTGCATTCTTGATTAGTTAGTTAAATTATTATCCATTATTTCTATAATATTAGTGAGTTAAATTAATTGGTTATCAAGTTGTAATTCGTCTATAAATAGTCATTAGCAACTATTCAATAAACATCATCAATTACAAACTTGTTCGCCCCAACTGAATTACTCAATCAATTTAAACAACCTTCCGCCAATCACTTTGAACCTTCCTCACACCATAACAATCATCACCTCAATCTCACCTTCCGAAAATTTGATGAAGAAAACACAACCAGATGGGTCAACAAGGCTGAATAATACTTGGACTTCTAAAAAGTTGCTCCTAATCAACAAGTCTTACATGTGTGCTTTCACCTCAAGGAAATTGCTCTCCAATGGCATCGATGGTTCTCCAAGTTTAGAGGAGCAGTGACTTCGATAGAATTTACCAAGACTCTGTTTCTCCGCTTCGGGCCAACGAATTATGAGGATCCATGCGAAACTCACTCGGCTCAAGTAAACAACCATGGTCACAGCTTACCAAGAAGCTTTTGAGAAACTATCCCACCGAGTTGATGGTCTACAATAATCCTTTCTATTGGGTGCTTCATAGCCGGGTTACTCGACGTAAACATTAAACAACCTCAAATACTCACGAATGCCATTTGAATTGCTAGATTAATTGAAGAACGAATCAATTTAAAAAGGAAAAAAAAAAAAAAAAAACAGCTTCTCTCGTCCTCCTGCACTAGGCCATCAACCAAAATCAGGGCCCAATAATTCAGTTAAGGTTCTGGGTCCCCACCAGTGCTCAAGGAAGAAGCACCAACAACAATAATAGCCCCTTCAAAAGTATCATGAGTCGGGAAGCTCGAGAGCATAGGGAAAAGGGCTTATGCTATTATTGTGATGAAAGATTCCTTCCTTCCTAAATATCATGGTCAACAACCAATGGCCGGAGAGAAATGATATGTTCATTATGCATGTTATTTAATTATGGTTCAATGTTCTTGATTAGTTAGTTAAATTATTATATCTTATTTCTAGATTAGAGGGTTGAATTACTTGATTATCAAGTTGCCATTGGTCTATAAATAGCCATTAACAACTATTGAATAAATATCATCAGTTACAGGCTTTTAGTAAATTATCTTCTTTCCCTTTCTCTTCTCTTTCCAATTCCTGCTCAAAATAATTATCATATTAATATCCTCCACCAAGCATTTCTTAACGCTTCCCATATTCCCATTAAAATGTTCGAATGAGCACGGATTTTCAATCGTCATATTAACAAGCACAGAGAAGATAATATAGACTCAAAATACCCAGGAAAAAAACATCAAAATAGATGAATAAAAAAAACTATATAAACAAAAATAAATTATATAAACAAACAGCGCAAAAGAATTGCAATTCTTCGTCCAATATAACTAAACCATATATGCGTTAATAAATGAGAAATACATATAAAATATTCAAAAACGGTGCAGTACCATTTTGGGGACGAGACTTGAGGAGCGGTTTGATTTGATGAAAAGAGATACGCAGCTTACAAACCCTAAAATTTAACTTTGACATACTGATTATAGCTTATAAAACCCTTCGAGTAAAATTAACGAATGATCATCCAACTTACATAAAGTTACTACTTAGCCACACAACTTCAAAATATATCTTAATGACCACCCAACTTCAGCAAAATTTCTACATAGCCACTCAACTTCAAAATATATCTTAATGGCCATCAAATTTACAATATAATATCTAATTAATCGCACAGCCTTCTAAAGTAATACACGATAAATTAATAACCTCTAATAAATAATCAATTAATGAATACATGTCAAATAAAAGACATTGAACAACTCAATACTAAATTAGTGAATATTTATGAACTAAAAAGATATATTCATCAATACATAGTACAAGGTAGGTATTTAATTATTTTATAAATAACATTGATTGATTTGGTATTAATTCAACGAAATTGTTTTAAAAAAAGTATTATCTCATCAATTTATGAAAATTATTTATTTATCCCCGTTGTTCAAGTAAGAACCGATGAATTTGTTTATTTATTATAGGTTATTAAGGCTCTGTTCAATAATATTATAGTAATTATAAATTGGTTTATTTATATTTTTGAGGTACAATGTGAAATGTAGAGAGAAAATGTGCATTGTTAAAAACTAGTTTGAAAAATGTGTCGTGTATAAATTGATTTATAAATTGTAATGATTGCGTTAAAGAACGGAATCTAATTTATCGAGTATTACTTCAACCATTTGAAGTTGGGTGGTTAAGTAGAAATTACATTGTAAGTTGGATGACCATTGAGATACCTTTTAAGTTATGTATAATTAGAAACCTTGCAGAAGTTGGATGACTATTGAAATACATTTTAAAGTTGGGTGACTAAGTAGTAACCTTCATCAAGTTGGGTGATCATTAGTTAATTTTACTCAAAACCCTTCGCACATTCCCCCCCCCCACCCCCACCCCCCACCCCCAGTGTCGTCCTTCATTTTTGCGGAGTGTTACATTTAAGCCTATGCAGGTTTGGATGTTTCAAAAACAATTTTATATTAGCTCTACAAATAAATACAAAAATTATTTATAAATTCAGTCAAAATTAAATATTAATTTTAATCATAAATTAATAATTACTCATATTATTACTTACATATTTCATGAGAAAAGCGATTAATCCTCTTTAAAAAAATATTTATAAATTTAATACAATTCTACTCTCCAACCCGTGAAGGGTAGGGGATATTTACCCATCTGGACCATTTTTAAAAAAAGGCTCAGATTAATGCATTTCCTCTTTGGCTTCAGTTTTGACTCTCTCCCCCTCCCATCCTCCCTCCCTTCCAAAATCACCCCCCTCTTCTGCTGCTTTCACTCTCACTAGATAAGGAAAAAACTGGCATCTAAGGCTGCGATCTCTTTGTATTTCAGTTTCCTGTTTTCATTTTCGAAATTACTGAAAACGCGTTTGGTTTGTTATTTCTGAAAACTGTTTTCGAAAATGAAAAGCTGGAAAACGCGTTCTGTTTAAAATTTTGAAGAAAATTATTTCATATTGTTTGTGAATATAAATGAAATAAAGATACCATATTTTGAATTACACAACAAAAATAAATGAAATAACCCCCATCACACAATTTGGTTATACAAAAAAAAGTTCAAAAATTCATGTTGCCCTTCTAAAGTAATCGTTCCACATTTGAATAGTAGTTTTCCCTTCTAAAGTAATCGTTTCATTTAATACTTTATATAGATACATCCTTCTAGTAAGCACTCATAACGTTTAAAATTTAAGTTTCAATAAAATTTGCAAAAATCAATTTATGTTAATTAATTATGCCCTTACAACACATGATACATCATCAGAAAATGGTTGAATTTAGAGTTCTACGCAAAAAACAGAGTGCAATTCGGAGTTGTACATCAAAAGTTATACATGTTTGAAGACAATGACCTATAAAGCAAATACGAAAAAGACTAAATTGAAAGAAAAGTAAAATTTGTGAACTAATGTGCAACAAAATCTGAAGTTGAGGGACCTAAGTTGCAAATAAATTAGGATATTTTAGAAAGAAATTTCAAAATTTGAGGATTAAAATGACAAGTTTTGAAAATCAGGGACCAATAATGTAATTAAAAATGATAAATTTTGACAAATTTCAAAATTTTTTGATTATTTTAATTTTTTTTTTTTTTAAAGTGGAAAACGCGGAAAACGCGCTTTTTCCACTTACAAGGCAAAAATTTCGGAAAACGCGGAAAACGTGATTTTTACGTTTTCCATTTCCTTTACAAATTTTGAAAACGTTTTCGAATTTTTTTTTCAAAAACGGCGCAAGAGAGCACGTTTTCCCCGTTTTCGGAAATAGATAACGGAAAACGGCTGGAAAACGCCAAAGAGAACGCAGTCTAAGTTTTTCTTTTTTCTCAACCTAAGAGCTCGTCTCTCTTTAGTGCCATGGTAAGTTCGAATACCCATTTTTTATATATATTTTTTTGATTTCGCAAATGAAAACTTAATTTCGTGGCAATGTTGATGGTTTAGTTTTTTAAGGGCTTCAATCTAGTAATTTGGTTGATTTTCTTTTTTTTTTTTTTGTTGGGGAGTTGTGATTATTTTAATCTATCTTCAGTTTGTTTTGCACGATGTTGAAAAAGAATTGGAAAATGAGTTTTTAATTAATTGGGGGAAATATGTTTCTATAAAGAGTTTTTATGAGTTAGAGTTCCTTCTTTTTATTTATTTATATATATATATATATATCTCTAATTTGAAGTGGTAATTACTGGAAAAATGTTCTTTGACTAGAGTTTTGAATGCAAGTATAGTAAATATTAATAATTGAATTTTGGTTGACTTTTCAAGTATGTTTCATAATTTATTTATTATTAGAGGTTTTGACCTTGTTAAATGATTTTTGATTTGTGGAATTTGACTATTAAGAAAGTTTCTTTTGACAAAAACTTCATTTTTTTTTTTCTCATGCTCTATTCATTGTAAATTCTTGACTGATATTGAGTTTTAGTTTAACTTTTCGTGTTTGGAAAGCCTCTGGACATGGGTGGTTTCTGGTATAACAGAGCTGTGATGATTAGTATGCTGCTATTATTTTGATTGATATAAATAAAATCCACCAACATTTGAATGTCTTTCGTATTTTGCAATGACAGTGTGGACGGTATGGTGCCTGTTGTTCTACAACCGTGGTTACCAATGCAACCATTGCCCTGTAGCAATGGCGATGCCATCAAGTCGTTTGTGTACCTTAGTCTCTGAGCCCTATTTAGGTTGTCTTTTATTTTTTTTTCATTATGTTTTGTTTCACTTGTCTTCCGGTATGTGGTAGCTTGTAGCTAATCAACCACAATGTCTATGTCAACTGTCAATGATGCTGGCTTAAGGCCTAAATGTAAATGCGGCGTGTATCATCTCGAACTCCATGAGGCAGATTCTACACTAAGTGGCACACATGTGGCAGATTCTACACTAAGAAGACATTAGGGGATGCACGCCACCGATGGTGTTCTCCGTTAATATAGTGGATTTTATTTTTTATTTTTTTAAAGTTCTTGTTTAGTATTCTAATGTACTTATTGACTGATTTTTTGGCTAATTTGTAATTGGTTCATGTTTGGCTAATTTTTACTTGGCCAACATATTTACTCAATTTATATTTAGCTTGTTGCGTTTGCATTCACTTAACAAATGTATCAAGGTCCACGATAAATTGAACACAAAAACAAGATGAGACATTTGAAAAAGCTAAACAATTTAAATTTTAAAATTTAATTAGCCACTAGACACATGAATATTTCTAGAACTACGAGAGCTCACCAAAGGTTTCAGACCAAGCATTATACGTGAACCTATCCTCTTGTGCCCCATCAAACCGAAGATGTGGACAATACGACTCGTCAACCAGATGAGACAAGCCAAAGAACAACTATTAAAACACCTACATAAGCTCAACCACAAAAATTACTCACGTGGGGGGAATAGTCATTTAATTAGTAAATAGCTGACCTGGTTTGCAGTGTTGGGCATGTACATTTATCATGGCCACTTCTATCATACGTGCGAAAACTCCTCATCCCATGGACCATGGCCTTCTCTTTTGAGGACTTCAGACGCTTCGCACAATCATTTGTTCTCACAGCAGTCTGGTCACAAAGGACAGGTGTGTCATCACGACTACTACTCCTATTCCTACTCACTCATATATCTCTCCCGTCGTCTATAGATTGAACACGAACTTTTAAACTTCGAAACTCACTGACTAGGAAGTTGTTGCATGCTTCAGTCAATAACTCTTCTTCCACTAACTCTGAAACCAGATAGGCAAGCATGGCTGAAAGCCAATGATTGTCCATGTGATAAGCGTCCACCTTCTTCGAAAATATATATACCGAATTTGCAGCCTCCCTCTTAACATAGAAACAACTTCCACACCACTTCTTTCATTTCCTTATTCTTCCTACAATTGTGTATTCGGATGTTAACCCCTGCTTCCCATGAATATTGGTTATGGAATTGTACACATCATCGTGATTCTCGAACAACTATCTGCTTTTGGTATTATCCCAACAACAACTTGGGGTACAAAGGCATTATCAAAGCCATACATTGCTTTGAAAATAAAGAAAAAAAAAACTCATTGGTACCCTTGATAAAGAAATGAGAATGAGAAAAATGATATTCCTAGCATTTTCTAACTGTGCATTGCATGCTGAAACATATGGGATTCACATAACAAGAAAAGATATGGAACAAGTAAATGAGACAAATACTACATAAATTTACAAGTAAATGGGAGAAATTGAAGACACAAAATCCAAGAACACACCCAAAAAAATATATCAAAAAGAACACAAAATGATAAAGTTGAAAAAACTCTACATAAATTTTTATTTTTTATTTTTGTGTTGAAGAGAGTCGAGTGCAGTGCTTGAGAGAAAAAGAAAACTTACATGCCAATTTTGTTCCTTATCCAATGTGAGTGTAGGTGGACCGGGGGGGGGGGGGGGAAGGAGGGAGGGAGGGAGAGAGAGTTTTGAACTAAAAGGGGAATGCATTAATCTCGCCTTTTTCAAAACAGGCACAGACACGTATATATCCCCTACCTTCCACGGGTAAGGGAGCAAAATTGAAATTTGATAAAAGAATGCTAAATTAACATTAAAAAAATAAGTTATTTATTTTAAATATAAGTGAAAACTTACTTTACATTAATTACGCCAATGCATATTTGATACTTGATTAGAAAATTTGCTTAAATTAATAGATTTTCAATTCATGTCAAGGTTGTATACCGAAAGCAACAAGAAATCAAGAAAGGCGGATTCGTTTCTTCTTTTGTCATTACCGTCTCCTTCTCTCTGTCGGTACAACACCACACCCTTCCAAATCTAGTTGGGCTCAAATTGTAGCATTTATGAACACTGTACACTCTTTCAAAAGAGAATAGAGAATAGGCTTCACCATGATCTCTAGAATCGTCATCATAACCCAACCTCAATATTAAACTCGTTCATTTCATGCCAATGTTTGAGAAAGAATAAGAATATTAGAAACCAGTTTTCCAAGTTTGTTTTGGAAAAGGGGACTGTTCCAAGAGCTATAAATGGAGGTTGTTTGGCTAGAGCTTAAAATCAGTTTTTCTAATCAAAATAATATGCCAAATTGATAATACCTTTTTAACAATAAGAAAATAACCCATATGCCATCACATATGATAAGTTGGTGATACATATCATTTCCTACATTTCTTCACCTTGCATCATAAACCTTTCCATATTCCTTTTGGTTTCATGTTCTTATCCATATTTTGGGACTTACTATTCTCATCATTGCCATATATCTGCAAAAAAGAAAAAAATCACAATTAGACTAAGTTAATAAAAATTAAATCTAAACATGTATGAAATTTTTAAGAAACTTAGTCCCCATATCAGTGAGGTTCTTATCAGTATGTAATTTTAACAAACTTATTTCACCTTGATATATATTCTCCCGTATGAAATGATATTTTACCTCTATATGCTAAGACCTTTGATGCTAGACTGAATTTGTACAAAGCATCAGTATACTCTGGCTATCAGTATAAGTAAAATATTATCATACAAAAGATTCAACTCAACTAGTACACTTTTTAACTATAAACACCTTTAACTGCTTTAGGTATAACAATATATTCAAATTCAATGCTTAATAAAGTTACTAAACATTGTATTTACGATTTTCAATTAATGTAGTTACCCTCTAAAGTAAAGAAATAAGAAGTAGTTTATTTTCTTTGATTCCTATCACTAGCATCATCATTAACATATCCTATAAAGCAATGATTTTGACTCTCTTCTTTCATAAACTAAGCCTAAGTTAGGTGTTCCAACTGGACACCTTACTAAACCATTTAAGTCTAACCTTACCAGGGCTAGACATAAATCTAATAAAAATCTAATAGAATAAATAAAGTTAGTTCTAGTAGTAATGATGGAATACATGACAGAACCAATAACATTTGCATAAGGAGTATGTTCCGTTTCATTAACTCCTTCTTCAGTTTTAGGGAATTGAGATGAAGATAAATTCATATGATCATCCAATGGAACATTCACAGATTTGACATCTTTTATACCAAATTTAGTTGCCAATTTTCTTAGATAATATTCTTGTGTTATAACTGATCTATATGCAGCACTATCCCTAGTGATAACAATGCCTAGAATCTTTCCAGCATTCCCAAAATTACTCATATCAAATTTAGATTTTAAGAGTCTATAATTTGATTATTTCAGCTTTACTACTACTAAGTAAGCATCATATCATCAACATACAACAGTAAACAGATTTTACAAACTTTCACATTGTTATTATAATAAAGATAAAGACAACATTAAATTCATTTCTTTTAAAACCAATTTTCAAAACAAATGCATCAAATCTCTAATACTATTGTCTAGGAAACTAATATAAACCATATACAATGATTTTTAAATTGACACAACTTTCCATTCTCACTCTTCTTCAAACCTAATGGTTGAGACATATAAATGACATCATCCAAACCATCGTTATGGAAGGTGTTCTCCCATCAAGTTGCTCCAATTCTCAATCGAATTGAGCAACCATAACCAACATGATTCTTATGGTCTTAAAACTTCATGATAGGTGAAAAAAAACTCAGTATAATATATCCATTTGACAAATAACCTAGCTTTATTTAGGAGGGTCACTAGGTTTGTTGCCCTCGTTGAATTTGTAAACCCATTTGTATTGAACCATCTTTTGTTTGCTAGGTCTATCTACAAGCACTCAAGTCCCATTATTCTTAAGGGATCCCATTTCATCTCTCATAGCTTGAAGCCAATTCTTAGACATATACCATCAATTGCCTCTCTCTCTATATGTCATTTTCTTGCCGGAATTGAACTTGACGTGATTTTTGGCCTGCATGGAGGCACCACAACAAAAACCACTGCCTATTCTATCGAAAATTGTCACCCATGTTGGTGGAAATACATCTACATCAACATCCACCAATCCAAAACAACAATTCCATCAAAATCAAGGCAAAAAAGAAAAAGAAAATTCAAACGAAGACCCAAATTAAGAAATCTTGCACCATCGATACCCATGCTTCAATAAAGATCCTTCCTACTCTAGGAAAACATGCCCATGACGAGATTTTGCTGATTTAAGTGCTCCAAGTTGTAGATTCAAAGAAGGAGGCTACTACGGTTCTTGACTCTAGATCTGAAAATACAATGTTTTTGCTCAGAATGAGGCAGTGTTTAGAAAGTCTAAAATCGGTTCGAACCGGAAAAGCTGATGGGTTAAGGGTCAAAAGGTTTGATCGGGTCGAACCGGGGTTGAATCGATTTCAATTAAAAAAATTAAAAATTATTTCAAAATTTACAAAACTTTCTAAAAAATAAGATATTTTACAAATAAATCAACATTTACTCATTTAGAAAATAAAATCAATGTAAAAGTAGCTTAAAATAACAAAAATTAGCTTAAAACAACTTTAAAAGAATTCAGGAAAAAAAAGTCAAAATCGGGTTTAAAACCCGGACTGGTTCCCGATTTTCACAGTTGAACCGGGAAAAAACCTGATTTCCAGTTCGTGTTTTAAAAGCCCGATTTTAAGGCTCAACCGAACTGATTTTTCGATCGGTTCCCGATTTTCCCGGTTGAATTAATCGGTCCGGTCTGATTTTTCGAACATTGGAATCAGGCATTGGGAACATCACCAATCATCTCAGAAGTATCAAAAACCCCTAGTATGGTCTCCCTAGCTCTCAGTTTGGCTAAAAAAAATAGTTTTTGCAGACCAACCGTCGAAGCCCACCACGGTATCGGTCGACTGAACCTCCAAATCCGGTCAACAGAACCTCCAAAGACAGGTCAACCGTACCTCCCCTTCCTCTCGACCGTCCCCGATACTTTTGGTCGACCTGTCCTCCATTCAGTCGACCGAAAGTACCTGCAACATCCCATTCCTCGCAAACCGTTCCTGCTTAGGCCAAAAGATCTTATGCAGCTACTCTATCTGGTCATCAAACAATTACTCAGGCCGTGAAAAAATCATTTTCTTTTGTTACACAAGCTCTACGAGACTCTGCATTGTACAGGTTTGCTACTAAGGAATTATTCATGTATTTTACTGAGCCAACCATTAATATTAATGAGGAGGATGCCTTTCCGAACCATACAAATATACACTTGTTGGTAAATTCCCTCACCGTAAGCTTCTTATCACAAAGGTACATGACTGCTTTCTTAAGTTTGGATTTATTAGTGAATTTAGCGTTGGGCTTATTGCTGCACATCACATACTTATCCACTTGACACATGAAGATGACTATACACGACTGTTCCTTAAGCCATCTTGGTATATTGATGGATGTCTCATGAGGACCATAAAGTGGACCCCATGTTTTCCCCCAATGTATGAGTCCCCCATTGTTTCCCTTTGGGCCTCCTTCCCACTATTGCCTATACATTTTCGAGCCAAGGGGCCCTTGTATACACTTGCTCTGGCCTTCGGGGTCCCACTACGTATTAACAAGGCTATTATAGACCTCCGTTGGTCTAGTAAAGATCGAGTATGCATTGAGGTTGACTTGGAGTACGAGCTTCCTGACCGTATTTGGATACACAGACAGAAATATCTAGGTTACTAGCAGTTAGTGGTGTATGATAATAAGGCTGACTTCTGTTTTAGATGTAGGAGCATGAGTCATATAGATGACCAGTGTCCGATTGGGAGACCACCTGCTACACCACCAACTCATTCTGCACCCCCATCACCTTCTGCTGATATAGTAGTTACTGCACTACCTCCCATTGAGAGGAAGAAGTGGGTTCAGGTCTCAGCTGCTCCTACACCGAGCAAGGATAAGGTGTATGCACAGATCCAAAGTGACATTAATGGGATGGGTTTGGAAGATTGCATGCAGAACACCGAAACAGACTTACCATCACCTATTGGAAAATCTTCATCTAGATCACGCACACCGCAGGTCCCTCCAGACATCAGATCAGCTGCACCTCACACGAGTTCCATCCTGAGATCAGAGGCACCAACCTTCCGCTCTTCCCATGGTCCATGGGTTGGCGATCCACTAGCCCATGGAGGAATACCTCTCCCCAGACGACATCCTTCACCAGGGAATGAGCCAGAGTACGACTACTTAGATTACTACAACTAGGACACGCCTTAGACTAGACGCATGACTAGGTCTGTGTCTTATATGAGGGTCCATCCTCGTAAGTGTCCATGAGCTCTTTGTTTTTACATTGTATTTACTACTTCCAGTAAATTTGATATTTATATTATCGCATTTTACATTTGTTGGAGATTAGGTCTGTGCCCCCTCCTTTTACTTTTTTATTTTATTTTCCATGATATAAAATTAGCCACACTAGTGACATTTATTTTTTTAAAAAAATTTGCCTCTCTATAAGTTGATGGTTCTAACTTTTCACATGAGAAAAATGCAAACTCAACAATGTTCAATCTCACATACTTAGGGTTTAGATTACTTTATCCTTTCTCTGTCCCTAAAAAGTTGATATTCTTGCGAATCTACTTGTACTTCAACTAGGGATGGATTCTCAGCTTCTAATACTTCATGGTAGGGTTCTATTGTTGAATTTCTAAAGTTTTGGGTGTAGTTTTGACAACTTCATGATCACTTTCAAACTCTAAGGGGCCGTTCTCTTTGTGTTTCGATTTTGGATTTTGTTTTGAATTTTGGATTTTGGTTGTTTGTTTTGAGATTGCTGAAAACATGTTCTCTTTGTGATTTTGAAAAACTTTTTTCAAAAATAGAAAACTGAAAAATGCGTTTACTTTGTAATTTTTTGATATATTTATTTTGTGATACTTTATATGTAAAAATTGGTTGATTTGTTGAATTACATTAATTTTGATGTTAATAAATCAGTTAGTTCTCTATATCAATAAATTCATCATTAATATTGTTTCAGCTAAACAAAAATTTAACCCTATACCAACAAAATCTTAACATGGATTTATATATAATGGCAAAATAATATAAGAATTTCAAGTGAAGGAAGTGTCTCACATTTATCCATAATAATAATAATAATAATAATAATTACAAAAAAAAAAAAAAAAAAAAATCTTAACATAGATCTATATAATGGCAAAATAATATAAGAACTTCAAGTGAAGGAAGTGTCTCACTTTTACAAAAAAAAAAATATACTAATAATAATAATAAATAAAAAAATAAAAAATAAAAAGAAATTTACAAAAAAAAAAATCTTATGGATCTATATATAATGAAAAAATAACATAAAAACTTCAAGTGAATGAAGTGTCTCACTTTTATAACAAAAAAAAAAAAATTACAAAAAAAAAAAAAAAAAAAAAATCTTAACGTGGATCTATATATAATGACAAAATAGCATAAGAAATTCAAGTGAAGGAAGTATCTCACTTTTACAAAATAAATAAATAAATAAATAAAAATAATTTACAAAATAAAAAAATCTTAACATGGATCTATATATAATCACAAAATAATATAAGAATTTCAAGTGAAGGAAGTGTCTCACATTTTTAAAACAAAAAAATAATAATAATAAATAAAAAATTAAGAAAAAAAATCTTAATATGGATCTATATATAATGGCAAAATAATATAAGAACTTCAAGTGAAGGAAGTACCTCACTTTTACAAAAAAAAAAAAAAAAAAAAATCCAAAACGCGCGTTTTGGACTTTTTAACACAAAATATCCAAAACGCAATAAACTCGTTTTGAGTTTCCTTTATATTTTTTTTGCGTTTTGGAAAACGCGTTTCTGAAAATGGGCAAAGTGAACGCGTTTTCGATATTTCTAAAAATCGAAAACTTAAAACGGACTGAAAACAGCAAAGAGAACGGGGCCTAAATGCTTAAATTTATGTGTCTTCACCTCTAATAGAGCTTATTTCACTTTGGGTTGTTCCATAGGTTCTTTTTCAAACTCAAGGAAAAACATATCTAATTCACTAGACACTATATCTTTGCTATTAACAATCTTGATATTAATTTAACAATACACCCTTAACAGCCCTAACATCAAATTTTCTCTCAGTTTGACGTGCATATGTACAGATCTGAACACCCTAAGATGGGACAAACTTTGAGGCTTCCCCACTTTATAACTCTTCACGTGTATTAAATTCAATAGCACTTTAAAGTGACCTATTGATCAAATAAACAGTAGTACTAGCTGCTTTATCCCAAAACCCCTTAGCTTGACCTGACCTAATCAACATATATCCCACTTTATCCATGGTCATATTAAGCCTCTCAGTCACTCCACTTTGTTGAGGTGTATGATTAATAGTATACCCTTTCCAATACAAAATAATTCAAACTAGAGGTTGCAAAACTAAAGGCCATTATCCATCCTTAAAGTTTCGACCTTGTTTCCCAGTTAATTTTCAACAAGATTTAGCCAACTTTTGAAGTTCCCATAGGACTCGTCTTTAGATTTTAAGAGAAATATCTAAGACTCCGACTATAGTCATCTACTGTAGACAAAAAATATCTCTTCCCACCATGTGTGAGATGCTTTTTTGACCCCCACAAATCATCATGAATATAGATAAGTGATTTTTGTGCATTGTATGTCCACTTTCCAAAACTAAGTCTATTTGACTTATATAAGAACCAAGTCTTACAAAAAAGTAATCTTATCAAGTCTTTCCCAAACAGTTTCTTATCACCTAAAACTTCAAACATTTATTTGTCTCCCCAAGTAAATATTATAAACTACCTCTTTTAGGACTCTTCATAACTACCGATGAATCATTGATAACCTTTAGAGCAAAATTCCCATATTTAAACTCATATACTTTATCTTCAAGGACATCTAGGGATATTATGTTTCTTTAACTTAAGCATGTATCTAATATTATAAAGAGACTTAAATATCACATCATGCATTCTATTGCAACTTCTCCAATCCCTTCTACAACTTGTGAATTATTATCACCCATGTAGACTTTCATAGGTTCAATTTTCTTATAATTATAACCAATCCCTAACGAGACACATATGGAAAGTCACACCCATGTCAAGAATCAACCCTTGAATAATCTCACTCTCATTAATATACATCACATGAAGGCTATCAATTTCAGCCTCTAAGGCTGCATTCTCTAATGTTGGATTATTATGGGCTCAATCTTATGATCTTTTTGTTTTCTTTTAAAGTCATAACAATCTCTCTTAAAGTGTCATAATTTCCTACAGTGGTAATACTTTTTATTGCTCTTGTCCATTGACTTAGACCTACCCTTGAATTTTCCTTTAGACTTTTATGACTATTGTCCTCTCTCTTCCTAACAAATATAACCTCTTCTCTATTTCTTCTAGAATTCTTTTTAACATCTAGTTTTCTGGCCTGAAGTGCATCTATGAAAATAGCTTGAGTAAGTATATCCCTAGCATATTTTATAGCATTTCTCACCTCTCTATAGGACTTTAGTAAAGGATTCACCAGAATTACTATAAGATCATCATCTACAAATTTCTTATCATTGTATGCTAGTCTCTTAATGATTATGCTAAATTATACAAATTAGATTCTAAGTCTTTATTTGAGTCCATCTTAAAGATAAACAAATTCTTGAGCAAATAAATATATTAGGCAGGTTTTTGCTTAAAAACATAGCATCTAGGGTAGCACAATATCTCTAGAAATCTTAGACTAATGGACTTACTTGAAAATGTTATTAGATAAACTATATGCAATCTCATTAATTTCTTCAATTATATCAGGTTGTGCTTTCAATTCAGCAGACTTCTTTTCTAGATCATTGAAGGTCTTTGAGACATTTTGTTGGACCAGAATAGCTTGCATTTTTCTTTTATTCCAAATATAGTAGTCTCCCTTTACATCGAAATTGTGACAACTAGACTCTCGAATCCATTGCATATTCTAAATATATCTCTTAGAAGATGAGGGCTGATCTTTTGGATCAGTTTCAGTCATAAGCAGAAAATGGTCTTAAGTGAAAATCCTTTCAAAGAATCACTTTACACACAAAGGACTCATACCCGAAAGTAAATTTATACCAAGCAAATGAATGATAGATTATTTATACAAAAACAAATCCAAGATAGCATTGATCACAATTATATGCACTTATTACAAGTTCAAGACTTCTTCAAAGAATAGAGACTAATCACATCAGCATGCTAAAAATGCACGTCTATCAAGAAAAATTAAAATGTATTAAATTTGCATTTCACAACACGTGATTTTCTATGTGAGTTACACCAATGAGCAATGGTTACCAAGATAACTCGCAATACTATATGGCTACCTCACATTGCCTCTAATTAGGAGAAATGCAGTTTGATTTTTATAAAAAGAACTTCAAATTCGTGATTAGCTTTGCAGAAGATTCTCTTCAAAAACTGCCTTGTCAGACCACCACGCATCTCCATCAGAGATCCGTAAAAAAATCACATGCCATCACTGTAGGAGCGTACAGGTTTGATGAGCAAAGATCTGGTGTTGTTTTCACGAGACAATGTTCGCTTTGCCTAGATTGAAGATTTGAGTTTCTGTCTAAATTCATCTTCTTTGGTTAGGATCTTGTGCCATCTCCTTCTAGGTCATTGAAACTTTATGTTGTCGGGGTTGAGTCTCGGTGTGACTATGAAGATGGTGTTTAGACATCATTTTATTGGCCATAGCTAGGTGAGTCCGTCCTATCAATTTTTCAATTCTTCCTTGGAATTTTCCTTTGGTTTTGATTTGTGTGAGAACTTTTCCAAACACTGTATTATTTTATCCATAGATCCAAACCCTAGGTTGTAATACCATTTTTGTCAAGGTTGTATTCCAAAAATAGCAATAACCTAAGAAAGGCAGATTCATTGCTTTTTTAGTCATCATTGTCTCATTTTCTCTACCTCGGTACAACACCACACCTTCCAACTCCAGTTGGGCTTAGATTGCAGTATTTAGGAATAGTGCACAACCTTTCAAAAGAGAATGGAGAATTGGCTTAACAACGATCACTAAATTTGTCACCGGAATCCAACTTCAAGACTACACTGTCCTATTTTGTGCTAATATTTGAGAAAGAAAATGATAGTAGAAAAACAGTTTCCAAGTCTATTTTTCGAAAAGAGGACTGCCCCAACAGTTATAAATGGAGATTGTTTGGCTAGAGTTTAAACCAATTTTGTAACCAAAATAATATGCCAAATTGATAATACCCATTAAAAAAAAATATGTCATCACACACAATAAGTTGATGATACATATCAATTCCTAAAATTTGTTATGTTATAAAAAAATTTTGTTTAAATTTATGATGAAATGTGTCTGAAGAGAAATAGATGAAAAAAGAGGTCAAAACTAAGCAATAACAATGAAAAAAAGGGGAAAAACAATTCAAAACAGTAGGATCAAATAACCACGAACCAGTCCGTACAAACCGTATGGATCAGTTAGGTGAACAGTCCGTGCAAGGAACTGAACCTTGCAATCGCAAGGTTCATTCCCTTGCGATCGCAAAGTAGAAGTAGATTTTAATCTACTTCTAATAGAGGTAGCCTTGATATTGCAAGCCTCTAAGGCATTACGATTGCAAGATAGAGTTTCTTGACCATTGTATTGACTACGAAATGGTATGTTGGAATTCTATAAATTGAGATAGAATTCATGGATCTTAACACTTGAATCATTATTGTATATTGAGATTATCCCCAAAAACCTCTCCTCTTTAAAACTTAGAATTATCCTTATTACTCATAACTTGTTCATTCTTTCTGGGTTTCAAAAAGTGTTATTTGCAATCCAGTTCTTGACATGAAATTTGCTAAAGCAATTTGTGTGCTGACCCTTTTAGCATTCTCATCTTGTCTAGAGGGTACAAATTAAGGTTTTATGATAGCATCATTTGTGCTTCAAGTCCTCTTTTTCATTGATTGCTCCATCTATTTATTGTGTTCAATGTGCCAAGTTCGTGTTTGATTTGAAGGTGAATATTATAAACTTCGAAGAAGAAAATCTCTCAACAATCTAAAAGCTTGACTTTGCAATGACAACCAAATGAGATACAACCATGGCCACGATCAAACTAATGAACCAAGACTTGGTGAGATTGGGCAGTTTGATGGTTCAAACTTTACAAGATGGCAAGATAAGATCAAGTTTCTATTGACACTACTCAAAATCTTTTACATACTTGATCTAAACTTGGAGGCTCAACCTTAACCAACCGATGAAAAATTAAAATACAGAACAAAAAAGGGCTAAATGGAAAAAGCGAGAAGAACATGAATTAATATGTTGTGGCCACATCATAATTGCATTTTTGGATTGTCTCTATGATTTGTACACAAACAAAACTTCTACAAAAGAAATATAGAACGCACTTGAAAACAAGTACAAGGTAAATGAAGAAGGTACCAAAAAGTTCTTAATTTTGAGATATTTTGATTTTAAATTTTTAGAAAATGAATCCCTATTGCCCCAAGTGCATGAATTACAAATCATTTTCGTTGGAACAAATTCAAAATCATCTACTCATTAAGGAAGTGTCAATAGTAAGAGGTGGGAATGATAATTCTCAATTTGGCACTTATAAAGCTAATACTGTGCAGAACGAAAACAAAGTAAACAAGAAAAAATTTACTAAAGATAACAACAAATTCAAAAAGAAGCTCAAGGGAGAATGCTTTATATATGAAAAATCCAGCCACTTTACAAAAGATTGTCGACATAGAAAACAAAGCAAAATTAGAGGCAAGTTAAATTTCATTGACAGTGATGTAATTGTTGCTGCTATAAACGAAGTAAATGCTTTCAAAGGAAAGATCCCTGGATGGTGGTATGATACATGTACCACCGTTCATTTTTGACATGAAAAATCTCCCTACAAGACATATCAAGAAATTGATGATAGTCAACAAATACAAATAGAGAATGAACATTGCTTTAAAGTCACAGGCAAATGGAATGTTGAATTACAATTCACATCTAGAAAAGTTGTAACTCTTACCAATGTATTACATATACCAGATATGAATAGAAACCTTGTAAGTGAGGATTTCTTGGGAAAATCAGGCATTAAATGTATCTTTGAATCGGGAAAACCTGTATTATCCCATAATGGTTTCTTTGTTTGAAAAGGCTATCTCACTGAAGGAATGGTCAAATTATGTACTATTGACAATGCTAACAATAAAGTTATAATGATTTCTTCTTACTTTGTTTGTACTTTAAATCTATGGCATGATAAATTAGGGAAGAGTATGGCATTATACATCAATATAGTGCTCCAAGAACACCTGAACAAAATGATTTAGCGGAAAGGAAAAATAGAACCTTAGTTAAAATGGTTAATGCTATGTTAATGAGAGAAAAATTGCCTAATAATTTATGGGGAAAGACTTTACTTGCTACATGCCATATGTAAACTAAAATCTTGATATTAAACATATAAATTTAAACATGATTCTATTCAGGATCTTGACCATAAAATTAATTACTAAAAATCAAAAGACATACCAGAATCCATAACGATAATGTAGAAAGATATGATATCTTGTTACAGCTTTTAATACAATCCTGAAGAAAATATTGATCTGAAATTTGTCTTCTCTCTCTTAACCTAAGCCTTTAGTTGTGTTTCATAAGTTGAACATTTACGATGGAATTCGATTTTAGTATATATATATATATATAGGTAGAGAGAGGGGGCCGAATTTCCTATAACCTTTTAATCTCAACTGTCCATCAAAGTTGTAGTATTAATAGGAAATACTTCTATTAAATTAGGTTTCTATTAATTCAGCAGTTTACCTAATTAAACCATGACACGTAATATGGGCTACATAATGAGAAGATATTTATGAAATCCGAGATATACACAATCCCATAATAATAGGGATTTGATATATCACAAAATTTCTAACAGTCTCCCACTTGGTCCAAATGACAATCCTATTTATGGTTTCATATAGGAATCATAAGGTGCGCAAAAAAATGCTGAATTAATATACTTAAAAGGTTTATCGTAATTACCTTAGTTAATTGAATCATTGATAAGAGTCATAGCGGTTCCATGTTAATTAAAGAACATGGTCCCTTCCCTGTACTACTAATCAATAATCCACTTAACGAAGTATGTATAGTGAAGCAATCATAATGGTCCTCGTAATGTCTTAATTAAAAGACTATTATTATTATTATTATTATTATTATTATTATTATTATCCATTTACATAATGTATACAAAATGGAAATATAAAAAATTCAGAATTGTCAATAATGAAATTTCAAAATAATGTCAAAATAAGAATACGGAGCATTCCACATACAAGAAAAGAAACTATTTGTTACACTAAAGACCCATTGCGTCAGCATGCTGCTTAAATGTCATGGGTAGTAACCCTTTAGTTAGCGGATCTACTAAATTTGCACTTGTGTTAATGTGCTCAATTGACACTCTCTTATTCTGAATTTCTTCCTTAACAGATAGATATTTCATCTCTATGTGCTTTATTCCTTTTGAATACCTATCATTCTTTGAAAAGAATACTGCTGCGGCATTATCACAATAAATTTTCAGCGGCCTAGCAATGGAATCCACAACTCTAAGCCCTGAAATGAAATTTCGCAACCATAATCTTTGAACTGTAGCCTCAAACCATGCTACAAATTAAGCCTCCATAGTGGATGAAGCAATTATGATTTGTTTGGCACTCTTCCATGATATAGCACCTCAAGTGTTTTTTCTAGTATCCACACAACCACCAAAATCCGAATCTCTTTAACCAATCACTCCAAGATGATCGGTATGGCTAAATGTGAACATAAGTTTCTTTGTTCCCTGTAAGTATCTCAACACTTTCTTAGCAGCTTTCTAATGATCAATTATTGGATTGCTTTGATAACGGCCCAACATATCGACTGCAAAGCTAATGTATGGCTTGGTGCAAACTTGTACATACATTAAGCTTCCTACAAGAGAAGCATAAAGAATATTTTTCATTCATTCACGTTCCAATTCAGTTTGAGGATATTGGGTTAGGCTGAACTTCTCCCCCTTCTGAATTGGAACAATATTAGGATCGCAAGACGCCATATTAAATCTTTCCAAAACTTTTGTGATATAGGTATTCTGAGACATTCCTAAAAATCTACGTGATCTATTATCACGAAATATTTCTATTCTGATCACGAATGATGCCTCTCCCATATCTTTCATTTCAAAGTTTTGGGAAAGAAAATTCTTAGTTTCCTGTAATAAACCAAGGTCACTGCTGGAAATTAATATGTCAACAACATATAGAACAAAAAATGCAAACTTACTCCTACTGATCTTTAGGTATATACATTCATCAATAATGTTTTCAGTAAACCCAAAAAAACTAATGGTATTGTGAAACTTAATATACCATTGTCGTGAAGCTTATTTTAGTCCATATATTGACTTTTTTAACAGATAGACCATGTTTTCCTTTTCATCTGTAATGAAGCCTTCTGATTGTGCCATGTAGACTTCTTCTTCCAAACTTTCTTTAAGAAAAGTATTTTTCACATCCATTTGATGTAGCTCTAAATCAAAATGAGCAACTAACGCCATAATGATTTGTAATGAATCTTTTTTATAAATTGGAGAGAAGGTTTCATTAAAATCGATGCCTTCTTCCTGATTAAAACCTTTGGCTACAAGCCTGGCTTTATATCGTTCGATATTACCATGAGAGTCGCATTTGGTTTTAAAAATCCATTTACAACCAACTTTCTTGTGTCCTTCTAGTAATTAAACCAAATCTCAAACTTTATTAGCAGCCATAGATATCATCTCCTCAAATATGGCATCGATCCATTTTTTAGATTCTTCACATTTAATGGCTTGTGCGTACGTAATCAGATCTTTCCTCATCCATATGTTAAATTCAGATTCTTGTAAGTACAACACGTAATCATACGAAAAAGCTAATTTCTTGGGTCATTGGGAGCTCCTTAATGCTACTTTTGGTGCTGCATTTACACTTGGTTCAATGATGACAAACTCATTATGGAGTTTAGGATTATTGACATTTTGTTCTACATTATTGATTGGATCAACAACATTAGGCAGAACTATGTCATTTGAAATTCGTGATAAGGGAATTAGTACCCGAATTTCTTGAATAATCACTTCTTTAACTTTATCACTCCCACTGACTTCGTCATTCTCAATGAATTTAGCATTAATGGTTTCTAAAATTCTCCTATTATGATTAGGACCGTAAAACCTATACCCTTTTGATTTTTCTGGATATCCAATAAAATAACCACTAATTATATTTGGATCCAGTTTCTTTTCTTGTGGATTATAAATGCGTGCCCTTACTGGACAGCCCCATACATGCAAATTTCTTAAACTTAGTTTCCATCATTTCCACATTTCGAAAGGTGTCTTAGGAACATCTTTATTGGGAACCCGATTTAAGATATACACAGCGATCCTAAGGGCATTCATCCACAACGATATGGGTAAATTAGCATTACTCATCATACTCCTAACCATTTCCATAAGTGTGCGATTGCGTCTTTCAGCTACACCATTCTGCCAAGGAGAACTCGACATTGTGTATTGAGCACAAATTCCTAATTTTTCTAAGAGTTTAGCAAAAGGACCAGGATGTTGTCCATATTCATTATATTTTCCATAATATTCACCACCCCTATCATATCTAATAATTTTCACCTTTTTACCTAATTGTCTCTCAACTTTAGTAATGTAAATTTCTACAGCATTTACAGATTGAGATTTGTCATGTAAAAGGTAAATATAGCAATAACGTGAAAAGTCGTTAATAAAAGTGATGAAATAATTTTTCTCCACTAATTGATAGAGCATCAAAAGGTCCACAAAAGTCTGTATGTATTATTTCAAGAAGATTGTTACTTCTTGTGGCTCCTTTCTTGGTATGCTTGGTTTGTTTACCCTTAATACAATCCACACAAGTACCAAAATCAGTAAAATCAAGATTTGTGAGAATCTCCTTTTTTACTAATAAATTGATTCTTTTCCTGGTTATATGAACCAGTCTTTTATGCCACAAGAAAGAAGAACTTTCCTTCGTCATATTACATTTCAAACCAATATTCGGATGCAAGGTAACAAGGAGATTCCGAAAAAGGAAGAATCAAGATTAATTTGATATAAGCCATTGACCAAAATCCTCGAACCAACAAAATCATTGTTCTTGTATAAAATAAAGCAACCACCACTTATTTTAAAGGAGAAACCTTCGTTATCAAATTTTGACAAGGAGATCAGATTACGGGAGATAGAAGGAACATAAATAGTTTGCTCTAAATCTAAGAAAAAACCAGAGTCTAACACTAAACGAAATGTGCCAATGGCTTGAACTGGGGCTTTGACTCTATTTCCCATGTAAATGTAGTCTTCATTTGAATATGTGGTCTGAATTGTAAGGAATCCCTACATCGAGTTTGAAACATGAACATTAGAACCAGAATCAATCCACCAAGCATTAGAAGGTACTACAACAAAACTTGATTCGAAACATACAAAGGCCAAATGCTTACCCTTCTTTTCGAATCAAGCATTGCGTTTCAAGCAATCCTTTTGAATGTGTCTACCCTTTTTACAAAAGTGACACTTGTCATCCTTCTTAGCTTTCTTCAGTACAGGTCGATCTGATTCATTGGATGGGGCCTTCTTAATGCCCTTCCCAGTTTGCTTTCCAAATTTGTTCTTTCCATTGTTGTGAACAATGTAATTTACTTGAGCAACATGACCACCCAGCTGCTTAATTCGAGCCTCTTCCTGAACCAGCTTGTTGGTCGATTCATTCACATTCCACGTATCCTTAATTGTGTTATAATGAATTTGAAAAGGACCATACTGTTGAGGCAATGAGTTTAGGATAAATTGGACCAGGAACGAATCAGCCACTGTCATGCCCAATTTTCTTAATTTTGCAGCCAGATTAGTCATGTTAAATACATGTTGCATAGTTCTGGAGCCATCAAAATGGTTGTGGTGAGTTCAGCCATAAGTTTTCTAGCAATTGCTTTATCAGTAGTCTTAAAGCGTTCAATTATTGTAGATAAGTATTCCTTAGCTATCTCGATTTCTTTGATGGAAGATTTAATGTTGGAAGCAGTGGTTAGTCGCATGAATTTCAAGTACAGTTTGTTGGCTCTATTCCAAGTATTGAAGGCTTTAACTTCATCTTCTGTGGACATATCAGTAAGATCAGTAGGTTTATCCATAATCAGAGCCAAATCAATATCAAAAACCAAACTGAACTCAACACGCTCCTTCCACTCCCAGTAGTTAGTTCCATCTAGTTCAAGAATGAAGTTGATATAGGTATTAAGTTGAGCAGGATGTGAAATAGCATTATAGAAACAAGCTCACTACATTTAATCTTTGAGTTATAAACACAATAAACATATATGACTAAGATTTATTCATAAGTGAGTGCTCAAAACTGAAAATCAAACAAGTATGGTATCTGTGGATATCCTACACTTGCTTAATTGTAGAAATAAATCAACCCCGTAACGTTTATTCTACTATTAATGCATGGTTTATCGTGGTTCCGTATAACGCAAGTAAATAAACTAATAGTGATATTACTTAGTCTAACATTCATCAACATAATATGAGTTCACTATAATGAACACATTGCAGTTCATATCGTACACATAAATTAATAGAAGCATACAACATATCATTAATATTGGCAGAATAATATTATTTGCCAAAACAATAGGATTTTCAAACCTTAAGGATTAAGTAATCATTTATTTGGAGGGTTAAATGGAAATTTAATTAAACTTGATTGACCAATTATGAAAGATTTTAAACTTCAAGGATTAAATTGCAATTTTCCCAAACTTTAGTGGCCAATTTATTATAATATCAAACTTTAGGGACTAAATTACAAAATTTCCAAACTTTATGGACTGAATTAGAAAATCTAGAATTTTAAAAAACCCAACTTAAATAATTTTGTAACTTTAGGGGGCTCAATATAAAATTAGAAGAATCAGGGTCTAATAGTTATGTCCCATATACCAATGGGAACAGGAGGCGTAAAAATTCAAAATTTACCAAAACTGCACAAAATAGTCCCTGAAATCTCCTAATTCCCAAACCCAAGTCCTTGCCCCAAAACGCAATAGCTAAGGTTTATATAGCAATCGTCGTCGTCGCCTCCAAATCCGGCAAGGCCGCAACACACAGGCGACCCCCTTTCGCGCCTCCAGTAGCTGCCCTGACGCTACGACCTGCAGTGCCATCCTCGACGCTGCTCACCTACAGCTTTCTGTTGCGGGGACAAAAAAAATATGAGGCAGTGCCCATTTCCGGTGCTGCGTGTTCCAGCAGAGCCCGCACACCGTTGTGTCGGCTGCTGCTATGGCTCTTTAGACCACCATTATTCATCCAACCGGCCATAATGTCAATCCGACCGAGTCTAAATCTAAACAATATACCCAACTCAAAAATCAATTTTCCTTGAACTCAAAACCCAAAATTCAAAATCCATACACACTATAGTAAAATATCCATGTTTTAATCCAACATTAGTTCACAAAAAAAGCCCATCTCAATTTCAACAGAAATCAGAATCCATATATAGAATATAAAAATCCAGTAAGCATATATAATTTTGGAAGACGTGATAGATCAGATTTATCAATTCATAGAACTAATTATTATAGTCCAAGCAAGGCTCTGATACCACATGTAAACTAGAATCTTGATATTAAACATATAAATTTAAACATGATTCTATTCAGGATATTGACCATAAAATTAATTACTATAAATCATAAGACATACTAAAATCCAGAGCAATAATGTAGAAAGATATGAGATCCTGTCACAACTTTTAATACAATCCTGAAGAAAATATTGATCTGAAATTCGTATTATCTCTCTTAACCTAAGCCTTTAGTTGTGTTTCAAAAGTTGAACCCTTATGATGGAATTTGAGTTCAGTATATATATAGATAGAGAGATGGGCCAAATTTCCTATAGCCTTTTAATTTCAACCGTCCATTAAAGTTGTAGTATTAATAGGAAATACTTCTAATTAAACTAACTTTCTATTAATTCAGTAGTTTACCTAATTAAACCAGGACACGTAATATGGGTCACATAATGAGAAGATATTTATGAAATTCGAGATATACACAATCTCATAATAATAGGGAATTGACATATCACAAAATTTCTAACACTATATTGGTAATAGAATCCATTCTAAGAAACTTAAGGTTTTCCCTTTGAATTATGGAGGAAGAAAACCTAACATTGGATATTTTAAAGTGTTGGGGTATTTTTATAAAAACACCAATTCTAGAAAAACAAAACTAGGACCAAGGGGGATCAAAAGTTCTTTTGTTGGATATGTTATTAATAAAAAAGCATATAGGTTAATTGATCTAACATCCAATGTTATTATAGAATTACAAGATGTGGAATTTTTTGAAAATTCCACATTGTTTTGATGAAATTACTCAAAATCCATTGGCAAGTCAAATTGAAATTCCAGCTTCTAATAAACTACTAGAAATATCTTCTCAATATATAGCTGAACCTAGTGAACCTCGAAGAAGCAAGAGATCTTGTAAGGAAAAGATATTAGGACGTGATGAGATTGATTCTCAATGGATTTTCCTATGCTTGGTTGAAGCAAGTATGGAAGATAAAGTAAGAACAATTTCTTACGTTCTTCAAATTGATAGTGATCCTAATTAAATTGCTTAAAAGAAAAAAAAAGTAGTGATCCTAAAACCTACAAAGAAGAAATGACTTTTAAATATAACACATTTTGGAAATATGTTATTAATGATGAAATGAATTCTATAATATCTAATAATACTTGAAAAATCGTTGATTTACCGGTTGGATCTAAAGCCATTAGTCATAAATGGGTATTTCGAAGGAAATAAAATATCGATTGTTCAATCCAAATTCATAAAGCAAGATTAGCTACTAAAGACTTTCGACAAAAAAGAAGAAATTGATTACTTTGACACTTATGCACCATTAGCTAGAATTACTACTATTAGAATTCTTTTTTTTTTTTTTTTTTGCATTATCTTTCACATATGATTTATGTATGCATCAAATGAATGTTAAGACTGCATTTTTAAATGGAGAGTTAGATGAAGAAGTTTACATGAAACAACCGAAAGGTTTCATTCTTTCAGGTAAGGAAAATAAAATTTGTAAACTTGTTAAATCTTTATATGGTTTAAAACAGGCTCCTAAAAAATGACACGAAAAAATTGACATCACTATTATGTCTTTTGGCTTTTTTGCATAATACGGTAGATAAATGCCTATATGTTTAAAAGTGTGATATATAAATTGAATTTGTATGTTTATATGTGGATGACTTGTTGATTATAAGTAATCACATGGATGGTCTTATAGATACGAAGAAGTTTCTATCTTAAACATTCAAAATGCATGAAGAATCTTGGTCAAGTAGATACCATATTGGATATAAAAGTAATCAAGAATGATTTGAGTTTTGCATTAACTCAATTACATTATGCTGAGAACGTGATTGAAAAGTTCAAACATTTGAACATTAAAGAGGCAAATACCGAGTTTGATTCAAGTATCAAAATTTGCAAAGAATGTTGGAAGAGCTATTGGACAACTTAAGTATGCAAGTGCAATTGATAGTCTAATGTATGATGTTCAATGTACAAGACTAGACATTGCATTTGCTGTAAGTAAACTTAGTAAGTTTACATGTAATCCAAGTGTTTAATATTGGAAAGCAATTGGAAGGGTAATTGGTTATTTAAAGAGAACCAAAAACCTTGGACTCCAATATACTAAATTTGCAGCTATATTTGAAGGATATATCGATGTTAGTTGGATATCAAGTGCTGGTGAAAACAAATCAACCTCAGGCTGGTTGTTCACTCTTAGAGGAAGTGCTGTTTCTTGGAGATCTAAGAAAAAAACAATGATTACACATTCTACTATGGAATCTGCGTTTGTAGCATTAACTGAAATAGGAAAAGAAGCGGAGTGGCTTAAAGATCTTCTTTATGAAGTACCATTAGATATGAAGAATGAATCTTCAATATCTATATAATGTGATAGTCATGTGAAAACTTAGTTGATTCATTTACAAAATTTCTTACCAAAGAGTTGGTAAAAGTAACGTCTAGGAGGATGTGGCTTAAAATCCTTAAATAAATTCATCAATGATGGCAACCCTACCCGTTTTTACAAAATGAGTAATATACGGGTTCAAAGGGTAACAAAAAAGTCATTCGATAAGTGAATTGATTATATCACTTAAAATAAACAAAAATATAGCTCTATCCTAATGAATAAGTGTCTTTAAAACGTAGCTGAGACACCATAAGAATTTCTCCTATATGAACTTAGAAGTGGTACCGCTTCAAGGAAAGTTGAATTTACTTTTTAAAAAGTTCATGAAATTCGAATGGGCGCAAGGCCATTAACGTGCCAAAATATAGATAGTGTGGAACATATTGAGCTAAGATGCTCACGCGTGTGGTGGTATTGCTGGTAGTATTATATATAACGGATAACTATTACAAAGCTAAGGCTACTTCGAGGTTCTCGATATTACTTTGCAATATTAGCACTATTTTAAGGTTTAAATCAGAAAGATACATTATCTTATGCGTGCCATCGTTTATAATTCTAATTGTAATATTTGAACATATGGGAGATTGTTATAAAAATGTTTTTCAAATATATGATCAAATGTGTTTGAAGAAAAATAGATGAAGAAGAGGTCAAAACCATGCAATAACAATAAGAAAAGGGAAAAATCGGTCAAACCGATCGGACCGATCAGGTGAATAGTCAATGCAAAAAAAATGAAAACTTGCAATCGCAAAGTTCATTCCCTTACGATCACAAGGTAGAAGCAGATTTTAAATTGCTTCTAATAGAGGTAGCCTTGCAATCGCAAACCCATAAGGCATTATGGGCTTGCGATCGCAAGGTAGAGTTTTTTTGACCGTTCATTTTTTAGGCCCCCTTTCATCATCAACCATTTTCACTCTTTTGTGAAAAGTTGTATTGCCTATTAAATGGTTTGTTGAAATTTTATAAATTGAGATAGAATTCATGGATCGATCTAAACACTTGAATCATTATTGTGTATTGAAATAACCCCAAAAATCTCTTCTTTTTAAAACATAGAATTATCCTTATCATTTACTCATAATTAGTTCCTTCTTTTTGGTTTTTAAAAAGTTCTATTTGCACTCCGATTATTGATTTGAAATCTGCTAAAACAATTTATGTGTTGGCCCTTTAGTATTTTCATCTTGTCGAGAGAGAGCAAATTAAACTTTTAGGATAACATCTTTTGTGCTTCAAGTCATCTTTTTTATTGATTGTTCTATCAATTTTTTGTGTTCGCTATGCCAAGTTTGTGTTTGATTTGAAGATGAATATTATCAATTTCGAAGAAGAAAATTTCTCAACGCGTTATACTGATATTGGACTCGTGCTACAACTTTTGAATGAAATATGTACATTTTTATGTTACTATTATGCTTGAAAAGTCAAGAAATTAAGGTGGCGTTCTGTTTGTATTTTATTTGTATTTTCATTTTCGAAATGTTTTGTATTTCCTGTTTTTATTTTTGTTTTTAAATTTGCTGAAAACGCGTTTGATTTGTTATTTTTGAAAACTCTTTTTGAAAATGAAAAGCTGGAAAACACGTTCTGTTTGAAATTTTGCAGAATAATACTTAAACTATTTTTAATTAATTTGCTTGCAGAATACTACTGGCTCAAATTTAAATTTCCTTTCACAATACACTGAAAACATGGTTACATGCAATACACTAATGTGAGCATTAAAAGTCTATATTAACACAGTTTGGTCAGGTTCAGGATTTGAGGAAATTCTAGTTCTATTAAAATTCAGAAAATGTAGGTTCTTTTAAAACCATTAGAGTTTATTTATCAAGACATTTTTTGAAATATAACAAGAATTCTCACTTAATTTTTTTTTTGCAATGTTGATATTGAATTCAATAAAACCTTATTTAAGTTTAGTTTCAAGTTAGGATAATTCTAAAAAAAAAAAAAAAATCTTTATTTAGGTTTAGTTCCAAGTTAGGATAATTCTTCAAAAAAAAAACAAAAACAAAAAATCTTTATATTAAACTTAGTTCCAAGTTAGGATTTAAAAAAAAAAACTCAAAACGCGTTTTCCCCATTTTGAACATTTTTGGTCGAAATACACACAAAATGTCCAAAACGAGGTTTTAGGCGTTTTGCGTTTTGTGTACAAATTTTTTTTTTTTTTTTTTTTTTTTTCAAAATACGTTTTCGAAAATGGTAAAGAAAACGCGATTTTAATGTTTTCAAAAATAAAAACAGAAAATGGCCTCAAAATAGCAAAAAGAACGTAGCATAATTATCGTGCACCCTTACATGAAAATGTACATGGGTCGTCTCGTCTGTATCGACTTTTACAATAGTTAATCTAAATCATTGCACCAAAAAGGATCATAACGGGTGTTGGCCATTATGCAAAAATTAAGGATGGACCAAATTTGTAGGCCATTGTACTAAAGGGGCCATTATTACAGGTCATCTTAAGCAGAGATTCGATTGAGAAAAGCAAGATAAAGTAACTTAATATTTATTATTAAAAAAAAAAAAAAAGAAGTACAATGACTCACTTGTAATTGAGTCTATAACACAACAAAGAAACAAGTTTAGCGAGTTGTGATCTTTGATCCTATAAATGTTCTAATTACATGACATTACAATTTAAGCACAAGAAGAAACTAACACGTGAAGGATAAAGGTTGAAATTCACATGACAATATTTTTTTGACGCCCAAACCGACCTTTAGGCCTTTCCTTTTTTTGTTCTCAAGATCATAAGAACTTAGAGCTCGTTTGGTAAAGCAATAATTTTCACAACAATTATTCAAATTCAATCTCAACCATCCACTTTTAATTAAGCCCACAATTTTAAACTTTTCAAATATTTTTAAATCGCACATCCATAAAAAAGCCAAAAAAAGAAGAAGAGGAAAACCAAAATTTTTCACATTATCAAACAGGTTCTTAACTTCAACTTTATTTTATTATATATAAATCCATGTACAATAAGAAGCAACTTGTGCAACTTGAGTTGCGAATTTTTAAAGCTTAGCCATGTTGGCTTGATCACGGCACAACTCGATTGACACTTCTAGATAGATGCTTAGAGATAGAGAAAGAGTATCTAACTTACACTCGTCTTGTCTAAGATATCTAATCTAAATCTAGAAAAGTGTCTTCCACTTTCTTATGGTACTGGTGCATAACAGGGAGATCAAAGTAAAATATGCCATTCAAATCATCAATGGACAAAAGGCAAGTATGGGATCTACATGCTTGCCACCAACTTATGCTCAAACCTTCATGGGACCCTAATTTTTTGTGCCAACAACTATTGTGTTTTTTTCTTAAATAATTCTTTCTACAACTTATAAACTATATGTGTATGTTTCATTTGTCATATATAAATGCAATCCCTCATAATTGTATTAATATATCCCACAATTATTAGCGAGATTATGTCATGTCATGTCAACTAGGATAGGAATTTATGTTACTTAAATTATTTTTTTGCATACTTCTAAAGAAATTTGATTCCATCGTAAAAGATTTTTTGCGATGCCTAGCAATCATCATGAAACCAAGATCAATTATTTATCTTTTATTTATCTCGTATATATAGCTATTTAAAGAGAAGGGTTTAGAAATTAATTATCCATTTGGATCAATATAACTGCAATATATCACTAAAAAGAATCTGTATAATGCTTTTATTGACTTAATTTTGATAATTACTTTACCAATATATGATGCATATAGTCCTTAAACGTAGCTGCAGAAAGGGGGAAAAAACTAAGAATATCGCGGATTTAGGTCTTTGGCAGTCTTTTGGTTCCTTCGGAGGTTTTTTGGCGATGATATTTGAGTTTTTCATTCTGAATACTTTTAAATAGTATCACTGGATGCGAACCTTAGTACTAAGTATACGTATGACAAAAAACTATACAAAATATTACTCTAAAAGAAAATTTAATAATTGAACATAAAGGTCAACTAGAGCATACATATACACTATTTCATTGAGATTAATTTCTTTTGGTCATCAATGGTGTTTTTTGCTGTATATGTACCATACCATCAGAATCATCAGATTGATGTCTCCTTATGACCATTTCTGAAATGCATCCAGATAGTCAAATATGAATTGATACTTTAAAATTTCCAACAACATTTTAATTAATTATATAATTCTTACTTCACTAAAATTTTATATATTTCAGTTTTCTCCTGTATTGGTTGCATTATTATTCAAATGCTTTGTTCTTTTGCCTTTGCACACCTTTATCCTCCACTGATATACTACTTTATATGAGGATCAATCAGGCATAAGTTCAAATCCCTCAGAATTTCAACTCCATTGACAGCTAAAATTTTGGAAAATTCCATGAAATAGTTGTCTATATTTTTAGGAAAATATGCACAAAAAATTTGATTCAGTATGATATTTTCATCATGATGTTATGTCCATCTTAAAGGTGAATAATGTATTAATGTGCAAGAGAAAAAATAAAAGTGATGATTAATGGAAATCTTAAAGACTAAGAATATCGCGGATTAAGGTCATTGGCAGTCTTTTGGTTCATTTGGAGGTTTTTCGACGAAGATATTTGAGTTTTTCATTCTAAATACTTTTAAATAGTATCACTGGTTGTGAACCTTAGTACTGTGTGTAATTGGTATTATTTAAAAAGAGTTTTTTTTAATTGAATAGTGATTTTTAGGAAAATGGATGGTTGAGATTTGGTTAAAAAGTCAAATATTATGGGCTTGATTTTTAATGGATAGTTGAAATTGAATACTGTAGAAAAAAGAGAAAAATTTAAAGATAACCAAAGAAGGGCTAAGTATACTTATAACAAAACTATACAAAATATTACTCTAAAAGAAAATTTAATAAATTGAACATAAAGATCAACTAGAGCGTACATAAACACTATTTCATTGAGATTAATTTCTTTTGGTCATCAATGGTGTTTTTGCTGTATTATGTACCATACCATAAGAATCATCAGATTGATGTCTCTCCTTATGACCATTTCTGAAATGCATCCAGATAGTCAAATATGAATCGATAATTTAAAATTTCCAACAACATTTTAATTATATGATTCTTACTTCCCTAAAATTTTATATATTTCAGTTTTCTCCCGTATTGGTTGCATTATTATTCAAACGCTTTGTTCTTTTGCCTTTGCACACCTTTATCCTCCACTGATATACTACTTTATATGAGGATCAATCACGCATAATTAAGTTCAACTCCCTCAGAATTTCAACTCCATTGACAGCTAAAATTTTGGAAAATTCCATGAAATAGAATTGCCTATAATATTTTTAGGAAAATATGCACAAAAATTGGATTCAGGATGATATTTTCATCATGATGTTATAATGTTCATCTTAAAGGTGAATAATGCATTGATGTGCAAGAGAAAAAATAAAAGTGATGATTAATGGAAATCTACTGTAATTCCACTTTGAATATCCAATAGAATTAAAAGTATTAATGTTATTGGATGCAGCAAAGAGAAGTTTATGTATATAAGATTTGTTATACAAGTGCAAACACTTTCAAACAAGAAGAACAATAAAAAGCAAAAGAATAAAAAACACAAACTCCCAAGCATAAAAGAATTCCAAGCATGCTGATCATTCAGAAGAAGAAAAACACAAGGAAAGCTCAACTACTATATGATTATATATGGCTTCAATTATAAAGTTATGGCATTGCATCAGAAATCTATAAAAAAAAGGAACCCTTGATGATGTTTAGTATTAGGGTTTCCATACTGATGCCCATACCACAGGTTCCTCTTTCCATGTCAAGTATAATCCTACATCATCTGCTCCTGCAGGTAGCACGAGTGACCATCCGGTCCGGTATCTCTTAAGCAGTGCCTTAACATCATCGACAACATCATCGCTGTATCCGACTGGGACGAAATCCTCCCGGAGCTTCTGTGACCACTGGCTTCCTCTCTCTTTTATCTCACTGTCTCCTCCATGATCAACTTCATCATCACAAGCCAATACACTGACTATGCTTCTTGAACACTCTCTCTCTAGCATCAATCTCTCATTACTTGTAGGTGCAAAGCTTTCCTCTAGCATATCAAAATAGATTGTGTAGAATCTAAGGCATTCTTCAAAGCATTTGACAAAATCATTTCTTGAGCTTGAGAAATCAGCCTCTTCTTCCACAACTGTCACAACTTTAGGCCTAAGACTTTGGATCATTTGAATAAAAGCCCTTCTTTCTTCCATATCAACTCTTTTCAGTGCTCCAATGCAGTTCACTGCTACAGCTTCATCTTCTTGAACACCTAGGCTGTCCTTTGTTAACTCTCCCAAGAAATTCAGGCCATTCATTACCCTAAACTCAAAGGGTACCCCCATTAACCTTGCGAACTTCTCCATCCTCGGAGTTATCTCCTTCATTACGGATTCCACGATGCTTGTTGTGACAACAATAGTAAGCTTTAGATGGGGCGTTTCATCGTTTCTTGTAGCCAAGGCTTCCAACAAAGTTGGCCATTGAGTACACAAAGTGTTGCTGATATCAATAATATGAAGTTTGTTCTCACCTTCTAAGGCTTCCAATATAGCCCCATTTGATGCAACATGGCCAAAAGTTGTCCAAGGACTCACTTCCTGAAATTTCAGTATCAATTTCCTGACAGAATCAAAAGAGTGGCTCTTTTCTGCTACTGAAATTAGGGTTTTGTAACATCGTTGGCCGGAATCCGTGGCCTTGCAGAAGAGGGCTTGCAAGAAATAAAAAGCCAGCTTCTGATCACAATCTCCATATGGAGATGCAAGTTCATTTAACATCCACAAGAGGTGATGGATCTTAGTAGAATCCTTCTCAGACATGGCTGTGGCACACTCTATAAGCAACCTTGATGCCCACTTTCCATCTGAATTCTCCCCGGAATCCGGTGACCGGAGTCCCGTTATGTTGCTGTCTTGAGGCTGTCTACAATTGGCACCTTGCATTTCTAGGTGAATACCATTGTTTTGGGGGTTGGCAATATGTAAGAAGGCAGCTTCTTTTGAACTGATAGAATTAGTTCTATCCATGGGACTCTCTATGCAAGATCTTGATACATCATTTAGGATACAAGAAAAAACCTAGATAAGAACTTAGGAATTAGAAGGCCAGTTCGATTAGTTTTTATAATTGAGGTCCTTGTCGAGGACGTCTGATTATATATTAATTTTTTGAGTTTATTAAAGAGAAAAATCAACATATATGTAATTATAAGACGTGATATGATCAACAGCATACTACTGTTCTCCACACACCATGTTGGTGCTATGACAAATGATGTAAATTCGTATTGGCATTCTCAAGGAAAAAGAATTCTACTAAAAAAAATGCCAAAGAAAATCTATACGGATGTTGTAGTGATGAACAGTTGAGAATTAGGAACTCTAATTCTATTATATCGAGAGCAATTACTATCAAGATTGGAAAAAAAAATCAATCAAGAAATTCAAGATTTATAGTGACTCGCTTCAATGTGAGACTACATCATCTTTCGTCGCGACAGGAGTTCACGATAATCAAAAAGAATGTTTTAGAAGAAAAAACGCACAACCTCTCTTTTCCTCTCTCTATTTGATGGACATTCAAAGCCTAAGTATTTTGTTCTATTTATAAAATTGAATAGGGGCAAATTCGAATTACCCGAAGACTCCAATCCTATAATAAAATTTTACAAGAACACAATCTTCTAAGTGTCCTTGTCTAGAATTTTTGTCTGGGGCTCCTCCCTAGCCCCCTAGAGGGGATGCCTGCCAACTTCTAACCCACGGCGACCTCACCAAGAAGGTCGAACTACGCACTGCTCCGCGAAGTGATAATAATTAGGCTCAACATTAGTTATGCTCGACAAATAAGTAGACTCCACAACTTAACATGAACATATAAATAAAGGAACAAATTCGTTCTCTTGTCCCTTGGAATTCTATAAAAATTGATCGTTTAATATGATAGCAGAATAAGTAAACTTGCATAGTTTCAGACTCTTCATCCATTCGTAAAACGATTATATTTTAATATAAAAGAATAAATTAGGTATGCGCCATAAAGGTTGTAATGATAAAAATTAATAAAATGATTTCTTTAATAGTTTGAACAAATATGAAACAAGAGAAGACAAAAGGTAAATGCCAAATTTTATTGAATTCAATACATATCTATTTCCTGTTTGGTGGAAATTAAAATTAAGTTTTCAGTGGATTTTAATAAAAAAAAAAATTAATAAAATGTGTGGTTGAAAAGTGTAGATTCCATGAAATATGTAGTTGATATTAATTGTTGACTTAATTTGACTTAAATTAAAATTTAGATTTTAAGTTGTACACTATGTATAAAATAGTAAAATACAATTAAAACAAGTATTCCATAATTTAGGTAAATATTATTAATTAAGCCTCTGTTCGGCGACCAACCTTAAAAAATTAAATGATTTTTTTTGTTGTTTTTTAGGTAGATGGATGGTTAAAAATTGGAGAGAGAAAATATGTAGAGTTAAAGATTGATTTGGGGAATTGTGTAGTTTAAAAAGTGATTTAAAAATCACAATCATTACTTTACCGAACGGAGGCTTAGACTTCTTCAAGCAAGAGTCGTCTACATGTTGCGGTACGATTTCATAGCCATGAAGTGCAGAAATAAAGTTTATTTCTAAATCTATAATTCAACTTATTAATTAATTTTTCTTGATTTTATAACTTTTTCATAAAATCTACTACTTTTTCTATAGTACTCAATTTCAACCATCCAAAAAAGCCAAACCAACAATTTTTTACTTTTCAAATCACTTTTTAACCATTTGATTTCTCAAAACTTTTTCTTTTCCCAAAAAGTTATAAAATCAAATACAAACTAAATAATTATAACAGATTTTAATTTTGGAGAAGCAAAGTCAACAAATAGGATGATCAATTCATTTTGTCGCTAGCTGCAGTCTTTTACTAAAAATTAAAATAGAAACCTCTAATCATTAAGGTATATATTATAATAAATTTATTATTAGTTTATGAAATAATGGCCTTTCGATCCCAAATTAATAAATGGTAGCTTATAAATTGGTCATGCCGTATGTATACATACACCTAAGGAGATTAATTTCATTTTGGTTACTAATCTTTTAGTGAAATCTCTATTTAAATTTATCGCAATCAGATTATTGAATTTCAATTCTATCAATATTGATAGTCTCAATGTTGACCCTTGTTACTAACATTAAGCTCATGTTTGGCCCCCATTTTTTAGGAATAATGTGACTTTGAATAGTATTTTAGAAATAATGTGTAGTTAAAAAATGTTTGAAAAGTCAAAAATTACAGACTTAACTAGATAAATGATTATGATAAATTTGATTTTCAAATAATGAGGGTCAAACATGGGCTAATATTCATACATGGAAATTATAAATTAATGGCAACGTGATGTATCATACATTTCGAGGTAACTATGCCCTTGTTTGGCCCCCATTTTTTTGGGTAAAAATTTAGTTTTGAATAGTATTTTTGAAAGAATGTAGGGTTAAAAATTGTTTGAAAAGTCAAAAATGGTGGGCTTGACTAAGATGGATGGTTGAGATTGAGTGTTGAATAAATTTAGTTTGTAAAAAATGGGGGTCAAACAGGGGCTATGTCATCTATGCATGACGTCATAGAAATGTTTAAAAATATTTGGTTAAAAATTGTCGATAATTCATTTGATCACATGGCATATTCAGCCCTCTATTCTTCCCAATTTTAAGATTTTGTAGTCATGTCATGAAGATAAAATAATATTTATTTAGAAATTAGAGCTTATAACATGTGATTTTAAAGTTAAGTTTCGTAACGACAGTAAAATCGGTGCTTAGTAGATCATTTTTACGAGTATGTATCTTTTATTTCTTGTTCAACATTTCCTAAATTCTTGCTTATTTTGACGAATTATTTGGTATGTCCATGCGAAGAATTCGAGAGATTATGGATAAAACTTATAGATAAAAGATATTAGAAACTACTAAATTTTTTAATCAGAGTTGGTGAGAATAGTACTTTATCATCATGGCATTTAAGTTAAAAGTAATTTTTACTTACTTATTTCAACTTTGACTATTAAAATTTTTATTACATGAACTTAAAAACAAATCTCTTAAGCTTGCTCAACATGCACCTATCTATGTTTGCAAGTATATTCTCATAGAATAGATATATTTTCTTGTACTACAACATTCTTGTACTTATATAGTACAGAACAATATATAGTTATATTATTTGTACTTGTATACATAAGACACGACAATATAGTAATAAAAGTAAATATTTATGAGTTTCTCATTTTTGGATAAATATTTTTTGAAAATTAAAAAGTATTCCCTAATTCCTTTTAAAATATGTTTGAATAGCCACAATTTTCATGGAAACTTAGAAGTTTAATTTCTATTTTTTTCGACGATTAGCAATTCAATAGATTTTACGATGAAATTTCGTACAATTTCCTCGAGAGCAAATTGTTATTTAAAAAAAAAATTATGAATACAAGTTATTCCACCCTAGGAAATGCACAAGAAGACAAGTACAAAGTTTTTGTTTCCTTCCCAATCATTGAACAATTATCTCTCTCTTTAGTATATTTATTCATTATTGCACCACTCTCGCAGTACATCTTCATGTGTTTCTTAGCATCGTGTTGTACAGAAAAGTTAAAGCAGGCCTTCCAACTTTAATAATATAATATAGAATACATTTAGGACACTCACTTTAAATCGACAAACTTTAATTTTAAAAAAGGAACATACATTATATTGTTAAGATAAGATGATATTGTTATAAATATATACGATGAATTACGTTATTTTCATTGTAAATATACAATGAGTAGCTAACATTTGATCGACATTTAATATAATTCACATCATTTTATGTTATTTCATCATTATGATCACACAATGACGAGTATTAATTTAGCCGAATGAATGCTCGTACTTGAAATATGCTTGTTTGGCAGAAATTAAAATGTAGATTATAATTTAAATCAAAGCCAACTAATAATTTCAAACATATATTCACCAAAAATTTACTAAAAATCTCTATAGTTGTGAAGATTGCGTCAAGGCTTCTCTAGGCTATGCATGCTAATAGTTATAAATTTCATTTTTTTTATTTAGTACTTGTTTGGTTCTCTTTAAATTTTTTTTTTCTACAGTACTCAATCTTAACCATCTATTAAAAGTCAAACCCACAATATTTAACTTTTCAACTAAATCTTAACCATCAATTCTCCTAAAAATCACTATTCACTCAAAAAAATTCTTTTTAAACAATACCAAACACACTTATTTGGCGACAACGTAATCGTAATTATTTTCATTTGAATGTCAACTGGCACTTGGATTCCATACTTGTATTAAGAAAAGAAATGAGACAAAATAAGTAAATTACACTAAATTAGTGTTATTTCAAGCGTCACTGTACTAGCTGGCCTAGCCCGACACAAAATTCTAGATCGTTGCAGGGTGGAGGATGAAAGTTCACAGCGACAGACCTTATCCGACTTTACACCTCTAGCTATGAAAAATAAACGTGTTACAAAAACGACGACATTTTTCCAAATAATCTAACAACAATGGGGTAGATAATCATAGATTAATACAACAAAATGCAGAGATAACTCTTAATGGAAGCAATGGACAGTAACCAAAGTGGATTAATGCTTCCAGCCCTTTGAGTGACCATAAGCCATGTATGGTTCGAGAAATCCTATGAACTGAAAATCACATAATATCGTTCAGCTTCTACTAAGTGTATATATGTACCCGAGTCTTTATCTTCATTAGGACAAAGTACCTTTGTTCCATCTGCAGACCAACGTGCACCATAACCATCCTTAATCCTTATCTCGAACACGACTCCATGGGGTGGGACAGTATGCATATTCAGCCAGCAACAATGAGTTAGTAGGCAACTAACGATGTCCATGGAAACCCTATTTTTTTCACAATCTGGACGTGCAAATGAAGATAGTCAAGAACCTTGTTATCCACGAAAAATCTGTAAATGACTAGATACTTTGCAACTGGAAATCCTGCTATCTCCGGAATGTTCAAAATTTACGTCTGTGTCATAACCTGAATGAACAAAAAATGATGCAGTTCCAGTAGATCAAACACATTGATGTTCTACGACCAATCAACGGAATAGCTTAACCTTAGAACTTGAATGAAAAATGAAACATAGTGATTATCTCCTTTACTGTATGCTAATAAGGAGATGCCTACATTTGTATCTCAACATCTTTGCACTAGAGTTTACTCAGTTTCATACTTCATTCAGCTATATTTCCGGCGATTTCTCCACTCATCATAACTTTCAATCATTTTGACATTTTAATTACCATATAACATGTAAATTGGTATCTAGTCTAGGAAGAATGTTTTAAAAGTGAACTTTTTTATTTAATAAATGCATTACCATTAAAAAATCCCACTTTACATGATCTTCCAAGTCAGAAAGACAAGCTTCTCAACTTGCTTGCCTATAGTCTCTATCATTAACATGCATATTTTTTTGAATTAAAAAAAAAAAAAAAAAAAAAAAAAAGGACAGTTGCTCAAGCAAACATAATCCTGAAGGCACTTGCTTCAATGTGTGAATCATAAGTAAATAAAGCCTCCAATCTAATATCTACTTGAACAGAAAGTGATTAGTATCTTGGGAGAAATTTTCCTAGCAACAAATTAGTGTTCTTCTGAACAAATCAGGAAACTATAGCATTTAGTCACTCATATTTTTTACATGCATATATGAGTTTATATCTAGAAGAGACAAGTCATATTGAACTGACCACTTCCACTTAGGGAGCCCCAATATCCACTGCTGCTTCGATTGACATGCTTAGCTAAGGCCCTCGCTCCATCAGTCAAGGTCGAGCCTTTAACCTCAAGTCAAGAGTGAAACCATGCATAAGCAAAACTACATATTATTGTAGTGACATCCACCAGTAACCACATATACAATAAGTTGAATCACAGTATGAAACAAACCGAGATAAACAATCATGATATAAACCCAAATTCATAATCTACCTCTTTTGGGGATCCAAGTTGGATACGGGAATGAGCAGACGAGCAGCTCTTTTTTCAACTACCAACATCCACCTAATCCCCCAACACACACAAGAACCGAGCGCCGTCCAGAGACTGGACAACAGGAGAGGGCTTTCACTTCACTCCCTCTAGATGGAAATACTGATTTTATTTTGTTTTATTTTTAAATATAGTTTGAACTGTGATCAAGCTATCTGAAACGTGATTGTAATGATAATCAGAAAAAATTGAATCACCCATCACGTAACTACTTCCCACTTATTATCCACACATTCGGCAAGACCCACAACTTGTAACCACTTAAGTTTTAGTTTAATCACTTACCAAAGTAGCTAGCTATCACAATTATATGTTGACAAGGTAAGAATTTTTAGGTCGTTTCACTTCAAGGATTGTAGAAGGACCAAGATGATGAAGTTTATAAAGAAAAGACATTACCAAGAATCGTACGGAAAATTGAAAAAGGCATTATCTTATGGAAAATTGCAAGGATGTAATAGAGAGAAAATATCACAAATGTGAAAACCAAAGTGAATATCAATGAAGAAGCAAAAGATAATAAGGGGATGCCATTGAATATAAAGTAAAATTACTTAAAAAGGAAACATCACAAGTCACTGTCATACATTCGGATTATGTGGCAACAAAAACGAAGAGAGCAGCACTGACGGTGGTGGAGGAAGTGACTCTGTACTTGTTCCCATTGTCTGGACAAAGCCCAGAAGCCTTTGAACTCCTCCATAACTCAATCCCTAAAATTATATAGTAAGCGACCGAAAATGTACATTTGGAAAATATAGGAGTTCTATATTATACGACCCTTATTGAATAGGATAATATGCATAAATAGGTGATACATCTTTACAATGCCATTCGGGTTGCATTTCTGCTCGTCTTCATGTTATGTATATTGACACAAGAGACCAGACAAGGACACATATAAAATAAGGATGATTCTTGCTAGTCGATTGTAGTGTATAGTGATCACCCCTACCCCCAACCCAAAAGGGTAGACCCTTTTTCCTTATGACCAAATAAAGGAAAAAAAAGAAAAAAAACATTGCCACAACCCACAAGATGCATATAGAAGTACATTAATTCACATGTAGATTAAAACTTACTGTTGAGATGTTTAGTTATGTGTACTATTCTAGCAATTATTGTACCAATACAACATCTATTAGAGTTTAGGGACTAGATGATAATATGTAATATATCTTGTATATCTACATGTTGTGTAATATGAAAAAGGGTGATTCCCATTTACACAAGAATCTACATGGTATCAGAGCATGGGAAAGAAACCCTAACCTGCACTATCTAACCTCCTAGCCCAGAGCCGTCGACTGCCCAGCGCTGTCAACCCAGCTTCCGACGACCAACCGCAGTGCACTTCTACCCTCCTAGCGCAGCGCCGTCAACTGCCCAGCGCCACAGACGGTACCGCGCTGCGCGAACCAAGGCGATCCAGCTTGGGTTCGACTTTCTGCCTTTCGCTCGTGCACAGTAGCCGCGATTTTCTGCCTTTCGCTCCCAGGAGTGACTCAGGTGCTCACCACCGACTGGTTCTCCCAGGAGTGACTCAGGTGCCTTTCGCTCGTGCACAGTAGCCGCGATTTTCTGCCTTTCGCTCCCAGGAGTGACTCAGGTGCTCACCACCGACTGGTTCTCCGACCAAGTCTGCTTCCGTCTCCGACCTCAGTTTCGTTTTTTTTTGGGCAGCTCAGTTTTTCTTTTGGGTTAATATTGTACGTTATATATAAGTTGAAATCATGGTTCTCCTTGAGATATAGTCAATTGTTGGGGTTGGTTTGGAGAAGTTGCATATACTTTGTTTTTGTTGGTGTATTTTACTTGCCGGTGGTGTGGAATTGTATCAATTTTGGATATTTTTTGGGAAAATGGCTGGGAACAAAATTATGACCTCATTAATTCATGAGACATCGTCTCCAATTCATATTAAGTTAGATGGAAAAAATTATCGTGTTTGGTCGAAACTTTTGGAAATGCACATTGTTGGTAGAAGAAAATCAGATCACATTTTTGGTGAGAAAACCGCACCGGGTACAAGTGACTCTGATTATGGTGAGTGGGTGGCGGATGATGCCATTGTGAAGTCTTGGCTTATCAATTCTATGATCGATAATCTTGTGGCACATTTTGTTCAGTGTGATACTGCTAAAGATGTATGGGATGCGGTTAAGAGAAGTTACATTGATATTTCTGATTCATCACAGATTTATGAGTTGGTGAGAAGATCTTTTCAATTGAGTCAAGGGGGGCGGCCCCTTGTAACGTACTACACTGAAATGAACTCCATTTTCTTGGAGCTTGACTATCGCAGGCCAAACACTATGAAGTGTGCTGTTGATATTGAGGAGTTAAGGAAACGTTGTGCTGAAGATAGAATTTACATGTTTCTTGCGGGACTGGATTATAACTTGGATCAGGTGCGTAGTCGCATTTTAGCTGCAACACCCCTTCCAACCCTAGAGGAAGTGTTCTCTATGGTTCGCCGTGAAGAACAACGACAGCTTACTATGGGAACTGAAAATCACTCTGAGACTTCTGCATTAGCTGCTAGAGGATTCAATCCTCGACCACGAGGCCCCAACCAGTCAGTTGATATTTGCTCATTCTGTCATTTCAAAGGGCACACTGTTGACAAGTGTTTTAAGAAAAATGGGTACCCGGACTGGCACACACGCAAACAAGGAGAGAGAAAAGATTGGAGATCTTCTCAGACTACTCATGCACCTACTGCCTCTCATGCATCTACTGCCTCTCATGTTGCTCGATTGTCTCCCGGGGAAGGTACATTTGGTTTGGCATCTACTTCGGCTGTATCTGACTCTTGGGTTATTGATTCAGGAGCAACTGACCATTTTACCTGCAATCTTTCTACTCTTGATTCTTTATCTACCTCACATGTTCAGTCTGTTCAGGTGGCTAATGGCACTCCTGTCCAAATCACTGGGGCTGGAAATGTTTCTTTTTCACCTACTCTATCCTTATCTTCTGTCTTACTTGCACCTACTTTCTCTACAAATCTGTTGTCCATTAGTCAAATTACAAAAACTCTAGATTGTTCTGTAACCTTCTCATCTTCTCATTGTGTCTTTCAGGACAATCAAACGAAGACGACGATTGGCACTGGTAGAGAAAGAGGAGGACTATATTTTTTGGAGGGGACAAGGAAGTTGCAAACTGGTGCTGGTCTTCAAGCAGTTAGTAGATCTTCTCTTAGAGACAAGATCCTTTTGTGGCATTGTCGGTTAGGGCATCCCTCTTTTTCTTATTTAGAACATTTGTTTCCAAACATGTTTCAGAATATTCCTAGTTCTAGTATGCGATGCGAACAATGTATTTTTGCCAAAAATCATCGTGTAACTTTTAAAATCAGTTTCAATAGAAGTCATGTTCCATTTACTTGTGTTCATACAGATGTTTGGGGCCCTTTCTCCACTCCATCAACTTCAGGTCAAAAATATTTTGTTTCTTTTATTGATGATTGTACCCGAGTATGTTGGATATATTTGTTAAAATCAAAAGGTGATGTTGTACATGTTATCCCTCAATTCTCCAAAATGGTTGAGACACAATTTCATACTCAGGTTAAGACCTTTCGTTCTGACAACGGTCGAGAGTTTATGAACCAAACCCTTACCACCTTCTTCGCAACTCACGGTATTCTTCACCAAACCACTTGTGCTTACACCCCACAACAAAATGGCATAGCAGAGCGAAAAAATCGACACATTCTTGAGGTAGCTCGAGTCTTATGTTTCACTATGCGGGTTCCAAAACGTTTTTGGGCTGATGCAGTGACAACTGCTGTTTTTCTTATTAATCGTATGCCTTCTCGCATAATTGATTTTCAAACACCCCTAAGGATGTTGTCAAAGTTTCACTCCATTCCTTCTGCCTTAAATATTTGTCCCAAAGTTTTTGGTTGTGTATGTTATGTCCATGTGCACTCCCATCTTCGAGACAAACTTGATCCTCGTGCCTTGAAATGCGTTTTCCTTGGTTACTCCAGCTCCCAGAAGGGCTACAAATGTTTTTACCCCCCTACTGGGAAGTACTATGTCTCTATGGATGTTGAATTCTGTGAGTCTGAGTCTTTTTTCTCGGATGATGTGTCGTTGGTTCCTCTTCAGGGGGAGATTTGTAGTAAAGAAGAGGAACAAATGTGGTTAGAAGAAAAAAAGGTGTGGATTTCTGGTGGAAAGGGGGAGCTCGAAGTTGAAAGTGACAGATCACCAAAGTTGTTCCAAAAGTGTTACACCAGGAGAAATTTAGATACTACTTGCATACCTGCACCAGTTACTGAGGATAGTCCTCCTATTGATACTACAGTGCCGTCGAACTCTTCTACGATTGAAAATGAGGTACATACTTCACCCCATACTCCTTCCAACTTTATTCCTGTTTCTAATCCTAACCATGCATCTTTGGACAATGTTGACACCCCGGCTAGGAGACGTTCCCTTCGGAATCGTAACCCACCTGATAGATTGGGATTCTCAACATGTTCTTCTCATACAATGTTTCCTATATCTGATTATGTTTCATACCACCGTTTATCTAAAACTAACCTGGCATTTGCTCTTCAGATATCTTCCGTGTCTATTCCTAACAATTTTCAGGAAGCTGTTGATCAACCTAAGTGGAAATCTGCTATGGTAGAAGAAATGGATGCTCTCCAAAGGAATTCTACTTGGGAGATGATCCCCTTACCACCAGGAAAGAAGACTGTAGGGTGCAAATGGGTGTACTCGCTGAAATACAAACCAGATGGGACTGTGGATAGGTATAAGGCTAGACTGGTTGCCAAAGGTTACACACAGACATATGGGATTGATTACCAAGAGACATTTGCTCCAGTAGCCAAGATGAATACTGTTAGAGTTATAATATCTTTAGCAGTCAATCTTGATTGGACATTGAGGCAATTCGATGTTAAAAATGCCTTCTTACATGGTGATCTAACAGAGGAAGTATATATGGACCCACCTAAGGGTTTAACCCCTCCAGGGGGTAAGGTGTGTAAGTTGAAGAAAGCTCTATATGGGCTAAAACAATCACCAAGGGCATGGTTTGGAAGGTTGAGCTGTTCAATGAAGAAGTATGGTTTTAAGCAAACTCTAGCTGACCATACTTTATTTTATAAAAGAGATGGACAGGATATCACCTTACTCATTGTGTATGTGGATGATATGATTGTTACTGGGAGTAATCCCAGTGAAGTTGAAAAACTTCAGGCACATCTGACGAGGGAGTTTGAAATGAAAGACTTGGGTACTCTAAAATATTTTTTAGGGATTGAAGTATCACGATCTAGGCAAGGACTTGTCCTTTCCCAACGTAAGTATGCCCTTGACCTCCTAGCAGAAACTGGTATGTCAGCATGTACTCCTGTAGACACACCTACTGAGGTGAATCATGGCTTATCTATCTACCCAGATCAGGTTCCTACAAATAAGGAGAGATATCAGAGATTGGTAGGGAAATTGATCTATCTTACGCACACAAGACCTGATTTATCATATGCGGTAAGTGTTGTGAGCCAATTCATGCACAACCCAAGTGAACAGCACATGAGCGCAATTAATCGTATCTTGGCATATTTAAAATCCTCTCCTGGCAAGGGTATCTTATACTCAAAAGGTGATCATCTTGACATTGTGAGTTACACAGATTCTGACTTTGCTGGATCGAGATTGGATAGAAAATCCACGTCGGGATATGTCTCATTTGTTGGAGGAAATCTTGTTACTTGGAGAAGTAAGAAACAAAACGTGGTTTCACTATCTAGCGCAGAGGCTGAATATCGTGCTTTGCATCATGCAACTACCGAGCTTACGTGGTTGAAAATTCTTCTTACTGAACTTGGTTTTGGTCCAAGTAAGCCTATGTTGCTCTTTTGTGACAACACTGCAGCTATTGAGATAGCGAACAATCCAGTACAACATGATCGAACAAAGCACGTTGAACTTGACAGGAACTACATCAAAGATAATCTCGACTCCAAGAATATAGAGATTCCATATATTAAGAGCGCAAGTCAACTAGCCGACATCATGACACATGGAGTGGCTAGTAATTCATTCTATACATCGATATCCAAGTTGGGCATGTGTGATATCTATGCACCAACTTGAGGGGGAGTGTTGAGATGTTTAGTTATGTGTACTATTCTAGCAATTATTGTACCAATACAACATCTATTAGAGTTTAGGGACTAGATGATAATATGTAATATATCTTGTATATCTACATGTTGTGTAATATGAAAAAGGGTGATTCCCATTTACACAAGAATCTACACTTACTATATTTATAAGATCGTCAGCTTTGAAAAAGCCCTTGGTTAAATCACTCCAATCTCCAAATAATGGTATGATGTCATACTCATCCCATCTTATACTTAAGAACTTTTAAACTGAAAATTTTACCTTTGCATATGCACAGATTCCTAACATGTCGTAAGTTCGACATCTTTTCCGATGCCAATAAAAATTCATGACATAATTTGAGTAACGCATTTCAGTGCATATTTTCAAATAATTATGAAAAGATTATATAAGCTGTTGATATTCTAAATTCTACTTGGACAGCAATACATTAGGAAATTAAAATTAGGAATATGTGGATACTGCGAGGTTCACCCATTACTGGGAAGACAAAATATGATTCACTACCAAGGTCCAACCATTTTGATTGAATTGAGCCATTTTTCTTCACAACTCTTTATGAATTCAGAGAATGAGTAATTTTAGGAATGGAATTTGACTTCTAAAAGCCTGGACTCGCACAGAGTCACAAGACACAAAATGGTCAGAGCGGTAAGCAGGAGAATGATGTTCATGCATTAGACTCCAATAATATTATGGAAAACTAGAAATGAAGACCAAACAAGAGAATTGCAAGCCTCTAATGACACTCACCCAAAGTATGGAGGCCATACAATCGTAAAGCTGAGAAGGTGGTTTTTCAATACAAATAGCAATAACTCCATTCAACCTTTCCTTTTCTTCTGAATAGAAATTCCTGTAGATTTGCACACCTAAAAAATGTTTCACACCCATCACAATTAACATCAGCAACAGGAATTCCTGTTAGAATAATGCTGTTAATTTTCATCTCTCCCCATCATTTTGTTATTTAGTTGGTCATCCATAAATAAATTACTGAAAAATCACCGTTTATGCAGTAACTAAATCATTTAAAAGGTTTAGTTGTAATCAGTTTAAAGTCACGAATGGTTGATAATATAAGGTTCAGGGGTACAAGCTAATGATTAGCAAAGTTGACGACTTTGACAGGGTAAAGCTGAAGAAAAGAATTCATATATGCTGATCCGAGATGCTATGGACAAAAATTTCATGGGAGTTAAATTAAGAAAGATTTCACGGGAGTTCAATTAAGGTTGCAAAAAATTAATGGCCAAAAAGGATCAAGGAGCTTCATTGAGGCAAAATAAATAGTTTTCTCGTGACTGTCTATGGCTTCAAACATTAATACAAGACAAATAATTATAAGACAACAGTTCACCTATATGATTTGAGGACATTGGGGCTAGGGGACTCTTTGGGGGTTTAAATGCTTGATCAGTGTCTCTATTATCGCCAAGAATCAACATATGCACAAACCAGGTGCAATTAAATTGGGAAATTTAAATGGAGATGGATAAGAAACAGAAAAATATAACTCCAATTTGAAATATGGTGACGGCAACATCACTTGAAGATAAAATTAAAAAAATAATAATAATAATAAAAAAAATCAATCAAGATAATCTGGCGGCTTTTAGAAGTGGTCAAGAACTAGGAACCAGAGAAAAATAAGGTTTGATGGGTAGGTCAGTTAAAAAATTTATAATAACATGAAGTGAGGTGCGCTTAAAAAGTTAATACCCTAGGATCTAAAAGACATCATACAAGATTAAACTGGGTTACAAAAGAGGCTATTGTAGGTCACAATGAATAGTTCAAAGAAAGGCTCTTTTAAGTGGCTAGGCTTGACTTCTACATTTTTATTTCTTTATTTACTTATTTTTATGACTCAAGTGGTCAAGCTTCACCCAACCAATCCCGAGGGAAAGAGACCTTCCCCTAGTTTACCCTCCTGATAAATCCGAACGCGAATATAACCTATACACACTTAGAGTAGACATTCGAGCAACAGTTCACCTCAAACCCCCCATTTACGTCAACCGGTAGGATATCTGGAGGGGTGATAGAGTGCACCACGACCCTGCATCTATGTAAGCATTTGACTTTTGCACTATCTTACTCGGATAAAAATGCAAGACAGTGATGAGGCATGAGGGGACCCATTATCATAATAAAGGCTTGGGCTCTACTACGTAGAATACTATAATATAATACTTAAAAAGCACAAAAGTTCAGTCAGTTGATTGCATGCAGAAGTGTAACAAGCACAAGTTGTTATGATGCCCAAGATCAAGTATTGATCTCAGCTCAGCAAAATCACTAAATCAGTCAAGTATATTAAGGCTTCATTCGGTAAGATTTATAATTCCAAATTATAATGGACACACTTTCTCAAACCACTTTTTAACCACAGACATTTTCTATCTCCAATTTTTAACCACACATCTTACCTAAAAAATCCAAATAATATACATTATAAATCAAATTCCATTTATTTCAACCGCCAAACAGAGCCTAAATAAGTTTAATCATAATTTATTTTTTAACGAGCTTCCCATAGTTTGTATGTTCTTAAGAAGTTCTTACTCAATTTAAACTCAAGAAACGACATTAAGCAAAATTTATATCAAATAGGTATAGAACATAGAGATTTCAAAATATAAGAATCACAAAACTACACCACAGCTCGCAGTTTAGAGAAGTCTTATCAATATCATCATCGTTTGGTTATTGGGAGGCAGTTGTCCATTGCTCAAAAAGAAGACATAATGATTAGATATATGAGACAACGTACAAACCTTAATGAAGCTCGTAGAAAAATATGAATTCAGAGTCGCAGTTGTGCTATGTACAATCCTCTTGTTTCTTAGTTTACATAATCATTTGCAATTGAAAAAAAAAAAATTGCATTCTTAAATCAATAATTTCACAAAAAGGATGGTTTCTAAAGCAGCACTAGTTATTTAGAGAAAATAGAAGAGCTACCTTTTTCAGTATTTTCTACTCCTGGAAGAACTTTTGCAAGGCTCTCTGCTTCCAACATCTCACGAAATGAAGCATATTGGTGGATGCCCTGCAAGAGATAGAAAGTTTAACATGAAACTCTACTTGATATAAATTGATACAAACTGCATAGGACATATTAACACCTGAACTTGAAGCATCACACATTTGTTGAAGAGAAGTATATCTCCTGGTTTGATTCTAGCACCCAAAATAAGATATCATATGAAAGAGATGTGTCAGTAACAAGCTTCTAGATTATCTGAAGAAGCAAAGAAGGCTCAAATATATAGAAGGTAACTCTTTGCCAGAAAAATGGCCAATATTTAATATGCTTGATAACACACATATACCAAACATGTATTTTCCTAGAATAGTTAAGGAGTGTAAGAAAAGATGCCCTCTAACACTGTTTAAGCAAAACAGTCAGCTTAGAATGGTAAGTTTAAGAATTTACTATTCCAGAGAGACCAAAATAGCACTTGGCCCCTCAAATTCTTTCAGCATGAGTACATTTTGTGTTATTTCCTATCCCCAAAAGTTTCCTCATTTTACGGAAAGGAAAAAAGCAAACAGAACAATGATTCTCATAATTAAGTGTTCAGTCTTGCATTCATTCCGGTTAGAATGTATAGATGTTTGTATCAATTGAATTCCTTATTTAACTAGGAATTGATGTAGTAATCAAATTAGCTGTCCCATCCTATATTAAATAAAATTGTATTATCTTGTATAATACAGTTGAAGTAGAAGAATAAAATCATTCAGAAAATTATCGATTGTTCAGAATAAATTGCTATGTATGCACCCGCCTACTGACTACAGTTCCGACATAAGTCACAAAGAAAGCACTATAACAATCAAGAAGCTTTTCACTTATTAGAAAAAATAGAGAGTATATTATCAAGGTGAATATATACACGGCCACGAAAAAGGAAAATGAGACATACTGATTGTAGTGACCAACAGCACACCTTCCTTCAATTGTTTTTAGTCCATCTATAAGAAGCAGTGAAAAATTAGCCTAAACCAGATACAAAAAATCCATCAAGATAATTACGAAGATAATAAAAATCAATTAGATAAAACCATAATGTAGAGATATAAAAGTATTCAAAGAAAGCAAATAATACCATTGAGCTGGGAAAAAAATGGCTCCTGAACGTGAAGCTCAAAGTCCACCTTTGTCAACAACTACAACAATGCAACTTCCATCTCTGAGTGAAACCAAGAAGCTTTTTCATTGATATCAGAATAATTAACAGGAATACTGAAGCCGAGTTTTACTTACCCTCAATAAAACCAGGCCCTTTTCCACAATTAACTTATTCCACTCATCTAATTTCTGCTTTAACAAATCGTCTTCTTGTATCGGTATAATTTTATTATGTCCCACGCACAAGGATCCAGAGGATATAGATTGGTAAAGAGAAGATGCTAGGCGTTTGTATAAAGGATATAATGGAACTCCTTCAGAATCTTCTGCAATAAGTGGGTGTAAAAGAACTAAAATACTAAGTCTCTGTTTGGTGAACTCGTTTACATACAAGTTTATAAGTAACATGTTCCCCAAATCACTTTTCAACCACACATATTTTCTCAAACAACTTTTCAACCACATATTTTACCTCGAATACAACATGTTCTTTATTTATAAACAAAATACTTTTACAAAAAAAGAGGCTTAATAATAACTTGATATAATAATAAGAAAAAATGATGGAAAAAACTTTTTCCATTTCCTTATATTATTGACTCAGCTGGCAATGGCATATAGTTTTGGAGTCTTTATCACTTGTAGTCGTCATGAAATATTTGAAGGTTTTCTTTGATGCAATCAATGCGCGCACGGACGTCTAGTCGTCTACTATCCTACTACAGTACTACTCCTATTGTTATAAATCATTTTTTTAATATTGCAAAAGAATTAGTAAATATGAAGATTGTTTAGTTTTTTAAACATTATTGCTACCATAGAGATGAAATTCAGAAAATATTAGAAGACTGTCCATGTTATTCATAACTTTCGGATCATTCATAAAAAAATCATTGCATTTAAAGTCATTGAATTTCCACATGATGCACAAAAATATTTTCAATTTTTTATGGGCATACTTAGGGGAAAAAAATTGCGAAGATAGAGTCCCGTAGTTTCGCTTTTGATAATATTAATGTTATCACTAATGTTATTGAAAAATTGATTGACCAACTCCATCCGAAGTTTGATGAAAAGCTTTTTCACGTGTGTTCTGTTTGTTATATTTTTAGTTTGGTTGTACAAGATGACCATAAATATATAGCACCACATTTGAAAAATATTAGACAAGCTATTGTTTAATTTATATCTATAATTCTCACAAGCAAGAATTTGCAAGGGTATTATCTGATATTATCTTTGATAACACGTGATCTACTAACGCCTTCGATGTCATCTGTAGCATCAAAGGTAGCGTTTAGTGCATGTGATAAGTCATTCTAAGAGAAAGAAGCAGTTAGAAAGGAGACTCTATTATGCTTGAATGACTGACAAGGTGTAGACTACTGAATAGAATAGAAAACAAGATGGCTAGTGCAGTTGATAAAGATTTTCAGCAATTATAAACGTCGCGTATTTTCTGGTACACTAAGTTTTAGACTGATTACTATATATTGACATTTCATTTCTCTTTTAAACTAACTGTATACAAAAAATCAAGCGTGTAAATTTTAACTCTTATTGTAGCTGACTGGTCCCAAGCTGGATAAAGTCACAAGTAATAATTTCTTTGATAAAAAAGAATTTTTTACGTTCACTTTTTCCTACAAATTCACGTCTTCGTTATACTTCGAGCAGTGAAAATGCAACAGCTTTAAAAATAAAAAAAGGCCTGAATGGACCACGAGCCTGCTCGGCTAGGCCCACTGTCGAAGGGGTGCTAGGCAAGTTAAGCCGATGTTTTCCGAAGCAAGTCAGCTCATGTTCAGCTTGCATAGTTCGCGAGCACGAGCTGGCTTGCTAGGTGGTCTATCGGCCCATTTAACACCCCTAAGTACAGATCAAGGTGTAGACAAGAAAACACTGAAGCCAATGTATAGAGAAATCAAATAATAATCAACAACTTATACAAAGAACTATAGAACCGATGCACATTTTGCAAGAATTCACAGTGAAATGTTTAAGATATGGGTAATAATAATATTAACGTGTCTAAATTGAAAATTCACTTGAGGTCGGATTATAGAGAAGAAACAAACATCTAATTGACCTAGGAGAAAAAAGTATAACCTTCAATGGACAAAGTACATGTTGAAAACTAGTATGCTTAGAAGGAGAGGACGCCTACCAGTGGTATTATTTTCATTATGTTGAGTGGGGAACGGATTTGATAGATCATCTTTGAGGAGATTGACGCAGTAATCATTTGAGAGGCCGGTGTTCAGTTTGCCTTTTATTGAGGACAGGAGAGTAAATTTGATAAGCTCTTCTATGCAGTCTTTGAGTTGAGGTTCCAAACCCGGAGACGATGGCGGCGGCGGTGGAGTTGCAGTTGACTCCATTTTCACTATTGATCAAGACTCATTACGAGGAAGTAATTAACAAGGTATATAAATATACAAACAAAAAATAAATAATTCTCGATAAAAAAAAACAAAATTTATATATTTAAGGCAAGAATAAAGAAACAAATTTCTATAATCAGTGTCCCCCCTATTAGAAGTGTTAAGTAGGGCCCACTACACCCCCACTTGATAGTCACTCCTCACTCACCACATGGCGGGTGATGAGATTTTATGGTGTTGCTCTTTTAAATATATTTTGATAAATGATATTTTTTATTTTTTTTAAGTCTCTGTTTGGTAAAAGTAAAAAAAACAAGTTTTTAAATAATACAATTTCTCAAATCATCTTTTAATCATACATATTTTCTCTCTTCACTTTTTAACCATACATCTTACCTAAAAAACATAAAAAAAAAACATGTTTTTAAATACCAAAATTTTAACAAACAGAAAAGGTCAAGTTTACTCTTAATTTTTATATTCTACAATATACCCTCAATTTAATTAAATTGATTTATTTCAGAATTGCTAACTATACAATATTTTTGTAATTATTTAAGTTGCTCTAAATACTTTTTGTATTTTGATAATTTAACAAAAGCTTTGGATGGTTATTCCTTAGTTATATATCTTAATATTATTCCTTCTTAAACTTCATCTTTTATATCTTCGTATTCAAGCACAATATCTCGAACTCTTTTTATATCTTTATAGGTTGCTACGGGATCAAAGCATATATTATTTATGTAAGCGTAATCAATAGCTGTATATATTTCTCCTAGTTTAAATTGGGCAACAAAATTTATATCTCTAGTTTTTCAGCAATAACACCAGATCTTGTTACAAGCTTTATCTTCAGATTATATTCTATAATATTTTCTGAATACATGTGGTGTATACAAAGTAAATAAAGAGTGTAAGAGACTAAGTTACCTTGAGCTCTTCTTAATTGAGATATTCTAGTGGATATCTTCCTCACTGAACCTCTTCACCTTTTATGGAGGTTTTGACTTATTTTCCTTAATTCATTTGTTGATGAGAAAGGAATCTTATCTTTGCAAGGTGGTCTTGAATTATTTTTCAAGTTGTCTCCAACTTTATCTTGACAGCTATCCACTATGTTGACAGCTTTTGACAAATATTTTCCATTATGTTGATAGCTCTCCTAAGTGATCAACAGTTTTTCTTTAATAAAGCAAACTTTATTAAAGTAGTGATAAAAGGACGGCTGTCACGTATGTGTGTTTAAACTGATTTATTCATACAATACTCTCTCTCTCTCTCTCTCTCTCTCTCTCTCTCTCTCTCTCTCTCTCTCTCTCTCTCTCTCTCTCTCTCTCTCTCTCTCTCTCTCTCTCTCTCCAGAAGCTAGGGTTTGATTCTTTGGATCTCCGTCGTCTCCTTCGAGGAGCTCCCTCGCGAGTTCCTCGAGAGGAGCTGTCGTTCCTCTTTGTGAGGTTTATTCTCCGGGCTGCCTTCGACCTCGGAGTCCAGTGGCGCTGTGGGCATCTTTTGTCCCTCCTTGGGAGGCTTTCCTCTCCAGCTGATCCAAGGCGCGATGAGGGCAGGGTCGAGAGTCTTGGTGCAGCATCAATCGCAGGCGGTGTTTTGGTGGGGGTTGGGCTGGGCTTTGCTAGTGGTGGCGTTGGGCGGTGCGGTAGTAATGGCTTATGGGTTGGCGGTTCGGGGTTGGAGTCCTGATGGGGTTGATGTCCTGGTTTCTTGCTGTGTCGCTCGAGGCTCTGGCTTGGTGGCGGTTGGATCGACGTGGAGCTGTTTGGGTTTTTTTTTTTTTGCTTTCAGTTTTTTGTCTTGGTTTGTTGTTTGTTTGTTCTTGTTGGATGTTAGGTAGTAGTGGCACGTGTAGCCTATTCCTTAAAAGGGAAGTCTGGTTACCCACTACACAGCCTATCTGCTCATCTCCCTATATTTCAATGGTTGTGTTCCGATCTTGGTCGGATGTAATTTCGTCTGCATTTGCAGCGATTTGAAATTTGAATTTACAGACTTTCAAAAAAAAAAAGTAGTGATAAAGGAGGACTTTCAGACAACACTACTTTTCCATCCTCGAATTAAAAAACTCCACGGAAAATTCTGTACTATCAAGTGATGTATGGTTCATAACTTCATGTCTTCAACAAGACAGTGTTCACATCTATGATCTGAATGGTCCCACATTATTTTGCATAGTTCTTTGTGCATATCTTCACTTCCACTTACTTCGTTGATGATAATTTTTTCAAGTATGTGGTCCAGTTCACAACTATCTCCTTCTTTAGGCAGTGATCTGACATTGGAGTGAATCACATGATTATCTGAAGGATATAGCAAAATTTTTCCCTTTTCAGATATAACTTGACTTAAATGATTAAGTATTTCTTTATAGCCTTTGGCTCTTCTGTAGAGAATATTATTAATTATATCTTGAAATCCATTCTTAACAACTTGTTGATTAGTTGGTAAAATATGTTGATTTGTGATCCCTATTTTGATTACAAGGAAGGATGGAATCATTGTTTCTTCATATGTATCACATTCCATTGTGGCTGAGAAGAATCAGAAATAGATATTTGTACTTTTAATAACTTCAATAAATCTTCGGATGGCCTTTTTGACATCCAGACGAAGTTGTACTATTTCTCGTAAATCTTTGTTTGGGTGTATACATAATATATTCCCTATTTCAAAATAGTTTTTTACCTGTTTGTTGGTGCTCCTAGATAGAAGTTTATTTTGTTGTATTTTCCATAGTGTAGATCTTATCTATTTCCCTATTTCGAGATACCAATTTGACAGTATATTAAAAATAACAATAAAGACGATAACATCTTCATAACTATTTTTATTTGATAACTCTTATTCATGTCAAATCTTTACCGCATCTTTTGGGTCAATTTTTTCAATACAGGTTTTGAAAATAATTTCATTTCTCTGTGAAGAGGTTTCATTAACCATCTTGATATCTTGTTTATCCTTCTTGGATGAAAGTTTGATACCTTTGTTCTCCATATCTTGGATACAAACATTAGGTAGAGTAATTCCATGTGATGAGGATCCTAATGTTATTTTGTTTTTCTCTTTGTTCTCGAAAAGAGTGCTAATATTGTTAAGACTCTCTGAATGGTTAATAGAGTTGCTACAAGTAATTTCTGCCACATGAGCTATATTGATACTGTCTCGAAGGCTTTGTTGGATATTTTGTATCTGCATTTCCAAATAAGAAACTTTTATTTCAAGTATCTTAACTCCCTCAGCTCATCTCTGTTAAGATAATAAGGAAGAAAGATAGATTGTCCTTTAATATATTCAATATCAAACTTGAAATATGAAAATCATATATGGATTCTAATAATATATATCTATTGGCAATAGATCGGTCAACATTATTTTGCAGAAATGTTTTAACTTGCGTATTATTAGTTCTTATCAAGATTTTTTTTGTAACAAATAATCTTCATGTTTTTGTACTCTTTGCTTCATAGCAATGAGTTCTTTTATATTTGTCTCATATCTGGTTTCTACTTCTTTGAATGTTCCTGATGTATATCCTGCAATTATTTCAAGACAATAATAATTCTTTCCACATTTATATTCTTTATGACTCTTCTTTACCTGAAGTATTACTCCCCAATAATTGTCTGAAGTGTCAGTTTCAAGGATGAAGAAATCTTCTTCTTGTGGAATAACAAGTTTTGGTATATTCTTTAATTCTTTTTTCACTTTTCGGTATTTTGCGATCTTGTTCATCCAAAGACCACATTACATTTTTCATTAGTTTTGGAAGAAAATAATTTTTTAACTTTGCACAAATTTCAATGAATCTTTTAGCATAATTTAATATACCGAGGAAACTCTATAGATGTTTTTGTGTTTTATTTCTTCAGGAAATTCTTGAATTTTTCACCAATATGAGATTGCAATTGGTTCTTATTTGGCAAATAATAACTATCAAATTTTGTAACTTCGTTTAACATCTTATAATTTATCACCATTCTGGTTTTTTCTCTTTTCATTTTACTATGTTTTCTATTCATAACGACTGGACTACTATGTGGACTTTTACTTGGTCTAATCAATTTGACTTCTAGCAATTCTTTTATTTAGATCTTAAATTCTTCCTGGCATACAACACTGTATTTCATAGGTTTCACTCTTCCTATAATTTCTGTGTTTATAAGCTCTATTTTAGCTTTAATCTTATATGTACTCCATTTTTCTAATGAGTTCTCAGAATAAGTTTCAGAAATTTCTTTCTTAAATCTTTCTAAATTATTTTCAGTTGTCATTTTTAATACTGTTACCGGTTTAAATTTTTCTATACTCCAACATCCACCATGCTTAGTTGAGAAGCTTGCATGATTAATTTCTTTGTAAGCTGTACTTAGTATTTTTGTGATTCTAGGTGTAAATATCATGCGTGTTCAAGGTGTTGTAAATATGTATTTATCAATAAATTTGTAAAATTTACATACTAAAATAGGGAATTTTGTCCTAACAAAAATATCACTATCAATGGCAGTTGACATATATATATTATCAACAAATACTTCTCTAAATGATATTAGAAAAGGTACTTGCATGGCATACTTGCTATATATCACCTTATTTTCTCCTACTGTTGTAGTATATATTACTTTCTTTTAATCATATCTCAAATATTCAGATGATAGTACGTTTGGTAAGCGAAAGCTTATAGTACTTCCCGTGTCTAAATATGCATGAAATTTTACTCTACAATAATTTTACAAATTGAGTGTAATTTCAATATATGAGCTCATGGGGTTGGTATTTATTACTCCCTCCGTCCCGTGAAGATATACTTGCTCAAATTTTCACATGAATTAAGAAAATATAATCAATGTAGTTGGAAATATAAATTTTTCTTTCATTTTCCTAATATACCCCTACATTAAATAATGCTATAAATAGAATTAATTTATATTTGTTGATAACAGTGTATATTAAATAAGAGTATATTAGGAAACTTAAAAATATTTATACTTTTAATGAGGAAAGTAACCATAATTTTGAACGAACAAATAAGGAATACGAGCATATCTTCAAGGGACGGAGGGAGTACTATTTTCATGGCAACAATAATCTCATATTTTCATCTATTCTTGAAATAATAGCTGGATTTCCTTCAAAAGTTATTTCTATATATCTTTGGCAAGTTTTATAAATGCTTATTTTTCCATGAAAGCTCATTCCTAATAATATAGGTGATCAGCTAAGTCCATAATTATTATTTTTATATAAGATTATTTCTATCTTACGTTCATTTTGGTCTTTGCCTACAAATATAAGGGAGAAACTTATATAAATACATATTTTTGTGGTAACTCATAATCTTGTAGATGGTTAACAAATTTGGCATATGCGTGATTCTTATCTGCTTCTGTATCTATAAGGATGAGAAAATCACTCTTGATTCCTTCTTGATTAATATATTTGGTTCTGATATAATATTGCGAACTTGTTGGCTCATCAATACTTTGGTTTCTAAGTTGGTCTAACTTAAAACTTCTTCTAGGTAGAAATTTTGTAATAATATTTTCTCCTCGTAATCTTACACTCCCATTTCTTATTATTTTTTCTTCGGAATTAATTTAGTTAATTTGTTTGTAAAAATAAACATTATTTGTTATGATATTGTAGCCTCGTGTTTTTTGTATTTTCTAGGCAGAATATATTGTGCTAATTCATCAAAATCTTTATGTACTATTATGTTATCAGTTATTTTTTTTAAGTTATCATGGTGGCAAGTACTAAAAGAAAATATTGATTTTATACTTATACTAATAGACTTACTCTTACGTAACATTTTTCAGTTTTCCATTCTATAATAGAGTATAAAACCCCGATCTATATTTTTGTCTATTATTGATACTGCATAATTTGGTTATACTATAAATATTATCTACTAATAAACTAGATTTCCTACAACAGTTCCTAATAGAGCATCTATAGGATCTTGTAGGATTCTACTATCCATGCAGTAAATTTTAATTAGTATATTCTTTCAATACATTTAACTTTCTCCTTATATTTTTGGTATTTTGGATAGTTTTTGTATTACCTATTCTCTCATAATTATTGGGGATCTGATTTTTCCCATTGACATCTTCTATATTTGTTGAAATTTCTTTATAACTCATGTTTACAATTGTTTTGTTCACCATAGGGAGTATTCCTAAGAATCCTTGATAAAATACATCTTTCTATTGTAGGTCTAAAATCATTTTTGTTACTTCTTTATATTTTTTGACATTGAAGGTAATTTCTTGACTAATTCCCCCCTACTGAGTCTTCTACTTCCTCAGTTATTTCTATATCTAATTCTTGTCCTTCTTATATTTCATTCATATATACAACTTCTTCAGAATCTTCATCAGATAATGATGTTTCTAATTCACATCTTCAAAATACTCCATTGATTCTATATCGCTATTATCCTTGAATTCTTCATAAACTCTAAGAATTTTTATATTAAGTCTTTCTTTTTAGAACATTGATGAGTAATGTGTCATTTTTCATTATAAATGAAGCATCTACATTTCTTAATATATTTATTTTTAGGCATTTCAGACCAATTTCTTTTCTTGAAGTATTTTTTATATGGCTTGAAATTTATTTTCTTGAACCTCTTATAGTCTTGAACTTTCTCTTGTGTTTTTTATATGACTTATATTTCTTTTTACAACATCTAAACTGTTCTATTTGGCCTATATCTTTGTAATAACATAGATAATTTTTTCTCATCTTGTATGTCCTTTTATTTTCTAGTGCTTCTCTACACCAAGTTTGTATCATTCTTTTGATAAATCCAGTCATACTTTCAAGGCTATCTATATTTATTCCTTCTTCATCTCCGATAGGTAATATTTTATTATATTCTTTTAGTAACTTAGTTCCCCTAGGAAATGGTAACTTTGTAAAATAAGATCTTAAGATTGGTTTATTATCTGCATATTCTCCTTGGCTTATTGTCACACATATCACATATCATTAGGTTTTTTATAGCAGTCATTCCATCATTATATTCATCTTGCTTTCTAACTTCTTCATCTTCTGAGAATCTGTCTCCCAAAAATTATATTATAAGGGCTCTTTCTAATCTATTTAATATATCTCTAATTCCTTGGTCATTTAAAGTATTTCTTTATCTAATGTTTCAGGTGTATTTTCACATATTTTATTCTTCCTTCTATATTTCCTGGAAACTTTCTCTACCATTCTGATACTACACCTCTAAATGTATGTTTTATAAATACAAACTGTTTATGTGTCCCATTTATTAAATTGCATGCTAGATCAGTATTTTTTGTCCATGTGTTTATCTACACAGTCTAAATCTAACCATATACTTGTTGTGTGGATTGGTTCGTTACATGATTTTATTGAATTTATTTCTTTTAGAATTTATTTTCTAATATTTCTACTATATCTATTTTGAGTTTGCCTACATCTTTGGAATTCATCTTTTCCAGGAATAAGAGTTCCATAAGGATAGTCAGTATCTTCATTACTATTAAATTCTTCTTTTACTTCACATGTGGTAGGGTTGTATTCATTTTAGTATTTTATATTTGTTTTTTAATTCTTCTAACTGAACTTTATATTCATCGCGTTCTTAGCATGCAAATTCTAGGAATTTTCTTTCTAATTCTTCCATTTCTGTTATAATAAATTGTTTTATTTCAGAAATCTCTCATTTTCCTTTATTATTATTATCTTTGAATTTCTTTCTACAATACTGAGGAAGATTAATTATAATTTTATCTTTCCCTTTTAGATTTTTATCTAGTATAGCGTTTCCTACTTGCAAATTATATTCTAGATTTTTCAATTTTTTATTAATCTTTTTGAAGCTTTTATTCATATTATTCTTCGTTAAATAAGGATAACTTAGTCTTTTATATTTTTCAACATTTTTTAGAAATTCTTAAATTATGCTTTCTTCTTCTGATAGATTCATCATTACTTTTCGTTCGTAATTAGGCTCTTATACCAGTTTTACCAGAGTGAAGTATAATTTTTTTCGAAATTTGAATACTTAAATATTTTGAGGGCTTAATTGAAATCTTTCAATAAATTAATGACTTTGATAGGAATTTCTATGTATGAGGATATTTTGGGTGGTTTCAATTATTGAATAATCAAAGTCTATTTTTCAAACTATTTATAGTTACTAGTCTTTGTCCGTGCGATGCACGGAATGAAATAGTAATGTTGTATATAATAACGTCTAAAAACATAAGTAAAAATGATTTGAATATTCAATTGTTTCCTTTGTACACAGGAGAAATAAAGCCATGATTCTACAACATTTTGTAAAGTTAAGTCGAGAGAAAAAATAGAATAACCTCATGCATATTACATTTTACCTATTACGTGTAATATATATGACCTTCAAATTTTTATTATTTAGCTTGTAATGAGGAAAACATGTACTTACAACTAAAAGAGAGTAAAGTACAAGTACTGTAATATGAATCTAGCGAGCTACGAATGTACCAAAAGAAATGGATTTCTGTAAAATTATGATAAAGAAAGTAGTCATGAAAAAGAAATTATTATCTTATAAGATAAGAGTTTGAAACATATTTTTCTTATCAACGTGCAATGACATCTTTATGTTTAACCAATAACCCCCCCCCCCCCCCACCCCAAACACAAAGGGGAAACTGTGAGGAGCACCTTCATTGGAGAGTGCATAATATATATCTTTTGACCACCATATCTAGTGGCTGAATGTGCAATGTTTATACTTGACTATAGTTTAGCGTGATCAATCTTGTATCCGGTGTTGTTTATTTTGTTATTTGTTCAAATATACAAGTGGATAGTACAAGTGGATGGTAAGTTGATTTTGAAGTGCTAAAATCTGATTTTTAACTAAGTAAAATCACGTTAATGAAAGGATATCATAACACAATTATTTGAAAGCCTAAAATAGCAGTACACACAATAAATAATTCCATTAAGTGGATTTATTTTACATTTAGCCTACTGATCAATCCAACAAAATGAAGCTATCTACGACTACATTGTATGAGATCGTCCCAACAAAGAAGAGCAGCCAGAAATGATTTTTGAACAGGCCTCGTTCCATTAGCATTATATGTCATTGTCGTGCACCAAAGTCAAGAGCATTATAATCTACTCTTGATCCTAGTTCCCAATAAATCATAAAGTTATGCTTTTATTTTTTTCATCAATGGCAATAGAGAAAATAAACTGTAGATAAAAATAGAACCATATTGCTATTTCTCATTGTTATCAAATTATATAAATTATTGATAGAAAACACAAAAGTAGTACAGTCTTATCATTGTTTATGCATGTATTGGAAATGAAAATAAAAAATGGACTTGGATAAATTACCTTTAAGTGGGTCACCACATAGTTTGCAACTCTTCAGGAGTCAAAGATAGAATAGCATAGAGAAGGACCCTGTTGATATTTCTATTTCACCTTAGAAGCATTGGACAGAGAAATTTAAGGAGTGACGATGGATGACTTCTTAAATTTGTACATCTTTTGTTCACTTCAATAATTTTCTAGTTGTCAGGACATTTCTGAGTTTCAATTTCAGATTAGCAAGAAAATGCAAGACATTTTTCATTTTCGCTTTTCTTCCAAAATTATAAATCAAGTTATGCATTAGAAGGCTAAAAGACAGCACCCAAAAGGTACCCGTAAAGCTAGATAACAAAAGAAATGTAGACAGTGCAGAAGAACATACCTTTACAAGTGCGGAAACCTGTGGGCTTGCAATTCTTTCCCTTGTAATAATCTCGAAGGCTCCTCTTTTTTAAGGTGAGAATATCGAGTGAAGATGTGCATTTTCTCCTGAACGACCTCCACATTCCCATTATTAGCCCAAAAGTCATTTTACTGGCCTTTCCTCCATCTACAAATGAAACAGTTGACAGAGTAAATCTTCATCTCAAACAAAAATATGTAAATTTGTATAAAAAAATTGCACATTTTTGAAAATGTTAACATTATCAATGAAGCCAGTTTAGTGTTCATAAATCACATGTGTTCTTTCCAAAGCTAAAATGTTCCAACTTTTATTATAATAATCCAGGCATCCAGCTCTCATCATTTTATTTAGGTGGTTTGAGATAGATGAAATGAAGATACAAATATTTGGCAAGAATTGTATTAGGAAAGAGACAATTGCAGTAATTTTCTCTATATATTTTGTGATTGCAAATTGCGAAGAACATAAATGAAGAGACAAGGAATTTTCAGACTTTCGAGAGGTCTGAATCTCTCCCAAGCTCTCAAACATTTTCCAGCACTAATATACACTCCCCCTGATGTTTATAGTGGACTGATTACATTTTCCAGACCTAAAATGACATTTCTTTTCATATTCAAATCAAATTGGGGTGATGCCGATAAATTTTTCATTACTGAAGCCATGGAAATCGTACCCCCAATGGGTTAAACCTTTCCAAATTCAGAATTGTATATAGAAACAAAAAAGGTTCAAGCCAAAAAAGAACAAAAATCGTGTATTAAAAGAGTAGGCCACGTGAATAATCACTACTGTAAGTAGAAAAAACCAAAAAGAGGGAACAGGAATGTACAAATATCTCATGCTCTTCCCAATTTTTTTTCTCTAAGAATCAACTGAGAAAACGAAAATTTCAGTAAAAAAAATTACCTTAGCCAGAGCGAACACTGAATTAAATGACCACTGCACCGTCTTCTCGACAAAGACAATAAACCAACTCGAAAAGAACACAAAGTCAGTAAAAAATATAAACCACAAAGCAATCAATTGAGAAAACAAACTTTCAGTAAGAAAAAATACCTAAGTCGGAGCAAACACTGAATTCTATGACCATGACACCGTCGTTCAATTTTTCTGAAGAAAAAAGACATGATTTGTACAGGAACTAAACGAAATAGAAAAGAAAAAAAATGGAGGACTATATACACAACGAAGAGCTCAATTCAGCATGAGCTCGATGCGAGAGAAATCTATATGTAAACTCCTCCGCGGTGGAAGTGTATCAGCAGGAAGCTGTTGACTTGGGGCAGCCAAAATGCATATTTATTGTAAAGAAAACGGGAAGAGCGACGGTCAGAGAAGTCTGCGACGGAGAGGGAAGGAAAGGCTGAGCCTTGGTTGGCGGTAGACAGAAAAGGGGTATATCACAATGAAATTTGGGTCCATCTTTCTTCACTCACTTTAACGCGGCGGCGCTAAATAAAAAGAGTGCAACTCTCCAAACAGTGCCACATTTTCGACCAAAACGACGTCGTATTGGTGAAGATGAGACGACGTCGTTTACCTTATGTGTGGGTGTTGAAGAGAGACGTAAAAGGCATCTCCATTTTCATTTCTCTCCAAACCTAACCCTAACGCTAGCGCCGCTCCCGGTACTCTCTTCTCATTTCCACCAATTTCATTGCCTCCGTCTAACCTAACTATCTCATCTCTCACTGCAAAAAAGCACCTCCTGCATAAATCCAACGAAATCCTCGCCTCCCATTTTTCCCCAAAATCCCCTCATCTCAACAAAGCAAAATTCTTGATTCCATATATAAATACTTAACATAAAACACCTATGAATAATTTTTTACACAAGGAAACATAATTTGTATAAAAAGAATTATTGTATAAATGAATGGAGAAAGAAATTAGAAAAGAAGCATCTTGATAGAGTAAAATATTCGAATAATGGACTGGAAAAAAATGAAGAACAAGATGTCTAATAAAAGAAATCATAAGTTACAGAAAATAACGCAGAAGAAAAGTAGTAGACAGAACAGGCACATCACTTGAGCAAAGAAGAAATTCAATGCAAAATAATCAGACTCACATGGCTATCTGAAGAAATATTATAAATATTAAAATAAAATGCTGTGAGTTTAAGAATCAATCTTTACAGTAAAGAAGAACTCGGCCTTTTTCCTGACACATCTTACTTTATGAAATAAAACAGAAATAGAAACATACAAAACTATCAATGGGTTTTTTTTTTTTTTTTTTTTTTTTTTTTTGTGCAGGGAAAAAATTTGATCAGATAACTTTGTTCTCATTTTAAAGAGAATAAATGGATGATAGAAGAACTTGGAAACACAACATCAATTGATGTATTCTTTAAGCAGTACAGAGTCCCAAATTAATTACGGTCTAATATATGACATAAAAAGGTAACTTTGCTTAATAACATTAACATCTTCATTAGAAAGAGTAAATATTTAAGCTATATATTACAGTGAAAATATGCATGTCACTAAAATTATAAATATTTCCTAATGCATTCATTTTCACGTGCAATAATCACACAGGAACCCAAACAAAAGAGACTTATGCACTTACCTTTTTCCTTCAGTTTATCAATCTTGATGGAGCGTTGTTCCTGCAAATTGTTCACATTTAACACGAGCTCAAACTGAAATGAAAAGATCGAACAAGGTCAACACTGGAGTTACTGAGATAAATAAAGAGAATATCGTATAAAGATAACAAGAGCAAGGTAGAAGCAACACAAAAACGACTTAAAGAAGACAAAATAATCTAAAACAGTATATATGTATCTTAACTCTGGATTTAACGCTCACATAATGTACCCTTCAACTCTACAGATTTTTGAATAATAACAAGGAATCAAAACCTATATACCCAAAGAAAAAGGAATTAGTTCGAGTATGGGCAATATTTCATTCAAAACATCATAGCAAACAATTAAACGAATGTTTTTGAAAATAAATTACTTGCAATCGAAAGAACCATAAAACCCAGACAATCAACGACATCGCTTCCCAATTTCTATACAATTTTTTATGTTTTTTGGATAGACGACTTCATCCTAACAGGTAGAAAGGAGGAAACGATGACGATGCAAGATCTGAGATTTACGCCAATTTGAACAGTGTTTTTAGTTCTGTTCTTATTATTTCTCAACCCATAACAACAAAGAAAAATTAGAGGGGAAAAAATGAGCTTCATACCAAAATCATGAATAACGGAGCATTGCAGAGAAGAAGATGTGCGGCTGGTATGATATTGCTGGTCATGAAACGGAGGAAGAGGAAGAAAAGATCGAGAGAAGGTATGGGTTTGTGTGTACGGGAGAAGGAAAAGGTATGGTAATGGGTACGGTCTGAAATCTGAGTTAAAAAAAAAAAAAAAAAAGGATAAGAAACGACGTCGTTTTGGTCGAAAATGTGGTACTGTTTGGAGACTTCTATTCTTTTAATTTAGTTAAGATTTGGCTTATTTGACAGTACTTCTCATCTTTCAATTGTTCTTTCAATTAACTGATAGTCAAAATTCAAACACCTCCTTCTAGCATTCTTAGTGAGTGATGGCGAATGACCGTCGTGACCCCCACCAACTTGGGAAATTGGTGTCGGGAATTAGGGCTGCCTTGGCCAGCTCTACTCGAAAATATATGGTCAAAAACACTCAAAATTCAATTTATTTCCACAAAACATTACTATTAACTATTTGCTGAAGAATAATAGTAGATGAGACATGTGATTGAAAGTTGTTGATCATTTCATTTTGAGACTGATTGTTAACTTTGACTTAAATTGATAAATAAATTTTAATTTGTACCAAGCAGAAAGCTAACTAATATTATTTCTTTTAAAGAATTAAATCAATTAATTTTAAAATTAATTAAAATATTATCATAAAAAATTAAATTACTACGTATATAATTAATTTGAAATTGCATAGACCATTAAAGTTGAATAATATTAATATTATATTATGCAATTAACATTTTTTTAATACCTAAATTACATATTACAAATCATATTGCGAGTTCACCCGTTTGATTCAGAACCAACAATAGTTGACTGCATATTCAAAGGTTGCTCCCACTACTCAGTCAAGAGCATTGAACATTGTTCAAGGACGTGCTACAAGAGTAAGATATTACCTTCTCTTTTGGGTGGAATTGCCACGATATGGGCATTCTTCTTAGCAAGATGTGATGACATGTGGATGATAAAGGAAAGAGAGGCATGTAGTTTCTCTTGCTTTTGGCATAACAGCCCCCAATGGGAGGCTCACACAACGGGCTATTAATAGCTCAGTGATGGATCGTGTCTCCAATAATTATGTCGTAGTGCCTTAGCTATGAGGGCTTTCAATCACATAGATGGTTCCATGTACTCATTGGTGCCCGGTCCTGAGATGTGGATCATCCAAGGCATATTAACATGGAGCGTTCCTCATGTTCGAACTAGGGTTTGGGATCCTCAAGATGATAGATGAGACTAGTTAGGTGAGATCCAATATAGATCCAACTTTCAATTCACTATCTAACCCAATTAATAGTTAGAAATTTCAATAATTTAACATTCATTTCATAAGTTATATATGAAAAGTGATTTTTAATAACTCGTCAATTTTTTTTTTCATCATTTTTTTTAGAAAGTAAATATCTCAGCTTGAAAATCAAAGTTCGAAATACAAATTTATCGATCTATCAAAACAGGATTACAATGAAGGGGGATGGATGTGCCTTACCTTCGATCCAATCAATTGCATCCCTAAGAGCTAACATAGGCTTAAGGAGTACTACTCCTATTTACAAAATTATTATCGGAATAAGAATAAAAGACAGTAAATACATACAAAAATGACATCAAAGTAAAAATTATTTAGACATCCTTATATTTCCTAAACCAAGTTTATCAAGCCTAAGTATTTCTTCATTAGTTTCCACTAAATACAATTATTACTTATTAATGTATTATTAATATAAAATTAATTATAAAATCATTATCATGAACAATTAAAAACAATGAATTACCACATATATGTAATTAACTTGAAATTGCATAGACCATTAAAGTTGAATATCATTAATATTATAGAATTTTAAAATACAAATATAAATATTATATAATACAATTACATTTTTTTTAATAACTAAATTACATATTACAAATCATATTGCATTTGCTATATTATGTGAAGACTCCAAATTCATTAAAAAATTTCAAACCCAATTAATAGTTAAAGAATTTCAATAATTTACATTCACTTGATAAGTTATATTATACGTGAAAAGTAAATTTTCAATAACCCATCAATTTTTTATCATAAATAATTTACATTTATTTGACAATTATGAGATGAAAGATCATTTTTTTAATAACTAAGTTCTTTAGAGCTTGTTTAATAAAGGTAAAATTTTTACCACGATTTTTCAAACTAAATCTTAACCATCCATTCTTAGTCAATCCCACCATTTTTGACTTTTCAAACATTTTTAAACCACACATCCATCAAAAAATAAATAAAAACTACAAAAATAAAAATTTTCACATTACCAAACATGCTCTTAATCATCATACTTTGTCTAGTTTCAGTCTCTTCTCCCTTCTTCTCTAAAGCCACACTAATTAAGAATTTATAGATTTGTAGGATTCTGGATTAGTTTTTTTCCTATTTTTTAGTTTATTGTTATTTATACTTCTTTGTATGATCTGTGTTGTGTATTTGATTTATGATTTTATTTTCTGTGTAGTTACTTTTTTTTTTTTTTTTTGGAGGGGGGGGGGGGTGTCTTGGCGTGGGTTGGATTTTTTTTTTTTTTTTTGAATAGTTATACTTTTTAATGTGTGGATGGAAGAGAATATGTGATTTAAGTCCTATTGCAAATTTGGGGAAAAAAATGGTTATTTTTTCTGACTTGTTCTATAGCGGAATTTAAGGGATATCTAATTAAAGCTTTCAAGTTATGAAATGAACATGGTTAGACTAGCATTATTATCAAATATATCAGCACCTTATTTCAACCTAAATCTTTCCATTTTCATATCAAATTCTCCATTGGTTTTTGGTACTTGGCTCACAATTTACATTTACAAATTTTTGTTATCGGTTTTTGTTGTATTTTTTAATCAAAAACTCTTTGAGTAATATATGCATGAAAAATTGTTGAAAAGTATTCTAGTTCAAATGTCTAAACAATTCAATTTTTTTTTTTTTTTTCATGCATTTCGTATTTTTGATAAGACGTGGATTGATTATTAGCAATCATAGAAATGATTGATTAATAAGTGAACAATACATATAAATCTCACTTAAGATAGAATACGTAAATAAGAAGCGATTTGACCGATTGTAAATTGTAATAAAAACGGGTTAGCACGATTGACTTAGTGTATTGGTACAGAATATAGACCTAGTGCATTGTTGTCACTTCCTTGTCAAATACTCCTTCAACGAAGTTTTAGTAGTGAAAGTAAAAGTAAATATTCCTCGTTATTAAGAATAACTTTAATTTTGTAGATATGCATTAGATTCGAATGTTATTGTGATAGTCGAATTATTAATATATAACTAATGGTATGAGTTGGTAGCAAATTTAATGCTCGGATTCCGTATAAAAGGGGTAAATTCATTAATTACAATTAAGTTACTAAAATTTATTTTGTCTCGATTGAGTAATCAAATTTCAATTCAATTTCAATTCGTCAACATAATCACTGTGTGACATGCCAATTTATCAATGCGCCAAGTCATAAAATTGTAGAAATCAAATAACATCTCTTTAACATTTTTAATTTAATTAATGACATTTTGATAACTAGCAATCATTTTACCATTTCGTTTCTATGGTGCCACATGATGATACGACTTCAACTAAGCAATTTTCGTCAGGTTTGGCATTAATATATGATGGAATGTGACAAAGTAGTAAAAAAATAAAATAAAAAAAATTGAAGATCAATGACTGAGTTGAGACAAGTTAAAATTTAGTTCTTCATAATTGTCCAAGAATGCACGTGAGTACATGTTAAGTAATACAAGGTTGTTCTGTTCCCTAAATTTCTGCAACTGTAATATAATATCATTATTCGTTGGTGTCACGTTTACATAATCAAATATTCTGAATTAAAGTTCAAAGCACTCCTCAACAACTAAAGTAACAAAGAAAAGTTGCACCACCAAACAATAAAAAAGTATCATTAGAAACATTATAAATCACATAAGAAAATTTCTGGCTATTTATTTGACAATTCTTTTTTTACTTTTTAACTTTTGTGAATCCGGTAACTAGCTAACTAGATAATAATCGACCTTCTGCGATGACTGGATCATCGTTGCATCGAGAGAGTCTAAGGGAGGAAGAATGGAATTGGCTAGCTCTTCATTCAATCTAGGAAGTGGAGGCATCTTCTTCATTGCTGGAGTCATGTTGTCCAAGCTGCACATTTCATTTCATAACAAAATTGTAGATATGTTGGAATTTATAATGGCAATACAAGCAAAATTTTGAAATACAAGGAAAATTTCAATGAATGGCAGCTTTAAGGTTCTGATGAAAAGGAACATCAGCACCGTAGGCTGATATAAATCAATAAGGGTATGTTTGATTGTGCATGGAAAAGGAAAATGAAAAGATCTATGTACTTTTTCTCACGTCAGCATCGTAGGCTGATATAAATCAATAGGGGTATGTTTGATTGCACATGGAAAAGGAAAATGAAAAGATTTATGTACTTTTTCGCACCAAAATGGTGAGAAAATACGTGGATGCAAATTGGCCTAAAATGTGCTTTAACCACTTGTACCTAGAAAAAATTTGTAAGGAAAATGTTTCAATCAAACAAAAAAGGATGAAAAACTTTGACTTAATGGGACATTTTTCATGGCAAATAAATGCAATCAAACATACCCTAAGTGATAATCTATCTTCCGAAAAAAGAAATTATAGAAAGAAAAATGAAAAAAAAAAGAAGAAAACAACCATCAAGACGAGGTTTGCAACGTACTTGTTCATGATTTTGAAGATGTTCTCTCGAGCTTTACTCAGTAGGCAGATGTTCTCGTGTAACTGAAAAATAAAGAATAGAGAGAGAGAGAGAGAGACACACACACACACAGTTTGCATCGGTTCGATAATAAAAATATATAAAATGAAAGAGAAAAAGTTCTAGTCATACACTAGATGTTTCGACTAAACCTTAAGCCTTAACTCAGAGAAACACATATTTATAATGGTTCACCTTTAATTATGTCCACCGCAGATTTTTCAATATATACTCAAGAAGAAGAAATGCTACCATGGGAGATCTCACACTCTCTGATTTTCTCACCTATAGAAGAACGACGCCACCCCTCCCCTTCCTATTGGATACTTGGGAACTTATTGCAAACACGGGTATACATAACATATCTCTATAATAAGAAAGAGGTCGATCTGCAATCTATGAGATCAAGAATTCTAAATAGTTGTTTATAAATAGCGACGTGTCAACATCGTGTAGGTCTATTTTTTTGAAAAGTAAAAAATGGTGGACGAAAATCTCTGACCAGTCGAAATTTTTGACTTTCCAAAAAAAAAGACCTGCGAGATGTTGCTATGTAGCCGATTATAAACATTTGTTTTAACCCAACAAAGGCTTAGATATCTAGGAAGACCTTATGACCTGAAAAAATAGAATTATTTTCTCTTCTTGTTGCCCCATGTAAATGTAAATCCGACCCCAATGCATAAATCTGAAAATTAATGTATAAATTTGTTTTACTCTCGGAAAAAGGTATTTAATATAAAAAATGCTTCACCTGATGAGTGTTCAAATTAGCAGATATCTGTTGGAAGGCCCAACTGTTCTGCTGTAGGAGCTCCCATGTGACACCATCGATGCCTACAAGGGAAGGATGTAAGTTTTAAGCAAGCATAAAGTTTAATCAACTATTCTCCACCCCGAGTTTCTAAGATACAATTCCCAAATCGCCACGTGAGTTCTCAAAAACCTATGGGAGATGGACACTTAGTAGCACTTATTCAAAACTCATTTACATGCATGCTTAAAAAAATGACTCGTAATTGGCCGACATATGATTCAATTTAATCCACCTCAAGACCGATATTTCTCTCTTCTTATAACTATCCTTCTGCAAAAACTTGTATTATCCCACCCACAAATACTAGGATCCCATAATTTTCATCCAAACTTGTATAACAAGCCAGTCTACAAAAAACAGCTCTACTGATACTTGAATTATAATAAGAACAAATTCCAAATTTGAGTACTGCCATTAAAACAGTATATCATATCATAGTAAGTGCTTCTTTATTATTGACCAAATAAAAAATCTAAGATGTATCAAAAGATTTGTCCCAACCGTAATACGAGATGCTATCACCATTGTTATTGTTTATCATTCCTGAAGCATGAATTAAACTCCGCTGGCCTCCCAAACGAGATTCGACGAACTTTTCCTGAGAAAAGAATTTCATATTTCCTGAGCTTGGAGTTATATAATGAATAAGATTTGAATCAGTAGTAAATTTTTAAGAATCAACAATCAGAATGAAACATGTTATGCCGTTTGTTCTAAGTAATAGGTGGCCTTTCCTGCTCTAGAAATATACAACAATTTATTAACTATTTACCTTTTTATCTTTACTTTTCCTCGTGGCATTATAATCCTCCTTCCTTCTCTTGCTAGTTTCTTTCTTCTGCAGTAAATCACACACACACACACAAAAAGTAGACTTTAAACCTTACTGTGTCGATTGATATAAAGTGCATCAAACTGAAAACATCAAATGATAGAACGCCTCATATCCCCGCACCATATGTAAGCTTATCTTGTCAATGCAGAAATTGAATAAATCAAGATAATGATGAGAAAACTCACGGTCATCCATCGGCAGCGTAATGCTACATCACGGACTGTCTTATTTTTCAGCTTCACTGCAATCTTTGCATAGCGGATAATATTCGACTCAGAAGCATAACTGCAGTGTTTTACACAGTTACAGTATCAGATGAGTCATATGCTCGTCATGCATAAAATGTAACTCGAGCATTATACCAGAATGAAATATAGCAAAGAGGTTATCAATGTTAAGTGATAACTAGTAAAGCATATTAGAATCATGTTGATGCAAAAACTCCATAGGGATTGTGAGTTTGATGAGGTCATATTCAAGGAACTTGATCAACTACATATGTCAGCACTATGTCATAACAATCTAAATTGATGCTCTACCAGACATTCAAAAGAAACTTTATCGTCTAGTTTAGACCGAGCAAACTGACTAACTACATGACCTTCGAATACTTCTACACATGTAAACCGCTACCTTAAATTAAGTTTTATAGAGGAAAATTCTCCAATCATCTCCATTCACCATTTTTTTTCTCTTTTGACCAAACAGAACACAACTATCAGCCCCATTACCCTGTGGGACACAAGTGTTAATTGAAAGATATGTACTCAACAAAAGAGTCATACCTCAAAAGTTAGCTGTTGAAGTTGGAGAGCTCAAAGTCTATATAAATCACACTGAAAGCCAATACTTACGATGTGAGGTCCAAGTCTCATAACTTGCAATGGCAATCATGACAAACCACCACGCTCCGCGATCCCGACATTCACACAGGGCTGACTTTGCACTAAGCCCATGACTTGTTTCTAACGAACACTGCTAAGTCAACATCAGTATCCGCGTTGCTCAACTGTAACCGGGAGACGTGGTGGTTGCTCTGATACCATTGTTATAGATATTAGGAGAATCATACCTCAAAAGCTTCCTGTTAAAGTTGGAGAGTTCAAGTCTATGACAACACACCGAAGTCCATACTTTTCAGTGTAGGATTCACGTCCCATAACTTGTCATGAGAACCATGACATTAAACAAATGAGAATTAGTGAAACCAAGATTTTCTATCCCGAATTTCATAAATTCCCTTATCCACCATAATTCGACATCTCTTCCCCAAATCCAACCACGACCTTCCTTCTTTTTTAAAAGGAAAAAAAAGAAAAGGAAAAACCCGGAATGGGGATGAAAAACTCTTAGGCACTTGAATTAATATACAAACTAGTAAATGAATTTAATTTCTTCATATCAGAAGAGTTGGCTGGCTTGACTTTGATAAAATTATTGCACCAACAGGAGAAATAGATAATTTTCACTTCAAAATGGATTATCACATGATAAAAGACCAATTAAAAAGTAGCATAAATCACTGTAACCAAGAAAATGACAAAAAATTCCACAAAAGAAACAACAAATGCACAAACCAGTCAGAGAAAGGGGCTCGTGACTCAGAAAACAACAGAAATTTTAAATTCCAAAAAAGCAAACATAAATTAAGGGGGAAAAAACTCAAACTAATCATATGATTCAAAATAATAAAAACAAATACAGATATGTGTGCGTGCGCGCGCATGCGATCATGAGCAAGAACCCACAAAGAAAAGTCTAAACACTTCGATTTATCGAATATAAATGACATTCACTAATTCTTCAATTTCTTGACAAGAATTAACACAACCATATACAATTAATCGATGGAAAATCTGATAGTTTAAAGCAGTAAACCATCAAGACTTCACAGAATCCAACAAGATTCTCATTTTCCAAAAGGAATCTTCATAGAAAATAGAGAAAATTCACAGACACAAACTGACAAACACGCGCACACATGTACGTATGTGTATATATGTGCGTGTGCAATTCACTTACTTGGCGAGACTTTCTTCCAAGATAGCTTGTTCTTCTGGTGTCCAGTCCATAGAGATTGTCTGTTGGTGCTGAAACGTGGGGATGGCACCCTCCATTCCATGCACAGAATTTCCATTGTATGAAGTTGAACCATGGCTCTGTTGAGACCCATCTTTGTGTGTTCCACTCATGTGAGCCATCGAAACACGCACATGCACAAACAAATATAATACGTATATGGGAAAGTGAGCCTGCAAGTTTAGGAGTTCAAGAAAGGGGAAAAAATATAAGAAAATTGGGAGTGTCTTTGCGAAGAAACCGAGGTTTGAGGGAGATTGGGATGAGAGTTAAAACTCAAAGATTCTTTAATCTGAAATTGAGGGGTTGAAGATGGGAAAGTAAGGGGAATCTCAGATGCACGTAGGAAGGGCAAGAAAGAGTGGCTGTGTGGTGTGTACAAATGTAAGCAAACTTTTGGAGTGCCGATTTATATATATATATTCTGTGTTTTTTGTACTTCAAACACATCAGATATCGAGTGAGTCGGCAGTCTCGTAGTCTCTCTTACCAACCCAAATTATTTTTATATATTTTACTTTATAAATATTACATTCTTTATTTATAAATAAGATAAAAAACTCTTACGGGATTATAATTTGATTGGTTCATACACGTAAAATGTTTATTTATAATGTAAGATCTCCAATTACTCGAATCACATGTCAGCCAAGGATTATTCCTCTCTTATCCAATAATTTTTGGTGTCGTGATTTGAATGATTCAGGCCCTCTTTTTTAAAAGTTTTATATTGAAAAATGCATTTTTTATATTTTCAAAGTGAAATATATATTTAAAAAATTGAAAGAGAAAATTAGTGTAGTTAAAAAATTCTTAATTTTTTTTTTTTTAAACAGTTTATCAAACTCAAAGTCCTAAATGTTGTTGCCACGTGTATATTGGATGAGTGAATTCATTATGTGGATTTTTTTTTTTTTTTTGCCTTTCTAAATGGAATTTAACATAGAATAGACTGTTTGGTTTTTTGGGTTTTGTGGGGGAAGGAGTAAAATATTTTCCTTTGTTAAAAGAGAAAGTGGATGCTGACGCATTGACAGCATCTCCCCCTCTTCTCCTTTTGAAAAGAAGATTTGGAGCTTCCTTTTTATTTGTCTTGCCTATTTTATTAAAAAAAAAGATGTTTCCCACATCCTGAGGACCCGAACCGACCACGCCCAAGGCCTTGGTTCGGGAAGGTAAATCCAGGTTATGCCTCTTCCATGGTCAGGGTGGTACTTATGGCAAGGCCCCTTTCAGGGTAACTGAGTCACAAGCCACAAGGTTCTACCGCCACGCCTTTACATCACCAATTACATCACCAATAAATTGGCTGCTTATTGGATGGGAGAAAGGTTTTTTTACTTTAAAGTGTGCAACAATGACCTTTTTAGTTTTGTGGTCGATTTGAATAGCAATATTTTTTCCATCTTTAATATTGAGAGTGGAATTTCTTTTCATGGACTCATTGAGATCTGGACTCGAGATTTTAGTAAAACAAAGATTAAGTCTTGAGGACAATTTGATCATAAATAATGCACGGGTGGTCCGTTCTTCTATTAGGCTTGTGTCTTACACGCAAAAGAAGCCCAAAAAAGTCAAAAAGGAATGTTTAGACAATTACTTACACGGAATAAAGGTAATATGAGTGTGTGTGTGTGTGTGTAAATGAAGGGTTGGGAGGCTTTTGAATGTTTGGTAATTATTTTTCCAAGGTTCGTAAGTATATGTGTCACTTTGAGAAAGTTGTTATGTTTCAAGATTTCAAGTAACACAAGTATAGTTATGTATGAATTCTATAACTAATGCATGTTTTTGTCAACTCGAGCAACCATGGTTGTCTAATATTTCTTAAAATATAGTTTTCAATTTTTTATATGTTCATAAGTGGTTTGCTAGATAAGATGTCTAGCATCCTTTAAAAATCACTTACAATGATCATAGGTTGGATCGATATTTCAATTTTTTCCATTTTAGATTTATTTTCCTATTTTGTACATTGATCACTATTCACAAGAAACCAAAGATGTTGATATTTAAAGTCCTTTAAAAATCTTTATGTAATTAGAAAGATATTCATCTCATCGAAGAACATGTTTGGTCTGGTATGCACAATATACATTCGTAATCTACAAAGATTTAATCCTTTCTTTCCCTTAATATTATCTAACCATGTGCCGTTGAATTGAATATCATATATGTATCGATATACATCCATAATCACCACACATACAACCTTGACAAGAACGCCATTCCACAGAATATACGACTTGTGCTCTTTTAAGTTCTTTAAATTATGTCAGTTCAATTAAGAATTCTCAAACATCGCCCTGTTAGTTGGGGCCATTGTGTTAGCCTTGGCATTGGCCCTTCTAGGTTGTACAACTTCAACAACAACGATAAACCATATCCCAACATGAAGATAATTGTAATATGGCAATTTAATTTGCAAATGTTCATCGACCATAAATTTCCTATTTTTCCATTTTTTTTGAAGGTCCCATCGAAGAAATAACAAACCCTAAAATAGTGATATTAGATCTTGATCAATACTCAATAGAGAGCACAACCCCGAAATATAATAGAGAGTACAAAGCTCATCAAAGCATGCTAATTCAACATATTAACATATGAATCTGTTCTTGGAGTTTATCAGCATATCCTTTTCAATTCTAAGACAAACTAGCTAGTGCATGTTTGATATACAATATCAATAGACTTATATATTTTTTCATAGTGCTATCCAATTCCCGCCATAAATAATTTCCACTTTATAATAGTCGTTTAGGCCAATAAAAGGTAAGTGCAACTCACTGAAAATTTCATGAAAATCTAATTTGCAATATATTTTATTTGCTGTATATAACTTCTAATATTTTCAAAATTCTCGGTACATAGATAACTCTCCAAATACATGAAACTCGTGAAAACTTCTGTACTGTCCTACCTGTATGTGGTGTTCTTGAGCAGATTATGTAATGTAAATCAAACGTTCCACTTTGTAGTCCTGAGGAGAAAAGGAAAAGCATATATCACATATATTTAATGACATTGTGTTGCCACGTAGAACAATGACAAATAGCATTATTCTTTTAAAAAAAAAATTCTATAACTTTCACATGACCTGGCCAGTTTCTATGCAGGATTCTATTTCAGAATAGCGAAACTATTGACAGGGAAGAAATGAGAACATTTGACATCTTCCACATTGCGCGCATGCGTATATGAAATGACACAGATAATTAATATGGCTATTTTCTTAAAGAAGAAAATGTTTAACATGTCTAAATTTGGAAACACAAACTAGTGAAGTAATCCTTCGGAATTTAATGCAAAAAAGTGACTCAAACAGATTCCTCCTCGTAACTGTTCACCGCGAGACAAAGATGAGATGTTAAAAGATAACCACCTTTTTCTTGAGCATAGCAATATTTAGCCCTTGTTTGGTTTTGCTAAAAATCAAATTTTTAGTAGATTTAAAAATAAAATAAAATAAAATGCGTGGTTGAAAAGTTGATAAAAGTTGTTGATTCCATAAAATGTCAGGAATAATGAGTTTTAAAAATGGTGGCCAAACAGGGGCTTAATATTTCTTAACTTGTGGCGTATGTATAGCTGAAATAGTTTTTCATCTACCCTTTGTTCGGATCCACCAAACAATTTATAAACCAGATTTTTTCAAATTTCGAGGTAAGATATAAGGTTAAAAATCGGAGAGAGAAGATGTAGTATTAAAAAGTGGTTTGGAAAATTGTGTAGATTATAAATTGGTTTATAATTGATTTTTTTGTTGGATTCGAACACAGGCCTAAAAATTCCTTTAGTCTTGTGCTGCACTAAATGCTAATCAAAATCTTTGGGCCACATCAAAAGGACAGGACTCAGTTTCAATGAAGATGCCCACTGAATACTACAACATGAATATGGTATCTGTTAAAAGTAATTCTTCAACTCCCAAATGATCAAATGGTAATGGTAATAATTCTTATGCATCTTGCTCAATTTGCTTAGAATCTTTATCATCTTAAGATGAGATCAGATGCATTCTAGGAAGTATTTCATATTTTTTAATACTTGTGCAACTAATTGAGTTTTAATAAAATTCCAAGGTTTTTTCTCAACCGAATCATCATAAAGAGAAAAAGAAAAAAGAATCTCTTGCTGCAGACTTCAGTCACACACTTTGCACACTTTAAATTTACAAATTTGCCATTTCATTTTTGGTCAAATTCACCCTTGAAGATGGAGACAAATGCCTATGATTGGCTCATGTATATAAATTGTTTATAAACACTCAAGCCATTTTTATCTAACACTAAAAGGATCGACAAGTACTATGCCCTTATTCACCATTTATTTCTATCAATTTATAATTTAAAACCATTTATAAACACTTCTCAGTCATGCTTTAAAGATGAAAGTTGGTCTCAACGAAACCAAGATATCACAGTTTCCAACTCTCCCAGTGGCACAACACACCTAATTTGAATCAGTAATGTGTTCACATATGCGGCGCGTTACCATATTCAAAAATGATTTTCATACCTTCTACGGCTCAAATCAAATTCTCAATCCTCAATTGAACCAAAATAAAGCCATGAAGTTTTGATAAAGAAAAGCTCATGAAAATCATTTTGATATCTAATAAATGGATAAAATTAATATATTAGTGTCGTGAAATAGATATTCTCAGGATGAACCTATAGATTTATTTTATCAATTCTTTGGCACATCCACGGTTGCACCAGACACACTGGTATTGCATATTTTTGAGTTAGCTTATGTTGACCCATATTTACAAACACTCAAGTCATTTTCTACTGATGAGAATAATAGTAGGCTTGACATGAAGATAAAATATCTAAGTCAAACAAGACTTCAAGTTGCATGGCCGAAGGCCTCCACGTCAAGCATGACATGTTGGAAGAATATTCAATGCTAAACCAAGTGATCAAGCTAAGAGTCAAGCCAATAATCATGTAGAGATCAAAAAATCACAAGAGGCAGAAATTGAACCATGCGATTGTGCATTGAAATCCTGAGGCGATCGCCCAAACACAAGTTTTACAACCCGAGAGACTTTTCTTCCTCCAAGAAATCGTCTAGAGTTATTCCAAGCGATCGCTTGGTTGTCTCAAACAGGGATTCAATAGAATTAAACGTAAGGATTCCCTTTATTTCTTCAAACTTATCAAAGAGTGTAAATTTTTATGGCGTTCAAAACGAATAAAAGGTTTGGATAACTTTTGTGGCGTTTTCCCATTATGATTCTTGTTTCCACATCTCAACGGGCCTAAGGTTTAATATACCTTAGGATCCTGTATCTTGAGGCCGGGTGATGTGATCCAGAACCTCGATAATACGAATCATAGCAGGCTTGACGGGAAAATTTAAATATTCAAGCTAAAACAAGAATTCAGTAGGTTAGACGAGCTTTGAAGATCAAACCGTGTCGAAAAGATCCAAAAATTATGCAGAAGCAAAGTTACGGCCGTAACCAAATATTCTCACGGCCGTAAGTCACTATCGGATCAAAATGAAGAATTCTAGGTTTTCAAAGTTACGGCCGTAAGTATTATGGTCACGGCCGTAATCCTTAAGCAGAAGAATAGTTACGGCCGTAAGTGATGCTGTCACGGCCGTAAGTTAGGATTTTCACAAATAATGCGGATTTTTAATTCCTTTTTCGTATTTTTATTCCTTTTCCAGTTTTTAGCTATTTTAGATTAGTTAGAACTCTATTTTGAGCCAGTTAGGATTTTGCTAGGGTTTTAGTTTGCTTATTTATAGTCTTTTCCATTCATTGTATTAGACAGACTTTAGACTATTATTGATATTATTGTGAGGCAAATTGCTTTCAAACTTCGTTCTTCATTGAACACAATTCGAACTTGCTGGTTTATTCTTGTTGGTTCAATTCTCGGTGAGAATTAATATTGCTTGTGATCAAGAGGTCAATATATCCCTGTGATTGTATTGGTTGCTTGGTTCAATTAATTTTAATTGGATCCATAAATCGTGGTTCTTGGCGTTCTTGAATTGATTCAATATTTTGTGGGTTGCGTAACTACAATTGCTACGTGGTTTGAATCATTTGGTATCAGAACTTAGGCTCCAAAAATCAAGGTTATATCTTTATTTTGTTTTCTTGAGTTTTCTATCCAGTTTGATTTTTATGTTTATCATCGAGTCCCATAAAAATCATCCATATCTTGTTGAGTGTTTTGTTTTTCATTTTTTTGCGTTCTTCTTGTTCTTGAGTTTGTTGAGTCTTTAATCCAAAGTGTCACAAAAAAATTTAAAAGTTGTTATTTGCTTCGTTTGGTATTCAAATAAAATTTCGTTTGTTCCGTTTGTTTTGTCGTGTTCGTTGTTGAATTTTCGGATTTATAAAAAAAAAAATTTATTTATTTATTTTATTTATTCCGAAAATTCATCCAAAATTCAAAAAAAAAAAAGAAAAAGAAAAAAAGAAAAAAAAGAGTCCATTCAAGAACTACTTTCTTGAATTTCCTTAAATTCTTGATAATTCCTTACCTTCCAAGTCAAATTAAAATTCTTGATATTCTTTCCTCTCTAGTCAAAATTCAAGAACCACTTTCTTGAATTTCTACAATATTCTTGATATTCTTTCCGTTCGAGTCAAATTCAAGAACCACTTTCTTGAATTTCTTTAAAATTCTTGATATTGTTTTTCCTTTTTGAGTCAACATTAAATTCCTTCTTGATATTTGTCAATATCTGGACCATCTTATTTTGAGTCTCAAATTTTTGAAAGCTACATAAAGGGATGAATTATGAGTTCGATCCTACTTTCATGACTAGATGTCGTGTGGGTGATAAACTATGTAGTTTGGCTATTGATAGGGAGTACATCTCTAATTTGGCTAGTATCAACATGGTTGAAAAATTGGGGTTGCATTTATTACAACATCCTAGACCTTATAGGATGACATGGTTGAAGGAGTGTGGGGAGTTCAAAGTGACCAAGCAAGTCTTAGTGAATTTCACCATTGGGAGGTATAGTGATGAAGTATTATGTGATGTTATTATGTGATGAAGTATTATGTGATGTTGTGCCTCTAGAGTCTTGTCATATATTGTGGGGTAGGCCATGGAGGCATGAGAGGAAAGCATTTTATGATAAGAATAGAAACAATTACAATTTGTGAAGGATGGAGAATCAATCACCCTAGCTAGTTTAACACTAGAGTAGATACTTTAAGATCAAAAGAAGGTGAAGGAAAAGATTAATCTGTTATCCAGATTGAATTATAATTTAAGACTTCTAGAAGAGGACATGATTGCACGGAGGGGTAAAAATGTAGTTAAGTTGCAAGAAGAGCCTCAGGATATGAATGTTGGGAAGAAGGAGGGAGAGTTGATAGTAGAAATAGTTGAAAAAAATCCAACATTTAAGGTAAGAGATGTGGAATTGGGTATTAAAGAGGTGGATGAACAAGAAGTTAAAATTATTGATGAGGATATGCATGAATTGAAAGTTGACGGGGGTAGAGAATGAAAACATGAAGGAGTTGGTTGAGGCCAAAAATTTAAAAGAGGTAGTTGAACTTGGAAAGGTGGAGTTACGTGATCAAACTCCAAAATTTGATGAAGAAAAATTGGAAGTTGGGGTAGAAGTTCAAATTTTGAGCTTTGAATTGGAAGATCCACATTTTGGTAGTGATGAGGTAGTACATGAACATGGTGATTCAAATGTGGAGGTCAGAGATTTGGTTGAGTTTGAAGATAAAAAAATTGAACAAGAAATTGCAAAGGAGGAAAGAGGCGAAGAGAAGAGCCCGTGGTTCAAGAAGTGGAGTTGGTGGTGGTTTATCATGAATACAAGGATCTATACCTTGTACCTCATGAAGCTAACATGTCCCTCCCCATTTTGTTTAAATCTTTTTTACAGGTTAACTATGTTTGGAAGCTTCAACCACACTACGTATGGCAAAAGGAATTCAAGCTCCATCTCTTCCATGTTTTCCAATCAAAGGAGCATAATTTATTGAACTCATGGCATGGAAGCAGAAATTTTCCGTTTAATCCAGGGGGAGCAGTTGCATTCATGAACAAAGTTATGATTCGGGACGAATCATCCTAAAGAAGGAGGGTATGATGTGATCCAGAACCTCGATAATACGAATCATAGCAGGCTTGACGGGAAAATATAAATATTCAAGCCAAAACAAGAATTCAGCAGGTTCGACGAGCTTTGAAGATCAAACCGTGTCGAAAAGAACCAAAAATTATGCAGAAGCAAAGTTACGGCCGTAACCAAATATTCTCACGACCGTAAGTCACTCTCGGATCAAAATGAAGAATTCTAGGTTTTCAAAGTTACGGTCGTAATCCTTAAGCAGAAAAATAGTTACGGCCGTAAATGATGCTGTCACGGCCGTAAGTTAGGATTTTCACAAATAATGCGGATTTTTAATTCCTTTTTCGTATTTTTATTCCTTTTCCAGTTTTTAGCTATTTTAGGTTAGTTAGAACTCTATTTTGAGCCAGCTAGGATTTTGCTAGAGTTTTAGTTTGCTTATTTATAGTCTTTTCCATTCATTGTATTAGACAGACTTTAGACTATTATTGATATTATTGTGAGGCAAATTGCTTTCAAACTTCGTTCTTCATTGAACACAATTCGAACTTGCTGGTTTATTCTTGTTGGTTCAATTCTCGGTGAGAATTAATATTACTTGTGATCAAAAGGTCAATATATCCCTGTGATTGTATTGGTTGCTTGGCTCAATTAATTTTAATTGGATCCATAAATTGTGGTTCTTGGGTTGATTCAATATTTTGTGGGTTGCGTAACTACAATTGCTACGTGGTTTGCATCACCGGGGTCATAGTGTTATCATCTACAATAACTTGAATTTGAAACTTTTTACGTTCTTTGAGTCAATTTCCAAGTTCCACATGATTCCCACCCGGATTCACATCAACTACCCACTTATCCGTCACTTATTTCTATCTATTTATAATTTAAACCTTTTATTAACACTTCCCAAACGTGCATTAAGATTAAGACAACCATATGATCCAGTTTACTAAGACTAGTCCATATCTCTGTTTCTAACAGCTGAAAGCCAAGTCAGACTACAGTATTTTCTATGTCTGTAACTAAATTAATCCCATTTCTCATTGGAAACGAAGAAAATACAAGTTGAAGTAGACCAATGACCAATATGAAATATTTCTGAAATATATGGATGAAGAACCAGCATAATTATTAATTAGCATAACCATACTACTAAAAGTCAAAGCAATTAGATGCCAAAGTAGATGATTTTAAATTTAAGAGTTCATGGAAGATACCGGTACCTTGTGAGAGGTTGACTATTGTTTGGAGGAACAAATAGACGTACGAGCCATCAAATGCCATGAGAACTTTGAATTGAACTACTCCAACTAGAAGTCGTGTGATAAGAAAATTGTTCCCAACTCAGGAAATAAATAAATAAATAAACTCACATAATAGCAGCACCACGGCATAACCTACCTCATCTAGTTATACGGCAAAGAACAAAATTTAATTGCCGTTCTGAGCTGGAGTCCTACTCTTGATCATCTGTTCCAAACACGCCAAAATTTTTTTATAGTGCAATGAAAAATAACAAGGCAATATTTCATTGAAGTTAATTTCTTAGTATATTATATTTCACACAACTACCGCAATAAACCAATCCCACGTACAGCAATACAGAATTAAACAGCCACGAGGGAACATATTACAATATTTATTAATGAAAAGCAAGAAACGCAAACACAAGAAGCCATGGAAGTGCATGAAAAAAAAAAAAAAAAAATTCACAGTACAAATCCTATGTTCCACACGCAAGAAAAAACTGCAGTGTACCATTACCACTAAGTAATGCACCAACAATAGAGAGAACAAGAGAGCGAAAATAAATGCAAAACGGTTAGGTATAACAACCTTGTAAATGTACTTCTTTCGCAGTTTGATAGCACTATGAACACAGCTCTTGACTCTGATCTTTAACAAATTATCATTGAATATCTGCAAAATGATTGAAACATCAAATAGCGTGTGAGAGAGAGATCTATAGACTACAGTGTCTGGAGTCTGGGAAAATATATAGCAGGACCCCTGTTCTTGGAGTAGCAAAACAAGAAACAATAAAATTAATCCTGTAGCATGAATAATATGAGTTGGAAGGAAGCCTATGATTGTAGATATAACAATACAGCGTACTCATAATGAGGAAGAAATAATGAATTGAGAGAAAACATGCAGATAATGATGACAAGGACAACCTAGATATAAATAAAACAACTCTATTTACTTAAAACCTAATGTTTAAATAAATCTTCCTAGATTCAAAGCTAACAATTTTACCAAATGAGTTTTGGTGCAGGCCAATGTTGTTGATACTCACTAAAGCATGATGTTCTAACAAAATCAAACTATATAACCCAGATACTTTCTAGGTCTCATTGACTTTGGAGAAAGAAAGTCAATATTTTTATCATGAACACATGCATAAATCTAGGTGCAAAAATAATAAAATATAAAACTATGCCTGTGACAAATGAGACATGCACTACTACTGATTACAGAAGACAATTCATTCCCATTTAGGTCCATTTTCAAATTTGCACATATACCTAGAGTTGCAATGGTCAATTTTCTTTTACTTTTAGATGCTTCCTGGAGGGGTATTATATTCCATAATTTAGCCTAAAACAACCAATTAAAATTTAATGTTATCCCATCTATGTATCTGTGAAATTGTGCATGAAAGAAAAAACAGATTCTGCAGAAAACAAAATGGGCAACCCAATTTAATTGATGCAATGAATTTTCAAGAGTAAAAAACGGGCACACAGTTTACAAACTATAAAGTAGCATACCGATGACTACTAAAGAGAATAGAGAACTAAATATAATCCACCTGCCTTTATTAGGTCATCAATTGAACGAGTTTCTTTAGTAATTTTTTGTCGGTTTATAATAAGAATGGCTGCTACACAGAAAACGGGCAATTCATCATCTCCATTCCTTGACGAGATAACCGTACGAATTTGCAGACGGTCATTCCTTGACCAGAAATTCTTTGTCAAGCCACAGAACGGTCTAACCGATGCTGAAGCCATCCCACTGTTGTCAGAGATGGAGCGTTCTACAGATTTATGTTTCGATAGACCACCACCATTACCATCCACGTTTTCTTCTCCTGATTCAGCCTCTGTTTCCTTTGGTAACTGTATAAGCAATACTTCTGGGCAATTTTCATCTAGGTTACAAGCTAAGGATTCATCAAAATCAGCGGCCCATATCATCTACAAAGTGTTAAAATAGAAGATGATTGTGAATGATATATATTCAAGAATGTTACTTCATCAATTTTAAATAAATGCTACTTGGCTTATATTGTTAATGAGACTTAGTTAGGTCTCCCACAGTTATACTCCATTTATGACAGTTCTGATAATAGGACCCAGTTCTGTCTCTTACATACCAGATAACCCAACTATTTCAAGGAAATTAAGCCACCAATAATGGCTGAACAACTCAACCACGTGATCAAGGCCTATCACATACCCATCATAGTTAGTTATCTATTTTCTTAATGGGAAAACTTGTCATTTTCAGCATATATTGCATCCACAGAAGGAAAATGTTTGTGCAATGCCCAGCATTCTCATCCAGAAATATAGGCTGCATATCAATCACTTCGATCATCAAACAACCATTTTGTAGACACTGGAGAAACGGCAACTAACCATCAGAAGAAAAAGGATAATATGGGAAGATATCAAAACAAAAACAAGAAGCTCCAATTCCATTTTGGCCAAAATACATTAAGGTGAACATTCTTGAGCAGAAAAATTGAAAATGGCTATAAACTAACACCATTTATCCGTCTTGCTAATTAGTGCTTTTTCCTAATAGCATAGCAATGATATTAGAAGGTTTTCTTGGGATATGAGTATTACTGGGTGGAACCCGGAAGATACGCAAGAGATACCATACTTGAATGATATTATAGGAGAGGGAAGTGACAAAAAAGAGATGATGGAGGAAGTGTTTCCTTCAGCTGGTCTTTATGGTGGTCAACAGCCACTCAAGGCCATAGAGTAAGATGTGGCAGCACCATGAGTTAAGTATCAGTTATTGGAAATTATGAAAGGAAAATGGTGGCAGAAAACGGTATGGCCACCACAGTAAAGGGACAGGGAAGTTGAACATAATTGGAGTTGAAGAACGTCAAAACAAGTATGGAAGTAGGCTTGAAGATTTGATAAAGATGTTCAAAAGATTTGATACATCAAGCCTGATAATTAGGTTCAGTGTTATTGAAAAATGTAATTCACATTTCATTTCATTTGATGGTCAGAAACGAATTGAAAGCTACTCAATGGTGGTTCTAATGATTCCCCGGGGGTAAAATCGAAGTCTCCCCCAAATACTCGGAAGCATTAACATTATTTCATAGTCTCATTCGATCTAAATGCTACATGAAGAAAATGTTAAACCAAGAATGAATTTTGCTTCTATATCTGAACCTCTTGAAAGGGGTAAAAGCTAACCATTCTACTTATAAAAGGGGCCTATATGATTCTGAAAACAGAAGTGGGCAAATATAAATATCGTGTTCACCAGAAAAGTAATGAATCAATGTGATTAGCAGCAGCCAATATCTATATAGACAAATTTGAAAGAGGATCACATGCATATCATTTAAATTTTAAGAAATATTTGATTTGATTATGGTCCTCTAGTGTTATAGATTCATGTAATTGCATAATGGAAAACTAACATATTCGACAAGAAAACTGCTGTAAGCACAAACCTCCCACATACAAAGGGCATCACTGAAAGACAATTCCCGGCGGAAGAGTACAAGCAGCATGCGAAAGGCAAAATGAAGGCTCTGAGCACCTATCAGGGACAAGTGAGAATGCATTTCCCTATCTGTAAGTTCTAGTATGTGCCACAGTGTCTGCAACTGTTTCATTACGCCAGTAGGTCCTTCCATCTGAAAGTTTTCACGCTGTAGATTCATATTATATTATGTCAGTTAAAATGTTTAATAAAACTGGAAAATTGTATGTGGGTAAAGTTCAGTTGAACAAAAATCTTGATATATAAATACCATTCTCCTTAGAAGCATCTCAAAGCACCAAAAAGCATCAGCATCATCCTCGAAAAGAACAACAAATGGGGAAAGCAGATCACTCATGCCTACAAATTATATAGAAGATAATGTCAAAACCAAATAACTAATCACCTAATTCCTTGCATAATTCCAATAATCACATGGAAGTTCATTAAGAGGAAAATGGAACCAACCTTGGCAATATCCCGTTGCAGGATCAACCCATGCATATACAGCAAGAATATCTGACATTCGAGCCAAATTTTTTGTGTCTTCATAAAATTCGAGATGATTATCTGTTCTAACTACATCGACAACTGGAAAACAAAAAATGTTTTACACCCCAGTAAATGGTAATGAAAGAATTTTAGGCAGAATGGAAAAAGAGTATTCTGTTGGTAAAAGTTGATATGAAACCAAATTACTTGTATACCTATTTGGTGCAGTGTCCAAAGCCATTCAGACACTTTGTCTCCGCTGGCAGCCCCTCCACGAGATGTGATTGCATTATTGGTTGGTATTTCTGGTGCATCTGATATTCTAAGCCTCTTGAGCATTTCTGATTCGAATTCCAGATTATTCATTGGCGAAAGTGATCCGTGCACATCCGAATGAATCATTTCACTTTCAGAGTTAGGAGGCGGTGAGTCGTCATAATTAGATGGGGTACCATTTGACTCCACCACTAGATCTGCATTGCTGTCAATTTGAAAACTGTGCATATGCTCATCCCCAAATTTCAATTTACGTCTTGTCGAATGTTTGTCATCACGTAACCTAGGTTCTTTTTTATTTTTGTTACTCTTTTCAAACAAATCTGTAACAGGTAAAGGAGGAAAGTCCAAACAGCTTTCAGTTACATATGGTTGTCCATCAGTTTCAAGCTCAGTCGGGGATGTGCAATTGTAAGAACCAGAAGAAGGTACAAGACCAGAGTAATCATATGCTCCTTCCTTGCTCGGTCTTACACTTACAAGGTCATCAGAGTCGCCAGAGCTTTCCCTTCTACTTATATGTGTTTTTCCTGTACAGTTGCTATCCAAAATACAGTTATCGTTATCTACTTTGTTAGCACTGGCTTCAGAAATATGTCTACTTTGGTCTTCATCTTCCCTTATCCCATCATCTTTGAAACTCGTTCTCATATCCATGACTTTAGAACCTACAACATAGGCAAGTGTACCAGTTCCTATGCTTGAGTGCATCGATTGACATTGCTTAATTAGGTCCATATAACGTTTCCTGTAGTAAGTTCATAGTTAATTTGCAATTACTATGTTGTAAGATAGAAAGAAATATTATAATTCTACACATCCACTTACAGTCACTTCCATAAGAACCAATAATTCGTCAAGCAAATACTAAAATAGAAGTTTAAAGCTGCCAAGATGAGGACATGGCTTGCCATGGGATAATTATTTGAAAGAAACTTACTGGGCAAAAGTCATTTTAATTCAATTTGCTCCCATCCTCCACTTATTTTTTGTTGCTCTTTTCCAAATAGCTTGTTAATGGATTATGGGAATGATAATGGACTTGGAATTGCTTATCCCTACTGCTAAATTAATTAAGGGTATACTACAGTCCTGGATGAAAAATCTAGACAAACATCAGACGAATCTTTGGAATTTTAAAAGCTCTCTTATTTTCACAGTATACCATTCCAGATTTCAAGTTTCTCACAGGAAAATGCTTTCTCTAGGATATTGACTTTATTAAAGAAGATACAAAAGCAAGAAATTCCTGAATAAAATACACATCATAAAACCAATCAACCAAAAAATCATCTCATCAACTAGAATCTGATATTTTCCAAGTCCTTGTAAGGGTTTAAGCATACGTACTTTCTAGCAGTAGGCTTCTACGGTTTAAGCATTCAATCTTTATTTTTCTCTCTTTATACAAGAAATATCATCTAAATATCATAAACCCAAATATCCAAAATAATCTCTTCATTGACTAGAAACTGATATTTCTAACTTCTGTAAGATTTTAAACTTCTAACTTCGTCTGATTCACGCCTGAGTACTCAAAAGTCAAATCACATTATTTCCTTCCAGGGGAAAAAAGGGGCACCTTTCAGAAGCCAATCCATCCCCAGCAACAGTCAATTCTATCTTCAAAATAACTTAAATGGAGCCAAGTGACTCTGAAATTCTCCAATAGCATAGAGTGCCCATGGATTTCTTCAATTTCCTCCTCGTGGTCAATCAAGAACAATTTTCCAGTAACTTTCGGGAAGTTTGATCTAGAAGAATCTAAAACGAAGTTTTGCCTCTTATAGATCGTATTACATTGACAACCCACAAGGGTCAAATAACCAGATAGAGTCATAATAGTTATTAATCATGAACATCCACTGGAGCAGGCTTTCAAAAACACAATCTAGAAAGAGAAATATTACAGCAGAATGTGACAAAGAAAATTGCAGGTTCAGATACACTGTTAATAAGTAATAACATCTATGTTCCTAAGTGAAAGCAACAACCAGGCACTGGAACAGGCTTACAAAGGCACAATTAAGAAAGAGAAATATTACATCAGAGCCCTTGTTTGATTCCCATCAATTTTTGAAAAATTTTGATTTTTTGGAGAATGTGGAGTGTAGATTGAGTTAAAAAGTAAAAAATTGTAGGCCAAAAGTAAAATGTATGATGTAGGTTGAGTATTGTAGAAAAATGAGATGGAAAAATGGGAATCAAACAGGGGCAGAATGTGATAGAAAATTGCAGGTTTAGATGCACTATTAATCATTACACAGCATAAGGTATCAGAGAGACCGTAAATTATATAGTTTTATGGTCCTTTTACACTTGTGTTACAATATGAAAATTGGTTATCGCCAAATAAGATTGGAATATAAGAGAGGAAAAAGGAACATAAGTTCAGTTTCGCATTTAAAAAAACAACTATTACCATTTTCGGTGATATCATTCAAATATCATATAACCATCCATTTCACCACACCTATGTACTCATATAGACAATTTTTTTTTTTTTTAAATTAGAAATGCCAAAAACCTGCTTCTTCATTGTTCAATGTAAAAATAAATAATAATATGTATGTATGTATGTATGTATGTATCTCTCTCTCTCTCTCTCTCTCTCTCTCTCTCTCTCTATATATATATATATATATATATATATATATATATATTGTATTCTAAGTGATTTTGTTGCCATGATGTTTCCTAACTTTTTAACTTTCCAGTAAGGTTTCATTTCCTCGATAGCTGGATAATGTTATACCATTAACATATGAACTACATCTATACTCGGCATAGTTGGAAAAAGAATATTCAAACAAATTCCATCCATGTAATAAGAAAGCAGTGCACAGCCAAGACACATGATTAGCAAACAACACAAAGTGAAAAAGTGACTAAAAAGACCAATACCTCCTGGCAGTTCTCAATTGCCTTCGATATTCAGCAGTGCTGCTCAAAGCATAACAGCCCAAAAGGAATTCCCATACTTCCGGCCTTATAGATGGATCCACTCCCTACCATGCAAAAGATGAAGCAGTGGCTGAAAGGGTTAATTTCTGGCTAAACAATACGAAGAAAACTTAATCCCATTTTTTTCTGTCTACACATACTATAGTAAAATTCAGAAAGAAACCAAGAGCCTAGGCACAAAGTTATTATCATTTAAATTTCAGCTCACGACACAAAATACAAAACAGGAATTAGATGAATAATCAGCCTCATTTCAGTTATCATTTATGCAAATATATATAAAGCTAAAGAAATTCACAGCATGCTACGTGTTCATACCTCAATTGAATATAAAAAATGGGTAGATAACCAAAAATTTACAAATAGTACTGACCAAAAATTGCATTCATTGTGTATATATTATTACTTTCTCTACTCGGAGATTGTTTGGTAATGGAAAAAAAAAAATGATTTTTGAGGAATGTGTGGTTGAAAAGTGTGAAGATTATGAGACAGAAATAGAAAATGAGGATGATCAGGAAGTGATAGAGGAGAGTGGAGATCTATTCCTAAAGGCGCGGAAGCCTTTTCAAGAGAAAAATGAACAGGGTAAGCTAGAACCAAAAAATCAACCAACAACAAAAGAGGCACATACTCTAACACACAAAGATGATTCAACTCCAGTTCCACATATCAATCTGCTAAACAGCCCTATCTCTTCAACTATCCATAACATACCTCAACCGTCTACAAAGCCAGGTAATATCAATCTTTCTCACTCTCATTTGGTGATTTCAAAAGATATTCTGTCTTCTTGTAATGAAACCATAGGTGCTGTTGAAATGGAGAGACTAACCCATTTTGTATCAGCCGTTGAAAAAGAAAATCTGTATGATATTATAGACAAAACTCGCACAAGTGTATCCGGTTCTTTGGAAACGCCAATTTTTTCTTGTCCTAATATTAGCCAAAAAGTGATATTGAATGACGATAGAGAAAATCAAATCGAGGGTGATCTGGAGAGGTTGTCACATATTCTTAGGACATTGAATTTATCTCTTGTTCCTGTAAAGTCTTCAGAAACTCACAAAAAAGGAAGGAATCCAGCCCATACTGGGAAAAGGGTCAATAAAGGAGCTAGAGAACTAAAAAATCTCCATAGTAGTAGTAATTATGATAGAAGACTATTCAGGAATCAGAAGTGAAAGAGTCCGGGAGAATGCGAGTCCTCAATGAAGATCATTAGTTGGAATGTTAGAGGACTAGGTGGTAGGGACAAAAGAAAGTTAATAAAGGAGATGTTATGTAAAGAAAGACAGGATGTTGTAACAATACAAGAAACAAAGAAGTCAAATGTTGATAGAACTTTAATAGGCAGTGTTTGGGGTTCTAGATTTAAGGAGTGGGCTTTTATAATGTATGTAGGTAAATCTAGGGGTATTTTACTCATGTGGGATTCGAGGGTTTTGAGGCGTAAAGAGGTAGTTTTGGGAAATTTCTCGGCCTCAGTTTACTTAGATCCAATTGGTGGAGGAGACAGTTGGAGGTTTTCTTGGATATATGGACCGTGTAACTTAAAAGACAAACGGTTTTTGGGAGGAGTTGACGGGTTTATATGGTTTGTGTGGAAAAAGATGGTGTATTGGTGGGGACTTTAATGTTGTACGATACCCGTCAGAGAAACTAAATAGAGTCAGTTACACTAGAAGCATGAGGAAATTTGATTGTATTATAAGGGCTAAAGGATTTAACGCTCTCAAATTCAGAATTTACTTGGATAAATATGAGAGAAAGATTGGCTAGATAGATTTCTTTTTATGGAAGGATGGGAAGGTATGTTTGAGATAACTATGCAGGAAGCCCTTGTTAGGGTTACCTCGAATCATTGCCCAACTGTGCTTGACACTAATAGATTCAAATGAGGACCTACTCCGTTTCGCTTCGAAAATATGTGGCTAAGGCACAAGGACTTCAAAAGGAACTGGAAGAAGTGGTGGGAAGAGTGTGGTAATGAGGGTTGGGCTGGCTTTACTTTTATGGGGAAACTGAAAATTATCAAGTATCATTTGAAGAAGTGGAACAAAGAGGAGTTTGGTGATGTAAGGATGGAGAAAAAAGCAACCATGAATAGAATAGAGAATATTGATAAAAAGGAAGGGGGTCAAGGAATAAGTGTAGAGGAAAGAATTGAAAGAAGGAATTTAAAAAGAAATTTAGAGGAACAAATCATTAGTGAAGAGACATCTTGGAATCAAAAAACAAAGATTAAAGGAGTGAAGGAATGGGATAATAACACTAAGTTGTTTCAAAGGATTGCAAAGGGTAGGAAGACAAACAATTTGATCAACAAACTAGAGAATATGAATGGAGTGATTTTGCATACAGAGGAGGAAATCGAGGAGGAGATTATTGCTTTCTTTGAGAATCTTTTCAAAAGAAAGGATGATGATAATTTTGGCATTGAAGGAATAGAATGGGCAGGTATTGATATGAACAACAAGTCAAAGTTGGAAGAACCATTTACTGAAGAAGAGGTGAAAAAAGCTCTATTTGATTGCTAAGGAAATAAAGCGTTGGGGCCAAATAGTTTTTCTACGGCGGCGTTGCAAGAGGGTAGGGAAGTAATTAAAGAGGATTTGATGAATGTGTTCTCAGAATTTTATGAGGATGGAATTCTGTATTCAAAGGTTAATGAAACTATCATTTGTCTAATCCCCAAAAAATTGAGTTCGGTTTCAATCAAGGACTTTTGTCTGATAAGCTTAGTGACTTCTTTATATAAGATAGTGTCAAAAGTGTTGTCATTGAGACTAAAGGAAGTAGTGACAGAAACAATTGATGTGGCTCAAGGCGCTTTCGTTAAAGGACGGAAAATTTGGATTAGGGTACAAAAGAAGGGAGTGGTTTTTAAGATTGACTTTGAAAAGGCGTATGATTATGTTAGTTGGGAATTTTTAGATTTTGTGTTAGAAAAGAAAGGGTTTGGAGAAAGATGGAGAAAGTGGATTTGGGGTTGTTTGTCGTCGGCAAATTTCTCGGTGATGATCAATGGTAGACCAAGGGGAAAATTTGGTGCATCAAGAGGATTAAGACAAGAAGACCCACTATCACCTTTTTTATTCATTTTAGTAGGAGATGTGTTGAGTAGACTGGCGAACAAGGCATATGATATGGAGAAATTTGAAGGTTTTAAGATTGGAAGAGACAAAGTAAGGGTGTCCCACCTCCAGTTTGCTGATGATAGTATTTTCTTCTTGGAGAATAAGGACGAAAATTTTGATATTCTCATGGGAATTCTGGACATTTTCTCAAAAATAATATGGTTAAAGCTAAACATGGCAAATAGCTCAGTGGTAGGCATCAATCTAACGGAGGATAGAATTGAAAACATTGCCAATAGTTTGTGTTGTGTAAAATGATTTGCAGAGACGGAAAAAAAGATATCAAATTTCTACCAAGATAACTGGAAGTTCCAACAAATAAGAATCCTAATGAACCTAAAAAAAGGATAAGGGCCCAGCAGGTTTTGTATAGAATAGAAAAACCAAAATGATTGAAATTCTACCATTATTATTATTATGATATTCCAATTTGAGAAAAATAAAAGGATTCGGCATTTGATCTTTTCACTGAGATAAAGACTTCAGGTCAGTGGAATCTTTATGCTCAAAACCCTGATTCAAGTAGTCATTTATTTGGGACCTCCCAAGGAGCAGGAACTGCCATTCTAACTCTTCTCGGGGGATTCCATCCACAAACACGGTCCTAAGGTAGCGAAATTCCTTGTCGGGTAAGTTCCGACCCGCACGAAAGGCTTAACGATCTGGGCACTGTCTCTCGTTAGACAACCGCTATGTCTATATCATTTCTCATAGAAAGTGCGTATACACTTAGCAAAACGACTTCTTCTTTGAAGAGTAAAGAGGGATCAAAAAAAGGTCCGGTCTTCCTCGGTATCCATCTAATCTATAAGGATCGTAAGAGCCCCTTAATTGATTAAATTATCTAGGACTATCTTGGGAGGGAATCCAAGGGCATCCTCGTTTTGGGACCCAGTGATGGAAAAAGTTGCTAAAAGACTGGAAGGATGGCACAAAATTTGTTTATCAAGAGGAGGAAGGCCTGTATTTTTGCAAACAGTACAAGGTAGTATCTCCACGTATTTTATGTCAATCTTCCACATGCCTTTAAAGGTTGTTAAGGCCATTGAAAAAATGATGAGAGATTTCTTTTGGGAAGGGGAAGGGAAAGGTGAGGGTTCTAATGACTACTTAGTCAAATGGGATGTAGTTGTGAAACCGAAAATATATGAGGGCTTGAGAATTGGTAATCTACACCACAAGAATTTGGCATTGTTAGGTAAATGGCTTTGGTGTTTTCCCATTGAACCAGATTCACTTTGGCACAGTATTATTCATAGCCGGTATGGTCTTCACTCAAACGGTTGGGATGTAAACATTGAAGTTAACTCCACTCTTCAAGCACCGTGGAAATCTATTGCAAGAGTATGGGATATTTTTGTAGAAAACACCAATATGGTGGTAGGTAAGGGCGATAAAATCAGGTTTTTGCTAGATAGATGGCTGGGCCCACAAGCACTCAAAGATTTTGTTCCCAGACTATTTCGATTATCCAACATAAAGAATTGTTTATTTCCGCTGTTGTTTCTTTCCAACCTCACTCAAATCTGACTTAGAACCTACTTTTCTCCAGGAATTTTAGTAATAGAGATCTTGGGGATTTCATATCCCTCTTAAATCTTCTTGAAACTACAAATCTCGATCCGTCTACTTTGGACAAACGAGTTTGGAAAGGTCACCCATCGGGTCTTTTTTCGTGCAAATCCTTTTTGAATGCCATCCTTAAACTTTTGTGTGAACCTTGTTTCCCTCAATTTAGTTTCATTTGGTAGGGAGTGGTGCCATAAAAAATCAAAGTTTTTGCTGGGTTGGTTTCTTTGGGGAAAGTAAACATTTGTGATCTGTTACAATTGAAAAGGCGAATGAAAGTATTGATCACATTCTTATTCATTATGAGTTTGCTAGAAAGATTTGGGATAAAATTATGTGTTTGTTTGGTGAAATAGGTGCATTTCCACGAAAATGGGCCGATTTGATTCTTATTAAATGGTACTTTGGGGAAAATAGGAAGTAAAAAAAAAAAAAAAATGTTGTGGAAGTTGATTGAGTTAGCATCAGCTTGGACTATATGGACAATGAGGAATCGGAGAATTTTTGACGATATTGAACGATTGATAGAAGATTTATGGGATAGTAACATGTTTCTCATAGGCTTATGGGCAAGAGCAGCAGGAAAGTTGAGCGGTTTGGAGAGTTTTTATTGAGTTTGAACCCGAAAAACTATCTAGATGTCAAAAACTCAAGTAAATATTAATTTTTACCTTTCGGTTTATGGCTATGAGAGGCTATGTTTGTGCGTTTCTTGTGGATATCTTATCTACATGTCATTGTAATTGCTATAGTTTATATCATGAATAAAATTTCAGTTTCTTATCAAAAAAAAAATGTGTGAAAAGTGGAGGACCCATAAAAATGTGTGGTTGAAAATGAGTTTTGGGGGGGGGGGGGAACTCATTAGCAAACAGGGCCTCATTTTGAGTGGTAATCATCCGATTTTTGTTTCGGATGGAGGAATTAGGAAACTAACCCAAAACGGCAGGCTGAAACTTTGGTCATGGTTTTGGGTTTTTGATAGATTCCAACTTGTATCTTAAGCTTTTAAGTTTCTTCTACGTTTGTATGTTGCACTGGACCACTAGATTATTCCAGATGCATCGGATACAGTCTAGTGTAATGTGATGAAGAAAATAGATCAACTTTGTGATGCAGTAAGCTGATAATGCTTAACAAGCATTAGGTACAATGATTTTGTATCAGGTAGATATTATGTTCAATGATCTTGTTCTAGGGACAAAATAACAATTCTTGCTCAAAGAAAGTCATCTATCGATGAGCTAAACATTGGGTTCCATAAGCAAGTTTGGGCACCTATCTTTTAAGTAGAAATTGGGTTTACTAAAGGTAAACCACCTTCTGTGCTAAGATGTGATTGCTCATGCGAATTTTAATCTTTCTAATTCCCCCATGAACTCCTGAATAATTCTTAAAGGTTATAGACCTTAGACTAATTGTTTGTTTGGTAGAGCTTATAAGTTGTAGGTCTTACAAAATGTGTGAATAATAAGTAGGTAATAAGCTGTATGTCTTACAAAATGTATTGATAAAAAGTATGTTTGACCAACTTAAATTATAATTTAAGCTTTTCCAAACATGCTTTATATATAATAGAAGGAAAAAAAACAAAAAAACAACCAATGTTTTGAATCATTACCATTATTTTATTTATTCATATTCATTTGTATTTTGAGTGTATGAAGGCATTATTTCACACAATACATCTCTTCATATTGCACTTAAAAGATTTAAATCCCAACCAGCCTTACTTTTTACTACAATAATGACATTAGAAAAATGACAAGAAAGAAAACATGAAGCATATGAATGGATACGTGCATTTTACATCAGATTTCAACATATTATTTCCCGGTGTTATATTTTTCTAGTCTGGAACAATGCTTATTTTACTTTCATAAATTTGTTACTAGCTAATATTTTTATTTAATTGAAAGTTACTACTACCTTTTCGGGTGAAAAAGTAAAATGGCCAAATTATGATTGTGGTACCAGTGTAAATCACTTTGAAAGTTATATAGACCAGCAGCGCCATGCCTAACATCAATTTCTATTAAACGTTTTTAACTAGTTACTGATATAAGACAATCTTACAATAAGCACTGGAGGATTAGTAGAAACCTAAAAGATTAGGGATTCACCCAAAGAAAAATAAGCTTACATGAAAGCTTTGCTTTCCCACCCAGCTAGTTCAAATAAGGAAATTGAGCAAACAAATTAGCTTAACTAGTTATATGCCCTCATTGTATTGGTGGGAAATGGTCTTTAGTCTTTGTTGAGTTGTTGAGTTAATGAGCTCTTGAGCTAGAGAGACAAAAGCCTAAAAAAGCTATTAGATGAATTGCTGACTTCCTTGGATCTATTTTTCACTCTCTAGCTTTACATGTCTTCCCTAGAATACAAGAGTTAAAGAGTCCTACACAGGAAGTCAGGAAGAATCTTCCATCCTACTTTGATGTTCGTAGTGTCCACTCTAGGTTTGCACCACTACTTAATATAGACAATCATGCATTTGAACTTGAAATATAGGAAAGTCAAAACATTGAACCCGAGAAACAACATCAAAGCCACAATGAGTTAAAGTAGCAATCAAGCATGAATAAGTTCTGAAGCCAAAAATTTTGGGAACTATCACAAGATTCAAGCTTCCAAACTATCCAAAGCTCAGACTAGAAAAATGGTAATTTTTATGGCATGATAATAACTGGAATTGAAACAATCAAAACGTTAAAAACATTGCAAAACAAGTGGTTACCCCCAATATAATCAATTTCAGAACTTTCTGGAAACCCATAATCTTCCCTTCACTATCAAAGGTAGCCTGCCACTTTTCTGGCTTAAGCATTTTGCTTATCTGCACATCAAAGAAAAAGCAGAAGAATGACTCATAAATTTCTAAATAGGCTGCAAAAAAAATTCTATTGAAATATACAAATACAAAGAAAATGAAAGCAAAGTTCTTCACGACTACTGAAGTAAGAACAATTAACCAAAATTTGCACCCAATTATACATGTTAATACCAGGCTTCTGCGTCTCCTGAACAGAGTCAGTTACATGGTTAGAAAAATATTTATCACCCCACAAAGGGCCCTAGAGAGAAGCTGGAGGTCAATCTTGCAAAGCCAGAAAACACCAAATGAGGAAAAATGTTGCCCACTATAACGTAAAGAACAAATAACAATATTAGAAAAATTCTGCTCAAGTCAAAATCTCCAAGCGCAGACCCAACGGGAGCTCATACATCCATCCATCCATCTCATTTTCATATTTCAGCACTAAACTACTCCAACTTTCCATAAAAAGTAAGACAAATGCAGTAAAATTTAAAGGGAAAGAAAAAAATAAAAAGACAGTCTTCTGCGCGGTACAAGAGTTCTGCTGTTGGCTTTTAATGTTCAAGAAACTCCAAAACTCAATTTGGTAAACACCAATATAGTTAAGAACTTACTTTCGTAATTTATAGGAGTTATTTTTACGATATAATTTGTTGACAATCCATCTCAGAATTCATTTTCTTGCTACATAAAGAATTTCTTGCTCAAGGGTTTCATTAAAGGCTCAATGGCCTCAACCTCCTCTCCTGTCAGTGGTAGGAGTGGGGGAAACAATTTCTTTTGGTGCTTCGGCTTTCTATTATTCTTTAGTGACTTTTATAAGACAATTTCATATTCCATACTAAACTTTTTATGCTAACCAAATTTAATTACAAAGCCTCAAGTGCTATCTTCATTACTTCTGTAACGAAAATCACATATTTGCTAACAAGACATAATGTGTGTCCATGGATTTACAGATCATAAAACTAAAGTGGATTGCATTACAGTTGAGGTGAGTGAGAATGGCCCATATTTAGAATTTCTGGCCACAATATAAAATATGGGTCAGATATGACTTATTTTATCGAGCTGTAAATTTATCTATAGGAAAAATTCCAAGTCAATTTACTTAATACCTTCTCTAAATAAAGAAAGATAGTTGATCATGTTACCAGATATAATTTAGGATACGTAATATTTGATTTGCTATAGTTTAGGAATTCTTTATATATGGTAAATTGTATATATGGTAAATTGCATGTAATTAGGTTGTAGATTCTTACCTTGTATATGTATGTTCTCTTCTATATAATGAAAGGAGACCCAAGAGAATGGGCATTCAGACCAATTGACATGGTATCAGAGCCTCTACTTTGATATTCATCTGTGTGGTCTCAATCCTTCGTGTGCAACGAGAAAAGAAATTCTTTTCTGTTTCTTGCGAGTCTTCTGATTTTGGAGGTTGCAGAGTAGTAGCCAAACTCTGCGTCGTCGGCTGTAGGTGCACTATTTGGTGGGTAGGTATCCATCAATCTTCTCGGCGGACAGTCAAGTGTTCCTGGGTGGTGACCGGCCGATTCTGGAGTGGCTGTGAAGTCGAGTCTTGGGACGATTGCGGAGCGCGACCTCGACAGCGGCATCTCAGTTCGTCGACTGCTTGGACAGGTATTGGGCTGGCGTGGCTCTGAAGTCGAATCCGAGCACGTTTTTGGAGCGCAACCTCGACATTGGCATCTCTCTTCGCCGATTGCTTGCACAGGTATCATCGGACTGGGCTCGGTATTACTGAGGCAGGAGATTTTGTGTCGTTATTGAAGAATAATCTTTGGGCTTTCTATTATTGGGCTTGAATATTAAATATTGTTGGATCCTGATTTAGTGGGCCTGTGGGTTAGTGTGTGGTTTGGATTCTCTATTTTATTTGGACGAGACTACTTAATTTTTATCATCTTCACCATGTCGTTTGAAAATACAATTGTTCGTTTTAATGGAAAGAACTTTCCTACATGGGAATTTCAGTTTAAAATGTTCTTAAAGGGGAAAGAATTATCTGATCATATTGACAGCACTATTCTTGCTCCTACTGATTTAAAAGAACTTGCACAATGGGAGGTTAAGGATGCTAAGGTAATTTCTTACTTATTGGGAACAATTGAGCCCCATATTATCACCAATCTTCGGAGTTTTACTACGGCTCAGGCAATGTGGGCCTATCTACAGCGGGTTTATCATCAAGATCACAGTGCTCGGAAATTTCAGTTAGAATTGGAAATTAACAATTTCAGTCAAGGTAATTTGACTGTTGAACAATTTTACTCTGAGTTTATTAATATTTGGAGCGAGTATTCTGCTATAGTACATTCTAAGGTTCCAACTGCGGCACTCGAAGCTCTTCAGGCAGTTCATGCTGAAAGCCAGCGTGATCAATTCTTAATGAAACTTCGACCTGAATTTGAACCTGTTCGAGCTGGATTATTGAACCGAAATCCAGTTCCATCTCTAGATATTTGCTTGGGAGAGTTACTCCGTGAAGAACAGCGATTATCCACTCAAATGGGTATGATTCCTCCAAAGGTCATTTCTGAAGCTGTGAATGTAGCATATGCGGCGCAAGGGAGAGGAAAGCATAAAGTACAGTGCTTCAGTTGCAAAGAGTTCGGCCACATTGCTCGCAACTGCCCTAAGAAGTTTTGCAACTACTGCAAGAAAGAAGGTCATATCATCAAGGACTGTCGAGTACGGCCTCAGAATCGCCAACCCCATGCATTTCAAGCTGCTGCTCAACCCTCGTCTACTCCACCCACAGTAAGCTCTGATTCTTCTGTTCTCACACCTGCCATGGTTCAACAGATGATTGTGTCAGCTTTTTCCGCTTTGGGCTTACAAGGTACCGGTACTAACCTCATATCTTCTTGGATTGTTGATTCGGGGGCTTCTAATCATATGACTGGTAGTCCCATTGGCCTCCATGATGTTCGTAAGTACGGAGGGACACAAAACATTCAGATTGCTGATGGCAGTACTCTTCCTATTACTGCTGTTGGTAATTTGGGCTCTTTATTACAAAATGTTTTTGTCTCTCCTAGTTTATCTACAAATTTGATTTCTGTTGGACAACTCGTGGATCATAACTGTAATGTTCATTTTTCTCGTGGTGGTTGTCTTGTGCAAGATCAGGTGTCGGGGACAGTGATCGCGAAGGGGCCTAAAGTGGGACGTCTATTTCCTTTACAGTTTTCTGTTTCCAATGCTATTTCTCTTGCATGTACGGCTACTGCCAATAATAATGAAGTTTGACATAAAAAATTGGGTCACCCCAATTCTGTTGGCTTAACTCATCTTATGAAACATGGTTTTTTGGGCAATAAAAATTCTTTTACTTCTCCTGTTTCTTTTGATTGTGCTATCTGTCGTCTTGGTAAAAAAGTAAAATTTTGCCATTTCCTATGCATGGTTGTCGTGCTTCTAGTTGTTTCGAGATTATACATACTGATGTTTGGGGTGTAAGTCCTGTTGTTTCTCATGGGCAATATCGTTACTTTGTCACGTTTATCGATGATTTTAGTCGCTTCACTTGGATCTATTTTCTTCGTTCTAAAGTTGAAGTGTTTTCTGTCTTTCAAAAGTTTGTTGCACTTATCGAGACACAATTCAGTACTCATATCAAAATCTTACGTTCCGACTCAGGGGGGGAGTACATGTCTCATTCTTTCCAGACATATCTTCAAAACAAAGGGATCATCCACCAGCGTTCTTGTTCCTATACACCTCAACAAAATGGAGTCGCTGAACGTAAGAATCGTCACCTCTTAGATGTTGTTCGTACTTTGTTGATTGATTCATCTGTACCATCTAGGTTCTGGGTCGAAGCTTTATCTACTGCTGTCTATTTGATCAATCGCTTGCCTACTGCTACCCTAAATTTTGATTCTCCCTATTTTCGTTTACTTGGCAAATCTCCCGAGTATCAATCCCTTCATACTTTTGGTTGTGTTTGTTTTGTTCACTTACCGCCTGTTGATCGTCACAAACTTTCTGCCCAGTCTGTCACATGTGCCTTTATGGGATATAGCCCTACCCAAAAAGGATTTGTTTGTTATGATGGCCGAGCAAATAAATTTCGAATCTCCCGAAATGTGATCTTTTTTGAAAATCAATATTACTTTCAGTCTCCGGTTAATCCCGATCCTCCTGTGGTTCTTCTTCCAGCTTTTGATGACATGTCTTCTCCTATTGAGCGGTTTAAACCAGGTCTTGTGTATCAACGACGTCTTCGACCAGCACCCCTTCAAGATACTGATCCAATGCCTGATCCTGTTACTCCTATACCTCAGCGCTCCACTCGAGTTACACATCCACCTGATAGGTATGGCTTTTCTCATACCTCGCTGACTGCCACTCTCGATACTGTTTCTATTCCTCACTCTTATGCTCAGGCAGCTTCTCAAGCATGCTGGCAGGAAGCTATGCAAGAAGAGATTCATGCTCTTCAAGAAAATCACACTTGGGATATTGTTGGTTGTCCGTCTGGTGTTAAACCGATTGGCAGTAAATGGGTGTATTCGGTGAAACTTCGATCTGATGGCTCCCTTGATAGATACAAGGCTCGCCTTGTGGCCCTTGGGAATCGTCAAGAATATGGTATTGATTATGAAGAAACATTTGCCCCAGTTGCCAAGATGACTACTGTTAGGACTGTCTTAGCACTTGCAACTTCACAAGGGTGGTCTCTCAGGCAGATGGATGTAAAGAATGCTTTTCTACATGGAGACCTAAAGGAAGAAATCTATATGGCTCCACCTCCTGGAATGTTTAATACACCTTCATCAGACGTTTTTCGGCTACGCAGGTCCTTGTATGGATTGAAACAGGCTCCGCGTGCATGGTTTGATAAATTTCGCTCCACTTTGCTTGCCTTTCAGTTTGCTCAAAGTCAGTTTGATTCATCACTTTTTCTTCGCAAGACTTCTGCAGGAATTGTGTTACTCCTAGTATATGTTGATGACATTGTGATTACAGGATCTGACACTGAATTATTACTGCAATTACAACAGCATCTCAAGGACTCTTTTCGTATGAAAGATCTTGGTCCGTTGCAGTACTTTCTCGGCCTTGAGATCAAGAATACTTCGTCTGGTATGTTGTTACATCAGCACAAATATACACAGGAAGTAATTTCTTTGGCTGGTCTCCAATCGGGTAACCTTGTTCTTACCCCGTTGGAGGTAAATCTCAAGCTTTCTCGTGAGGATGGCGAACTTCTTTCAGACCCCTCCTTGTACCGACAGCTGGTTGGAAGTTTGAACTACTTGACAATTACTCGGCCCGACATTTCTTTTGCTGTACAACAGGTCATTCAATTTTTGCAGGCCCCTCGACATCTTCATCTAGCTGCTGTTCGTCGTATTATCAGATATTTGAAGGGCACTTCTTCACGTGGATTGTTCTTCCCTAAGGAATCCTCCTTAAAGTTGGTGGGATATAGTGATGCTGATTGGGCGGGCTGTGCAGATACTCGTCGTTCTGTTACTGGATGGTGTATGTTCTTGGGAAGTGCCCTCATCTCTTGGAAAAGCAAGAAACAAGACAGAGTCTCCAAATCCTCCACTGAATCCGAGTATCGTGCTATGTCTTCTGCTTGCTCTGAGATCACATGGCTCCGTGGGTTATTAGGGGAGCTTGGATTTCCTCAGCTGCATTCCACTCCTCTCCATGCTGATAACACTAGTGCAATTCAGATAGCTGCTAATCCGGTTTACCATGAGCGTACAAAGCATATCGAAGTCGATTGTCACTCCATACGCGAGGCCTTCGATAAGCATGTCATTGCTTTGCCTCACATTTCTAGCGAACATCAAACTGCGGATATTTTCACAAAAGCTCTTTCTCGGCATCGTCTTCGGTTCTTGATTGACAAATTGATGCTTATTGATCTCCCAGCATCAATTTGAGGGGGGATGTTACCAGATATAATTTAGGATACGTAATATTTGATTTGCTATAGTTTAGGAATTCTTTATATATGGTAAATTGTATATATGGTAAATTGCATGTAATTAGGTTGTAGATTCTTACCTTGTATATGTATGTTCTCTTCTATATAATGAAAGGAGACCCAAGAGAATGGGCATTCAGACCAATTGACAGATCAATAAGCTCGAGGTCAATGTTAATAAGCTCCACTTCTTTTCCAGTTATAATCCTTCTCACCGCAACTATATCTTGCAATAGTTGCAACTTTGCTCCCCTGAGCACATCCATGCATGAGAGAGAGGACGAAATTTTCCACAACCATAAAAATGAATCAAAGAACATGGGCAGAACATCAATGTTAACTTTTCAGAGCCTCTAGTAGAGTCCTTGTATTTGATGAAGTCCAAGAAATACAAAGATAGTGGCAATGTTAGCAACTAAATCTGATGATTCAATAGTTCTTTTCCAGAGTCAAAATCTCTATACCACAAAAAGACAACCAGCTTAAAGCACAGAGTAAAAAGAAGGGTTAAATGCTAAAAACTCGATATGGATTCCAACTTATGCTTGAAACACACTTGGTGGTTAGGAAACCTTCAATTGAGCCCTCAATCCTAATGGTTTCAATAATCCTCATACTGGAACCACATCCAGCTAACTTCTGAACAAATGAATTCACGAGAAAATTCTGTTCAAATACAAGAACCATTTTGGCCAGTGGGGGGATAAAATAGGGAAGACAGGCATTGTCCACAAATACCAAAATTTCTCAGGTCATTCATCTACAACAAATTAAGATATCTCAAGAAAGGATGCAAGATATGTGGATGGTACCACTCTTTTGGCTTGATTCTCTTGTGCCAACATTAGGAGGGAGCAAACTGCTGGAGTAATCAGTCTGAGGAGAGAGGGGGTTGTGCATAGTTTTTCCAATTGTAATTGGGATTTTAGTTCCATTCAGGAAACCGCGTGGGGCTTTCAGCATTTAAATTTAAAAAGAAACATAACTTTATCCTCGTAGCAATATTTTTTTCCAAGTTTAAGTACCAATAATAATAATAATAATAATAATAATAATAATAAAATAAAATAAAATAAAAAATTGATAATGCTGTTATAGTTTCCGTCCTCCCTGGCTAAGGTAAAACAATTGAATGCATTAACATTTTGCTACTGAATAGACGTTCCAGGTAGATAATCAAAATGAAAAAGAAAAAGAAGACTTGTTGAGAGTCTTACACTAAATTAATAAGATTATCGTCCCTACTTAGCAGATAGCTAGGGAAAAGCTCAGTTTAACAACATTAAAACATGCAAGTAGAAAACATAAGTAGTCGAGAGCCTTACAGCTATCACAACCTTTATTGGTGATTGATGAAGACAAGGCTCCCCAATATCGCGTACAATTGAACTGACTTTGTGAAAATTCACAGTACCTCCCTTTCCGCATTTCCATTGCTTCTCGTTTCCGTCAAAAGACATCACCTAAACCTCTATCCCTATCTCTCTCTATATCTTCCCAACTCAGCTTCTCAGCCCCTATTAAGTATTAACAATCACAATCAATAATTAATTAACAAAATCCTTAACAAACCCAAACTAATAAAATCTTGAATAATAGAATGAAAAATGAAAATGTAAAAATATAGAATTAAATTAATTTACCCATTTCTCCCAGAAAATGGAACCCGATCAAGTTCGACTGTTTATTAACAAGAAATCAGATCTAACATTGAAATTTGAAAATAAAACCTTAATGAATTCATCTTTGATCACTTTCCCATTAACAAAATTATTCCGATAATATTATTACAATAATCTAAACATAATTCATTTCAAACAAACAATGCCTCCATATACATGTATACATTATAGGGAGACGGCGGATATGGAAGTAGGGGTGTACCTGAAGGGTAAAATGGGAAAACCGAAAAGATCTCTGAAGAACAGAGATCAGAGGGTCTAAGAACTTGGACGCCATTAACAGAGAAAGACCGTTTCTTCACTTTTTTTTTTTTATTTTTTTTTTATTTTTTTACTTTAAAAAAAAAAAAAAAAAATCGCCGGTTTTTATTATTTCTTTTGTTGGTCGGTCTATACTACGTGGAGTTTGATTGGCGTCAGGAACCGGTCTGGACCCGTTGATTCAGCCCACATTCTGGAAAACCCGTTCGATAGTGACACTTCGCGGACGTTTTAAACAGAAATCCCGCAACCCAACCCCCAAGGCTCGAACTCAGGTGGAATGTCCGGAAAGGCCCGAGGGGCGCCTCCATTTGGGCTAATCCCTTGACCTTGTTTAACCCATTTTCTATTGAGAATCCTATACCACCTCAACATTATTGAAATTGAATTTGGTTCATATGTACCCTATGTAGCCAAAACATTCTATAATATACTACTTTATTAATTTAATATATAATATACTGTATAGCACACCAAAGAAGACTGAAAATACTACTACAAAGCCCCCATTAATAAGTTCCTATAATTGAAAATTGAATAGCTACAATTACGCAAAAGGGTTGTTCACAAAAATACCGTACTTTTAAGGATCAAATTGAAATTTACTTCAATTTTATAAATTTTGAAAATTACTTATAATAAAATTATAAAAATTGAAAAATACTTATAATACTTCTCAAATAGTTTAGTATCATACTATGATATTTATGATTATATTAGTATCATAGTATGATACTTATAATATTTTTCAATTTTGTTAGTATCACGGTATGATACTTATGATACTTTTTCAATTTTTTGTTATATTACAGTATGATACTTATGATACTTTTCAATTTTTTTTAGTATCACGGATTGATACTTTACAAATTTTTATGTTACTTTCTCTGAGACATAAAATCAAACAGCTTTGAGGCATTATTCTCTACTATATTTTCAGTGGTACGAGCCAAACAAACCTCCCCCAAATGAGATCTCCTTCTCCGGTTCTCCCCTGCAGGCTGCAAGTTTGCATTCTCTACTATATTTTCAGTAGCCCAAACCAAACTGATGCGAACCCCTTTAGTGATTAAACCAAAAATTCCCACAACAATATTGTATCAACCCAAGAAAGATAAAATAGGTAATAAATGAGAAATCTTGACCCAAGTTTAACCCAACCAAAATTCAAGGATTTACAAACCCTAGCCCAATGGAGAGATTAAGACAAATACCAAGACTTGTGGAATAAATATCAACAAATACATAAGAACAAACTCTCAATATATAAGTTGAAATAAATTCCAAGAAAAGTTACAAGAAAAGAAAGGATTTACCTCTCTCAAATGCTCTCAATGGAGGCTTCAATGTTCATCCCAAAACTATCTAGGGTTTGGGCTTTACAAAGTATATACAAGAAATGAAATACAAAAGTTTGGTAAATTGCACAAAAAACCCCGTTTTTTTACATTCGGAGGACTTTCGGTCGACCGAAATTACCTTTCGGTCGACCGAACTTATTTCGGTCGACCGAACTTATTTCGGTCGACCACCTGGTCGACCGAAATGGTAGTTTCGGTCGTACGTTGGTCAGCCGAAACTGCCTGCAGCTGAGCCTCAAAATCTTGTAGAGTTTCGGTCGACCGAAGGAAACTTTTGGTCGACCGAAAGTTCCTGTTCTTCCAAAATTAGGCAATTGACCTCGATCTTGATCTCTTCCATGGGAACTTGATTTCAGAGCTTGAAAATGAGTCCCGCCATCGACTCTTGGACCTCTTTATCCTTGGATCTTGTCATGGGCCCCACCGGTATTCGGAAAGAGGATTGACCTGTTTGACTTTGACTCGATTGACTCCCTGGATTCTCATCATCCCCTCCCTCTTGAAAATGATTCGACCTCGAATCTTCACCTGCATCAAAAGGGGATAAGTCAGAGACGTTAAAAGAAGCCAATACATTGTACTCACCAGGAAGATCGAGCTTATAGGCATTGTTGTTGATTTTCTCTAGGATTTGGAAAGGGCCATCACCACGTGATTGTAATTTTGATTTTCTTTGAGTCGGGAACCGCTCCTTCCTCAAATGCAACCACACCCAATCACCGGCCTCAAATATCATTCGTTTTCTACCTTTGTTGGCACTGGAGGCATATTGTTCATTCTTCTTCTCGATTTGTAGTTTGACTTTCTCGTGGAGAGATTTTACCAACTCCGCCTTTCTCTTCCCATCTAAACTACCTCTTTCATCAATAGGTAACGGAATCAAATCTAAAGGTGTTAGAGGGTTAAAACCATAAACAATCTCGAATGGAGAAAAAGAAGTAGTAGAATGAACACTTCGATTGTATGCAAATTCAACAAAAGGTAAACACTCTTCCCAATTCTTTAGGTTGCCCTTAAGGACGGTGCGAAGAAGTTGTGTTAAAGTTCTATTAACCACCTCAGTTTGGCCATCGGTTTGGGGATGACAAGTTGTTGAAAACAAGAGTTTAGTTCCCAATTTCCCCCACAAGACCTTCCAAAAGTGGCTAAGGAATTTAACGTCCCTATCCGACACAATGCTCCTAGGAACCCCATGGAGTCGTACTATTTCCCTAAAGAATAGGTCGGCGATATGAATGGCATCATCGGTTTTATGACAAGCAAGGAAATGGGCCATTTTACTAAACCTATCTACAACCACAAAAATGGAGTCACTACCTCTTTTCGACCTAGGCAATCCCAAAATGAAGTCCATAGAAATTTCCGTCCAAGGTTCACTAGGGACAGGTGGGGGTGTATATAATCCATGTGGTTCTACCTTGGACTTGGCCTTCCTACAAGTTATGCACCTAGAACAAATTCTCCCAACATCTCGACTCATTTTAGGCCAAAAGAAATGTTCTTGTAAAATTTCCAAGGTTCTCCTTACCCCAAAGTGACCCATTAATCCCTCGCCATGGGCCTCCCTTACCATCAACTCCCTCAATGAGCAATTTGGCACACAAAGTTTACCTTCCCGAAACAAAAACCCCTCATGCCTATAATACTTACCAAATCCAACCCTCTCACATGATATAAATATACTAGCAAAATCCGCATCATGCGCATACAAGTCCTTAATACTCTCAAAACCCAACAATTTAGCACTCAAGGTAGTAATAAGAGCATACCTTCGAGAAAGGGCGTCAGCTACCACATTCTCCTTACCTTGTTTGTATTTGATGACATAGGGAAAAGTTTCCACGTACTCCACCCATTTGGCATGCCTCTTGCTCAACTTCCCTTGCCCCTTCAAGTGCTTCAATGACTCATGGTCGGTGTGGATGACGAACTCTCTAGGCCACAAATAGTGGTGCCATGTCTCTAACGATCTCACCAACGCGTAGAGCTCCTTGTCATAGGTGGGGTAGTTCAGGGCGGCTCCACTGAGCTTCTCGCTAAAGTAGGCAATCGGCCTTTTCTCCTGCATCAAAACTGCTCCAATACCTGTGCCTGAAGCATCACATTCAATCTCAAAAGTTTTATCAAAATTAGGCAAGGACAAAACCGAGGCGGTGCACAATTTGTTCTTTATTTCATTAAAGGCCTTTTCTTGCGCCTCCCCCCATTTAAACCCAACATGTTTTTTAACAACCTCGGTAAGTGGTGAAGCTAGTTTGCTAAAATCTTTGACAAAACGACTGTAAAAACTAGCTAACCCATGGAAGCTTCTTACCTCGGTGACACTTGTGGGAGTGGGCCATTCCTTAATGGCTTTGATCTTCTCCTCATCGACCTCTATTCCCTTAGTACTAACTACAAATCCAAGGAAGATCACACTCTCCATACAAAAATTACACTTGTTGAGGTTAGCATACAATTGTTCTCCTTTTAAAACCACAAGTACACTCCTCACGTGTTCAATATGCTCATTCAAATTTTTGCTATAAATCAAAATATCATCGAAGTAAACTACCACAAATTTCCCAATGAATGCACGCAAAATATGGTTCATTAATCTCATAAAAGTGCTCGGTGCATTAGTGAGACTGAAGGGCATAACCAACCACTCATATAAACCATATTTAGTTTTAAAAGCGGTTTTCCATTCATCTCCTTCCCTCATCCTAATTTGATGGTGTAACGCCCCTGAAATTTCGGTATTTTACTTTGATATATATGAAATAATAATACGTCTTTATTGCGTGAAATATTATCGTTAATTTTGAAAAGGATACCCAATTAGTTATTTTATATTGTGTTAACAATAGTTGAGGACTATAGTTCCATGAATATAAGTTAGATGGAACAAGGAAGCTTTACATGCCCCAACATGGTAAATTAGGGGCTAGTGGAGAAATTTTGGAAAAACTAGTAAATTACGGTTTTACCACTTCATCATGCCATCTTTGTCGTAGTCGTACGAGTTCATTATTGATTTGAAATCATTGCATGCTATACCATCGCGTAGTTCGTAGTGTGACGTTTAAATCGATGTTTTGTATGTGTGATTTCCGAGCCCGGATGTGCCGGGAATGTCAAGCCAAAGTAGGGTAGTTGTAATATGAAAATTGTCAAAACCCTACAAAAATTTTCTAAGTATGATGGGGATGGTCGAGCAGCCATGTTTACAAGGACCGTACGAGCTACATATTAAGAATATGCTTTTGCATGCGTGATCTTTAGAAAGTTTGTAATGCGATCTTTCCGATGATATAAAGTTTGTTGAATTCGGAGGTCATCTCGACCCTCAAATTTTAAGTCAAAAAGGGCTCGATGAAGTACAAAAATTTGGAATTTTATTATTATTATAATCTTAGTGGGACACTTGGCAACTCCACTAGTGGGTTCTTAAGGGTTGTTTGGCAAGACTTATTATTCCTGTTTAAATCAGTAGAATTATCAGAATGCATTTTAAATATATTCAACTGATTTATAACTGTAAATTATTCGAAAAACACTTATAAGCTGAAAGCTTGAAAATCTAAAGAGACCAAACATGCCCTTAACTTCAATTCTATAAATAAGGACACTTAGTGCATTTTGCACCAGATTTTTCTGCTGGGAATTGAAGGTAAGGGGAGAAACTTCATATTTTTCATCTCTATTTCTTTATTTAACAAGTAAGAATGATGATTTCTTGTTTCTAATTAAAATTCATCACTCTCACTTGTTAAACCTATGAAGAAAAACAAGTTTTAAACCAGAAAACTATGGCAGATTTCGGAAGTTCACTATTTCTGGGAATACGAATGCTATCAGTAGCGTTCATCCTTCACTGCCGGATGCTACTGACAGCCTCCTGGACAGAGCAGTTTCCTGTTTTTAAAGAAAAATGAAATCTGTCATATTCCGGGCAAAAATCTGATGTAAACCTGTTTATGCAGCAATATAATTCATATACACTCATTCTTATAAGTTTCTAACTACCAAATAACATGTAAATGCAGGAACCATTTCTATATACTCATCCAAAAGCTGTGAGTAAAGCAATATGTGTTTCCTTTGTGATTCTTGTTGTTCTAAATCAATTATATCTGTTTTTAGTATTTAGATCCAGCTTCTTTTATATATTATCAAAGATGTTTGATGATTATGATGAGAATATGTGAAAATGTAAAGCTTTGGGCTTAAAAATCTTAGAAATTGTGAAATAAGATCTACCTACATTCTATGTTCTTGGCTTTGTATGTCCAAGTACTATAAATGACTTTTTTAGGTTGAATCTGTTAGAAATAAGAATCTGGGTTTTTCTTTAAGGTTGAAATCTAAGTTTAATTGAGATTCGATCAACCTAAATTCAAGATCCTAACTTAATCATACATGCATGCCTCAAAAGTGGATTTCTAATATTAAGGATAAGTATGCAGACATGTAAAGTTAAAGTACAATAAGTTTATGACTTAAGAGTGGCTTAGACTTTATTAATTTACCAAAATCTCGGATTTTAGGTCAGTTGAAAATGTCTCTGTACAGTGCTATTGATAGTCGCCTGCAGCTAGTTGTTTAGTATAGGATCAGGCTATTGACAGCCTCCTGCAATTATTAGTTTTACTTAGATTAAGTATAACATTAGAAAGTGTATCTAAATGCCGTTTCAGATTCTTGAATAATGTTCCTTTAATAGTAAAGTATTTTCAGATTCTAACCATGCTCATTCAAGGATGCTATGATGCATTTCTATAATGATCTATCAGCTTCTTAGTTCATTTGCATGCCTATGTATATGACTTAAAGTTGATTTCAGATTTTAATCATTTCAGTCTATGAATTACTACAGTTTTATGAAGCTTAAGATCAAGTTATTCTTGAGCATATGGGAACTTATTTGGCACATATAGTTGCTACTATTTTTATTATGTTAAATTGAAGGAACTACCCTTGCATGTATAATATTGAATAAGGTTGTGAGTTCTATGAGAAAGAAATGAAGCATGCAGTTCCTTTTTATACATCTTGGATGTATTGCATTCATTTGTGATGCAACATGTATGCACTTAGGTCTACAAATAATATTTAAACATGTGCATAATTAAGAAAGCAGAACCCTAAGTAGTTAAGTATTCACCAGTTGGGATTCTAGATGCCCAAGGGATTTCTCCCATAATTAAGGTCACGGAAGTGAATCAAGTCTAGATTCTATTACTTCCAACAAGTTTTACAGTTTACAGTAAGTTTTATGACTATCACGATATGAGATGTTTACATCTTTCCATTTTTATGTCATGACAAGTTACGTGATAGGTGACCTTGTACCTTAATGGTACCATGAATTATATTGAGCGCGCCGTGAATACTTACTCTTAGGGTAGGGGCCCAAATAATCAAGTAATTGCATTTAGAAAATAAGTGCATCCTAGAAGTGCATGTTAAATATGTTCATCATGTCATTTGAGGTTATGAGATAAGATGTGGATAAATATGCTTATGATAAGTCTTCATTATGTGTTGTGGACTTCATGTTGATAAGGTATTTGGAATGATTGCGAACAACTTGTGAACTATCTCATTGTTCTCTCAAGGTTAAGGTAAAATGCTTTTAATTACATTAAACCAGGTTGATATGAATGATGTTTCATATTCTTATGTGCTTGTTTGTAGCTTTACTCATTAAGCCTCATGGCTTACAGTCTTATTATGACTATCTTGTAGATCATGGACGCTCGGTATATAGAGACAGTGCGCACATGGGGAAGGACCTCAACTGATGGAATAGAATATCATATCATTACTAAGAGGACCATATGGGCTGAACTCCCCACCAGTCCAATAGTCTACGTAAGGGATAGAAGCTATAAGTATATCCATGTCTATGATGCCCGGAGCCTCCTGCCCTTGAGAACCATCATGTTTCTCTCTTAAGAGATGAGTGGTTTTGGGACACTTACTTTTGGGAAGGATTCCATCACCCTACTAGTTATATCTACATGTAAGGGTAAGAGTGTGGTGTTTTGATAAGAATTAAGGTAACTTAACCTTGGGCCACACACATTCATCAAGAAGCCAGATTTTGGATTGAATAGAAACTTGATGATTAGGGAATGGAATGCATCATGTTGGAAAAGGGCAAGTCACGTAAACTTTTGTAATCTTTTAAGTCATGACATGTAAACTTCTAAACTCTTTTGAAGAAGTGCAGTGTAATCCCTTATGTTATGTTAATGAAGTTTCAGTTATTATGGATATCTATGTTTCCCTTTACCCCTGCTACATATGGAACTTGGGTATGTGATGGTATGGGTTATTAGAGAGTACCCTGCAGGATGCTATCAGTAGCGGTCTGCAGCTTGTTTCTCAGTGCAGTGTTATGCTACCCATAGCCTCCTGCAACTTGCTTGTTTAAATTTATGGGAGTTAAAATGTTTTGGTGCATACATGGGACTTAGCACATTATCTGCTTAACATATATATATATATATATATATATATATATATATATATATATATATATATATATATATATATATATAAAATTGGGTAAATTTTAGTATATATAGATAATTCGAGTTTTATATTTGAGGTGTCCACAGATGGTATCCACTTCTCAAGTCGATTTTACTAAAAATGCACGAACCATGCAACTCATCTAGCATATCATCTAACCTAGGAATGGGGTGTCGATACTTTACCGTTATGTTGTTAATGACTCGGCAATCGACGCACATTCTAAAGGTTCCATCCTTCTTGGGCACTAGTAGCACGGGAATGGCACAAGGACTCATGCTCTCACAAACATATCATTTACTCATCAACTCCTCAACTTGTTTTTGGAGTTCCTTGGTCTCCTCCGGATTGCTTCGGTATGCCGGTCTATTTGGAATGACGGCTCCGGGGATGAAATCAATTTGATGCTCGATGCCTCTAATGGGTGGAAGCCCACTAGGCATCTCCTCCGGAAAGACATCCTCGAACTCCTGCAACAAAGAAGTAGCTAAAGTGGGGAGGGAAGTGTGAGGGTCATCAAGTGTAAGGAGGGACTCCTTATAGACCAACAAAAGAATTGAATAATTTTCTTTTAAAGCTCTTTCTACATCACCTCTACTCGCATAAAAATTCATTTTTTTCTCAATATCTTTTGCTCTCTTTCTTTTTTCTTGCATCCCCTCTTTTTTTTTTCACTACTTTTTTCCCCTTTTTTTTTTCACTTTCGTTTTGCCCCACTCAACTCCATCTTTTTTTTTCTTCTTTCTTTTTCCTCCTCCTCCTCCTTCTTGAGTTTCAATTGGTCCTTGTAAACTTCTTCCGGACTCAAAGGTAGGAGTGTCACGGGTTTTCCATTCATTTGGAAACTATACCGATTTTTCCTACCATCATGTAATACCCTCCTTCATATTGCCATGGTCTCCCCAATAAAATATGTGTAGCTTGCATGGGCACCACATCACAAAGTACTTGATCCTCATAGGTCCCTATGTTGAAAATAAGTAATACTTGCTTGCTTACTTTCAACTCACCATAATCACTCAACCATTGTAACTTATAAGGATTAGGATGTGGCATTAAAGGTAATCCTAACCTTTCAACCATACTAGTGCTAACTACATTGGTGCAACTCCCCCCATCAATGATGAGACTACACGCTTTGTCCTTCACAAGACACCTAGTATGGAAGATATTCTCCCTTTGCTTAGCCGCATCATCCACCTTGGCTTGGGTGTTGAGAGACCTAATGGTGACTAAAGACTTGGGTGGACTAACAATTCCCTCCACCTCTTCTTCCTCGTCATCACTATCTCCCCTACATGGCACCCCCTCTTCGTCCTCTTCATCTTCCGAGTACCACTCCCCATTTTTGATAATCATCACCCTATGGTTAGGGCACTCTCGAGCATAATGCCCCCGTCCTCTACACTTGAAGCATTCTATATCCCGACTCCTAGAAGTGGTAGGAACAACCTTTGATTTATCCTTGACGAAGCTAACTTCCTTCCCCTTGGAGGTTTCAATATTGTCCTTAAGTGGTACCTTATCAACCTTTTCACTCCCCCACTTAGACTTCCAATTGGAACTAGGACCTCCCAAGAATTTTTCTTGCCCCTTTCTTTTAAAGTGCTCCTTCTTCTTCAATTGAGCCTTCACTTTAATAGCCATGTGTACCAACTCCTCCATCTCAACATAATGGTGTAATTCAACCACATTGGCGATCTCCCTATTCAACCCACTCATAAATCGAGCCATAGTGGCTTCTCTATCCTCCTCTATGTCGGCCCTCATCAAAGCTTTTTCCAACTCCTTAGAATAATCTTCAACACCCTTTGTTCCTTGAGTAAGGGTTTGTAGTCTTTGATAGAGTCCCCTATAGTAGTGACTTGGTACAAATATTTTTCTCATAAGGCTTTTCAACTCATCCCAAGTATCCACACTACCCTCGAAATTCCTTCTCCTAGTGAGTAATAAATTATCCCACCAAGCTAAGGCATAGTCGGTAAACTCCACTACCGCTAACTTAACCTTTTTATCCTCGGAGTATCTATGACATTCAAAAATCAATTCTATCTTCCTCTCCCATTCTAAATAGGCATCCAGATTACTCTTCCCATGGAAAGAAGGAATTTTCATCTTAATACTACCAAGGTTACCATCCATTCCATCCCTACCCCTAGGGTTCCTCCCATGACCTCGTCCTACTCCCCTCACATTCCTACCTCCTCTATTCCTACCCATGTTCCAATTTTGGTCACTACCCCCTTCACTCTCCAATTCATCATCATCAACATCATCATATTCATACTCATCTCTAGGCCTTCTCCTATCACCCCTCCTAACATTATCATCCCTTGGAGGTGGAACTTCCCTCCTAGTCTCCAACCTTGCTAATCTACCTTCCAACCTTCCCCCCATATCTGCCATAGTAACTGTGAGAGCTTGTATCATATCTCTCAACTCTTGAGTTTGTGCATTAGAATCTTGTCCACTCGAAGTATGTGCATGAGCCATGGAGTGTAAGTGTGCAAATGTCCTCACAAATTATGTTCGCTCGTGTTTCACTCAATTAGGCTTTTTCCCTCTAATGAGCTCACCACTCTTGCCTTTTACCACTCTTCACTTTCTTACTCAAACTTTTCAAGGAACGTAATTCAACTAAATTGAGAATTTAATTCTTGTGTAGCACAAATTCCACAAACAACAAAGGAAGCAAATGAAGGATTGACACAATAGCAAGTAGAATTTAGTTGCTTGCTATTATACAAGGAAGTAAGGAATTGAACTAGACCAATAAGATTTTCAAGGGTATAGTCACAATAACTTGATGTAAGACACAAGGAATTCAATTAGGAGTGTGTTTGGTAGTTGAATGGTAGGTTTCAATATGAAGACACTCTTTGAAACATTTTATCAAACACTTAGGATGCAAGCTTTGAATAGTTTGGAATTTTCAAGTGTTTGTTCAAATGTATCCCCAATAACTTTCAAATTGATGATAACAACAATGCCCAATATGTAGGAATCATGAAATTTTCATGGGTACTAATTTTCCCCCAATTTTTTTGTAATTTTCGTTTTTTTTTTTTTTTGACTATCAAGAACAACACAATAAATGTAAAGATAGGAATACCAATTTTAGAGCCAAGCTCTGATACCAAATGATGCGAACCCCTTTGGTGATTAAACCAAAAATTCCCACAACAATATTGTATCAACCCAAGAAAGCTAAAATAGGTAATAAATGAGAAATCTTGACCCAAGTTTAACCCAACCAAAATTCAAGGATTTACAAACCCTAGCCCAATGGAGAGATTAAGACAAATACCAAGACTTGTGGAATAAATATCAACAAATACACAAGAACAAACTCTCAATATATAAGTTGAAATAAATTCCAAGAAAAGTTACAAGAAAAGAAAGGATTTACCTCTCTCAAATGCTCTCAATGGAGGCTTCAATGTTCATCCCAAAACTATCTAGGGTATGGGCTTTACAAAGTATATACAAGAAATGAAAAACAAAAGTTTGGTAAATTGCACAAAAAACCCCGTTTTTTTACATTCGGAGGACTTTCGGTCGACCGAAATTACCTTTCAGTCGACCGAACTTATTTCGGTCGACCACCTGGTCGACCGAAATGGTAGTTTCGGTCGTACGTTGGTCAGCCGAAACTGCCTGCAGCTGAGCCTCAAAATCTTGCAGAGTTTCGGTCGACCGAAGGAAACTTTCGGTTGACCGAAAGTTCCTGTTCTTCCAAAATTAGGCAATTGACCTCGATCTTGATCTCTTCCATGAGAACTTGATTTCGGAGCTTGAAAATGAGTCCCGCCATCGACTCTTGGACCTCTTTAGCCTTGGATCTTGTCATGGGCCCCACCGGTATTCGGAAAGAGGATTGACCTGTTTGACTTTGACTCGATTGACTCCCTGGATTCTCATCACAAACAAACATCCCCCCAACGAGATCTCCCTCTCCCCTGCAAGTCTGCAACATCACGACAGACTCATTCTTTAGTATGGAATTGAAGCTCGCGAACTGCTCCTTCTTTAGCGTGGTGGATTGTAGCTTCGCAAATCTGGTTGTGTGTGGGTTTCTTGGGGAAGTGGATGGTGGTGGCTCAGTGGTGCTGTGGTGGTTGCTCGGGCTGTTGTTGATTTTACAGAAGTAAAACATTACCACTCAATGAACGATGCAGCGCTTGCTGCTACTGCTGTGCCAGATGGGAATTCGAGAGGCCACTACCTGGTGCATTTTGCAACCCTGAAATTGATGAAGTCGGAGCTTGGCTAGAATTATTAAACTGCTCATTCTTTAGTGTGGTGGATTGTGGCTTCGTAGATCTGGTCATGTGTGGGTTTCTTAGGGAAGTAGATGGTGGTGGCTCGATGGTGCTGTGGTGGCTGCTCGGTGCAGGTGGTGGGGTTGGTGGCAGCGTAGGTGTATGTACTGGTTGGTGACGGTGGAGTTAGCTGTAGTAGGAGGTGGTATTTGTGTGTGCAGTGTGGATTTGGTAGTAATGATGAGTTGGTAGAAAGCAGTCGGGGAAGAAGAGAGGGTGAAGTATTTTTCAGCTTTTTGTTTTTGAGTAGTAAAAATCATTTTTGTTATGTTAAGTAAGTATTTTGTGCAATTAACCCTACGCAAAAAGTAATCATGGTAAGGCCCAATATGCTGAATTCAAATTCAAATGACATGTTTTAATCTACCATCTTCTGTATTGTTGGATTACATTTCGTCTTTCGTTTGATTCTGGAAGAACAATTATCAATTTTCACCTTACACACTTGTAGATTTTCTGGTTTTATCATTCGTGGAGGCTGCACCCTTGATGAATACTACAATTTAGTAATCAACTAATGTTATGTTTTAAACTAAAATCGCAACACATATATGAAATTTATTTGCTCTAATCGAAATCTGAAGGTAGATATGGAATATGTTCAATTGATATCAGGTAAATGTTAAAATCACCCCCAAAAAAATACATACATTGTAGCTAAATTCAGACTGAAATTTTTTATGTTTAGCATCGGTTACAATATCACCATTGTAATCCTAACCTTAAATCCAATTTTATAGGTCTCATCTTCTATTTATTTCCTGTATCAAGTCTCGGATAGAACTCCCAACATATTGTTGATATGCTAGAGACAGAATGCACATGAAACCGTTTCTAATTTGATAGAGTTCCATGTCCACACGACTCCATATAACACATTAAGAGCATCTGCAGCTCAGCGCCAAAATGACGTGAAAACGCCATTTTGGAGGGTAGCAATAACGTTGCAGCGACAAATGGGTTTTACCATTTCTGATTTTAATTTTTTTTTTTGGTTCCTAGAATATTAGTTTTATAGTTTTTTGTCCAAATTTCATTTATTTATTGTCTATTTTGGTCCCTACAATTTTGTTTACCTTGTTTAAAATATGTTATGTAAAATTGAAATTTTTCATAATTTTTGTAGTCAAATCAATTTTAATGTTTATTTTTATTCAATTGTAGTTAATGAAATTTTTTTATAATAAACATATAGTAAATAGAAATTGATTGTTAGATGTAACACATTAAAATTTGGTTGAAAAATGCGACACTTGGGAATAATTGGACCACACCAAATTTTAATTAAAACACAACAAATACGTAACAAATAGAAATTGACTATTTCAGTAATCTGGAAAATTTCCTCCAGAACCACTTAAACCATCGAATAGCGGACTAAACGAGCTCGAGTCAGATTGACTTTCATTCAGTTGTTGTTGGGCCCTCTTTCGTATAATACGTTGTTGTTCACTCCTTATGAACTCACGGGTCATCGGATCTGATATTGAATCCAAGTTTGTCAATAATATTTCTTTATCCTCTTTATACATTTGTAACTAATAAAATTTCTGTCTATTAGTCGCTTCTTTTCTTACCAATTCCGTGAGTTCTTTGTTTTCAACCTTCATCTCATCCAATTCCGTTCTGGTCTCCTCTTCAATATTTTTGTTTTGTTTTGTTTTGTTTTTTTTTTTTGTTTTTGGCCTTCTTCACACCCACTGGTCGTTCAGACGAGGTACCCCAGCAGCCACGTCCTCCATGTTCAGAGAAAATGATGAAAGTCCAGGGGACGAGGGAGAGCCGGCTAGTGGGCAGTCTAGTTCATAAGATCCAAAAGCATTTGGGGATATTTGAAAATCATTGCGTGAAACACTCGGGGTCGGAGAGAATTTCTCGATATCCTTAAGTAGGGGCCACAAATGATCAAATCTGAACATGCTCTTGTTAACAGGGTCTTGTGCGAATAGCATTTTGGCTCTGTCCATCTGTAAAAGACATGTTACAAAAAGGTTAATCAGTAAAATATGAAATTAAAGTAAAAATAGATATTAGATATGAATGCTTACAATGTCTTGCTCCGATGCGCCACTCGAATGTACATTTTCAACTTGACAAACACAACCTCGCAATTTTGAGACGACCTTCAAAATTTCACCCATGCGCGTTGAGATCGATCTTTCAGGTCGAGGATTCATTTGGGCTGAATTAGTGTTATTGTATGTCTCGGCCACACATTGCCACAACTTCGAACCTTTTTGGCGAATACCAATGATGGGATCCTGCAAGATGTCTAAATACACATGAATCAAGTGGATGTCCTCATCAACTGTCTAACTAGCAGTTCGTTTACTTGAAGACATTTTTATGTTGCGGAAATAATCTATGATTTTGCACAATTTGAGTTGCATGTATGAACTTGTTAGCCCAGTTTTTATAGGCAAATGGGTAGTGCTTTTTTCTACAATTCGTGCTTTACACAGATGAATTATCGATACAATTGTTAAAAATGGAAGAGAATCTAATGCTTTTTCAATCAAATCCTACTTTTCACATATTCATTATTCATACAGTGCGGAGAATCACATGCTTTTTTAGGAACATCCTAATTTATACATATGCATTATTCATACAATGCAGAGAGTCAAATGCTTTTTAGGCAAATCTTGCTTTATACATATACATTATTGATACAATGCAGCGAATCAAATGCTTTTCCTGCAATTCGTGTTGTATACAAATAAATTATCGATACAATCGTCAAAAAAGGAAGATAATCAAATACTTTTTCCAGAAAATAGTGCTTCTTACAGAACATTATTGATACAACTCTGAAAAAGGCAGAGAATCAATTCCCTTTCACTTCTTTGTACATATACATTACCTATACAATTGTCCTAGATGACCTTACTTTTTACCCAAAAAAAAGGAATTGATTCACAGTATAAATAGGCCATTGTTAATTATCTAGAGTCCAAGTGTAAATCAAACATTTAACAAACATGAATTTTAATTTAGGTGAATCCTCTTCATCCATGCCCAATCACGACAGTGATGAGGAGTTTGTTGAACATCTTAAAAACATTGACGAGCAAGAGGAGATTGTGCTTCGCATTCGATAAACACAACATCCGTCATCGGGCTCGTCTGCTTGAGAACCAAATGGAAGATGCACCTCTTCGGGTTCTATCGTTGACCGTCTTATGGTCGAATGTGATCGTGAAGCAGCAGATCAATGCTTGTGGAATGATTACCTCTCTGCAAATCCACAGTTCGATGAAAAAAAGTTATGTCGACGTTATCGCATGTCCCAAAATCTATTCATGCATATACTTCAGGCGGTGCAAACTCGTGATGAGTATTTCGTGCAAAAACGCGACGGTCTTGGAAGGCTGGGTCTATCTCCATTTTAGAAAATCACGTCTACAATGAGGATGTTGGCATATGGAATTACAGCAGACGCCATTGACGAGTACGTCAAAATAGGTGAGTCAACTTGCTTGGAGAGTCTGCAATGATTCTGTCGAGCAGTCATGGAGGTATTTTCACCACGGTACCTGCGGATACCAAATGCCGATAACATTGAGAGATTATTGTATATTGGGCAGCAACGTGGATTTCCAGGTATGTTAGGAAGCCTTGATTACATTCATTAGAAATAGAAAAATTGTCCCACTGCATTGGCTGGACAATATACAGACCGTAGGGGGTCCCCTACAATAAATTTCGAGGCTGTGGCCGATTATGATCTTTGGATATGGCATGCTCACTTTGGATTGCCAGGGTCAAATAACGATATTAATGTGTTGAAATCGTCTCATCTATTTTCTGACTTGGCAGACGGCATAGCTCCACCGACAAACTATGTCATACAAAGAAGATAATACACAATGAGATATTATTTAGCTGATGGAATATACCCAAAGTGGTCAACACTTGTACAAACAATCCATGATCATCAAACTCCGAAGAAAAAATATTTTGCATTGAGGCAAGAAAGTTGTAGAAAGGACGTTGAACGCACATTTGGGTTGTTTCAATCAAGGTTTAACATTGTCAGCGGGCCAACTCGGTCTTGCAAGAAAAATATGTTGCATGACATAATGACAACATGCATTATCATGCATAACATGATAGTGGAGGACGAACGAGACCCCAGTGCACCAATTGGCGCATTTGTGGAAGCACCGAGTTCAACAGTTGAGGTTGTTGTAGACGAGAATCAACGTTTTCAAGACTTCCTTGCTCGACATCGAAAGATTAAGAACAGGGAAGCACACATTGCGCTAAGATGCGTTGATTGAGCATTTGTGGGAAGAATATAGCAACTCTCAAGACTAAATTTTCTATGTTATTTCTACTTGTCTCATTGTTACGTATTTCATATCCCGTATTTTAAATTTTCATACTTGTTTTTTGAATTTGTAGCTAATAAAAAGTTTAATTTTAATTAGTTTACGACAAAATTATTTTTTCAGTGTTCAAAATAATAAATAAATAAATAAATAAATTTTATAAAATATTAATTATTATAAATATAAATACACTTTTTGTATTTAATGAAATTGTATTTTTTTAAAAATACAAAATAAGGAAAATAATGAATAGTGTATTTTTGGTGTAAGATTTAGTGTTGCTGTGTTGGAGTAGAGAAGTTGGAATAGTGTAACTGTAATTCAAATTTAGTGTAAAAGTGAAAATTTGGTGTAAAATTTAGTGTATGTGGGTTGAAAATAGCCTAAAGAGTCTTATGTTGATACTTACGCTGGATGCATAGTTCCAGATTGAGACCCTTCGCAATGGTGAGTTGATAATGATCAATATCAATAGATATTTTGTCACCTAAATTTAAGTAGCAGGCGGGAAGATCGAGGAAGACGAAGAGGTTAACAAGGTTGGGGTCGTTGAACCCGAGAACGTGTGGATGGTGCAATGGGAAGAAATGCAATAGGAGAACATGCAAGCAACCTCTCCCATTGATTCAAATGCGAAAGCGTAAAAGAACGGCGGATGTAGTTACAAAGAAAAATGAGTAGATTTTATGTATTCATTCCGACCTTAGAAAAAAATATTCTGTTCTAGCTTGACATAATGGATGATATTTTTTTTTATTATGATCTAATTTTTTTTATTATGAAGCTTTTACCCATCCCAGATGAAATCTTCGAGATTCTATCATGAATGTTGCTTTTATATATTATTTCCAGACTTAGAAAATATTAATGTCTTCTAGCTTGCCATGGTGAATGTTATTTTTTGTTATGATGTAGTCTATACATTATGGAGTTTTTATCCTTATACTAGATGCATGTTTGGGCAGGGACGGATCCAGCCGGCGGCGAGCTCCCGCGGTCGCGCTAGCTGGATCAGTCGGCCACTTTTTTTTTTTAAAATTTAACTAAGTGTATGGAAGAAACAAGGAAAGAAGCTGAAGCCTGAACTAGTGAAGGTGAAGATGTAAGTCTATGCAGAAGCGGAGAGAAATGGGTCCAAATGTGGGCCTGGACCTCCAAATTTTTGGGCCAAATTTTTTTTATTAATACAATTTTAAAAAAAAAAAAAATTTTACAATCAAATCTCAATAGCATTCCTACGCCATGACCTAGTCTAATTTTATCTCTGCTTCCGTCCTCAATTCTCCTCTGCATTTACATTCCGTCATCATCTAGGTAAGTAAATGTTCAATTTAAAGCATTGAAATTCTGTTTTGTACACCTAAAATTATTATACATTATAGATTGCGTTTAGTTGGTTTCCTCTTGTTAATACCTTCTTTGTATTTTTTCATCTAATCTAGAAGTTTTCACTGTAAAAAAAAAAAAGAAGGCTGCCTTTATGAAATAGTTATAGCTCTTTTTTATTTCTCTTCTTTTTGTTGTTTTACATGGTGCTTTTTGCTGCCAGTTAAAAGGGGTTAAAATGACTTTAGCTTTTTAGTGGCTTTGAAATATTTTTTGTTTTGTAATTTAGGTGTGAGGAGAATTAAGATGGAAATGGAATAGTAGAAACAACTAAGATTTTAGAATTGTCTCCAGGTTTGTTGCCACTGAACTTTGAGGTTATATTTTTAGAATTTGGGTTTAGTTTTTCGTTTCTTGCTATTTTCTATGTTATATGGAAAATGACGTGTTTATTGGAACTTGCATTTTTTATGCGTTGTTACAATGTGATTTGTGGATTGAAATTTATATAGTTTATTGGTGTATGTATTGAATTATATTTTCATATTTATGATAACTACGTTTTAGTGTATTTATATATTTATTGTTGAATTTTTTATATTATTAATTAAATTATAATAAACAATTTTTCTATTGCGATCGTTAACAGACATGGTCAACTGTCAATGACCGCTCTAGCTGAGCTATATTTCTAGATCCGTCCCTATGTTTGGGAGACTATTTTCGAAAATTTTATCAAAATCTGATATTCAATCAAGTAAACTGACAGTTAAAATATATGATCATATAAGCGAAAATCAGCTTTTACTATAGCGTATGACAACATTTCATCTGGAATTGACAACAATACCCTCAAATGCAATTTTGTGAATTAACAAATAAAAGTCAAGTGAGGGGCGTAAGTGTCAATTCAGATTTCTTGTTGCGGCAGTACAAATGAGTGGGGATCACCTATGTAGAAAAATCGATTTTTTTTTTTTTTTTGCATGAAAATAGTGCGCCCAGACAAGGGCTAGATGAAATCTTAAAAATTATGTCATCAATATGGATTTTATGTATTCATTCAAGCTGTGGTAAAAATTAATGTCTTTTAGCATGTTTTGTGGCCAGTGTTATTTTTTTATAATGTTGTTGTTTTTATCATGAAGTATTTATCCATCTCAGATGAAATCTTATAGATTATGTCAAGCATGGAGCTTCGATGTACATGGATATGTTTGTTTGTGTTGACGTATAACAAATATCCTCAATCTAAATGAGTTGTAAATGGCTGTGTAAATTTCGTTCATGATGTTGGATTTCTATCATGTTTGATAAAGTGTCACATAGACTTCAAATTCTTTCCAAAGAAAAAAAAAATTTACAAAAAGGTTTATCAGTTGTGTTTAAACTCTCTCTACAACTTTTATGGCTTACTTGGTAAGACGGATTATACAGGGAAACAATATTAAAGATTTCCATAGCAGAAGTTCGAAACTTCAATAGTGATCTTGAATTGCTTGTTAATTTGATCGGTAATTTGCTACACGATGACAACTCTCTTCGAACATGTATATACATTGATGCTTGCTAAATAATGTTGTGTCCACATAAATTTGAGGTGATCTTGATGTATCCTAATGCATATGGGAACTGAGGATTTCCAGGCTTGGAATTAGAAAGGTTTACCACTGTTGATTGAGATTTTGATGAATAATGAAGATTATTTTGGAAGATTGAAGTGCTTCAAAATGGGATTTCAAAGATGGTAGAATATTTTGTATAGATCTTGGGAGAGCCGTGCTTGATTTTGGGGTGTGAGACTGGCTTTTGTGAATAGTAATTTGAAGCTTGATTACTGGGGTTTAATTAAAAACTAGTCGAAATTAATCTGATGAGTGAAGTGATTTTTAACAAAACAATTTTACTACCAATTTGCATTAATTATTGAATAAAGAATTGTTCGTATGTAAATATTGAATATAATAATTTAGATGGGTGTGTGATGTAATTTCCTCAATTGAATTATTCCGAATAAAATATTGCCCGTGGTTGATAGCAATTAAAATTTAGATTCTAATCAAATTGAAAGTCAACATTTAATCTCAATCATACATTTTATGGGACTTACAACTTTTTAATCACGCATCTCATTAATTTTTATCAAAATCTACTAAAAATCTAATTTTTATCGATACGGGCAATTTATTGAGTATTACCTTCTTCTTCTTAAAAATTATTGAGCATTTTACAACCTATTTTAAAAGACAAAACATTCAAACTAATTAATCAACACTATCAATACTAGTATCACACTTGTGCATTGTATGGAACAACAATATGAAATGATTTTACTGTAAATATCATTATAAAATAAGAAAAAAATTGAACACATAATTTGTTTTGATTAATGATACAGATTGTCAACGAATGCTCAAAATAGAAATAAATTACAATTCTCATCAATTTTGAAAACCTCTTTAAATAATACATTATTTGTACAGTTTGTAGTTGTTCCCACTAATGTGATACATGAAAGTTTCTATAGACAAAACATATTTAAACAATTGCTCAAATTTAAATTAAATAATGCAATTTTTCAAATATATATTGTATAGAACAAATAAAAATTTTCGTCCAAATATTTATGACTAATGTGAATAGAAATAATAATCCTCAAAATATAATAATTTACATAAAATAAAGTAATTGTAACAAATTAAATATATGCGGTCCTATATATAAATAAATATAACAAATTAAGCAATACTGACGATGCACGAAAGTGAAAATCAACCTTAAGATTTGTGGTGCACGAATATGGAATTCAACTCAAAAGATTATTCGCATAATTAATAATTTTTATTTTTTAAATGTGATGCATTTAATTGAACATAATTAAATGCATACTTAATTATATATCAAACTAAAAAATTATTAATGAAAATATAAATAAAATATATATAGTGAGTATTTTTGTCTAGATATGTTAATAAAATTAATAAATAAAGTTCCACCATTTTTTATGGCATATAATTATTTTTTTAATATTTTAATAAAATTGTAATCCGTTAAATTGTTTTATCATCTTTACGGGAAAACATACCATGAATTAAGAGTTTTAGAGATTGTATCGTAAACATATTAACTTCATTTCTAGAATTAAAGTTCAATAAATGAAATTTTCTTTTTCTTTAAAAAAATTTTGAACTACAAAATTAGGCTCATATAATACATGTGTAAAACTCAACTTACATATTCTCCTTAAGATGGACGATTTTCTTTTCATATATTGTTCTTAATCATATTCTTCCCAAAAAGAGGAGTAAGATAGATTTTTTTGGTATAATTTGGTTTTTTAAGTATTAATTATTAATTTAAAGTGTTTTTCTGAAAAAATAATCATTATTTTTAATAAATATTGTTACATTAATTGATTCTTCTTTCTTCATTCTGACAATTTCTTTATTCATATTTTAAATTATTATTTTAATAAAAATTACTGATCGATCAATTACTTAATATAAATTATATGAACTCATTGTTAAAATCTGTAATATATTTTTGCATATTTTAATTATTTAAATTTAGAATGAGAAATAAAAAAATGAAGAATAAATAAATAAATAAATAATGTGAAAATGATGAGTGAATTGAAGAAATCTTAAGTTTGTAAAATTAACCCAACTTAATTGGATTTGCCTTTTTCGTATAGTTATTATTTATTTTAATTTGTTGAGAAAAAATCAGAACAGAAATTAATTATCTATGGCTAAATTCAATTTAGTTAACTAATTATATATAATATTATAGGATTTAAATGATATATTTTAAAATAAATTAGATACTGAGGAAAAATAAAAAATAAAACTTTACCTTTAATTTTTTATATGATTTTACTGACAATATATTTACAATTTGCTCTCACTTGTTATCTTGCATTAACTTCTTATTGTGATCTTTAATTTGACACTTATATTACATATTTTTCGATTTAGAAATAATATAATTATTATTATTAAAAGAATAATAATAAAATAGAAAAAATAATATTTTTGATGTTATCAATATCATAACACGAATGTCAATGCAACTAATGACACACGTAAAATAATAATTGCTAAACTATTTAATATACTGTTTTTTGGCAAAAAAAATTAAATTTCGAAAGTTTTTTTGACGACGACTATTCTACTTTTATATAAATATATATAAAATTAAATATTAAGATTAAGATTTAAGAAAATCCCGCTAAAAATGGCGATGATTTTGCTCCAGTGATAATGGTGCAAAATTCAAATCAAAATTCAATTCATCACCAGCTGACTTCAATTGGATTACATAATCATTCGATAAAAAATTAAAAAAAAAATCCTTTTCAATTCAAACTTACCTCCAACGGTTTTCTAAGCTTCCATTCTCAAATTCGGGTTCTTATCAAAATCACAAATTTTGCAACTGATCTTCGAATTTGAGAGATGATTTTTACAGATTACCCCCAAACGACATTCATCGGCAGCAGAAACAGATCCAAGATTCGTTTTGAAAGCTGGTAAGCGAATTTAAAACAGTTGGCGAGCATTGAGCAGATTACCGATTACGACTATGCCATTTAATTGGTGAGTGGATTGAAACAATTGTCTATGACGACAAATTGTGATAGCTGTTATTAATATGCTATTAGAATCCTTGAAGATGTTATAAATTGGCAACAAATGGTTGGAATTCCGAAGAAACTGTATTTCCTAGAGCCAAAGTGTTCCATAAAATGTTGGCTTGGTTTTCCATTATTGAAAGGCCATATTGATCATTTTATACTGTTGCGGATGAAATTTCATTGCCTTTATCCATTTCCTCTTGTAGTCAGCATGTTCGATAATGAAAGGAGACCAGAAGGGTGCACTGGGAAACATGGAACTCCTAAAGAAGCAGTATCTTTGAGTAAAACCATGCAATTGCACATTTTTTTTTTTATTGCTAATTACATAAATATTTGAGCATTTCATTCATTCACATTTTGCATAATTTTATATATCTCTTCTGTTGAGCTCCAAAGCTCATTTCTCAGCAAGATGAAGAAGAAGACCCAGCACAAGAACATTCCAGCAGCCTTGTTCTTGTTCCTTGTTTGAGCTCAGTTTATGACCACTTAAACACACCGGAACATGGCGCCGTCGTCCTCGAGAAATGACAATCGGATCTAGGCTCACCGGATATAGCAAGATTTCGCCGGAGATATTGGACCTCTCCCACTTCTACCTCTCCACCCAAGTATGTGCCAAGACTCTTGAAACAAGAAAATGTTTCCCCCTCTTATTCAAATTCAAATCCCATAGATAAGTGAAGTACCAATTATAGGGTGTCATGTGGATTAAGTGGACCACCACTATATTCTACAAATCTTCACCTTGGGTCACCTTAATCCATTACCAATTTCTCCAGTTACAAGTGATATCCATGTGTGTGTGGTTTAATAAATCATCTTCGCTCACTCCAGCCAAGTACCTGCAAAACAACTAACTATTATCAATGGTAAGAATTGATAAACACTTGTTGAATTTACCTGCCGCAAGTACCTTTGTCCCAACATCTGCACGATTATCATCAGTTACAATTTTAAGCAATGTAAACTCGCTTGAAGCTAACTTCTCCCTAATGAAATGATACTTTACCTCAATGTGCTTAGTCCTTTCATGATAAACAGGATTTTTACATAACATTAAAGCACTTTAACTATCAGTAAATATCATAGCAGTTTCATTTAAGAAGTTCAATTCACACAATAGGCCTTTTAACCACATGCATTCTTTTACAACTTCAGTGAGTGCAACATATTCAGCTTCAGTGCTGGAGAGTGTAACAATAGATTGCAACTGTGATTTCCATGTGATACAATTATCACCCAAACAAAAAAAATAAGAAGTGGTAGATTTCCTCTGATCTTTATTACCTGCAAAGTCAGAATCTACATATCACTTAAGCTCAAGCTTATCACTTCTCCTTTCAAACACTAACCCCCTTTTAAGAGTTCCCGTTAGATATCTTAATAGCCATTTTAATGCAGCCCAATGAGGTTTACCTGGGTTAGACATAAACCTACTCAATAAACTAACTGCATATGCAAGGTCCGGTCTAGTGTTAATCATAGAATACATCACAGAACCAATGGCATTAGCATAGGGAACATTACTCATTTCTTGCTTTTCATCTTCATTTTTAGGACATCGTGCAGATGATAAATTTATGTGTGCAGCTAATGGTATATTAACAGACTTAGCAAGTTTCATGCCAAATTTGGTTATCAACTTGTCTAAATAATACTCTTGATTAATAGTTAGTCTATTATCAGCCCTATTCCTTTTAATAACCATGCCAAGAATCTTTCTTGCCTCTCCCAAGTCTTTCATGTCAAACTCCGATTTTAAAAGGTTTTTCATTTTAACAATTTCAGCTTTACTAGAACTAGCAAGCAACATGTCATCCACATATAACAACAAATAAACTTCACAGCCTATCTTACAGTTATTATAATACAAATTTTAAACATATAAGCATCAAATTTCTTATACCATTGCCTGGGACTCTGCTTAAGGCCATACAAGGACTTTCTAAGCAACCACACAAGTTCCGACTTACCCTTCACCTCAAACCCTTGAGGTTGAGCCATGTAAATCACCTCATCCAATTCCCCATGAAGAAAAGCGGTCTTAACATCTAGTTGCTCTAATTCCCAATCATATTGGACAACTAAGGCTAAAACTAACCTGATAGTTTTATACTTAATAACAGGTGAAAATACCTCATTATAGTCTATCCCCTCTCTTTAAGTAAATCCTTTAGCTACCAATCTAGCTTTATATCTTAAAGAGTCATTAGCTTTTACTCCTTCTTTCAACTTGTAGATCCATTTACAATTGACTACCTTCTGATTCCTTGATTTTTCAACCAACTTTCAAGTCTCATTTTGTTTCAGAGACTGGATTTCCTCCTTCATAGCCTTTTTCCAATTTTCAGACTTTTCACAATTGATCGCTTCCTCAAATGAAGCAGGTTCAACTGAATCTAAGGCTTCAACTGAAACTAAGACATAGTCAATCAAATTAGAAGATACGTACTTCATATTTGGTCTAACTTGTCTCCTCTACCTATCTCTCACTAATTGGTAGTTTTCCAAATTAGTACTTGCAGATGTTTCTTGATCAGGGACTTCAGTTTCAAGAATTTCAAGTTCAGGTTGCTCTACCGTGACTTCTTGTTCCGCTTCTACTTGAGGTTGAGTTTCACTACCCTCTGGATTATCTTCACCTAATCTCTTCACCTCAAAGTCAATCTTCTTCTCAGTAGAAGATTCCCCCTTCTCAGTTTGTCTATTTATGGTCTTAAGACAAGGCATATCGAGTTCATTGAACTTCACATCTCGACTGTTGATAACTTTCACGCCCTTACCATCTAAAACCCATAACCTGTAACCTTTCACTCCCTCGGGATAACCTAACATGACACACTTAGTAGCCTTAGGGCCTAACTTACCCTCAACCTCATGTGCATAGGCCGCACAACCAAATACTCTAAGGTATGACAAATCTGGAGGTTTCCCAGTCCACAATTCTTGGGGAGTCTTAAAGTCAATAGTACTAGAAGGTGACCTATTTATCGAATAGGCAGCGGTACAAACAACTTCACCCCAAAAGCCTTTAGCTAACCCCAAACTAATCAGCATGCATCTAACTTTATTCATTAAAGTTCGATTCATCCTCTTAGCTACCCCATTCTGCTGAGGGGTAGATCTCACAGTCCTATGGCCCTGATACATCTATCCTTGCAGAAGGTATCGAACTCAAAGTTGCAAAACTCTAGACCATTGTCCGTCCTAAGATTTCTTACACTTTTCCCCATTTGTTTCTCAACCAAGGCAATCCAGGACTTGAACTTACCAAAAGTGTCATATTTGGATTTAATGGGATACACCCAAACTTTCCTCGAGTAGTCATCAACAATAGATAGGAAAAATCTACTACCTCCATTTGTAGGATGTTTTTCTGGTCCCCACAAATCAGCATGAATGTATTCTAAGGGTCTGTTAGTGTTGTATTCACCTATCCCAAAGCTAACCCTGTGGGACTTTCCTAGAACACACGTCTCACAAAAGCTTAAAGGTGTAACACTATCCTTTCCTAGCAAACTCTGATCACTAAGACACTTCAACCCCTTGTTTTCTATGCGTCCCATCCTTTTATGCCAAAGATCTGATCTATCTTCATAAGTTGTAGATAATGCAGACTCGTAGGCCTTTAAGGCTTTACCTTCAAGGATATACAATCCATTCCTCTTGGGACCTTTCATAACAACTAGAGAGCCTTTACTCACTTTTACAGTACCGAAATGGGATCTGTACTCATAACCCTCATCTTCCAAAATGCCCAAGGAAATGAGGTTCCTCGCGAGGCCTGGGACATACCTAACATTCAAAAGAGATCTGATCATGTCATCATGCATCCTAATAGCAATATCACCAACTCCTTCCACAGTCTGTGTATAGTTGTCCCCCAAGTACACTTTCCTAGGCTTAACTTCTCTATAGTTATAAAACCAAGATTTAACAGGACTCATATGGACAGTGGCACTCGAGTCTAAAACCCACTCCCTGTCAAAATCAATTTCAGACACATTCATCGCTTGTGGTCTATCAAGGGTATTGTCGACATTATCATCATCAAATGTCACAGTCATCATATGAAGACTATCAAAAGCATCACCTACAGCAACTAGGTTCTGATCATCACTCTGCTGAGGTCTATGTTTCTTCTTAAAGTCATCACAGTCTCTTTTGAAATGTCCGATTTTACCACAATAGTAGCATTTCTTAACACTCTTATCCCTAGACTTGGACCTACCCTTCGATTTTCCTCTACCCTTCTTCGTTTGGAAGTGGTCTTCTCTCGACTCATTTCTCCCTCTAAAACCACTAAACAAACTCTCTTCCCTCGAGCTGCTACCCCTTGACTCCCTCTTCATCTCGAGCTCCCTAGCCCATAAAGCCTCAACTACAATATCTAAGGTCACAGTGTCCCTAGAATATGTGATAGCATTCCTAACATCTCTATAAGATTCAGACATGGCATTTAGCATAATAGCAGCGAGATATTCATCATCAAATTTCTTTCCATTGTGGGTCAAAAACTTGACAAAACTGTTAAACTCACTCAAATTAGATTCAAGATCCTTTCCTCGATCCAATTTATAGTTGAAAAGTTTTTGAATTAAGTGAATCTTCTTCGTTAAAGATTTTGTCAAAAAAAGTTTGTCAAGTGCTTCCCAAAAATCTTTAGCAGTCATATGCTTTTCAACTTGTCCCACTATATCATCAGATAAATGCAATATTATACAACTATGTGCAATTTCATTCATCTCAGCAATTTCATCAGGTTTATCTAGCAATGCTTTTGAATAAGTATAGGGTCCTCAAGTGCTTTAGAAACTCTTTATTGAATTAAAATAGCCTTCATTTTTTGCTTCCAAATGGAATAATCTCTCTTAACGTTAAATTGTGATAATTCAACACGAGAACCCATAATACAAATAATGAAAATTCAAACAAGTTAACACAAAGCAATTACCTACACTCAAATGCAAGATCAAACTAATTTCACCGAAATTATTCTTCAAGATGATCACACAAATAATATAATAACAAGTAACACATGACAATTTCAATAAATTAAGCACGTAGTCAAATTCCAATCATATGTGAGTTCTACCAACAAGCAATGGTTACCGGCAAGGTAAACCCCCAACACTATGTGGCCACCTCACAATAGCCTCTAGAATATGAAATACGTAATGAAAATAAGGGATAGCCAATGCAAACCGAGCGGACTTTGTTGTGTTCGTATTATCGAGAGTTGATATGGCAAAACGGAGTTCGGAAATGGAATCAGCAGGTCGAGCTGAATATTCTGTCGGGAAACGCCTTGCCGGACCGCCGCCACCACCGCACAGGAGTTCTACCGTCGCTGTCAGAAAACTCCAAAAAATCACAGGAAGATGCTCCTCGTCGTCACGAACCCAACGGTGGAGACCGTTTCGCGATTGGAGCTCCCTACCGGCCGGAATTGCTGTTTTTCAGTTTACCAACATCTTCTTCTCTGGCGAATAACTTCTTTTTCAACCGTCGGATCGGTGCCAAATTTTAGAAGAGTCTTCTCCTCGACAAGCCCGTTCTGATGGCGGTGGCCGATTGTCGATCGGAGTTCTGGATCGGCCGGAATCACCTTTTTCAGTCCTGACAGAAACTAAAAAAATGGACAGCAACCTTTTTTTTTTCTTTCCTCCTTGCTTCCATGGTCTGTGCTTCTCTTCTTGCTTTCTTCAGCCCGTTTCTTCTATGCTTCAGCCAACATTGGCTCTGATACCATTTGTTGAGCTCCAAAGCTCATTTCCCAGCAAGATGAAGAAGAAGACCCAGCACAACAACGTTCCAGCAGCCTTGTTCTTGTTCCTTGTTTGAGCTCAGTTTATGACCACTTAAACACACCGGAACATGGCACCGTCGTCCTTGAGAAATGGCAATCGGATCTAGGCTCACCGGAGGTAGCAAGATTTCGCCGGAGATATTGGACCTCTCCCACTTCTACCTCTCCACCCAAGTATGTGCCAAGACTCTTGAAACAAGAAAAGGTTTCCCCCTCTTATTCAAATTCAAATCCCATAGGTAAGTGAAGTGCCAATCATAGGGTGTCATGTGAATTAAGTGGACCACCACTATATTCCACATCTTCAATTGGGAATCCTTGTTTTGTATTTTAGGAATTAGTCTCAGTTTCAGAATGCAACAATTTTGGTTAGGGGAGGGGTGAGGTTTCAAATTGTGGTGATAAATATTTAAATAGAAGCAATAATGTTAGTTTTAAAATTTTTTCAATATATATTTACGGATTACGTGAATTCACATGCAGATGATCCAGAGAAGATAGAGCACTTACTTGCACTTGATGGAGCCAAGGATAGACTCCACTTGTTGAAAACAAACCTACTGGAGCAAGGATCGTCTGATGTTGTGGTCTATAGCTTTGAAGGTATTTTTCATACTGCATCACCTTTCTTCCTTGCAGCCATAGATCCACATGTACCTATCTCATTCCCTTTTTATTCTTTTTATTGTAGATTTTCTTCATGCCAGACTTTATTTTGCAAAGGAGAAAGAAATGAAAACTACAAGGAGCTCCTTTCAGTTATACCCAAATCCAATCATGACAACGATTCGTACTTTTTTTCGGGGTGGGGGTGGGGGGTCAAATTCCAACTAAATGTCAAGTTATTTTTTTGAAGGCAAGAAGAAAATATCATCGATGCTTGAGAATTGTTTGCAAAATTACCATATGTCAAAAGAATTGTTTTGACATCATCTGTGGCTACAATTACAATGGAAATTAAGCCTCGAACACTTGAAGTCGTAGTCGATGAATCTTGGTGGTCAAATCTGGAGATTTGCAAAGAATTGAAGGTATATACATTCTTGAGCATTCTCTATGATTGCAAATGAAGCTACTGACCTTGTAAGGTTCTTAGTATTGGTAATAAAGTTAATTAATTAGTGGAGAATGCAAATTTTCTACTCATTAGTAATGACTACTGATGTCTGTTCAAAGACATTGGCCGAGGATGTTGCCTTGAAATTCGGGAAAGAGGAAGTCTCGACCTGGTCACCATAAACTCGACTATTGTTATTGGTCCAACGTTGCAGCCAACACTTAACATAAGGATTCACAGTCAAAATTTGTGATTCTGGGATTGCTGTGAAATAAAAGGAGACGCGAAGACAAAATAATGCTTTGCATTTGGAGCTTAAGAATTTAAAAATTCAGCAGAATGAAATTGAACAAGAGGAATAGGATTCGTGTGTTCTATACGATCTTCGAAACAAGTTTGAAGGGCTGCATCGGGATAAAAAGTTCTACCAGTTATACCGTATTAGATGTTTGTGAGAATGAATTAGAAATTTATTCCGAGTTTGTATCTACTTCTATGGTGAATTGGTGTTGCCTCAATTTTGTGAAAAATGTTTCTTCATTGTATGCTTTCCAGTAAATATTGTTATAGTGTATGCTGTGAATTTATGTGTCTAAAGTGGTCATCATGGAGTTGTAAATGCTCAAAAAGCAGCAAAAACATAGGCAACTTCATTAATTTGTTACATTAACCATCTGGTGATTTTATAGATCAAAGCGTAGGCACTTCAAAATTCACAAATTATACATAGTTGGCATTATAAAAACTATTGCACTACAAAAACATTCAAAACAAAAACCAGAACACAACAACTAATATGGCATTACGCAACTAAATATCCAATGGTGGTTGTCGACTAGGAAGCACGAAAACCTCTATGGACCAAGCGTTTCATTTCGGAAACTCGGAAACTCACGGAAACTCTTGGAAACTCCGCGAAAACTCGAAAAAGAGTTTTCTACTTTTTAATTAATTTTGGAAACTTTATGAAAACTTTCGAAAACTTTTAAGAAACTTTTACGCCAAGAGATGAAAGCCATGTTATTCAATAATCATGTTAAAAGTGTTATAGACATTGATAGCAGTGATAATGTTATAGATATCTATAGCGATGATGTATTTGAGTAAATTTGATTATAGTATTTTTATTATTATATTTCATTGAAGTATTTTTTTTATTAAAATTATATTAAATAAATTTTTAAATTAAATATTGCATTTAAATAAATGTTTAATTAATTTTAATATAACGTTTCCATAACGTTTCGTTTCCTACATTTTTCAAAAATCACGTTTTCCGTTTCCGTTTTCGTGCTACTTAGGTTGTCAAGTAGAAACATTACATAATCATGTAGAAGGATGCTTACAGAGCATTTTTATTGATACGTCGTAATTATTATGAAAATAAATTAAAACGATATCTAACAAAATAGTTTCACTGATATCTAAGATATAAAAAATAAATAAAAAAATCCTAGTTTCATTGAGTTTTCATATCATTAGTAACAACCTAGTTTCAAGAGGGAATTACCAGCGAGATGGGAAGGGTGTTTTATATGTGAGTTCTAGGTTGAGTGCTCAATGGCGAGGACCTGATTGTTGATACTGTAGCCGTTGTTGTTTTAGTAACCAAAAGAGTTATCAACCGTGTGTTTACAGAAATATCGGAGGATTCAAGTTCAGTTAGAGGCAGGGACGTAGACAGAAATTTAATCTTGTGGGGCAAAAATACGAGGGGTCTCCCGGGGGTTCCACCCTCGAATTTTTTTAACTAATCTGTATGTCTAAATTAGAAGAAATTATTATCGTTTTAGAATATATGCTATTTAATTTATGTATATTTGTTATTTTGTAGAAAATATCCCAAAAAGATGAAGAATGAAGCAATTGATGAGAAAAATTCATAATTGGATACTAATTGTAGCTAAATTGGACAATCGAGATGCTAATGACGTCAAAAGGGAAATATGCAATGTGTCAAAGTAAAGAAATAAGAAGTTGAAGGATCCAATTGAAGGTATTGAGAGTTGAAACGAGCAAACTGAGAATATTTCAAAGTATGAGGACTATATTGTTGCAATTGGAAGTTGAATGACTGAAGAGCAAATGAAACATGTGGGAACAACTTGCAAATATCCAATGATTGACTTGGATCACAAGAAAATACTTTGAGGACTTTTAGGATTCAATTGGATGCAAGTAGAAGTCCAAAAAGGAATGAAATATGATAAGAATTTTATCATAAATTAATTTCAATCGCACAAGATTCTGGACAGATTTCTAGTTGAACTTTGAGACCTAATTTTGGGGTAGTAAACGTTCGAATTGGGAAAATCATATTTCAGGAAGAATTATATCCCTTTACGTTATCTTTCCAAATAACTTTGAATAATCTCAATCGGATAAGGGAATAAAAAGATATGCTCGAAATATTGAACCCTGTGCAGAAACGAGAAAAGACTCGCGCACGGATTTGATGAATTTCTTTCCTTCTTCAACTTGGTCTCGTCACCAACTATAAATAAAACCAATTTGCACGAAAATTAGACATTTGCCTCTCCATAGAACAAGTCACAATTGAGAATTCAACATTAGATTCTTGGAGAATCAAGCATCGCAAAGGGATGTGAATTGAAGAATCAAAACTTGGTGCAAGCATATCTTTCTTTATATTATTTTCAATGAACGTTTATTTTTATTGTTCTTGTTCTTTATTAATGATGTGTAACTAAACTTCATGTTGGGATGAACGATGTATTCTAGTCATATTATTTTAATTCCAAATTTCGTAGTTTTAATGTTTTGTTGCATGTATTGATTTATTATTGTTCTTAATGCTTGAATTTCTTGATCACCAATTCATGATTTATTGAGTTATTTACATAATTCGAGAGGTGAGTTAATAACTTAGAACGTGGTAATAAATTCGATAATTGAACGAGAGATAGAGATATACTCTTGTTATTATTGCGGTCGTATGTGAATTCGTGCGTACTATGCATCTAGATAAGGAATATTCGGACCCTCTGTAGAGATACATGGTTGACTTATTTAGGTAAAACTGATTTAAACTCGAGAGAGAAGTTTCAATTTAAATTAGTGAATTTGACTAAATGCATATTTAGAAAATAAAACTGGAATTAGAGTTAACATAATTAGTTAGGTGAAATCGAGATTCCCAACTACTTTACAATCGTTTTTAAAAACAAAACAAATTTCGTAATTTTAATTCTTTAATTATTGTCTTAGTTTTAGTTTAAATTTCAAATTATTTCGCTCGTTCAAATAAGGTTTAGAACTAACATATTTCGATAATTAATAGCAGTCTCCGTGAGACGATAATCCAGACTCTTAGGTCCATTATATTACTTCTCACGACCCGTACACTTGTTGGAATATCTTGCATCGCGAGATATCAGTGAACAAGTTTTTGACAACAATTTTGAGTACCAAAATGGGCAAGTTAACTTTGTAATGATGTTGTTAAGTGATAGGATCTTTTTGCTTAGAAGTCCTCCCTCGACCTGCTCTATATAAAGAAGTCTATCAGGAATGTCTATGTTTCTTGAAATACAAAATGACTTCACATTGTTCAACAATCCATTCCATCCATCTTCTCTATAATTTTGAAGTTGAGTTTTCGTTGGCGGAGCAATCGGACTCTCGGCGCTGGCAGTGGCGGAGCCGCGGAGAGGAGTCGATTTGACGAAGAATGAGTTCAGTGGTTCTGGGTTGTGAAGACTGAGGTATATAGTCTGATTAGGCGTTATAAGATTAGGTGAGCTGGGTAAGTTTTTTGATAATTGATTTGAGTCATTTACTTTTGTATTGAATTTGAGTTATTTATTTATTTAAGTAACTATTAGATCTTTTGTTTAGGTCTAAGATTTTTGTATGGTTAAATTTTAAAGTGTAAGTTATTGGGTCAATATTTATTAATGGAAAAAAAATAAAAAATTTCAAAAATTTGAGGGGGCGAGTCCAAATTTTTGCGGGGGCGAAACTGAAAAATATATTACAATTTAACTAGAAATAGTGGACCAGCGGACAATGTTGGGAATGGTAGCACCCCCCCCCCCCCACCACACAAATCTCCGTATCTGGTTAGAGGCTTTGTTGGTTCGAATATCTAACAATTCATATCGAGTGCATACATGCCTGGTTTTTATGAGATTCTAGGTTAATGTCAATGGAAACGAAACGCCATTATGTGTAAGGTAATATTTAACCTTCTAAGAAAAAATATTTATTGAACAAAACGTTTACAAGTTTAGATTTCATTTTTCTTTTGGGTTAATATATCACCTCATAATTAGTGTGTTTGGCCCCCAATTTTTTTTAAAAAATGTGTGGTTAAAAATTGTTTGAAAAGTAAAAAATGGTAGACATGACTTAAGATAAATAGTTGAGATTGAGTGTTGAATAAATTTTGTTTTAAAAAAAATGGGGGCCAAACAATGGCTAAATTTCATGTTAAACAGCTTGAAGATGCGGGAGATTGAGGCCGAATGATCAAACGCCCTTGGAATATTAAGCTTGCAAAATGCCATTTAAGATAATGGTTGATGAATGTTCATAATATCAATACATTTGGGTGCCCAATGAAGTGAAATTGTAAGTATATTGCCAAATTTGAGGGATGCCAAGGAAGTAATATGATATTCAAGAATCAATTTTTTATTTATTTTTGTTTATTCGAATATAGCAATATCAAAGTATCTCACATTCAAATAGTACATAAAAGGAAGAAACAGAGACCTTTTTACCTTGATACTCACAATGTGTTATGATTTTAAAAGGTGTAAAAACATCAAATATTTTTGTAACTATCGGTAAAATCTCAAGACCTTCATTACTCCTAGCGTAAATCAGATATGGTAAATGGTGTGGCTATTCGAGGCCTTGACTTGCATTCGTGAAAATCACTGGACGTAGATGTTTCATATTTACAGAAGGAGGTTACGGTCACACTGTTGAGAATTCTGCACAAATGGAAAGCTTCACGACCTCCATTCAAGGACCTTTATGCCATAAAGCAAGCAAAAACTTGTCTTAGCAATCTCTTGAGACGTGATTGCTAGCAAAATTTTGCATTTCTCGCATTAGGATTTGTTGCCAAGATCATTACAGTAACTGCGTCGGCCACAAGCTCCCATTGAGATTCACTAAGAATTGATTGTTCACTTTTTCCGAAAAAATAAATAAAAAAATGCACCGAGTAGCACTTTTCAGAATTGGGTTTCTTTATGGGGTATCACTCCAAATCTCCCCTTCTATTTAGCATCTATTTGGTAAGTTATTTATAAATAATATACCACTTCTCGCGAACTTGACATCAAATTCAATTGCAATGGCAAGTAAACATGACAAAGCAGTGTTAATCTTAGATGATTTTTATAGAGGACAATTGATTTATTAAGTTAGTAAAGACACGTAGATGTAACTAATTTTATTTGATTAGTTATTATTCACTAGACTGAGAGAAAATATTCATACTAAAACGTTTGGAGTAAAATTAACAAAAAATCAACATTTTGTCCCAAATTCAACGAATTGAGTTGACCGATTAAAAGATATACTTCTTACTAAACCTCACCCCAAACCTTCTTTTGAGACTTAAATTTTAAATCCAACTCTAATTCAACAACCAAATAAGCCAATTCAACTTTCGAAAATGTTTAGCAAGGTTGAATTAGTTAATGCGTAAATAATCCACCATTTATTATATTCCACCTAAGACAATGTCATTTGACTATCAGGAATTCTTTATTGCTATTATCCTATGTTTGGTAAATTTTGTTTATAAATTGTCACATGATAGTATGTTCAAGTCACATGTCACATTTCATAGATCATAGATCACATGTCACATGTTTAAGCCACATGTTACAGTTTATACCTCAAGTCATGTGTTGTACTTTGAGGTCACATGTCATAGTTCATACGTTTCAGGTCTAGGTAACACATGCCACTAGTCATACTACATAGGTCACATATCAATTTCAACAAGTCATAGATTCAAGAAGTGTTGATGAACTGGGCATATAGTTCTGGGACAATCATTGTGCTATATTTTTTAGATTCTCCTTATTGCAATGCTCCTAAATTAAGAATTCTGTTAAGTTTAACTTCTGCTGCAATTTTCCCATCCTGCATCCATTAATATGAAAGATTATCTTAGGTTGTGGAAATTCTTTGTATATATATTTATATGTGTGATTGTGAAGTGAAAGTTTTTTATTTGATTATAATGGTGTGGTGGTGGTGGTGGTGGTGGTGGTGGTGCGCTGGAGATAGTAGCTATTATGGTGTCAGCGGTTGTTGCTGTTGTGCATTGAAGCTTTGGAAGTTATGACGATGGTGAAGGTGACGTTGACGGTGGTAGTTATGGTGATCGAAGATATGGGGGTGGTGGTGGGAGATGGTAGCGGTAACGATGACATTGATGCGGTGTCGGCACAATCTGGGAAGATTTAGATGAGACTGGATGGGGTGGGTTGGATTGAGTTGGGTTAGTCCAATTTGTACTCTCTCTCTCTCTCTCTCTCTCTCTCTCTCTCTCTCTCTCTCTCTCTCTCTCTCTCTCTCATTTTTAAATAATTGAAATAAATAACTAATATCAAAGTTAAACAAAAAGTCTCTTTTTTCAATGCACGTTAGCAGAGTATTTGAGGTAACGATGACATTGATGCGGTGTCGGCACAATCTGGGAAGATTTAGATGAGACTGGATGGGGTGGGTTGGATTGAGTTGGGTTAGTCCAATTTGTACTCTCTCTCTCTCTCTCTCTCTCTCTCTCTCTCTCTCTCTCTCATTTTTAAATAATTGAAATAAATAACTAATATCAAAGTTAAACAAAAAGTCTCTTTTTTCAATGCACGTTAGCAGAGTATTTGATAAAAGGCAACATCAATATTTTAAAACATTCTAGGTTCCACATCATTACGTAGAAGAACCACGAGAATGTGAAATACAAACTTATATTTCATTTATTCGAAATAAATTTCCAACATTAATAGATGCTTTCAGATGAATTGTCTATAATATTGTATGCAAAGTATTCAATTTCGCAAAAGATAAGTAGATGGAAGGAACAACACCTAATATGAAGCTTGGCTAGATGAAGCAATATACAAATGCGATGCCTTGGACAAACATATATTTCAAAGATAAAAATTATGGTGTGTATTCACAAACCTCTTAGATGTTGCATATGCGCTTTTTCTTAGTAGTTAGTACCTATTAATTACAAGTTCTTTGTAAATATTCTATCCAAGAATATAAAAATAAAAAATTATAAGAATTTCTTTGAATTTGATATTATATTTTATGAAAAAAAATAAGGATGATATTAGTAACGCAAAACAATTAAGACGTTTGCAGGATTTAAGCCATGTTGAACTTGTAAAACCACTCTAACGCATGACATTTGGAATTTTTTCATGTTTGAGGAGGATAGCTTCCAGATAGTAAATATTAACTTTGGGAGGATCCAAAGCAACAGTCTCGATCTAGTGCCCATAGTAGGCGTCATAAAATGCACTCACTGCGGTTATGATGCTACCACGTGTCCCTATATATATATATATTTTGGGATACATGGCAACATCACACCCACAATGGGTGCTATAAAATGTGTCCACTGTGGGCACTAGATCAATTCCGTCCAAAGCAAAGCAAAGCAAAATATAGATTAGAAAAATAGGCAAAATCAAATTATTTGTGCGGACTTTTTTTTTTTTTGGTAATGTCGCATCACTAGTGCCCCGGCAACCCCATCTTGTGAAGGTGGTAAATCATGAGATGTGCAATGGAGTCAAAAATCAAACTCGTGACCTTACGGGGCATCGTTATCACAAGGTTCATCCTTTGTTGTTGCACCATGTATCCTGAGGACATTTTTTTTACTTTTCTTGTTTGTGCTAACAACTATTTTAAACAAAGAAATAGCAGATACCTATTCAAACTGGACCAAGTTTCAAGTTTGTACCGAATTAGTGTTCTATTTACTGTCAGCCTTTGATTCGAGAGATCAAGGATGTAATGATCCCACATGGGATATCCACGTGTGGGTTAGTTTATAATATATATATTTTTTCGTTTATTTTTTTTTTCTTTGGAGGTTTTTTGTCTTGGGTTAGTTTTTTATTTTATTTTTTTGGTTTTCGTTTATTTTTTTTTCGTTGGACGTTTTTTCCCCCTAATTCCTTAATTTTTTTTTTGTTTTTGTTTTAATTTTTTTAATTAAACCTCCTTGTCGATCGAAATTAAATATTTTACGGAATTACAAATACTGAATCACATGATTTAACAAACTAAATTTCAATGATTCATTCCTATGATCCATATACATCATAGTCGAAGAAGTTGGGAGGTTGGTAGACATCCATTTGACCGGGGTGATAGGGTTCTGCCTGAAATAAGTTTTGTGAATAGGATTGTGTATGATATGCTCATGCCTCTTCTGATTCCTGTGAGTAGAGATGGGGATGATAAACATTGTCTTCTACTGACAGCGCATCTGGACATTTTCGCTTGTCATGTCCTGGTCTACTACAGATTTTGCATACTCGGTTTACTTGCTTCATTGATTTTTCCTTTGAGGACTTTATTCATTTTCCACTGCCCTTGGCTCTTACAGATTCTGGATCCCTGACTGAAGTATCCCCATGTGTGACTTTGCATTACCCTTAGTTGATGATGGGGTTACTCCCTCTGTTACAAGTAAATCATTCACTCCAATTTTCGTGTCTCTTAACCTGTTAAGCACGTAATCTGTAGAGATTTGAGATAGCGATGCATCGTCAAATAGATTGTTCGATTCTGCCCTCATTGCTCCAAGACGTGAGGGAATTGGCATTTGTTTGTTGGACGAGGGTGGTGCGTTGAAAACTGGACTCGATTTTGCGTCCTTTGTCCACCTGCGAGTGATATAAAATGGAGGCAAGTTGTAAATGTTTCTGTGCGTGAGATACCCCAATACATGGCGGTACGGGATGCCCTCATACAAGAACATCAAACATTCACAGTAGGCGAAGTCTTCCTCTTTTTCGTAAGAAACTGTCCGTCGTCGACCGTTGTCATCCCGCTCTGACTGGCGTTCGACCTCATATCTCTTTACACCACTCAAATTTGCAACATGACATATCCCGTATAATGTGCTTTGAGAAAGCTCCCTCTGAAATAGGAAAATTTTTTGTTTCGTGTACCTCTTAGACATTTGCTCTTCCATCATGAAGTGTGTCCTCAACCGAGGAAGCTAACTCGAATTAATGTGGTTTTCATATTGTTCCTTGTGCCTCTGGTGCACTATAGGACCGTCAAACCTTGTTATAAAATCCATCAAAGTGTGATGCGTATTCACGTATCGTTTCATGAAGGAATGGTGCAACTCGACACATTGGCTGTTCGATATCCCATCAGAAAATATGGTTTCACGTACTCCGATACCCAGTGCTCCCGTATCTCATACATATTCTGTAGCCATTCATTGTTGCCCAAAGCAGTGCTACTCATTAATATCTCCCATCTGCTTCTGAACTCCTCCACAGTTTGTAACTGATTAATTATGTTCATTAGGATACCCTTGTGCATTGCATATAATACGGGTCCTAATTTTTCAGAAAATTTGTATGTAATGTGCCACAAACACAATTGATAGAATACAGAAGGGAAAACATTAGATATAGCATTACCTATCGCCTAATCTTGGTCTGTGATAATAAGCTTGGGGGCCTCGTGTGTTGGCATGGCTTCCAAGAACTTTGCGAACAACCACTCAAAAATCTCTGTCGTCTCATCGCTCAAGAGGCCACAACCAAATAAAATTGTCTGGCGATGGTGATTAATTCCTACGAATGGCGCAAGGATCATACCATATTTGTTTGTGTTGTAGGTTGTGTCAAACACAATACAGTCCCCGAATATAGCATAATTGTTTCGCGATTCCGAATCTACCCAAAAACAACGTCTGAAAATCCAGTCATCGAAGGTCTCGTGTGCAAAGAAATAGTTTTCATCCCGTCGCTTCTCATTGGTCATGTACTGTATAAACGTTTCTGCGTCCTGCCCCATCAGCCCCAGGCGTTGGTCCCTTCGAGCATTTATGACGTCTTGCTCGAGGTATCCCATCGACGATGGCCCGCCTGTCTCCACCTCCATTATTCGAATTTGTTGCCACGTTGGTACATTTGCAGCGGACAACTGATGATAAGTGTGTTTTACACACTTATTTTGGTTTTAAATCGACAATTTAATTGAGTAATTGAGCGAATTTCTACTTATAAATTGTGTTTATCTTTTACAATTAGGTACAACCTCAATTGGAAAGAAAATAGACAAGATTGGAGAGCAATTGAGCGAAAAGAAGAGCAATTTCGATGTCCAATGACCTAATTGAAAGAAAAAAGTTTGGGGACTCAATTGCAACATCTCAGAAAGATAGAGGACCTACTTTGGAAATATTTCAGGGGCATATTTGTAATAAAATCCAAAATTCGAGGACTAAATTGAAGAAGACCAGAAGTTGGAGGACTCAATTGCAATTATGGAAGGACGGAGCTGCCTGGTGAACCACGCGATCGCGTGTCTCGACCAGGTCGCGTTCGCGAAATCAGGCAAAAAATCAACCCGAGAGTTTTCAGCCCAACCACGCGATCTCGAGGCATTCAGCCACGAGATCACGTAGTAATAATTTTGAAAAATAATTTGGGCCGACCCGATTCGGCCTAAATGCTGAGAACCCGGATCTACGCGAAAATGGGGGGTTTTTAGGCCACTTTTTGGCTAACGTTCATCACTTTTTACTCCATTTTTTCATCCAAAAACCTTTTTCTCCCCTTCTTCTTTTCTTTTCTTTGTTTTTGTTTTGTTTGTAATTTAGTTTGTAGTTTATTTTTTATTTCAAGTTGCTAGCACCCATTGGATCAAAGAAGTAAGAAGTCAAGTGGAAATACAAATCAAAGTTCAAGGAATTTTGGGGCAAAAATCAAGGGAAGTGATTTATTTCATTATCTTGTATTTTTAATCTTTGATTTCTATATTTTGTGATGTATTTTTGTAAACCTCAACTTTTGTACAATATTTATACAATGGGCTAGTTGTTTTATGTTGGGATGATTGATGTAGCTTAACTTAGTTTAAGTAATTTTAATGTTTGTTTATTAATTTTGAGCTTATTTCATGTGTGTTTGTTATTAAGATTATTCCATGTGTTTGATTGATCACCAATTATATGTTTTGTGAAGTGCATGGTAATCGAGAGATAATGTGCATTTTAGACCAAATAACAAATGCTCTAGATTCTTGTTAAGGATATAGATATACCTTAAACCCTAAATGATCCATTGAGCTATTTTCACAAAGAGTTAATGCAATTGATTGAGCCTTAATCGACATAGAGATATAGTAAGTTAAACCAATTGATTATGGTTAATTTCACTCGAGAGAGGTAATTAGCTAAACTTGAAAAATCGGGTCTAACATTGTAAATGAGTAATTTATTAATTTGCATGTGTTGAGAAATTACTTAAGCTAAAGTTAAGTGAAATCATGAATCCCAACTATTTTATCTTCCATTTTCCTTATTTTAATTTGGTTTAAAATTATTTTCTTTAATTTAGAATTGTCAAAAATCCATCTTTTAATTGTGTGTTTCATTTGTTAAGATTAAATTAACTAGAGTATAATAGAGTATACATTCCTCGTGGGATCGACAACCCGGACTCAAAAAGTCCACTTTATTACTTGTACGCGACCCGTGCGCTTGCGGTACACTATTTTGAGCGAACAACCTATTCGACTTGGTACCTCCTAGCCTCTGGAAATTTACTGTGTGAGTGTAGAAAGTGGACATCATCTTGTGAGTTAAAAGGATGGTTGTGTTGCTGATAAAAAGATGTGACATCCCATGTGTCCGCACCTAAACGCTTCGTCATCGACAACTGTGTCTTACACTTTGTTCTCGTGTGCAATCGATTTCTCTCCCCGGTCCTTGGTTGTTGGTGCTTTTTGTCATTTTTCCATCGAAGATCGGTCTTCCCTTATTTTGCACAAGTAAATTGCTTCCACCAAATCTCGTCTGTGTCCTTTCTCTTCTTACTACTGTGATGACGCACGCTAAATCCGCCTGCTTTAGCATACGTATTGTAGAATTCGAATGCTTCATCAATATAAGAGAATATTTGTCCTTCTCGCGAAAGTAGATCGGACTTACTTGTAGCACAAACACGTCACTTTCGCTCTCCATTTACTTGCCGAATGATGGAATAAAAATGAAGATAAAAAAAAATTATTGCAAAAGTGGAGAGTATGGAAGTAATTTAGTGTTGAAATTTTGTGGAAAAATAATTTTATTGCAAAAGTGTAGAGTATGGAAGTAATTTGATGTTCAAATTTTGTGAAAAAATTGAGCATATATATAGTGTAAAAAATAAAAAAATAACTGTTGCAGGGGAAAAAATAAAAAATAAAAAATAAATTAAAGTGACCGTTGACGGTGTTTCAGGTTAATTAAAGAAATAATAATGAATAAAATTTGGCCAAATAGGAGCTCCCACGTGCATATCCCGTGGGGTATATCCTGTGGGAGATTAAACCTCGGGATCAAGGATGTACATAAATATTGATGCAACAGTTAAGAATGGATGCGGGTTGGATTGGAGTTGATGGATGAAGGGAAGTGCTAGCAATTCACGTTAAGAACCGGGTATTGAGGTGGTATATACTTAAAATGACCATACATATTTGCCAATTTATGAAAATAGCCATATAATTTTATCAAATCATGAAAATAGCCTTAGACATTTGAAACTACTAAGAATACCCTTACATATAATATTTCAATTATATCTATTAAAATTTAGAAGAGTTACAATTAGATTCTTAAATCTTTACATCTATATACTTTTAATTAATTTTGTTTACATGATTTTATTTAATTTTGTTCGCTCAAAGTAGCACCCCTTCCGTTGGTATCAGAGTCATATGGCAGATCAAAAAGATAAATATTATATAACAAAATCTAAAAATAAATATAAAACATGTACACCAAGCATGATAATAACATATCAACATATATTACCTTATAGTTATAAAATAAAAATCTTAAGAGTTATAAAAGATTTAGATAAAGATATAAGAAGAGATATATATGATCTAATAAATTTCAATATCATAAAAGAAGATTTTATAATAAATGAAATATTAAATTTATTACACAAGGAGATATTAGAAAAAGTATATAGAGACTATAGAAATAGATTATCATAGTCTCTATAGAAATAGATTATCATAGAACTAACCCCCAGTTAGTTAAATATCTAAACATAAAAATAAATGAAAAATTAGATTTATTAATTGAACAACGATGAAATTTAATGGATTAGATAAGAGAAGAAAAAAATATAAAAAGACAAGAAATGCTAAGATTAAAATCATTAGAGAAAAAGAGAGAATATTATAATAGAATTTTAAAACAGTTACCTAGAATAAAAATGATTTTAGAAAAGGGCTAAGTACACAACTACACAAGTTGAGGGACTTGTATTTTTAATATCAGTTATTTTAAAACAATTCTCGACATTATAAAACTTATTTAGGAAAATCAGGTATAAACATTAAACACAGTCTTACAATAACCACTAACCAGAACGGCGATATTAAACCCATTCTTACCCTAACCACTAACCAGAACGACGATCTCTACCAGAATCCATCCAAAAATCATGCTAAAATCACGAACCGCGGCTACATTGATGTCTTAAAAATCGATCGGCGACTAGCTGTTCTTATTTCAAATCCGTTGGCGAGGCTGGTTATCAACATCATTGCACTAGATTTTCACATTCTTACCGAGATACATATTTCAAGGACATTATACTTAAATTCCAGGTTCATCATTACCATAGTATTCCGAGAGCATGATAGATCTTATAAATAAAGTATTCCGATAGCATGATATTATTATAGTTACAACTTGTAACTATAATAATAGTTCATATATGGAATTACAGATTTGAGTAGCTTTGATTGTTGTATGTTATGTTATTAGAAGTGATTACTTGAATTGCATTTATTTTGTAGCCAATTTCACTTGTAATTACAATTATTTACAATTGTAACTAGTTGCGTTTTGTAACTAATTGCAATTGTAACTTTTTCTAACTAACTAATTACAATAAGCTACAATTGTAATTAGTTAAAAAAAAATGAATTACAACTGTAACTAAATACAATTGTAATTAGTTACAAATAAGTTACAATTGTAATTAGTTACAATTATATCTTATTGTAATTAGTTAGAAAAAGTTATAATTGTAATCAGTTAAAATGCAAAATTGTAACTAATTACAATTGTAACTTATTGTAATTAGTTACACTAAGTTACAATTGTAACTAATAATTGTAAATAATTACAATTGTAGCTTATTGTAATTAGTTAGAAAAAGTTACAATTGTAATTAACTAAAAGTTACAATTGTTAATTACAAAAAATAATGAATTACAACTGTAACTAAATACAATTATAATTAGTTACAATTGTAATTAGTTACAAATAAGTTAAAATTATAATTAGTTACAATTGTATCTTATTGTAATTAATTAGAAAAAGTTACAATTGTAATTACTTAATAGGCAAAATTGTAAATAATTACAATTGTAACTTATTGTAATTAGTTACAATAAGTTACAACTGTAACTAATTACAATTGTATCTTATTGTAATTAGTTAGAGAAAGTTACAATTGTAATTTGTTAAAAGTTACAATTGTTAATTACAAAAAATAATGCATTACAACTGTAACCAAACAAATTAAAACCTCTTGTCCCATATTAGGGGCAGCATTGCACTCTGACTTCTTATCCTTCACCCCTTCTTTTAAAATTACAACTTGATTGAATTTCTGTAATTAATTACAAACTTCATTTTTATGTGCAGCTATGGATTCACTGAATGTCTTCATACATTATGGTGGATTTTGGGATGAGTTCAATAACTACACAGGCCTAAAGGTAGCAGGGATCCTCATATCAACTACAACTACATACTACAGCATGTTGGATGTTGTTTTCACAAGATTAAATTTGGATCCACTGTTGAATAGATTGAGAATACGATATATAGTGGACAAAAACATGGAGCTAATGAGTATTGTTGATGATAGTTCCCTAACTTTCTATTTAGAGCTGAGAAGGAAGGCCAAAGATCTAACAAGTTTTCCATTGTGTGTAGAGGTTGAGCAACTTTATGGTGGCACAGACCTTTTACCACCAGTTCCTAATGAGTTAACCACTATACCTACTGACTCTGGGGTTTCATCCATACTTAGCATACACCAAACTGGTGCAATTGAGATCTCAGCAGCAAGAATACCAACACTAGATGAGGTGGCTCAAGAACTTTGTGAAATGGTTGAAACCACAAAAATTACCCCTATTGCAGATGATAAAGAGGTGATTACAGATCCAAGAGGCGATGCAATTGAAAAAGGGCAGGTATTTCGCACTAAGATTGTGTTAAAGAATAGTATGACCCTATATGCTATAAACAAAAAATTCCAGTTCTTAGTGAAAAGATCAGACAAAAAGGAGTATGTTCTTAAATGTTTATGTGCTGATTGTGACTGGATGTTTAGGGCATCAAAGTTTTGTAGAACTGACATGTTCAAGATAAGAGATATAAAAGAGGGTCATAAGTGCAGATTGGATGTAATGTTGGGAAATCATAGACAGGCAACAAGCTCAATAATAGGTGATGTAATTAAGCATAAATACACCTCTACAAAGACCATATACAGGCCAGCTGACATCATGCATGATATGTTAACTACATATGGTCTGGATTTGAATTATCAAAAGGCTTGGAAGGCAAAGGAACATGCCTTTTGTGCTATAATGGGGGATCCTGAAGATTCTTATGGGAAGATACCTGCTTATTTAGAAATGTTGAAGGAAAAGAATCCAGGATCTATTGCAAGATTTGAAACCAATGAAAACAATCAGTTTAGGTATCTATATATAGCTTTAGCTGCTTCAATTGATGGCTGAAAATTCTGCAAGCCTGTTGTTGTTGTTGATGGTACATTTTTGACAGGGCATTATGGTGGGACTTTATTAACGGCTTGTGGACAAGATGCAAACAATAACATTTATCTACTTGCATTTGGGATTGGAGATTCAGAAAATGATAACTTCTGGGAATGGTTCTTTTTAAGGTTCAAAGAAACATATGGTGAAAGAGAAGATTTGTGTATAATATCAGATCGATGCCCTAGCATTAGGAATGCAACCCAAAAAGTTTTCCCAAATGCATTTCATGGACTGTGTTCTTATCACTTGTTGAAGAACCTAAAGAAAAAAATACTCAAAGAAATCTAAAGAGATAGTAGTACCATTCAACGCTGCAGCAAGAGCATATACAATAGGTGAATTTGAATATCAAATGAAGCAGCTGGACAAAATTGACAAAGATATCCGACGTTACCTGGTATGTTTGGTTTATTTATGCTACTTTTTACATGTATTTTTTGCAAGTGTAATTAGGTTACGAAACTACAACTACTTAGTTACAATTTGTAACTACAAAGCTGCAAATTGTAATTAGTTACTAATTACAATTGTAATTAGTTAGTTACAATTTTGTAACTACAAAAATTAATTAGTTACAATTGTCACTAAATAGTTACAATTAGTTACAAATTGTAAATTATTTAAAATTATAATTAGGAAATGTTATTTCTCTGAAGATATTGTTGTTACATACACAAGATTTTGACTTTTTGCATACAATAGCATGAGGAAGTTGGTTATGAAAGATGGACAAGGGCATATATGGCAAGAAATCGATACTCAACAATGACATCAAACATTGTCGAATCGGTAAATGCAGTAATAAAAACAGCAAAGAAACTAATCATTGAGACATTGTTGGAATTCCTAAGGCGTACATTACAAAATTGGTTTAACAAAAATCGTACGAATGCTGAGGCTACATTCACTATACTAGCAACCAATCCAGAAAAAGTGTTATGGGCAAACATTTTTGAGTGTTCAAGGATGAAGGTACGAAGTACAATTTTTTGATCAATGTAACAATTTTTTGCCTTAAGGATGTTATTGATGTGCCAATTTTTTCCCCAGATTCATTCATCAAGTCAAGCACTATTTGAAGTTATTGATGGCGTGACATCCTACACAGTACATATCCAAGACATGACATGCACCTGTTTGCGGTTCCAGGTTGATGGACTGCCTGTTCCCATGCACTAGCAGTGATAGGGAAACGAGGGCTTGATGCATACAATTATTGTTCAACCTACCATACAAGAGAGTTCTACGTATCAGCATACAAAGGGGACATTTTTCCGCTTGGAGACAAGTCACAATGGATATTGCCTGAATACTTAACATCACTAGTTGTACTTCCTCCCTCTACAAGAAGACCACCAGGAAGGCCTAAAGAAACAAGATATAAATATGTGGCAGAAGGGCATAATGCAACGAGGTGTAGCAGGTGTGGTGAATATTCACATAATAAAAGAACATGCAAAGAACCAATCCTATTGAAGACAAAAAAGAATAAGAACTGTGGGGTCCTGAAATTGTAGCCAGATTAACCGTTACTCTCTTTTTATATTACTTGATTGATACTATTCGTTCCTTACATTAGAAAGCTTGACATTATACTATTCATTATATCAGATTGTGTCGAAAAATATAGAATATATACTATATTTGACTCTCTTTATATTTGTCAGTTTGTTGATTGATTACAATTCTGTTAATTGATTAAAAGTTGCCAGTTTGTACCTAATTATACATTGAAATTAGTCAAAATGTAACTTCATTTTTTATTTGTAACTGTTTGCAATTTGTAATTAATTAAATGATTACAAGTTGCCAGTTTGTAGCTAATTATAAATTAAATTTAATCAAAAATGTAACTTCATTTAGGTAATTTGTAACTAATCACATACTGTAATTAGATCGTACGTTTTTTTTTGTAACTATTTACAATTTGTAATTAATTACAAATTAGTAAATTGTTTATAAATTTCCAGTTTGTACCCAATTATATATTGAATTTTATCAAATATAACTTGTAACTTAATCACATACTGTAAAATAGACCTAAGGATCAAATTAAAAAAGAACAAAAGTAGACTAAAGCAAAATCTACCACCAGTCTCTATCATTAGCTACTGCTTGACAAATCATTCATGTTCAATATTTACATATCTACTACGTTTCTGACGTTACACAATGTTAACCCAGCATTAAAAATATGTCAGATGGATCCATACAGCTGCTTTACAAACCTACATTGGTTTCATGTTTCTTCACAAAAAGAATCAACAAACGATCATCTTCTGCACATCTTTACAAAAAACCTTTAAACACAATTATTATGCATCTTCCATCTTCTTCGGCTTCTTGCGACCATGTTTTTGTGGCACATCTTCACTGCACTTTGCATATTTGAACAATTGTACTGCCAATTGGTGTCTTGCCTCTTTTGCGTCAAACTCTTCAATTTTCTTTCCATTAATTATAAACTCTGCAAACTTGATAATAAAGATGCCACAGTCATGCCTATATGTTAAAATAATAATAATAATAATAATAATAATAATAATAATAATAATAATAATAATAATAATAATAATAATAATAATAATAATAATAATAATAATAAGTCAGCCATATATTGTAACTATATAATGATAGTTCATATATAGAATTACAAATTGTAACTATAATGATAGTTCATATATAGAATTACAGATTTGTAACTAGTTACAAATTGATTTGTAATTGAATTTGAGTAGCTTTGATTGTTGTATGTTATTAGAAGTGATTAAGTGATTACTTAAATTACATTTATTTTGTAACTAATTTCAATTACAACTAGTTACAAATAAGTTACATTACAATTGTAATTAGTTACAATGAGTTGCAATTGTAATTAGTTACAAAAAGTTACGATTGTAATTAGTTACAATGAGTTACAATTTTGTAACTAATTTCAATTACAACTAGTTACAAATAAGTTACAATTGTAACTAATTACAATTGTAATTAGTTACAATGAGTTGCAATTGTAATTAGTTACAAAAAGTTACGATTGTAATTAGTTACAATGAGTTACAATTGTTACAATAAGTTACAATTGTAACTAATTACAATTGTAGCTTATTGTTAGTTAGAAAAAGTTACAATTGTAACTAATTACAATTGTAACTTATTGTAATTAGTTACATATTTTCATTTGGTGCATTAAAAAAATTAAGTCAGATACAAACTCATTATCTTGCTGTGGGAGTCCACCAACAATATTCACTTGTAGAGGGTTGATGTGTTCTTTGCCATCAACAATATCTGGTCTCCAAATGTCAGTACTGATCATTATGTGAGGAAGCATTTCAGCAAACAGCAGAACATCCCTTGTCAAAATGTCCCCCTTAAATGAACTATCCAATGAGTTGTATACATTCAGACACTTCTTTGAGATGTCAAACTCTCCAAGAATCCAATGTGCATGATCCTTCATGCACAATGGAATTAACACAGTATCAACTTCAATCCAGCTGGTTCCATCCAATAGTTGCTCACCAAATGCATAAAAGATAAGGGAATCCTGGTCCACGAGTTTCGAGTGATCTTTAGACCATTCAGGGTAAACTCCTCTAATGCACGAAGCAAAGCAACAGTCAGTAGTTGTTATCCTATTCTTCATATTTTTACCAAACTTTGCCATTTTTCGCAGGTGATAAAAGCATTCATCAATGTGCTGCACAAAAATGACAAAACACAATCAAAAAAAACTCACATACCCTTCAACCCATACTTATCAACAAATAAAAAGTAATTTACAAATTGTACCGTGCAAGCCAGTGAGTTCTCCTTCTCACGCAACTCATACCACCAATATTTTGAATTGTTGTCCATCACACCAAGCTTTAGAGGAGGTTTAATGTCGGGATTTGGGAACTTTTTCTTCCTACAAAAATTACACATTTTTCTTAAATGTAATCAACATACAAACTGTAATCAGCTACAATTGAAATTAGCGAGTTAGAATTGTAACCAATTGTAACTAACAATAGTATTTATTTTAAAAAATGTAGCTGATTACAAATGACAATTCTGATTGTTCTAACCTGTTATTTTTCTTATATCCAATATTAAACCATTTGTCAAATGCAACAACGTCTTCCTCATTTGGCTGATTTAAACCCAATTGAAAAGCACATCTTGCTTCTTTGTTCAAGGGACTTCCCTCTTCTTGTGGGGTAGACAGATTACCGGTAAAAGGGGATTGCAAGAGTCTGGATTTTATTAGTTTCCTTCTCACCGGTATGTCTACAGATTCATGGGTAAATTCATTCACTTCATCGGGACCCTAATAAACATTATAAAAGTATAAATTTCAGCTAATGAATTGTTAAAAACTAATTATACCCGACTGATAAATTTACATACAGGATCAGGTAAAGAAGGGTTAGAAACTTCAGTTGAAATAACTCTAGGAACCAGCTGATTGTCCTCATCAGCCTACAAATGAGGGAGAAATAAAATCAATAAAAAGAAAAAGAACTCATTACATTGTTACAATTAAAATAATGCAACGCATTTATTTATTTGTAATCAATACATAAAAAAAAATACATACCAACTTTTTCTCTATAAAAAGCTTCTCACTTTTGTCCAACTCTTTCAACACTTCTTCTGTAAAAAACAAATCGTAATCATCCGGATCACCCCCACGAACATCTGCCCTTAAACTACTAATGCCAATATTAATAGTACGAGAAGGCTTCTCACCAATAATATCACTAGGATTTTCTCTCTCTCCCCCCAACACCCTCAAAGGTGAGTCCTTTTCACGATCTTTTGCATCAACATCAAAACACAGTAAAAAAAACAAAAAATTACTCAATAAGATAACATATACTGAGAAACTACAAGTTAAATTAGTTAGTTACATTTGCTCTTAATTGCAATTGTACAATTGCAAATAAGATACATTTTGTAATTAGATACAATACAATATGCAATTAAATAATAGTTACCTCAGGTCCCAATTTATTTTGTTCAGCATCAAGAACAGACTCCTCTAGACTACTAATACCAAGATTGAAGTTGGGTGAAGGAATATCATCATCTAAAACACGATTCTCTAGCTCAGGCTGCAACACCCTTGAAGGTGGTTCCTTTCCCGGATCCTTTACATCAACATTCTTCGATAAAAAAACAGTAAAAAGTAAATATTAATCAATTTAACTACAATTCAAATTATTTAGTTAGATTGTAACTAATTGCATCTAATTACAATTAGTTACAGTTGTATTTATTTTCATAATTGTAGACAGTTATAGTTGTAATTAGTTACAATACAGTATGCAGTTTAATGACAGTTACCTCAGATCCCAATTTATTTGGTTCAGTGTCATGAACAGACTCCTCTAAACTACTAATGCCAAGATTGAAATTAGGTGAAGGAATATCATCATCTAAAACACGATTTCCTAGCTCAGGCTCCAACACCCTTGAAGGTAAGTCATTTTCTGGATCCTTTCCATCAACATTCTTTGAGAAAAAAACAGTAAAAAAATAAATTTTAATCAAATTAACTACAATTGAAATTATTAATTTAAATTGTAACTAATTGTAATTAAAATTGAAATTAGTTACAACTAGTCACAATATTATTTATTTCAAAAATTGTAACTAGTTACGTTTTGTAACTAAATACAATTGTAATTAGTTACAAATAAGTTACAATCGTATTTAGTTACAAAAAGTTACAATTGTAATTAGTTACAATGAGTTACAATTGTTACAATAAGTTACAGTTGTAATTAGTTACAACTGTAACTTATTGTAACTAATTACAATTGTAACTTATTGTAATTACTTACATAAGCTACAATTGTAGCTTATTATAATTAGTTAGAAAAAGTTACAATTGTGATTAGTTAAAAGTTACAATTGTTAATTACAAAAAAATAATGAATTACAACTGTAACTAAACAATTAAAACCTCTTGTCCTAGATTAGGGGCAGCATTGCACTGTGACTTCTTATCCTTCACCCCTTCTTTTAAAATATCCAGAAAATCAGAAATCATTGTTTTGAATTCAGTTGTCAAGCTACAAATTTCAGACTTCATTGTTGTCATACTACTAGCTAGCTCCTTCTGCCTATCTTCGATAGCAGCTAGCCGGTCACTACGTTCACATTCCAATCTCTGAACCTTTAATTCAATATACTCTAACCGTTTCCTTAGTTCCTCCATCAATTGTGCATCATCCCCCTGTAACATAACAAACACACATCATATAAGCTCGTGCCCATTTTCTAAATGTGATATATGTTTAGATTATTAGTATTCAGAAAAATAAAAATAATAAACCTTATTTCTTTCATCAGAAGAACCTGATGGCTGTGCACCCTTCCCAGGATCCATGTTCGGTAATTGTGACTGCTCACCAATCGTGTTCTCATTTGAAACATTTGCCTCTGGTGTGAACTCAACTGTGCATTCCACACCTTCTTCACAATCCAATGGCAAGTGAGGCTTTGGAAACAACCCCTCACAGTATCTTTGGGCCAACTCCAGGTTACTAAGTTCAAAAATTTTCACCTCCAGCTGCAATTCATTAAAGAAAATTTATGAATCAATCACATTACAAATTATAATAAAAATAAAATATATTTCCAAAAATGTAATCACCTCACTATCTCCAAAAAAAATGTCAGCAAAGGTAGTGGCAGTCACATGTGCTGAAGATGACCAGCTGACAATCCTTGGGAACGATTTATCAATCTTCTTACAAATATTAAGCCCCAGGCATGGAATTGTTTCATATATCCATACTTGAAAGGCAAGTATGAAACCATTGAGCCTGTAACTAATGGATGGCTCCCTGCCCAAAGCAACCTTCTCGACCGATTTCTTCATTACAGTCTTCAGAGATTTCAGCGTTACATTGAACAAATCTTTGCCCCAAGGAATTACATCCCTCTCTGCTGAATCAACCATTCTCATAATAACATCATCAAAAACCTTGCGGGACTTGCTCGTATAAAAAAGTGAAGATATCAGATACAAAATGGCAAACAACACCATATCTTCATCAGAGATAATATTTTCAGAAAATCGAAATCAGTATTCAATACCCTCTTTGTCCACACTATCCAACTTTTCAAAGTAAGCTTCCCTAATTCTACAAATACTAGACATGTACTTTGACTTGTCAATCTCCCCCAAGCATCTCAACCCCGAAATTAAACAAAATTCCTCTACCCCAAACTTCACTCTTTTTCTCCCAATATCAAACCATATTTCTTCACTGTTTTGTTGCTTAACTTCCCTAAGAAACACAGCATGAATAAGCTGGGGCTGCAGAATGATATCCTTCATATCCAAATATCTTCCAAAACATGTGCACTGAAATAAATTTTTCTGTACATTGTTTAATCTAGCATTTTGTAGCGCCCCGAGTTCCGTATACCCGGTTCACTACGTCATTTTCTGTCTAAATTTTTCGAATAATATTTTTGCGGAAGAAATAATTGAAATTCATTTTTGGCAACATTAAATAAACTGTAATGGCCGATAAAATTGAAAACATTTATGAAACCATTTGAAATAGTAAATCGAACCATTAATTTTGTAAAGAAATTGACAATGTCATAATTTCTCAAATAAATGAACTCTAAATTATTCGATGTTTGGAAAATACGGAAATCATTAACGTCAAACTTTCAACAGTTTAACGATTATTGCCACCATCATTCATCGCTTGCCACCGTCTCCGAAATCTGCAAAACTGTTAAAAAGTAGGGTGAGCATTTCATGGGGGCAATACTCAGTAGACTCATCGCAAATTAATTAATTTATAAGATGATTAAACACATAAATCTCGGCTCTTTATAAAACGGGCATTGATAGGGCTTCTTTATAAAACGGCTCTTGATAAAACTCATATTGTGCATTACAGCACGGGACATATTTTTAAAATCATAAGCTCTTTGAAAACAGTTCTTTGAAAATAGTTCTTTGAAAACAGCTCTTTGAAAATAGCTCTTTGAAAACATCTCTTTGAAAACAGCTCTTTGAAAATCATATACTTATAAAACACATTTTAATTATGCCAAGCATAATTTTCTTTTGAAAGCATAACATAGGATAGGATCGAAATCCTCATAAACATAGGGAGACACAAGAATTTTACCGAACTTAGGTGGCAAGAATTCTTATGCAGTAAAATCACAGTAAGTATACCAAGCATAATTTTTGAAATTCATAGGGATCATTTCCATCATAACATAGCAATCTTGGGAGATTGAAAACATAGCAATCTTGGGAGATTGAAAACATAGCAATCTTGGGAGATTGATTTCATAGCAATCTGAGATTGATGTCAATCTTGGGAGATTGAAAACATAGCAATCTGGGGAGATTGATTTCATAGCAATGATCCAAAAAAACATTTTCGTGAAGCATAGGGTATACTTACTTTTCGTAAAAACATAAAGTATATTTTCTTTTCATAAAAACATACTTACTTTTCTTAAAAATTGACTTTCACAAGTCACATGACATTTATATGAAATCATAATTTAAATCAATTAATAAGTGCGAGTCTACCTCAAATCCGACGAGTGCAAAGTTGAGCGGGAATGACTTCAATTTCTTTAAATTCTCCGTACGCTTCGTCTTAGCCAATAAGTCACTTTAGTCTATCGAATATATAGTTCAAAATGATAAATTATATTTGAGGACTGAAATTGATGTTCTGAAAGTTGAGGGACTAAAATGAATACTTTTGAAAGTTGAAGGACTAAAATGAATATTTTCAAAAGTTGGGATTTAAAATCAAATAAAGTAAATCAGCAGGGACTGAATAATAGATTTTAAAAAATGAAGGACTGATTAAACTCATTTTAAAACTTGGGGGCTGAAATTGATAAGTTTAAAAACTGAAAGGACTGAAATAAAACCTTTTTAAAATGTCAGGGACTGATTTGAAACAAATTAAAAGTATAGGGACTAAAGTTGAAAATCTGGAAATTAATATAATATCAAAACATTTACTCCCTCTCTCATTCACGATCTGAATCAGACAGAGAGAGAGGCGTGCGAAATCAGGGAAAATTAGTGGTTGTTTTGTGTCGCCAATCCGCCGGTGATTCCACGGCGAACTAGTCGGCGCAGGTTGCGGTAAGTGGTGGCCAAAGCAAGGGTTCTGATTTTAGGGCTTAGTTACGGGATTTGGTGCGAGACCGAAAGTAAATCGAGGCTGGAAGTTATGGTTTTCCGGCGAAGAGGACGGCGGTCGAGGTAGGTAATAGATCTATTTTCTGGCTTTTGGGTTGTTTGCAGTTTTTTGGCCAGTTTGTTGTGTTAATTTATTTCTGGGTTCTGCAACTGATCTGGGGTGCAGGCTGCATTGGTGGTGGTCTGATGTGCGACGATGGTTGGTGTCTATGGTTGGGTTAAATTCCGGTGATGGTGGTGATGGTTCAAGAGATTGAAATATTACATGGTATGTTGATTGAGGTTCTTGGCAAATCTGCAGGCTCGATGGTTGGATTGGCAGAATGATGGCGTAAATGATTTAGAGTTCAACTTGGGCAGAAGGTAATGGTTATGGCAGTGATCATGATAATGATATAGGTGAATAGGTGATGTGGGAGTGTGGTAGGTGAAACCGTGGGTGGAGACATAATTTTGTGTTTGTGATCATGTGTTGTGATGATAATGGAGAATATAATCATTATGTTCTTGCAACATAATGAATGCATACGGGTGGTGGAGTTGGTAATGGTGTGGTAGGTAGAGTATGTGTTGGAATTGAAGTGGAAAGTGAATAAATGATGAAGCAAAAACGTGGAAGAATTAATGTAGGATTAGGTTAGGATAATTAACTAAAAATTAGACCAATTTCGATTAGGAAAAGTATTTAAAACTGATATATTTTGAACTGAAAATAAATTTGAAAATAAATAAATATTGAGATAAAAATTGAATTACGTATTTGGACTTGAAATAATTTGAATAAGGAAAATTGAGATATTTTTAATAAATTTGGAATTTAAAAATGATTTTGAAAATAATACTTTAAAATAATATAATTTTAGAAATTCGGACATTTAATTTAAAATCGAACAAATTCGATATTTCTTGACTTGGCTAGACGAATCCGTCGCGGCGTTAACTTCAAAATAATGGGTGAAATAGTAGCGACACAATTTTCTAAATATTAAAATAATTATTTATTGCGTAAAAATCCTGGGTCGCTACACATTTAAATTTCTAATCACATCATTGGGGCTAGCCACCACCATGCTAGATCTAAACCAGTGTTTCGGTTGCAATATAAAGTCCAATCCTATACGTGTGATAAATTACAATTAATAAATTCTTGCATAAAAAAAAAATAATAGTCTTTGTAATTTCGAAATGTAACTAATTACAATTTGTAACTAGGTTACAAAACTACATATGACTGCGTATGTAATTAGGTTACAATTAATAAATTCTTGCATAAAAAAAAACAGTAGTCTCTGTAATTTCAAAATGTAACTAATTACAATTTGTAACTAGGTTACAAAATTACATATGACTGCATATGTAATTACGTTACAATTTTTTTGCAACTGTAATTAAGTTACAAAACTACAACTACTTAGTTACAATTTCCTTACTTCTACGCATTAAAGTTAAAAACGAGTTTACCGCCGTCATATTCTCTGATTTCTTGGACACATTTCCACCAGGCCTCTTCTTCGCAACATTCGATTTTGAAGAACTTGTGTCAACGACCTTGGCATCTACTCTACGCCTCTTCTTTGAAGCCGTGCTTTTGGACGACGATAACTCGACACCATCTCTAGATGTTTCTTCCGGCGTCAAGCGAGTATTGTCCATAGGAAGAAGATTATAGGAATGAAAGACGATTGGGCTGCTTATTATGGATATATGAACGGAGATATGGAAGTTACCGGAGCACGCACGACCAGGATGAAGTTCACGAACAGGGCGTGGGAGAGCAACGGTTGAAGACACGAAGGGAGAAAGACTGAACTGATTAGGGTTTTAATTTCTGGTTTTATTTACTTATTATCCATACCTGATTTTGTAAAATATTTTAAAACTAACTGATTTTAAAAATTTAATAATAAAAAGCACTATGGGCCGTAATTAGCCCTTTAGAAAATGAAGAAAAGATTAATAAAGAGAAATATAATAAAACAGGAGAAGTAGAAGAATTTGCATAATATTATAGAGTACAACAAAGAAAACTAATGCTAAGATTAATTTAAGAATTCTGTGAATACAATATAATGATATATAATGAAATAAAATATGAAAATGAACTTATTCTAGAAATTGAAAATATTAAAGGAAAAAATTAATGACAGAATTTCCAAAAATAAAATTTGAAAAACAAGTAATAGAAAATATTAGACTTCCTGTAGGATCATACCAAATAAAAAGGAGCTAATACAACTATATTTCAACCATTAAGAGCTCATGAGGAGAATATGATGAATTTCTTAATATGCAATTAAATTGGATAAGTGCATTTTTATGGCAAACATATAAAAACATAAATCCACAAGATAAAATGGCTATTGAAGAATTATAATAGTTAAATATACAAGATAAGAATGTCAAAGAAAAATTACAAAATATCCAAAACAAATTAACAATACAATTCAAAGAATTAAAAGACATGCTAAGAAATGTTAAAAACATAGATGAAGAAATTTTAAAAGAATTTCATAGAAAATTAGGAGAATCAATTAATCAAGATAAAATTGGAAAGAGTATAGAAAAAATAGAAAAGTTAAATGGAAAGATAATGAAGAATGATAATGAAAGAATCATATCAATATAAGAAAGAATAAAAAAATAGAGGAAAAAATAGATTATATGTATAAGGTATAAAAAAACCCAAACTACTAAATCAAGAGTATAAAATGTCGATAAGTGAATATATTGAAGATCTGAAAATATTAATAAAATCATTAATAAGTGATGTTCAGGAAGTAAAAAATTAATTAAAAGAAGTACGAAATTATATAAATATACTAACACTAGAGATTAGAAAGTTCAAAGAAAATAATAAAAATAAGGATAAGAAGATAGATAAAAAAAACTTACAGAAAAAGAAATGACTAGAATAGGGTAGAAACACATTGAACAAGAAAAAATTGTAATAGAAGCAGAAAGTATGGATGATGAATTTAGAAAAACATATTACCAAAGATACTAGAAGAAGAACTAGAGTAACAAAAATCCATAGAAAATACTTTAGGAAAACTAAAAGTCGAAGAAAAAATTGAAGAAAATCAAGATAAAGATGAATGAAGAATTAGACTTGCTTATAGAAGATTTTAACCAATTACGCCTAGATAATTTAAGTGAATACCAAGTTTTAATGAATACTAGAGGAGCACCTAATCCGACTCCAGTAGGAACTTCTAAACAAGAATTATCAAATCCAGATGAAAGTTACGCACCTCAAAAATAATAGATTTAAGATAAGAAGAATATCCTAATAATAAAATAATATTCGAAGATGGAAGATTAATTAGAAGATCAACAAGTTTACCTAAACAGTTAGGAGAAACCAGTAATACAAGAGAAAAGAACATGTGAAATGATCAAACATATTAATTGATACAGGAACTAGTGAATGTCATATAGCTTCAAACAGGAATAAAAGATTCATATCTCACAGAACTAATCTGTATAGATACATAAATTTTGATGGACAATTATATATTACTGAACTTGAAGTCAAAGTACCAATACAGATAGGAGGGATAAATCTCCTAGTACCATGTCATATAGATAACAGTATGGTAAATCCTCATATATTATTAGGAATGAGTTTCCTAAATGGACTAGAAGATTATAGTATAAAATGTGAATGATTATACATGACCTATAGTGGTTAGACTATACTATGCAGAAAGACTGGATAAATGAATAACCATAAGTGCATTTTATACACTTATTTCTATCCTAAAAGTAGGATTTTTGACTTGGGACCGGAATTGATTTTGAATAAATGGCTTGATGTGAATATAGAACTCGACTTGAACTTGATGCAACGTGAATATAAGGTTTAATAAGTAAAGCTTGCACGAATCTTGATTATGTGAGATTGACCTGTCTAAGTGCAATAGTACATGTACATCATACTTCACTCACTGGGCAAGTGTATGCTTATTCCACGACATATTTAATATTTCAGGTAATAACAGAAATGAAAAAGGGCATTGACTTCAGCCGGTGAGACAGATAGTGTTGCGCTAGGTGACGACCTGTGAGTTGTGGACTCACTGAATAAGGTCTTGTGTTTGAACTGTCAAACTCGTTATTTTATTATTGGTTCTATTTTAAAATCAAGATCTTAAATTAAATGTTTTATCATTACTTTTTAAACGAATAAATTTTATTTTAAAGTAAAGTGATTTTGAAATTTCAGTTAAGTGACCTCATTTAGGTTATTGACTTATGAAAAGAAAGATAAAAGTATTTTCGCAAATTATCGTGCGCCACGTGTTTGCATCGAAATTCGAAAATGGAGTGCGAGGTCGAAACCCTCGAACTACTTCTAATGGAGTGCATCGTTATCCAATTAACATAATTAATGAAGGAAAACTATGCTTGAGACAATATTAAATCCTAACTAGCGACATGATCCATGACTAGGCATCGTAAGAAATTCCTTAAAATTCGATTCGTCACCTCTGTCTAGCCATCCTTCTGAGGATTAAAAGCACTGGAAAATTGGAACTTTGTTCCCAAATTCACCCATAGTGTTTTCTAGAAGTAGCTCGTGAATTTTACATCCCTGTCAGAAACTATAGTAGCTGGTAAACCATGCAACTGAACAACCTCATGCATGAATAAATCTATGATTTTCGAGGCATCATAAGTCTTATGGCAAGGAACAAAGAGGGACATATGGGAGAAGAGATCCAAAACTACCATTGAATCATGTTGTCACAGAGTCTTGGGTAATCCCAAAACAAAATACATGCTAATGTCTTTCCATGGCTACTCGGGATAGGAAATGGAGTGTAGAGTCTCTCTCTCTCTTTTTTTATTTTTTTTATTTCATGTCTTTGTTGACTAGACATAATTGACAGTGATACACGACTTTGTGAATATCTCTTCTCAATCATGGTCAGTAACCAAATGTCTCCAAAATCTACATCATCGGCATATTGCAACTTAAGGTCATCGAATTCTGTGTTATGAAAATGTTGTTCAAATATATAAATAAAGTTGAAAAAGTGCGAGAACTGTCCAAAATATAAGGAACCGGTCCAAAAAGTGCAAAAACCGGACCAAATACAACTGGACGGACCAAATGGTCCGAACCGGACCTAAAAGTCCGGCCAAAATGAAGAACCACACGATCGCGTGGTTGATGGTCCGGCGATCGCGTGGTTAAGTGATAATGGTCACTGCATGTTTTTTCGAGGCATCGGGAGAGCCTCCTATCGCGCGATCGCGTGGCCTAAAAATTTGACCGTTGGAGAATTTTTTCAGAAATTCTCATGCACCTTTTCAACTATTTTTGGCACTCTTTCGTGAAGAGTTGCATGAACAACGATTTGGGATGATAGAATTCTATAAATAGGTATAGAATTCATGATTTTGAAAAACCTTTTGATCAATATACTTTCAATAGTGATTATCATCCAAAAGTCTTGAATTTTATACTTAGAATCTTCAAATTTGCTCTTCTTGTTCCTATTTCTCTAAGTTTATCAATTGTGCTATTTGATACTTGGTTTGAGGCTTGAAATTCGCTAAAGCAATTTGTTTGGAGGCCCTTTTAGCATTCTCATTTCGAGAGGGCGCAAATTTCGCTTTTAGGACATCATTCTTTGCGATTCAAGTCAATTTGCAATATTTTGATTTCTTCTTGATTCTTTGTTTCAAGTTTTGTGTCAACTTCATTATAGCATATTTATTTGAGAAAGGAAATTTCTCAACAATCTGTAAAAGTAGCAGAAGAAATCTGTACTAAATGTGGTCTCCTACTTAAGGTGCCAACTATTTTACAAACTCGAACTGTTGTAAAAATTCCATCCATGGAACATGCTTTGTGTTTAGTTTGATCTGGGATTGCAAGAAGTTATGGTCTGTATACAGAATGAATTCTATATTAAAAGGCGATTGGGTGGCCTTCTTGACTTAATACTCCTTCAATCCCAACGTTTGAAGCATCAAAGGCTATTTCAAAGACTTTGGAAAAATTTGGTAGCTTTAGTACTGGAGCTTGTCCCAAGTTCCCCTGGATCTCGATGAAAACTTTCTTTGTCGCCTCTATTCATGTGAAACTTTGAGCTTTCAAACATTCTGTAATTGGAAGCATGATAGTGACAAAGGCGAGGATGAAACGTCAATAAAATGTATCCAGTTCGTGGAAGCTCAGTATTTCGAAAATTTTCGTAGAGTAAGACAATCTTTAACTTCTTTCTCTTTAGCGGGATTAGCCTCAACTTCTTGATTAGAAATAACAAAACCTAGAAAATTGGCCTTTGACTTCGTGAATGAACACTTACTTCGGTCGTTTAAGAGTTGTGCAGTCCTTAATGCAGCTAACACGTGCCTTAAATGATTTTGGTGGTCCTATAAACATCTGTGATAGATTAGAATGTCGTCAAAATAGACAACAAAAAATTTATCGAGATATGGTTTGAGTGTTTGCATCATAACATGCATGAAGGTGCCGGGCTCATTAGTTAGCCTAAAGGACATAACCAACCATTCGTAAAGCCCCTTTTAGTTTTGAATGTCGTTTTCCACTCATCATCAAGGCGGATGCGGACCTGATGGCTGCCACACTGAAGATCAATCTTTGTAAATATAGACGCTCCACTTAATAAATCCAACATATAGTCAATGAGGGGAATGAGACAACAATACTTAATTATTATCTTGTTGATTGCTCGGCTGTCTATAGACATTGTTCGCTAGAAACACACCGCAAGTGCACGTAATGCATACAAGTGATAGTGGACTAAATGAGTCCGATTTATCGATCCTACAAGGATTGTCTATTTCAATTATACTCTACTTTAATCAATTTAAACAAGAAACACACACAATAAAATTTTGGTTTTGGAAATGTTCTAGTACCTAAATTAAAATCACAATTGTAAATAAATAAGTAGAAAATGGTGATA